>CM076989.1:61024799-62274799 GCA_039090855.1 Macrothele yani | reverse complement strand
ACGCCATTCCATTAAAGGCAATAGACTCCAATGAAAGGGACTCCGTATATATAGGTTCTCTATTTCGTAATCTAAAATGCCGAACATATGAACCCAATTAAAAACAAATTCATCTCTTACGGCATTATCCAGAGTATGCTAGGACAGTAATCACGAGCCACTAAGGAACTTTACTGCTATCCATTCGGCTTTAACAATCCGCTTTGCTACTCTATTCTCTAAAAGCTTATGGATTTACAAGTATGGACCTAAATGTTGCAATGACGACACACCTGTTCACATACAACAACATGCTTTGCTACTCTACTCTCTGAAAGCTTATGGATTTACAAGTATAGACCTAAATGTTGCAATGACGACACACCTGTTCACACACAACAACATGCTTTGCTACTCTACTCTCTGAAAGCTTATGGATTTACAAGTATAGACCTAAATGTTGCAATGACGACACACCTGTTCACATACAACAACATGCTTTGCTACTCTACTCTCTGAAAGCTTATGGATTTACAAGTATGGACCTAAATGTTGCAATGACGACACACCTGTTCACATACAACAACATGCTTTGCTACTCTACTCTCTGAAAGCTTATGGATTTACAAGTATAGACCTAAATGTTGCAATGACGACACACCTGTTCACACACAACAACATGCTTTGCTACTCTACTCTCTGAAAGCTTATGGATTTACAAGTATAGACCTAAATGTTGCAATGACGACACACCTGTTCACATACAACAACACGCTTTGCTACTCTACTCTCTGAAAGCTTATGGATTTACAAGTATGGACCTAAATGTTGCAATGACGACACACCTGTTCACATACAACAACATGCTTTGCTACTCTACTCTCTGAAAGCTTATGGATTTACAAGTATGGACCTAAATGTTGCAATGACGACACACCTGTTCACATACAACAACATGCTTTGCTACTCTACTCTCTGAAAGCTTATGGATTTACAAGTATGGACCTAAATGTTGCAATGACGACACACCTGTTCACATACAACAACATGCTTTGCTACTCTACTCTCTGAAAGCTTATGGATTTACAAGTATAGACCTAAATGTTGCAATGACGACACACCTGTTCACACACAACAACATGCTTTGCTACTCTACTCTCTGAAAGCTTATGGATTTACAAGTATAGACCTAAATGTTGCAATGACGACACACCTGTTCACATACAACAACACGCTTTGCTACTCTACTCTCTGAAAGCTTATGGATTTACAAGTATGGACCTAAATGTTGCAATGACGACACACCTGTTCACATACAACAACATGCTTTGCTACTCTACTCTCTGAAAGCTTACGGATTTACAAGTATGGAACTAAATGTTGCAATGACGACACACCTGTTCACATACAACAACATGCTTTGCTACTCTATTCTCTGAAAGTTTATGGATTTATAAGCATGGACCTAAATGTTGCAATGACGACAAACCTGTTCACATACCTCTCGATTGGAAATTTCTTTTAAAACCGGAACCATAACTTCAAGTTGTTCAGAACTTTAATTGGTGTATCCATTTTATGTAAATCTGATTCTTTGACATGTGTAGTGTACTAGTCTTATGACATCTTCAATCTGTATTTAAGTCACCTAACTTTCCACTTCTATTGCTCGGTGTGTATGACCTGAAGAAGGGACCGACGGGGTCATCGAAAGATCTCGTTCCTTTTTAAATTTTTTTATGTGTTTTTAACATCATTTTTAAATATTAAACAGTGGTTTTACCTGAAAATTCGTACATGAGACGGCTTATTCTATGACTTCACGAGTTTTGCTTACCTTTATTGAGCTATAAATAATATATACTTCCTTTTCATGTTGTTAAAGGGCAAAACTACCGAAATTAATGTCAATCAACGAGAAACGATTTATAAAAATTCAAATAATTTTTATATATGTACGAAATCGTTTATAAATCCAAATTAAATTAAATTGCTATATATTTTACGAAGGCATTTATAATTCAAGTGATTTCATTAACTCTGCATTCAAAAAACAACTTTTTTTATTACAGGGTTTATTGTAAATTCAAATATAGTGTTTCTCTTTCTTTTGCAGAAAGAAAAACGATTCGTATATTTTGATTTGTGCGATATGTTTTAAGATCTGTTGATGAAATACTTTAAAAACACGCGCGAGAAAGAAACGTCTTAAAGAAGTCATTAAAACCGATGCTTCACGAGTTTCCAGGTAATATGATGGGAATATCTTTCAGTAATTTTGCTGAGTAATACTCGAGAAAATATTGTCTCCATGTTCTTTTCGGAAACTTGTTACATAATGTGAACAAACATGATGTAATTTGAACTTTAATGAGGCGCACTTGAAGTAATTGCTTATTTAGGCATGTAAATCCTGGTAAGAATTTGAAAAATACTTATCCTGATTATCTCAGCACTCTTGGTGAATGATGAAATATACTGCTTTATAAGTGATATAAATTTTCATGTTGATATCTAAACAATCAGTACTTTCTATCAGTGACACGTTGAGTTGGAAAACCTTTCACGTTTTACCTCATTTTCCCTGTACATTTTTCACAATAGTTCTTTTATTTTCTCTTCTTGTGGTGCAATGACTCGAAATTAGTTAAAAGTCATTTGTTAAACACATATTGGAAGCAAAAATCGGCAATTAAACAATACTATTAAGAACATATTTTATAGCAATTTAAGAATATCTTCACGTAAGAACAAACGTTTTAAGAGAAAGAACACAATTGTTATTTTTCTTTCTTGGTGACTATTATCAAGGAAATGACATTTAACACACAATTCCCTTATCCATACTTTCGCATTTCAAAAGATGAATAATTCTTGAGTGACAGTCAGACTTGTATCTCAGATGTACACTCACGGACAATGAAATTTGCTCATCAAGAAGGAAGCATCGGATTGGACTGAAATTTTGTGGACCTATTGATGCAGATGAATGATACACATGATGGAGAAAACAAATCCGCAGGACAATTACAGAGTGATCTGTGGCACGCAGTTCGGTCATTTTCAATAGCACGTCACACCGCCTCGTGCGGCGATACATGCTGCAATGCGATTCGGAATAGAGGTGAACAGACGCCTGATGATGTCCTGTAGCAGACTGGCCCACACGTGTTGGACGGTGTGCTCCAAATACCGGATAGAGCGGCACAGCGGCAGCGAGAGTTTCAAATGGTCCCACGCATGCTCAATCGGGCAGGCCGTGGAAGAGCCTGTACATGACGTAGACAGTCCTGGGCAACCCCAGCCATGTGCGGGCGGGCATTATCCTGCTGGTATAGCGCACCTGCAATCCCGGCCAGGAATGATGGCTCATGGGGCCGCAGGATCTCATCCACATACCGCTGGCACGTCAATGATCCACGTACCACTACTAGAGCTGATCGGCTATCGTAGGCAATGACTCTCTAGACTATAATGCCTGCAGTGAGGAAGGTGTGGGGCTTGATAGCGAATTCGGGATTGCGCCGTTGACCTCCACACCCGGACACGATGATAATCTGTTCCCAAAACGAAGCGGCAATCACCGCTAAATACCACACGTCGCCAGTGTATGACGTTCCACGTGGTTCTGGTCTGGCACCACAGCACACTTAGCCGGCGATGTTCGGGTGTTAATGGCAGCACACGTAAGGAGCGCTGGGATCGCAGATTCGCTTCCACGAGGAGTCGGGAAATGGTTCGTGGGCACACAGGAGCCTCTACATCTGCCTGTATAGTGGACAGGGTTCCCGTGGGATCCGTTCGTGCCTGGCGGACGATCTCTCGATCCTCTCTACCGGTGGTCCTCCTGGTCCATCCGGAACTGCTCGGCCGTGTGGCAGTGCCGTCACGTGCCCACTGCTCCCAATACAGTCGGACGGTATGGTCAGAATGATCCATGTGGCGGGCTATATGGCGCGCTGATCACCCTGGGGCTTTCAGCCCGATGATCCGACCTCTCTTAAAGTCCGTACGTTGCGCAAATCGAAGTCTCTGGCGTCTGAAAGGAATTCTTGTCACTCTGTACTCTTGCTTGCGTCGGCCGGTGCTTTTCGCTTTCATGGGGCATCGACTACACGCCGGTTCATAAGGCTGGCGGTTCGTGCCTGCAGCGCCATCACAGGTCCTGCGCACACTCACCAAACGTGGATCATTTGCATACCAGTATGCACTCTAGCGATTTGCAAAGCTTCGCGGTTGTAGCATGTTTTCTTCTAGGAGCACAAATTGTATTTATAATGAATAAGGCTTTTAACTAAGCCAATTATAATTTCTACTGAACTAATTATCGTGAATATAGCTTTCACTAATACTATAATGAATTCAATGCTTGTACTAAGCTTCTAATAGTGAATTCAAATGGTTGTTGTTACTAGTTAATTAAGATCATGAATAAAGTCTCCTGCTAGTAGTATAGTAATAGTAATGAACAAACTTATAACTGGTAGTAATGTTGCAGTAGTAATTAAGATGAATAAAGTCTTATGCTGGTTGTTACTAATAACACTAAATGAAATAAACCTAACAGCCAGACAGAGGTCTGACAGTACTATGAACTGAGAAAAACGTACTTACAACAAATTCTTTATTATTGACTTCTTGCTCTCACATAAACGAACTCTCTTTATACAGCACCAAACGGTCTCTCTATCAACAACCAACGCTCTCCTTCACATAAACCAACGCTCTCCGTATACAACAACCGCTCTCCCTATACAACAAACAAACGCTCTCCCTACACACATCAACAAAAAGCTCTCTTTACACACATCAACAAAAAGCTCTCCTCAAGTATCGTTGAACGCGCCTATTTATACTGGCTACCACCACGTCATGACTTACACTCATTGCCAGATCTCATTCAGCGGGAGAATCAACATCTCGTTCAGTAAGAAGATAATTTACATAGAAAAATGAAGTAACCTGAGATAGTAAAAATCAAAAGGAAAGTGAATCGAGAGTATACGTTACATATTGTCCGTGAGCGCACTTCGAACAAAATTAATCAAGTGCTGTAGGTTGCAGTCCCCGGACTATTCAAAAGATTTACAGAAAGAAAAAAAAATTTACTTACAAACTGTGTAAAGTTACTGATCAAGTATCTTGAGTGTGAAACTGACAATCAGTTAACAGCTGTCTATTCTGCATGCATGGAGATGTTTTTCTTTACACATGTTGTTCTCCTACATGGCGCTTACTACTAGAGAAAACAAATCTTAATTGCTGACGTTATTTTTTTATGAGAAGTTTGAGTTCATTCTGGAATGAAGACCTTAAAATCTTTCTTATCTGGACTGGTCATGATGAATGAAATCCTCAGCCAAAGGTTTCGAAATTAGCAAACATTTAATCTCAAATATTGTCAAACCGATGGCGAAGTAGTCAAAGCGCTGGCTTCTGACCGTAGGCCCCGGGCTCTAGTCTTGGAAGAGATTTGGATAGTGTATTTGTCTTACGACACTAGCTCTTTCCGTTCACTGGAACTCATTATCCTAATTTAGAGACAGGCGACTGATTACAGTCCTTACAGTTACTCACGGTGGTCATTTAACCTCAAAACGAAAACCAATAACCTAAATTTAAAATGCCAAATGAAACTAGTCTCCTGGGATGAAAAATGTAAACTTACTTGCCGGGTAAAAAGTACAAATAGTGCTTTTTGCTGCTGTATTTTGCTCATTTTGCCTTGTTGATAATTTCTTACTACATTAAGCGCATAAGCACCATTATGTCAAACACGACCAAATACAAATAAGCCGTCATTTGAGGTGACGTAGTTGCATGCCCAATATATACATACATACAAAAAATGAATATTTCGTAATACACGTTCTTACCACAATTCACCAGAATAGCTTCACGCAGTAGTACTTCACAGCATTTTGCATCTAAAGGTACTGATGAATAGAAAAATTACATATAACTGATAAATAGAAATAATATCATAATTGAATAGAGTGCATGGTCCTGAACGTTCTGAAGTAGTTAACAGGAAGTTAGGATGCGTTAATCGTGCTTATTATTTCGCCAGGTGAAATATTTCTAAATTTCCTGGTAAACGCGTAGGGGGCTCTCTGTCTTTTTGCTTAAACTTCAGAAACATTCAAAAATGTGACATCTCGAAAACTAGTTTTCGTCGAGATAAACATTATCTGAACGATTTATATGGCAAAGCAATATTTGTTAAAGAACGTGACAAAGCATTTTCACGTAACAGTCATCTTCAGATAATCTAAATTATGTAACAAGTGCGCGGATTGCAACAAATATAAATCACGGTTCAGTAAAACTTCTTTATCAGGTAGAAAATCCTGAACAGTTTCAAACAAGAATTATTTAGTTGTGAGCAAACGTCCCACAGTAGACCACTAGCTTCAATTCCCGAAATGCTACCCACATTAATTAAAAGATCATACTAAGAGGTGATTTGTTTTCCAGATCTAATGTGCTTTAGGTTAGTAGCATAGATGAAGACTTCAATATAACATCCAGAAGGAATGTGAAATGTTGGAACTCCTCGAGTGGCGAAGTTTTTAACTTTCAGCAAAATCTTACCTTTCTTATTTTAGGTTTAACGGTAACCATAATCAACTCAGAGGGCTATTAGCAGTGGCCTGATCCTAATTCGTATCCGCGAGATCCACAGTAGGGAGGGAACACGCGCCGTAATAGAAAAGTGCCACCCATGCTTCATCAGGGATACGAACACTAACCCATCTTGTACGCATGGTCATAATCCATCGTCTTAGACCACTTAGTTACTAGAGCGACAGAATAACTTCTACATTTTCGAAAACATACTTTTACGGTAATGTAATTCGCGATACCTCTAAATTTAGGGTGTATTTTCCTTGATTTGATTGGGACGTTAACGAAAACCATCACCATGAGTAAATCTGAGGTTTATAAGTAGTCACCCGTTTTTAATTTAGGGCCCCTAGTTTCAGGAAAGAAAGAGAACCAGTGCCGTAAGAGAAACAAACTCCACCCATGCCTCATCCCGGACTCTAACTCGGGTCCCCTCCGACGTACGAGAAGAACTAGCGCTTAGACTACTGGTCAACGGGGAGGCATCAGTTGCATTAGAGGACTGCAATTATACCTAAAGAGAAGTATAGTGAGAAAGAAAGACACATACCGCCAACAGAATTAGAAACCTTTATTCAATACAGGGTTGGACCTCTTTAGCCCGAATTATAGTACGTATGCAGTTTGACATCAGGGACTCGAAGCAAGTTTGACATAAAGGACTCGAAACAAGTTTGGCTTAAGAGACTCGAGCCAAATTTGGCTGGCATAAGGGACTCGAACCAAGTTTGGCATAAGGGACTCGATTTCGTTGGACCTCCTTTAGCCCGAATTATAGTACGTATGCGGTTTGGCATCAGGGACTCAAACCAAGTTCGGCATAAGGGACTGGAACCAAGTTTAGCATAAAGGACTCGAACCAAGTTTAGCATAAAGGACTCGAACCAAGTTTAGCATAAGGGACTCGAACCAAGTTTAGCATAAGGGACTCGAACCAAGTTTAGCATTAGAGACTCGAACCAAGTTTAGCATTAGGGACTCGAACCAAGTTTAGCATTAGGGACTCGAACCAAGTTTAGCATTAGGGACTCGAACCAAGTTTAGCATTAGGGACTCGAGCCAAGTTTAGCATTAGGGACTCGAGCCAAGTTTAGCATTAGGGACTCGAACCAAGTTTAGCATTAGGGACTCGAACCAAGTTTAGCATAAGGGACTCGAACCAAGTTTAGCATAAGGGACTCGAACCAAGTTTAGCATAAGGGACTCGAACCAAATTTAGCATAAGGGACTCGAACCAAGTTTAGCATAAGGGACTCGAACCAAGTTTAGCATAAGGGACTCGAACCAAGTTTAGCATAAGGGACTCGAACCAAGTTTAGCATAAGGGACTCGAACCAAGTTTACCATAAGGGACTCGAACCAATTTTAGCATAAGGGTCTTGAACCAAGTTTAGCATAAGGGACTCGATTTCGTTGTACCACCTTTAGCTCGAATTATTGAGTTTGGCATGAGGGACTCCATTTCGTTTGACCTCCTTTAGCTCGAATTATTGAGTTTAGTATCAGGGACTATTTCGTTGGACCTCCTTTATCTCGAATAATTGAGTTTGGTATCAGGGACTAGATTTCGTTGGACCTCCTTTAGCTCGAATTATTGAGTTTGGCATCAGGAACTCGATTCCACAAGGTGTTTTAGTGAATTTACGTCAACAGCATAGCAGGCTTTCACCAGACTGTAATTTAACTCGCTCAGATTTGACGAAAGAGGACTTTGCTACGGGATCAGTTTTTTTAACATGTCTCATACATTCTCCATGAGGTTAAGATACTGGCTTTGTGGTGGCCAGGGAATATAGTGGAAGTCTTTGTCATGTTCGTTGAGCCAGTGCTGAACAAATCTTGCGAGATGAACAGTAGCACTGTCGTCCATGAAACAGCAGTTACTTTCTCAATAAAAACTCAGCATTGCAGAATGGACTTGATCAGTACCAATGTACACATAATCCTTGGACGACACCTGACCTTTAATAATTATCAGAGTACCTGTTCCGTACTAATAGAATGTACCCCACACAATTACACCGTAACCAGAATCTTGGGTTATGTTTAGAAATCCAGCTGGGTCCGTTGCTTCATAGGGCTGCCGCCAAACTCCTGTGCCTACTATCGATACAGAACAAGATGTACCGCTGCTCGTCGGATCACATGACCTTTTCCCAGTCTTCCAGTTACGTTGTTCTTGACATCACTGTAGACGAATTTTCCCGTTCTGCGCAGAAATAAGTGGTTTCCGTGTGTGCATGCGACCGCCAGTACTGATTCCATTCAATTCCGTGCACAACGTTTGCTGAGATATGGGTCGGAAACAGTCCTTATTGAATAACTCGTTAAATTGCTGTTCACGGGAAGTCCAGTTTTTCAGTACAAGCTTTCTCAGACGACGGTGATCTCGTTCCTGAGAGATTGCTTACCTAAAAAGAGCAACTTTCGCGCGACGACAATGTGCGCTACTTTTCCACTGGTTAAATCACCCGGAGTGGCCGACCTTTTGAGAAACCAGTCAGTTTTCAAATTCGTCCAAACTCGTTGCCCAAATCTCGCCAGTCACCCACAGTTAGCCTTTTATCGAACTCCTAATGATATTTTGTTTTTCCCATCGAGATCAACACTACTCACGATTACTGACGAGCTCCAGTGTTAAATAGTTACTTAGATCACGTGGTGACGCACGTGATAAAGTATTTTTCATATGTAGTACGTATGTGACGTTTACGTAAATCTGCATAAAAGTTTCTAATTCAATGGCCGGCGTGTGTATATTACTTTTTATTTTGTTTGGGGCTTAAAGATCACCGTGAAGAACTCAATGCGCTGTAAGCAATTTCCTTTTCCTAATTTAAGCCAAATAGCTCCAGGAAAGGGAAAGAGCAGTGTCGTAAGACAAACACACAATCCTTTTTTCAACCGGGATTTGAACTCGGACCTATCTCGGACGAATGACTCGAAGCCAACACTTCGCACTACTCGACCAAAGGGACGGTGAAAATTAATTTGGCCTGATTTCTATTAAAATGAGACTGCTACTCAGGTCTGTTTATAATAAACGTGATCAGTGTATATTCTGTCGGATTCTCAAAGGGAATAGATTCGAAAAATATTTATTTTTCTGATAGCTTTTAATACACCGGGATTACTCCTCTGGATTCCTTTAAAGATAAAGTAAATTATTTTGATATCGTCACTTTTATTATTGTGTAAATTCAGCAAAATTTGTTTTGCTGTATCAACGGACCGTAAAAAACAATTTGGTCATAAATTCTATAGAATATGTGATTACTATTAAAGCAGAAAGCTATTCCAAAAGTCAAGAACAGTTTCTCTAATCCAGGAGCAGAAAAAAATGATTCTGTAAAATGAGCGCCCAACATTGGGGCATTTTTTCTCATTGACAAAGCTCGCTCCGTGATCTCGGATACCAAATCATCTATGATTACTCGACTTGTAACCCAAGGCTCATGGGTTTCCTTATCATGTAAAGACTTTCTCTTTAATTATCAAAACCGAGCTGTTTTTCTTTCTTTCTGTTCTATTAGTTTTTCTTTTCGTTACTTTGCAAACTACAAATTGTTTAGTAACCTTTGATGAAATTCGTTCTCGTTTCTTTTCCCGCTCTTTTTTTATCACCAAATGCATGGCTCTTTTTTTTACCTCGTGCGTTTAGAATTCCGAAAAATACGTGCTTTTGATTCTTTCCTATTGTATGCATTAAATGAAAAATATCGATCAAGGCTAAATATCGATAGGATGGATGATACGTTTTGCCTCATATTATTTATTAGATTTCTGAATGTGGGCGTTTTGTCATTCTTCGAAGCATTGTTTCGGAAACTAGAATGCTCTACTGTGTCTTCTCCAAAAATTGAAAAAAAAAAAATAACGAGAAAGAACATATGAAAAGGAGAGATGTATAAATGAAAATATCATCTGGAATTTCTGGGCCCGGCTACGTAAAGAAGAAGTATCAGCGAAAATTTCCTACGAAGCATTAAGTAACGGGATTCTGGAATACGTTGTATGCGTCGCTGAATTTCAGCTTCATTTCCTTACAAAGATGCCTTTCCTGACCGGAATCTTTAGTGAAATACTTTGCTCGATTAAAGTTTATAACGTAGATTAAGGAGGGGCATTGGATAGGAAGGAAAATGAAGGAACTTCTACGTTCTGTTTCAGTGAAATTGACTGCATCGATTCTGGTCTGTTCATAAAACATGGATCTAAAATTCCCTTTATCTACTCATGTCTGTCTGTAATAAACATGAAAAAAAAATGACACAAAAATTAGATTCAATATATTTAGTATCGCCATAAATAATATTTTCACTCTGTCGGGGATATCTGTCTGTACGCTTAGAGGTAAAATTATGCACTGAAGACTGCAGGCGCCAAAAAAACCTTATTTAATGGAATATTACATTTAAAATATGTCTTTTAAATATATATATGTTCTAATTTCTTTCAAAAAAGTGCGTTATACCTGAACGAATATGATCATTGTCTAATAATTGAAATAAAGAGAAATGGGCACCCCACTGCAGCTTCGTCATTATTTAATAACAGAGGAATAACTACACTTTAAGGGAGAAGCTTATTTAAGCCAAAGAACTTTAATTATCGTTTAGTAGTAAAAATAAAGTAAGTTACCAATACTTGAACTCATAAACGTATCTAAGAAAAATAAATTTAGTCACTGTTTAGTAGTGAGAGTAACGTGAATTTCCAACATTTGAAGGGATAACCTTATCTAGCAAAAGTACTTTAATCATGATTTAGAAGTGGAAACAAAGTGAATTATCGGTCCCTCAAGGAATAAATTTATCAAATTAAAACGAAATTTATTATTTTTTAATAATTAAAGTAAACTACGGATGCCAGATGAGATAATCTCTTTTTATCAAAGGAACTTTAATCATCGAAAACAATTTTAATCAAGTGAACTACCAAAACGTTTAAGCTGTATATGTTTTTTTTCTCTTTCCTTCGATTTGACATGTACAACCTCTTTCCTTAGCATGTTCCCTAATTTCACAAGATTTATTTCCTTTATTTTCCATGACATTGCTCTTGCATTAATACAAGCTTACCCACTCTGTTGAAGAATGCAGGGATCACTAAAAAATGCGCTTGAGACACCAGCACCACTTATTTTTTGCAATGCACACATACCGGGTACTGAATGTACACACTGATTATAATTCCAGTTTGTATACCGAAAAATTTTCTTAATTTCATTCCATTTAGGGATAGCGAGGAACAGATCTTAACTTGTCATGCTAAAGAGGTGATACATTTTTGCCCTGCTTGTACATCAGCCTTGTCCTAGAAGACGGCTTGGACATGCCAAAATAACAGCTTACAGATCCATCCGATTACTTCACTTCAAAGAACATTTATTTGTCCTTTTAAGTGAAATGACCTTTTAAGTGAAATGACCTTAAAAAACGTGCAGGTAGGACATTCAGGTGACCAAACGAAATTTGAAATTGGCAAAGGGCTAAAATGAATACTTTCACCTCAAGAAGATTCCTCTTGCATAATTGTCTGCCCTTCGGAGCAGAACGTTTTGTGGGAATCTAAAAAAAATAATCAAGAAATCTTATTTTTGCACAAGATGATGTAATTGTAGTTGAAAATATGATAAAACTGTAAACTGAATCGAAAAATTCATCAAAGCTAGACTAAATTATTCATCAAAGCATTTAACCCTTTAACCAGTTGGAACGAATTAACTCGGGTTTACAAAATGGCCCAAAATCAGATCGAACGAATATATTCGTTAAGTAGTGGGACGAAAGCGGCTGAAACGAGTGGACCTGCGCAACAGAAAGCGTTGCTTTCTCGTTAGCTTTTTTATTCAGAGTGATAATTTCTGAGGATGACTGACACTAACCCTTTCTGACTTATTACATTGTGAAAGAGATATAAAAATGGCGACGAACATAGAAGATGCTTGAGACATAGAAGATGCTTGAGTCACTTGTTTCTACTGAGCAGCATGATGTTCGTGTCACGGGGACTAGCTTTTCCCTATTATGCTTTGGGTCATGGAACCTAAAAACAAAGGGCTAGAAGGGATTTTCTATCCAGAGAACAAAGGACTAGAAGGAACTTTCTCAATAAAGGACTTTCTATCTGGTGACATGATGTCCCTGTCTCCAATAATGGGTTTGTGGTCGGTACTACTGAGATTGGAGTGCTAAAGAAATTGTTTTGCCTTCTGCCACTATGTGAACAATTCTGTCTGGAAAGCGTAGAAAATTTTGGGAATAATTTAATTCAAGTATGTCGGTCGTTTAAAGTGTTAACGCTGTTTTAGCTATCTCTCGTACCCGTTCATTTTCAATCGTAATTTTTATTTAACGTCAAATGTGCTTATTTGATCACATCTCAACCAGATCAATTGACTAATGTATTGTACTTTTGAGAACTTTTGGTTTATCGCTCATTGTATGGCAATGAAATCACTTTAGTAAGTATGTAATGCCTTACTTTAATAAGTGAATTTGTATTTCATATACTGTACATAGTATTGGGTTGATGCATAAGTTCATGCCGGTTTTTTTCACAGCACTACAGAAATGTATTACGTCAGAACGGAAAACGGAATCAGTCAACAATGTATTCCCGCCATTGTTTAGGATGGTACCCTAACGTCTGGATAGGGATGCAATGCCATTCTTTAAAGGAACGTATAGGTTTTGCTGCGAAGAAATTATCAAGGAATTTCTGTAGATCAACATCATTGTTGAACGTTCTGTCACGGAGCGCATTCGACAGAGATCGGAACAGGTGATAGACTGAACAGATGACATTGGAGGAATAAGCCAGATGTGAAAGGATCTCCCATTTCATGTCCTGAATGGCCATTTCGGTCATGTTTCCACTGTGAGGGGGAGCTTTATCATGGTAGAGATGGACACCATGGCAACGATGTGGCCATTTCTGCTGAAATGTTTCCTCCATACGACGAAGTTGCTATATGCTGCCATATATGGAGAACCACATATGGAAACCAGCTGATTCTTGTTATCCTTAGTGAGAGTGTGAGGCATTCAAGACCCCAATTTCTGGACCTTTACCATACGTTCCAAGTGTCGCACCACGGTGGTCTGATCACAGTCCATCTTAGTGGTCAATTCCCATGTGGTTTGATGCGGATCCAAGTGGATGAGATGGTTCAAAGGATCCTCATCAAAGTGAGATGGACGACCTGAGCGTGGAGAGTCGTCGAGGTCAAAATTTCCACCTCGGAACCGCGCAAACCATTTGCGGGCTGTCCTCGGAGCAATAGCATCTTCCCCATACACAGCACAAATACAAATTTGTCGAGTGGCCTGGCCGGTTGTGGATCCCTTGTTAAACTCGTAGAGAAGCAGATGTCGGAAATGTTAATTCCTCTCTACCTGGACACTCCATACTTCCGGACCTGAAAACCAAAACATTAGCCACAATCACACAACGCAATATGATTTAGATACATGATATTACTGGCTGCATTTTGATATTACAACTGGTTATCTGCACCGTTTCTACTTACCTAGGAAATACTCTTGAAATAAATCGGCATGAACTTATGCATCAACCGAATATTTAAGTATGTAAAATAAAGAAATTTGTCAGTTTTCTACTGGATGTAGCTTTGTAAAATTATGTCATGAGCTCACTTACAGATAAATGCATTGCGACGTATTTCCCAAAATTCCGTACACAGTTAAAAATTTTCGGAACCACTATCTTGGAGCAGAAGATATTTTCACAAAACTTAATTTGCGAATTATGAAATGAACATTCAAATGACATCTTTGAATTAAATTTACGCTATGAGAAAACATGGCGCTTCTGAAATCTACATTCAAATGAGTAAGTGCAAATCAAATTATCGCACGTTCTTTTTCAAAATAGAAAAAAAAACTCATTTCTGCAATAACATTTAAAAACCGGAATGTACGCATTTCTCAACCTAAAATGCCATGTGGCCATTGGAAAAATTTTAGTGGTAATACTGTGTTTTACAGAATCTGAAATAAATAAACCTGGAGCTTAGTATGTTCATTTGTTTATAAGAAATCTTTGTGACATGTATCGGAAGGATAAAGAAAAGGCGCGTTGTTTTATGCCACGAAGTCATTCTCGTAGTTATAAAGAAGCTCGGCGTTTTTGCTTTTTGTTTTCCTATGTGCCACAATAAGGGAAAAAGAAGTGTACTTCAGCTTCTCTCGTTTTCTGCTCGAAGGTGCTTATCGAGGATCTTTGGCGCCTGTCTTTGATGGTCTCGCCGTGCTCAGCGACTGCAAGAACTGACCAAGCAAGCCTCCTGTCTGGTTAGTTCTTGTACCCCGGGAAGTTAACGGTCCCATGAAACCGTGGCAAAATGAAGGAAAGCAACAGAAAATTATTATTCCGGTCTAAAAATAGACCAAAAAGAAGGAAATTTTCATAGATTAAGAACATCTGATTAATCACGAGAACACGAAGCACCATGATATCCATTGATGATAAATAACGCGAAAACGAAGCACCTCGACATACGCACAGAGAGTGAGTATCATCCTTGTGTAAGACCTAAAAATGTGAATATTGAAACACCATGGAAATTATAAAAAGCCTTACTCCACACAGAATTGGTGTAGCACAAAATTTAGTACACAAAAAATGCGTAAGCGAAACAGGTGGAATTGCATAAACAATCAATTTTTGGGTTGTATACAGAATGCGATTGTTCTAAATAAATTTTACTTATTTGACATGCGGAGCTGTCAGGCATAGATAAAAGTTTTCGAGTCCTGGAGTGGGAATTATCAACAACAGAAATTAAGACAAAGCGAAAAAAATTACCGTAATCGCAATTTTTTGTAATTTTAATTTTCGATGTTGCCTCTGTTCTGAAATGTTGGTAAATATCATTTTAGAAAAAAATATTTGTATCTCAGATTGAAAAAGCACACAAAAATGTCCGGAAATGGAAATTAGAAAAAGCAAAATTTCTCCCGTAATCGGAACTGTCCTTCTCCCAATGTTTTTTGGTTTTGCTTTGTTTTGGGCTTTGACGACCACTGTGAGTAGCTAAATGGGCAATAAGCAGTTGCCCCTTATAATTTGGTGACCACTAGTTCCTGGGACGGGTGTGTGCCTGTGCCATGTGACAGGCCCAAAGCCCATGTTCTATCCAGGAATCGAACTCGGTCCAATCTTTGAAGAACGGTCAGAAGCCAGACCTTAGACCACTGAGCCTTCAGGACGACAGCGACGTTTCCTATGTTTTAGGTTGTTGCTATAATAAGATTACTGATTAATTGATGGAGACTTTATACGTAACACTCACTGTATTTAACGCTATGGCTGAGGTGAGGTTACAACCGGTTCGACTCTATACATACACCAAGTGGCCAAATTATTATGTCCACCTAGTTAGTACGTTGTTGAGCCACCTTTTGTCTTTAATTCTGCGTGAATTTGTCTGGGTATGAACGCTATTAAATGTCGGTAAGCGGCTTGGTCCAAATGCGATGAAATGCACATTCCAGCACTTTAAGATTTGATCGTAACGGATCCAGCTGTTTGAAGTCTCTTTCAACTTCATCCCACAGATTGGACTGAGGTCCGGGATTGAGGAAGTCACTGTAGTAAGGAAAAGTCTCCATGATACTCCTCAAACCTTTAATGTGAGCACTATGACAATATGACATGTAGCCATTGCTCTGCTGGAAATATACATCTCCACCGGGATAAACCATCAACATAACGGGGTGGATGAGGTCGGTAACGGTATTTAAGTAACTTTTGGAGGCCAGTCGTTGCCCCACACGAATCAAAGGGCCCAAATACACCCCAGACTATAACGTTGCCTCCGCTAGCCTGAACAGTAATGACGATGCACGATGGGCCCATGCTTTCGTGCCGCTGTCTCTAAAAATTTGCCCTTTCATCTGCATGGTGTAGCTGAAACTGGTATTCGTCGGACCACATTACCCTTTTCCACTCATTTAGTGTCCAATTCTTGTGTTCCTGGGGGAACTGGCGGCGTTTCTTCTTGTTTCCCGCAGATAGCATGGTTACGGACAGACCGTTTGCATCTGTAGCCCATACGATGTAATGAGCGAAGAACTGTATGCTGAGAAGCCATCGGAGTAGGCCCCTGATTTAGATTATCTGTGATCTGACAAAGTGTTGTCTGTCTGTTGGACTGAACAAATCTGCCTGCTCTTTATTCTGCTCGCGCATCCAGTACCTGTTGGTGACCGCACGCCTTACGCTCAAACCCTTTTTTGTTTACTGTGGTTTACTTTCTGTACACTTTTAACAACTGGTGCCACCCCAAACATTTAACAAGTGTGGCTGTTTTTATAATGTTCGCACCAATGCTAGCGCACCATCAATCTACGTACAAAGTCCGTCTGATCGCATCTTTAACCCATTATTTCTTATTTCTTCTTCATTAATCCCTGCATGCCTTCATTGTTCCCTTTTTGTACCGATTCAGCCATTTCGGTTCAGCAGTATCTACAAGATAGGTACTTTGCATAAAATGGTCGGGTGGCCATAATATCTTGCCCACTCAGTCTATACGTAAGTTTTATGTGTTTTTACTGGGGTTCAGTGACGACTATAAGAAATGAGCAACTCTAAGGGCTGTAAGTATAAATATTCGTCTGTCCCGAATTCAAGGCCACTGGTTCCAGGGAAAGAAGATAGCCAACCCCGTGAAGCAAAAATTTCTGTAACCCGGGCCCAGCTAGGTAAATTCGTAATGAACCTATCCTACTTATTACTCAGGCATAGGGGAAGCTATGTGCATGACAAGTTTTGCATAAACTCATGTCTAGAGTTCTGAATCGGAATACCCCTACTTCTTTTTATCAGTTTATGGGCACATATTAAGGGAATACTTAACCCATTAATGGACATGGACTAATTGAGGTAACAGGAGGAGAAAGGAAAACATATGGGTGTACAGAATAAGTCAAAAAATATCTTAAAAATAGTTGAAAACCGCACAGCAGACATTAAATACTTGATTTGTGATAACAAGCAACTTCAAAACATTTTTCGTTCATGAAAAATGCATTTCCATTCGCAAGAAAAGTGACACTTTTCTACAGAGAATACACGAAGCCACTCGTGGAAATAACCAGGTGGCAAAACCTCACAAGACAAGAATGACAGATATCAACTGTGTATCCTTCCTTGAGTGACAACGACAGTTTTTAATTTGAATTATTTATAATAATATATTCCAAGGTTGGCTTGAGCTTGTGCTTCGGTACAAATTCATCGACTGAAAGCACATCCGAAGTATATGCAAATTTTTACGGGGAAAAAGGAAAAACCTATAATGGGATTTAAGATATTTTTCCCTTCTTTTTCCACATTTTTGACATCATACGTCATAACTCCATTGTCAGTGGTTTCTTCACTTCTACTTCAAAAGAATTAAACTGAGGCGTAAAATGACCACTTCGACTGCGTACGAGTGGGGAGCTAATTTACATTTGTTCAAGATCCAACCTCGTTTTTCATAACTTCGGGCATTTTGTTCAGCGGTGATGAGATTAGTCTGCCCTTCGCTCAAATCTATTTATCACAGTTTGAGAACTTTTATGTCGTGAATTACCTTTCACTCAGTCTTAACAATATCGCCCCTTTAATAAAAAACGGAAAGATGAAAAACAAAATTCTTGATTTTCTGAAACAAATTCGGAAGCACACAAAATATTACCTACAGACATACAACTGAAATAAAGTAAAGTTTATTACAATCTAAACGTAAAATTACTTTTATTTCAAAATTCTAAGATTTTTAAATGGAGGCAAAATATCGATCAATTCTCTAAAAATAAACATTTCATTTCAATTTTTACCAAATTGTATTGGATTTATATTACTGTGTTATGTAAATCGTAAAGTCTCCTTTTAATGCCCTCTCCTTTCTTACTTCCAGAGAGAAGGATGTGTCAAAATATAGAAATGTGTGAAGCTTTTGCCTGCGGAAACGAATAAAAAGATAGACAAAATTCCTGGAAAACTTTTCAAGTTGTATTAAATTTGACAACTGAGCAGAAGAGAAATTTAAAATGCTTCAGAATATTGCGTACTTTTAAAATGTGCGTGATGCTTTAATGAAGTGATTCTGAGCTTGAGATTCCTAGTATTCATGAAAAGAACACGTGAAGCCACACGATAATGCACACTGAATGTTACGGCCTTTGTCGGCTATGGAACAAATGGTGAAAATACGAAGTGTTACAATTTAGCTCCCAGAACGGTCACGTAATGCTTTTGTATCGATGCGGGCAGAATCGCGTGCCTATGCAGGTCTGGACTTGTTTTAAAAGTTGCATGTGCTAATCGCAGACCAGTAGAGCCATTCGGGAGGGAGTAGTTGCGAAAGCAATGAGATGCTGTGTGTGCGTTTTGGGGTAAAAATGAGTGATAAAAATTCAGAGCAGCGCACTGACATCAAATACTGTTCGAAGATCGGTAAAAACTATTGAAACGTTAGAGCTATTGAAAGTGGCGTATGGTGAAAATGCTATGAAGACGCCAAGTGCCTTTAAGTGACATAAGAGCAAAAAAAAAAAAAAAAAAAAAAACACGCATGGCACGCTCGCAGTTCAAGACCATGCTTTTGTGTTTCTTCGATCACAAGGGGATAGTTCATCACGAATTCATTGAACAATGATAAACGGCCAACCAACAATATATAGGTGTTGAAAAGGTTACGGAATTCTGTTCGAATGATAAAAGCTGAACTGTGGCCTGACAATACCCCAATCCATGATGCACTCCGTGTTCACGACTTACTGTCTAAGAAATCAGTTACAAAATAAGATTATCTACCCTATTGGCGACTACCCAATTACCCTATTAGTGATCATCAATAAGATCATCTACCCCTAGCCCTTCCCAATAATTAAAACTGCCATGAAAGGACGAAGATTTTCCAACATTTCTGACATCCTGCGTAAAGGGACAAAATAACTCCAGAGTATTCCAGAAATTGAGTTCCAGGTATGTTTCCAACAATGGTGGAATCGTCTAACTAAATGCATGGCGGAAAAAGATGATTATTTCGAATGTGACAGTAGCGGTCAGTGTAAAGGTACGCTTATTTTCCCGAGAGGTGCGTTCCGGAAATCAAATTGTCACACCTCATGCATGACATGAATAATTTTAATTGGGAAAGAAAGGCATAATTGTAAAGACTTTTTAGTCAGTGGGCTGTTATTCCATCATCACATTTAGAAGAAAACTTCATACGTTTTAATATCACTGCCTTCGTGGCTAAGGAGGTTAGCACAGTTGAACACATAATTTACATTTGCCTAGTACTTTCAATTGACACTTTGGTGAATGACTAACAATACATAACCGGCACATTCTTGGCATATATTAATACGTACATCCAAAAAATAAAGCTTCGAAAATTTTTAAAACCATCTTGTTGTACTCCATAAACGTTTCAGACGATCCCAGTATCCACCCAGTCTGCCCAATAGAAGGTTTGAATTGTCTGGAGATGCTTTAATATGCGTGATGCTTTAATGAAGTGATTCTGAGTTTGAGGTTCAGAGTATTAATGAAAAGAACACGTGAATCCACTCGATAATGCACACCGAAGTTATAGCCTTTGTCGGCTATGGAACATATGGGGAAAATACTAAGTGTTACAATGTTACAAGTCTTACAATTTTCGTGAGTTTTCTTCATTGGAAATCGTTCAGAAAAGTGACCAGTTGCAGAAATATAAAACGAAATATTAGTGATTTTTCATTTTTACATTTAGAAGCGTGGAAAAGTTATATAAAACCACGAAGTTTGAGTTTGAAACAATTAAAATTACGTATGGCGATGACGAAAACTCACGAAAATTCGAAATAATGGAGGCTTGTGGTAATCATGAAGTCTTAAGTGAATGTCTCCAAATAAATGGGACAACGGCGAAGATTATAGCGCTGCCGCAGACATTTCTAATAAATCTGAAATTAGAAAAAGTAAGTGCATAAAGGGTAGGACGTAATTGGCTTTCTATTTAAAGTACTGACTGTATTTTTGGTCTTTCTTGTAGAAGAAAACTCAAGGGGATGGAATACACGAAACAATCACTCTACGAGCGACGTTTAAAATCCAGTCGTGAACGGAAATAACAGTTTTGCAAATCAAAGTAACAAAATGTCGGCAAGGATCAAAAGGATAGAAAGCATATTAAAGCAAGAACAAAACCGCTTGTACAATTATCCAAGACTAGCTTCAAAAACGCCTTGAAAAGGGAAACTCTGTAAACACAAGAAAATTTATTGATGCCTTGCTTTGTAGAAAACTTCGCGTCATCTTTGGAAGGAAAAGGCAGAACCAAACTGATAGTCCTGCCGTTATCAACAGTTTGCATTCAAACGATGCGTTTTAATGTTCACAAAAGACATGCCTGAACATCTGGCTGTTATACCAATGTTATTTCCCTTCTCTTCTTTATACTTGTTTAAAAGTACCAACGTTAATGATCAGGAAGTCATGTGACTTTGTTTTCCATATTTTAGTGGTGACTTCCCTTAAAACACGTCAATTGAAGCATTCGATGGCAAAATAGCAAGTATATTTCTCGTCTAGATACACGCGTTTGGGAGAGCACTGTATCTACTGGGCAAAACTTACCGATGTACACATAGATGAGGCTAAATCCATGACAAATACAGATCGCCGCAAGCGTATCCTACATGAATGTCACTATTTTTTTGTTTCGGATTTAACGACCACCATGAGATACTCTAAAGCAGGAGCGCCGGAACTAACTTTGGACAACTGGAGGCCCGATATCAGGATATATACTTTTTGGTCAGGGTATAAAGCTTATTGCACTGTTGAAAATTAGAACGCGATGACGTCATTATCAAAGGCTGGAGAAAAAAACGATTACATTGATAAAATCAAAGGTAATATAAAACTTGTGTTTTATATCGATACAGATTTTAACGACAAAACACATTGTACTCTGATTATTAACAATATATTGATTTCGACACCACCACATTAGTATGAACACTACAAAACAAACGGAAGCATTGACGTTATGCATCAAAAATATATTTGTATGTATGACGATAGATCTCATTCCTTTCTTCCCATACCTTTCTATTTTTTTCTTTAAAAAGGACTAATTTAATTATATTTAAATTAAATAGAAAACGTAACGTTCTTGCTCTTTTTATTAAACTCACTCACTCATTACTAAGCTGTTCTCTGAGATTCCGAGGTTAGCTCCACAAAGATATACAAACTACCAGATAATTTTTACTTACTGTTGCCGTATCAAACTTCTCCATTTACAACGATCTTGACGTACAATTCGGGCTTCACTGACATCCATCACACGCCGTACACAATTCTATACTTCATATTCATAATCCTTTTCTCTTGCAGACACTCCTGAATCTCCTCCTCCCATGGTTTACTTGGACTTCCTCTGCCTTTTCTTCCTGCTACTGGGCTAAAAAAATGTTCTTAGTAAGCATCTCATC
Source organism: Macrothele yani (assembly GCA_039090855.1). NCBI lineage: Eukaryota > Metazoa > Arthropoda > Arachnida > Araneae > Macrothelidae > Macrothele > Macrothele yani. The sequence continues at coordinate 62,252,684 of CM076989.1, read as the reverse complement.
ACTCATTCTTTCAACATGTCCAAGCCACCGAAGCATATTAGTTTCCACCTTGCTAACAACAGTTTGCTTCACATTACACAACTGCAACACATCTTCATTCCTCACACAATCAGAACGTGCCTTGACACAAACTTCCTGTAAGTAACGCATTTCTACAGCACACAAACCATTCCTATGCTTCTTCTTTAGTACCCAGGTTTCACTGCCGTACATCAGAGTAGGAACAATTACACTTTCATACACAGTTGCCATGTGGGACTCGCTTGAGAACCAATCATTCCTGTGAAAACCTCCCAAAAGAGCCACGACTTTCAATGATTAATTCACTCGCCTACTAATTTCACCATTCAATTTGTTCTCTCTGTCCAACATGTTTCCTAAATAAACAAACTCATTCACCTGGTCAATCACTGTGCCATTTAAACTTATATTTGTATTCAGTACTACCAGTTCTTCTCTCAAAAACCATAACTTTGGTTTTTCCCTTATTTATACTCAGTTTGAATTTCATGCAAAGTTCGCACATCCGGGACAACATACTCTATAAACTCACATTTGCTCTCTGCCAACAGAAAAGTTTGACGTGACTGCCCCGCAGGACGCACATGAGATAAAGGCAGATGACAGTGAGGGCACCTGCCAGAGTAGTATAGTGGATAGCATTCGGATCTCCGGAGCCGTATTTACTTTGCCATATTGGCGCCCGAACTTAAAGGATGATCTGGCTGATAGGTGTCTTGCAATGGTGTGACTTTCTTTTCACACCGAGAGACAGGAAAAATGAGAATCCTTCAAAATAAATCATTGTGATGTTACGTTCCACACACCGAAAAATTGCCTGGGATTTTTCGAATGCACGTTCTTCATCTGATGACTGTCTACGGCGACACATGGTCCCGGCTGACCCGTAGGCTATGCTCCCGGCCCTCTTTCGGAGGGGGGGGAGAGAACATGGTTATGCCGGGGGCGGAATTCGAACTCAGAACTCTCGGCTCCGGAGCTCCGAGTGTTATCCACTATACTACACTAGCATGTGCTTTCTCTGTTATCTGCCTTTATCTAATGTGCGTCCTGCGCGGCAGGCACGTCACAACAGTGTCATCTAACAGCATTCTACACACACGGATATCTCCAAGATATAGACCAGCATTATCTATTTTGGCATCACGCATGTACGCATCCATAAATATATTAAGCAGCCATGGTGACATTACACAACTTCGTCTGACTCCTGCACCAATAAAAAAAGACATTTTGATAAAACACCATTCCTTGGAAGCAAGCTCTACTGCCAGCATTCATGGCTTTCACACTATTAAGTAGACTCCTACTAGCACCATATTCATTCAATACCTTCTACAAAAGTGTCCTATTTACTCAGTGTCAAGTTTTCTCTAAACCTATGAAGGCAGCAAAGATTTCTTACCAACAGCCAGATACTTTTCAATCATCATGCGTAATGCAAAATTTTGGTTAGTGCAATCTTTACTGGGCATCAAACCACTCTGAACATCCCACACTTTCTCAGATGTAAGAACCCGTACTTTTTTCGAAAAAGACCTTACCAAACACTTTCACTGGCACATTCAGTAGGCTAATACCACGATAGTTCTTGCAGTCAGTCTGATCACCTTTATCCTTCTATAAGGGAACAATGATAGCATCCTTGCAATCCCGAAGGAACATTCCTAACACCCAGTACAACTGGAACATTTCAGTTAACTAGTCAATTACACAGCACCGCCATATTTCAACGTCTCGGCAGTTATGACATATTACGGAGCCTTGCCATTCTGAAGAGATTTTAGAGCTTTACACACCTCTTCTCTGAGATCCCTCTTGTGCCATCATCTGCTTCTGCTTCAGAATTCCCTTTGCTTTATTGATCTAATAAACTCACAATATTCACCCCATCTTTCACTTAACTCATTGGGCTTCCATATCATTTCCCAGATTCTATTCCTCACACAACTTACAACTTTGTTTCCCCTATTTTTCCTAAGTCTCACGTACTTCCAAAAAGTCTTCCTATCTTTCCAAAAAGCTAATTCATGCCTTTCCACTTTCTCCTTCCTATCTTTCGCCTTACTCTGACGAACCAGCTTAGCTGTTTCACGCTTCTTACAGCGAGATTTATCCACAGAAACTATACCTTGCAACATCCCCAAATAGGCTTTCTTCTTTCTCTTTATTGCCTCTTCAATCTCACTATTCCACCAAGCATCACCTCTATTGCCACCCACTATTGTGATGTCACGGAACTGTTCAGCAGCAGTGACAACACCGTTCTTAAAATATTTCCACTTCTTTTTTACATCCCGCTCACAAGACTTCATCTCCTTCAGTCGTTCTCGGGGTAAGTCATAATAACGCCGATGATCTTCAGGGGCATTTCAACCTTTATTATTTCTATCCTGGGCCTCTTTTTATTCCTTTTCCTCCAATTAACATTCAGTTTCACTCGTGACACTACCAAGTCATGTGATCAGAACCCACATCACCAACCTCTCATTACACGAATGTCAACAACTAAGTGTTTCAGACGCTGACCGTAGACATCAAAATCTGTCACACTTCTTTGACCAAGTGTACGATTATCCCAAGTATTTGTGTGGATATTCTTGTGGTTGAAAAACGTTTTATATACACAGAAACCATTCTCAATGCAGAGTTCAATGAATCTTTCACCATTATCGTTCACACAAGGATCATTGAACTTACCCAGAACATTGTCAGAAATTGCATTCTGCACGCCTACTGTAGCATTGAAATCCCCTGCTATTATAACTTTCTCTTTAGCACTAAACTGGCTCAAAACAGCTTTTAGCTCATCCCAGGAAACTTCCCTCCTATCAGAAGGTTCCGAGTCACAAGGAGCATATACTACAACAATTACTATTCTCTGAAGTATCACTTTCAAACGAATCCAAAGAATTCTCTCACTTATGCTGCTATAAGTGAATCAAGTTGTTCTTCATCTTTTCACTTGAAATCATACCTACACCAGGCTGTCCTTTCACATTATCCAATACGCCAGACCACACACTCACCGTTACATTCACTTCTATCCCAATTTCCTTCTTTTTGGTTTCACTTACACACAGCACATCCAATCTATACTTATTCATCTCTTGAATCACCTCGCTTATCTTGCCATTTATACCTCTAGTATTCCATACACGAATCTTATACTCACTCAGCCGAGAGCTTTCCGATTTCCTTTTTCCAGTTAGATTCCGTGGTGGACCATCCTTGGTAAGTGCGGCAGGTCCACCATATCCAGCACTATGGTCCGAATAATTATATCTTTGTGTCTTTTTAATCAGGTAAGTACATCAGTGTGGGGGATTGGCCCAAAGCTGACGGTTCCAGTTGATCATTCAACCTAAGGATTCTCGAAGAAAACCCAGTGAGTTAGAGTCTTTTCACCAATGTCACCCAGAACTAGCTAGCACGTCTCCAAGATTCACAGAGGCCATTGTTGCTGCTCTGTGTGCCATTGTTCCCACGGAGCGCCCCGAGGAGGCAAACTCATCTCTCACTGAAATAGCCGGCTCTTTTTATTAAAGCACAATATATTTCAGGAATTGCAGGTTAAATGCTTTCTAATAAGGCTCGTAAAATGTTTTTTTTTTTTACTCATACTACTCACTAAACAGCTGGTACTTCGCGAAACGCCTTTTTTTCTCACTCATACTAGACACAGCGAGGAGAGTTTAACCCGCCTCTCAGGAATTGGACAATATTTAGGTTTATTAGAAGGAATTTTGAATGGCAGGAAATGATAACAATTCCAAATATTTTACAGATTTCCAATTTCGGACAACTAAAAACAGGAGGAAAAGTGAGGGGACAAATGTGATGTTTTGCCATTGTTTACGAATAAGGGCTGGGGAAGCTGCCCCCTCGGTTCTGACGTCATTGCTCTGAAGCCAATTTATGTATTCTGTGAAAAAAAGTTTGAAATTCGCGAGTCATTTTCCGCAATTCTTTTCGTGATTTAACAAAGCATATTCCTGAAACAACTTTTTCCGTGAAATGGCGGAAAAACCTTGAATTTCTCGTACTCCAGGAAAATTCTGAATTTTCAGAAACCTTTTTGCCTTTCATATTATCAGAAAAATTCTGTTTTCACATTTTTAATATTCATGACTTTAAATTTCCGTTAATAACAGAGATTCGAGGGAGTACCTGAGGTTTGATTAACTATTGAATTTAAATCGTCTGTCAGGGGACCTGATTTTGAAGTTCTGTAGAGAGATCGAGTATTGGGAATAGCATACCGCATGAAATGTTGCTTATTGTAGCACAGGATACTCCGTCCCTTTTCTGCCCCTTTGGCGCACCAGCCACGGTATATCGTTTTACCTTAAGAAATCAGGTACTTAAATTATTGTACAGGCGATTGTATGATGTCTAAATTATATCAGTCTGAGTTTCTCTTAAGACAAAAGCTGATATACACTGAAGATCAATTGAATTAGAGATACCTGTCTAGTAACGTGTAGCACCACCTTTCGCCCTGATAACAGCGGCGATTCGTCTCGGAATGGACTCAACAAGACACCGGAAGCGTTGGGAAGCCATACGGATCCACGACCCCTGAACAAGCTCCCACAGTTCACGAAGATTTGTCGGAGGGGGTTAGAGCTTCGAACATCTCTCTCGATGGCATCCCAGATGTGCTGGATGGGACTGAGGTCAGGTGATCCAGCTGGCCAAGGAAGCGAGGACACGACAGTGGAGTGTTCTCATCCAACCATTCGGATACAGTTCGGGAGCGATGGTACGGTGCATTGTCTTGTTGCAGGATGAGGTCCCCAGTGGGATGTTGAAGACGCACAAACGGGAGCAAATGGTCGTCCAGGATATCCCGGTAACGTTGACCTGAGAGGGACGATGTCACACGTACCAGGGGTCCCATTTCAGTCTACGCAAACAGTCCCCAGACGAGAATGCCACCCCCACCAGCTTTGAAGGGTACCTTGCTGGCAAGAAGGATCCATCGCTTCATGTGGTTTGATCCGTACTCGTATCCTGCCATCCGCATGTACCAACGTGAATCTCGACTCATCAGTCCAGGCAACACTTTTCCACATGTCTAGAGTACCGTGGCAATGTTCCCGCACCCATGCTAATCTTTGCACCCTGTGATGTGCTGTCAGCAGCGGTACCCTCGTAGGACGATGGCTTCTGTACACCATAGCGAGGAGGTGGTTTTGGACGGTGTCGCTTAAATTGCAGAGTTATTTCTTGCACTGTGGCCCGTCTATCCGCTGTTACAATGCGAGCTAGCCGACGATGACCCGCTCATCCACACGCTGTTATCCACCGCAGTTGGCCATTGCAGGGATGGTTTCACCGGATTCGATGTACTCACGGTGCACCCGTGACACAGTGGCTCGTGAAAATCCCAGTGCCTGCACGACTTCCGAGATGGAGTGACCCATTCTTTGGGCCCCGACAATTTGCCCACGATCAAATACGCTTAGATTCTTCATCTTACCCATACTGCGTCCGACTCTTACTGATTCCCATCGCATCACTCCGTATATTGTCGGATCGCTGCATACGTCATGTCATTTCCGTTTACAGGGCCGCCCACAGCGCCAGCTGTCTCTAATTCAATTGCTCTTCAGTGTAGCTATTAAGAGTAAATTTTATATTTAGGGGACTCGTGAATAAATGCTATAAAACAGTACATTTCTCCTTTTCTTAATTATATTGAAAGTCAGTGTCCGTTTAACCGGTAGTTGGTCACGCTATGAGCATTTCTCTCACGTTTCGCATATAAAATCCGCCAATTATTTGGAAGTGACCATGGGGCCTGACTTTTAATATCTTCTCAAAAATCGGTTATTTCCGATAAGGATTAGGGAGTCTTTTACCTTCAAGCAGTCTGTTCTTGGCTACCGTGTGCTTCGCGTGAACATTTCTCTCATTAAGCAACCGCTTGCGTTTGTGTCACGTGAGAGCTTTTCTCGTCAAACCACTGGCGTTTGTGTTTTGTAATTTTATACATAATGCAATGATACGAATGCGGTTTTCGCCTAATTAGATTGGTCCCTATATACACTATACTGACAAACGTCACCGGACACCTTGAGCAGAAACACAAGATAGCATTTACTGACATACATTAGTACGGTGTCGGTTAACCTTTGGGCTTAATACATGCACTGACCCTTCGAGACATGTTTTCGACAAGGTTTTAGAAAAATGTTGTACGAAATGCTGCCGCTAACTGTTGCTTAGTAGCAGGCCTTTTTTTTAAATTTCTTATGCGGCGCTCTAATTCATCCCATAGGTAATCTATGGGATTAAGATAAGTGCTCTGTACTGGCCAGTCTACACAAGATATGGAATTATTGTCAAACCATGCCGTAACAGTCTTTCCTTTATGGCTCGGTGCATTATCTTGCTGGTACCAACAAGGCTCGGTTCCTTAGTGTCGCCACATAGTTGGTAGGGCATAATTGTCCAGACTATCGACGCAGACGTGCTGATTAACAGGTTTGTCCACGATAACCAATGGGCCGGGACCATACCACGAAAAACACCCGCACATGAGGACACTTTGAGCTCCAAACTTGGTAAATAGAGTTCCCCTGGCTGACGCCATTCCCACACAATGCCGTCAGACTGATGGATCGTGTATCTGAATTCATCAGTCCATAGGACCCGTTTCCATTGATCTACGGTCCACGATACATGTTCTTTACACCATGCTAAACCACGAGTAGCATTCGAGTGGAGATGAAAGGCTTGTGAGCAGCTGCACGACCACAGTAACCCATGGAATGAAGTTCTCTGCGAAGGGTACGTGTACATAACGAGGTTTCAGCGTTTTTACTCACCTGTACACTGAGGTCTTGTGCAGTACTCCGTCGGTTAGCTAAAACGACTGTCATGAGGTTTCGACGTCCTCTATCACTATTTTCTTTGGTCTGCCGGTACGTTTTGCTGCTTAAGTCTCGCCATGTGTCTTCAACTTATTCAATACATCCAAAACAGTTGACTTGGCTATGTTTAAACTCCTCTCGGTTTCTTTTACGGACAACCCACTAATATAACACCCAACAATCTTTCCTTTCTCAAAGTCAGTTCTCTCCCGCCGCGATATTTGCACTCAACCTCACAGTGCGATATGATCGCGGTCAGCTGCGGGTTTATTTTTATACCGTTTGCAGCACTACCGCGCATCTTAACAACGCAGCGGATCCGTTCATTTGCTTTTGAAGGGGTGCCCGGTGACTTTTGTCAATATAGTGTATATTAACTATATTTCTTGCAAAAAAAGATTCTGAAGTGTTATTATTGAGAGTAAGCTACTTAAAAACAGCGGGAAAAGGTAGTGGGAGAAAAACTCTCAAGCGCGATCACGGACATTGTTAAACGTGTAGCGACCAAAGACGGGTTGAAAAGATCTAGAATTCGAAAGCATTCTATTGCTTAGGAAAATTGCAATGAAGAAGTATAATTCTTAATAAGTCTACTACAAAGAAAAATTAAATTATTATAAACTTATTCAGAAAAATAATAAACTTAAACAGAAAATAAAATGACTAATTCCCCCGCAGTAATAGCGAAAAACATTTCATCAATGCACAATTGGAGTCCTTCATTTCTACCTTACACGTGACTGTGCGTTTTGAGGCTTTCTAGCTCTGTCGGCAGAACGCGTGGTTATCGGTAAAGATGTACCTGCTTCGAACCGTGAGGGGAGAAAAGATTCGTTAACTTCTAAGTTAGGAAAGAAAAGTCTCTGGTGAAAAGGATGAAATTTGACGGTTTCGAGAAATTTTTCAACAAATACGGTAATGCACGAAACTGTGTTTTCTGAAAGAAACGGAATTACTGACAACTGAAAATCTGTCAAAATACTGTAGTTTGAAGAAACGGAAACTTAAGAACGGAAGTTTCGTAAGTGGCGGACACCTTATAACGAAGTAAATTCCTCCGTCATTTCTGTATCCGCGCCAGGATTCGAACCCGGGTCCCCTCATTCCGGAATAAGTCACTCTACCAATTGAGCTACGCGGACATTTTATTCTGATTCCTATCTGCCTTTATGTCGTGTGCGTCCTTCTGGCAGGTACGTCACATCTCCTGGTACGTTACAACCTACATGCAACTTTGCTGCTCATTATTTTTAGGAATTTTCCGGTAAGTCACACTATTTTCTTTGTTTTTACAGTGTAGTTGCCCTTCCCAATTTGATGCCTATGGTTTCACAGAAAGGACAAAGCCAGTGCATTCGGAAAAGTGAACAAAGCATGCCTCATCTAGGTCTCGAACCCGAGCCCAATTTGGACGAGAGTTCAGAAACCAAGGCCTGAGGACATTCGGCCATCGAAGCGCCGAAGGTTGCTTTTTCTTCTTCTTGGTTACTCAGTCCAAGGACATGGTTGTTCAGTAGATGTACTCTGTCTGCCAATTCCTCTGTATTCTCCGACGTTCTCTTCAAGTCATAGTATGTGCTAGTATTAGTGTCTTGGAGTAACTGTGCCGCAAAACCTTTCCTTGGTCGTCCTCTTCCTCTCTTGCCTTGAATGTTACCTTCCAAAACTTTCAGAATCGGGCCTCCATGGCACAATTTGTGCCCCATCTATAATATTCTTCTTCATTTTAACATGTTGATCCGATTCCTGGGTTCTCCCACTCTCTTCATGACGACCTCATTAGTCTTTCTATCTAGCCAGCTTATTCTCTCAATTCTTCTATAGCTCCACATCTCAAATGCCTCCAGCCTCTTTACTTCCCTCTTGGTCAATGTCCACGTCTCAGAATCGTAGAGAGCTACTTGACCAAACATATGCCTTTAAAATTCTCTTCCTCAGTTTTAGATCTATATTTTTGGATGTCAGTAGTCTTTGATTCTCTCTAAAAGCCGTTTTTGTCATCCCCAGTCTCATTCTAACTTTCTTTTCACATCTCGCCTCTTCAGTAATAAGTTGACCCAAATAGCAAAAATGATTTAACTTGTTCGGTGCATTGTCCTTCAAGTTTAAGGAAAGCCTGTTTTGGATCCTTCTCTATTACCATTATTTTAGTCTTATTTTTATTTATCTTCATTCCGTAGATTTCCGCATTTTTGTGTATTTTTGTCATCACGCGCTGTAATGACTTGGCTGTTCCTGAAATAATTGCCTGGTCATCAGAAAATTTAATGGCCTTAATGAAGGTTGCTATGCACTCTCAAAGCACCAGCTTCCACTCCACTCTACAGCGACATTCTAAATTGATATTTCGGTTGGTCTGTGAGCTTCACCAAAATTGGAAACGTTATTTTCTGAAACACTTAGGCAAAGTGCTAATCTTTTAAACTAATAATTTAAATTTAAATAATTCTGTTTCCCTAATGACATTTCCAAATTTCTAGGAGTCCGTTTGATCTGAGCAAACTCCATAGAAAAACATTGCCGACACACTTCTGTGTTGCAAACGAGACAGTCAGAAACAGGTGGAGGCCAAAATCTTTCGCAATGTAAGAGATCGAAATGTAGCTTCAGGCCGTGCGTGTTGAGCTTAGCACTCCCTATCCCTTTCATTTATGGTATATTCATGTCACCCTTGTTACTGCTATCGTCAACACGCCATCCTGGTCGTAGTTTTGGTGATATCGATGAGCGCCTGCTGAGATCGTTACACAGCTTTTCCCATGTTTCCTTCGCAAATATCGCGTAAACTACAAGTGTTCATGTCAATCGTTTGTCATCGAGCATTGCAGTCAATTTACAGTATTGACATTTGTCTGTGTACTGGATTTCCTTGTGAGGAAAGATGCTTCTAATAGAAGATATCACCGTGAGTAACACACTTACAGCTTTCAATAAAAAAACCCTGCAGAAATAAGACTTTCAGTAAATAATTTCACATAATCTTAAACAATAAACTACACAACATGAGACACTGAAATAGCTTGCTAAAAGAATGTTCTTGGAAATTAATATTTTGACCAAAAACAAAAAAACAATACAAAATAATAATGTCCTTGATTTCTAAATATGCACATCATCGTTTCTATGAGGATCCCAGTCCTATCACACATAGAAGGCATATCTAATTTTTTGGCAAATAAAGGTACACTGCCTATTTACATACGATTGACCCAGATAGATAAATTTGGCATTATATATCTTCATTCACAACGACACTGTTAAGAATTTTGTGGTAGCTGCACCAAAAAGTGGTGTTACACCAGCTGCACCACTTTCCAAGAAAATATACACCATTGTGGAGTGCAAACAAAACCCAATAACGTGGAGCAACTTTGAACCACGTTGTAGTACAAGGTCGCACCATATCGCACCACATTGTGGAGCGAAGTAGCACCATGTTGTCGAGTTACGTTTGCACAACACAATGGTGTATCTTTTCTCAGAAAGTGGTGCAGCTGATGTAGCACCAATTGTTTGGTACGGCCTACCACAAAATTTTTAACAGTTTACTCATAGCTGAGCTTCATAGCATTTACCACTCCTTGCTTAACGTCACATCTTCAACTAGAGAAAAGCGATCCGGTTAAAATGACAATGATGGATCCTAATATTAAAATATGTCTTAGTCCTTTGTTCTTGCGATTTAATAGTTCCTTGAATACTTAATTCTTCCCTGTATGCATTCATGAAGATCAAAAGCTGCATATCTGGAAAGTCACCTCAATTTTTGTTACGGAAGTCAGTGCCTTCTGAGCATTAATTTTTTTTTCGCGTGAAAAAACATATGCTCAATAAACGAAACTTCATGTAATTCCTAAGACAGCAATTCGTAAATTTCGCATGCAGTATATAATATCCAAAATGATGTTACAGGACAGGTTTTTCAAAAATGGCGCAATAAATTTTCTGAACGCAAAGAACCAAATTTTTGTAAACATTTGCTGATGACTAAAATTGATACAGATTAACAATACTCTATAAAATTTTAAAAGCTATATCTGGGTATTTTAATCAACAAAAATCCATTTTTTTAATCAAACACACAGCGGACAGCCAAATTTGGCACTAAATCTAAACAATAAGCAATTGGTGTATTTCATTATTTTGCAGGACATAAACTGAGAAATGCAAACTAAAACTAGTGCTTTGTTTTCGATGAAAATTGGAAATAAATTTCCTTATTTGAAAGCGCGTCCAGTGTTTTTGTATGTAAACTGATTTTTGAACAGAAACATCTGGACAGAAAAACTATATTTGGCATGTTATTTAGTTTGAGTAATCAGGCGGAAGTTAAAAAAATAGTATATCAGTTTGAGCTACAATGTTAAAGTAAAACGAATCAGTCATATATCAGAATCGCTGCTGAATATTTTCTCATGTGTTTACTTCTGCTTGAAACCTGGTGTAATCTTAAGCATGACGTGGATGATATGTTGCTTCTAATAAGTATTTTATAATAGGAATAGCTCATTTCTGATAAATTCAGAAATACTCACTCGAGTAGGAAATCTCAAAGAACACATCTCATCAAAGTTGTTACGAAATAAAACAAGAACTCAGCAGACTTGCACAGAGAATGTGGCTATATAGTGTTAACTTCTAGACGACAGAAAAAAGGGAGAAAGAATAAAATCTTCAAATGAACGGCAAGCTAGAACTATCCTTGAATCTGAATGTGCATAAAGATTTAGAAACATATTTATGTTTCGATCCCATTCAGCAGAGGATTAAAAAGCATTTCTATTAAAGAGATTATCTGGACACATTCTCAGTCATTCAAACCAAAACGCACAATTTATTCCATCTTGCAGAAATTCGTCGGTGACAGAAGTTCACAATCTACAACACACCTGCCATATATGGCATGCAAAGAAAGGATTTTGAAGTGGCATGCGCACGGCAGCGGATATTATTTTTTGCGTTTTAGGTAAAATTATGAAATCATGCAATATATGTTAGTGTATACGTATGGAATATGATCCGCTTCAGGTCAGCGTTGTGTAAATACGTTGAAGATAATAGCTGAATTATTTCCCCTGTGCTTAGTATATTGAAAAATTCTTACACTTTTGATTTCTGAGTACGATGGAGGTAGACTCCCTCTACTGGGTACACCGTCAAGCAGCATTTTACAATACAGTGAAACTAGCACACTGAAAATAAAATGTTACCAAACCACTATAGTCCATGAATTTGGTATGTCTGAACAAATTTAAATTCACTGAGAAAATCTTCGGAGCAATTCATTTCTATACTGGTAGAGGACTGTTCACTGAAATACTTTCAGCGAAGTGTCGAGTGAGTTCGTCATGCTTTCGCTTATAAGAAAATTTAGCTCTTCCAGGGTGTTAGTCATATTTTCAGCCTATGATGAAAAGAACGAATGATTAGCAAACTGGAACTCGATCTTCTTTAGGCGTGCTATTCACTCAATACAATATACGGGGAAGATCACAATCTCGGGATCGGACATTCAAAACATCTATTTTCTCTCAACTTCCGAGAGAGGGGGAAACTTTTCACCTATTTATTCGGGTAGCCGGAAAAACCACTACTACTCGAAGGAGTTAGACTGGGCTATTCTCCATGCGATCCTCCATCGCATGGAGAATAACCCAGTCTAAATCAAATACTAGATCCTAAACTCATATTTTTCGCATTTCTACCATCTCACAAAACGTGCAGGTTTGCTCCTTAGTTCGCATTGCGCGACCCCTACGACCATCAAGTCAGCTACATGGCAATTTAGTCTTTCTCACATCTCTTCGTTAGCAAATTATTTTGCACGTGTGCATTCCACTTTCGTGAGTTCGTTTCGCATCCTTCTGGAAAGAAGAATAAATCCGCAGAACTCCAAACAACAGTGTAAGACAGTTTCCAGGAAAATTAAAGAAATTCCCAACTAAACTTCACCCGATGCAGGTAAACGCCATTAAACGTCTTTCCTCCGAATATCCAAAGCGTAGCAGAAAGTGATTAACTCCCGTCCCTCATTAACGACTGACTGAAAGTTAGTACGGGGAGGTCTCAAAGGCTTCCTATATACACTGATAAAAGCGGAAATGATTTTAACCTATATGATGTAATAAAGATGGTTATCAATGACGCCAGGGAAATACCACCATACCAGAAAAAGTGCTGAATTTTATACGACATAGGGCCCCGTCATGTTTTAGTTGTTTCGTAGTTGCAGGGGTAATTTTGGCTCTCTCCTTTTTATCACCACTAACTAGATATCTGTCAAAGTATATTTCCTAGACTTCATCTTCGCGTACTTCAACATGCAACGAAACTTGATAGCAGAATTGCATTGTAATGTGTGAAAAACATTTAAGTATTTTCTTGGTTCTCAAATCATTCAAAAGTAGGAGACGAAAAATTCCCATAAGTCTCTTAATCCACATAGAGTAGTAGCACTGCTAACAATATACCTTGTATTTGTGATAGTCACTAAGCGAAAGTAATTTTGTTGCTGGATAGCATGCGAAACTTTTAACAGTGGAATTCCTCTGCCGTGACATTGGCCATGTTCACGATCTTTGAATTCGTCTTTACAATCCTTATGATATGGACATAGATTTCGTATATTATTTTAAGATCTACTATAATTTCTCTAAGCGTTTGGCACCGCATCATCAGGACAAATTTAATGTTAATATTTAAATCATTGTGACATAATCAGTGATTTGTTGGTCTATGATTTTGGCGAGTTATTTTCACGCGCGTGAAAGAAATGAAGTTGATACCATGTCGTTGACAAGTCATGAATAGTTGATCTATATGTGAAAAGCCTCCAAAGTATCAAACTTAATGGTTGAATCAGGTTTATCAATAAATATATTTAAGCCCAGTTCTTAAGTAGGAAAAAATTATATTCGGTGTGGAATGATAACTCTAAACTTCAGATATATTCTACCAATATGATTCACAAAGCCAAAGAAGGAAATCTATTAATACAGCAAAAGTTTGAAACGCAAGAACCACATATGTGCTTAGACAGATAAGAAAGAGTACTTGCTGTATACCGACATGTACATTTACTTGCTAAACTTGATTCTACCATAAAACTTAATACTTTGGAAGCTTTCCACTTACATCGTAACTCTTAACGACTTATCAGTGACGTCGCCACCTTCATTTCTTTCAAGCGCGTGAAACAACTAACCAAAATCAATGACCGTCAAAACACTGATGATGTCACAATTATTTAAATAGTTACGTTTCGCTTGTCTTGATAAAGCCGAACCACACGTTCAGCAAAACTACACATATGACCTTAAAATAAAATGTATTGTGAATAAACGTTGATGGTTTGATCTGTCGCAAAAATGTGTTATCAGAACAAACTTTTACGCTCCGTTTTCCACCGAAGTGCAATTACCAGCACAGTTGCAGCGCAGATAGATTTTGATTGATTGATAGATTTGATTTGTATTTTGATAGATAGATTTGATTTGGAATTTGTATTTTTTTATATGGATTTTGATTTGATTTGTAGTTTTGTATTTTGATAGATAGATTTGATTTGTATTTTGATTTGTATTTTTTTTATTTGGATTTTGATTTGATTTGAATTTTGTATTGATTGGATTTTTTTTACATAGATTGTGGGACGCTAACACCCGAAAACTAATTATAAATACAATGATCCGATTTATTGGTGTCAAATTAAGGAATCACACGAATTTCACTCCGCAAGCTTTCTCCGTTAACGGACGGCTTCATCAGGCAGTTACATAGAGAATACAGAATCAAAATTGTAAACAGAACGTAAATTCTAATATGACAAATGAAATTATGCGTGAAGACCGCGCGCATAAATAACCACGGAACGTGGTGAATACAATATCTTAAAAGTTAATGCAAAAGCAAAAAAATGTAAGCTCTAGAAAGAAACTAGAATCATGAAGTCCATCTTGCGATGCCTAGCAGATAGTTCCAAGCTACCGGTAGTTCGAAAGAGACATCTGATCTGTGTTGCATACATCCTGTCGCGTTAATATTTAAACTGTTTCCCTTATGGCAGCTGTTCTTGTGTCTCCAAATGGTGCGATCTTAAAGATATTCTGCCATTAGGGTAGAGCCTTATGGCTGGCTACTTCTTTGGCAAGATATGTAGAATGTTTCTTTTGTGCAACGTCCCTCTTGTGCTCATTCATTCTCTCTTCGAATGACCTTTTTGTGAGAGCTACGTAAACTTCAGTAGAAGAGTCTGGGTATAACAATGTGATGCAATAGATGACCGCATCTGTGAGCTTTAAGATGCCATTACCTCTTGCTGTACTGAGGATGGTTGCCATGGGTTTAGGATCTTTTAGGCCGACATCCAATACTTCTGGAAATGATTTTTACTAAAATAAGATACTTTGGGGATGTATGGGATCGAACCAACAAATTTTAAAGGTGCTCTTCTGTTTAGTGTAGCAAGTGCGTTGGCTTCAACTTTCGCTATTGTGTCCTCTACGCGGGAGACGTCAAATCCTCCTGCAACGGCAAGATTTTTCAAAGACTTAATTTCGGCATCATAGTCTGATTTCAAGGTGCAAAGATATTTGGTTCTTTTAGCCCGGTTTTTGAATTGAGCAAACTTGTGTGTTGTTGGGTTGGCTGATCCTGGTGGAATAGGGTTAGGTACGTGCATTGGTTTATAGTAGACTTTGGTAGAGAGTGTACTTGAAGTCGATTTCGTCACAAGTACATCTAAATAAGGTAATTCTCCTTGATTTTCTATTTCTATCGCAAATTTAATTGCAATAGAAATACAAAAGCTTGCTACACTGAACAGAATAACACCTTTAAAATTTGTTGGTTCGATCCCATACATCCCCGAAGTATCTTATTTTATTAAAAATCACTTCCAGAAGAAAGGATACGATGTCGGCCTAAAAGCTTCTAAACCCATGGCAACCATCCTCAGTACAGCAAGAGGTAATGGCTTCTTAAAGCTCTCAAATGTGTGCACCTATTGCATCCCATTGTTATACCCAGACTCCTCTACTAAATTTTACGTAGGTCTCATAAAAAGGTCATTTGAAGAGAGAATGAATGAGCACAAGAGGGACGTTGCACAAAAGAAACTTACTACATCCGTTGCCAAAGAAGTAGCCAAACATAAGGCTCAATCCCAATGGCAGAATATCTTGAATATCGCACCATATGGAGATGCAAGATCAGCTGCCATAAGGGAAACAGTTTAAATATTAACGCCATAGGATGTACATGTATGTCTCTTTCGAACTACCGGTAGCCTGGAACCATCTGCTAGGCATCGCAAGATGGACTGCATGATTCTAGTTTCTCCCTAAAGTTTACATTCTTTGCATTAACTTTTAAGATATTGTATTCACCACGTTCCGTGGTTATTTATGCGCGCGGTCTTCACGCATGATTTCATTTGTCATATTGGAATTTGCGTTCTATTTACAATTTTGATTTTGTATTCTCTATGTAACATCCTGATGAAGCTGCCCGTTGACGGGGAAAGCTTGCGAAGTAAAATTCGTCTGATTTGTTACTTTGACACCAATAAATCGGATCATTGTATTTATGATTTGGATTTTTTTATTGGATTTTTGATTTTTGGAATTTTTTGTGCATTTGATGGTAGATTTGATTTGGATTTTAAACGTTTTTGGATTTGTATTGATTGTATTCCATTATACTTTTATTTTACTGTATTTTTTTTCTTTTTGGATTTGTATTGATTGTATTCTATTGTATTTTTATTTTACTGTATTTTTTTCTTTTTGGATTTTATATTGATTTGGATTTTTTTTTTCGAGGTTCAATAACCAGGGTTGCAACACAGATAGATTTTGTTAGATAGATTTGATTAGTATTTTTGTATTTTGATAGATTTGATTTGCATTTTTGTATTACAGATTGGATTTGGATTTATTTATTTTTTTGTATTCTTTTTTTCGTTTTCCGCCGAAGTGCAATACCCAGCACGGTTGCAGCGCAGATAGATTTGATTTGGATTTCAAATCTATCTGTCAAAATACAAAAATCCAAATCAAATCTATCTGTCAAAATTTGTATTTTGACAGATAGATTTGATTTGGATTTTTGTATTTTGACAGATAGATTTGATTTGGATTTTTGTTACAGATAGATTTGGAATTTTGTACTGTTGCGTCTTCTCTAAAGAATCGAGCAAGACGCAAAAGTACAAAAATCTAAAGCCCGACGCCCTCGACACTCAGACATCAAAGAGTGCGCCAATATCTTTACTTTTCCATGGGGGACTATTAAACATTCAAAATATAGGACGAATTATTTAGTTCAACATAAAATGCTATTGCAACACCAAGAAAGATATTTGCCATTTTGTTATAGGAGATAACTGTTTATATCTGTACAGCTATACAATATTATTTTGCTTCCAAAACCCAGTATCGTGTGAAGCCGCCTCGAGCAACAATAACAGCCTCTGCACTGCGGGGCATTGAATGGGAAATCTTTTTGAAACTTTCCTGGGGAATAAGTCTGCTAGTCTGCTTCTATGCGAGACCAAAGTTAATGTGTGGTGAGTGCCGAAGGCACTTGACGGGCCAGTCGCTTAGCTACCATGTCTCAGTCATGTTCGATCGGGGACATATCCAACCAACGTACAGGTCAGGGAAAAAGCAGCATCTTCTGTGCATGAAAGAGGTCCACAGCGACAGGAGAATTCTGAAAGGAGGTTATCACCTCTGCCTCTAAAACATCCCTGATGTATCGCTGGCTGTTGAGGGTTCCCTCAATTCGTATCAGGCAAGATCACAAATTGAACCTAGTGGCGCCCCAAACCATGAAGCTTCAAATTGAACCTAATGGCGCCCCAAGCCATGACGCTTCGAATTGAACCTAATGGCGACCCAAACCATGATGCTTCGAATTGAACCTAATGGCGCCCCAAACCATGACGCTTGGCGTTGGGCCGGTACCACGCTCCAAAGTGCACTCTGCAATGTGCCGTTCACCAAGATGTCTTCGAACACGTATGCGACTATCGTGGCGCATCAATTTGAATCGGGACTTGAAATGAAACACAACCTGTTGCCAATCAGAACGCGTGTTCGAAACCCCATTGCAGCCTGAGGCGTTTGTGGTTCATGGTCAAAAGAATGCTCAGCAATGGGCTGCTAGCGACCAGTCCTCCATGTTAAGCAGACGGCATCGAACGGTGCTGGAGGACAAAGCCTGACCTGTGACAGTGCTCCACTGCTGGGTTAACACCGTAGATGTTGCTCTGCGATCGTTCAGTGCTATGCGGTAGAGGTGTCTCTCATTTCGTGCAGTCATGCGATGTTACGGTCCATTTTCCAGATTTCTGTTCTTCCCAGCCTCATCAGTCCACTCGCGACATGTTCTCATCATTGCACTGGCGTTTCGCTACATACGAGCAGCAATTGCGTGGTAGGAAAATCCGGCTTCTCTCATCCCAACAATCCTTTCTCGCTAAAAGTCGGTCAGTGGCTCGTAATGAGAACTTGTTCGGCGACGGTGCTTAGTGAAACACAAGAAATTCCCTTTTGACACAATGTTGGCTTTTCACTGTTTTCTACATCTCGTTTGAACCAGCACTTTATACAGAAGGCAGTACAGTTCAGAGAGCGATGCTCGAAAACCGCATGCGCATTTTCACTGACGTTTTAATCATTTGCATATCCAAACCTGGTGACAATATCCTGTAAGTCTGAAGAAAATACCAGCAGTTCTTCATGATGTTGCAATTTTCACAAGAAGTGGTGTACAAGAATTTAATACTTTGGTCCGTAAAGATATCGACTTCCTCAAATCTCAAACGTCTTACGCGAAAAAATAACGTAAACTAAATTAAATAAAAACTTCAGGAGCTGGCCTAATTAATCATGAAGTGCTGCAAGCTCATTTTGTGGTAAAATGTTCCGCATTGAATTCATACAACAGAAAATTTTGGAAAATTTAAGGTTTCAAATTTCCAACGGAGAGAGGGCACAAAAAATTGGTTTTCTCCGTGTATTTGATCTTGTCGTAAAATATACTCCGATTTCTTCAATAAGTATTGTCTCTTTGTTCAAATATTTTTTCCACTTGCATAGTCCTCTAAAAAAGGACAACCTAAGTAAAAATAATTAAACTGAAAAGTTTGTGTTCCACTAAAAGCAAAAGAAATAAAAATGGAACACTGGCGCGGTCTTCAAACACTATTTCTTATACCCCCATCGCCGGCTTCAATTCAACAAACTGAGATGGATCGAAAATCTATAGATACTTGAAAAAATTTCACACTGAATAGCTTTCAAGTCTTGAAGGATTGGTCTTTTCTTTTTTATTTTCGCTGGTCTTCCCATTGCATACACTAAGCCCAGTTTTTACAGAAGTAGGAAAAAAAAACTCTCTTCGGCGTGGAACGATAACTCAAAACTCGAGATATATCCTGTCAATTTGATTCACAAAGACGGCCCTGCCGAAGATGGGAATCTATTAATACACCAAAAGTCTGAAACGGAAGAACCACGTGTGTGCTTAGACAGATAAAAAAGGATATTTGCCATTTACGGACATATAAACCGATGTAAGAAAAAACTCTCATCTGACTACTATATCTGGAATTTTGCAAATATAAAGGTTTTACTTATTTCTCGATTCTTTTTGCGCTGAAACAGTTCATAAAATTTTTTATTTGAGTTTTCGAAATGCTATGGATCGGACAGATGGTAATACAAAGTATCTTTCTTCGACTTAAAATGACCTTTCCCTCAGACTAACTTCAAATTTTTCTACGACTAACGTTCCTGAACAGTTGTAGTTGCTAGACTAGGCCGTCTTCTTTTCCTACAGTTTTTCAACTTAAGTTTCTTCAAATGATGTCTTCACTCGTTAGGTACTAACAACGCCCGGACATTAATATTAATTGAGTTAATTAGAATGCAGTGGAAATGAAAGAATTCTTTTCCAAAACTTTGAATCCTTCATTTCCAGAATTCCCACAAAATATAAAAAATTAGAATTCCCAAGGGAGGAAAAACCTTTTTCAGTTTCTTTTCTTGAAAGACTGATCTCAGCACTTTTTTTTCCACAAACGACGTAAAGTCTGGTTCATTAGAAAATATTTCGCTGCATTAAACTGATTTAATTCGGTTTGAGTTAAATTAAATGATGCTCATTTTAATGAATTAAACTGCGACTAGAGAAAAAGTATATATATAAAAAATTTCATCTTGATGCGGAAGAACAACCATGATTATTAAAAAACCACTGAGAGCGGCGTGATAGATTTTTGCAGTGCTTTTAAAGGAAAGAAAAACCTGTCAACAATATGAATTTCTCAGAAGTTTGGACCTCTGAAGATTCAGGCACGCGAAACGCAAATATACATACCAAGTAGCACAGCGCAAGTTGGTCCCGCACTTCTTTCGTCTTGTAAACTGCAAGCTCCAGACGGATTAGAAGAAAAACTCAACGTCGGCGGGATGTACCCAGAAATTAATTCCTTCTGATGATTAAAGAAACCTTTTTTTATTTTTTAAACCTTAAAATATAAGTTTAGCGAATGGGAACCTACAGTTACACACACTAACACGTTGAAAATCTTGCTAACCTTAATTATTTGTACATATTAAAACAACAAAGTGTTAAAAGGTGTAAAAATAGTTTCTGTCTTATAAAGTTCAAATGTGATTCATATCAACCAACTGAAGCAAAAGTGATACACATTTAAAAATGGAATTTTATTTAAAGTAGAGGACTTCTGTAACTACTTTTTTCGTTTGGGAATTGAACGACCGCTGTGACCAAATCAGTGGGCTATGAACTGTCGCCCTTCATCCCCTTAAGTGGCCGATGTACCAGAAACAAATGATGCCCCACATTTTCTGCGCTCCCCAAAGAGAAATGTTCACATAGCGGCTGAGTTTTACGAAAGCTACTGCAAAACGATTCCTTTAGCTTTATCATCTAAACAGTACCGGCAATAAACCTGCGACAACCAACCATCACTAGTGCCTGCCATAACCCTGATGATAAAAACTCCTTTCTAGTCCTTTGGTTTCTGCTCCATCACCCAAGGTGTAATGGTGAAGGTCAAGTACCTCTGACACGAACATCATGCCACTGGGCCGAAACAAGTGACTCAAACATTTTCTTTCTCATTTCTTAAGATCGTATAACTATTATTACAGCCTTTTCAGCAAGCTATCAGTCCAAAAGGATTAGTGTCAATCATTTCCATAAATCACCACTTTGAATAAGAAAGCTAAGGGGAAAGCAACGTTTTCTGATGCACAGATTTACTCCCAACCGCGTTCGGCCCACTAATATATTTGTTCTAGATGATTTCAACCAATTTTACTAATCCCGACTTAACTCGTTCCATCCGGTTAAAGGGTTAATTTGAGGCTACTGGTTCCTAGGAAGACAGAGAAGTAGTACCGTCAGAAAAGCACACCACATCCTTGCCTCACTTGGGTTTCAGACTTGGACCCATTGTGAAAATAAAGCCCTTTTTGCCTGCGGTGGGATTAGACCCCACGTCTCCTCGCTCCGGAGCCATTTATCTTCCGGACTGAACTACACTGACCTTGGCTTATCGTTGCAACTTGTCTTGATTCATGCGTCACCTCAGCGGCACGTGTTTTATATCCCACCTCCTCGCTCGAGAAAGAGCTGAGACGGAATCCTAAGTTTCCGTTTCCGCCGGCAAACCATTCTGGAAGTTGCTCGCTGTAGAAGAAGGAATTCAGAGATTAGGCGTGGAAGAGGCATCACATATTTTATTAGAATCTCATGGCCAGGAAATTCATTTTAATGTTCGGGCGCCAATGTTAAAATTATGCCCTTTTTGCCGGTGGGGGCATTTTGAACCCAGGTCTCCTCGTTCCGGAGCTAGTTATTCTCCCGGTTAAAATACACCGAACTTGGCTAATGATCAGAAGCCAACGCTTCGTACCACTAGACCACAGAGTGGTGAGTTCTTAATTCGAATTTGAAATCAATAACGGATTCTGATTTCGACGTACATACAAATTTTTATGTGGTGGTATTTATTCATTATAAAATATTCAGTATCCTATCCGTTACATTTTTACAAAATAGGGCAATAAAAAAAGACACTTATACAAATAAAAGTAATCCTTGGTTTTCTACTCAAATTACCTCTAACCTAAACATTTTAGTTCTGCTTTTCTTTCATCAAATTATACACTGAAGTGCCAAAAATCATGGGATACGCACCTAGTATCGTGTAGGACCTCCTCTTGCCCGGCGAAGTGCAGCAACTCGACGCAGCATCGATTCCACAAGTGGCCGGAATATTTCTGGAGAGATGTTGAGCCGTCAACATTTCCTGGTATTTGTAGGTGCAGGATCTTGGGTGCGAATAGACCTTTCCACCACGTCCCATAAATGCTCTATTGGATTAATGTCGGGCGAACGTGGTGGCCACACATCCGTCGGAACTGTCCAGAATGCTCCTCGAACCAATTCTGGACAACTTAGGCCCGATGGCATGGGGCATGGTCAGCCTGGAAAATCCCATCGTTGTTGAAGTACATGAAGTCCATAAAGGGCTGCAAATGGTCCCCAGTAGAGACACAAAGCGAGTAACGGTTAATGACGTTTTTACGAGGGCCAGAGGTCCCAAACCGTGCCTCGTGAAGACACCTCACACATGCATGCAACCACCACCAGCTTGTACAGTGCGTTGTTGACAGCTTGGGTCCATGGGCTCATGGGGTCTGCGCCACACCCAAACCCTACTATCACCTCGTAACAACCCGTAGCGAGACTCATCGGACCACGCTACATGTTGCCAGTCTTCTAGGGCCTAATTACTGTGTTCACGAGCCCAGGTGAGGGCACTGTCCGATGTCGTGGTGTCCTCTGGTACAACAAATGCCCTCTGCCGATGCACCTTCATTAGCATAGGTGTAGTGACCATCCATCTGCATCGGAGTTCCATATGCAGAAGGGTTCGTGAACTACCGTTTTAGACAAACTTCCGGTAGCCCCCTGGTTCATTCGGCCAGTGAGCTGCTCCACTGTAGCGTGTCGATCGGCCCTTGCGTACCTTCAAAGCCGACGTCCACCTCTCACATCAATGGCACGTGGTGCTCCGCAGTTTCCACGTCATTTATTCGAAATGATGCCATTTTTCCAATCACGATACACTTTAACCATAGCAGCACGCGAACAGTTCACAAAGTGCGCTGTTTTAGAAATACTGCCGCTCATTTCCCGAAAGCTGATAATCATCCCTTTTTGCAAATCTGATAAATCGCTCCTTTTATCCATGACAGCGACAATGATGTGTGCTCAGGATGCCTACAGCACACCTTATATACCGTCCAAGCCAGCCCAGGTCACGTGCCTTCTTTCATTGTCTACGCGCTATTGACGTCAAAAGTAGGAGGTTGTCACAATGTGACTCGACTGTGTAGAACAATACATAAAAAATGTGTATTACACCTCATATTTATAGATCACGAAAAGGCATTTGACAGAGCGCCAGACAGAAAACTCTGAAAAAACAATGCCAACATATACATTCAATTCATGAAATAAATGCACAAGGACTTCAGTTCATGCATCTGGAACACAGTAAGGAAGATAGAAAAGTAAGTGCTAAGTGATGTGAATCAATAATAGCTTTGAACTCACGTGAATCGGATACCATTACAGGCGTGTGATAAAAAGAGTGAGGGCACAGCGTTGTACCCGAATTCTTGCCGACGATGTAATTTCATGTATCAGTAGCAAAACATGTAGAAGACAAGTAAGAAAGCTTTCGAACCGAGTGAAATTCCAGAAGGCACAATGTGAAAACAGAATACAAGTTTCGAAGATGACAATCCGATTTTTGGCGTAAATGTGACAAGGATGGTAAGTCAGATAATATCCGAAAACTTGAAAATTTTCATTGTCCTGGAGCGGGACTCGAACCCACGTCTCCCAGAAAACGCCCTGGTATGCTAACCATTACACCACCCAGAACGACCAAGTTTCAAGTTTCCGATCAATTTGAATATAACCATCACAGAATTCACTAGTCGAAACGTCGGCCGATATATTCTGTCATTTGGTTTTTAAATCAGTGATCAGTTACGCTCTGTTTGTTCAGCGATATCTTCTTCCACGCATCCAACGACCCAAATCGTCCCAGATATTCTCCAAAGAGTTGAGGTTAGGTTTCTGTGTGGCTAGTCCAACTTCTCAAAGTCCATGTCCCCGAAACAACGTCCAACAACGCGAGCAACAACATCATATAAAGTGTTGTTCTGCTGATAGAGGAGCTGGCTTTCCAAAAGTGCTCCGCAAAGTTTGTAGTACTTCCCAGGACGCCTTGCTAGTAATCAGCATTCATGGTCAAGTCGAAACGATTAATGGGCCCAGGCCGAACCACAAGAAAACAGCTCCATACCGTCATGCTGTCTCTGTCAAACTGGAAGGTAGCTTTCTCGTGGAGACCGCCATATGTAGCAACGACTATCAAACTGACCGACCATGTAGTGGACTTATCAGCACGAGAAACAGTTTTACACAATGATAATCGGCGTGCGATATTAGTTGATGTGATTTGCGGTTGGCGGATAACCCCATCGATAGTTATTACCCACGTGGTGCTCCGTCCTGTGAACTGTAGTGGTGCCGACATTAGTCCTAATGGTCTCACACAGGCTTTCAGTCATTTGAGATAATGTTGATTGGTATTTTGAGCGAAAGTACTTTGCAGTGATATTTTGTTTTATTCTGTAAGTTCGGGAGAAATATAGGGTCCTTTGTTGACAGATTTTTTACTAGTCTGGTTCCGTTTGCGCATCACATCCCCAACCGTCAACAAAGGGATCTTCAATGCCACTGAAGGTCATGTATGTAGCACCCTATTAGCTATCCTATCGGCCTCGCACTCGAAGTCGTTCTATTTTCTCCTATGAGCATATTTATGGTAGTAGGGCATGTCAGGTCACATTACCGCACGGATGAATTTATTATCAACAATGGGGTGTCAGGATATTAATGGTACAGCAGCGTATAATGTTGTACGCTTAGGGCTCGAAAGAAAAGCGATTTTGACAACAAGACTGGAGTTTGAAACAGGACTGGATGCATTAAAATACTTTAAAGCTGACGAAAGATTTACGTTCATTTTTTCGGTGTTTTCTTATCATGAGACATACCTTAGCAGAAAGTTAAACTAACGACGAGTGTTGAACTTGGGAGATGTTGAGAAGGACTAAACTCACAACTTTAAACATAGCAACTCCCTAACCACTTATATGTCAAAACTCCTGGTAGCCCGACGACGCAGTGGTATAAGCGCAGGCTGCTGATTATTCGACCAAAATGGTTCCGATTTCGAATCCCGGTGAGTCACAAGTAGTGTTTTAGTTTCACGGCACTGGCTCCCTCTCGTTCCAGTGGCCCTAAATTAGGGACAAGCGATTTCACATAATCCACGGAGTTGCTCACAGTGTTCGTTAAACCCCCATACAAAAAGCCTGTTTTGTTTTGAATCTAGTCTTGACCTTATTGGCTTTCAGACTTAGCCAAAAGAATGAAAACCTCGTAGGTTTGGATGTGGCGTTCAGATCAAAAACAAGAAACAAAAAAAGTTTTACCTAAGAGTAAAAGAAAGCTGATAAACGTTAGAAAAACAGGCAGCATAAGTCACAACGCCTAAATTTAGAAAGATCACACGGGCCGGCATTTATATAAAATACAGGGTGTTACACTCGCTCTCGGCCCCTGATTTTTCTTTATAAATTAGAAACTAATGGACATAATTCAGAAAAATTTGACACGGACCTACCATGGTGTATGAGAAGCATGATCAGCGAACTGCCGAAGACAGCTAACATGGAATCTGCCTTCACTTCATTTCATTTATTCATTTTTCAGTTGCCACATATTACATTCAAAATACAAACAATATAATCAATTACAAAAAATGTAGCAACCAGGAGGAGGGAAAAGGCAGTAAGGCCTGATATAGCTCTCCCACAATTGTAGTAAAAAGAAAAAAAAAGACAAGCAGCAAAGAACAATACAAAAGACAAGTCAAAGGCATATTGAATATAACTGAAAGATTAAAGAAATACATAAGTGTATATAAGTGCAAGGTCACGCGGGCTAGAGAGTAGCAAGTGGCGGCGCTACTCTCGAACCCGTGTGATGCTCCTGAGCGAAGTGAAGGCCGATTGTGTGTTAGTTGTCCTCAGCAGTTGGTGTGACGGATCTGACTGTGCTGTTGTTACGGGATCTACAACAGTCATCGTGCCTTTGTGTTGCGAGCAATTACGGCATGAACTGATACACAGTGGAACAGCGCGTGTTTATTGTCCACACGTAATGGAAAACTGCGTCGATAAAGGAGTGCCAAAGATAATTTATTGCGGAGTTCAGGGTACGAAAACCATCGGGAAAATCCTCCATTCAGTATCTGGTGAAGCAACTGGAAACCACGGTAATATTGTTGGATGCTCACGAAGGAGGACGTCCGAAACTGCCAGAAATCACGGTGCAGAATGTGAAGAACAGACTGCTGGCTTCCGCCCAGAAGTCCTTGCGTAAACTGTTGCAGGAGAGGGGGTTTCCATAAGCTCATGTCAACTAGCTGCAAAAAAGCACAGCTACATGCATAACGAATTACTGCTGTGCAAGAATTGAAACCTCCCGACGAACAGAAGAGACTGAATTACTGTCATTGGTTCCAGCAGTTTTTCAGTGCACAGCTGGGAATACTGGACTACACGTTGTTCTCCGACAAGGCGTGATACCATCTAAGTGGGCACGTCAATTCCCAGAATAGCCGCATTTGGGCAAGTGAGAATCCTAACAACGTGCATGGGACACCTTCATGATGAAAAATTGGGGTGTGGTGTGTTCTGTCGAGACGCGGAACTATTGGCCCAATCTTCTTCCACACAACGGTGTATACTGCAATCTACATGGAAATTTTCCATGAGTATATGAATCAGTTGGAAGAGGCGGAACTTCGTGCCGGCTATTTTCAGCAGGATGGTGCCACCTGCCACACCTCCACTGTCAGCATGGCTGAAATTGTTTCTTTCTTTCAAGATTGTGTCCTTTCTAAAGGACTTGGGCCACCAAGATCGCCGCCTGACCTTACCCCATCGATTTTCTTCCTGTGGGGCACAATGAAAGGGAAAGTGTATCCCAACAACCCACGGACTCTCATGGAACTGCAGGAAAACATTCGGTGGGAAATTGAGGCTGTGACTCCCGATGTTTTGGTGAATACCTTCCGTAACATGGAGAGGCGTGTGCAGCATGCCTTGATACTAATAGCGTCCACTCTAAACACTTGCTCTGAGATATCATCATGCTTTTCATACAGCAAGTTTGGTCCGTGTCAAATTTCATTAAATTACGTCCATCAGTTTGCAAGTTATAAGGAAAATTCAGGGACCGAGATCAAAGGAAACGCCCTGTATTTTTGATTATTTTAGCGTAATAGGTTATTTTAAATCTTTTTATGGTCCTGATTCGAAATATAATGTCAATATTCCCTGATCACGTGGCATCAATTTACAAATTATAGAATAAAAAAAAGCAATAAATGAATCTTGCGATTTTGCTGTATAACAAATTAACCGCGACTATCTATAAATAAACGCATATGCTGAATACTCGTGCTAGGATATAAAACGATACTTACAACATAAACTTGTGTAGTTTTCCATAAATGTTCATATAACATGCAATTCTAAGGTGGATGAAGGTTCCGCAATTTTTTTCTTAGTGCCCACAGTTTAGGATGAAAGCTGATGTAATAAAACATAGGGGAATTTTAACCACAATAACTTTCCACTGCTGTGATAAGTATGAACTGCACGACTTATAAACTCAATTGATGATATTTATCTGCCAGTGCTCATTGTTTAATACGATACAGTTATTTTCCTGGTTATCGCCAAACCTAGAGAGAAAATGGCAAATTAACTTCGCAACTGAGAAGTTTCACTCAGTGCAAATGCCAAATCTTCGCGTTTGTCTAATGAGAGAGAAACCGCCTGAAACTGAATTCCAGATTTTAATTTCACTAGTGGTCTACCATCTTAAAGTGAGCGGTAGATTGCAAAAATAAAATCATAGTTGGTCCAATTCTGACATTACAAGCTAGTTAGTTTAAAAAGTTCACTTGGTTTAAAGGAGTTATCTTCGTGCAGTGAAATACAGGCTCCAGAAACTTAAAGGAAATTTGCTTCCGAATGATGCCAAAGATTGGCACATAATATATTTAATTTGTTGTATTTGTTTAACGAACATTTTAAACTCCAAGGTAAAAGGAATCATCTATTACTAATGCGAATTAATCTACTCCTGAGAAGGAAATAAGCGGGAACCCTTTTAAAAAATATCCACGTCTCTTTTCAAACATAATGCAGAAGCATTTCGAAGAATAAAAAACATTCCACTTATGCATGAAATTGAACAGTATATACCAAATGCATGAAATCGAGAATAATATATAACAAATGCATAAAGTTGAGTACAATACATAGCAAATGCATGGAATTGAACAAGCATGTCCATTTTCTGACCCTCAACCGAGCAAAAAATGGATATGCTTGTAAAATTGCTATAGACCAAATTGGGATAGTAATCATAAGATCATTCCAATTTCAGTATGTAAAAACAATTGTCACCACTCGAACAGGAACAAAATATATTGGACACGATTCAGAAACATAATAATTTCAAAACAAATTCCTTGAATTTCTCCAAAATGATGTTAAGTATTTGTCGAAAACGTCAAGATATCAGTACAAAAGCCTGGAATAGTAAAGTAGAGAAATATAAATGCTATTGAAAAGTAAGCCGGATTAAAAAAGAAAAAAAGAGGTAATGTTATAAAAACGAAAAGTTCAGCAAAACATCTTGAATTTACAGAGAGTAAATGATTATAAAAAATCAAGTGAATCAAAAAAATGGAAGTAGCTAGATTATACACTTATACACTGAAGAGAAATTGAATTAGAGACAGCTGGTGTTATGCAAATGTGGCGCCGTGGGCGGCCCTGTAAACGAAAACTACATGACGTATGCAGCGATCCGACAATATAAGGAGTGATGCGACGGGAATCAGTAAGAGTCGGACGCAGTACGGGTAAGACGAAGGATCTAAGCGCATCTGGCAGTGGGCAAATTGTCGGGGCCTGACGAATGGGTCACTCCATCTCGGAAGTCGTGCAGGCACTGGGATTTTCACGAGCCACCGTATGTCAGGTGCACCGTGAGTACATCGAATCCGGTAAAACCATCCGTGCAAGGGCCAACTGCCATGGACAAGAGCGTGTGGATGAGCGGGGTCATCGTCGGCTAGCTGGCATTGTAACAGCGGATAGACGGGCCACAGTGCAAGAAATCACTCGGCAATTTAACGCTGGTGCACAAAAACGTGTAAGCAGCCACACCATCCAGAACCATCTCTTCGCTATGGGGTACAGAAACCATCGTCCCACGAGGGTACTGCTGCTGACCGCACATCACAGGGTGCTAATATTAGCATGAGCGCGGCAACATCGCCACTGGATCTTAGAAATGTGGAAAAATGTTGCTTGGACTGATAAGTCGAGATTCACGTTGGTACATGCGGATGGCATGATACAAGTACGGCGCAAAGCACATGAAGCGATGGATTCTTCTTGCCAGCAGGGTACTCTTCAAGCTGATGGGGGTGGCACTCTCGTTTGGGGACTGTTTACGTGGACTGAAATGGGAGTGTGACATCGTTCCTCACAGGTCAACGTTACCGGGATACTCTGGACGACCATTTGCTCCAGTTTGTGAGTCTTCAACATCCCACTGGGGACCTCATCCTGCAACAAGACAATGCAGCTTCCGAATTGTATCCGAATGGTTGGATGAACACTCCACCGAAATGACTTCGCTTCCTTGGTTAGCTAGGTCACCTGACCTCAATCCCATCGAACACATCTGGGATGCCATCGAGCGAGATGTTTGAGGCTCTGACCCACCTCCATCAAATCTTCGTGAACTGTGGGAGCTTGTTCAGGGGTCGTGAATCCGTATGGCTTCCCAACGCTTCCGGTGTCTTGTCGAGTCCATGCCGAGATGAATCGCTGCCGTCATCAGGGCGAAAAGTGGTGGTACACGTTACTAGACAGGTGTCTTTAATTCAACGGCTCTTCAGTGTATACCAGACGACCTAAAAATTTGAAATACTGTGACATATACACTGCTGGACATAGAAATCTCCCCACCTAGAAGGAGGGGGGGGGGCAATTTCTATGTCTACAACAAAGAGAATCGTACGGCGGTGTGTACCCATACGAGATATGTAAATGATATGAAACCGGAGCCGATGACGTCACACGTTCGTGAGATAAAGGTGCTAGCAGTAACAGGGATGGTAATGTGTGGCCGCTGGTGGAAGTGTCAGGATGTGTCAGATTTGTTGTTTGTGCTGGGAAATTGTTCAGCGAAGGCCGAGAATTCCAGATACACGCCGTCGGTAGGTTTATCGCCATTTAGATGCATTTCAGAGAGGAAGAATTTTAGTCCTGTGTGAAGCGGGCTGGTATACACGTCGTATCGCTGCGCATCTGCAACGGGATGCATCAACTACTGGACGCAGTTTGGCACCAGTGGCTACAGGAAGGTTTGTATGCCCGTGTGAGCAGCAGTGGTGCAGTCCAGCAGTCATCAGCACGCCTAGACTGGCAGACTGTTTCACACGCTCGTTCGTCACCGGAAAGCATGCAGCAGATATTAGACTGGTATTGACGGCAGGCCATCGCAGCGCTCGTCTGGCTTGGTGCTGAAGTCATACGAACTGGGTTCACGAATAGACCACTGTGGTCTTCAGCGATGAATCCCATTTCTGTCTGGGTGTTGACGGATCGGCGTCTGGCGACACCCTGGTGGGCGGACGGATCCCAGTTTCCTTCTCGACCGCCACACAGCCCGTCAGGCAGGCATCATGATATGGGATGCTATTGCGCATGACAGCATGTCACCTCTTGCTTGCATCACGGGCACACTCACAGCTGCATGAGTGAAGTTCTGAAGTCCATTTCGATACAGTTCCTGTTTAGCCTACAGCACCCAATTTTCCAGCAAGATAACGCCCGTGTACACACCGCTCGTGTCTCCTGAAAATGTTTGCAACATGTTCAAACATTGCCATAGCCAGCAAGATCGCCTAATTGATCCCAAATTGAAAACCTGTGCGACCATATTGGACGTCGTCTGCAATCGAATTGGCCTGCGCACGATCTCCATGAATTATGGGAGTAAGTCAACCGCACTTGGAGTTCCATTCCTCAGAATAATATCCGTCTACTGCAAGACTCATTGGAACGCTGCATTGTTGCTTGTACGACCGTTCGCGGCGGTAAAACCACTTACTGAGGCGTACACGTTTAGCTGCATTATCTCATCAGATAAACACTGTACGTGGCTGAAAATAACATGAAGGTAACCTCGTATGTAATCCTATTTGCATGCTCAATTTCACCCCTCTATCCTCACTCCTTCTGGTTGGGGCAATTTTTTCGTCGAGCAGTGTATATATATGAAGACCGTCCCACAATTCCGTAATATTCGCCAGTGGAGGATTTCTGGCATTGACGGCATGTTGAACAGCATCCCAAATGCGTTCGATGGCGTTTAAATCTGGCAAACAAGGGGTCCAAGTCAGGATGCAAAACTTCCTGGAAAATTACTCTAGCCATGATCGGGTGACTGTTGAGTGTGCGGTGACGCATTTTCGTGTTGATAAAGCACGCACCCATCGGGGAGGTTGCATGACATGAACGAGTGCAAATGGTCCCCAAGGATCGTTACGTAGCCTCCACCGGTTAGAGCCGTCTGCAGACGTAGGAGAGGCCCTCATGCGTGCCAGCTAAAAACACCCCACACCATAACAGAGCCACTACCAGCCGGCACTGTCCCTTGTAATCATGCGCGATCCATTGCCTCTTGAGGTTGTCGCCATACACGGAGTCGGTTGTATGCCCGAAACAGTAGATACCACGATTTTCCGGACAACCAGGCTACACGCTTCCGGTCATCTTGTGTCCAATGGCGGTGTTCCCGATCCTAGACGAGGCGCACAGTCTTGTGTCGTCGGGTCAGCAATGGCACTCTGGCTGGCCGTCGGCTATTGGACGCCGTAGAACACAGGAAACGTGACACTGTCCACACGCTGCTGCTGTTGCTGGCCCCAGCATTGAATTGCGCTGTGATTTTGTGATTTGTGGCAATGTTGCACGCCTGGCGAATGTTCCGATGAGGGCCAGACGCCGTTGTCCACGATAGTCTAAGGCTTTTCACTACGGATTTTCTCCCTGAGTTTGAGTAGTCGAGGTACACTGAAGAGCAATTGAATTAGTGATACCTGTCTAGTAATGTGTAGCACCACCTTTCGTCCTGATGACGGCGGCGATTCGTCTCAGCATGGATTCGACAAGACACCGGAAGCGTTGGGAAGCCATTCGGATCCACGACCCCTGAACAAGCTCCCACAGTTAACGAAGATTTGATGGAGGGGAGTCAGAGCCTCGAACATCTCTCCCGATGGCATCCCAGATGTGCTCTATGGGATTGAGGTCAGGTTACCTTTCTGGCCAAGGGAGCGAGGTGACGTCGGGTGAGTTTTCATCCATCCATTCGGATACAATTCGGGAGCTGCATTGTCTCGTGCAGGATGAGGACTCCAGTGGGATGTTGAAGACGCACAAACGGGAGCAAATGATCGTCCAGGATATCCCGGTAACGTTGACCTATGAGGGACGATGTCACACGTACCAGGGCTCCCAGTTCAGTCCACGTAAACAGTCCCCAGAGAAGAATGCCACGTCCACCAGCTTGAAGATTACCCTGCTGGCAAGAAGGATCCATCGCTTGATGTGGTTTGCGCCGTACTAGTATCCTTGCATCCGGATGTACCAACGTGAATCTCTACTCATCAGTCCAAGCAACATTTTTCCTCATGTCTAGGGTCCAGTGGCGATGTTCCCACGCCCATGTTAATCTTTGCACCCTGTGATGTGCGGTAGGCAGTGGTACCCTCGTGGGACGATGGCTTCTGTACCCCATAGCGAGGAGTTGGTTCTGGATGGTGTGGCTGCTTACACTTTTTTGTGCACCTGCGTTAAATTACGGAGTGATTTCTTGCACTGTGGCCCGTCTATCTTCTGTTACAATGCGAGCTAGCCGACGATGACCTCGCACATCCAAACGCTCTTGTCCACGGCAGTTGGCACTTGCAGTGATGGTTTTACCGGATTCGATGTGCCCACGGTGCACCCGTGACACAGTGGCTCGTGAAAATCCCAGTGCCTGCACGACTTCCGAGATGGAGTGACCCATTCGTCGGGCCCCCACAATTTGCCCACGATCAAATGCGCTTAGATCCTTCGTATACTGCGTCAGACTCTTACTGAGTACCGTCCCATCACTCCTTATATTGTCGGATCGCTGCATACGTCATGTCATTTCCGTTTACAGGGCCGCCCACAGCGCCACATTTGCATAACGCCAGCTGTCTCTAATTCAATTGCTCTTCAGTGTACATGCATATACACTGCGATGCCAGCTTAGGTACACATATCTAGTGGTGTGTTGCGCCGCCCTCATCCTGCAGAACAGCGCGAAACTTTCGAGCCATGGAACATACTAGATTTTGAATACTAAATGTGGGCTTAACAACAGAGATTTTCCTGTCACAGTGACTACGGTGACAGTTCCACGAAGTAACCCTGATTTTTGGCAGTGACAAAATCACAGTTTACGGCGTAGCAGTAAAGAAGCTAGACCTGCGAGTCATCTTCTTACTTGTAACAGTGACAAAACTACTGTTTACGACAAGAGTGACGGAACAGTAATGGAACGGCGATCTACTGTCTCGCTTGTACAGTGACAAAATCCCTATTAGAATCGGATCGCTTTGAATTCTATGTTTACGAGCGAATGCAAAGCGAAACTCAAAACGAAAACTATCCTAAGTGTGAGAAAATATGGACACTGAATGGAAGCTCATACCATTAGCGACTTCTATGATGTTTCAACAAATAAGCAGAAAATTGTTTAGATATGGTGATATGGTAACCGAAACTATGACGTAACAGTGATTATGGGCCCCAGGCATTGCTCGGACACGGCTTATGGGGATATTATTATCAGAGAATTTGGAACAGCTACTTTTTGTCACTGTCGTAACAGTGACAGTGGATTTTCAGTAACGGTGGCAAAATAAAAGTGGCGTGATTTCCGACCCATGTCTACTCGAAGCGTAGTTCAGGAATATTGTACCATGCTAAAGTGACAGAGTCGAAAGATTGGACGGAGGCACAGTCTCGTAGCGAACAGCTCGTTTCACCTCATATCAGATATATTCGATAAGGTTTAAGTCCGGGAACTGTGAAGGCCACTAAAATAAAGAAAGCCATTTGGCATGTTCTTCGAACCATTTGGTGTGTATACGAGCCTTGTGAGCAGGTGCGCTATCCGGATGATCATCATCGACTTGAGGATAAACGGCAGCCATCAAAGGATCAAATTGTTCAGTAACAGTGATAATCTATTGCTTTAGACGTCGTTTGATTGGTAACAGAGGGACTAACGCACAACTGTGATATATCCTACACTAGCACACCGCCGAAACTGACCAGTACCATTGAAATCTGACAGGATGTGTCCATCACGTCATGTCTCCTTGCTCCAAAGTCGGATCCTGTCATACGCATGGTGCAGAAAGAACTTACATTATATCTTATCCAGAGGAACTCTCCCGAACAGTCCAGTGTCGTTACTGCCCGTCCCCTTCTTGTCCACTGGAGGCGCTTTTTGTGTTCTGCGCCGACAACATCTGTACTCGACATAGTCATCACCTGTTGTAGACCATTTGCGACATTTCCCCATACCTGGTGCGTTCAGGATGGCCCATGGCACAAAACTGTGGAATTCTGTACTGATTCGCGGGATTCTGGACCATCTGTTTGCACGCGTGATTCGTGCAAGTCTCTTTTGAATTCTCTGACCCACCATCTTTTTTGTTCGCCAGAATCTCCGGCTGCTGAAATTCGTTTTGCGTGTCGCACAACTTACGGTAAATCCCTGCTTTGGTTTTGCGTAAAAATTTTTATGAGAGCTGTCATTTGAGAGACACTGGAAACGTCACGCTTTCACCAACTATCTTACCAAGTTCAAAATCGCTCAAATCGTTTGTTTGTTCCCATTTCGACATAATTTTCATGGTTTATGCCTTTATAATTTTCCTGGTTTATGCCGCACATAAAAAACACGGGACGCCTCTGTTGAGTCAAGTAACCGCGCTTTACAAAATCAGTATTTTGATGATAATTTCCGCATACACAGCCAGCCGAACGTTTGCGCGAATAGGCTATATCAATAGACACCCCTTCGTATACTAGTCGTATCTACTGAAAACCGACAAATTCGTCAGCAGTGGGTATGGGAGCACCAAAATCCTAATTCCCCTTCGTATTAGAAAACGGTCGCCTTCTCCGACGAATCACGTTTTCAATTCACCCGCGGATGAGTTGGGGCAGGCTGCGAGATTGTTGCGGGATGATCACTTATATAATATAAGTGTGACAGCTCATGCTTTGGTGATGATTTTATTCATAGTGATGAAGCGTCAAAATATATCATCAAAAGCAGGAAAGTGTGGCTCCCAACTGCCTAGAGTTAAGAGAGAGTGATATGGTCTGGAGACTGTTTCCATGGCAGGAATTGAGTTTTTTAATACCTTTGGAACAGTAACTGAATGTCGTGTACTTGTATGGAACAGTACTTGAACATCAGATCGGACCAGGCACATGTGCATGGTGTTTCTTCACGGAGACACCTACTTCCAGGAAGGTAATGAGAGATTCCACAAGGTTCGGATCGTCGCACAGCTAGTGTACAATGACATCATACTGCTCAAATGGTCTCCACAGCCCCCAGAACTTAACCCAGTTGAACACCGACTGGAAAGATTCTGCTTGGTCCATTAGCAAGAACACCTACTGGTCCATTAGCAAGTCTCGCTCTTTCATGGGTACCTTTTTTGCAGAGCTGCATTTGCAGGTTCTAAAACATTTGCACTTGCGCGAGCATATCTCATCCATACTTGGAGTGTGTTTTTTCAGCTTCTGGATTTCAGTGTTGTATGCTGTAATGCGCTTTACAATTGATTTGTGGAGCGATGTCGGAAGAGATGTTTTCTTCCATATACTCAGCAAGTTTGTCCGCGACAATACCTACATTTCTGCTGCTGAAGGCTCATAATTTGCACCTTCCTGGGATAAGAATGCGAGATCCATTCGTAGTAGAAATCCTCTTCCAGCCAACATTTGGCAATGGAAGGAAGGCATTACATCGCTTGGCTGAACGACTTAGGGTGGAAGGAAAAACTTTTTTTTTAATTTGAAAAGTCACCATGTGCAATAGTTGCGATTTTATTACTGAAATTATTCCCGAAATATGGATGACATTATTCGTTATCTTAGGCTTCCCCAAGAACCTCGAAGTTTGAAAGTTATAGGGAAAAATGCTTTAAAAATACCTGATTTCTCCATTTTGTAAATGTAAAAAAATACTGTGTCACCATGTTATTTAATATAACCTTTGAGAGTACAAACACGGGTAAAAATTCGGTAGTACAAACACGGGTAAA
The DNA here is from genome assembly GCA_039090855.1 of Macrothele yani. Lineage (NCBI taxonomy): Eukaryota > Metazoa > Arthropoda > Arachnida > Araneae > Macrothelidae > Macrothele > Macrothele yani. Next base: position 62,216,108 of record CM076989.1, on the reverse strand, counting down.
AAATGATAAGGGAAGCCTATCATGCCATTTTCCTAGCCTATGACTTATAATGCCATTTTTGAAAATGGCATGATAAGTCATGTAAATATGACAGACCCCAGCCTTACGTAGTAGTATAACTTGAAGAGTGAGTTTATTTCACTGGGAAATCATAATTTTTTTTTCAAAATTTGGCATCGGTTTCCTATCTAAAAGTTTTGCTGTTATGAATATATCTCTTGCAAGAAGGCCACACACATGAGCAGAATAATGTGTTACACTATTAACCATCCTCTCTACTGCCTGAAAATTGCAGGGTATTTTTGTGAATTCGTGGCATGAACTTGGCTATTTATCCGACTGTAGTAATTCCAGAAGCTCATAGTCTTCGCATTTCCGTATAGGAGGCTCAGTCGCAATACATTCTTTCCAGTCGGTTAGGTCGATGTAATCTTTGCTCTGGAATTTCAGCTTAGGAATTTTAAACTTCCTAATGGTAGTTGTTTGTTCGGAAGATTTTCTGGACTTCATGATGCGTCCGACAGCAAGCTCACGGACATTCCTTCTGTCGCCAAACAACATTGCAACGAGCAAATTTTCTGCATGTGCAAAATACGCGTTGTCTTGGAAGACTATTTTTACAATATCCTTTAAATTATCTGCAAGATACTGAAACCGAAGTATACAAAACTGCAAACTTTCGTTACGAAGATGGCGAATGAGACAAGTTATGGTGTTGAATCACTAGTTCCAACATAGAAACGCAGAATGCGATTTGCGAGGGTCAGCCAATGGGGATGTGCAAGTGTTACAGTACCCCGATTCACCAGATCTTGTGGGCAATCACCTGCAGAGACTGTCTTACATATTTTCCACAAATAAAGTTGATCCGAACTAAGATCTCCGAAGTTAATGTCGGAGTGAAACGAAAATTCAATTTTCAGGAAATTAACGATAGGAAGGTTTGATCACATCTTCAGGGGCTTTCCAATCAATCCACTAAATCCTCTTGGACCTGATTGTTTTCCCATCGAGTGCTTCAGCGATGTGGCGTAAAGGCAGTTCATTAAAATGAAGGGTGACATATAATCCAGTGCACAGGAGAATTGAGCTTTTTCCAAGGCGCCTAATTATACCTGCATTTGTGCCGGTATCAGTCACTTCCCCATGACTTCCAATAAAGACTAACACCAACAAGCCAATGCCTTCTGGTCCAATAGGCTGAAGATACCGTCGGAAATGTCCTTTGCACGCTTGCTCTTCTGTGTAAAATGTCCCAAATAGACCAAACCCGGTTCTTCAAGAAGTGTAAAATGCTCCTCCCATTCTTTTCACTTGTGCCACTTTCCATCCCTTCTTCCGTCCAAAAATAGAGCTGCAATCTTTCGGTCAGTCGAGCTTACCTCATCTTGAATTGTTTGACGGGTCTTTCTCCGTTCTTGTGGTATTTTATACAGGTCAATAACAGGTTCATTACTTTCTTTCGACCGAGCCTGTTCACTTACTGCGTGAAGCAACGCAAACGCAAGATCAGCTGCCCCTCGATCGCTGTAGCCTCGCCTACCGCTCTTTCTGGAAAATTCAGACAGTGTCATTTTACGCATAGATTTTGAAGAGCGACGTGGAGTGAAATCATAATATTTCTTCAAGGCCAACAAATGACTAAAACGAGGTTCGTCTGGTTTTGCCACAGAATTCGTATTTGCGTCCTCTTCTGAAGTATCATCCTCGACTCGCAAGATCGATTTCAGTGACGCAGTAATCTGTAATTTCCTATGGACCTGCTCTTCCCTTTCGAAAAGATCCCTTTCTGATCTTTTCTTCAGTACACTGGTGGATTTTGCATCAAGCCCACCTACTATCATTCTTCTATTCTCTGGTCCATCAGAAAGTCTCGCTCTTTCACGGGTACCTTTCTTGCAGAGCTGCATTTGCAGGTTCTAAAACATTTGCACTTGCGCGAGCATATGTCAAAGATACGTTGCGAATCTGGGCGAAATTGTTTAACCTTCACTCGGCAGGTTTCATCCATTCTTGGAGCGTGTTTTTTCAGCTTTTGGATTTCAGTGTTGTATGCTGTAATGCGCTTTACAATTGATTTGTGGAGCGATGTCGGAAGAGATGTTTTCTTCCATATACTCAGCACTTTGTCTGCGACAATACCTACTATTTCTGCTGCAGCAGGCTCATAATTTGCACCTTCCTGCCTAAGAGTATTTCTCACAATGTAGTAATGGCGCATTACATCTCCGTACGTAGGCAACACGTTTTCATGCATATTCTGCTAACTCCCGAGGATAGGGCAATCAGCTTAATTTATTGTTTCAGCCATTTTAAGTAGTTAAACTACAAAACGAAAATACCGGTACGACCCTAACAACGTCATTAGGAGTGAAAGAAACTGTTGCTTCATTATGACGCAACACCCGCCAACATTCTCTCCCAAAAGGCTCTGGGCTACTGTGATGAGATGACTCAATCAGTTCGCAAAAGATCTGCGCTGTGAGGGAGGGGGTGGGGTGAAGAAAGTAACAAAGACTAAGGAGAGCGTACGGCCGCAAGCTATGCGTTCGAACATCAACACGAGGTTTCCAGAAAGTATAAGAGGGAGATTGTTAATGTAAAGCTCGAACTGGTAATGGTAAGGCTGTTGTCGAACTTGATGCTTACGCAACTTATGCCATTTTTGGTGAAAAATTACATACTTTAAGGGATCTGGGGAAGCCTAAGAAATTAACCGTCTGCTGATTTTTTACCCGTGTTTATACACTCAAAGGTGATATTAAATAACATGGTGAAACAGCATTTTTTTATATTTACAAAATGGAGAAAGCAGGTGTTTTTAAAGCATTTTCCCCTATAATTTTCAAACTTCGAGGTTCGTGGGGAAGCCTAAGATATCGAATAATGTCATCGATATTTTTTTGAAGGGGGTGTGTGTGTGTCATTTCAATAATAAAATCGCAACTATTGCACATGGTGACCTTTCAAATTTAGAAAAAAGTGTTTTTAGCTCCACCCTACTGAACGTACCTGTGGAACGATATCAACAGCAGTTTGATTCATTACACATTGAATCGAAGCTATTCTGAATGCAAAGGGTTGCGCAATACATTATTACATGGTTGTTCTGAATTAATTGTTACTTCAGTGTATGTACGCTGTTTTATACTTACATACAAATATGAAGCACAAGGCTTTTTTCAAAAGTATCGTAAAGAAATTTATAACTAAGATTTGATTATTCCAAAATAAATTTAAGTATTGCGCGCTACCAGACATAAATGTATAAATTCCCAGGCAACATTATATTAGTATGATGATCGTCTTGAACCTGTATTGTGTAAGCAAGTTTGTTTTGCTTTTCGGAGCCGCTTGATTCAAAGATGTTTCTTCAATGTTCGGAGAGGCGAAACCACGTGGTCGTTCATTCAGCATTCACGTGACAAAGGTTTATTGCTACTGTCCATCTGATTGATGAACTATTATTGGCCGAAGGTACCCAGGTATGACTCCGGTGGTTGTTGCATAAACCCTAACACTTATGTTACAAAAGTGTATTTAAAAAAAAACATGTCTGAAATAGTCAACGACTCTAATGTACTTCGAAAAAAGCAACCCCCCTCCCCTAAACGGCAACAAACTGAGTGTGAATTGTGTTCTTCCCACAAAGCTGATGCATTTGTTTGTTTCTATTTGCCTCTTGATTGTTATGCTCCGTAAAGCTATGGATGGTGAACTTATTTTTATTTCTCAGGTATGTTTTGTAGTTAGTTTACCAGTTTCTGTCACACTCAGATATTCATAATAAATCAAATTAATATTAGGAAGATCCTTTTGGAGTGTCGCCCACATAAACATTTCTGATGACTATAGTTTACGTTCTATCCGTTTTGCGAGGCCGGTTTCCTCATCATTCGTAACTCATAAACTTGCCGCGTGATTATATGATCACACGTTATGATTTCAGTCACGCGATAATAAGGGTAAAGAATGAACCTGAGGGATCCAGCAAGGCGAAATCTTCCGGTTCTCGCAAGATTTGTAACTCATGACATATTTTATGACATCCCGATGTTTATTTAATTCCGGATGTCAATAATTAAATAAAGACCTAGGAAGGAAAGGATTAGAAACGTTCCCTAGATTTCACCTAATGCCAAGTGCACGAGCAATTGTTGTCACGTTGGTTTCATTTGACGGTGAAACCTTTTGTATGTGTGAGACAGATTTAGTTGGACCGCAGCTCTACTGCTGCATCCACCTATCGTTTCGGTGCATCGTATCTTTCATTTATGAGAAAGACGCATGCCATTTCATCATGAAACCTCCGAACGTGATATCACTCACGGATCATTCAATACCAGCTGTTCTAAATGCATTTCTACCCTCATCTCACCAGCTGCTATCAGATCACGTTGCATTAATTTCTAGCTAAGCTGTTATTGCCCTTTGACCAATACAGAATTGACTTTCGAATCGTTGTTGATTTTTTTTTTTCAGAAAATATCTTTTAACTCGCAATATGTGCATTTATGTTTGCTCATGCTTTCGAAAAATAAGAAAAGTTAGCCATCAAAAGGTAAAAAAGGACGCTTTTCTTTCTCTCTTAAATGCAGAAAAAAACTTTAGGCAAATCATTCAGTTTTTATGGGGAATTGGTTCTATAAAGAACGATCGAAGTTATACCCGCATGGAGATCTGTTCCCTTTTCTTACGAGAAAGTAATTCGAAAATGTTGTCCGAGAATCTCCTTTCTTAAGAATCCACGTTTTACAAGAAAATATGAATGTTACTTTATGCGATTTCTTTGTCACTGCCAAATACTGTCACATTCATTGCAACATGAACAGAAATAATTCATTATTAATTTACATTTTTTATTAGGAAGCCGTCCGGTATATGTTCTCATAAAAAACTTAATAAAATTATAAAGATCACTTCTGTCGTCCAATCAGTACTATAAAGTGTATCATATAATCATTATTAAGTACACTTCTAAGGAAACTTCCATCGTGTAATCGCTTATAAGGACAATTTATTCATTTAATCAATATTAAGGACACTAATCGTCCAATCAGTATTAAAGACACTTCTGTCGTCCAATCAGTATTAAAGACACTTCTGTCGTCCAATCAGTATTAAAGACACTTCTGTCGTCCAATCAGTATTAAGGATACTTCTATCGTCCAATCAGTATTAAGGGCACATCTACAGAGACAAACTACTAAGTAGTCACTACGGAAATAGTTGGTCCTCTACGGATTACGGAAATCGAAAATCTCAATGAAATAATCTTTTTAATGATATGCGTATGGTTTATTTTTGTGTTTTCATTTTCGTGGATGTTTTATCAATATGTTTTGGATGACTTAAGCATATCTGGCCACGTGGCGGAGTTATCACTGTCCTGAAATTTTATTTCTCTTTTCGGATCTTGGAAATTCCTTAATGTTTCGTATTTTGTCATAAGGTCCTGGATTAGTACTAGAATTCTTTCCTGCAATGAACAGTTTCAAGAAAAAGTTGGAAAACTTAAGATAGAGTGGCCAGCAATTGAAAAACTGGGAAAAGTACTACCAGAAATGATTGCACTAGCAGCGTCAATTCCGGCAGTACTTATGTTCCCTCATTTTTCGTTTAACCAATTTGGAATTTTTTTTAATACAGTTCCTTGTTGTGTGTGTGTGTGTGTGTGTGTAATGAACAGCATGTTTTCCTGTTTCTGATAGTATCTTCTTAAAATCAAACTGTAGGGAACAAGCATTTTGCTCCGGTCCCCTTTTTTAAGTGATATTAAATTTCAAAACGAGTATTTAATCTGTCCGTTGTGGGGTCTGCGTCATTTCCGTGACTTGTAAAGTTGTTTCACGGGAGGGTGAACAACGCAGTACTGATTTCTCTCATTTAATTTTCCTTTAAATGTGTGCTTTCCCCAATTTTAGTCACTTCTTGGTACATCAGAGGACAGAGCAAGCGTTTTTACTTTTGCTTAAAGCGAAATAAAAGTTCAAAACCGCTGCTACTTGCTCAATGTGCAGAGAAAACGACTTTACGGGGAATGAAAGTCGGCGACGCAGAGTTAAAGTTCCGCTTTTGAACTTGAATTTTTTTATTTTTTTTAACAAAACGAAAAATACTCTTTTTGTTTATAAATATAGCAAACAGTAATAGAAAACCATGCATTTTCAGCTTAATTAAAGTTTAAAAAGTGATAATCACCTCAGTCTGCCGTGAAAGTGATAATCACCTCAGTCTGCCGTGAAAGTGATAATCACCTCAGTCTGCCGTGAAAGTGATAATCACCTCAGTCTGTACTGTACTGTCACGTAAATAGTGCAATTTTCAACAACGAACAGATAAATTACGATTTTCTGTTTAAATTTTGCCTTATTAAAAAGCAAAAATGTTTGTTTCATTGATTGATGTACAAAGAATGTATTGTATGGAAAAAGAAAAAGTACATTTCACTTACAATTTTTCAAAAAAAAAATATGGTCATTTTTGTACACTTCTACCATTATTTTTTGCGAATAAAGTTGCTAGTCTTTTTTCTTTTCATTCTTTTTGTAGTTTTGTGATTTGAAGACAACCATGAGCAACTTCAAATCTTCTACGCACTTACTATTATTACTGTAAGATTCCCTTTGAAACATAGATTGATTTTTGAGGAAAATATGAAAAAAATGTTGGTGACACTTAGTGTTTCCGTCAAAAAATCTTCAATTTATGGACAATTGTTTAAGTACAAATTAGCTTTATGAATTTATTTTGCAATTCTACTGACCTGACAATTTGTTTGCTGCAGAGTATGCAATAGAATTTTATGCCGCACCGGTGGCGCAGTGGTCTAAGCGATGGCCTCTGATCATTCGTCTGAACGGGGTCCGGGTTCGAATCCTGGTGAATCATGGATGTTGTGTTTGTCTTACGGCACTGGCTCTCTTCCTTCCCTGGAACCAGTGACCCTAAATTAGGGACGGGCGACTGGTTATAGCCCATTGAGTTGCTCACGGTGGTCGTTAAACCTTCAATCAAAAAAGAAAAAAAATTATTCATTGCTACTGAAAAACTCTAAAAACTGCGGATTTTTGCAGTGATTACTGCTGAAAATTTCCAGTGAGAGTCGGGGTCTCTGCTCCTATTGTTCAACCACTGATAAGGACACTTAAAATATATTGCGCAAAAAAAAGATGATCGTTCAGGATCTGTGGTAATAATTTGCATAAGCCAATGTGTAGCGACCAATACGCAAATCAAAATCTACGCCTCCACACGTATAAAGATCACTCTAAGTGAGGAATGCCGTAAGTCATTATAGTCTGACATAGACGATGCTTTAAAAAATACCCTACTTTCCGTAATGGTACAGTTCGAAGTGGAACATTGTTATTCCCATATAACAAATAAGTGAAAGGCTCATGCATTCAACATTTTGAAGAAAGGCTGTATTACATAGCAAAGAAATTTCGTGCAGTTGATGTTGGATTTATAAAGAAAATAAACGCGCTTACTCATGTTGACTAAACATCAAGAACAACGATGAAGTTCGTTTGAAATGAGTAAGGTAAAAAAAAAAAGGTTTCTTCATTACAGAAAGAATTTTTAATAGAAAAAACCTCATGATTATACACTATCTACCAACAAGTAATTGGACACCCCTGAAATCGACGATATCTGCGGTCCTGATACACGTCACGGCCGCCGCCGTTAAATATCGTGTGGGAAACAACAACGCAGCCAGTCCCATGCAAGATGCCACGCAGTTCGGAGCTCTCTGATTTTGAGAAAGGTGTATTCGCCGGGTATCACAGAAATGGCCGATACATACGTGACATATTCAGCGAGTTGAAGTACCCAAAATCGACAGTGGCCTACGTGATTGGCAAGTGGAAAGTGAGAGGTGACTGTCGGAATGTGCCCCGACCCGGCAGACCCACAAAACTGGGAGTTAGAGACCGACGGGTTCTGGCCAGAGAAATTCGGAAGAACCGCACCACATCGATGGGCCACATCCGCGAGGAGTTTCAACAGGCATCCGGGAATGTTCTTTCGATGAATACCATCCGTAAGGAAGCCCATCTGCTCGGTTATCATGGACGTGCTGCCGCCCACATGCCTTTGATCACCAAGTCCAATAGCGCTGCTCGGCTAACGTGGTGCAAAGAACGTCGACAGTGAACCGTTGAACAGTGGAAACCAGTTCTCTGGAGCGACGAATCAAGGTTCACCCTCTGCCGTTCGGATAGCAGGGTCTGGGTTTGGCGTCTGCCTGGAGAACGCCTCCTGCCGGAATGTATTGTGCCAAAAGTGAAGTTCGGCGGCGGTGGAATTATGCTATGGGGGTGTTTCTCCTGGTATGGTACTTGACCCTTGGTCGCAATTCCTGGTAGACTCAACGCCGAGACCTACTGCACCATTTTGGATGACCATGCGCTTCCTACGTTGTGGCAGTTTTTCGGGGTGGACCCATGTTACTTTCAGGATAAAAATGCCACCTGTCATGTTGCGAGGTCCACCATGGCTTGGTATGGTGACAATGGGGTTAATCGAATGGACTGACCTGCGCAGAGCCCGGACCTTAACCCTATCGAGCACCTCTGGGACGAGTTGGAGCGTCGACTTAAGGGGTGCCCCCACCGTCCGAAATCGGTGAAGGAACTGACCTGTCTTCTCCAAGCAGAGTGGAATAAAATACCGCTAGCCGTCGTACAACGCCTGGTTGAGAGTATCCCCGGAGGGTCGCAGCTGTAATCGCCGCTCGTGGGAGCTCCACCAACTATTGAAGGTGAATAAACTTCGTTTTCCTCTGCTATCACAGGTGTCCAATTACTTGTTGGTAGATAGTGTATATCCAATTTGCAGACCCAAACTTTGGTATTGGAATTAATACGTTCAAAAAGTGTCAAGCAAAGTAATAGATACATAATCAGTGATTTAGTTGTAATTCATTGGGAGCAGCTCTCACCCATGTCTATCTGAACTAGAACGGGAACCAAAAGTGCTTTTCACTTCTTGACACTACCGAATGCTTTGTTTTCCGGACAAAGAGCTCCTGACTGATTTGATCGCTTGTGTCACGTGATAAGGAAGTACGCTCCCTGCGTAATCACTCTGTCGTTACGCAATGAGAAAAATTCCATCTGCGCGGCAGTTATCCAAAAGGGGAACCATCCAGTTAGTATGGACACAATTCGTTCTACAACTGTCTACTGCAAAATGAAGACTTTGTTATTAGGACGAAACTCATTGCAGCAAAGAAGAGAGTGTGTGTGGAACCGTTAACACCGTAATCTACGGAGATTGCAATCTTCAGAAACGTGACGCCGAGTACACAGGCTTCTCCCAAGGCACAGTTCGGAGAGAATGACTGTCAACAGAAAGCTAAGAAAGCCACCTGGTTTCATCATTCTCTGGTGACCACACGCTTCCACCATTCTCCAAATGGTGGAAGCGTGTGGTCACCTTGAACGAAGCTTATGTTTACCTATCAGATTGTAAAACGCCCCGTACAATTCGCAGCCGTCAGGACGGCATTAAGGTCTATATAAATTGGTGTCGAGACTAAAGTATACTTTCCCGCAAGGATGTCTACGGTCTCAGAATTTTCGAAAGCACCAAGTTGACGATTCGTTGAGTTGCTAAAAATGCTAACTCACCATATTATCAGACAAAGGTTTTTACACCAGTGTACGAGCAGGAACTGCCAACGCTGAATGATAATGACAAAATCCTGGTACACATCCTCCAATAATAAAACGCCAATCCCCATATCGAAATCGACCCACAATTTCTTATGCCAGATGGACCGGAAGATTGCTATTCAGGCAGTGGCACACAGCGACATCCCTGTCAAGCCTCCAGACGCCTCTCTTGTGTGGATATCTGAGCCTTTGGGTTATTTAACGTGCTCTTCAGGGAAAACGTACACGCACAGGGAATGAATGGTCTTTGGAAAGCGTGTAAGGCAGAGCAGGATAATATCAGTATTAATACAGTTCAGAACACTTTCCTACCGTGAAAATCGCGTTGTAGAGCAATAGCTGTAATAAATGATCTCCAAATTTAACACTATCGCGGTAGAGGAAGAGGATTTTGACTCCCCATGTTGTCTGGAAATTTTCAACATAGTTCCTGAACGACGTTTTGAAGCAGACTCACTGTAAAACAATAAACGTGAATAAGATCATCTGAAATCCTGGGTGTTCTGATAATTTAGTGGCGTTTTTATGCCACTTTTATATTCAGGAAAGCTTCAAAAGTTTCCTAATTTTCATTATTTTTTTCTCAAGACCTTGAAAAAGCATCCCAGTGGAGTGCGAAAGCTTGGCGAATCGTTGTACCTACTACGCCCCCCCAAAAAAAATGGATTTAATATGCTATATGCATCTGTCGAATGTTCATAACTTTCTATTATTTTTATTTATTTATTTAATCATTTAGTTACTATAGTTTGCCAACATTTTGAAACTGTAACTTCGGTGCCACAATCTATGTGAAATTTTTTCGACATTTACAAGAGTTTAAATATCAGTTTTTGGAAAATTATCCATTGAATGTTGGAATAGATAATTATTCTCTATTCCAACATCTTAGAAAATGTGAATACTTTTTGATGTGGCATCTCTGTTGTTATTAGCCGAGCAGAAGATATTACGTTCTAAATGAAAATTCGAGATCACTGCTTAACACTTGACATAATTTTAATTCGAGATCACCCACAAACACTTGATATAATTTTCCCTTTCCAGTTGTCTGATACTAATAATTCCTGTTACATTTCATACTCTTAGATACGACAATAAAAATTTTACCATTCGATGTGTTCATAACATTTAAATTGTGACGTCATTGATAACTTCATTTGATAAGATCGTTTTGTGCTTCTCGTACACAAAATCGTGGTAGAATCGAGAGAGATTTAAACATTCAAAGAGTTATTAAATATCCACTAAATATATCAGAAGAAAAGCTGTTCTTTCTCAATATGGCGAGTTACCAAAGAAATCCGATTCACTTCATAGTTGGACTTAGTTTCTATCCTTTAGTCAGCCGGAAAATGTATTTAGTAAAACATATAATGGTCATATATCAAAACTTTACAGACACAAATAGGTAAAAATAGAACCAATGCATTTTCATCATACAAAAAATATGAAAAAAGCCTTCAGCTACTACGAAAATTTAGTTTGAAAAAAAAACTAAATGCAGAAGCTCTGGTTCAAATCAGTCTGGCAATGACTTCATAATTCAGAAGCTCTGGTTCAAATCAGTCTGGCAATGACTTCATAATTCAGAAGCTCTGGTTCAAATCAGACTATAGTGCATTGACTTCATTAAAACATCGTTTTCCTATACCTTGATTAAAAACTGAGTGCTCGTTAAGTATGACCACCTACCTAACACTCACTGGGCAATACGTTCGCCAGAAGAACTGCAGCGACCAGCAGTGGCACTTTTCCCACGAAGGGTGTTTACAGTTATGTGGGTCCTGCAAATTGTAGAACGCAATTCCGGTATGGATCGGGTTTGTGTGTCTAAGTGCCACACCTCACTTTCCATTACATCTCATATATGTTTACTTGTGTTGAGATCAGGCAAGTTTGGGGGTCATTCGGGATGTTTCATATCAGCGCTGTGTTAGTCCAACCATTCCTTTACGAAGCCAGCCCGATGACTTGGGCCATTATCATCAGGGAAGACTTATCTCCATTCTTGGTGGAAGTACAACATTGTGGGGTGTACATGATCTGCAATCAGTCCCTGAGAATTGCCGGCGTTTATACGTGGTGCACACACAACAGAGATCCCAGTTAGTGCCCATTAAATTTGCAACTACCTAGAGGCCTATCATGCAACTACCTCCAGAGGGCTAGAAATTCGATGCCATACAGTAAGTATCGATAGTCTCATGCTGCTGAAGCCAAATGTGGGTTCGACCATTTGTAAAATGCACTACATATCGTGATTCATCTGGCCAGACACCTGCTTCCAATCATCTATCATCCAATCCTCATGCTGTTAGAACCAGCACAGTCATTTATGTCGATGTACTGTTATCAGGAGAGGTTGCAGTGTAAGGCGTCTGCTCTTTCCGCAGGATGCTATGCATAGTCACTCGAGGTTTATTATTATTATGGCTCGTCAGTGTTGTATTGAGTCCTCAACTGCGACGAGCCAATTGCCGTGCACAAGGAGACGCAGTCGTCGTTCACCTCGGTAATCCACCTTTCGGCGCTTTTTACAGTCGCGTCGCTGATCGATTTTTTCCTCCATGTTGGATCACTTCTAGGACACTTAATCAACAGATGCCCTGGAACAACCAACAGGTGCCTGTTTCTTAAATGAACGCACGAACCTTCGTGTGCACAGAATTCTGCCTTTCCCTCGATATCTTAAAAATAATTGCTTGAAAACCCCCAGAATGATTAGCTACTACTTCCGAGATTTTCTAAGAAGGGCCACCGGCGTAATGATAGATGGCCAAGTGGTCCGCAGTGGTCTGTATCAAAGTTCCGTGATCGGGACATCCATTGCGCCTAATGGAACTATCTGAGGCAACACGGCGAGAAAGATGCGAGTTCGCAAAGCAACACCTGTAGTAGCAGGAAAAATGGCAAAGAGTTGCAATTATTTCAGATTTGGTATAAATTCGGATAATCGGCGAATATTCTGTCTGGAGGCTCTCAGAAATAAACTGTAGTCGGTGTTTAGTCCAACTGGGCATCCGTTCTCCGGTCGAACAGTTGTGTGTGGAGGGATATTCTTCGATGTCGGCACTGATCTGTATGTGTATCGGGGAAACATGTATTCTACAGAGTAACGAAACGTCATCACAAGGAGAGCTGTGAGATTTTTCTACGCTACTACTCACCATAGTTTCCGCTCTGTGGATGATAATGCACGACTTCAAACTCACATCGTGATTCGCGAGCTTCAAGATCGCTGTACTATGTTTAGCTCTATTTCCAATGTATCTCCACCCAATCGTAATGAGCACTTTCAGTATTTTCAATTCTTTCAGTGTCACTACCCAGAAATGAGTTGAATCGTCTGAACTGCGATGTGATACAGAGGTACCAGTATGTGAACAACAGAATAGGACTCACAACGAATTGACTGACCAAGATAAACCTCGTATGCTTTTTATTCCTTCAGAATGAATGACTTGTTCTCTAGTTGGAACCCTAAAAGTACCAACCTGCACTTCTTGTATGTAAACTTTGTGTCTTTTGTATACTGCTGGACATAGAAAATCCCCCATTAGGAAGTATTTGTTGAAGAACATTACAAATTGTGCAGGGTATGATTTGACAGTGGGACAATGTAAATATTATCAGTTGTGATAGATTAGGGAGATAAAAGGGCAAAAGGGATCGACGTAGCTAAGTTTGATCGTCCTCATCTAGGCATCGGCGTCATATTGGTGGCTAAATAAAGCGCGTGTAAGAAAGATGGTTATGGGGGCGACGTAATCGGGAATCCTACCATGACACGGATATCTTTACCAGAGGCTTCGTCATAAGGCTACGTATCCCTGGTTGATCCCTGCGTCGAATGACGCCTGAAATGCATCGGAAAGCAAAAACTGTTGGCCAAATGTAACGACTGTGTTTGGAGGACTATAACATACATCAATGTAGTGGGATAGGTGCACGTAGGCGAACGTCCGAAAGCTTCGATCGCCGCATTCGACTGCAAGCCGTATCAGCCCCACAATCCACAACGGACGACATTCGACGGGGGTTGCAGGCAGCTGTGAAAATTCTCTTATCGACACCGGCCTACGAATTTCTGACTGACTGAGATACGTTCGCGCTCTCGTTAGCCATCGCGACTCTTGACACGCACAGTAACACATCGTCGCACAAGGCCACAACGGTGCCGTACCAGAAATGCGTAGCGAGACGAATGGGGCTATCATATTCAGCGACGAGTCTAGCTTCTGTACCAGCGCCGACGATCACCGATAAAAAGCCTGGAGACGACGCGTACACCGAAATGATATTGCTGCCATATGTGAGCGTCATACAACTTCTCAGCCTGGTGTCATGGTTTGCTGCCATATCAATTTCAGCAGTCGTTCACCGCCAGTACGTATAGGGAGTACAATGACGGTATGACGATACGTCATGCCGTCATTGCTGTATCTGCGTGGTATCCCTGTTGCACAGTTTCAACACGGTAACGCACGTCCACACACTGCCAACATCAGTAGAAAGTGTCTAAAAGGTGCACAGGTGCTTTCCTGGGCTGTGCTATCCCTACAATCCTTCCCAATAGAGTAGAGAATGTGCGTGGCGTAACTGTAAGATGACTTAATGCCTTCTGCAAGACTCCCTTGCAGTGTCGACGAATTGTTCACACAAGTCAACACCGATAACTCAAGACATAAAGCCGGGACTTTTTCACTTAATGTTATGCAGTATTTCCGAATTTATGGCACAGAATGGGGGTCATAGAACCTGCTGACTCAGGCAACATTATACTACATACTCGTCCAGCACTTTGATGTTGCCCCATATAAACCGAATCACTGCTTTTCCACCTACTTGTCTACATGCAAGTTAAATTTAATCTCATTTCATGCATTCCTTTATGGTGTGGTTTTTTCTTTTTTTTTCGAGCACTGTAGATTTCATGTATCGTCCTCTTTTAAAATATCTTTTGCTTTCATTGTGAAACTTAGGACTACGGCTTGTTTGATTACGACTTCATTAAAAGAGTTTTCAAACTGTGTTAGACGACCTCGTTAAGTGACAACGAAACATGGCGACTTATTTTGTAGACACAGTGGAGCTGTTTAAATTCTCTCCTGTTAGATATAAAAATTTCGAGCCTTTTCCCTTTTGTTTCTCATTGTCACCAAGACTCGGCATTTCTGGGGAGCCTGCTGGAACAAAGAAAACAGTTAAGATAAAAGTATTTTTTTTTCTAGATAGCATTATATTTTGCTGATTTCGTAGTTTACGAGTGAAGGAAAGTTCACAGTTGCTGATTAGATCTGTGTACTAATGCATCAGACTGTGAGCCTAAATATCACGATTTAAGACAACATTAAATGGGTCAACGTGAAAACTAATGAAATCTATTTACAACGTTCTGATGCGGTATCAATATCAAAGTGCCGTGTAGTTTTTATAAGAACTCTGTGCGTATGTGTGCTTCTTAGAAAGACATTATCAAGATTACGAAAATTATCTAACATATGAAAACACGCGGTGATACGCTTCGTAAACCCTTAACCCTTTAACGACCATGACCCTAAAATTTTGTATCACTCTAAAATACCATAACGCCCAAAACTGTCTGTTGGTTCACTTCTTTGTTTAGTAACAATAATGATGACAGAATTTGACCCCTGATGATCCCTCATAGGTCATGCAAATTTGAAGAAAAGTTAAAGGTAGGAAATCTGACTCACTATAGAGTGGTGTTTTGGGCGGCTTTAGTCGTTTGCAAGTACGGGCGTTTTGGTCGCTATGATCTTTAAATGGTTAAAGTGCATTTTCGCCTAAAGTAAGCCAAAAGTGCTGTTTCTTCTGAAATTTGCAACGGTTAAATAAAAAACATTGTTCAGCAAGGATGGGTCAACTTCATCAGAGAGAAAACGGCCTGCGCTCGTTTGCTGGGTATCTGTTACTGTAAAAATTAGTAGAAATACAATTTTGGACGTCAGTTTGTTATTGTTATTTTGAAAGTGTGTGCATGCATTAGAAGCAAAATTTAAGAAGTTTATAGTCGAAAATGAATGAGTACTAGAATTTGAGTTCAAAATATAAGTGTGAGAGTATTAAAAATTCTGGAGAGTACCCAGGTACTCTTTGAAGATAATATATGCAATGCATCTTTTACATGCCAAGACCTTTTTGGTGTGAAATTCAACGAGTAGTTCGAGAGCACACGTTTATTTACAACACATTGCATTTATTCGCGTCATTCACGACCACGCACCGAGCCATAGTCCGGTACATACTAAGTGGCATTAAATCATAACAACAAAAATAACAACACATTCGCCTCACTCACGACCACACCGAGCCACAGTCCGGTACATACTAAGAGGAATTAAATCATAACAAAGAATAACAACACATTCGCCTCACTCACGACAACAATGAGCCACAGTCCGATACATACTAAGTGGAATTAAATCATAACAACAAACAATAACACATTCGCCTCACCCACGACCACACCGAGCCACACTCCAGTACATACTTAGTGGAATTAAATCATAACAATAAACAATAAGGTTTATTAATTCCTGATATCGAGCTGTACTTAGGTAGGTGCATTAATGAAAGTTGTTTTCGTAAAACCATGAAAGAAGATAGGGAGTCATAAAGGGAATATTTACTAAACTATGGTGGCAGTAAATATTTCCATTGTTTCGTTTTTCGTTATATTTATGTTTCTGTGTTTTTCGCTATATTTAGTATTTCCACTGTTTAGCTATATTTATTATTATGATTTTTTATATACACAAGGACAGTAAAATTTGCGCCCCAATTAAGCATAGGATTGAACTTAAATTTTATGGACGTAATGATACAGATCAACGAGACTCATGATGGCAAAAACAGAGCTACAGCACAATTACAGATGGATCTGTGGCACGTAGTCCGGTCATCTTCAACAACGCGTCGCACCTCCTCGTGCGGTTATACATTCTGCAATACGGTCCGGCATGGAGGCGAATAAACGCCTGTTGTTGTCCTGCGGCTGACTGGCCCACACATGTTGGACGGCGTGCTCCAAATCCCGGATAGTGCGGCACGGAGGCAGCTTGCGTTTAAACGGGTCTCACACATGCTCGATAGAGGACATGTCCTGGGAGCTGGAAGGCCATGGAAGTGTCTGGACATGACGTAGGCAGTCCTGGGCAACCCGAGAAATGTGCGGGTGGGCATCATCCTGCTGGTATAGCGCACCCGCAATCCCGGCCAGGGATGTGATCACATGGGGCCTTAGGATCTTATCCACATACCACTGACCCGTCAATGATCCACGTACCATTACTAGAGCTGATCGGCTATCGTAGGCGATGGCTCTCCAGACCATAATGCCAGCAGTGGGGTAGGTGTGGCATACGATAGCGAGGTCGGAATTATGCCGTTGACCCGGGGACCTGCACACCCGGACACGAAGATCATCTGTCCCCAAACCAAACCGGCACTCATCGCTAAACACCGCACGTCGCCAGTCCGTGGCGTTCCACGTCGCTCTGGCCTGCCACAACTACACACGGAGCCAGCGATGTTCCGGTGTTAATGGCAGCACACGTAAGGGGAGTTGGAATCGGAGATTCGCTTGCGAGGCGTCGGGAAATGGTTCGTGGGCACACAGGAGCCGCTACATCTGCCTGTATAGTTAACTAGGTCCCTGTGGGACCCGTTCGTCCCTGGCGCACGATCCGTCGAACCCCTCTACGGATGGTCCTCCTGGTCCGTCCGGAGCTGTTCCTCCTTGTGGCAGTGCCGTCACGTGTCCACGGCTCCCAACACTTTCGGACGTATGGTCAGAACGATCCACGTGGCGGGCTATACGGCACGCCGACCACCCTGCGGTTTTCAGCCCGATGATCAAGCCTCTCTCAAAGTCCGTAAGTTGCGTAAATCGAAGTCTATCCGCAAATCTTGTCACTCTGTACTCTTGCTTGCGTCGGCCAGTGCTTTTCTACTTCGTGGGGCATCGACTACACGCCGGTTTATAAGGCGGCCGGTTCGTACTTGCAGCGCCACCACAGTGTCCAGTCAAGCGTAATCGTACCAAACGTGGATCATTTGCATAGCAGCACGCACTCTAGCTATTTGCAAGGTTTCGCGGTTGTAGCACGTTTTTTGCTAGGTGCGCAAATTTCATTGTCCGTGAGTATTATTCAGGTTTTGACGAACGTAAGAAATGACTAACACCGATGAATGCGATGTAGTTACGAAATTCCATCTGCTCATGCAGAAGCTAAAATCAGACCTCAAGATAGAAAGAAAAGTTGAATTGCAACTGTGTTAGTGAGGGGATTGGTAACTTTTGATCCTGGATATCTACAGGTTACACCCCGTAATGTTAGACATCATTTTATAGATCTCGGCAATAGCAGCTACCGCCCCCCTCCGCCTTTCAGGTGGTTGAGAAGAAGCCAAATTTCATTAGGACGTACCGTTTTCATAGCATCAAAAATGTATTTCGGCAATGGCTTTTATCACATTTAGCGTCAGGTTCACGTAATTTATGCAGATTGTAATGATATATGGTTAGGTTTATGTAAAACGTGATGAAATAAAGTTCGTCCATGGTGTAATAAAATATATTGTTGAATAAAAATGAAATTCACTATTGTTGCGTCACTTCATGGAGCAGTGTTCAAAAATTAGATTTCAGCAACGATTTTAACAATTTCCGGTACCAATTTTTGATATTAACATAATAGCGCAATATTTTTAAAGATGTGCTAATAAGGGGAAAATGAAAGTGCGTAGGAAGCAAATCATGCATAGGTAGTAAAGTACATTGTTGAAAGCAAATTAGTTATAAAATGAACAGTTAAAGTTACTCCTTTCCTTGTTTTAGTCAGAGTGTTCTCTGAATTTTTGTGCACCAATACCCATTAAAACAAGGAAACACTAAATGATGTCTCCAAATTGTCTTTAAAAACGATTGAAAGTACTGAAAAATCGATAGCTTGGATAAATGTTCCTTACTTCATTAATTTCATTCGAGAATTTCCACCTAGACTAGCAAGCGGACATCAGAAACAAGAAATTTGTAGAATTAGTCTATCGTGTTCTGAGGTTTTACTTAAACCGATGTTAATCTGTTCATTTCTCGTAGTTTCCTTCCTCCTAATAAACTTATTTCATTATTGAAAAGTCTTATCAGAAATGATTTTCTTTAACTGGAGATATGTTTGTACTATGTATTATTTGTTGAAGAAATAACAAGCACGAAGGAAACAGCATTTTTATTCTGAATAATAAGAAGTAAAATAATACTAACTTCAAAATATTTTATTAAAGTTCTATGACTCATCACACTTAAAAAAGTAATTTTAAAGTACCCTGTGAATTTCTCAATTGCTTTCACAATTGTACGTAGCGATGAAATTTGATGTTTATAATGATAAATTTGTTTTCTCCTTGCTTTTGTGTTTTTGTTTTTGTTGAGCAAGTTAAGCATCGTTTGTTATTTTACTTAGTTCTATTTAACTTGCATAAAGAAGGTTTTCTAAAGTAAGCTATGTGATAAAGTCCCGTAAAGTATAGCTGAAACGAACGGTAATGTACATAAAAAAATGTGAGGTAAAGTATAGGCTGAACGGAATAAAGGGAGTACCTTACCCTTTAATAATATTATGTGAGAAAACTTTACAGACCAGCCTGAAAAGTACAATTTTCAAGTCTGCAACACAAGAATCATTACAGCATAGTACTGATATTTAACCAGTGGTATAGGTCTGGAGAAATTAAAATGCTGTGGGTGTTCTTTAGTTCTGACATAAAAGATAGATTAGAAATAAGTAGACAGAAGAACAAATACTCAAACGATAGAAATTTGAATGAAGTTCTAAGATTGCCTTGTTATGAAGGTAAGAAAGAATGGATTTTGGAACACGGAATACGGAACATAAGGCTACAGTGGCAACAAATTATACGAGGTGGACTTAAGGTGAGATCAAAACATTGGGTAAACAATGGTTTAGAAAAGAGAAATTAAAAAAGAAGGTGAAGTAAAACAAATGTTTCACATCTTTTTTGCTGAACTTTGACATCATGACGCTACAAGAAAAGCTTATATTCTTATTTGGTTTAGAATTTTAGGACTACCTAGAACATCCAAGACTTTTAGGAGTTACCCCTATGAAATTCTGGGTTGGGATTGATCTAGCACCAAAACATATCAACTATGCCTCATCCGAAACTGGAACCAAGGCCCGATTTAACCATCTGGAGGGCAAGGAAAGACATTATCTGTAATTTATTTGCTTCAGTAATTTAATGTTTTCATAATATACACTGTTCTACAATTTATACCCGTACTTCTGCATTTAACACTGTGTGAAGAAACCCCTTGTACGTATGACGGGTTCCAGTCTTCGTGGAACACTCTCCAAGTTTTTTACAAATCCTCTCCAATATTGTTCACCATACGTCCTTCAAAGTGAACAATTCAGCTTTGTTTTGGTTGAAGATCTCTTCTATCATGCACTCGACAATTTATTTCTTCCTCGGGATTCTCTATATATCTCAGATCAGAATTTATTGTCAGATATGTTCTCAAACCAATCTGTAATAAGGCTAGCAGTGTATTGTTCTCATTTATTGTCATATATGTTCTCAAACCAATCTGTAATAAGGCTAGTAGTGTATTGATCTCATTTATTGTCAGTTATGCTCTCAAACCAATCTGTAATAAGGCTAGTAGTTTATTGATCTCATTTACTGTCAGTTATGTTCTCAAACCAATCTGTAATAAGGCTAGTAGTGTATTGATCTCATTTATTGTCAGTTATGTTCTCAAACCAATCTGTAATAAGGCTAGTAGTGTATTGTTCTCATTCATTGTCATATATGTTCTCAAACCGATCTGTAATAAGGCTAGTAGTGTATTGTTCTCATTTATTGTCATATATGTTCTCAAACCAATCTGTAATAAGGCTAGTAGTGTATTGATCTCATTTATTGTCAGTTATGTTCTCAAACCAATCTGTAATAAGGCTAGTAGTGTATTGTTCTCATTTATTGTCATATATGTTCTCAAACCAATCTGTAATAAGGCTAGTAGTGTATTGTTCTCATTTATTGTAATATATGTTCTCAAACCAATCTGTAATAAGCCTAGTAGTGTGAGTGCATTTTTCTGCTGATGGAAGCATGAGCCTTTCTCAAATCATTCCTACAACACTGATAGTGCATCAGAATTAGCATTCAGACATTTCTGAATTGCCTGCATTTACTGTCCATCACGTAACATAAATCGCATCAGAAAACTTGGAAATTACTGGAGCGGAAAATGAACCCGCATCTCACTATTTCCGTTCCAGCATGATATCCGTTGCACCAATAAGGACGATGAATTGCTAAGTGTTTGAGTGTTAAGTATCAGAACACTCTCAGATTTTCGCCAGTCGAAGAAAATTCTGCTTCCTCATAGCGTAATTAAGTAAAACACCAGTATTTCAGTTAAATTCTGTGGAGGAAATATTCTTGTCATACGTACAGATAAATTCAGAATTATTAACTCAGCATTCAGGCATCTCTGAATTGCCTGTATTTACCGTTCATTTGTAACTTTAGAGTTTCCTGATGTGATTAACGTTCGTAATGAGGCAATTCAGAGATACCTGAATGCTGAATTAATGATTCTGACTTACACTGCCTAACAGACAAAACGTCACAATTCTCGAAAAGAGACCAAACTGCACACACAGATAGCCAAGTAGGTCCTGAACAAATTATTTAATTGCCACATACAGACTAAGCTCCAGTGGCCGAATATACAGCATGATCAATAAGGAGGGTAGCCCCCATTTTGGGCGATACAGCGTTGAATCCAACATGGCATTGAGGCAATGAGGGTCCGAATAGAGTCCTGGGGTAACGTGGGCTATGTGGTGTTGATCCGAGTCTACAGTTCATCTTCATTTTGCGGGAATGGTAGGGTACTCAACCGATGTCCAATCCTGCCCCACAGTTGCTCGAGAAGTCGGTAAATCGTGGTGGTCGCGAAAGCATCCGCACACCGTGTAAAGCATTCAGGCTTACACGGTGTCCTGCAGGTACAGTAGCTCCACGGGTCGCAGCGCCTCGTCAACATAGCGGTGTGCCGCCGTCAATGTTCCCGTAATGCGTACCAGCGGTAAGCGACTGTTGGCGCTGATAGCAACCTACACCATGATTTCACGTTGCCGTGCCGTGTGGCGCTCCACAATGGCGGTGGAATCCATCCGTTGGCCAAGTCGCCTCCAGACTCTTACACGGCGATCGTCCGTGGTGAGACAGAACCGCGATTCGTCGCTGAACACCACACTGTTCCATTTGGCACCCCACGCAGCTCTGGAGGATCACCACCACAAGCGGTGACGACGATGGCTCGCTGTTAAGGGTAGCCTTCGCAACGGACGGCTGGACACGAAACCAGACGCAGTCAATGGGTGCGACACTCGCCGCGTCGATATCAGAGCATCCAATCCTCCCTGTACACTCCGCAAAATGTGGCCCGTTGTGGCTCCGCTACGGGATAACGTCGGATGCGACGATCGGTGCGCTCGGACGTCGGTCTACATGCTTTGGTTTCCCTACGACCTTGCACAGGTCCTTCCTAAGAGCACTGTCTCAAAATGCGACGGACGGTTGGGGCATCACGTTGCGTTATCTCTACAATACGATGCAAGGCCCATCCGGCGGTCTGAAGGCATTCGATGGCACCTCTCGTAAACTCATCCGTCTGACGAAATCGCGTACGACGGCATCTTAACGGTATTGGCACCCCTTGTTGGTTCTCCAAACACGGTTACAGCAAAATCACTCACTTCCCGCGGTCTTGACGACGTGTC
Source organism: Macrothele yani (assembly GCA_039090855.1). Taxonomy (NCBI): domain Eukaryota; kingdom Metazoa; phylum Arthropoda; class Arachnida; order Araneae; family Macrothelidae; genus Macrothele; species Macrothele yani. The sequence goes on along the minus strand of CM076989.1, from coordinate 62,193,577 downwards.
GACTGATGACTTCACGGGCTGGTTGTCCGCTTAATTCCCGCGCGTCGTTCGTGCGATTGGCTGCAAATGCAATCATTTTCATAACTTGTACGTGTGCACCCACCCTGCAATTTTCATGGAGCTGCGTTCACGTCTTTGTGGTGTGGGATTTTCTCTGTCTGACACTGTATTTCCACGCATTACGAGAAGAATATTTCTTCCACAGGATGGGTACTGCATGCTTGTCCAGAACCTCCAGGTAAATCCAAGTATTCATGGTTTTGTCCAAAGCGACTAATGGTCCTTGGGCCGAGCCACAAGAAACATCTAGATATCATAACACCGGCACCACGGAACTTAATTGCCGAAACAATACAGTCAAGAAAGTGCCTTTCTCCCGCCCGATATTGCCTCACACATGACAGGTAGACTGTGAACCGTGACTAGTTAGACCAAAGCACACTTTACGATTGTTCTGCAGTGCAGAATAGACATTCCTTACACCATGCTTTTCCGTGTGTGGCATTAATCGAAGTGATTGACAGCTAGTGAAAATCTGCACGACAGTGGTAGCCTATGTTGAACAGAGTCCTGTGCACTGTACTTGTGCTAACAGCAGTCACAACAGTCTCGCATAAGGAATGAGTGATTTGAAACAATGTTGATTTGCATTCTGAGCTGAAAGTCCGTTTTACAGGACAACGGGCAACACAGGACTCTCCTGTAAAGTTTTATTAACTTCGGAGGGTTACCGGGTCATTTCTTGAAAGATTCTGCCCCAGTACCCTACATATCACATCACTAACCGGCACCCTAACAATGTCAAATGCTACTGAAAAGTCACGTACGTAAAAATTACTAATGTTGCAGCCTATCATTAATCCTCGCTGGAAATCAGTTAACTCTGTCAATCAAGGCATCTTGCATTCACAGTCGTGCCATTGTCTATTCATATCCTAACAGTAGCGGATCCAGCTGGGGGAGAATGGGGTGATCGCTCCCTAAAGCAAATTTTTCCTCTTTATATGGCCAATTACAAATGATTAATGCATTTATTTTTGTAAATGCAAAATCTGGGGATTTATTACTGTAATTGTTCTGTAAAATTATAGTAACAAATCCACAGATTTTCGTATAACGTTACACAGCAACAAAAATTTGCTGTAAATTTGGAGATAAAATGTCCTGTTCTAGCTTCAAAAGAAAAAAAAAACTAGGATTCCAGAAACAGAGAAAGATGAGAGCAGACGTGAAAAGATATTTTGAATGTAGACTGATCGCAAAAATTAATGGGTGAGCTTTGTTTTGTTTTTCTTTTTTATTGCTGTGTGATATCAGTAATAATTTGGAGCACGGAAGGTTACCGTGTGCCGTAGACTTTGACATGTGAGATGGGGTAGGTGACACAGTAGTACATGATCTGATTGGGATGTAAACGAAACTAGTAACGAACTTCCAAGCTGGAAATTTGTTTATAAAATTAACCCATCTGAATAGAAGTGATCAAACTTTATTTTGAAAATGTTATCAAAACGTGAGATTTAAAAATCATCCACATATTTTCCTCGAAAAGCAGGCAACTGAAGACTACGAAAATAATGCTGATTTTTCAGTTCTCGTTCGCAGTTTGTGATTTAAAAATTTAGAACGATTTTTTAATGGAAAAGAAAGGATTGCAATGCCAGGCAGGGGCAGCACTTCATGTTCATAGTGTGGGTCCTCCAGAAAGTCACTCTCTCTCTTTTTTGCATACCCACGCAGCAGCCTTCCGCCATAAGATTAGCTTCTATATCCGCCACTGTATCTTAAGAGCCAACTTCTAGTTGGGTAGTGTATAAACCGATGAGCCATTACATTACGACCACCCCAAGCCTAGAAAAAATGAGCGCGCCTGTAGACCGAACTGTGGCGCAGGTTAAATTCACAGATCCGTATATACAAGTATACAACCCGAGGACCGGCTTTACGTTAGTCAAGTGTTCGGAGTCAGAATGAGAAAAGCTGTTCATTTATCGGAGTTTGATAAAGTACAAATTGTGATGTCTCGACGACTCGGCACTACGATCTCTGAAACGGCGCGCCTTGCGGATTGTTCACGTGCCGCTGTACTGGGTACGTATCACACGTGGTGCACAGATGGCCAAACGTTGAACAGTCCTCTAGCCATGTGTCGTTCGCTGCTCATTGATACCAGAGGGGAGAGAGACTCGTGCATTGTTCACATAGACCGCAGAGTCAGAGTGCGACAAATCACCCACAGCTACAACAGTGGTGATCAGGGCAATGTGTCACAGCACACAGTTCATCGCAGCCTTCTGCGCATGGGCTTGAGCAGCTGAAAACCCTGCCTGGTCTCCATGGTCACCGCGAACAACGCACGAAATGGGCCGAAGATTACAGACATTGGACCGTGGATTGTTGGCCTAGTCTGACGAACGTAGACGATCGAGCGCGGAAACGCTGGTTACAAACAGGGGCTATGGCACCTGAATACACAGTTGGGCGGAAACAGGCCGCCGGCATCGGTGTTATTCCGTTGGCGATATTTTCTTGGTATACTTTAGGCCCCATCATCCCAATAGTACAATCCCTGACAGCTATCTGAACGTCGTTGTGGACCAAGTTCACCCATTCATGCAACTGTGTTCCCTGCTGGTGATGGCCATTAACAACGGAATAATGCGCCATGCCACGATGCCAGAATCGTCAAGAAGTGGTTTGAGGAACATGCTAGTAACTTTCTGTTAATGCCCTGGCCTCCAGATTCACCTGACATGAACCCAATCGAACATTTGTTGTTTGACTTGGAAATGCGGGTTTACGCTAAATCACCACCACCCCGAAATGTACGGGATATTCGAAAGCCTGCTGTTGAAGCTATGGGACCAGATACAGCAGGATACCTATCGCCACCTCATCTAATCGATGCCTCGCCGAGTGGCCGCTGTATTGCTGACTAAAGGGGGTCCTACAGCTTATTAGGTACACTTAAAGATTTTGTGGTAGGTTACACCAAAGAACGGTGCTACGCTGATGCGTCGTTTTCTTACAAAAGATTCACCATTCTGTGATGCAAAATATACTCAACAAAATGATGCAACCTTGTGTGTATACTTGTACCATTACGTGGTGAAAAGTTGCACCACGCTGTTGGGTTTTGTTTGCAAAACACGACAGTGTATCTTTTCTCAGAAAGCGGTGCAGCTGGTGTAACACCACTTTTTGGTGTAACCTACCACACACGTTTTAAGGGTATAGATGGTCATAATGTAATGGCTCATCTGAATATACTACTTTTTTCACAGGCTGAAAGATATGATAAAATGCATTGTAGTACATTCTTAAACCTATTAGCTCATCGCGTAAAATTTTCTAATTGCATTAAAAAGTTAATATACACTGCTGGCCACCAAAAATGCAAAACCAAAAAGGAAGCATCCGATTGGCCTGAAATTCGCAGTATCCGTCGCCCGCTAGAGGACATGCAAACGATTAGCATTGCAGGTCATATGCAAATGATGTGCGCCCTGCACGAAACCGAAAAGCATAAGAAGGGTGCACAGAAGGCGGGGTGTAAGTAGTGGAAGTGTGTTGTGTTGTCAGACCTGCGCATGGGAAGCTTCCTGATGCCTCGTCGCACAATACGCCAGTTATTCCAGCACGTTTTGGAGTTCGACAGAGGACAAATAGTGGCTTATCGCGACAGCGGTTTATCGTACCGAAACATCGGCGCCCGTGTGGGACGACATCCAGCCCACAGTGAGCCGGGTATTGATTCGGTGGGTGCAGGAGGGACGGATAGACCGACGAGAGCGATTGCCGCAGCCGCGGCACACCACCGAACGAAAGGAACAGCATGTTGTGCGGCGGGCATTAACGGCTAGCACCGCCACATCATGAAAGTTAGCGCAGGAATTAGGGTGTGTTGCGCTACAACCGTGTCAGCACGTATCGTTCGACATCGTCTGCAGGAGCGGGGACTTGTAAAACGGCGCCCATTGCTCCGATTACCATTGACGTTACGCCACCAGCGAGTGCGGCGGCAGTGGGCCGTTGAATGCCGCACCTGGACTACGGAATGCCACGACATTGTCTTCTCCGACGAATCCCTCTTCTGCCTGCAACACCACGATGGTCGGATCTCCGAGTGGCGGCATCGCGGCGAGAGACTGTATGACCATTGCATTATGCATCGCCATACCGGTCCGTCGCCTGGCATTATGGTTTGGGGCGCAATTGGATATGACACCCGCACCCTTCTGGTGCGCATCGCAGGTACACTCAACACCAACCGCTACATCTCCGATGTTTTGGACCCTGTAGTCCTCCCTTACCTGCAGGACCTGCCAGCGGCCACGTTTAAACAGGAAAATGCACGCCCGCACGTGTCACGCATCGTGCAACAGTTCTGCACGGCCCACCAGGTGTCAGTGCTGCCGTGGCCCGCCTGTTCTCCCGATATGTCGCCCATCAAACACGTCTGGTATCTGATCGGCAACCGAGTGGCCCGAGAAGCATCACCCGCGGCTACGCCTGATGAACTGTGGCAACCGTGTGGAAGCAACCTGGACAGACATACCCCATGATCACATTAAAAGCCTCTTTCTTTCGATGCCGCGGCATGTAGCGGCCGTTATTGCCAGCCATGGGGGCCACACGAACTATTGATGTCTGCGTGTTCAGCAAGTCGCACGGGCCTGTAAGCTCAATCGTTTCATCTTTGTATCTGTTATTATATGTCCAGTAAATCTGGCTTTGCTTATCTCGTGTTCTTCTTGGTGTTGCATTTTGGGTGGCTAGCAGTGTATGTTGTTCGTTGGTTGGTTTATTTTTATGGGGCAAAGGCCATGTATGGCCAAAGAGAGCCAGATACAAGACAATAAAACAAAAATTCTATATGTTTCTGGTGCAAACGAGAAAATGACTTCAGAAAATCTTTCTGTGAAGGGTGAATGACGTGTCAGTTGCCGCCTAAGTAGCTCAATGTAATCGTAAAGAAAGAAATTGTAACCGTGTGCATATATATAAATAACATAAGCAACAAAGTAATATTTGCGGCAGTTAAACAAGATATTTTGCAACTGAATCAGAAAGGAAGTTTTACAAATTCAAGATCATGTGTTCAAATATTTCTCTCGTGAATTTTGCCGTATACTTTTTTTATATCAAAACATATAAATTTCTTTTGCTACAGGTCGCAAAAACGTTCAATTCCCCTTGAAAGGAAAAAACTCCGAGTTCACTTAAAATCACTCGATCACTCGAACTCCAGGTATTACAGAAATGAGTTCTGGGATCTTCTCTACCTGGCTGTACAGGGAGAGATAGAGTCGAGAAGTCAGGAGAATGCGGATGAAGACCTTTTTGAGAAAAAGGAAAGAAAAATAAAAAGGAGGAAGGAAAAAGGAGGCACTGGAGCACGGCTAAGGTGGTATGAGCCGTGTGTTTAGATGGCATACGCCCGAACCGAAAACTCTGGCTTCCTAATGCAACAATGCCCATAAAACAGCACGTCCTTTGGAGCTCACGATTACAGCATGGACCTGGAGCCGCCGCATGGCCAGTGAGACCCCGGGGATTACAACTATTTTTACTCATCCTCCAGTGAATTGCCGTCACACTAGCAGATGTTGGGTAGCATCTTTCTCTTATTCTACACTCCACTCCCACTCTTTCCTTTACTTCTTTCTTCTTCGGTTGATATTTCCTTTTGAAGATTCTTTTTATAAAACTGTTCTTCGGTCATGTTTCTCTTATAACTTCCCCTAGGAATCCTCTTGTTTGATTTCGAAAGCTGTTCTGTTTAGGAATTCCTAATAAATTTATAAAATAGAAGACAGACGTATTGTGCATCCAAAATTTTATAGTGTCCCTATTCTTATTTTAGAATTAACACAATTTACGTATTCTGCAGATGCTAAAGATATTCAAAAGTAGATATTTCAGGATGAAGAAACTATCTTCAGAGTTTCTTCGAAATCATTTATTGCTGACGATATTTGGTGAAAACTAGTTATCATAATATATGAAATCAAAGAAAAAAACGTTCGTTTGCAAAAATACAGATACTTTTTTTTATAATAAAACGTGTTTTGAACTTGTTATCACTTCCTAAAACAAGTCTTCGCTTTTGTAACTACGAGTATATATGAATTGTTGCACATCCCAGAGTTAAATGTGGAACTATGCAAGCTTTTTAGCTTGCAGAGAGCCCATAGCTAATACAGGATGTCCCACTCGCTACCGAACCCGGCATTTCTTTAATAATATTAACACCGATGAGGACATTGCAACGAAATTTGAAGTGGACTTACCTCATTTCGTGCGAAATGTGATGACATCACAACATGTGCTGGAAGTGGCCACCATTTGCGTCTAGACAGCATTAAACCCGGCGAACCAAATCATGGAATATCCTTGCCAGGTCGTCCTCTGCCACTGCCTGAATTTCTTCGGTGCTTTCAAGGCATCTATAGTTCGCGGTTTCTTTTGGTAAACTCTCAATTTTAGATGTCCCCATAAAAGGTAATCAGGAGGCGTCACATCGGGCAAGCGCGATGGCCATAGACCCTTCGAAATATCTGGACGACCTCATGCATGGTTGTCTAATAAATTCCCCTTGGTTTCCAATTTCTTCAAAAATGCCCAAATGGTGGACTTGCTCGGCGGATGTCTGCCTGCGAACCTCTCCAGGAATTGCTGTTGACAAGAATTTATTGACTCTGTTTTCCAATAAGTGTGAAAAATAAACATTCGCTCCTGCAGATTATACAGATACGTTTTCACACGTACGCGAACAGCCACGAGCAGAAGCACTCGCTATCAACAACCGTATTGTGTAGATACGCTCAGCGAAATTTTATGACAAAGCAGCAGAGAGGCTCGTTCGGCTGGCTGGCGGACTGCTCTTCAGTGGCGCCACACTTAGGAATGTGTCTGCCACTAAGGAGCGCTCCGGCTGGCTGGCGGACAACGCCGGGTTCAATGCTGTCTGAACGCAAATGGTGGCCACTTCCAGCACATGTTGTGATGTCACCACATTTCGCACGAAATGAGGTAAGTTCACTTCACATTTCGTTGCAATGTCTTCATCGGTGTTAATATTATTAAAGAATCGCCGGGTTCGGTAGCGAGTGCGACTCCCTGTATAATGGTTTTAAGAATACAATTTCAAACTAACTTCCATTTCGTTGTTAATTCTGATAGAATATGGGTTATGTTACACGGCACTAGCAGTGTTCCTGCCGAGTCTGCCGGTAACGGTGCTTGAGACCTGAAGTACAATTTAGTTGGCCACGGCACCAGGTGAGAATCTCAGGTGCACTGCTGCACTCAAAGATTCACACCAGAACATAAAAAATGAAAAGTTGAAGAATGACCCGAAGCATAAGGCTTGGGTGAATCCACCTTGTGAACAAAATAACAACAACAAATAAACAATAAAATAATCTAAAAAAAATGATACTTTGGGATCAGAGTTGTGATGAGGTTCACCCGCAATCACCAATTCGTGACTGAGTGTAGTGGTCCGGATCTTACTCCGGTACATTCAATCCCCAACCAGCCAGTACAACACTCACTTTCGCAAATAACACATGATTCTCAAATACACAACACAACATTTAATAACGTTCTGCGAGATTTAAACAGATCCGGCGCTCTCTAGGCGCATAGACAATTGCCCCTCATATGTGGGCAGCATACGGTGTCACACTTTACTGTCGGATAACGCAGCCGACTGAGTCTCCACCGGACTATCTGAACAAGAGATACTACTCGTTTACACACTAAATAGAGCTGAAGGTGATATTCATATACAATTGCTTAGAGAATAAAAAAAATTATATGCAAACGATCACATTAAAAATACTCGCGACACAAAATACACAAGCACGTTAATTTGCGGTATAAGATTATAGGTGCGAAATACTGCCAAAGTTAATTAACTAAATCTAATAAGCATGCACATGCAGAACCCTGCCCCGCTGACGTTGGTCCTGAACCAAAGTTAAAGAAACTGTCCTGCCCAGCGGAATTTGTGGCCACACCTTCTCCCTTATTCATGTAAAAAAAGTAATCAGGAAATGGGCCCTGTAAGAAATTGAAATCTGTATGTGCAGGTATTTCCTCTGAGGTTCAGTCACTCAGCATTACTGCATCTATGTCCATGCAGCTTTGGGTGTCGGGATGGCACAAGTTCGCAGATGTGCGAAGAAAGAAAAAGGAAATATTCATCTACTTACAGTTACGTGACTTTGCTGTGCAAATCCGTTGTGCATCACATAATATCACACGACAAAAAAACACACACACACAGACACTTGCACCCTGTGGCAGCACCGATGATTCAACACTTCACTTTGACGCTTGATGTAAATGAAGCACACAATTAAAAATGGTAATATCACGCCGCACTTTGTTGCAATGATTAGAGTGCACACTGATCTATTCTCGTGACGATTTGAAGGTGGGCGTTAAGCAAAATAGGCCCTCTCACATCTGATGTTGCGGTTTCCAAGATTAATTTTCTCGGCCGAGCGAAATCAGACGTGCTTTTACCTTAAGCGTATATCGGCAACTCAACATTTCACCTGTATATTTGTTAGGTATCGAAGGTACCGCTCTTACGCTCATATTTTTCTTTCGACATGTTTTTATCCCGTCGCACTTACACGTAGTGGCTTCGCTGCTTACGCGACCACACACACGCACACACATGGGGCCTCGCTTCACCCCGTAAGACAAGCGCATCTCTTCACTTCCTCCACAGTAGGGGATGAATGGGGTGACGATTCCACACTGCAGTGGTTGGCATCCGAACCCGACTTTGCTTGGCTTCGCTTCTCATAGGAATGACCACTGTCCACTCGCAGACTTCTTAATTCCCCTGTAACTTGGCTTTCATTAGGCCAAACAGTCGCTGAGTTCCATTACGCTCCAGCCTAGAAATTTCTGCTTTATCCTGCGGATTTAGGCATTCTGCTGTCTTTATGGCAAACTGGCATCTCCAGCTGCCTCGAGTTGTCTCCATTTCTTACCAAATGCGGGGAGGTTTGCTGCTTCATTTTTCCCAATTCATTTTTTGCAGATCCAAGGCATCCAGCCTTTCACATCGGAGAGCGCACAGACAACTGAACTTTCTTCCTTATGTTCATGCCAAGTGCGAACTCTTATTTTTCTGCACGGACCACACAGAGAGCAATTGTTCTCGAAAATGCCCCAAACAATCGACTAATTTACGATTATTCGCTAAACCTTTTGTCCCCATCTTCATTCATTTACTCGCAAGTGGACCCCTCTTCGAAAGGTACCATTCCGTGTTGCTTAGTTTCCCGTCAGCTGCGCCCTGATATTTATGACCTAACAGAGCTATTCTGAGACCACCCAGCCAGAGAGAGAATTCGTCGCCTCTTTTCTTTCCAAACCCCCAGATAAAACTTTATCTGCTGTTTACACTTTTAAACTCCAATCAAGCCTCGAACATAATTAATACTTAATTAATTTCACACATCAACCACGCCCATTAATTACTAAATTAATGGCGGGGGTGGGTCGTAACATCGGCCCCTCCTCAAGAAATCTAGAAGTCCTCTTCTGGGCCTATCGCTTTGCTCTTATCAATTTCCAGAGTAACCATTGAGTGCTAACTTTTCCCACAGATAGAAACAATTCAAAATGGCAAAATATTGCGTTTCTTGCCTTCAAGAGCATTGGAGCGACTTCCCAATTATCCCGCAATTTTGTTAATTAATTTAGAGAACATCCGAAAGAAAAAAACAACGTAAATGAGAAATAAATAAAAAAAACTGAACTGTAAAAGAACATGTGAGCCTGCCGAACTGTGATTCCTAGCTGCCTCATACAATACGCGACATGGCGGACAAATTTTAAAGTTTTCTTCAGGTTTTAGGATGGGGGGGTGTCCACTGTAACATTCCATCCCCCCATGAAAGAAAAAAAAAAGGGATGACTGGATGAAGTTTATTCATCCAATCATTCCATTTTTTTTTTTTTTTAACTGTAAACACTCAACCCTTTCCCACCGTCGCAAGGCACCTGATTCCGGACTTAAGTGCCCTGAGAGCGGAAGGAAAGTTTAAGGATTTCATCACACGTTCATTGCTACCCGTCGAGATAGGCGGAAAGAAAATTTAAATATGAGGCATAGCTTCGAGAATCCACGAGTTCCACAGATCTCTCACGTTCGATGCTCCTACGCCCGCTTTTATCTGCGCTCGATGCCAAATTCTTGCGTTCCACTGTCTTCGAGTTCCTTCTCAACATCGTAGATAATCGTGGTGTCACAGTCTTCCTGGGGATCCACTATAATGTCGACTGCTCCCCGTCTGTCAGTGTGTGGCATGGTGTTACTAGCCCTTAACACCCGCCCGTAATCATCCCTTGGTCTCAGCGACGCCCGCGAAATGATTGGAGGACTTTTGACCTGGCTTCCCTGCACTCGTAAGGGATCTACAATCATGCGGGTGCGCGCTGCAAAGGGTTCTGTTTCTGAGGGAGGCGGAATTGCTGCGGAGGGCGTTGGGTCGCCCGACTGTAGCATCCACATTGGGCTCTCCCATTCATCATCTTCATACAATTCTGCATCTTCGGACTCCCATGTGGTTCGTGCGAGGTGCTGTGACTCAGGTTCATCTCCCGCATCCCGAACTGTTTCCTGGAAATGCCACGTGTCGAATACCCTTCTCTGTGGGGCTTTAAAGATCCTATCAACATGGGTTAGGCGAGGACGCCTCATATCGTTCACCGGCACAATTTTGAAGTTAACTGGTGAAGTCTTTTCCACCACTCTAAAGGGTCTAGATCCAATGGCAAATGGAAAGGAAACGTTGTGCGGGCGTGCAAGTTCGTGCATCTTTATGTAACGAAGATGTCTGCGTCAAATAGACGCCATATTCTTTGTAGAATATAGTCGTGGTTTCCCGACCAACCACATCTCCCTATTAGAAGATATTCAAGATTATTCGAAGATATCCAAGAGTCAGACCATGACACTTCAAGCACAGAATATCACTATTTCATCAAACTTCGGGGATTGGAACAGCCAGTTCTTCTTTGTTTTGTTTTTTTGCTTTGGAGTTTAATGACCACCACACTGAGAAAAACGTTTTAATTCAACAAAAGTTTTGTCGATATATACAGTCAACAAAATGTTTTGTTGAATTTGCAAAATTATTTTGTTAAAAATTGTTGATTTAACAAAATTTATTGTTGGCTGTATATAGACAAAATTTTTTGTTGAATTAACAAAACGTTTTTCTCAGTGCATAAGCTACTTAATGGGCTATAATCAGTCGCCTGTCCCTAATTTAGAGCCACTGATTCCAGGGCAGGGGAGAGAGCCAGTGCCGTAGGACAAATGCAACATACATGCTTCAATGGGGTTCGAACCAGAACTCTTCTCGGAAGAATGGTCAGAAGCCAGCGTTTAAACTATTGCGCCACAAGGACGGTCCGGTAGAATTTCATCTAACGTTTAATTTGAAAGTAGGAAAAGAGGAATAATAAACTTCAAGTGTACACGATGGGTCCAGTATGTTTCCCAACGCCTTTGAAAGATCGCGTACAGAAAGTTTTCAGATTCTGAGACGTAATGCCCCATAGATTGAAAATTTCGTCGAGTGGCTGGCGAAACAAAATTTGGATAGCGACTTCTGAATTACATGTTACATTCAAACTGCTCGTAAGTGGTAGAACTGTGAAGGATGCAAATGTTTCGAATATGTTTCGAAACTGTAAATCGCAAATCTACCAAAAGGGACACAGCTCAACCAAAAAGGGACACAGTCTTTTCAACAAAACCAAAAGGGACATAGTCCGCTCAACCAGAAGGGACAGTCTTTTCTTCACCTGTCGAACTTCTTAAAAATCTAGAAACACGCATTAGTTGGCATGACCGTGGTAAGCACCTTTCTGAATCTGAGGATATGTGATTTTTCCCTTGTCAAACCTATTTTTTTGTACCTGGTTTCTCAATTGTGTTCATGCAAAATTTCCCAAATATAAGTCGGGTAAACTGTTGATATGTTTTACATACGTATGTACGTACGTGCACACTTCCAATTTTTGAAGACTTCAGATCAATACCAAAGGATTCATAAAACTTTGCGTAACTTTCATCAGCTTTTCCATGCAATTTTCGTAAAAGAATTAAATATAATTTAAGAATTTAAGTTGGTACTTTAACTTCAATAGCTACATATTTGGATCATTGGAGGAGTAAATAGAAGAGTAGAGATTCAAAGCATACAATTGACTCTGGCACCGTCTCCTGAATTAGATGCGCAGGCAGACCGGTTTTTTTTTCTGTTCTATCAGTATGAGGGCCTCGCCACAGATATAGCATAAAAATGTGTCACAGTTTTTCTTGAACGAGCTAAATGTTTTACAAGTTATGTCTAGACATATTCTACATAAATGAACAAGTTAGTAAAATCAAGCAATGCATTGATTATGATACGCTTTCCAACATACCAGAAATTATTACTCAAGTTATGTGGATAATGGCTGTGGAATACATCTTGCTTCTGTGTCCTGACCTTTGACATCATTTCGATGATATTCAACAGAACTGGTTCACTATACCTCCGGAACAACATGATAAAGTTTTGTCGCAATCCAAGCATTTTAGGTAAGTTATGATGCACAAGGGCAATGAAATGGATCCCACTCCAGTGTTCTCACTTTTGACCCCATTTCGCCCATTTTCAATAGGGTTCGTCCCCAGTGCTTCACTACCACATACTAAAATTTTATCGAAATCGAACCGTTTTCACGCAAGTTATGATGCATAAGTGCAATGGAATATATCCCGCTCTTATGTCCTGCCTGACCTTTGACCCCATTTCGAATAGGGTTCGTGCTCCCTACCACATACTAAAATTTCATCGAAATCGATCCATATTTACGCATGTTATGACGCATAAAGGAAATGGAATGGATCCCGCTTTTATGTCCTGAAATTTGACCCCATTTCGCCCATTTTCAATTAGGGTTCGTCCCCAAGGGGTTCCTTACCACATACTAAAATTTGATCGAAATCGAATCATTTTTACGCAAGTTATGACGCATAAGGGCAATGGAATATAACTCGCTCTTATGCCCTGCCTGACCTCTGACCTCATTTCCAATAGGATTCGTCCCCAGGTGATTCCCTATCACATACTAGAATTTCATCGAAATCGAACCATTTTTACGCAAGTTATGACGCATAAAGGCAATGGAATGGATCCAGGTCCTATGTACTGACCTTTGACCCTGCTTCGCCCAATTTCAAATAGGGTTCGTCCTCAGGTGGTCCCCTACCACATACTAAAATTTCGTCGAAATCGAACCATTTTCACGTGAGTTATATCGTGCGGACGGACAAAGCTGGAGCATATACGCTTCTTCAACCTACGGTTGGAAAGCGTAAAAAGGATGTTCAAGCCAAACCTCAAGCACCAGCACACACACCCATCCGTACATGCATGCTTCAGATTCCACTGAAATCGCGATCGGCGTCCAAAGGAGCTACAAAACAGTTGCAAAGTTCCCATTCACCTTCCTATTAAATTTGCTTAAAAGAAAATAGGAATTCTCGAAGCAACTATTTTTGGAAACTTCCTCAAAATCAAATTATTGGAATTGTCCAGAGAAAAATTTCATTTCTGATTCTGAAATACACAGAATTTTGCAACAATCAGTCATTTTCACATTGGTAAACAGTGGTCTTAAATTATCCATTTACCAGGAGTAAAAAATGTGTCTCCTTAGGGAAGCTTTCTCTAAGCTATATCTGGGAGAAGGATTCATGATTGAAACAGTACTCGTAACGTTTCTATGTTACGTCCTGCTCTTACGTACAGCGTAGGAAAAGTCTCCATAAGGAAAACGAAAGCGCGGCTGTTTTTGAGTTTATTCTACTCCTAATAAACGCTTAATTTAAGACCACTAATTAACATTGGGTACGTGATTGGCTTTAGTGTATCCCCCCCCCGTTATAATCAGTTCTTATAAGAGTTCAAAGCATCAGAATGTTCAAGAATGCTTTAAATTATTCTGCAATGTGTTCATCGGGCTTAGAAGAGAAGAAAATTTCACACCACCGTTTGACGTCGTCTGAATCAGCGACATGTCTTCCACGGGGAACGTGCACAATTGCTCGAAACAGGTGCTAGTCAGTAGGGGGCAAAGTCGGAGCTGTGTGCTTGATGTGGCAAGAGCCCGGTTGCATCATGTTCCTAAAACCTAACATGGGTTTGAATGGTGGTATGAAGCTTGGCATTATACTATTGAAAAACGCCCGCTATCGGTTGACTAAAGAAGAGTACGGTTACTTCAGTTTGTCGTACATTCCATCAGACTGTTCTAAATACGGTGGTTCGGCATTGACAGAACGATCTCAAAGTGGATCACATACGTCCAGACACACATCGTGACATTTTTCTTGAAATGACTGCGTTCGGGGACAATTAAAGCTGCCTCACGTGGTTCCTTTTTTTTTTTTTTTATTGCAGGTTTAACGACTACTGTGAGCAACTCAATGGGCTATAAGCAGTCGCCCGTCCCTAATTTAGGGTCACTGGTTCCAGAGAAGACAGAGAGAGCCTGTGCCGTATGATAAACACAATATCCATGCCTCACCGGGATTCGGACCCCTTTCGGACGAATGATCAGAGGCCATCGGTTAGACCACTGCGCCACCAGGGCGGTCCTCACGTGGTTCCAACCAATGGTTGGAGTTGTATGTATTAAGCAGGCAGATCCAGTTTTTCTATCTCCAGTGATTATCAAATTCAGGAACGAAGTATCACACGAATTTCTGCGCAGCTCTTTGCAGACCTAGAATCGTAGTTGATCAGTTTGAGTTAAATCATGTCATATAGCACGCCATCATTTGGTAATGTTTCCTAGTTTCTTTAGGTGGTTAGCAATGATGGGCATAGAAACTACCAGTTCGATCGACAATTTGAGGGTCTTAATTGTTCGAGTCGCTTAAACAGCCTTGATCAAGAAAACTGAATCAACCGTAGATGATCTTCCCGTACCTTCCCACCTCACGAAACTCAGATCGCCAGCTGCAAACTTCTGGAATCTGATAGTGAAACCTTGTATTTTAGGGTGTTGATTGTTGGAGCTTCTGAACTAGCCTTGGCAAGAACGCTCAAGTATAAACCACAGATAGCCTTTCCGCCTTCCCGAACCTTTCTTCCTCTCTAAACTCATAACACGCCAGCTGCAAAATTCTGGAACCTGATATATGTATTGTCCAAGTTACTGAAACACATTTGTTTTCGACACGTATGTTTTTCACACTGCTTTAAATCATTGTTTTCTGTAACAGCGCAACTGAACCGAATTTTTAAACTTCGTGACCAGTTGGTTCTACATGCGTATTGCGACAAGTGTACCATACATTAACCGTTTCCCACGTAAGGAGATTTCATAAACTCTGCAACATCAACAATCTATTTCGTTGAATCTATGCAAATCAGCGACATCAATGCAATCCGTTTTCAGAACACCTCGATAAGAACATTTTAGAATCAGTGGATATTACTGTAGATCTTGTTTCATGCTCCTAGTATGTTCTTGGGTACGTATTTCTGTATTATCTGTTTGGAAAAATAAGATAAGAAAATCTATCTTGCTTAGGAAAAATAAGAAAAAATGGTTGATATTTTTAAAAATCGCAGAACATTTCAGTAGAGACCAATTGTTGAGAATTCTTCAATATTTTTTTAACGAAAAAAAACTTTTTTTACGCTCTTGCTTATTCTGAAGCATTTATTGTGTAATTTGGTAGTGGTGTCTGAAACTTTTAAAATACCTCAGCTGGACGTCATTTTAACAGCACAAATGGCATTTGGAGTGTGAAGTCTGAGTAATTTTACGTTAAATTTCTGTTAAAATAAGTCAAATATAATTTACTACGGAGATACCCGGCCTTGCCCGGAATAAACAAAGTCTGTTTTCAATTAACAATGTACATCGCACTATGAAATAAATCCTACCATGATGAACAACGCTCAAGTCGGGCCTCACGCTGTTCCAAGGTCTCTGCCGCCCTAGATACACTGGCTCTTTCCCGCTGATCCATAAGTCTTCGATCACGTTGTTCGGTTGTCTCACTCTCTCAAAGTAATTTTACTTTCTTTGCCTTCGGCTGAACTTGTCCGATGGGTTTGCGTTTTTTTTAGAGGCATTTCACCACACCTGATGAAAATTTTATTATAAAAATCGCAACTTATAATGGCCGTTTTGGGCCCTAAAAACTCAAAATAGCAAGCATGCACAATAATGCACTTCCTGCACTCCGCTTTCTAGATTGGAGATATACAACCTCATCACAACCAACGTGAAAGAAAGTAGCTCACGATAATATACGGAATTTTTTTACTAATCTCGAAAACTTCGGATGATTCGGATGATTCATTCGGATGATAAGAATCATTCGGATGATTCTTTCACCGTGGGAAGCTTACTTCTTTCCGGTGGACATAGGCTATTTCTTTTATCTATACTAATACCAATACTAATCTTGTATTAAAATGTGATGTATGAAGAAAACCGTCTGCTTTAACTTCAACTTAACCTTAATGCTATTTGAGATTACCACGCCTAATGGTGGGAATCTGTAGCTCCTAATCCTTACAAAGAACATGCAATGGTAACATAAACAAAAAAAGAAAAAATACTTATGACAATATGTTCCGCCGGTGCGTTGTGTTTTCAAAAATCGAACTCTTTGCCGTATGCCTGAACCGCGGAAGCTTGCGAGGAGTGAGGCGTCACCTGACGACCGTTGCTCCGACACGCGGAGTAATACCGCAGCAGCCGACTAGCACCCAGTCTATAGAGGGCCCCGTAAAAGCACATTTCACCCCCTTAGGGATAGAATTTCTAAAAATCGTCCAGCCTGTATTTTAATTTGGGTGATGAGTATGTACGCCAATTTCGGTGCGAATCCGTCAAACAGTTCAGGAACGTATGCGAACAAACATACAAACTTTCACTTTTATAAATAGAGAAAGATTTATTCAGTTTTGGGGTTTTGTGACCACAACGTTAGCAACTCAATGGCCTATAGGTAGTCTCAATTCCATAATTTATGGCCACTTTTTCCAAGGAAGAGAAAGAACCGCTGCCGTAAGACAAACATAGGATCCATGTCTGCCCGAGACTCTAACCCGGACCCATCGCGGATGAATTGTCAGGTACCAGCACTTAAACCACTACACACTGGGTGGTCCAAAAGCAAAAACATTAGCATCCTTCCTTCGGGAGAATAATGCGTTTACGTTTCGATCAGCGATTTTTTTTTACTGTATAGAATAGTAGAAATATATATATATATATTTTTTTTACAAAACTCTTCTCTGTCTATATATTTGCATTGACAATTATGTTTGGTGGTGTACCAACTCTACAGTAAGCAGATCGGTTGCACCAAAGTTCCCAAACTTTTGTTCAGAAATTAATCATGTAGAAAGTAACACGTAATTTAGTATCTGAATTAAATTAGAAAAATAATACAAGGAAATAAATCTTTCCCGCAGAAACTGAGGACAGGGTGAAACAGAACAGTATTTACAAAATCTGAAGAAGTCGTTGATGGTTAAACCACCGCAGGGTGAGAAATTTTTAATGCTAATGAATAATTATGTACTGCAAATTCGTACAGTGAATTTTGTTTTGGGTTTGACGATCACCATGAGCAAAACAAATATGCAGCCTGCAGTCCCTAATTTAGGACCACTTCTTTAAGGGAGGGGGCCTAGAGCTAGTCATTAAACAAGGGCACTACCACCCATGCCTCATTCAGAAGTTGAGCCCGGGCTCACCAGGGACGAATGATCAGATACCAGCGCCCCAGACCACTTGGTCACTGTGGCAGCGCGAGGAATTAAAGGAAAATACAAAACAAGTGCAAAGTGCAGAATACAATCGTATAAATGAAGAGGTGCTCTGTGAAATACGAATTTCCCTAAACTTGAAAAAACATAATGCGACCGCTAGATTCCTTTTGGCCATGCCGACTAAAATACCAAAAATGCATAAATTTTCTCAAAACACAAACAAAATTAGGCTCGCAAAACGTATATAATCCCCACAGAACCGCGAAGAAGGAAAAGAAAGCGATCATAAATTAGAGGAAACTTGGGAGAAGGAATGAAGGCCATTTATCGTTCAGCTTCGTAACCCCTTCAGTATGCTGACACAAACAAGCCCATACAAATGCCTGCCTAACATTAAGGAGATATTTTTCATACTTTATTTCTTTGTTGTTGTTTCAATCCTTGTATGTGCATGAAGAAGTAACAGCACTACCGTACATTTATGAACTAACAGCACTAACGTTGATAAATATGTCCAAAAAAGACAAACATTTTCAATCCTACTTATATTTTACCTATTGAGGAAGCTCATCTTTTACAAGAAAGAATCTCTCGTAGATTTTTTTTTCTGGCTGACTCCCTATATGTCAGCGACCAAGTTCTCGTTATGCTTCCAAGAAGTCAGTTGTTAGACCAAAATAAATATGACTTTAATATAAATAATGATATCAGAACTATTTCACATTATGAGGAAAACCTTTCACGAGGAATGAGCATACACTGATTTCCATAAATTAAGGAACGAAATGAAAAATCGAGATAAATTGGTTAATGATCGTTAAATATGCACGAAATTTGCATATCTTACTACACCATTAGTGAATGGTATGCAAGTGAATGGCGCTGGCAGCGCTTTTCATACAACTTAACAAAAGCATAAAACTAGTCGTTTCTCAGTGAGTCGCCAATTCACGTGTAGAGATTTAAGAAAGGATTTCATGATAAGATTGTGCTGTAATGACTTCGAGACGTAATTTACCAGTGGAAGTAGCTACAGAGCTACAGGCAGACTCTGAGCAGGACAAAATCAAGCGAATTTAGCCAGATGGCTGAACGTAATCAGTTCTGTGGCCCAAAGGCTGTTGAATCGCTTCCAAACCACAGAATCATGTACAGCAAAGGCAGGCCTAAGGTAACAACTTCCTCACAAGATCGACATTTGCGGCTGTCTGCGCGCAAGAACATGACTTCTCCGCCGACCCATTTTCGATCTGTGCTTCCTGCAGCTACCGAAAGGACAGTAACAGCTCCTTCGGTATGCAGAAGGCTACAGGAAGGAGGTCTCTATGCTAGAAGACCCGTAACGTGCGTGCCCGTAACCTCCCGCCACAGGACGGAACGTTTCAATTGGGCGTGCACGAATGTGAATTTCTGTTCAAATAAATGTAGATCCGTACTGTTCACGGACGAGTCGAGGTATGCTTTACAGAGTGATGGTCGGCGAATTTTCACCTGGAGAGAGCCAGGGACCAGATGTCATCCCTTTTATATCCGTAAAATGGGCACGTACGGTGGGGGTAATGAACTTATATGGGGAGGCATCTCTTTAGGCGGATGTGCCGATCTCTGCGTGCGTCCAGGAGACAAATTTAACGCTCGGATGTATAGAGATGATATCCTGGATCCTTTTTTCGGCAATATGCAGGTGCAATTGGAGACACATTTATACTGCAAGCCGATGATGCTCGCCTACACACAGCGCGCTGGGCACAGCAATACCTTGAAGAGGAGAATATTGACCGTATGGAGTGGCCAGCACCCTCTCCTGGCTTTAACTCAATCGAGCATGTGTGGGACGCTGTAGGTAGTCGTATCGCTATTCTCAATCCCCCTCCTCGAGACCAGGATTTAAAGTGCTTTGCTAAAACAATAGGCATTGCTACCTACCGATCTCAGACACGATTATTAACAGTTCTATTTTTCTGCCCATATATCTGATGAAATTAGAATTTAGAAGCCGGTAGTTAAAATCTCTGAAGTATTCTATCTTTAAGGCCTTTTGTGTATAAAATCCTTCATTATATGCACACATTTATTGCATCACCACAAGTCTGCTAAATTCTCATGAGAAAAATAAAATGAGAGATTTAAAAAACAATAAATTGCTCTTGATGTTTGAAAAAATTTGTTTTAGGATCCTTTTCCAAGAGCTCTCTAAACCGATAAAATGAAGAGATCCCATTTTAAGAAGAATCGAATCCGTGCACCTCTAACACAATGAACCCTCTGAATAACGGTTATTGCTCGGATCGAAAGAAAGGTGTCCATTGCTGGGAGGTACCCGTTGTCCGGAGGTTACTCTTAAAATTATTGCTGCATTTGGGCTGATAAGGTCCTGAAAGTCAACGCGGAATTAAGGGGAGATATGATCAGCGATTGTAACGACGCAAAGATCATATTGCAGACTACATAACGTTAGCCAAGAGAAAACTGGGCTTAGTTCAGGAGTGCAAATGTCTAGAATTTGAGCAATAAATACAGCAATTGTTTGCATCTGAATTTTTGAACTAGAAGTTAAAATGTTAGAGTTTTTCTCATTATCTACACTTATTTTACACTAAACTTGCATGACCTACAACTAAACTAACATCTAATCATGGTGCATAGGATTTTAGGAAGTTCATATCTGACACGTGATCTTAAATAGCCTTTAGAAATAGCAAGCTAGGAGATTTGGGGAAGTAGTTAGGAAAGAAAAACCAAACAAAAATTAGGGACAGTGAAGTGTAACTGCGCAGTTAGGCAACCGAGCAAAGAGAAATCAGAAACAGAACCCACAAGAACCGAACTAAGAGACACCACCATAAATGAGCAATGTTCCTGGCACGGGCGCCCACCTCCACAGGCTTCGGTATGGGAATGAGACATGCACGGGAACTGGAACTCGACTCAAATAACTGACGTCACAATTCGAGCTTCATTGTAAATATTATCCTTCCAATTAAGCACGCCACTGTGCTTGCCGTGATGCAAACCACCTTTCCCAAAACAGTTATTTTGCAGTATTCTTTCTCTCCATCTTACTCACCGCCTTAGCACCAACGGAGCTAAGTAAAATCTTAAGGAACAAGGTGTCCATTAGTCCTCAATCTGAACTGACTGGGTTATCCATTGACGTTGTTAAGAGATCCGGTTGTTTGGAGGTTATCGCTAATGTTAAGTTTACTCCAGCTGTTCGATACCAACCAAAACTAGTCGTTGTTTGCAGGTTACCGTTGTTCGGATGTGTCCGTTAATGTAGATTTCAATGAATTTTGATTTGGGGCAAATTATACCTATTTCTTTGTATCCGTCCTCTAATTTCTACTACGTTCCTCGTATGATGTCTGCATAGTTATATAAAATTATTATTTGAGAGAAAGCAGACAAAGCATAACGATGAATATTTTTTATCTGTACTAATGCAAGAGTTTTCTGAAGCGACCTTAACTGATAATGACATAACGCCCGATTGGTCTTACATTTAATTTTTTTGGATTTGTATTTCGTGTTGTGAAGGCATCATTTTCTCTCATTCGTTCTATGTCCAAAAATTATCATCAACAATAACCATTCTCAATCTACTGCTGAAGGAAGGTCTCCCTGAGTATTTCAAACGTTTTTCTCTTGAGTAATTATCTTAAATTCATGTATCTAATTAAATGGTATTATCCAAAATGAGAACTAATTTAATAATTTGCTGTTGGTAAATTGAAAAAAGCGTATTTGATAAAAATCGGCATATTGTTTTAAAGAAATACTGTACTAACAAAATTGTTACGAGCAACAAGATTTTGTTAATATTGCCTTTCAACAAAATTCATTTATAATTTATAGTTCTAATGCAAAGAACTGAAAAAATGGAAAGAGATATCATCCGTGGAGTATACTCTAATTTAACTCTCACTTTTGGTTGTCTGTTCTTATTTAAATTATTTTATTTCTCGTTACCTCTTGTTATCTGCACGTTAAGCCGGAACTGGTGATAGTTTGTACTCTTTCGGCAATACTGGTATAGGTCAAAGGTAAACACGAGAGATAAAATCTCGGTGAACAGTGTGAGAGGAGGAGAGGTAACAATACCGTCTGTCAACTGCGTATTATCTTCTATTTTATGATGTTGTAATAGTTTGTCAAGCAATCAGTGGCGAAGTGTGACCGTTTCCATAGTTTTAAAACCATGTATAAGAGCTAATAAATGATAATAAAATGCTATTCAAATGATACGTTAGTGCCATGTTAAGTTTTATTTTATCACTAAATCTGAGAGTTTCTTTTTTCTGCTGGAAGTTTTCCATGTTGTTTATTTCACAGTTTTGTTTTATTTTGTTTCATTTTTAAGATCTCCACTTTTTTTACATTTTTGAAAACTTTATTTGTATACACTGGCGAGCAAAAATTAAGGTCTAGACGGTTTTTCGAATGTAACGTCGTGCAGAAATGCTCCACATTGACTCAAATCATACGATAAAATCCCCAATATGTAAGAATATGGGACAAGTGAGCAAAACCGTCCAAACAAGGATTCCAAAGGATACAAAGGCACTTTATTGAAAAGGTAGCTTCGAGCACAATTGGACAGCAGACAAACGTCCATGTGATAGGCGGCTGCCAAGAAAATTCCAGTCTATAGTAGGGGATATGATCACCCCTGACTGCGTTGCACGATTTACAACGTCTGTCCATGCTGAGGACGAGGTTGTCAAGGAGCTGTTGTGGCATCGCGGCCCATTCCTCTTGTAGCGCCAATCGCAGCAGCGGAATCCGAGGTGCTCGCGGCTGGTGACGTACTGCCAAGCGTCTTCCGAAAAGGTTCCACACGTGGTCGATTGGATTTAGGTCCGGGGACCTTGCGGGCCAATCCCTCCATGCTTTGAATATCTTCACTCTCCAGGCCACTGTACGATAAGGTGTAACGTTGTCGTCCATGAAGAGTAACTCAGGACCCACAGCACCTCTAAACAGACGCACGTGAGGCTGGAGAACCTCGGTACAATAGCGGACACCAGTGACTGAACCTTCTTGGAAGATGTGGAGGTCAGTACGGCTACCAAGCATGATACCGCCCCAAATGAGAACTCAACCCCTCCCCCCAAACCGGTCCCTTTCGATGATATTGCGTATTCCCTGCTTTCTCCAGATGTGTATACGTCCAGAATCGCTCGTCAGACTAAATCGGCTATCATCCGTAAAGAGAACTCGACCCCATTGCTGATGTGTCCAGTTCTTGCGTTCCTGGCACTACAGAAACGTAGTCTCTGATGATCAGCGTTAATAGCACACACCACACTGGTCGTCGTGCAAATAGACCACCTTTGTGCAGCCTCCTGACCACGGTAAAACGCGATAACGGACGTCCAGTTGTGTATTGCATGTGCCTTGCGATTTATCCCGCTGTCTGTCGTCTGTCTCTTCTCGCCTGTAGGACAATATACCGGACGTCCGCCGCCGTGGTTGCTCGTGGACGACCACTGCTAAACTCTCGGACAGCTGTTTCTGTCGTTTGAAATGCTCTCAAAGCTCGTGAAACGATGCTGTGAGCGATCCTTAAACTCCTCTGCCACACTAGTCACACTTCGACCTTCTTCCAACTTCCCACTGACGCGACCTCGGGTAAAGTCATCCAGATGTAGTCTTCTGGATTGCCTGTTTGCCATATCACACGGTGGCAGTAACTCGACATCGTTCAAACCAATGTACACCGTGCAATAGCTTTCACCGAATTGCTGAGCATACACCGCCCGTGTGCTTTATGCCCTTCCGACACCCCCCCACGTCATGCTGCATATATGCGCATGCCTTACCGGACCGGACCCTAGTCTATCTCCTGAGTAATCTTACGGTTCGTTCTGCCTGCTCGTTCGCTGTTATGCTAGTTTCTCCGCTTCGTCCTTAATTTTTGCACACCAGTATAGTATAAAACAGATTAGTATTCGAAGAGCCGACGTAGTTGAAATACTACCGCTCGTTCTGGTTGTTCCAAGCACGAGTTAAAAATAGAAATAAATAAAAATAACCTATTAAATAATGATAAACCAGTTCACATTCAGTATGAAGCTCGTAAAACAAACTTGAGAAAAACATTGAAATCAAAAGGGGAAATGGTTCGAGACTTAAAAGACGCCGTGTAATCAAATCCGGGAATGGTAACGAATGAAGTATTGTCTGGAGGTTGACTATCTGAGATCGAAATATTGTCTGGAGGTTGTCTATCTGAGAGCTCATTTGTTTTGCTCGGATTCGCGCGTAAGCGCAGTCGACAAACTTCGGTGTTTCGTAAATATGTACTATCGGAAATGGAAACACACACTTCTGACCTTGCTCCACTAATATTTTATGCGCAAGAAAGATCGGCGCTCGTTATCTCCCAATGATCAATACGGAATAACAACTTCAATCAAACAGAAGTCATCGCTCTTTCCACGTTCATAAGTGAGTCACTGAAAAAATATCATTGGCCGCCACCGGAAATCGAACCCAGGGTCTTCCGGATATGTTTCCACTGCACCACAGTGGCCTCTAATTCCTCCAGACTCATATTTCTGTGACTCACTTATGAACGTGGAAAGAGCGAAGATCTTTGTTTTTTGTTGCTAGTCCACGTCAAATATCTGTATTAATTATTCATTCGCCTTCTAATTATTTGCTGAGTTGCTGCTTACCATCTTTGGTGAATCCCCAGCATTGTGCGGGGCTCCAAGAAGCAATCTGACAATTGGCTTGGCAGTTAGTGTATGAGAGTCTGGAGAATTAGAGCTCGCTGTGGTGTAGTGGAAGCATATCCGGTGCGTAATTCGAAGACCCTGGGTTCGATTCCCGGTGGCGGCCAATGAGAATGTTTCCGTGACTCACTTATGAACGTGGAAAGTGCGATGACTTCTGTTTGATGATCCTAGTCCACGTCAAATGACTATATTAACAACTTCAATGTAATTTGCATCGCATTTTTGTTTGTAGTTTGAATATTTTTTTTATTTATTTAAAATTTTTCTCAGAGGTAACACTGAGTACCAGCACGCTTCCCCCCTTGTAACTAAGTATTATGTGCTATTCTACCATGTTAAGAATGTGACTGATTCTACGAGTTTTAATGGTTGTGTTTCTGTGTTAAAACAAAGTTGTGGTTCTGCAAGCTGAGTTGTAAGTCCTCAACCAGCTGAATTAAGAAGGTCATCGATAATCTTTTAGTTCCATTTCTTGATCTATAGGTCCACGTGACAGATGTTATTTAAGTGATAGTATCAAGCATTTAGAGCAGGGGTCAGCAAACTACGACCCGTGGGCCAAATCCGGCCTTGAGCCTCTTTTAGCACTGCCAGCAAGCTCTAAGAATGGATTTTACATTTTCAAATTCTTTACAATTTCAAATTCTTTAAAATGTCAAAGTGCGCGCTATAAGGGAACGGCTGACTGCTGAGTTGAGGAATTACAAGACACGACGGTATGTGGAGCTCCTATAGCTTCGCATTCGGTGGACTTTGCAGTGAAGCCACGCAGTTATAATTCTACAGCGTTTCCAGTGCCACGTGTATCGCTGTTCTGCGACATTTTGTCATCGTTTGACTTCCCTTGCATATCCATCATGTTACTGTTAAAACCCGAGACAAAGAGAAAAGTGGATATCTGTATTTGGCAGCATCTAACTCTGTGAAAAGACATCATTTTCAAAGATAAAATACGTAAAACCTCAATATAGGTCAGCATTAACAGATGAACCTTTGCAATTAATTTTGGTGATAGGGAGTACTGACTTTAAACCCCATTTTGGTGAAATTTTATCCCCCCCCCCCAAAAAAAAATCCATTCTTCTCATTGGTAGAGCTGTATTTCAAAACAATTGTATCCTTTTTTTTTTTTTTTTAAACAATAATTACTTATTTTACACTTGCAGGTGTCTCAACTCACCGAACTTTCAAACAACGCAAACCTTCAATAATAACCTATGGGATTTTTCAACATCAGTGTTGCATTTTATTTATATTTTCATTTATCATGGCCTTAAGATAACTGAATTTATTTTTGTTTCGAAATGCATCCACCCATTTCCCAAATTTTAATTTTCACCTAGGTTCAACCTTTACCACAATTTTATTATTTACAATTATTTAAATATTAAATCACCCAGAAATAAATAATGTTCTTTTTCCCCGCCATAACATTTTTTAGTATAATTATTATTATGTTACATTTTGTTCAATAAATTTGTGAAAACGTGTTGGTTTCTTTTTTGTTATTTAAGTACTCCTACTTACTTAAATAACAAGAAAAAAATACTTACATAAATATACTCGAGTTTGCCTCTTGGCTCGCAGAGCCTAAAATATTTACTATTTGGCCCCCTACAAAAATGTTTGCTGACCCTCGATTTAGAGCATAAATGACTAACAGCGAATAGCCAAAAATAATCTGAAAAATTTACACCGCATATATTTTTGTTTAAAAAAAGGATTTGTGATCCTTACGTTTTTAGCAAATTGGTTTTTAAATTAAACATTTCTCATTTGCGTGGATGGAATTGTTCGTATTAATACGGCTCTTTCTAGGAAGCAATCCAAAAAAAAAATCTTAACTGGAACACGAGATCCTTCCTCACATGATGTTTGTTAAAACTTTCATATTTGAGTTACGATGCTTATCGGGTAGCCAGGGAGTGGTAACCAGGGAAAAAAGGTATTATTAACGAATCCCACGTAGATTGCCTATCGTTCATCATCGAAATTTGCTTATGGGATTAGATTAAGGTATAGTTCACTTTATCCACAAGTCAACACTCTTTGCATTGGCGAAGCAGCTGGCATGGATTTTCTTCTTACTTCTTCTTCTTCTTCGCATCAGGATCAACAAGCTTCTACTCTTAATGACAACCTTGTCAAAGAAATTCTCTACCGGGCTGTGATGTCCTTTAATAAAGTCATCATTATTCCCTTCTGCCATGGTAACTAATGTTACCGGGAATTCGAAAAGCAAAACGAAAAAAAAATATATCCTCCGACCAATGACAGCTTCCGAAAAATGATAAATTACCCAGTAAATGAATTCTTCAATTTTAAATTTCTTTACAGGTCTACTCGCGTTTTTTCTCGCGTTATTGATGATATTAATCATTTTACGCCCATGTAAATAGAATGTTTAGTAAAAACATGATCTCAGCTTTTTGCTAATAATGTTTCTCTTTCGTCGATAGTTTATACACGTCCTTGAATCTGACAATCATGAGTATGTTTACACTAGGAAGTTAGATTAAACCTTTTTTATCAGTCACCTCATTTATATTTTTAACCTTAAATTTAACAATCTTGATCAAATAATTACCTCGCACTGGTGATTTTCATTTGTCTTCAAGATTTGCAGAACATTAGTAATGAGACTCTTTCTTTTTACTTATATTGAAATTTCACGTAACATTTCACTGAAAATAAGTATCAACTTCAAGAATAGAATAAAGTGAAATTAATAATTTAGTAACCTTTACGAAAGACAGTTTTTTCACATTTCGAAGAAATGCTCGTTTTTCGTTACCCAAAGGAACGCTGCAATCTAATACCATCTGATTTCAATCTTAAAACATAATTAGTGAAAGAAATTAAGCACCAGATAAAAATGAAGATAAAAAAATTATAATATTGTCTTCAGAAAGTTGTAGGTTTAAAACATGCAAATTATACACTGATGAGACATTACATTATGACCAAAGCTGTAGGACCCCCGCTTTAGCCCACAAAACAGCGGCCAATCGGCGAGGCATCGATTCTATGAGGTGGCGATAGGTATCCTGGGGGTATCTGGTACCATAATGTCAACAGCATATCCTCCAGTTTCCCGTACATTTCGGGGTAGTGGTGATTTAGTGCAAACCAACTGTTCTAAGTCAAACCACAAATGTTCGATTGGGTTCATGTCAGGTGAATTTGGAGGCCAGGGCATTAACAGAAAGTCACCAGCAAGTTCCTCGAACCACTTCATGACGATTCTGGTAGCGTGTCATGGCGCATTATCCTGTTGGTAATGGCCATCACCAGTTGCATGAATGGGTGAACCTGGTCTGCAACGATGTGCAGATACCTGAGAGCTGTCAGAGATTGTACTATTGGGATGATGGGGCCTAAAGTGCCCCAAGAAAACATCGCGAATGGCATAACACCGACGACCTGTTTCTGCCCAACAGTGTATCCAGGTGCCATAGCCTTCGTTGGTAAACGGCATACAGTCCACGTGATGTACCAGGAATCTTGATTCGTCAGACCAGGCCACTTTCTTCCAATGATCCACGGTCCAATCACGATGATCTTGGGCCCATTTCATACGTTGTTGGTGATGATGTGCAGTGAGCATGGGGACCCGACTGGGCCTTCGGCTAAGCAGGCCCATGCGCAGAAGGCTGCTATGAACTGTTTGTTGTGGCACATTGCCCTGATCACTACTGTTGTAGCTTAGGGGTGATGTGTCGCACTGTGGCCCTGCGGTCGCTGTAACAAATGCGCGACATTCTCCGCTCCCTTCTGGCATCCTTGTGGTGCGGACGACACACGGCCAGATAACGGTCCGTCGTTTAACCATATGTGCCACACTTTTGATACGTACTTACTACAGCGGCACGTGAAAAACCCACAAGCCGCGCCGTTTCCGAGATCGTAGTTCCGAGTTGCCGTGCCAGCACAATTTGTCCTTTATCAAACTCCGATAAATCGGCAGCTTTCCCCATTTTGACTTCGAACATTACTTACCTAAGGCCGGTCCTTGCGTTGTATATATACTGACTGCTCTGTGAACTTCACCTGCGCCACCGTTCGGTCTCCAGGCGCTCTCATTTCTCTAGGCTGTGGGCGGTCATAACGGAATATCTCATCGGTGTAGAACAGACGAAATAAATCAATCGTTGAACACAAAATAAATATTGAATTGATAAAAATTATAAATATCATACACATTTTTATATTGGTCACTCAAGATTGTATCGCGTACCTAACAGGAATGCAATTTTTTTTTAAAGGCAGCCTCTGTGTGGAAGTGACAAAGGTTCCTAATGAATGTTCTTGCGCGAGGCATGGGTCTTGTGCTTCTCTCAGGACGCTGTTTCGAAGCAACCGCCTGAGCAAGTGGCCCTGGATCAGGGACGAGTGATTGTTTATAGCACTTAGAATTGCTCATTACGGCCATTCAAGTCCTAAACGAAGAAAATGAAACTCGAGCAGAAAACTAGATTTTTCTTAAACGTGAATTACAGAACTCTGGTTGCAAAGAATAACAAGATAATAAAGAAGTGTTAGAATGAAAAATCATATGGTTCGCCGCTATGCATAGATGTGGGACAGATGACCTAACATCTAATCCACAATGTGACTTATACCTGTAATTTAACCTTCATTTTGAGTTTGTGTTATGAAAATTTGGTTTCTTCTCGTTAAACTTTTTCTGACTTAATGACACATTATTTCCCCTGCGAACTTTCTACGTCTGCATCACTAGCAGCAACATGATGTAATCGCTGAATGTAGTACGAGCGCATAACGACATAACAAATCGTTAAAATCGCCCACATCGCTAAGGGCAGTGCAGTTTGAGACAATTTCTAAAGAAAGCAGTTAATGATAAATATTTCTTGAGTAGATAAAGGAGTTGAATTAACATTTTGATACTATGTATCTTTAATGTAACGACTTGGTGGATTAAAGTGCAGTTTGATAGCAGCATTTGATGGTGTGATATGAATTAAAGGCAAGGAATAAAGAGTGGACTGTGAAATGTACGTTACTGCTTGCTGATTTTTTACGCTACATCATTAGTGTTGTTTCTACACTTACGAGTGTTCATTTTTCACATTAACAAGTTCTTAGTTAAGCGTCTAAAGCTTACAGCTTACATCTGCGACAAACAGCCATTTAATCCTAAGTTTGACCCTCTTCAGCATAGTAACATTTTATTCTTTTGGAAGCAACGTTAAATCTCCCAAGTGACATTAATATCAGTCTGAAACACCTTTTGAAAATTACCGATTTTTCAGATTAAACACTAATTTGATAGTCGTTTTGCACCCACTCGACTGAAAATTAAAGTACATCAGAACCGTCTTATAACGAGGAGCTCTAGTCCGACTGAAGTACTCGATAAATCCGGGAGCACGCTAAATTCTTATCGGGGAGAAAAATCCCACCATGTAAAGATATGCATTCGTGACGACATACTTCTATTATATATTCACTGTATCAAAACATATGGCAGCATTTCCTCACCATTTTCTGGCTTTCTAATGATGCCTACCTTGTCGTGTATGGATAACAGTTTTCTCTTAGACATTTTTTCCATTTATAAATCTGATTTCCTACTTGACAGCTACGTGAGATTGACCTCTATTTACCAACAGACAGGAAGAAAAAAGAGCAACGATCTCCCCAATGCAACGCCTACTTGGAGGGTGAAAGAGGTTATGGACACAATTTCAAGAATTATGATCTATTTCACTACTGTCCTACTTTCTGCAAATGTCGTTGAGAAATGCAATTAATACATGTAATTGAACCACATTAATCCTCTTTTTCGCCTGGGGGTAGGTCGCATGTTTTCAAGTGTGCTGACTCGATACTCAAAAGACATAGAACTCTTAGAGTGAGTGGCGGAGATTATCTTGCACAATTTGTATGCTGTGCATTTTATTTGTTGTTCTCCCTTCCATTGCTTTTCTGTTAATATTCTTCCACTGGCGCACCAAGATTCCACTGCGCGGTTATAATTCCATCCTGTATGCCATCATTTCCACTCTTCCGTTCCAGCACAGTGCCCAACAGGATCTCTCAGCCTCGTTAAACATGAATTTCATTAAATTTTGTTATTTCGTTTGAGTGAGTATCATAGCTTTTCCTCTCCCTCGTTAAATGCGGAACTTCATTAAATTTTGTTCGTTGAAAACGACTAAATTAGGTCTGAGTTACCTTTATACTAAATAAAGCTTCCCGTTTGTTTTGTTCCTTAAATCCGAGATCACGCTGAATACGAACGAGTTCATTGTAAGCGGATTCTACTGTAGCTCCTGGTCTGAATCTCAGCCTAATCACTCCGTACATTCATTCACTTGTCTCTTTGATCGGTTATCCGGAGGCTTGATTGTTTTATGTACTGTGTTAAGCGCTTAATAATTTCACGAAGCTAAATCACTGTATTCACCCAAAAGTCTGCGATTCCTTGTATTATCAGAATACTTTATTATCCAAAATATCAGAGTACTCATTCAAGATACAAACCAACATATCAAAAATTCCATTTGAAATCAGAACAATTCTGGGCTTATGTCTTGGGATATTTCGAGATGTGCCCGGTGTTCGCTGCAATAAAGTAGAATATTTTGTTTACTTTCACACGTTATTACGGAAACGTCATCTGAAGAACATCGGAGAAAACATAAGTTGAATAGCAAGTTTTGGTCGCTATCAGCTCTTTGTTCATCACCACTCTCCTCTCTTTTACTTTTAAGATTATTGGAAGATTATCGAGAGGGCATTTTCAGAATGAACTCATGTGGCTTTAAATTGAAAGGGAGAAAGCAAAGCAACAAGAATGCGTTTTTCTAGTTTAACAGGCCAGATTTAACCGTTCAACATTCAACCTGAACGAAATGTGAGACATCTGCTGCAAAGAAAAGAATAATGCGAACACAGAGTGTTTACAGTTATTCTTATCTCTGAACATGTCCGTCATTCTTCCGATCTCGAGTACATAGTTTGTATCATTCTCCTTCTCATGAGAGGAGTGTTCTCGAGTGCCTCATATGTAAATTCCAAAATGACCTCTTCACAGTAGGATGCACACTAGAATCCGCGCTCTCTCTTGGAAAACAATGGATTAAAGTAAGCCGGAGAAAAAAGTCAATAAAGGAGGGGAAACGGATGGAATGAAAAGCATCGGCACCGAACTAACAGAAAGTGATGATAATAGATTGAGAAACTCAAACAAAAATAAGTGAATCTACAGAAACAGAGCCAAAACTAGAGACAGGTTGAGAAGAGGGAGAGTGAGAGGAAGAGACGGAACGAGGGAAGGAGAGAGGAAGGAGGGAGCAGAGGGGAGAAAGGCAATGAAATTTAAACGTGTCCTCATCTTAAAGTCAAATCTGAAACGGACTATGTTCCCGAGTCTAGGAAGAGCAGCGCAGAGAAATAACGCTATAAGAAGATCCGGAAGAATTTGCAAAGCCGCCGAGCAGTTTCGTTACTGTATGATCTTAAGCTCAGAGGAATTAGATTCTGTGGCAGAAAGCGAAATGCACTGCTGACTCGGGGAAATAGGCGTGCCTTCAACTCTTGCATTTCATAACCCGAGGAACAACTCGGAGGAACACTTGCGGTTATAAAACATCTCGATCGGAAACACGCCCTCGACGCGAAACAAATACGTAACATTTGGCGAAAGGGGAGAGGAAAGGATAATGATTCTGGCAACACACATTACGCATGTGCCCGTGATGGCGCGGAATGCGATTGTAGGCGCAGGAACAACCATCAATATAAATAAATAGATAGGCACATATGGTTCATCCCCTAACGGAGAGACTATCATGAAAGAGAGCTTACTTTCATCTAGATTCGCTGTTCCCCTTCCATTCTTTGCCCGTGCCAAATCATCACCATTTTATATGTGATTTCCTTCGTATTTCTTCTCACCAGAAGCTCCCATCGGTTTGTCCGCCGCGTATTTCCGATTTTTTCCCTAACTTTTGCTTTCCCCGTAAGACTTATCTCACTCACGGAAGGGTTTCGAAGGTTGCGAGGGAAGTAGTGCGGATGATTTACGTTATTTGAGCATTTTCTTCCGGTCGCCTTCACCTCCCACACGGTACTTCCTCCCCACCCTATGCTGGCGTTTCACGCCAAGAGGATCCCTCTTAGTTTTACGAGGAATTGCGATGTTGACTAGTCCCTGAGCACAAGCGGATCTTGTTAAGTAATGAGATGCAGCACCTCAGGAGACGACCCGAACAATGGAGGGAAGGGAAAAGAAAGAAGACCGACGAAGAAAAGCCTCCTTCGCTACAACGATTCCACGTGTGAAGGTTAGAACGCTTGAATAAAGGTAATGCTCGAAAAATCGAGAAAGTAACTGGATTTGATATTTCGAACGACTACCTATTTGTCGACTTTTTCAGCTTTGCAGTCACAGCGTCACCTATATATGTTTCGGCTGACTTCTTTATTTGTTTGCCGTTCCTCTTCTTCGTTGAGTGTCCCTTTTTAAAGCAATGAAAACAAAGGGCAGCATATTTTCCGTGGCACGCTTTTACTTCACTCTGATTCTTCGACTTTTACTGGAATTCCATTTCAATGGTAGCGAAGCGTATACGTGATGCTTTCAAGGAGATACACAGCAGTTAAATTGCTAATGATTGCTCCAATGCCACTCTGATAGAACACAGCTATTTTCATTTTACTAGTCTTCATTTCGGTTCCTTTCTCTCTCTCTCTCTCTCTCAACTTTTAGCGAGGATTCTTCGAATGTAAATACCGAAAGAAAATACTAATTCCTTACAGGCTAACACACGTAATTTTGCAAATATATTTTCGGAGATGCTGATTTGTTTGTTACATATTGTCGATTTTCAGTGACAAGGGAAAAGAATATGAGATTAAGATGCTAAGTTTCCACACCGAGGCTCTGGGTATGAACCGAAATGAGAAGAGAATATCTTCCACGTTCCTCCGTTCTGGGTCTCTTCCTTTCTTAGTTTAGTTTTGACATCCCCGCGATGACATTACAGAGTCTTTAGTCATTTCTTTAGTTTTTCTTTTCTTAATTCTTTCTTTAGTTTTTGACATCCACGAGATGACATTAACAGCAAAGGATGTGTTTTTGTGTGATCAATTTAGGAGGAAATGAAAAAGAAGGAAATTGGAGGTTATTGGGGTGGGGTTTTTTTTTCAGATATATTCACATATAACAAGCTGTATGTCACTGTTTAACCAAAGACGCTAAAGATAGATCACCATTCAGTTTTGGTGTCTTTGGTTACATATCTGCACCATTTCTGTTATGGCTACCAGAGTGCTTTATTTTTGTGTAAACACATGATTAATTTTTTCTTTGGTTTTAGTCTGTGACTTTCGCCATCCGATTGTTTAACGAGTCCGTCCTCATCCTCTTAGGAGACTATTTTTTTCTTCCAGGAGCAAAATGCTAAACCTTTCCGTAGAAGCCCGGCCGGGCCCGTGCCTGGCCATTCTGGACATCCATTTTAGGCATTCTGGGGTACTACTAAACAAGAGATGCCAAAGGTTGATATAACTTATTCACTAAATCAGCTCAAAGACAGTTTGGAAAAAAAATCGAGAGAATATCCTGATAATCTCTGTAAATAATTTATACTATGCACCTTTCTCACGCCAAAATCTTTGCAGGTTGTGAAATAAAACTAGTGGCTTGAGAATATATATTTATTTATGTACAACCCAATGCATTTATTGGCTCACTCACGACCACACCGAGCCACAGTCCGGTACATAAGTGGAATTAAATCATAACAAACAGTAAGGTTTAGTAATTCCTGACACTGAGCAGTACTTAGGTTTAATGAATGGTATTGTCATAAAACCAATGAAAGAAGATATGTGAGTTATAAAGTAAATATTTACCAAACTCTTGTGGCGGCAATAATAAGTATTTCGACTGTTTAATTTTTCGTAAACAATATTATTATTATTATTACTACTAATACTATATATAATACCTTATAAATTATGCGGCATTGATGCTGAAACTTATTGAAATTATGCGGACTAGAAAAAGTACTGTACATGCATGCATGCATACTAAAAAAAACCATTTTGAATGAAATATCCATTTCTTAACTATTTACTAGTATTTGCTTCGTTGTTATGGTTACAAAAATAGACTATTTTAGTAATGCAATATATCCGTAATAATATTAATCATTACCACAAGATACACTGCCGGACAATTGCTAAGGACGGATGATAATAGCAACGATAGCAACCATAAAATGGAAGGCAGGAAAATGTGGAAATTAGCATAAGAGCGGGATACAGTAAGACGTGTTGTGCGTATGCAAATTTTGGATTGCCGAACTTGTTCGTGACGTCATAGCGCTGATAAGAGATATAAAGGATTTGACGAGTATTGACAGTTGTTGTTCAAACGCAAAGTTGAAAGGGAAAGAATCAATTGACGAACTTGCAATTTTCAGTATATCTTCCAGACATCACCTAGATGATTTTACGCGTGGCCGTATTATTGGCAAGATTGAAGAAGGGCGAAAAATAACAGATGTTGCCAGGGAGTTCGACGTCAGCCACAGTATTGTTTCAAGGCTTTGGAAATCATTTCAAACAAATGGAGAGTATAGCAAACGTCACGGGGGAGGTCGTGTTCGCAGTACGACACCTACAGAAGATCGGTACATAGTGCTATCAACAAAAAGACACCGGCGCAGCACAGCTAGTGAGGTAGCAAATCAGTTTATGGCTGCTACTGGCAAGCGGATCTCCCGAGAAACTGTCGCCAGATGTTTGCATGAAGGAGGACTATACGCCCGCCGTCCTGTTGTGTGCATCCCATTGTCCAGACGTCACCGTATCGCCCGTTTGCAATGGCGCCATCAACATCGCAATTGGACTGATAACGACTGGTCTGCTGTCCTCTTCTCAGATGAGAGTAGATACAGTCTATCGTCTGATTGTCGACAACAACTGATCTGGCGTGATAGTGGTACTGCATATTGTCCAGCAAACATACAGGAAAGTGACCGATATCCGACATGTAGTGTCATGGTATGGGCTGGCATCATGATCAATGGCCGTACGTCCCTCTATGTGATTCCAACTGGGACTATGACTGGCCAACGATACATTAATGATGTTCTGCTACCTCATGTTCGCATGTTCCGTGGTGCTGTCGGTGATAGATTCATTTTCATGAACGACAACGCAACATGTCATCGAACAGTCGCTGTCCAGGAGTGTTTTGAGAGCGAAGATATTCAACACCTCGTATAGCCAGCACGTTCTCCAGATCTGAATCCCATTGAAAATGTGTGGGATGCTTTGGGGAGGAGTCTTGCTGGTAGCCAATGCCCTCCAATAAACAAGGACACCCTCATCCGTGCACTGACAGAGGAATGGGATAAATTACCCCAACAGCTGCTTGATAATGTTGTGCAAAGCATCACACGACGTGTGGAATCTTGCATCGCCCTCCATGGTGGCCATATCCCGTATTGACATCTTACGCTGGAACGCCTGCGGACGGTAATTGCATTTTTCACGTTTACGTATTCTACACAAAAGGGCCTATTTGTCCCTTGAACACGTTCTAAAGCCTTCTGGATTTCAGAGCACAATAAATTGTCTTTCTTGTAATGTCCTGACATTCTGACATTATTTTATTTCACTTGGCATCCAACCACACTTACTTTTTTATGCGCTATATAGCCTTTTATGCGCTATATAGCCGTTTATGTACCGTCCTTAGCACTTGTCCAGCAGTGTATTAATCATTACCACATCGATTATTACAGTTTGTTATAATAAAAAGCCGAAAATTTCCTTAAACCGTCTTTGTTTTGCAAATATTTGGACGCAATATGGCACCGCTCTTTTGCAGTCTATAGAGTTAACTAACACAGAGTACTTTCTTTGCTTTTTATGTTAGTCTTGGAAATATCTCTGACACTGACTCGGAATTCCAGAATTTTATTACATAAGGAACCTTCCATTCCTTTACATACTCCTTAAATGCAGCAGACTCACGTCTTACAGAAGGATCATCAATCCCTGGAATACTTTTGAGCACTGCATCATGAGTATTTAGGTTGACCATTTGATCTGAATCAAACACTTGAGCAGCCTTCATGAAGTTCAAACCAGGTTGGCAAGACTTGGGTCCTCGCTTCTTGGAGATGGTCACTTCTGGGTAGTGAGATGAGGTAGTGTCACTTCTGAATTGCATTGAATCTCCCACATTGAATGATACACTTACATTGGGGTCTCATATTACTATGGAATTAGTAAGACTTAAAAGTATTCTGTATTACGAAATTCTTCTGTTTTCAGATATTGAAGCATTCATTGATTAAGTACGAATCGGAGTTATTTCTACAATTGGTGCTGTGCTGATATGTATGTGCCTGATAAAGACCTGATAAACGAATAAACCTACTGGATATGGTACGTACAAACGTTTCCTTTCAAACTGGCCGATAATGCTATTTAGTGCCCTATTAACACTGAGTTGTTTAATTAAGCTATCCAGAACATTTCAGTAACCTATATAGTGAAGCTAATTTATGTAATAAATTTACGCTTCAGTATGCAGAGTGTTTTACTGTGAAGTTATGTTAGGGTTTTCGTTGAAACATTAGCGATTAACAATATCTCTTTCACTATGTAATCATTAAAATTCTACAATGCCCAGAGAAACCTATTTACTGCGCGTACCTCTAATGAGACAATTTTTCCAGACGGGTCGTCATTTTCATTTGGATCTGTTCTACAGCATTTTCCCTTTTAATTCCAATTCTTGTGCTGAACAACGCATAATAATCAGGAAAGTGTAATGACGTAGGGATGCACGTATTTATATGTCTCTCATATGCTGCCAACGGTCATCAGAAGTTACTTATAACTCAGTCAAAGTTTAACGCAAGAGAATCGCAGCTCAGTAAAATAAATGCGCACGATTTAAATTATTATATGCTTTAGACCTCTGTTTTAATCCTTTAGTTTTACAAGACCCAATACACAGACTTTCCTTCCTTTGGTTAATGTTATGTGTGTTCAAGTACTAACCTCTTTTCTTAGAATAGAGTTTCATCGCTAAAATGCTTTGAATGCAAAGTACAGGGGTCTGGTTCTTTTGCCCGAAGTTTACTTCACCGAAGGGTCACTTGACCGAAAATCACTTCACCGAAAAGATTGGTTCTCCGAAAGATCACTTGATCGAAAAGTTCATTTCACCGAAGAGTCACTTGATCGAAAGGTACATTTCACCGAAGGGTCACTTGATCGAAAGGTACATTTCACCGAAGAGTCACTTGATCGAAAGGTACATTTCACCGAAGAGTCACTTGATCGAAAGGTACATTTCACCGAAGAGTCACTTGATCGAAAGGTACATTTCACCGAAGAGTCACTTGATCGAAAGGTACATTTCACCGAAGAGTCACTTGATCGAAAGGTACATTTCACCGAAGAGTCACTTGATCGAAAGGTACATTTCACCGAAGAGTCACTTGATCGAAAGATACATTTCACCGAAGAGTCACTTGATCGAAAGGTGCATTTCACCGAAGAGTCACTTGATCGAAAGGTGCATTTCACCGAAGAGTCACTTGATCGAAAGGTACATTTCACCGAAGGGTCACTTGATCGAAAAGTTTATTTCACCGAAAGGTCTCTTTACATAAAAGTTCATTTCATCGAAAGATCATTTCACCGAAGGGTCACTTTATCTAAAACTTTGGATTCCATTACAGGATCTGTTGAAGCATTGTACAAGTTCGGCATTCAGAGCACCGAAAAGTTCGGGGATTATACTTTTGATTTCTCCATGTCACAGAGAACGCAAAAATTTAGTTTTAAGACAAATCTTTTTTTAAGACAATAGGCCTCGGCTTAGGTCTTTTTAGCAAACTTTAAGCATGTTTATAAGGTTTACATAAAAGTCATGCTCAGTGCTCATGTTAATAAGGTTTACGTAAAAAGTAAAATTAGTAATGTTGCACATTTTTTTCAGGCAAAAAAAAAAAAATCAACTTTAGGTCCTTAGGCCTTGGCCTTTTTACCCAATTTTAATTGTGCGAACTCGTGTTCATAAGGTTTATATAAAAAGTCAAGTTAATAATATTGCACATTTTTTCAGGCAAAAAGAATCAACTTCACGGCCCTAGGTCCCGACTTAGGCCTTTGTAGCGAATTTTAAATGTGTGTGCTCATGTTCATAAAGTTTACATAAAAAGTTACTTTACATTTTACGTAATGTTTATGAATATGAGTAGGTTTAAAATCTGTTAAAATGGCATGTAAAGGTGAGTAGGGTTAAATCTGTTAAATGGCATGTAATGTTTATGAATATGAGTAAAAGTGGAACATTATTTACTTAATTTCTATGTAACCCTTATGAATATGAGCTCAGAGGATTAAAACTTGACAAAAAGACACATGGGGAGGTCTTTCATAGAAATTAAAAATGTATTTGTTTTACAATCCGATAATGTTTAGGTGACCAGTTTTTCAAAAAGCGCAACACTCCAACATATCTCTAACAACAAAATTCTAAGTTTTTGGTAAACTGACCGACCATTCGGTGAAATGATCTTTCGATATAATGAACTTTTAGGTAAAGTAATCCTTCGGTCAAATGAACTTTTCGATGAAATGAACTTTTAGGGGAAGTGACCTTTCGGTGAAATGAACTTTTCGGTCAAGTGACCTTTCGGTGAAATGAACTTTTCGGTCAAGTGACCTTTCGGTGAAATGAACTTTTCGGTCAAGTGACCTTTCGGTGAAATGAACTTTTCGGTCAAGTGACCTTTCGGTGTTTGCGCGCTGAGACGCGCAATTTAAAACTGAGAGAATAGGCGCTGTACAACACAAGAGTTAGGGTTAAAAGGAAAAGTGCTGGAAAACAGATTCAGAAACGTGATGAAATCTCGCGCCCGTCCCGCTCTGTCCCGCCCGGGACGTAAGTCATTCATTTGCCCAACGTGTGCATGCTGTATACACTACCCGTCCGCTGTCACTTAGTAGCTGTCTCGGTTATTAAGTCGATTGTCGCGGTATAGCAGTGCTTGTGTTCAAGTAACCCTTATTTTACTTAATAATGGCCCTAAAGTGCAAGAGTAGTGATGCTGGTAATTTGGGTATGCCAAATAGAAGCCGTAAAAGTGATTCGTTTAAGTAAAAAAGCGAGTTCTCGGTTTCATAAGGGAAGAAATTGTTTGGTTTGGTTTTTAAGATATACGATAAGAACGATCCTCTATCCCTAAAATTGTGAAGAAAGAAACAGAAATTTGTGCTGGTTTCACATTCACGTAGCTTTTCTTACCGTATGTTGTTATAATTGTTCTATTTCATTATTAGTTATTGTTTTTCATTTCTTATTGTGCCTGATTTATAAATTAAACTTTACACAGGTATGTGAATTTATGTATAGGAAAAGCATAAATTTTCGGTACAATAGCATAAGGTTTCGGCTCGAAAAGCATATGGAGTTCGTAACAATTCGCAGTTTCAGGCATCCAATGGGGGTCTTTGGAACATATCCCTCGCGGATAAAGATAGAGAGGAGTAGGTAGTCTTTTTCATGATGTTAGTCTTTCTAGAGCACACTAGAAAAGATGAGTTTGGGATCAGATGAAAGTAACATTGCCTGATATCACAACGCTATTTCCTGCGTAAAAAATTTCTCTCTTGGTGAAGAAACAATATGAATTTGGAAATGGAGTGCAGAAATTGCTTTAAGAGTTTTGGGGTTGATCTAAATATTACAGTAATGATTGACTAAAATAGTTTACTTACTCGGCGGTAATGCAAATTGTTTTTGTTGATAAACTGTTTCTATGAGCATTCCGTATTATATCGGCATTTGTTTGTAGAATACTCTAAAAATTTAAAGATACGATTTTGTTTCTCTTCACAGGATTCATTGTGTCGGAAATGAGGGGTATCATTCTTATTTATTTTTTTTTAATTTTATTAAAGTTTATTAAATAATCGCCACTTCCATTACCTTACATTTCAGACACGCCGCAAATAGAACATTTTACCTGTATTTGATTTCCTTTAAAAAGATTTATGCTCACAGTGACAAAAAAGTTTTCTAGCTCTCTGCTCTGAAAAATTACACTTGTCGTACAACAGTTTAAATAGTTGTATTTTTTTTTACATTGATGGTTAGGAAGACATCAATCAGACTTGCACAAGAACGTCAGAGAAATAAATGGTGTTTTAGGGGAATGAGGCTAAAAAGGAGTTCAGAAAAATTGAATGTCGCCTCGATGTAAAGAAAATATCAGTGTGTGTTCATATAAACCATTTCAAAAAGAACTCAAAAATACATTTTGTTGTGAAAAACGTAGTTTGTGTTTTTTGTTCAAGAATTTCTCTTTTGGCCAGTAGAATTTAAGAAACGGTATTTTTAAAAACTAATAAAATGTGTGGCACTTTTTGCTGCGATTGCAGCATGTATCAAATGATGAACATATGGACAAATTTTAAAAACACAAAGGAAAGTTGCGTCGCCGGGTATTTTTTTGTGCGGTTGCAGTAAAGCACGGTTTAATTTCGTTTACAGAAGACAAGAAAATAATCTAAATTCAATAATCTCATGTTTTCTTCTGCAAGATATATCTGCATTGCGACCACTCTAAATGCCACGTTTAAATTATATTTGCGCTCTATGAATGACATGGATTAAGCAATAGATCAAAAGCTGTACGAACATTGCGCCATAAAGGAATGAAAGAATAAACCACGGTAGCTCTTGTCCTAAAAAACACCCACAATTTATCTGATTTTGTATATTTTAAATGTAATTTATTTCATTTTATTATTCCTAAAGTAACATACAGCATTTCATTCAGAGAGGTCAAGTGCGCAGATTTCTCATTTCTACCTATGTTCAAATTCGAATCTCATTTGCTTGCCATTTATTGCAACATTAGTTCTCAACTTTCCCATGCAAGTTGAGAACTCATTCTGTTAGAAAGACATTTCCAAAATTCCTTCACAACCAAATAGCAAGGACTATGACCAAAGCTTACTAGAATTGTTTTCTGTGTACAGTGTCTTTTCCAGTTAGTATCATTAATATGAGTACTTATTAGTGATAAGGTGGCTTGAACGCATGTTCTGCATATGCGCCTTTAAAAATGCGACTGAAAACATGTATCCGATAGCTGTAACATAAATTATCAAACACTTCTCGGCATAGAAACTGCCAC
The DNA here is from genome assembly GCA_039090855.1 of Macrothele yani. NCBI lineage: Eukaryota > Metazoa > Arthropoda > Arachnida > Araneae > Macrothelidae > Macrothele > Macrothele yani. Next base: position 62,151,784 of record CM076989.1, on the reverse strand, counting down.
ACCAGGGAGTGTTGATTGGACAAATATGCAAATTCGTGAGTATGAATTAACCAGTTGGGTAATGTAAATGATCGCAGTTGCGAAAAAATCACATGGTAGCTATTTCTGCGTAGCTAAGTTTAGGCTTTCCTCACTTGGGCATGTGAGCCACTGCATCGGAGTGATCTCGGTGGCGAAAACACGTGTAAGAACGGAGAGTGCCTGATGACATCGGGAATTCTACAGTCACCTTTTCCAGAGGCTTCATCAGAGGGTTATGTACAGCTGGTTGGTTCCTGCGTCCCATCGGGGCAGAAACGCATCAACATACAGCAGATGTCTGGCAGATGTGCAGACAGTGGTTGGCCAAAGCTGACGTGGGTCAACGTAGGGGGACTGGTGCAGGTAGGAAGAAGTCTGAACGCCTCATTCGATGTGTAGCCGCAGCAGCACCCCAAAGCCACACAGGACGATATTGAGATGACTATATTCGACGGAAATCACTTCTTTCACCACCTACTTGTCTGCATGTGTCGTTAGTTTCGTCTTGTTTCATACATCCCTCCGTGATATGGCATTTCCCATGTCGAGCAGCGTATTTTGGACAATATTTTAGCTGCTGCTAGTCACATGAAGAAAACTCTTGAACGCTAGATGAAAATAGCCACCATCAGCTTTATGCTGGCGCATTTTCGACTTTCCAAATGCGCAGGCTCTTCCTCTCCGAAGAACAAAAGTGTATCTCCATCTCCCTTGATTCTCTGAAGAACATGGATTCGAAAACATCTTCCTGCAATGGATAGCTTATGACTGTCTCATTACTAACGCTTTCAGCTTTTCTTGACTAAAATGTTTTCTAATTTTTCGGTTGAAATTTTGTTTTCAAGACCGGCATGTTAAGTACAACGATTTATACGTATAGTTTTCACTTTTCAGCTAGGTAGAGTTCTTTTGCGCATTTTGCACAATGTTTAGTCTAATGCAAACGAGAGAAAGAGAAATATCGTTCTTCTCTTTGTGTTTAATACAAAGATATGAACCTAATCGGAACTGTTCGCATTCCGTAAGATAGATTTCCCAGGAAAGGTTTTTCTACTTAATGGCGGGAATTTAAATTTTGTGACGTGCCTGCACCGCAGAACTCACACGAGATAAAGGAAGATAGCAGTTAGAGCACATGTCCGTGTAGCTCAGTTGGGAGAGCGACTTACTCCATAGTGAGGGGACCCGATTTCGATGGCCTGCAAAGACAAACTTGTACGTTATATTGGCGCCCGAACTTTCAGGATGATCCGGCTGTTAAGTTTCTCGCGATGATGTAATGTTTTTTCCACCCGGAGAGACAGGAAAAAATGAGAATCCCTTCTTCAGTGCTTCGAAAAATTAAATCAGTGTGATGCTACGTTCCACACACCAAATTGTCTGGGATTTCTCAAATGCACGTTCTTCATCGGATGACTGCCTACAGCGACACATGGTCCCAGCTGACCCGTGGACCATGCCCCCGGCCCTCTTTTTTTGTGGGGGAGGGAATGTAGCCTGTCTGCATTGCAAGTTTCAAGTTTCGCATGAGATAAAGACAGATAGCAGTGAGGGCACATGTTCGTGTAACTCAGTTGGGGGAGCGACTTACTCCGGAGTGAGGGGACCCGGGTTCTATGTCTGGAGCGGACAAATTTCTTTCTTATAATTTGGCCTGATAACTTTTTGAAACAGCTAGACTAGGACTTTTTTCGGACAACTGTATCCGGTGCAAGGTTTTCCGCATATACACTCTTAGTCAAAAAAATAGTTGCACCCAGAAGGACGTTTCGGATTGCAATGCTTTTCGGGAGGAAGATAATTACCAGGAACAATAAATGATTAAACATTGAGACTGATATGGGCAATATTTATTGAGCTACTCATCAATAAGTAGTGTCTCTCACTATGGCGTTGGGCAGCCATGTTTGCTCACACAGCATGCCCGACATCGAGTTGTACAGGTTCCTAATGGTGTCCTGCGATAATCCATCCCATGCAGCTTCAATCTTCTCACGCAGTTCCTGCAGATTGTGCGGTAGGGGTGGAGTGTGGATACCGCGTCCTATAGCATCCCGTACATTCTCAATCGGCGATAGCTCTGGCGATGCGGCTGGCCATGGCAGAGTGTCAGTGCCTTGAAGGCAAGCTCTGGAGATAGCAGCATTACTCAGACGAGCGTTGTCCTGTAGGAAAGTCGCGCCGGAATGAGCGTTCAGAAAAGGTACAACCATTGGCTGCAGGACCTCATTAACGTAACCCTGGGTTGTCAAAGTGCCTGTAATGAACACCAAAGGTGATCTGGCATCGTAGGCAGCTGTATCCTACACCATGCCTTCTGGACGTGTGACGCTCGACAACAAACCTTTCATCTTGGCGCTGACCACGATGCCTCCGCAAACGGATTCGGTGGTAGTCTCCCTCCAAGAAAACAGCTTGACTTGTCACTGAAGATCACACGCTGCCATCCTGAGTGGCTCCATGACAATCTGGCACGACACCATTGCAGTCTTTGGCGACGAAGCAATGGTGTTAAGGGCAGTCGTCGTAACGGTCTGCGCGTGTGTAGTCCTGCGTCGTGCAGCCGTCTGCCAATGGTAGTGGCGCTAATCGGACGGTGCATGGAGGACAGCACAGCTCGCTGAATATCCGCAGTCGTGACTGTTAGGTCACTCCGCGCATGTCGGACAACCCGTCAGACCTCTCTCTCCGTGGTTCGTCTAGGTGTCCCAGACCCTTCCTGTCGCTGATGTGTATGTTGTTCTGTCCACTGCCGCCAACAGCGTGCTATGGTGGTATCCGCACGACTGGTATGACGCGCAGTACGGCGATGAGACCATCCTGCTTTCCCGAGCCCGACTATGCGGCACCTCTCGAACTCCTTCAACTGCTCGAATTGCTTACAAACTTTTCTCCGAGGCATAGTTTACTTGCAAAGGTTGCAACCAACACAACAGGATGAGTCAGAATGACAAACACGTGAAACGGGACGACCTTATATAGCCGGTCAGGCTATATTAGGTAGTCACATGCGCGGCTAAGCGTGATACTTGAATCATTTGCATGCCTCACGATATCAAACCTACCCACCAAGTTTCATTCCTGTCGGTTGCTTTCTTCTGGGTGCAACTGTATTTTTGACAATGAGTGCATTCAGATATTTCTTACTTACAGTTTTGCCAATAGATGGTATTATTCGATTGAAGCTGTTTATCACGCCTAAGAAATTAATAGATATGTTTAAACTGTATTGATGACATGCCAATTCCGTCCAGATTCATTAATGTATGTATGAGAAAAGGATAACTAGTATAAATTACAAAAGTTCTAGTGTGAGAGGTGTGATGGAAGTCAGTGAAAATCAAGTAGCGTGTCCAGATCGCTGAAAATCTAGAGATAAGTAGATTCTAACATAATTAGTTTCGAAATTTCATTTGGTAGCTGAGATTTCTTTGCGCGGTTAACCTGTGAATCTCAGAGAGCATCTTAGTGATATATACAGAATTCGGTGGCGTATTGATTGTTTAAAACGCATAGATATGCTGTCCACAATCTCTCGAAAAGTTTACATTCCAGGCTGTGATATATCAGTTTAATCACTTTCTTCTGTAACATACATAGTTATTAAAGATAAAACAATGTTTTCTTTGTTAATCAAGTATCTGAAAACAACTGCGAACTTCTTTCACTGCTCACAGCGACCTTTTGAACTTTTAAATGGCGAAACTGCAAGATCGGTAATTGAAATGTTCTTCCGAAATATTATTTTCGCGTGCGTTAAAAGAAGCCAAAGTGGTCGCCCACCATTCAGTTTTTAAATTAAAAGAAACAGATATTCATTGTTAAATCGTATTTTAATCCCGACTGTGAGTTCCATAATTAAATCGAAGAAAAATCTAATCGAAAAATTTCCTTTTTGCAAAACATCACAGTTTTGTTTCCATTCTCATTTGGTACATGTCGTCAATATAACTGAAACATTTCATTTATTTTTAAAATTACACTCAATTCATTAAATCTCTTTCGAAATTAACATATTAATTAAATGAGCCTTTAGATTGTACCTAATAAAGTCCCTTTTGTAGTGTACTTTTCTTACTTCCAGGTAAAAGATTTCCCGAATCACCTCTACGAATAGAGCTGAAAATGTTACTGGAAATGACGCGGAGAAGAATGCATCATTCCATTCTGACAGTCATTTACTATACAACAGAAAATCGTTTGATACTTCCCCGGGTTTTCGGATTTGATGTTTTCACGATAAATAATAATGCTATCAGGTAAAAAAAGTATTAATATTAGCCGTTTTTGGAGACTGAGACAAAGTATAAGACATGCGTACTAGAAAAGCAACTTATTCACCAAAATAATTACCATGGGCATCAATAACGTGCTTCCAACGTGTTAACTTATACACTGAGTGGCCACTTTATCATGACCACCTGACAGTTTTAAGCACATGAGCTATGGCTGCACGCTGCTGCCGCCAAATGGAGAGGCTTGTATAAAAAGGGGAAAACTTAGTGCTTGAGACAGTAGTAGAAGTGATTTTTGGGTGACGAGATGGGTAAAAAAAGCGATCTGACGGACTTTCAACGTGGTATGATTGTAGGAGCTCGGAGCCATGGAGCGAGTATCACCGAAACCACCGCATTCGTGAAATGTTCCACAGCAGCTGTTGTTAAAGTGTTTAAAGCCTGGACTGTCAGCCAAAAAACTGGTCTCTACGTGCAACGTGTATCGTCATCGACTAGAGACTGCTCTGGTGGAACGGAGAGTGTCCAGACTGGTAACAGACAACAGAAGGGCAACAGTGCAGCAAATTACAGACCATCTTAATCAAGGATCCCCTCAAATAATCTCTGCACGCGCTGTTCGCCGTACACTGCATCGGATGGGATATGGAAGCCGAAGGCCTTTTCGAACACATTTGCTGTCTGCAGTTAGCAAGAGAAAAAGTCTCCAGTTCGCACAGGAGCACAAGGATTGGACAGTCGATAATTAGAAGCAAATTATGTGGTCCGATGAATCACGTTTTCAGATGCACCATGCCGATGGCAGAGTAAGAATTTGGCGGAGACAGCACGAAAGCATGGACCCCAAATGCATTGCTACAACCCTTCAAGCTTGTGGTGGCAACGTTATGGTTTCGGGAATGTTTTCCTGGCATGCTTTAGACCCTTTAATTCGTGTCTGACTGGCACATCATATCTAAACATCGTTGCGGATCAAGTGCATCCTGTCATGTGGATGGTTTATCCCAATGGCGATGGCTGCTTTCAACAAGATAATGCGTCCTGCCATAGTGCTCGTATTGTACAGGATTGGTTTCAGGAACATGCCGGTGAGTTCACTTTGCTTAGGTGACCCCCACAATCTCCAGATCCCAACCCCATTGAGAATTTGTGGGATGAAGTTGAACGAGCTATCAGACAGCTGAATCCACAGTCCTGAAATCTCACACTCCTGGAAAGTGCTATTCATCAAGCATGGTCTAAGATTCCACAAACCATATATCAACATCTCGTGGAGTCCATGCCACGAAGAATCGACGCAGTATTAAAGGCAAAAGGTGGCCCAACGAAGTACTGAGGAGGTGGTCATAATAAAGTGGCCACTCAGTTTATATACCCCTGCGATAAAATGCTGGGCCATGGGAAGAGAAAACATTTGGACGGCAGCGTGCTATTGAAGTTTGGAGAAGTCCTGTTCACGCAAATAATTGTCGAGTGAAAGAAACAAATGATAGCCTGCAGGAGAGATATATGATGAGTAAGCTGGATGGCATAAAAGCTCCCACCCAAATCTTTAATAGTATTTCTGGTCAATGAATCGCGGTGGGTACGAGCGTTATCTTGAACGAACAGAACTCCCTTAGTGTTGACACTTCTTTTTCACGTCCTCATGCACACGTTTTATTTGTGCACAGTACACTGCAGCGATGATCGTTTGGCCACTTTGCAAGAGTTAATAATGAACTCTTACATTATACACGTGTTGTCCACCGTACAAACAGCATAACTTTACGTGGATGCAATGCTGGCTTCGATGTGTGAAGAACTGAGTCACTGCTGGACAATGTTTGGAACGTTTTTGGGTGCTATACTGGACCTACCTCTCATCGAATGCGAGTACCCTATCCCAAAATTGTTCCTTGTCATAGCGATACAGCAACGCAAGACAAGCTGAGACGCTTTGCTGTTTGTTCACTGCAGACAGTTCGAGGAGGAACCACTAAGACAATTTATATGCCTAGCAGATTTCTTCGTACGGTTTCATCACTAAAACCAAATGACTAGGCTAGTTCCTGGCATCTGTGTGTAGCAACTTTCAAAGCTCCTGTGTTAAGGCTGACAGGACGACCACTCAGTCTTTTATTTGAAGGGATTCGTCTGTCTCCGAGCTTTCGAAACCAATTCCGAGTTGTGCGTTCCTTCAGAGCATCTGCCTCGAGTGCTAAGTAAATTTGACGAGTTGTTTCTGCAGCAGATGAACCGGGTTTAAATTCGTATAAAAAACACCTATTAATAATCTCAAGTGATACCGCCATTGTAATCGCACGCCTTTACACTACCAAACTGCTTACTCATATGATTCATATGCGCAAGGCATTTTGGGATTTCAGATGACGATGTACGCGGGCGGAATGCCATCTCCCGGCAAATTCAATCATTACCAGGTGTTCCTTTTGCCCCCTCGGAAAACGGCAAATACTTTTGTGTGGTTTCCTGATTACACACACGATGCTTCTATAAAGAATTAAGATTTATCGATTGATGGGAAAAAGTTGGAAATTACCGATACCTACATTTATCTTTGACAGCATATATCAAGTGAGGGTCGCATTGCTGAAGAAATTAATCGACGTATAAAACTTGGTTGGAGAGCTTTTGGAAAAAACAGTACTATTTTCAAGATCAATATACCACCATGTCTTAAAAACAAATGTTTGATCAATGCATCATTCCAGTGCTCACGTACGGAGCAGAGACGTGGACCTTAACTAAAAAAGATATACACAGACTGCAGACAATTGAAAGAAGCATGGAGAGATTCATGCTCGGTGTAACCAGGAAAGATAAGAAAAGGAACTCTTGAATAAGTAAAATGATAAAAGTAGAAGACATCATAGAGTAAAATCCGTGAATTCGTAGTGGGCTGGACATATTGCCTGAAGGACGTACCACATCAGGCGAATGGTCAGAAGACCACTGCGCGACCAGGGTGGCAACGGTAGATCCTTTAGTTGAAGAGCTATAATACACTTGTGTTCGTTGTTCATAGTGAAAATTGTGTTCACCAAGTTTTCCTTATTTCCTGTAAAACATATTTGAAATGTGTCCATTTTTTTCCCTCCGAACTTCCTGCATTTTTGCATCAGACAGGAAGGAAGATGGTCTTGATTTTCGATATGTTTCAGTTTTTTTTCTGTTGACCGCTAATTGCCTTACAATATACCTGAGATTCACAATATCACTTAAATTCACTGGATAAGAGATCATGAATGCTTGATCACCGTCTAATAATGCGTCAAGGTCACATTTCTAAAATAACTGTCGCCGGCCTTTTATTGAAATATTATTATCAGTCAAAATTGCTAACACATGTTTTTAATTATGAGCTAACTCTTACGTTTCACTCTGTTTTCATTGTCATGTACTTCTTTGTGCCTTGTAAATTAAAGACATGACTTTTGCTTGAAAGGGCGTTTATTATTTGCCACCGTATGCCATAAGTAGTCTGTATCGAAAATCATTCGAACCCATATTTATACGTAAAGCAATTTTTTTAAATTATTCGCTGTGTGCTCATGGGCATCGTGAAATAATTGCCTGTTCACCAAACGCTATAAACCTAAACAACTGGCGTATCAGATTTAAAATAGAAATAAAAAGAACTTACTGATATTCCCTTTCGTCTTGACGCCATTAGAGATATGCAAAAAAGGAAACTACGTGTAAGTCTTTAAATCTAATTTAAATTTTGTGTCTCATTAACAACGGTAGCCGGTAGAGAAGCGTTATGAGTCGCTGAATGATGGAGCCACATGACTGGAGCCTTCTGCAGTCTTTAAAATGAGAATGGGATTTGTACCCCATTGCATTTCATTGCTGGCTGGTGTCTTTTAATCCAAAGCAGCAGCATCTTTTATATTTCTCCCATCCTTGTGTCCTAGATTGAATATACTCCACAGGGGCTTGAAAAATACTATCCCTGAGATGCCCGGGCGATGTAGATTATTGGCCTGGGTAGGTAAATAATGATTCTTGTTACCTGGTCCGAGCAATTAAACTTAAAAAGAAAGTTTGGAATAGACTTTCCTACTACAACAAAACAGACAGTCGTCGCATGTCGTGTTTCATTCCACTGCTAATAACCGGAAGTTGTGTTATGGTTACGGAGTACCAAGGACAGAAGAATATCACTTCTTTAATTTTATTATGCTGTAGGTCCAGATATTTGAACCATATGTATCAGGTGTACAAAAAAGTTTAAAAGCGTTTTTTGTGTGACTTGTACCGCTAATTTACATATTTTGTTGTCATTGTTATGTGACCGTAACTGGTCCAGAGTATAAAATGTGACACGGAAGTTTGCCCAACAGTGAAACGCTCTTGCACATCGGTAGGTGAAAGATGGCAAGCGATACTGCATTTATTCGGCACTGAATTCGTTGCGAATTTCATTAAGGGAAAAGTGCTGTAAAAGCATGTGCATCGATCTGTTCTGTGGGAGAATATTGTATCTAAAAGCACGTGAGTTTTGGTTTAGACAGTTTAAAGCAGTTGATTTTGATGTTAGCGATCGAGAACGTAGCGGCTTTATTGTACGAGAAGCACATTGTAAAAATTCCGCTACCATCTATATAATTTATAGATGTACACCTTTTCATGAAACCAATGGTTTCTCCAAACAGCTCCAAAGAAAGTCTGTGCTGTTAATTCTCAAGAAACGCATAATGCGTATTAAATCCGTTTAGTTTTATGGCGTAATAAGCACAAAGATTCGCCAAGCTTCCGCACTCCTTTGGGAGGGTTTTTCAAGGCAATGGCAGACTACCATTTTTATGTGTACATACCATTGCCTTGAAAAAGCCTCCAAGTGGAGTGCGAAAGCTTGACGAATCTTTGTGCTTATTACGCCAAAAAACTAAATACACTAAATGCGTTTCTTGAGTATTCACATTGTGGTGTATTAAAAATAAAGTATATGCTGTTGATATCAAAACAGTGATCATGCATCGTGGAGATTCGTTGGTGGGAAATAGAGTACGACAGATCAGCTCTATATGGCACTTCTCTCATGCTGAGTGTATTCACAGTTGGTGGCCTTGAATATATGTTTTTTATCTTCCGTTTTATCTGTATAGAATATCTCGATCTTCCTTAAAAATGAATTGAAGATCATACTGCGGATGCAAAATGCGGAGGCTAAAATTGAAGTATCTCGATCCTATGCCTCTAGAGAAAAGATAAGAGAAACGATAAATCATTTTCGTTTTTATGTTCCAGGAATAAGAACTCTGTCTAACGTCTTCTCTACATACATGTTCTCCAGGAATAAGCATCTATCCTGAATTGAGACGTTGTTGCAAAAGGAACATTTGCTACGGTTCTTCGTGTTTTTGTCCTTATGTCTGAGCTCAACTTTGAAGGTCTTTTCTGGGGAAGGAAGTAAAATGAACATAACCACATTTTCCATAATATGGACTAAGTAAGAACTGAAACGAAGTAGTGCTCATTCGTGCTTTATTACGTTTGCAAATCAAACGCCACATGTCGTCCAGAGATTTTGCTAACCTTGACAGGTTTTGTATTGGCTATAATACGACATCACTTAAATTTGTTTCCACTGCTCGAAACATTATTTCTATACCAGAATATTTATTTCTTTTTCTGTGACATTTTTTATTTTTATTTTTTAAGCCCTAGGTAGCCGCCACCGTGGTGCAATGGTCTAAGTGCTGGCTTTTGACCATTGTCAAAAATGCGTCCGGGTTCGAATCCTGGTGAGGCATGGATATTGTGTTTGTCTTACTGCACTGGTTCTACCCTTTCCCCGGAATAGTAGCACTAAATTACGGACGATCGACGGCTTAGAGCCAGTGCCTATTGAGTCGTTAAACCTTTAATAAAAAACCCTTTGTGTAAATAACAACGAAAGACATTTGAAATGAGAACTTCAGTGGCCGAGCGGATTGTAGAGTTGTAAGAGTTTCCGACATCTAATTATTCTTCAGGAAACGAACTATTCCTCCGGAACCGAACGACGCGACGCATGGATGATCATGATCATAAGTACAGGATTTTAGGAAGGGAGTGTCTGACCCCAGGTATTAAACAACCCTTAGAAATAGGAAGCTAGGAGATTTGGGCTAGATTGCCCGATAGGAAAGTGATACGGGAGCGAAGTAGAAAGGGGGAGGAAGACTCCCTTATTTATTACCGGGGGGCCAGTACCCGGGGTCCGACAGCTTAACGTACCCATCCGACGCACGGCGGGTATTTAGTGGATCGAGCGTTCGTACCTGCCTGGGATCGAACCTGAGGTCCTTTCCGTGGCAGTCACGAACGTTGCCCACTAGCCCACCCGCTGCCCATGGATGGGTGAGCAAGGCTTACTGTGAATCAGTTGACCTAAGCTAGAGAAGAGCAACTGCTTTATATGCCTCAAAGTAGCCAACGGTTGTCGTTAAAACTCCAAATTAAAAATAATTTCGGAATTACGTTAGAAAAAAGTTCAATTATTCACTTGTGACTTCTACGCAGTTCGATATCTTTCATATCGGAGGGGAAACACTCTGCACCCTTAAACATACAAGAAGTTCCCAAACGAAAAAAAGAGCCTCGTAGATCTTTCTGAAGTATACATATATTTCAATGCTTTGAGACTGAGCCCATTTGCACATCTACGGTGTATACCCAGAATTTAAAAACACTAATACATGTAGAGTGTTCTGCTACTGTGTAAAATTACTAGATTCAGTTTCAGTGAACACTCGGAATCTTTTACATAGTGCTCAAAACTGGGAGACAACAATCAAAACAGATAAATGCATCAAACTACGCTTTCTTCTAAAACTTTCAATAAAGAATAAGATGATTGTTTAAGTCAAACAGAACCTGAGTTTCAAATGCTGTGAGAAAAATGTGTATAAAGTGTGCTTATGAAATACGTGCAACACTTAGTATTTACCAGTAAAATACACAAATATTCTTAAAAATTCCGCTCCAATTTTTGTTTCCTGTAAAGCCTAAATGTCCCGAAAAGTTTCGTTTTCTGTAAAAAAAATACTACAAGTGAAAGACTCGAAGATGAAAATTATATGGGTCATCTTGATGTTCATGAAATTATATTTACATTTAGACACACATACACAGACACAAATACTTAAAATAAATGAACATTTCTCTTTTGATTGGAGGTTTAACGCCCACCGTGGGCTACAAGCAGTCGCCCGTCCCTAATTTAGGGTTACTGGTTCCAGGGAAGGGAGAGAGCCAGTACCGTAAGACAAACACAACATCCATGCCTCACCGGTATACGAACCCGCACCCGTTTCGGACAAATGATCAGAGGCCATCGCTTAGACCACTGAGCAACCGGGCTGGCGAAACTGCATGAAAATAAAAATATATGTGAAAACATCTATTGTGATTACACTTATTATTATTATTATTATTATTATTATTATTATAAACTAATTTTCTTTTTTAAGAAGCACATATGCAAAATTCAGAACTGACTGAAACGCAAGTTTACTCCTTGGCTTTGATTGTATTATTGTTGAACTTGAACGTGTTACTAGATTATTCTAAGCAATCTGAATTGTACACTGAATTGCCTGTATTTTGCTAATCTCCGTGTAACATCTGCTCAGAAAACTTCAAAATTATATCGCCCTGAAGCCGGAATCGAACACGTGTCTCCCGATTTCCGCTCGAGCATGCTCTCCATTACAGCACCCAGTACAGTGACATTTATAAGCAACTAAAGCTCAGCATTTGCAGCTTAAGAATCTGAATTTCAGATTTTCGTTTGTCGAAGCAATCCTGCCTCATCGTAAGGTGAAACGTTTTTCACATCGAGGCACGGACATAGGTTTTAATTCACCAGTATTTCATATATAGAAATTAAGGAAGAAATATTCCTCAAAAATAGATGGTAATTTCACTAGATTATTCAAAACAATCAGAATTTTGTACGGAATTGCCTGTAATTTTCTGGGCAGTGCTTAAGCCTTACAGCTTGGAGTTTCATTGTCTTAGGTGGTGTAATGGATAACATGCTCGAACGGAAATAAAGAGATGCGGTTTCGATTCCCGTTCCAGGGCAATATAATTTTCAAGTTTTCTTACGTGGAGACCAGTAAACTACAGGCAATTTAGTACACACTTTAGATTGCTTTGAATAATCTAGTGAAATCCCCATGTTTTACTGAGGAATATTTCTTGAACATATTACCTAAGAATGAAGTCACGAGAAATAATGATACAAATTTATTTAATTTAAGTATTATAGACTTGAACAGTGTGGCCGTGCTTTTAAGCCTCACTGAGTTATATCAGAAAATTAGGATCTTCTTGTGATTCTGAATTTAATTCTATACGATTATCTTTAGTGTCTATAAGATTGCTGTTTTTATCATTCTCAAAGAGAGCAGCAACCCACAAAATTTCTGAGTGCTGCTTTTCTTCTGCTGAATAGAAGTCAATAAAGAGTGGAAAAATACACGAATAGTGATTATGATTTAATTTTAGTCTAGCGAGTGTAAAAGGGAAAGTAAGAAAACATTTCGCAATTATTGCTCTATGTGCGTTTCAGTTCGAATTCCTCCTTATAAATAGGGGTCGAAATGATTTTAGAAGTTGACGATAGTGTTTATTTTACTGTGAATTTTATTCATTCATCGAAGAAAATATAAAACCGAAAATGAATAAACTATGCAGGTGCAAGAATACTTTAACCATAAGAGAATTAAGAAAGAAAAGATTTATCAAAAGAAACTTTTATTGATCGATAAAATTTCCTCCTCACACATACTATTGAGAATCAGTGATGTAAAAAATAACATATCATAAATTCGACATTAAGACTAAGAATTATTTAATAAAATTACGTTATTCTGTTTCATGTAAATAAACTTCAATTCAGAAGAAATCTACTCTTACCTATCTTCTCAAAATAAACGCGACTTCAATCCTACTAGCATAAATACATCTCGTAAGTATTGTGTAATTGATTTATAGGTATCCCTCACGGAAGTCTGCTTTCGCTTCTGAGAGCCATCTAATGCTTGAAAACAGACTTCAAAGGAAAGTCAGATTTCCCAAAGGAATGAATTGAAATGCGATCTTAATTCTTTCCGATATTTGTTCACAACTCTATTTTGCGTTGTAAACCATTTTAGCACTTACTGATTTCGTTGCAAAGAGCTCGTAATTCAAAAGTATACCATATGGAAAGCACATCCCTTTATCTAGAGAGTTCCAAGTTAGCTTGTACTCCTGGAAAGCAGAAAAATATTACATCTAGGAATTATTAAAGCAGTTTAACTTCCAAAATATTAAGAATTTTTAAAATGGTGAGCTCACACATTTTCGATTCTTGTGTTACAGAATACATTATCGTCTACGGAAACGTGTTTTTATTTTTCTTGGTTAAATTTGGCTCTTGTACTATTTGTTTCTTCCGATCGCAAATCATTTATCAAGGTATAAGAAAGTCTTCTCGCCGCCCTTAGGGCAAGTAGTGATAAAAAGAGCTGTGCTGTTCGGGACTTTCGGATTACTCGCCATCATTCAAGCTGTAGCGAAAAAGACGAGCCTTTTTTTTCTTTCTTTCATTATTTAGAAGCATAGATCAATTCGACCATTTTTACGATATCGTATTATATCATTTTTTTAAAAATTGGTGATTTCTATGTATTTCAATAAAGCATCAGAATTAATGTCTTTAAAAGTAATTCACTTCATCAAATGTCAGTAGAGTGAATGGAAGAAGCTTTTCAGAAGAACTGCTAGACCACTTTGGGAAGCGTGCCAAACAGTTAGATTGTAAAATTCCCATCTCACAAGTCGTAATTTTGAAAATGTTTCCCTAGTGTTGTAGTTTATATGATGAGACATGTCATAGCTTATAGTAACTGAAGGGACACCAAATAGCTGTAACACTATTGAATTCCAACATAATTTCTTTTTCTGCTTCAAATGTGACTTTAACTAACATTTCTGATATAAGTGCATACGTAACATCTGTTTATATCAATGTTATGTAGCGCATTTACATGAAATATATGCGTTCTTATTCTTCAGCCACTTTGGTTTCTTTTTCAGTAGAACGCGAAATCAGTTTCTTCTCTCTGTAGTATACCGAAAAATGTGAATAAAATCAAGAGACTTCCCGCAGATCTAATTTTGAAACAAGTTTAGAGGAAAGACATGCTAAAATTATGGGGCACTGCTCAAAGAAGTGTACCCGACGACATAGGGAACTAATACAAATCAGACTTCATGTGTTAAATAAGCAGTGCTGCAGAACACAATTTCTGGACATTTGCAGACGTTAAGGTTACCTGTTCTTGGTGCGACAAGTATTCTATTTTTTACTTAAATTTAGGACGTATACTAAGAAATATCAGTCGCAATCGAATACTTAAAAGTGAACTGTAAAATTTAAGTTAACGGAAATAAATCATATTTTTACAAAAAAGCGAAAACGCAGCAGAATTGTGAGCATTAAGTATTTCATTGGAATCTATTTCCATTTGCAATGGAAGAAATAATTTTCGTGGTATTTTTATTTCTTAATCGAACAATACATGATAGGTTACTTGTATTAGCATACTAGGTCTTGTGTTTTATTTGGAGGTTTGAAGACCACCATGATCAACAAAGCAGAACTTATCCGTTAGTGTGCTGTTAAACATTAATACATAACGTGAAAAATGAAACTAAAGATATTTTCTGAAATTCAGTAAATTATAATCGAAGATTTTGTGAAAACATTGGGTCTCATATTGATAAAATGTGTATCAAATATTATTCCTTCGCGATATGGAAATATAAAAAAATAAAATTCACCTTTAATTTTTCATGCGTAAAATGGAAACAAATTAAATGACTAATTATTTACCTTTTTTGTACGTGTACACAACGTGTTTCTTGATTTTCCGAGAAGTATTGGCCATTGTATTTTCTTAAGCATAACCTCAGGGAGACGAAACTGTGAAAACACAATGATATAGCATATACTTCTATCTACATCTGTCTCTGAATACATCGTTTGCTGTACATTTTTTTTCGATTTGTGTTTTCGATTAAATAGTGAGCTATGTTACAAAACACTCCCGCGTATCAAAGCTTTTGCATTCGGCTTCTTATTTCAATTGACTATGTGTATTTGAATTCAGGTACAGGTCAAGCTGTCTAGAGGTATAAACTAGACATAAAGGTCTCAAAAAGTTGAAATTTCCACAATACTACCAGTGCTCTCTCCAAACAAGAAACAATGAACATATGTCCCTCTAAACTGATTGGGCAGCTGCTTGGAGAAGGCATCTTCTTTACTGTAGACATCCATGAAGACCTGATGTTTATATTTGCTTGTGAGCCGCGTCTGGCATGGAGAAAAAGAAAAGTCCCCTTATGAAATTTGCGAGACATCACGTGATTATAACGGAGTACTCTGAATATCTCTGGAGAAACAAGAAACTGAAAACATATCCGAAGGAGAGCAGGGCGGAGCGGTCAAACAACTTTCCAACACGACACCGATAGGTCCCAAATCAGACCTTCCATAGTTGTAGCCACTTGAATTTGCTGCCACTTCCGATATGCAGCTCAGATCTCGCTCGTAGTGATTTTCACTTGTTCCCCCCCCTCCTAGAGGAATGTTTCAGGAGACATCACATCTGGCAAAGAGGTGAAACCAGCAGTGGTTTTAGAAACAAAATCCTGTTGGGTTTTTTTTTAGGACTGATTCCGAAAACTATTGACACGTTGGAACAGGTTAATTGAAGTAGGTTTATGTGGAGCAGTAATTATGCAGCGTTTTAAATAAAAGACGAAGGTAAATTTTTATTTTACTCAAAAACTTCTATAAATTTATTTTATTGTAGTGGAGGCAACACTTTTCCGCCGATCTAAGTATTTAGTACCTAACTCCGACAAACTAACGCAAAGCATTCCATCAAAACAAATACCCTCATAAACAAATATCTAGGCTCATTATGAGATATTTGGGTTCGCTACTGTGATGCTCTGCGTTCACAAACAGGTTTAACAATAAGTTATAATAATCTAAATCGAAAGAGTCGTAGATACTTTTGAATTTTCTAATGAAGATCACAGAAAATAAAATATATTGTGACATGAAACATGTTTTGGGTTTGCCATACTAATAAAAATGGTAAACCAATTATCTCCAAGATAATTTTAGCGCTGAACTTTTATTCGGATATGCTGTTCAGAAATTATTGAGTTTAAATGACCACGCTGAACTTTTCGTGCTATCAGTTTCTGGAGTTGTTTCCCTTTTCTAACCACAGGTTACTGAGTTTCGAAAAATTGCTCCTATTTCAGTATTTGTCAAATGGCTCCGTTTGTGTCGCTATTACAGACATGCAAGAGAGTGCCCAATTTGAAGAATAACTAGCTGTACGTACCATCTATTGCTTTCCATTCATTCGGTAATTTATGTTTTACCGAAAATATGTCGTGCAATTCTCTTTCTTCAAATTATACGGATTTCACTTTAGTTCACCAGTGCTGAACACTCAGTTTTCATTTTTCTTATTAGTTTAAGCTTATCCTCGTCTGCAACTTAACTCCGGTCTTTTATGTTTTATTGCCGCTTTTATCGCTATTGGTGATTTTAAGCAAAGCATCGATATAATTATACAGCTATACTGCCGTCGCCTAGTTTCTTTTGTCAATGAATCCAAAAGTAAGAATAACAATAAAAGTTAGGAAATGTCACGAATTATTTGGTCTACATCTCTGAGCCCGAGAAAAGTTTCGGAAATGTTGCAGCGATTTGTGACGGAGTAGTTCGAAGCGCTGGCTTCTGATTATTCTTCCGAAACAGATCCCGGTTCGAATCCCGAGTGAAGCGTGGATAGTGTGTCTTACGCCACTTTTTCCCTTACCTGGAGCCAGTGGCCCTAAATTAGTGACGGACGTATCTAAATTACCCTAAAGCGATTCGTTAAGTGGTATGAAGCTCTGGCTTCTAATCTTTCGTCAGAGATGGATCCGGGTTTGAATCCCGAGTGAGGCAGGATGGTGCGTTTTTCTTACGGCACCGGCTATTTCTCTTCCCTAGAATCAGCTGCACAAATTTGGGGCTGTCTACTGCTATCAAACTAAGTTGCTCACTGTTGCAGTTAAATCCCCAAACAAGTAAACCGCTCATGGTTGTACTGCGTAATACATACGGGTGAAAAACAATCTATAAATCCGTGCTATTAATTGTGTATTGGTAATAAAGGTTTCAACATCAAAATCCTTGAAATAGTTTTCAATCTTAATGCCATCGATTCCAATTATTAGCGCTTCGAAAGTAGTTCAATACATCGGTATTTTAATAAATCGATTGAAGCAGTGTATGTTATTAAAGATATCGTACATTGCTTAATCGTTCTCCACAATGATGACGTATTTTTTTAAGTATAAAAAAAGTAACCAGCTACACTATTTGCTGAATTGAAGCATGATTCTTTGCTGTATTAAAGTGGTTA
The DNA here is from genome assembly GCA_039090855.1 of Macrothele yani. Classification (NCBI taxonomy): domain Eukaryota; kingdom Metazoa; phylum Arthropoda; class Arachnida; order Araneae; family Macrothelidae; genus Macrothele; species Macrothele yani. The sequence goes on along the minus strand of CM076989.1, from coordinate 62,134,044 downwards.
GCATTCGGATATACATCCGCAATCATACGTATTCAAACGTTCAAAGTTTTCTTTGCTACAGTAAGACTTTCGTACCTCTGTTTCTACGATCTCGTGCCATTCGCGTGTTGAACAGTATTAATTTTTTTCTTTATCTGCAGCGAGTGACAGAAAAATATGTGCGGATTACGGTAAATCAGCCGATTTCTGAAAATATCCGAGCTCGTAACATTTCCTGAAGATATTAGCTCGATATATATCCCAAAAATTTTAACTTACGGCCCTCTAGAGATGATAAGAAATGCCTTAAAAGTATTTGAAGAAGGCAACTCATAACACAAAGAAGCGATACTACTCTTGTACAAGCACAAGCAGCAAAGAACGGTTATATTCCTCAGTAGACAGCTTTGAATGCCAGACTATCTCCCGGAGAACCGTCAAAAGCATAAAAAACGATCCGCATCTTTTTTTCGCCCGCAAATGCCTCTATGTTTCACGATGAACGTGAGCAACCTCCAGCATTTTTGCTCAGCTGTAAGCATCCGACCCCAGAACCGAAGACATAAAACTAATGCCAATGTTGTAACATGGTGGAAGCAAACGCCACGTCAAATACCCAACAGAGGGCCATAGAAGATGATCTGGGTCTGCACTTGTAAGGGAAGGGGTTCGTGTTATTTATTGGTGGTGCTTTCTTCAATGTTTAGATTTTTTTCCCCTTCAGGAATTGTTTCCTAGGTGAATTGTTATTTGCATGATACTTCACTTCCTCTTTTATAGGTGCGAAAGGAAATAACAATAACTCCGTCTCGCTTTATAAAGAACTTTTGCAGAAGTATCACATTGCCTCTCCTTCCTGATTTATTTCAGTTCAGGAAATATGCTTCATCTTTGGTTTTGTGAGTGAACAAATTCTTCTTGCTGTTACTTGGGAAGAGTGTTTTGTTAACTAGTTTCCTTTCAGTTTTTTCCCCCTTATTTAAAATTTTATTCTTCACATTGGCCCTTTGCACCAAAGTTTTTGGGGTTCATACATGCATTTCGTTGATTCCAAATTTTACGGGTTGTTGTATACAACACGGTGTACTTAATTCATGCTCGTAGTGACATATAACTCATGTAATTCTTTCATAATCGCATGGAGTTTATGCTCATATTATCACGTCGGAGCACTTTGGCTTTGCATGGCGCTTCGTAATTGTGTGAAAGTTCGCGTTGTTCGTGTTTCATGGCAAACTCGTCTATATATTACTCCTCGTCGTTCACTTATGGCATCATATAAGCGTACTTCATTTCATTCTAATAAACCGATTAAAAAAGCACCATCTCCAATGCTAGACAGGTCAGACAGAACATCCTCCGATTAATTGACGTAAATGTACAAGGTATTGATTTATTTTGGGGAAAATGATCCATGAGAATAAGTTTTTGAACTCATCATGCTATTGATAATACTAATACATAATGCACATTCCCGAAAATGAATAGAACCATTTTTGAGAACTTAATGTCTTTATACATAGCTCATCATCACGAGATGCGAACTCATTAGATATCTACCTGTAAATTGTTACCAAACATACCATCTTGGGTTCCTGTCGTGCTGGTAGCCAAACATGAAAACTTCGCCGAAAAATACTATGGAGAATTTTTATCGTACACTGTTGTTTGCGTGATGCTAATTTATCAGTAACATTGGAATGCTTTAGATTCCAATGCTACTGATAAAGATTATTTCATATTAGCGGCATAAGGTAACAGCACAGAAGGAAACTTGTTTCCATTGTGCAAAAGGACACCTTTCAAACTAGTTTCAGATGAGTCAATGAACAATCACCTCTCTGTTGTTTCATGTTCATGACCAACAGATCAAATATTGTCACAATAACGTAAATTATTTTCTTGAGAAACAAACTAACTGATCCTTGCGGTCATGAAAAAACACACTTTAGTGCCCCGCTGAAGTAGATTCCAGCCTTTCAGCCCAGACTCCGAAAGTTCGGTCTGTGTTTTGGACAAATTCAAATCCTGAACAACGTCGTTTACATTACTTTGAGATAACAGATGTGGTCAAAAGAAGAGGCCTAGTTTCGAAAGTAGAGTTATGTTGCTCCTCATGTTGAACTAGACTAGTTGCTTAGTTTGAGAGCCTTCATCTTTTACGTTTATTGGAGGCTGTGGTGTAGGTAAGTCCTCACTGTGAGGAACTGGCTTGATAGCAGATGGCAAATTTAGGTATATCTATGTGTGTTTAGATTTACTTGTTATTCCTTTTATGTGTGTTAAGCAAAAATAAGTCTGATGAATGATCTTTGGGTCTCCTCCAAACCACGGGAACTGCAAAGCACATATGCCGGAAACCCGTTACTCATTCTGTCATTCTTCACACATCTCGAACTGCAGATATGATGTGATCAGCCTTATCTTAGTCACTTACTTTACAGCCAAAATATAATTCAACATTTTTTAACGAGCCGAGTGCAGTTTTGCCGTTGATCGTTAAGTGTCTATTCCCCACACATAACAGAAGGTATCTGGAGGATTTAAACACTTCCTTGGCATATTGGCACGGAATCAGCCACAACACAGGTGCGCAGTATTCTAATTACTAGACAAAAGAGAACCCAATTGATTTTTCAGTGTGTACACAGTGGATATCAGGGTCATAGCCGCATAGGTTGCTCAGAATAGTGACGTGTTTATGTCGCGACACGCTCCTTAACTCGTCTGTCTGCTGCGTGCCTCCCAGATTTAGTCTATCTGCCGCGAGCCTATTTGGGAAAAATTACATAACAAATTGTGACAAAACAAGACAAATCTTTAAATATATTTATTAATAAAAATCACGGAAAAACTGTGGGCGATAGAAAAATTCTGATTGCATATTTGAGTTCAACGTGAAGAGTTGTGTTAGAAACTCCATGTGCCAAAAATTGTGTTGAACAGTGTTGTTATTCCAGCATAAATTATAATTTTTAAGGAAGTACTCTGTGAAGAATAAATGCTTATCTTGTTTAAACACATATTTTATAATAACTGTTAAATTTAGCCTAAATGCTGATTTTCTGTTACATGTTCATTTCAAGACAACTGCCAATTTTTGCACAAATGTTCTTTTGAGGTTATACTCTTTTCAAATTAGATGACCATTTTACAATAAATGTTTATTTTAGGGCAAATGCACAAGTGCACATTTTAGTAAATTTGCTCACCCAAAGCCAAATGCGCATTTTAAGGTATATTCACGTTTTGGAATTTTTTGGAGGGCACTGAACAAGACTATGCACACCAACCTCGACATACCACACTAACCGTATTTTTTGTAGTACGTAGAATTGATTTGTACACACAATGTGCAATCGGTAACGCGAATGAGCTCTCCTCATCCAAGGTAAATGAAGATAAAATTTGTAAAACCTAATCTCTCATTGAAACGAGTAATAAAACGCAGCTCACGGAATATTCTATTTGAAGTCATTGGATGAATAATGTATATTTAAAAATACTGTCGAACTTTCAAAGATTATTTCCTATTCCTTCTATAACTACTGAACTCCTCCGTTATAAACGAAATCTGCATAATGGTACATTTGTTTAATATCTCAAATTCTCAGCCACTGTGGGACTCCTGTAAGAACATTTGATCCATTAAGATATTGTATGGGGCGCATGGTCAGTACCCGGACATCGATACAAGAGCATTTCAAGCAACATATGAGAAACCAATGTCTCCTAGTTATCGAGTAGACAAAGGTGCGATCTGTTGTTCGAATCCCGATTAAATGGAAACCATGGACATGGTGTTTTTCTTTCCAGCGATGGCTTTCTTTCTTCTCTGGAGACAATGGCTCCAAATTAGAGAACACACTATAAGCCATATAACATTTTTTCTGATGAAAAAATATCTTACAGCTTCATTGCAATATCGAATACTTAATTTAATTGTCGTTTCTGTTACTGATGGTAAAAATACTGAGCTTTCCTTGTAAGGCGTCAGGACCTATCGACTACTGTACGCATGGAAATGGTAAAGGTTACTTTTTGTGATTATACATGTACCTTGCGATACCAGTGTACTAGGTACACCTGCCTATGATGCATAAATGATTCCTTCAAACACCTAACGCGCATCGCAAGCGCAGTTTGTGATATACAGCAGACAGATCAGCTCATCTGGCATCAGTCAACGTTTGATTGAGAGCTGGAGTAGGGAAAAGGTGTGATCACTGTCTCTCTCTCTCTCTGTCGGAGCGCCTTTGAACGTGGCATGATTGTTGGTGTCAGGAGTGCTGGTTGGAACATTCCTAAAACGGGGCAGTGCTTCTGGACATTTTGTCACAAGCGTATGAACAGTTTACAGTAAATGGTGCTACGCGACAAGCAAAAGCTTCCCCCAATCAACGATCCTTGGACGAAAACACCAGACGGATCAGAGGGTTCAAGAACAATGTCGAGAATAGTGCACGCCAACAAACGGCTGCTTTGTAGACAGACCAGTGACACAGACCTCCCTTGTAGACAGACCAGTGACACAGACCTCCCTTGTAGACAGACCAGTGTCCCATACTTTCCTTGTAGACAGACCAGTGTCACATACTTTCCTTGTAGACAGACCAGTGTCACATACTTTCCTTGTAGACAGACCAGTGTCGCATACTTCTCTTGTAGACAGACCAGTGTCGCATACTTCTCTTGTAGACAGACCAGTGACAGACCTTTGTGCGCAGACTGACTTAACAGACCCGTCTCCTCTAATCCACCCAGACAGGCCAGAATCCGTGAAATTTCTGAAGAACTCAACGTTGCTGTGCCAAAGGTAATGTCCGATCGCACTACGTCCCGGACCATGTATTTTGCAACAGCCAACGATCATGGCCCCTGTTCCTTTTGTCTCCTCTAATCCATTAGCTGTTTTCGTCCACAGGATCGTCGATTTCTGAAAGGTTTGGACGTGTTGCACCAATTACAGTAAATCCTTGCCAGTTCTGCGTGAGAAGCCCAGAAGGACGCTTTTTGGAAAATGCTCGAACCAGCACGCCTGGCGCCAAATATACCACGGTCAAAGTCGCTCAGATCACTCGTTTTCCCCATTCCGGTACTTAATATAACGCTAACTTAAACTTGACGAGCTGGTCTGTCTGCTTTACAAGACTCACCGCGCTCACAAGGCGTCTTATGTGTGGTAATGAACAATTTACATGATGAACTGCCATTTCAGTGTATTCATGCATCTCTTATTTATCCATAAAATACGTTGACTTGCAATGAGTATAATCAACAAACTGGAAAAAGACAGTCAGAAAATCTTGATATTTTAAAGATTTTGTTATGATGCTTTTAAAGTTACTTTGTATTTTTTTTAATTGGAGGTTTAACGACCACCGTGAGCAACTCAATGGGCTATAAGCAGTCGCCCGTCCCTAATTTAGGGTCACTGGTTCCAGGGAAGGGAGAGAGAGCCAGTGCCGTAAGACAAACACAACATCCATGCCTGACCGGGATTCGAACCCGGACCCCGTTCAGACAAATGATCAGAGGCCATCGCTTAGACCACTGCGCCACCGGGGCGGCTTACTTTGTATTGCATTCAGCCTGGTTGGAGAATACGTCGGCGTTATCAAACTTTGAATTCAAGCAATCTGTGCCTGTTAAGATAACGTCAGCAGTGTTGGCTATAAACAGTAACTCGCGCGTTAAGGTTGAATTGACCTGGTATTAAGGACAGGGCTATGAAAATTCGCTTTTGCCTGCTGCCGATGTTTGCTAAACTGCTTTCGCCAAACAGAGGGGTGTCTAAATTACTAATTCAACTAGCCATGATGCAGAAGTACAACGCCACAAGGATGGCTTCAAGACCCGATAACTCAACTTTGGGAGGTGCAAATTCGTCCAGGTGGCGTTCCTGTGCAAATTTAATTTTCTCCGGAAATGAGAAATATTCGAATACTGCTTGTGTAATCTTACCTTTGATTATGCTGTTGCTGCCAGGATAACTGATAATGTCCTATGAACTGCTTAAAATGCGATCCGAGAATTGGAAACATAAGAATCAGTAAAATCTGCAGATCATATTAGTAGATAATAAAGGTAATGTATACACTGCTGGCCACCCAAAATTCAACACCAAGAAGGAAGCATCCAATTGGCGTGAAATTCGCAGAATGCGTAGCCCGCGAGAGGACATGCAAGCGATTAGCATTGCATGACATATGCAAATCATGTACGCCCGGCATGCCAACGAGAAGCACTGTAAAAAGAGTGCACAGAAGGCGGGGTGTAAGCAGTGGAAGTGTGTTGTGCTGCCGGACCTGTGCGTGGGAAGCTTCCTGATGCCTCGTCGCAGAATACGGCAGTCATTCCAGCACCTTTCGGAATTCGACAGAAGACGAATAGTGGCTTATCGCGACATCGGTTTATCGTACCGTGACATCGACGCGAGTGTGGGTAGACATACAGCCACAGTGAGGCGAGTATGGATTCGGTGGGTGCAGGAGAGACGGACGGACATACGTGAGCGATTGTCGTAACCACGGCTCACCACCGAACATGAGGTCTGGCATGTTGTGCGGCGGACACTGAAGGTTCGCACCGCCACATCACGAACGTTAGCGCAGGAATTAGGGTGTGCTGCGCAATAACCTGTGTCAACACGCACCGTTCGACGTCGTCTGCAGGAGCGGAGACTCGTCGCACGGCGCCCATTGCTCCGATTACCATTGACGTTACACCACCGGTGAGTGTGGCAGCAGTGGGCCGTTGAACGCCGCACCTGACTACGGAATGGCACGACATTGTCTTCTCCGACGAAACCTGCTTCTGCCTGTAACACCACGATGGTCGGATTCGAGTGTGGCAGCACCGTGGCGAGAGACTGTATGACGCCTGCATTATGCATCACCATACCGGTTCGTCACCTGGCGTTATGGTTTGAGGCGCAATTGGATATGACACCCTCACCCTCTAGTACGCATCGCCGGTACACTCAACAGTCACCGCTACATCTCCAACGTTTTGAAGCCTGTAGTCCTCCCTTACCTGCAGGACCTACCAGCGTCCACGTTTCAACAAGGCAATGCGCACGTGGCACGCATTGTGCAACAATTCTTCACGACCCACCAGGTGTCACTGCTGCCGTGGCCCGCCTGTTCCTGTTGGCCATCGAACACGTCTAGTCGCTGATCGGCAACAGAGTGGCCCGGCAAGCGCCACCCGCGGCTACGCCTGATGAACTGTGGCAACGTGTGGAAGCAGCCTGGACAGACATACCCCAAGGTCACATCCAAAAACTCTTTCGATCGAAGCGGCGGCGTGTAGTGGCAGTTATTGCCAGCCATGGGATCCAAACGACCTATTGATGTCTGCTTGTTCCGCAAGTTGCACATGCCTGTAAGCTCAATCGTTTCATCTTTGTATCTGTCGTTATGTGTCCAGTAAATCTGGTTTTGCTATCTCGTTTCCGTCTTGGTGTTGCATTTTGCGTGGCCAGCAGTGTATAATTAATGCAGTAATTTTACTTGATGGACGATTCGTGTTAAAAACGTTGAAAATTAAAATATCGCTTAAACACGATAAAACGCATATGTAGTACACATACATGTAATTAAGCTTTACTAATAAAATACACACCACATGAGAATTTTCGAGGATCGCAACGTCCCCATCTTCAGCTGTTACATTCATGAGTACCACCAAGATATATATATATATACAAACACACTGAATGGCTACTTTATTATGACCACTCCCTCAGTACTTCATTTGGCCACCTTTTGCCTTTAATACCGCGTCGATTCTTCGTGGCATGGACTCTACGAGATGTTGATAGGTGGTTTGTGGAATCTGAGATCATGCCTGATGAATAGTACTTTCCTGGAGTGTGAGATTGCAGGGCTATGGATTCAGCTGTCTGATGTCGCTTTCAACTTCATCCCACAAATTCTCGATGGGGTTGAGATCTGGAGTTTGTGGGGCCACCTAAGCAAAATGAACTCACCAGCATGATGCTGAAACAAACTCTGTACAATACGAGCACTATGGCAGGACGCATTATCTTGTTGAAAGTAGCCATCGCCATTGGGATAAACCATCCACATGACAGGATGCACTTGGTTCGCAACGATGTTTAGATATGATGTGCCAGTCAGACTTTGGTCAACACGAATTAAAAGGGCCAAAACATTCCTCAAACCATTACGTTGCCTCCACAAGCTGGAAGGGTTGTAGCAATGCATTTGGGGTCCTTGCTTTCGTGTTGTTTCCGCCAAATTCTTACTCGGCCATCGGCATGGTGCAACTGAAAACGTGATTCATCGGACCACATAATTTGTTTCCAATTATCGACTGTCCAATCCTTGTGCTCCTGTGTGAACTGGATACGTTTTTTCTTGTTAACTGCAGACAGCAAGGGTGTTCAGACAGGCCTTCGGCTGCCATATCCCATTCGATGCAGTGTACGGCGAACAGTGCTTGTAGAGATTATTTCAGGGGATCGTTGATTAAGATGGTCTGTAATTTGCTGCATTGTTGACCTTCTGTTGTCTGTTACCAGTCTGGACACTCTCCGTTCCGCCAGAGCAGTCACTAGTCGATGACGACCACACGTTGCACGTAGAGCCCCAGTTTTTTGGCTACATTCCAGTCTTTAAACACTTTAACAACAGCTGCTCTGGAACATTTCAAGAATGCGGCGGTTTCGGTGATACTCGCTACGAGGCTCCGAGCGGCTACAATCATCCCACGTTGAAAGTCCGTCAAATCACATTTTTTACCCATCTCGTCACCCAAAAATCACTTCTACTACTGTCGCAAGCACTAAGCTTTTTCTTTTTATAGTAGTGTCGCCCTCTGGCGGCAACAGCGTGCAGCTGTAGCTCATTTGCTTAAAACTGTCAGGTGGTCATAATAAAGTGGCCACTCAGTATGTGTGTGTCCGTGTGTATATATATACTGAAGAGCAATAGAATTAGAGATACCTGTCTAGTAACGTGTAGCATCACCTTTCGCCCTGATGACTGCGGCGATTCGCTTCGGCATGGACTCGACAAGACATCGGAAGCGTTGGGAAGCCATACGGATCCACGACCTCTGAACAAGCTCTTACAGTTCACGAAGATTTGATGGAGGGGGTCAGAGCCTCGAACATCTCACGATGTCATCTCAGATGTGCTTGATGGGATTGCGGTTAAGGAGATCTTGCTAACCAAGGAAGCAAGGTCAGGTCGGTGGAGTGTTCATCCAACCATTCTGATAAAATACGGGAGCGATGGCACGGTGCATTGTCTTTTTACAGGATGAGGTCCCCATTGGGATGTTGAAGACGCACAAACGGAAGCAAATGGTCGTCCAGAATATCCCGGTAAAGTTGACTTGTAAGGGACGATGTGACACTTTTCAGGGGTCACATTTCAGTCCAGGTAAACAGTCCCTTGACGAGAATGCCATCCCCACCAGCTTGAAGAGTTCCCTGCTGGCAAGAAGGATCCATCGCTTCATGTGGTGTGCGCCGCACTCGTATCCTGCCATCCTCATGTACCAACGTGAATCTCGACTCATCAGTCCAGGCAACATTTTTTCACATGTCTAGTGTCCAGTGGCGATGTTCCCGCGACCATGCTGAACTTTGCAACCTGCGATGAGCGGTCAGCTGTGGTACCCTCGTGGGACGATGGCTTATGTACCCCATAGCGAGGAGGCGGTTCTGGATGGTGTGGCTGCTTACACGTTTTTGTGCACCACCGTTAAAATACAGAGTGATTTCTTGCACTGTGGCCAGTTTATCAGCTCTTACAATGCGAGCTAGCCTACGATGACCCCGCTCAACCACACGCTGTTGTCCAAGGCAGTTGGCCCTTGAAAGGATGGTTTTACCGGATTTGATGTACTCACGGTGCACCCGTGACACAGTGGCTCGTGAAAATCCCAGTGCCTGCACGACTTTAGAGATGGAGTAACCCATTCGGCCAAGCCACGACAATTTGTCCACGATCAAATGTGCTTATATCCTTCGTCTTAACCATACTGCGTCCGACTCTTACTGATTCCCGTCGCATCATTCCTTATATTGTCGGATCGCTGCATACGTCATGTCGTTTCCGTTTACAGGGCAGCCCACAGCGCTACATTTGCATAACGATAGCCGTCTCTAATTCAATTGCTCTTCAGTGTATAACACCATCGTCAGAAACCAGCAATATCGCAACGCTATCTAGGATTTAAACAATGTATTTAAAATAAATCCTGAAAATGTTCTAATAAAATAGTGCATGGTTTCGATATAACTTTAGGGACATAATAATTAGAAGAGAGATCCGAATGATGCAATATATAGGCTCTCCATAATAACAGTGAGTCCTCACTCTTATTATTATACAATATATAGGCTCTCCGTAAATAATAACAGTGATTCCACGCTTATTTTTTATGGAGAGCCTATAGTATATTGCATCATTCGGATCTCGTTGTAATGATTTCTCTAAAGTTACATCGAAACCATGAGCTATTTTATTTGAACATTTGCATGATTAATTTTAAATGCATTGTGTAAATCCTAGATGGCGTTGCAATATTGTTGGTTTCTTTTTTTTTTTTTTTTTTGATTGAAGGTTTAAAGACCACCGTGAGCAACTCAATGGGCTATAAGCAGTCACCCGTCCCTAATTTTGGGTCATTGGTTCCAGGGAAGGGAGAGAGCCAGTGCCGTTAGACAAACACAACATCCATGCCTGACCGAGATTCGAACCCGGACCCCTTACGGACGAATGATCAGAGGCCAGCGCCTTAGACCACTGCGCCACCGGAGCGGCTTGTTGGTTTCTGACGATGGTGTTATATATATACAGGGGCCGCCCCGGTGGCGCAGTGGTCTAAGGCGTTGGCCTCTGATCATTCGTCCGTAATGGGTCCGGGTTCGAATCCCGGTCAGGCATGGATGTTGTGTTTGTCTTACGACACTGGCTCTCTCCCTTCCCTGGAAGCAGTGACTCTAAATTAGGGACGGGCGACTGCTTATAGCCCATTGAGTTGCTCACGGTGGTCGTTAAACCTCCAATCAAAAAAAAAATATATACAGGGTGATTCATAAAGAAGTATACAGTTCCAAACCACAATAAAACGAGATCAATGTAAGATATTTTATGTTACCTGTAACAGAATTGTAGAGGAATGTTTCAAGGGGTTTTTTTAGAGACAGTCACAGATGTTCTATGTGTGCATCCTCAGTCACACGACACACATCGAGCCAGTAATCCATTTCTGCTCAAATGCAAGGTAAGATATCTGAATCAAATGCAGTGATAGTGGCTGTGATATGCTGTTTTAGCTCCGCTAGATCAACAGGAAGGGGAGGGACGAATACCTTGTCCTTTACGTACCCCCACAGGAAAAAGTCACAAGGTGTTAAGTCAGGACTTCTGGGTCGCCATTGGGTCAGTGACATGTTGCAGTTCGCGGCTCGTCCAATCCATCGGTGAGGAAGATGTTCATCGACTGACTAGTCACGTGCGCTATGGCCTACGTCACTTCCCTCAGTAGCGGGACACAAACTTTATGAGTACATCTACCTAACGGTTCGCAGTTGTGGTCAGTGTCCTCAACTGTTAATGTTTTACAGCACCTGGAAACTGTATAGTTCTTTATGAATCAACCTGTATATTTTGGTCTTACTCGTGAATTCAACATCTGAAGATGGGGATGTTGTGATCCTCTTAAGATCTCATGTGGTGTGTGTTTTATCAGTAGTATCTTTATCTTCCGCTGACTCACTGGCAGTATTGCCAAATTATAAAGACTCTTCGGAGAAGTGGTGTACAGTTCAGTGAGAAAACTTTTAACCAAAAAGTAAAATTTACGTAACCAAACAGGAACTCAACACGATGATTATTTAGAGTTATGAATCAAAAGTACATTTTAGTACACAGCCATAAGAAAGTACTTCTGAGAGCGATGTGATTAATATATTTTTCACTATGTAACAGCGCAATATTAAAAACGATTTAAGATATTTCAAAAGATCATTAATTTCTTTTTCTGTTAATTGAGACTTAAAAAGCAAGATTTGTTTGGTCCAACAGCGAACTTCTTTCTCGATGCAAATTGATATGTTGGTTGTTCCGATATCAGCATATCAAGCGAGTTAAAGCGGGCTTGAAAAATATCTGAAAAGTTACATGTCCAGCTGGGCATCTGCAGAAATTATTTATCTGCCCAGGCAGTAAAAGCTGGATGATAAGATAACAAATCAGAACCCTGATGTATTTTTTAAGTTAAAAATATCAAACTTTTTACATGCTTTCTCATTCCAGTTTTAAGGGTATCTATCCAAAATGTTTAATACACAACAGTCTGTACCTCAAGCTTTAAGATGGTGATGCCTCAATTAGTATGAAGTGGTATAATGATGAAATTGCTATTTCAGAAATTTAATGATTGTGTCATTTTCTTTCGTTCACGTTTTCGCCATTTGTATTAAACACCGGAGGCTAGTTCCATCAGAGGCATGGCATCCCGTCGCTGACTACACTGACGGAAAAAATCCCAACACCAAGAAGGGGTTGTGTTAGATAAACGACAGTTGGTAGGCGGTGAGAGTACATCTGTAAGATGACGTCTATGCAAATTTCGCGCTTGGCGCATACGTGTGGCGATAGTAGCGACCCTCGGAACATGCAAAGCAGGTTTACTGTAAATACGCGCTGTAACGTTCGTGAGCGTTAGTTATCGTTGAGATTCGACGTAGGGTGTTGATGTTAGTCAAGAATGCCTTTAAGAAGACGAAGAAGCCATTATCAACAGCTCACGGAGTTTGAACGAGGTCGTGTAACAGGGCTACGAGAAGGTTGATTTTCGTTCCGCAATATTGCAGAACGACTTGGCAGGAATGTAGCCACTGTGCATGATTGTTGGCAGCGGTAGTCAAGTGAAGGTACTGCCTCAAGAAGACCGGGTTCCGGCCGGCCACGTGGCACTACTGAGAGAGAAGACCGCTGTGTTTTTTTTTTTTTTTTTTTTTTTTGATTGGAGGTTTAACGACCGCCGTGAGCAACTCAATGGGCTATAAGCAGTCGCCCGTCCCTAATTTAGGGTCACTGGTTCCAGGGAAGGGAGAGAGCCAGTGCCGTAAGACAAACACAACATCCATGCCTGACCGGGATTCGAACCCGGACCCCTTACGGACGAATGATCAGAGGCCAACGCCTTAGACCACTGCGCCACCGGGGCGGCAAGACCGCTGTGTACGGCGTATGGCCGTGGCGCATCGTACCGCGTCTACGGCAGCAATTCGAGCTGCAGTTGCCACCACAGTGACACAACGAACTGTTACAAATCAGTTACTTGAAGGACAGCTCCGAGCCAGACGCCCTGTAGCGTGCATTCCACTTACTCCAAACCACTGCCGTTTGCGACATCAGTGGTGTCAAGCTAGAGCTCATTGGAGGACGGAGTGGAGATCTGTTGTGTTTTCTGATGAAAGCCGGTTCTGCCTGGGTGCCAGTGATGGCCGTGTGTTGATTAGAAGGAGGCCAGGTGAGCGCCTGCAACCAACCTGTCTGTGGCCGAGACACACTGGACCTACACCTGGAGTTATGGTCTTAGGGAGCAATTTCCTATGACAGCAGGAGCACTCTCGTGGTTATCCCACGCACCCTGACGGCACAGTTGTACGTCGGTCTGGTGATTCAAATCTGTTGTGCTGCCATTCATGAACAGCTTTCCAGGGGTGTTTTCCAACAGGATAACGCTCGCCCGCATACCGCTGTTGTAACCCAAAATGCTCTACAGAATGTCGACATGTTGCCGTGGCCTGCTAGATCACCAGATCTTTCACCGATCGAGCACGTATTTGACATTATTGGACGACAACTCCAGCGTCACCCCCCCAACCAGCATTAACCGTCCCTGTATTGACCGACCAAGTGCAACAAGCATGGAACTCCATCCCACAAACTGACATCCAGCACCTGTACGACACAATGCATGAACGTTTGCGTGCATGCGTTCAACATTCTGGCGGTTAGACCGGTTATTAATGCACCAGCAATTAAAAATGGCTCTTCTCGCGCTTACATTAAGCTGTGATCTTGAAACCTTAATCGATTAAATATGTTACCTATACAAATGTATTGCCGCCATTTCATTCCTCTACAACTATTTTTTCGTGGTGTTGGGATTTTTTTCCGTCAGTGTATAAACAACATTTGGAGCAAATATATTAGGTATACAAATAAGTTTTAAAGCGTTTTAAGAGAACGCAACAAGTAATTTGAGAGAAAACAACAATACCTTTACGAACCAAAATATGCGCTGTCATTATCTATCACCTTACGCCATCTGTCGGGCAGCTGACGGATTCCAACCATGAAGAATACGTCGTGTGACGCGATGAAGTCATCAATCCATTTTTGCACTTAGTCACATATCCGAAACCATACAGCAGACAAACCATGTTGCATCGATCGGAACAAACTATAGTCTGAAGGGTCTATGTCGGGACTATACGCCGGGGCTGCTCCAAAACTTCCCGGCCAAGCGTCAATAACTTTTCCTTGACCTATTTCGCGACATACGGCCTAGCGTTGCCATACAGTAATTTCACGGGACGCAATTATTTGCCTGTGAATAGATGTATCAGACAGATTTCCTCGTTCAATCGCAGCAATTGTTGCTTGTAGCGATCAGCAGCAACAGTTTGCTTCTGTTCCAACAATTCATAATAAAGCAGACGACCCTTCATATCCCACCAGATGCACAGCAGGACTTTCTTGGATTGACTGTTGCATTTCGGTGTCGACGTAGTTGCTTCATCGGGGTCTTCCCAGTGTTTTTTGTGTCGGGATTGTACAGTTTCCAATTTTCATCATGCGGAACGATTTTCTACAGGAAAGACTTTCTGTGCTGTTTATTCAACATATTCAAACACTTTATTGACATGCTCATCCTTGTTCATGTGGCTCAGGTCATGTAGCAACCATTTTCCTTCCTTCTGAATCGTTCCCATTGCGCGTAAACGATTGGAAAGTGTTTGTTGTTACCCCCAGTTGTTCAGGTAGTTCTTTTTGCATTTGAGGCGAATCTTCATCCAGCAATGCTTGCATTTCCTCATGTGCAGCCTTCTGCGGAGAAACTATACGATAGCCAATCTGTGTATATATATTTTTAAATCCAGAATAACAAATATAATTTTTTGTTCATAATTATTTTCTTTTCAGATATTTACTGATATGTATTCCATGGCCGTATGTAAATGTTTGTTGATGACTTTCATTCCCTTTTTAAACATGAACTACTTCAAAAAGTTCCTAGAGAATTACCAAGTTCATAAATAAATTTTCACACTGGAACGTAGAGAAGGATACCTACTGACTATACAATTTCAAGATAATACAACAGAAGACAGCATACGAGTACATATTGCTACAATTTCAAAGATAACTAAATGTTTGGACATTGCTTGATTGAATACACATGATCATTGCGAATTAACTAAGATTGTCTTGTACCTAACTTAACTTATTACCGCTGTGTGCTGTATTGCAATATTTGGCACAATATTAAAATTGAAGGCCCAATTTGTTGATAAAAACTTAATATCAGTGTACCTCGTATTCAAAATATCATGTAAATTAAAAATCATGAAGCCAGATTCCATTTTAGCTGGCGAAACTGTGTGGTCGGGAAAATATTGTAACACCTAAATACGATTCTGTTTATAAAAACGATATAAATTTATGAAAAACAGATCTGAGGAAACTCAAAAGCAAATATATTTGTAAATGTCTGTAGTGAAGTACAGATCCCATTTCCTTTTGCTGATATTATAAAAGTTACTGCAAGATATCAAGGAAATTGTGCCTTTTATGTCACCTCTGTGTTACCTGGTGTGAACCGCTGAAGTCGTAATCAAGCGTGATTTTTGATGGATTTCTGGCAAACGATCTTTCGGAAAAAGAAATTGTAAGAGAGTCAGCTTCTCGGTTTCTTTTTTCTGTCTCTTTTTCTTCTGGCAAAATGGTAGAAAATACTCGTATGTCAAAAAGATCGTGGGAGTGGAATAAGCAAGACCAAACAGGAAATTCCACGCAGAAAAAGTGCTGGAGGATTTAGTGTCGGGAAACTAGAGGGTACGGGTATTGATTAGAGACGACGGATTCGAGCTAAGGGTCATGTGATATCTGGACTTTTATGTTGTCCTTGTGGGGTTTAGATCCAACACTAAGACGAAATTCGAAAAGTTCGCTCCTCTGTTTTCTTGTTGCTTTATCCATAAGCTCCTTTTTTTCAGCTTTTTTGTTTTCGAACTGTCTGGTTGAAATTCAGTTGGCTAGGAGCGAATTATTTTCCCTCGAAGACAACATAAAGTGAGCGTAAAAATGAAATTAACTGTTTATTTTTAAGGTACTCAAAACACTGCCCTCAGACTACGCAAAAATATTTGTTGTTAACTGATACGTTATCACATGGAACAGTTTGAAACAAAGTACTTGTTTCTGGACACTCAGCCTTTACAGTTTTGACCTTTATCTTTTGTGCAGGTAAGATTTTTAATGTTCATGAGGATTTCGTGGTCTATCAAAAAACCGTAAGTAAAACAAATCCGAAGTACAAGATCTGTGTACATATGAAAAAAAGAAAAAGAATTAAAACACACTTTAAGTTATAAACAAACTAAAAGTTCCAAAAATTGCGATTCAAAAAGAGTTACATTTTTGCATTCCTAGAATATTTCCAAAGACAGAACTTTGGAGAAAACCTCGACTCTCTGGTAGAGCAGTGGTCTAAGCGCTGGTTTCGGGTTCGAATCCCGGTGAAGCATGGGTGTTTTATTAGTCTTACGGCACTGACTCTACCTTCAATGAAACCAGTAGCCCTAAATTGAGAACGGGCGATCGCTTGATCGAGTTGCTTACTGTTGTCTTTAAACCTCCAATACTACAAAAAAAAAAAGTGGTTTTCAGATTCAACGATGAATTAAAAACTTTGTTTTGATACTGCTAGGTTTTTTTTTTAATAACATTCTGAACGAGCTTGATCAGACGTGTTTACATCTCAAATTTTCGAACAAAATTCTGCCTGATCATTAATTTAAATTCCTCCTGAAAGCTTTCTTCTTTCTGTTCCTAGGAAAAATCTTTTTGAAATCCTTTTACTTTTAGTTTTCATTACTGTTTAGTAAGGCTCTTCCAGATTGCAAGATATGGGCATTTTCTACTTTCTTTATTTCTAATCAGTTTCTTACTTCTTTCCACGTCTTTCCGTATTCCCAAGCCATAAACATTCAGTCTGAATACATGAGACTCTTAATGCCGTCAGCACGTTTTCAAAAACTACAACAGATAATATTTTTGCAAAAGGAGTAAAACTAAATGCATTTTAGTTTGGGTGATATTTTTCTTTTTAGTTTCAATAGAATAAGGGAGTGTTACTCTTCGTATTACCCATATACACCAATGACCCATTACATTATGACCACCCCCAGCCTAGAAAAATGGGTGCGCCTAGAAACTGAACGGTGGCCCAGGTGAAGTTCACAGAGAAGTATATATACAACCCAAGGACTAGCTTTCAGTTAGTAGAGTGTTCGGTGTCAGAATGGGAAAGAACGGCGCGGCTTGGGGCTTGTTCACATGCCGCTGTAATGAGTACGTATGAAAAGTGGTGCACAGATGCCCAAACGACGGACCGTCGTACAGCCGTGTATCGTCCGGAGCTCATCAATGCCCAAAGGGTGTTGAGACTGTCGCACATTGTTCACAGCGACCGCAGGGCCACAATGCGACAAACTCCCCGCAGCTACAACAGCGCTGATCAGGGCAAAGTGTCACAGCACACAGTTCATTTCAGCCATCTGCGCATGGGCCTGCGTAGTGGAAAACACAGTCGAGACCCCATGCTCACTGCACGTCATCGCCAGCAACGCATGAAATGGGCCCAAGATCGAGATTGGACAGTAGATGATTGGAAGAAAGTGGCCTGGTCGGACTAATCAAGATTCGTGGTGCATCACGTAGACGGCTGAGCGCAGATACGCCGATTATCAACGGAGGCCATGGCACCTGGATGTACTGTTGGGTGGAAACAGTCTGGCGGCGGCGGTGCGATTCTGTGGGCGATGTTTTCTTGGGACACTTTAGACCCCATTATCCCAATAGGACAATCTCTGACAGCTGTCAGGTATCTGAACATTGGTGCGGACTAAGTTCAACCATTCATGAGAACTGTGTTCCCTGCTGGTGATGGTCATTACCAACAGGATAATGCGCAATGCCACAATCATCAAGGAATGTTTCGGGGAACATACTGGTGCCTTTCTGTTAATGCCCTGGCCTCCAAATTCACCTAACATGAACCCAATCGAACATTTGTAGTTCAACTTGGAAAAGCGGGTTAACGCTAAATCACCACCCCGAAATGTACGGAAACTGGAGGACCTGCTGTTGACATTAAGGTACCAGATATCACAGGATACCTATCGCCACCTCATTGAATGGCAGCTGTTTTGCGGCTAAAGGGTGTCCCTACAGCTTATTATGTAGTTGGTCATAATGTAATGGCTCATCGCTGTACATCGTTTTCGGTAACTGACGCCAATTTCACCTACCAGGAGATCCACACAGACAACCATTTCACTCCTTACGAACTTTTCCATTTATGTACATGAATGGAAAGTGTCAGATTACACTTTCTCTACTTGAAACAGTTTATCAAAACTGCAACGTCAGCGTTTAGATTTGGTTGGGGTTATTTTTCACTTGTTGTATGAACGAAATATATTTTGGAAAGTTTGCAAATATAGAACATATCACAAAGAAGTTTTCAAGAGACCGACTACGGAGACACTTGAAGACGAAAGATTTGATGGGCACCACCGAAGACAAGATTTTTCAAAAGGTGATACTATCACTGTGGTGGAACCGAAGGAATTTCGCAGCTCTTTCGGATTAGGTTTCATAACACTACAGTGTTGTGCTAAATCAGATTTCGCAGATTTCATTAATGCTGTGAATATTTTGGAATCATTTTTTGTAAGGAATATTTCTTTCTCAAAACTACTCTCAGTCGCAGCGTATACTACAGCTTATTGAGTTGCAGAGCTTAACGTCAATGACAGAATACAAAACTGGAAAAATCTCTAGCTCTGTTTTGGACACTGCATTGAAATATGTTTAAACGCCCGGCACTGAAAATACAGATATGTAACTCGTCTCTAAGGCGTATGTCTAAATTTAAACCAGAACAATTTCTGCTGATATATCGACAACATATATCTTGAAATTAGTTTACAGTTCTCAATATATGTATAGTGAGTACCAAACACAAAGGCGATATTTACACACGTCTGGCTAATTTCATTGATCAAGATGTTGGATTGAAAATACTAAATGTATAAAACCATGTATCGGCCTTTGAGAAACTGTTTTCATGGAAACCCAGAAATAAGACCATTTGTGTAAACCTTAGTAAATAGCGAAACTTTGCTAAACATTTACATCTAAAGAAAATATCGGAAATAATCTTATGTCATATCCTTCCTGGTAGAACTTTTATTTTTCAGCTTAGAGGTGGTATTAAATCGTAAATGATTCTTCTTATGCTGTCTTTATCAGGATTAAGGGGCATTCAGAGATTGATCTTTATCTGAAGCTCCAAGATCCCTTTGAACTGCTCGTTAGTTCCTTAGGAAAAGGGAATAATCATCATCCGGAGGTCGATCTTAGAACTTCTACATGGCTCTCATGTTTGTTATGTCTGCGCCTAGATTGGCACGGTCAGAAATTTAATAACAAAGAGTAATTCGCAAAGATGGCAGAAAAAATGCGTGGTTATTATTAATTTTATTACAAGAGCAATAATGATAGTAACAATATATAACCCAAAATAGTTAGCGCCCATCTGGCCAACAGGGTCTGAGGCTCTGGATTCTGACCATTCGTCCAAAATGGGCTGGGGTTAAAGTTCTTGATAAGGCATAAGTGGTGAACATGTCCGATGGTGCCGGTTCTGCCCCTTTTGTGAAATCAGTGGCCCAAAATTTGGAACATGCGACTGATTATACCTCTTAGAGTTGTTCATTGTCATCGTTAAGACACGTAAAAAAGAAAAATAAGCGATGCAATAGTATATAGCCTAATCCCGAAATCATAGCCATTGTATTTCATTGAACTACTCTCTGTAGTTCAATGAAATACAATGGCTATGATTTAATATGACTGTACGGTAAGGCCAGTAAACCCCCAAAAAAAGGCCAGTAAACCCACCTTATTCAAATACATTTTACTTCTGCCTCGTTCTCCCTCTTTTTGAACACAACATAATTTATCTAAGAGTTTAAGGATCCTTTTTTGTCTTCCAAAAATGACTTGAGCACAGCTGGTGGAATAAATAAGTAAAAAACATTAAAACAATAGTGTGCCATGTCGTGGGTTGTTACAATTGTGATGCGCATTGCAGCAACAGAAATACAGTATAAAAAGTTCCGCTGTTTTTTGTAAAAGCACTTCCCAGTAAAAATTAAGGTTTGTGGCAACACCTGTGGACACATTCTATTCTTCCTTGCCTGCTGTTTCATCAAAATAGCTGAATGAAATAGCGCCAATGGTTTGTACGAAATTTCAGTCAACAATGCCTGGAATAAGAAGTACCAAGATATTTTGTAAAAGCCCTTTTCAATAAAAACTAACGTTTGGGCAAATATCTGTGGACATATTCTATCCGTCTGTTGTTTGATCAAAATAACCGAATGTATATAGCTCCCGTGGTTCGTACAAAAAGAAATCAGTCAATTATGCCAAAACAAAAGAAATGTCAAATAATTCATACTCGTAAGGAAACAGATGCAGTATTATAATATATATGTGACCAAAAAGAATTATAGTTTTACTTAGCTCATAGTCAGACTCAAAATCATTCTTTTGAATTTAAAAATAAAGTCTTTATTTAAAACAAGATAACAAATTACTTTAAATGTATAAGTTTAAATCTTCCAACATGAAACGTATATTTATTTTCTTTCTTATCTTGAAGTTTGAGTTGTGTTCTTTATGCGCGTACTGACATTTTAATAGAATTGAAACATTCCTTCCAAAGCTGCAAATGTTATTACACTATGGAAAAAGACTCTTTTCACGGTGTAGTAAACTTTCATATCAATTGGTCTATAAAACATTGCATTAGGTAAACATGTTTTTCGTAATCACCAAACATACGGCTTTTAAATAAATTTTATCACTGAACTACAGAAGAACTTTGGTGAGAACAGCGCCACTTAATTGCATATTAGAGATCTACATTTCCTTTCTCAGAAAAGCTGAAATATTTAGCTTAATAACAGTTCGTTCAATTCGAGAAGACTTTGATTGTACGTAACAAATTCAGAATATAAAGCGAATGCAAAGCATTTCACGAAGGAGCACTGTCATGATCGCACGTTTCTCATAAGACGTTTAATAACATTTGAAGTTAAAGTGTTGTCTCCAGAACATGTCGATTTTATAATCGGGTACACAGATTTCTTCATTCCACCGATGAAAATTCTGAACTAGTTAAAAAGAAATGTGAGGCCGAAATTTTGGGAATAACGAGTACGTTTCTGAAATTGTTTACAACAAAGAAATATTTCCAAAGAGGATTTCCAGAAATCGTCAAAATCAACAAAAAAGGATAGCACATTTGCACTTGCTAGCCGAAAAACTGCTCATAATTTAAAATGAACAATTTGCAAAGTTTTCTTCGTAGTGAAAGAACCTAACTACAAACGCAATTCTTCCAATCGGATTTGTAGAATTTGTAAAATACCTGTAAATAGGAAAAACTACATCCTCTTACAAGCGACAGAAACTTACTTTATGGAAAAAAAAAGTCACATATTTTAAACAAAATGTTTCTCCAAGAAGTAAGACATCCAAAGAAAATATTGTTTTTAAATTGAATATTTAGAATAAAACAACATGGTGGAAAATGTAATATAAGTTTGCCCCTCTAATAGGGAAATTTATTATCGGAGGCGCACAAAAAGTTTTTCGCTGTCCGGAGTTTTCGGCTTAGTAAATATTTTAAATGCGGTTTTGCAGAAAAGGAAATCTTTCAGAAATAAATGTATAATAACAGCCCTTGAGGCAGAATAACGCATGCCTAAAAGGCAGAACACACATTCAAACGTATATTTTGTAGAGGAAGGAATAGAAACAGAAGTTTTCAAACAGGATTTAGGAAAGCACAGATAGCAAGAAAAGGGTTTATTTATATAACAAATTACTTTAAATGTATAAGTTTAAATCTTCCAACATGAAACGTATATTTATTTTCTTTCTTATCTTGAAGTTTGAGTTGTGTTCTTTATGCGCGTACTGACATTTTAATAGAATTGAAACATTCCTTTCAAAGCTGCAAATGTTATGACACTATGGAAAAAGACTCTTTTCACGGTGTAGTAAACTTTCATATCAATTGGTCTATAAAACATTGCATTAAGTAAACATGTTTTTCGTAATCACCAAACATACGGCTTTTAAATAAATTTTATCACTGAACTACAGAAGAACTTTGGTGAGAACAGCGCCACTTAATTGCATATTAGAGATCTACATTTCCTTTCTCAGAAAAGCTGAAATATTTAGCTTAATAACAGTTCGTTCAATTCGAGAAGACTTTGATTGTACGTAACAAATTCAGAATATAAAGCGAATGCAAAGCATTTCACGAAGGAGCACTGTCATGATCGCACGTTTCTCATAAGACGTTTAATAACATTTGAAGTTAAAGTGTTGTCTCCAGAACATGTCGATTTTATAATCGGGTACACAGATTTCTTCATTCCACCGATGAAAATTCTGAACTAGTTAAAAAGAAATGTGAGGCCGAAATTTTGGGAATAACGAGTACGTTTCTGAAATTGTTTACAACAAAGAAATATTTCCAAAGAGGATTTCCAGAAATCGTCAAAATCAACAAAAAAGGATAGCACATTTGCACTTGCTAGCCGAAAAACTGCTCATAATTTAAAATGAACAATTTGCAAAGTTTTCTTCGTAGTGAAAGAACCTAACTACAAACGCAATTCTTCCAATCGGATTTGTAGAATTTGTAAAATACCTGTAAATAGGAAAAACTACATCCTCTTACAAGCGACAGAAACTTACTTTATGGAAAAAAAAGTCACATATTTTAAACAAAATGTTTCTCCAAGAAGTAAGACATCCAAAGAAAATATTGTTTTTAAATTGAATATTTAGAATAAAACAACATGGTGGAAAATGTAATATAAGTTTGCCCCTCTAATAGGGAAATTTATTATCGGAGGCGCACAAAAAGTTTTTCGCTGTCCGGAGTTTTCGGCTTAGTAAATATTTTAAATGCGGTTTTGCAGAAAAGGAAATCTTTCAGAAATAAATGTATAATAACAGCCCTTGAGGCAGAATAACGCATGCCTAAAAGGCAGAACACACATTCAAACGTATATTTTGTAGAGGAAGGAATAGAAACAGAAGTTTTCAAACAGGATTTTGGAAAGCACAGATAGCAAGAAAAGGGTTTATTTATATACGTGCCAAGAGGAAAAATTGTCGATAACTTAAAGTGGATAATGCTCGAAATCTTTACCCTAGCGAATGGCATACTATACAAAACACTGTTTGCAATCTAGAAGTGGAGATACAGTTGCAAACAGACATACAAGTCACCACCCACGAGAAAAAAATGTCAACTGGAAAAAATTACGAAAATATGCTTAAGACAAATTAGCGCCCGGGGAAGAAAGAATTTTTCAAGTCGGACCTTTGGAAGAAGAGATCGATAAAAATACAAGACAATACGCTATTTTCAGCAGAAACTATGCCTAAAACTTTTCTTCGTAGTGATCGGTATCCTTCCGAAAGATAATTTTTAATGAGTATTTTAGAGGCCCAGATGCAGCTGCAAATATGTTTTTAAATAAAATATGCATTTGCGGTTCAAGTTTAGGATATAAAAATTTAAAAATTGTGTGAAGAATATTGTTTATTATAAATGCTATCGGACAAGATTTGTTTTTCAAATCGAAATTTCATAAGCAAAGGATACATAAATCAGAGAAAAGTTTGATATATATTAATATGTATTCGCCCTTTAGCAAGAAAAAGAAAATTGTTAAGTGCTTTGGGCAAAAAGCAAGAACAAAGTGTTTCCCACAGCGAAGTAGTATCTGACCAAAAAAACGAATTTCCGGAAACAGGTTCCCAGAAGCGTAGATACGGCTGTAAATATTCTACAAAAAAAAAACTGTGTTTACGCCCCCAGCGGCGGCGGCGCTGTGCCTTGCGAAAGATTAGAATTTATATGCAAAATAATTTTAGCTACGAACACCAGCGTGCCAATTGTTGTTAGGTGGCTCGCTGGTCTGAGTTCACTAAAAATTGAGTGGGACCGCCAAAATCAAAATGACGATGATCCGACGGGCCAATCACTTCCTTCAGCTACTGTATTTTATTTCAGAAAAAAGCTACGGCATTTTTTACTCTAAAGAGGGTTTGCATTGTATTTTTCTGTCATCGTAGATAGCGAACGAGTAATTATTTAATACAATCCTTCCTGAGGTCAAGTAGATGAAACTTGCATAGTCAATGCATTGGTGAAGAAAATCGCTAAGTAAAATTTGTTAAAAGTGTGCAGTTACCAGAAAGCGCAAAATGCTACAGATTTTTTGGCTTGTCATAAACGTTGTTGCACCGTGAGAACATTTCAAAAAGATTACGATAATCTCTTTGAAGCGTTTCCAATCAAACAGAAGCTAAAGTTTTGTATAATCTCACTTCAGTGTAGGGACTTTTGGGAAGTGAAGTGCGTTGTTGCAGTGGCACACACCGAAGCATCAAGTCGCAGCCCAGCTTAGTTTTGCATTGTGAATAGTAAACAGTTTTATTTCAGTAACGTGTAGTGTTACGGCGTCAATTCCAAGTGTCAACTAAACAAGTTAGTAAAATCATGCAATGCATTGATTATGATACGCTTTCCAACATACCAGAAATTATTACTCAAGTTATGTGGGTAATGGCTGTGGAATAAATCTCGCTCCTGGGTCCTGACCTTTGACCCCATTTCGATGATGTTCAACAGAACCGGTTCACTATACCCCCGAAACAACAGGATGAAGTTTTGTCGCAATCCAAGTATTTTAGGTAAGTTATGACGCACAAGGGCAATGGAACGGATCCCGCTCTTATGCCCAGCCTGACCTTTGACCCCATTACGCTCATTTTAAATAGAGTTCGTCCCCATGTGGTTCCTTACCACATACTAAAATTTCATCGAAATCGAACCATTTTTACGCAAGTTATGACTCATAAGGGCAATGGAATAAATCCCGCTCTTATGCCCTGCCTGACCTTTGACCACATTTCCAATAGGGTTCGTGCCCAGGTGGTTCCCTACCATATACTAAAATTTCATCGAAAGATATTTACGCATGTTATGACGCATAAAGGCAATTGAATGGATCCCGCTTTTATATCCTGACCTTTGATGCCATTTCGTCCATTTTCAATAGGGTTCGTCCCCAGGTGGTTTCTTACCCCATACTAGAATTTCATCGAAATCGAACCATTTTTTTACGCACGTTATGACGCATAAAGGCAATGGAATGGATCCAGCTCCTATGTCCTGACCTTTGACCCAATTTCGCCCATTTTCAATAGGGATCGTCCACGTCTGGTTCCCTATCACATAATAAAATTTCATCGAAATCGAACAATTTTTACGCAAGTTATGATGCATAAAAGCAATGGAATGGATCCCGCTCCTATGTCCTGACCTTCGACCCTGCTTCGGCCATTTTCAATAGGGTTCGTCCCCAGGTGGTCTTCTACCACATACTAAAATTTCGTCGAAATCGAACCATTTTCACGGGAGTTATCGTGCGGACGGACGGACGGACAGACAGACTGACAAAGCTGGAGCATATACGCTTCTTCAACCTACGGTTGGAAAGCGTAAAAAAAGGAAAGCATGCGAATCCAAAAATATCCGCGATAGAAAGTATTATTGCGACCAGTGATCATGCACATTTCAGAAGCAATGGCTAAAGAATTTTAATTGTCTTCAGTACGATTTTGAAGCAGAAAAAATGTTTCCTTGGTTTTGTAAAAATCGAAGACTTGTTGATAAACAGCCAGAATTTATTATGATGACTTCAAAATTGATTCCATAAACGTGCGTTTATCGAGTGTACACAATAATTGGGTAATAAATTTCAACTCAACTTTTAAACAAGCACTAAGAGTATCCGAAGTCAAACAAAGCTTTATTGTCACTGTACGAATGCCAAACAAATTGACTGCTTAATTTGTTTTGTGCTACTCACGCACATTAGCCGAGAATTCTCGGGCGTTCACTGATTTTACGTGGCACTGAAAACTAGATAATACGACAAATGTGAATGTTGGATAAAGGTGCTTATCGGATAAAGCTTGTAAAGAATTTATATCACTCATTTCAAAGGCGTTCTTCAACAGCTTGTTTGATATTAATGATGTCACATGTTTCTGCAATATGTGTGATAAATCTACCAACTCAGCTATTATCGAACAGCCATTTATTTGCATTCTGTTTTGCAGCAGGGTTAAGACATCAGTAAAAATTTTGTATGTGTTTACTTAACAAGGACGATTCTGAATCCATCTATTTAGCCTTAGGTGATGCATACAAGAGTTTGCTTCAACTTGTTCCTAATCCATTTGTAAATCTTTTGTGGTTTTGTTTCTGATGGTGAGGTAAATATAAATACATTTCTGTTTGTTAAAATTGCAACACCATGAAGGGCTGCTAGTATTAGCTAGAAACTTACAGAATATGTGAAACAGGTTGGGACACGCAAATTGTTAAAATGTCCGTGAAAATGTGCTTGCGGTTTTGGAGTAGCGATCTCTGAACTGTCCGGTCTTGGGTGTAAAAGAGCTGGCTTAAATGTGATGTTTGCAATCAGCAAAGAACCGACATCAATTATTGTGTCTCGCTATGCCCGTCGCCAAAGAAGGTTGCATTATGAACAACTGACAGACTTTGAGCGAGGAAGGACTGTTGGAATAAGAGAAGAAGGATAGTTGGGATGACAGAAGCTGGATTTTCCTACAGGGAAATTGCCACTCGTACGGGCGAAACACCAGTACCGTGATGCGAACGTGACGTCAGTGGACATATGAGGCTCGAACGCACAAAAATCTGTGAAATGCACTGCGAACTCGCGCGACTGAACGGGATGACAGTCACCTCTACCGCATGTTAGTGACCGATTGCAGAACAACATTCACAGTGTTATCTCAGCAGTGGAACACTGTCACCGGTCAGACTTTGTCCTCCAGCGCAGTTCAACGTCGTCTGTTTAACAGAGGACGGTCGCTAGCAGCCCATTGCTGCACATTACTTTAACACTCAACCACAGACGCCTCAGGTTGTAATGGGATCTCGAACATAGACAATGGCGCGGTGATTTGACAACAGGTCGTGTTTTCTGACGACTCAGATTAATCCTGATGGTCGCATACATGTTAAAAGACATCGTGGTGAATAGCACCTTGCAGCGTCATACTGGCTAAATGCCAAGCTTCATGGATCAGAGCGCCATTGGGTTCAATTCACGATCTCGCTTAATAAAAATTGAGGGAACTCTCAGCAACCAGCGATACGTCAGGGATGTTTCAGAGGCACAGTTTTACCCTTCCTTCAGAGTTGTTCTGGCATTATATTCCCACAAGACAATGCTCGGCCACATGTGGCTCGGAATGTCCAAACCTCTTCCATGCACGGCAGATATCGCCTGTTACCTGGCTTTAATGTGTCCTCGATCGAACATGTCTGGGACGTGGTAACTAAGCGATTAGCCCGTCAAGCGCTTCCGCCAGTCAGTCAGTCATCACAAATTAACTCTAGTCGCGCACAGAAGCTAGCCAGCCAGGCTGCTCCCCAACACGATATCAAAAACTTCTTCCATTCAATACCACACTGAAGAGGCTGTTACTGTTCCCCGAAGTGGCTTCACACGATACCGAGTTTTCTGTAATCTCCTGTAACATGAGGAATATGTGATATAAATGCCATTTGAATAGCGCGATTCTTTCCTGGGGTTGCAATTTTTACAAGCATTAGTGCATAAAGCAATAGAACTGACTTTAGCCAAAGGAGAAACAACCGACAATGACAAAGCTTCACTGCATGGGCACACAGGCTAGAATTTTCCATTAAATATACACTGAAAGACTTTAAAGAGTATTACAGTGTGGAAGAACTGCTTATACAGCTTTTATTTTTTCAAATTTAGTCATAACATCCCTTCAAATGGATCTCAGTTGAAGGAAGCGTGCAAGTCTGAAAACTAAACAACAGATTTCCACCGGACTTGGTAGAATTCGATGGCTACTGCGTTCGGATCTATTACATAGGTCATCCCAGAAGTAATGTCGTTTTGCGCAAGCCCAACGGAAGTGAGCCCTCTGGTGCCCAGACAATGACGTCGACCACGGTGAGTATAAGAGGGATCCCGCCAGCAGACCTTCAAGTCACTTGAGACCGCAAACGGGAGTTCTACGTGCAGTAGTTGTTTACTTAAATAGCATAGGGACATTATGCTGTGTAAATTCCACCATCGACATTCAGCGACGGTGGCAACACGAAACATCAATGCCGTATATGGGCCGGGTACCCTGGAGGTCAGGAAATGTCAACGCTGTTTCCAGAAATTTCGACGGGGGGGGACACCAGCCTCAAGGATATGCAGCGACTTGGATGGCCTGTTGAGCTGGATAACGACGTGCTGAAAGCTGCTGTTGAGAGAAATCCGCAGGCAACAGTCAAGAAATTGGTCCCATTTGTTCATTCAACTCATTTCACTGTTTACAGGAATCTGCAGGACCTCGGTTATGTGTCGAAACAGGATAAGTGGGTACCCCATAATCTCACTCCATAACAGCTGCAAAAACAGCGTGTGGACATTTGCACTTCTTTGCTTTCCCGTGAAAAATGGGAGCTGTTTTTGCACAGAATTGTCACGGGCGTTGAAAAATGGATTGTTTATCACAACATTAAGCGTAAACGGCAGTGGATTCCCAAAAGGAATGTGCCTGCAGCAGTGGTGAAACCAGGGCATTTCCCACAAAAGATTTTGATGTCTGTGTGGTGGGATATGGCAAGGCATAATCCATTACGAGCTGCTGCCACCCAACAAAACTATTACAGGGGAAGTCTACTGTCAGCAGCTGCAGCATCTATGCACTGCTTTGCAGGATAAACGTCCAGCACTCGTGAATCGTAAAGGCGTGCTGCTGCAGCAGCACAACGCAAAACCACATACAGCAAAAATGACCAGTGCCACGTTGCAAGACTTTGGATGGAAAAAACTTCCGCATCCAGCATATTCCCCTGATATCTCCCCATCCGACTACCACCTATTTCGCAGCCTGGAAACCCATCTTGCTGGGAATACACTTCGAAATGTGGAGGAGGTACGGCGAACCCTTTCTGCCTTTTTTTCATCGAAACCCATGGAATTCTACATGTCTGGGATTCAAAACTTTAACGATTGATGGGAGAAGGTTGTAACTACCACTTATTATATGGATTAAAAAATCTGTTCCAGGTACGTTTTTTCTTTTCTCCACACGTTGAAAAAACGACAGTATTTTTGGGATGACCTGATAGCACTGAATAACTTTCAAGCCAATACTGATGCTTTGAAATTATAACTGAGAAATAACCATTTTTGCACCCAAAACACACCTCGCATTCCTCATGAACTGCTAACATGCGTGACATAAAAGGGCATTACTGTGATATAGTTTTCAATTTTCTTTGTTTAATAAAAGTGACAGTTCTTGTAGTGTGAGGCATGTAGATTGATGACGTCATTCTCTCATTAGACTTTTTGGGAATAAAGACAAATTATATTAGGCTTCTTTGATGCTGTTCGTGAATACCGAAGCTCTCGCCGTTTGAGTGTTCCTCACTGTTCATCTATTGTACTCAATCGACGTTTGCATGTCCACGAGTAGTTAAAAATTCAATAATAACTGCGTTTACGGCGATCATCCTTACCTGTCCTTGTTTTGATAATAATTTTTGCCTCTGACATCTGGCGGTAGTTTCGAAAAATATTCTTGCCAGGAAGGGAAAGCTTAAAAACACAGAACATATATCACCCATATTCAATACTTTTTTCGTTGGGTATAAAATTTGAACAATGTGTGTGAGTGTGTGTGTGTGTGTGTGTGTGTGTGTGTGTGTGTGTGTGTGTGTGTGTGTGTGTGTGTGTGTGTGATCTACGTTTTACCTAAACCATGTACTTAATTATCTTCAAGCATTACCTTCTCCTCAAAATTAGCATGCATGACAAGATTTCTTCATGCGAAGGAGGATTTTATTCCATGTTCTTATTTTTAACTTTTTGTTTCTTTGTGTACGTAATAGGATATTTTTTCACAGCGGTATCCCTCACGTCTAAACAACATTTCTTAATTTTTCGCCACCTCATAAAGGTAACAATGCAGTAAGACTAACAGTTTTTCAGAAGAAGAGGCTTATTTCGTGGTTCATTTTTCTCACGTTAATCCAAAAGGAATTAATGGCTGGATCTAAAACTAAGTCCATTCATTACTTATCACGATCTTTCAGCAAAAGAATACAGATGGTATATGGTGCGGCTTAGTGAAATAAAAACCATCTCGAATGTCGTCACCGAAATGATACATCATATCCCATTTTACAATAACAGAACCCAAAAACAAGGACAAAGAGCTTCCCACATGGGATTCAAACTTTTTACACAGAGAGGTAAAGAAATAGAGGGAAGAAAAGAAGAGAGAGAGAGAGAGAGAAGCAAGGGAAGAATGATCTGTCGTTTCAAAAAAGCTTCTCACCGCTGCCTCCAGGCTCATTGTGCTATTAAATCCCCACAGGAGCACTGAAATTAAGTGTGAAAAATGGAGCAAAAAATAACAAAAAGCGGAAACGCGCAAAAACCAATAAATCACTTTTCTCGTCGGGATTTTGTTTGTCCTTTACCTTAACCTGTTTTACTGTTCAGCTTTATTTAATCTTTCCTTTTCACCCTTGCGAATGATGAACTTAGGAGAGAGACGAAAATGACAAACACAGCGGAAAAATGCAGGAAAATTTGAAAGCACGCTATAAATCATAAACTTAATTTCGTTTCATAACACTAATATTGGATGAATGTAACGTGCTCTGAAAATGAATGATTACTAGTATTTCATTTTCGTTAATGATAATATCCTGTTTACTGAATGGCATATTTGGTATTGTATATTTACCCATGCAGGGGATAGGGAATTATTCTGACATATTCTAGCCAAGGAAACAAATTCGGCAGTACAAGATATGTTCACGATATTCTTAAAATATCAATCAACCTTTATTTGAGAAGTTAAAGACGGCTTGTTTTTTACTTGACTACATTTGCCAATAGTTTTAGATGAGCAAATATCTTTTTGGTAGTATTACACAGCATTTTCATTCATACAGGGTGACAGAAAACGAAGTCAAAACTTTGGCCTACATTAGATATAATGTGAAATATTTAATTCAAGGTAAATGAAACAATTGCAAAACACCACACCAGTTATCAATTGAAATGTGAAAATATATCAAATAGGTCAAAACGCTGGTTTCAACAACTGTTGAAACTGAAACTACGTAAAAGGAAGTTGTTTTGAAAAATACTGCCGAATCTCTCTCCTCCATTCTTTTTCAGCGAAGAGTTCGACAACCACCGGTGTCGCAATGGTCTTAGCGCTGGTTTCTGACCAATCATCCGAGATGGGTCCGGGTTCGAATCCCGGCGAAGCATGGATGTTTGTGTTTGTCTTGTGGCACTGACTTTCTCCCTTCCCTGGAACCAATGACTCTAAATTAGGGATGGACGCCTGCTTATAGCCCATCGTGTTGCTCAGAGCAGCCGTTAAACTCACAAACAAACAAATCCCTTATTTAGGGCCACGGAATCCGAGGAGATCAAACTTACCTCCGATACTGGAATATGGATTGGAACTCAACTCGGGAGAGCAACTAGATACCGCGCCTCTGCCCACTTGACAACCTGGAGGCACTAGTGTTTGAACTTTCATTCTATATAACAGCCTACCCTTTACTTATCTGATAGCCAGAGAATTTATAATTTCCCTATTACAGATGGGTCGAAAATCACCTCACCGTTACTGAAAATTCATTGTCCCCTTTATGAACACTGCTCAAAAAGAGCGATTCTTGAATCCCTGTAAAGGTGTCGCAGGTGTGTCACGTTCAGGGTACTGTTTGGAGATAAACAGGTCAAAACTCCCTGTTACTACATCACAGTTTTCGCGCTGGTGACATCACCACGTTCTGCGAAAAATCTTCCCTTGGCAGCGAAGCTTTATACCCTAAGAGGTATTGACAGCTTATGATGAGCTGAGTGAGATCGTCACCACCCTAGTACCGTCGGCGTATATAATAGAGACCGGGGTAAGTGAAAGCGCTAGTCTAGTTTTGCTGAATCTCGGAACAATACATTTTTGTTCTTTCTTCCATTGTGTGATTAGCATCTCTTACGGTTTTTCTCCACTCTGTTCCTGCTTCGTATCGTATCCATCACGTACGGTGATCTTTTTAAACGTTATAAGTAAGACGTTTACTATCTGTTCCAGCGTCGTTACAGCTCTGTCACCGTACAGTAAACTGACTTTTGCACGGCTTAAAGTCACCATTACTACACTTTCATGGTCGTCAGCGTGAGAAAAAAAATCGTTGTTAAGCCCCCTGTATTCCATATCATTGACTCACAGGCTGAAGAAAAGGAGTGTCCGGTGTTCCCACAAAACATGTGGCACTTTCAGAGAGCAGCCCTCGAGTATGACTTAAATTCACAATCCCTTCGTAAAAAAGTCAGCATTTCAAATGTGAAAATATTACGAACGTCTTTTAAAAAGTAAGCACTCTCGACCACGATTAGTAAACTAAAGTTGAAACCCTCCGAATGGTTGCTGCGTTCTCCATGAATAGGGTGTAGCAGAGTTTTTCGATCTCATTTAAAACAAAATTGTATCCAAGAAATGTGCAGCGAGTTGTCGAACACTATTTGAAATATAGTTGCGCCGAAGAGAATGAATGGCGTGGATCGGCGAAACTGCGTTCCGCTGTTTTCCACAACAGTTAGATTGGTTTCCAACTGAAGGAAGTTAGCTGCGAGGGCAGCATATGAAATGCTTTAATATAATCTCAAACCATTCCTGCCTAAATAGAGATTTCTGAAAGAAACCAGTGCTTTCCGAATACATGGTCAAATAAGGCAACACTCAATCAGGTACGATCTGATGTTTAGGGCGTTTTCGACGGGATGATAAGACTCATTTCTATAGTCGTCTAAAGTCCAGTCACTGAACTCCTGTGCCCAAGCGGACTTGTCGATGAGAGTCTGTCAGTATGGGGGCATAAATGGGAAGTCGGATTCTTAGATCCATCCGCATGATATCTGCTAAACTGTGTGCTAGGAAAGGTTTCTCTGTGTATCCTGATTGTAGTTTGCCGTCTATTGGGGAAACGTGAGCTGTCTGTTCAGAGAATTTGTCCCAGACTTACCATCATGTTGGGTACAAGTGTCACGTTTCAGGAGTCTGGTACGATTCGTCCAACGACGATTGGTCCAATGCCGATTAGTCTAATGGACAATTGGTCCAAAGGTACTATTCTTCCAATGCCGATTCGTCCAATGGGACGATTGGTCCAATGCCGATTCTTCCAATGGACGATTGGTCCAATTCCGTCCTATCTGTATGAAGTGCTACAAAAGTCTCATCTGTTATGATTCTATCTCCGATGTTATACGAAAGTACCGGTAGTCCAAAGAATGTAAAATAATGTTACATTTTATGCGTAATATTGTGGTTACAGATTTTTTTTTCTGAATCGCGTTTTATTGTTATATTGTCCTTGCTGGCGTATGACGTTACTGATGTACGAGCCGTTCTATCAACTTCAGTGTTTCTCTTTTGCATGAAATAATATAAAATACTAGTGTTCCGTTTCTGTTTGTAGAATGCAATGAGGTATTCCGCCAACTGCCCAATGGAAACAACTGGTCGGGGTTTGGACAGAGGCCTTTTCAACAGTTTTCATTCCAGCGATGTCATATTCATAGCGTTTACATATTAAATCAAGTTCATAAAATTGCGCTTTTACTTAAACACGAAATATTAATTCATAGGCCTAGGCTTTTTTAACAGTTTATATTCTACCGATGTCATATTCATAACGTTTAGATATTAAATCAAGTTAATATTGCGCTTTCACTTAAGCACGAAATATTAATTCATAGGACTGAGGCCTATGTGCCTTGCAAAGACCTCAGAAATGATACGATGAATGCCTTTTATTAGGTTTTACGAAATGTTTACAAATACCAAATATCTAGGTTGTAACTTAAAATCTATTAAAAAGGCCAGGGGCCTAGGTGCCTCGTAAAGACCTGATGAATAATACGATGAGTGCCTTTTATTAGGTTTTATAACATATTTACAAATACTAAATCTAGGTTGTAAATTAAAATTTTCAAAAAATGCCCGCGGCCTAGGTGCTGTGCAAACAGCTGAGAAATGCTCCATTGAGTGCCTTTTACCAGGTTTATGTAAAATGATTACAATTATCAAATATACGGAAATTATCTTTCTAAAGGATATAAAGAGGAGAATAATTTAAATTATTATTCCTTTCTGCAAAATAAAAAAGTTTACCGTTGGTAAGATGATACCATTGGACGAATCGGCGTTGGACCAATCGTAGCATTGGACGAATCGGCATTGAACCAATCGTAGCATTGGACAAATCGGCATTGAACCAATCGTAGCATTGGACAAATCGGCATTGAACCAATCGTAGCATTGGACAAATCGGCATTGAACCAATCGTAGCATTGGACGAATTGGACCAATCGTCGTTGTACGAATCGGCATTGGACCAATCGTCGTTGTACGAATCGTCCGGGACCGCGTTTCATGCTATTCGCGGCATAGCTTCACTACGCCGACCCTCAAATTACCAACAATGCTTATGCTTGCTGAGAAATTGTCTACTGCCTTCCTGACGACAAAACCAATCCCGCTGAAACCTCTGTAAGTCCTTCCTCATTGCACAATGTTTGAAGTGACGAACTCACACGTTCTGCCCATGCCATCTCCCTCTACATATATTATTCGCCTATTGGGGACGTCCCTTCTACATGCAGTGCGACACGTCCATTCGTGGAGAACGCGACAGCCATAATTGTTTCCTAAAAGTACATTTTGAGTGCTCAGCGCTTTTTTTCTTTGATTGGAGGTTTAACGACCACCGTGAGCAACTCAATGGACTATAAGTAGTCACGTGTCCCTAATTTAGGGTCACTGGTTCCAGGGAAGGGAGAGAGCCAATACCGTAAGACAAACATCCATGCCTCACCGGGATTCGAACCCGCACCCTTTACGGACGAATGATCAGAAGTCATCGCTTAAGCCACTGCGCCACCGGGGCTGCAGCGCAGCGCTTTTAACACTGTCCTGTTAGTTCAAGGCAGAATATCTTTCAGTTCAATGACAAATTGAAATAATTTATTAAAAAAATTACGTAAACTTTGAAGGCACAATTAAAAAGCAATATCTTTTAATTTAAGGCACTTGTTGATAGAATGCCAATAACACACAAACTAGCGATATTTGCAAATTCACACAATCTTTTTTAGCAAACAGTGAGAATATTGAACAAAACTGTAGCTATACGCAAAGGCAAGTAGGGGAGACTTCACTTTTGCCAAAGGAGACAAACTAGTTGATCTCTCTTCTGAGACTAATTCGAAGATAAATCTTTTTACCATGTTTTATGCAGAACTGTATACTGGTTTTGAGGCATTTACCAAGTATTAAATGAGGCTGTAAAAATTTCAATTCCTTACGTAATATGTGTTTAACCGAAACATGATTTTTTTCAATACCTATCGTTCATAAATTAGAAACTTAAACTTAAGGTCATTATTTCAAAAATAAAGCCCAGGTTTGCAAACTTACGCTACCTCAATCAAGTTCATCTTTCTTGGTTAATTTTGGACATGTAACAGTAACATCAGATGTGTGTATGTGTTTTAGTTAAATTTGTGTTCTACGTATGAAATATACAACACACTGACTGCAATCAGCAATAGAATTAATTATTATCAGCCTCTTGCCGTTGAGACTTCGATTAACGCTAAAATACCTTTGTTACTAATGGCATCAGTTGCTTTAACCACAAAGAGGAATGAAAATTATTTAGCAGCTCAGTGAACTACAGTGTGACAATACCAAATTGGTAGATATCATAGCAAACTCGGGAATACTGCAGATGTCACACCGGAATGTACGCTGTACCCATCATAGCAAGTACAAGACATTCTCTGAACTTTCGCTCCCAAGTGAAACTTCTATCTCGGAAATCAGAGAAAATATGAACATCCCACGAGTGGTTTCAGAAAAGTAAGGAAAGACTTTATCGTTCTTCACAATGTTTAACCCTTTAACGACCAAGTTCCTGAAGTCTTGAATCAATGCCTACTTTAACCCAACGTCTGCTTTACTTATTTGTTAAGCGACAACAATGGTGCCTGAAAGTTACTTCTGCAAAACTTAACTTACGCAGCGGTAGTGTAAATTGAAATAACAGATGGAGATAGGAAATCCTTCTAACTCTAGACTGCCGTTTTGGACGGTCATGGTATTTTAGGTGTAAGGGCGTTTCGGGCGTTATGGCCGTTAAAGGGTTAATGAGAGGAAGCTCAAAATGTACGCAAACAAAGAAATGAATATTAATACTTCTTCGTGTAATCTCGAATTTATTGAGACAATTGTCCCAGCGTTTGTAAAGTTTAAGGGTTCCGATGCAGAAATAGTGTTTGCCCAAACCCATTAAAGAACTAGTGCAACCTCGGGACGAATTTCTTCTGTCGTGAAGTGCCTTCCCGAAATATACACTCACAGGCCACTGAATTAGAAACCTTTATGCAAAAGCACGTAAACTTAACTTATGCGGCGTATATGCAAAATATGTATTCACATGTGTCACCACGTGGCCTGGGCAACTATTCAAGACTGCTGCTTGTTAGTAGCGTTGATCATAATGGGAAAAACAAAGCACCTTTACGAGTTTGATGAAGGGCTCATTGTATGAGCCCACCCGGTTAGAGCAACGATTTTGAAAATTGCAGAGCTGAAAGGTTTCTCAAAAGGTGAGATATCCCAAGTCTTTAATCCGTAGAAAAAATAACCCACATTGCTTGTCTAAGAGGCGTAACTGTGGTGTGATGACAATCAGTCAAAAACGAGATGGCCGTCGTCGGAGAAGGCTTTTAGGAGGAACAGGTTTCCCCTTAACTGAAGCATTCAATGAAGGCGGTCCCAGATCCATGTCTCAGCGAATTATGAGCAGGTAATTGAAGAGGATTGTTAATGGAAATCGCATGTCTATACGGAAATTTCTGCAAATAATCAGAAAGTTCGTCTGCAGTGGTTTCAGGAACACAGTCTTTGGACACTGGAAGACTGAATAAAAGTCATGTGGCCCGACAAGTCACTGTACACCTTGTTCAGTACAGATGATATGCAGATAATTTGGCGGTAGCCCGATAAACCAATAGGTCCATCTTGCGTTTTAAATACAACTCATGGTTCTGTAGATGGTGTCATGGTCAGGGGCACGTTATTTCATACTTCTTATATTACTGCAAGATCGGGTGTCCTAGAATTATCTGAACATCGTTACCGCTCAAGTCCATCTTGCAATTTTATGCAACAAGTGACGGCTGTTTCATGGACGACAATGCTACTGTACATCGCGCAAGAAGTGTTCAGAAGTTGTTCAGAGAGCATAACAGCGACTTCCACCATCTTCACTGGCCACCACAAAGCCCGGATCTGAACTCCATTGAAAATGTATGGGACATGTTGGAAAAACAGATCCGGGAACAAACTATTCCGTAAAATCTGAGACTGTTAAATGGCAGTCTAGTGAACGCCTGGTATGCTGTAGACGTAGATGCACTTCAACACCTGGTGGAATCTTTGCCAAACCGCAAACGTGCTGTGATTCGGGCTAAAGGAGATTCAATCCGGAATTGAATAAAAGTGTTTAATTCAGTGGCTGGTATGTGGAATTTTTGAAAGGCCCAAGCAAATTGTACTCCAGAGGGGCTAAATCTAACCTTAAGGAGCATTCCTCCTTAAAGTTAGATAGCTTCCCAGCGGTTACTGCGTTGCGTAACCATTCGCATACGAAGTGAGCAACAAAGTGGCACCTGCTTCTTTGGCATCAACTTTTCTTTATACACATATATGACAGTTCACTAGTGTCACGTATTGAAGTACCTTTAGCCTTCAAAAAGTAAAGAAAGATATCTGCATGGGGTACTTGTTCTGTACCACACTTTCAGAGCAGCCTCCTTCTTGTAACTGAAATCATTTGTGGAGCCACAGTAGCGGCATTTTGCATGGTAGTTATTTTGACACACTCATAAAGATTCCATCCCTTTGTGACATCTTGTTTCATTCCGTTTTACCCATTATTGGAAAGAGTAAATGCGTTGCTTTTCTTTCTACGTACTTCAGGTACGGAAGCCATTTGATTATTTCCGTATTACCAAACTTCAGAATTGTCTAGCTATAATGTTTTCAATGGAAAGTAGTTGTAAACGCATCTCATCTAAAAATCTCATGTTTTCAGGATTCTATTGCATCGAAACCTGCAATGTTTCACATTAAAATATCAGCATATTGTAAAACGTGCTACCATTTTAAGATTTTATTACAAAAGGTATGTTCCAAACTTCAACTGTAGACTTTTCAGTAGCCATTTGTTTGCTTACTTGTGGTATTTTAGATTTCTACCTAGTGTACATACAATATTCTAGAATCATACATAACAGACTGAAAACCCAAAACATTTTGCTGTCATATCGTTTTTTGAGGCTTTTATAAGTAACACGTTGACGCGAACTCTTAAACTTTGTTACTTAAAACGCTATCTTTTTCTACATTTTTTTGTCTTACATAATGTTAAAGTGGATTGAAATAACTTCTTTCGATAGTTTTACGATCTCGAGCTAAGATCTATTGCTCATACGCGTTTTCTCTACGTAAAAGCCGATATTTTTTTTAAGTTATTTATTAGGATGCGCTTCTACAATCAGAAATATTTCAATTCTGGTGCACTTAAATTATTCACAATGCATCATGTATCCATATCCATTATGCCCCTTGGAAAACATTGAAGTTTTCCGTTAGTTTTTTTTTATCAATATTAAGAATTCTTATCTTGGTATGTCATTTACTATTTACATAGGTAAACTCCTATATATAGGTATTTTCCTTCAAACTTGATGTAGATATTTCCATCACATATTGTACGAACACGCGCAGAAGCTTTTAATATAGTTCATTTTATGAACTTTATAGTCAATTGCTGTATACTATCGTTTCTTTCTTGCGCAAAATTTTAGAGTTTGTGCACCGTGTATTCAATTTTCACCATGTCTCTGTGTTGCAGCTAGTATGCAACAGATTTCGAAGAATTATAAGGTGATTCAAATTTAATGGATTTAAACTGTGTCATTAGGAGACGCGTAAATTTTCAGCAAAGATTTACTTTTATGACACAGTAAACACAATATACTTTCTTACTTTACACTACATCACGCATATATGCGCACGAAATTTAGCAAGGCTAATGAAGATTGATTAAAGGAAACAACGCAAGTCCAATAAAACATTCTCACTGCGACTGTTTTATAAGACAGTGCGACGAACTGTGAGCGTTCAGCAGTTCGAAGTTAATGAACAATAAGCACTCATGACGTCATTATACTTAGAAAAATTGCAGTTCGCAAATCCGTCATTAGGTTGAAAATATTATGAATCACATAAGACGCCATTATTTATGAAAACTGGAGTTCGAAAATTCTTTAGTAGATTAAAATGGTCATCAATTGCTAGAATGCCGTCGTTGCACGATATAAGAATCTTATATCGTGCAATGACGGCATTCTAGCAATTGATGTTATTGGCACGAATTTCGTCAACGACTTCAGGATTAAAATGGTATTGCGCCATCAAATATTAATATCACAGTCTGTAAATATTGACGTCATAATGTCTTTATTCTTCATTGAAGTATTTCACCTTCAGTCAAATGATTTGTAGAAAATAAGTAAATAGGAAATTTCTTTACCTCATGAGGCCTGGCGTCACGTAGGTCTGTGATTGGCCTAAAATTTAAGCCTCCACCTCCTTCTGTTCCTGATGAATTCCAAGGCATGACACCGCTATTAGCGGCCTGAAAGAGGAAAAAAAAACGAATTAATATTTCATTTCTTTCTATTTTTTTTTTTGATTGAAGGTTTAACGACCACCGTGAGCAACTCAATGGGCTATAAGCAGTCGCCCGTCCCTAATTTAGGGTCACTGGTTCCAGGGAAGGGAGAGAGCCAGTGCCGTAAGACAAACACAACATATATGCCTCACCGGGA
The DNA here is from genome assembly GCA_039090855.1 of Macrothele yani. NCBI lineage: Eukaryota > Metazoa > Arthropoda > Arachnida > Araneae > Macrothelidae > Macrothele > Macrothele yani. The sequence goes on along the minus strand of CM076989.1, from coordinate 62,093,543 downwards.
TTCGAACCCGGACCCCTTACGGACGAATGATCAGAGGCCATCGCTTAGACCGCTGCGCCACCAGGGCGGCCATTTCTGTCTTGCACGGAGCACAAAATCCAAATGCATCTACATATTCTGAAACTGTAAAATGCTTCAAATGTTATCAGTACCGCCCCGGAGGCCAAGTGGTCTCAAGCACTGGTTTCTGGCCAAATGCCCGATATAACCATTTTTGAAGTCCAGATGGAGCATGGGAAATGTGTTCGTCTGATAGCGCTGGTCCTGTTCCTTTGGAAGAAGCACCCTAAATTAGGGACACGGGCGTCTGCTTATAGCTCTCGAGGTAGATCAATGCGGTCGTTAAACACAGATACTAAAAAAGAAATCTATAGGATAATTTTGATATATACACTTGTAGTTTTTATTTTTGGAATTGAACGCCCGCCATGAGCAGTCGCTCTCCCTAATTTAGGGCCAATGGTAATGGTTCCCCATCGAATCAGCGCCGTGTGACAAACACATCACCCGTGCTTCCTTCGAAACTTCGGTACTGGTTTTTCTCAGACGACTAGCTACCTACGCCTCTGGCCACTTAGGCACCGGCTCGTTCACTCTCATGGTTGTATCAGTTGTGCCTGCAGTTAGAAATCGAAACTTACATAAATACCCAAGCTATACTGAAAAGTTTGAATTCCCTAGTTTATTATTTCCTTCCTTTATTAACCAGCCGAACGAGTTCGAGTAAATTGATAAATAATACGTAGAAAAGGAATCATGCTATTACATTTATTTTCTTACGTATATTCTCCTCAATGTGTAAAGCAGTACTCGCGTTCGTTTCTTTATGTTTATTAGCTCTTGGACAGTTTTTCAGTGTCTTCAACTCTAAGTGCGAACAAAGTATCACATTTCAAGAAGAAAAACCTGCTTCTCCAATGTTTCTACTTATTATCATTGCTACTTTTTTAGGGTTCAGCGACCACCATGACCTTCGAAAACTAGCACAGGTCTCCCTCCCAAAAAACACAACATTCGTGTTTCTCCTGAGATTCGAACAAGGTCCAACGGTACTGTGATCCCGTGAATTAAATAATTCGACCTACTGCCTTATCAGCAGCATTTTGTTTAGTGTATACAAAAAATAAATATTGAATACGACATTAAAACTTTTTACAAGTCGCAACATTGTATTTCATGCTACAACACCTACAAAACACTTAGAAGATGGTCTATTGGTGCGACGAATTGTTATGCGAATATTACACCAAGCGCTAGTGACCGTCAAACATTGAGAATGTAATTTCTTAATGAGGAAAGAACAATCTAAAAAAAAAAAACAACTTCGGACGAATGTTACTTGTTTTGACATTCTACAAAGCATGGAAAACGATCCCCTGTCAGTCTTGAGTGAAAACACGCACACAAAGGATTTCATATTTGCAAATACATAGTTATACCAAGTGAAATGTAGACTTTTCTAGTAGAAATAATTAAGAGCACGCATTTTGCATATTAATCCTTTTTGTGTATTCTAGAATATTCACAACAATGTGAAACGCCAAAAGCGTAGTGGTAAAAACTGTTCGATGAATCAGGTATTAATTACTAACGAAAGTTTATGTGAGCAAAAATATTGTTTCTTTTTATTTTTTTTAATTCAAAACAGTTCTTATTTTTTTTCATATTTTGAATGTGTATTCTACTTATGCTGTTCTGATATACAGTTTAGAAAAATATATGAATCTTGAAATAATCAGAAGATAACTTCCTTTTTTTATGTGTTCCGAAAGGAAGTAGCACAGTTTAGCTGAGAAATGTAGGCAGAACAGGAAACCAATACAGTGTCACAAAACGGAAGAAAAATTATTACTTGTAAAAAAATTATTTCTTGATGTATGGAACGATAAATTTGTGGGTACATGTTCATCGAAAGAAAGAATAAGAACAAATGAAAGTTAGGAAATGTGAAACAGAAAACAAACAAACAGAAAAGCTTAACATTTTACATATGCAGCTGGAAGAATAGGTTCCAAATGCATTTTAATACTTTCTGTGGAGAAACAAGTATAAATGGGTGAAAATTAGCCTTAAAAATTAAAAAGAAGTGGATTTCTACAAGAATAATACCAATCTGCTGTTGAAAGGTAATGACTGATACCTGCTCTTACGAGCGTGTGGCCAGACAGACGCTAAGCTCTATGCCTCAGAGTGTCCGTAAAATTTCAAACATCCGATTCTCAGATACCATCTCTCATTCCTTTTTCAGCACTTACTCCTTAAGCTGTACTAAACTGTTTATTTTGTTTGTATATTTTGTTTTTAAGTTGCGGTGGTCTGCCGGCATTGTGATTATTCGCACTCTATTCAACATTTTCCCTGTAATATGAAGACCAGTAGGGTAACTCCCCACCTTTTTAGTAATAAGAATTTTTAATTGGGGGGGGGGTCCCAGTGGAATAATAATTACCTGCAATCTCATGCGCAGAGTACAAAGGTCGATCCATAAAAACTGAGATTTTTTTTGAGTTGGCAACAGTGCAAAGGGAGAAAATAACCACGCAAAGGACGAACTGAATTAAGGAAGTATCTATGGCAACAGTTGTTAGCCGTGGCAGATGATTATGGTTGTTATTGCGCAGTCGGTTAAGGTACGTCACCATTTCGCCATACATCTACGGAGGTGAGTGATTCATAGTTAAGAAGTGAAATGGGTTGTACGATAAACTTTTGCTATCGTTTGGGTGAAACGGCTGCAGAAACAGTTGATTTAATGAAAAAAGCTTATAAAGATAAAGGTTTGGTTGAGTCAACGATTTTCAGATGGCACCATGATTTCCAAAAAGGGCGTTTCACGGCAGAACTCGCTCCAAGGCCTGGTCAAACTGAAAGTTGTGACTGGGCGTATTGTTAACACTGTTTCGGCAATCCTGCAAGAAGGTCGACGAATGACGAAGACATAGCGGCGTCAACAAATATTTCAAAAACGTCGGCATTCCGCACTCTACTCGACAAATTACTGCTGCATCGTTTCCTTTTTCAAATGGGTACCTCATCACCTGATGAGAGAACAATTGTTAGCCAGAGTTCAGGTGTGTCACGAGTGGAAACAAATGATTGCAAAGGATCCAAACTTTCTAAACACAGAAATATCTGCCGATGAAATATAGGTTCGCTATTTAGTCACCCTCACGAAGTGCGCAACGAATGTCTGGAAACACACAGGCTCGCCTCCTCCGATGAACGTCCGCCAAACCAAATCAGCTGGAAAGGTGATAATTTTTTTTTATCCTAAAGGTGTAGTTTACCAGTACGCCGTTCCTCCACAAATTGCTGTCAGTTCTGAGAATTACATTTCAGTCTTGAAGCGTCTGCGACGACACATATCGATTAAGCGACCGGAACTGGTGGGCAAGTGGACCCTACACCAGATAACGCCCGCCCACGTGTGGCTGATTGTGTTAAACAGTTTCTTACGAAATGCAGTATTGAAATCATGCCACACCTGCCTACAGTCCTGACCTCGCCATGTGCGATTTCTAGTTGTTTCCAACAATGAAGGAGATGTTCTATGACGCAAAATTCAACACAGATGCTATCATTATTCAAGCTGTACAGGGGTCGCTAAAGTAGCTTCCACAAATTGCCTTCACCACACGCTTTGAAAAGTGGATTGAACGATGGGACAGTTTCGTAGCAGCAGAGGGAAGATACTTTGAGAAAGAATAACATATTTTGCTGTACCCATATTTCTTCATTTTGTGTGATTTTACTCAGTTTTTATGGAATGGTCGTTGTACCCTTCAACTTTCCTGGCACATATTTTATCTTCACTGTGTCACAATTTTTGCTTGCATTTAATTTAATTACTTTTTCTCCTTTTTCAGAATATGTACCTTTCAAGTCTGAAAGGAACTAACCAAAAATTTCTTATTTTAATGTGCTCAAATTTTTCTCCAATGTAACACTAATATCCAGTAAAGTTTCAGAATTGTTCACGCTGTTGTCGGCAGGCATGGTATCTCCATTTCCAAGGTTGCAAGTACTTCAAGAACGAATAAGAACAAACAACAGGACGGTGGAGATAGAAAACAAAAGAAATAAACATAATGCTTAACATCATTTTGCATGAACAACTGTTTAGAATATAAGGGTAAATTTTCAAATGCATTTTAATGCTACCTGTGGAGGAAGCAATGTAAATTACTGAAACCTAGTCTTAAAAATATGATGTGAATACCAACACAAATATTACTTATCTGCTGTTGAAGCGTAGCGATTGAGAAGTGCTCTTACAAGCGTTATAGTCAGTGCGTTAATCCCTGTGTAACTAACTATTCTGTGGGTTTGCTATAACGACAGAATAGTTACACATCGAAAATTAGTTTTTACTGAACACGAATTTACGATTAAGTTTGATTTTTGTAATACAGATAACCCTCGATTTACGTCGGGGATGCGTTCCCGGAAGAACCGGTGTAATCGGAATACGAGTAAATTGTAACTACAGTATTTTATAATTTAAATCAATGGGAAGTCAATGACATGTCTTCTCGGCACACAAACATTGACGACTAATATACTAATGGCATTACATTTAAAGCTCTGAAGTAACGTAAATAAAACAACACAAACACGTTAGCTCACAGTTTTCAGCATATTCATGAATGAAAAGCGAACTGAGCGAATTTTATCGTCTCTCTCTCTCTCTCTCTCTCTCTCTCTCTCTCTACGCCTTATCCTCCTTCCACTCCTTTCGATGCTGGACACCAAAATGGGGGAAACCTTATAGAGTAGGACTTTAAAGAGAACTAAAACAACTTTTCTTAATCCTTTTCCAGGCAGAAGAAAAATGACTCACCGTGACGAGTGCTCAAGTGATTGTTTTGGAATGCTGTCGGTTCTTGAGGAGATCAGATCTCGCAATCAATGAGTAAGTGCGCAAATCGTTGGACTCCGTGATTGACAGTCATCTCTGCTTGCATGCATGTAAGACGCCGACATACAGAAAATATTGCAATAAAAATAACACCGGAAACTCCGCAAGATTACTTTTGTCCTTTGAAAGGTAAAAACGCGGGGAATGAAATCGCATAAGAGCAAACTCGAATATGCGAAAGTTTACATTTCAGAAACAGCTTTTACCGATTCGTCGATCTAAGAAGAAATTCGCGTTAACAAAACATACACGATGTAGAGATGATTGTTGTTATTTTTATTCGATGATTTAGTATACGAAGCAGTAAGAGAAAAATTGTAAAACGTTTTAAATAAAAATTAAAATATGTATTTCATATATATATATATATCTCATCATTGTCAACCATTATCAATCCACTGCTGGACGAAGGTCTCCCCAAGTTTCCTCCACAACGATCTGTCTTGTGCCAGTCTCTTCCATGTCACTCTGCATACTTTCGAATTTCATCCACCCATCTCATGTGGTCTTCTGGGTCTTTTCCTGTCCCTTGGAATCCAATCTGAAATTTCGGCTGTCCATCGATGGTCTGTCCTCTTGGCAGTATGTCCAGCACATTGCCATTTCAGAGATTTAACTCTGATCATGACGTCTTCCACTCTTGTCATTTTCCGGATCCACGAGTTCCTCTTCTTATCTTTGCTATATATATATATATACTTGAAATTTTGCAGCATCAGTCTCTTTATCCCTATGGCCTTAATTCCACTCTATCTGACAATAAGCATAATCAGCATAAATTTTCAATTCGTGAACTCTTCTTTCTTGTTAATAATAAGAGCTGCACTAGAGGTAATAGAGGACAGAGGTTATTTCGCACATCAAGCAAAGTTGATTTTGCTAACTTGCTAATAACTCTGGAAAGCTTTAAAACTGGCACTAATTTTGTTAAAAATACTTACAAAATTCTCAAGTCCTTCAAGCACTCTGTCCTTAAAAGTTTTTTCAAATTCTGGAATGAAACTGCTGACCATGTTGATAAGCATGTTTTTGCTTTGGTTCTGGACATTCTTAAACATATTCTTAAAGATAAAATTTCTCTTAAAGAATTTTCCAGTAATTTTGTAACCATCAGGTTTCTAAATAAAGCCTACGATAATCTCAATGTAAGGAAGCTGTTCTACAATAATGCAATTTTTTTCCCATCCACATGCACCAGTCTATTGTAAGTTTTAAATATGTTAAGACCTTAGGGTCAATAGTTAAAAACTACAAACTTAACTCTTCGAGCTACATTCCTGTAATTACTACATGTTCTTGTGATGAACATAAAGAAACAGTTCACTATGATAAGAATTACAACCATATTATCACCGGAAACTTGAGTTTTGTTGAAAATGAAAAGCTTAGGAATTTATTAGAGTATGGCTCTAAATTCAGACCTTCCTTCACAATTTCCAAAGAAAGGATTCTTGAGAGCTTCACTCAAGATGTTAATAGGTACATCGTAAAAACCAGTTTAACGTACAATCAGCCTATTGAGGCCTTCGCAGAATGGAAATATAATATAATCAATAGCTTCACCGGTGAGTTGGCAGGTCTGGACTTTTGTTTCGACAGAAATCTCTTTCTCTGGAGAAGCTAAAAGGTCACTCTCCAAACTACAAGACCAATTTATTTTTACCACTACGGATAAAGCTAGCAATAATTTTGCAATTATCTGTAAGAAGTTCTATTTTGAATTGTTAACTATGGAACTCAATAATAGAGTAACATACGAGCCCGTAAGTTATTCTACCAAGCAGTTAGAGAATCGGTTTAAGGCATTCTTCAAGAAACTTAAAATTCCACAAACTAGAAGATATGAGCCTGAATTTCCATTTCTTTCTGCAACGGTTAAGTTTCATAAGGATCCTGTGAAGTTCAGGTTCATAGCTAGTGGAGTAAGGAGTCATAAAAAGAAAATAGATCTTGCTTTTGAAGATGTCTTAAAGAAGGTTTTGAAACACATTAGAAACTGTTCTAACTTGATGTACAGAGATTTTTGGATAATTAATAATAATGCAGAAGTAATTTCTACTATACTCAAAGTTTGTCCCCTAGATATTAATAGTTATGATTTTGAAAACCTATATACTAATCTGCCTCTATCAGATATAATCACTACCTTTAAAGAGCTGTATGCAGAATTTAAACTTAACCAATTTGTTAATGTAGGAACTTGGAACTCTTATCTCAATTGCTGCATAAAAAATAACCATATCTTATATAATAATACTCTCTATAAGCAAGTGAACGGTATTCCCATGGGAACATCAACGTCCACGAATATCGCTAATCTATTCCTGTTCTTTAAGGAATATAAATTCATTAAAAATCACCCCACCTGCTCAGATAACTACCTTTACACTTTTAGATATATTGATGATCTGCTGTGTATCAATAATTCAGAAGTTATAGAGAGTGATTTTAATAATATCTATCCTAGCTCTCTTAACTTATGTAAAACCAACCACAGTAATCAGGAACTTGAGTTCCTAGACTTAAGCATTAAGCTCAACAGAGGTAACCCATCTATTAGCCTCTTTGATAAAAGAGTTAATTTTCCTTTCAAAGTAATTAAATATCTACACTGGAATAATAACATTTCAACCAAAGTAATTGAGAATGTACTAATTTCTCAGGTCCTAAGAATTTCAAGAATTTGCAGCAACAATTTGGACTTCAATTACCACATTAATATACTATTAGATAGTTTTCTAGAGAACGAAATTCCTTCTTCTTTCATCAAAAGAACTTTAAGAAAAATTATTCTGAATAATAGAGTAAGGTTGGAAGATCTGCTTTAATTTTCTACACAGTTAATAATATGATTCTGACCAATCAAAGCCGTAAGGAAGTTGGCTAGAGGATGCCTATTAACTACCTAAAGGAACCTTAGTGCTATGGATATGAAGGTCCTATTAAAACAAAAAATTAAATAATATAAACAAAATCACAAAAAAAAGCTTAAAAATCTGTTTATAAAAGAAAATAAAAACAAATAAAAAAGAAAACTAGTTATTCATCACTAGGATAGCTATACTAAAAATAGTAAAACCAACATTAAAATTAATAAGATTCTGATTAATCTATAGAAGCTCACTAAGGTGATTTAATACATGCAAAGATTATTAAATACACTACTCGTGTATTTTATAATATTTCTCATGTATTCTGGAGAGTTAATTCTGCTCTTTCTGATCATACAGATCCACAGTCTTAAGTTTATATTTTTTTCTCTGGTTAAAATCTCCGCGAGTTGGTTTCTTTCTGTATGAGGAGGCCATCAGCCCCACCCTCACTGCCCCCCAGCGACTAGGGAGTGGCGGAAGAGGTCAGCCATGTTTTTCTCTTGTGAGGAGAAAGTTTTTGTCACACAAGAGGTAAGCTCTCTTCCTTGTTTTTGGGTTCTAGGTTTTATAAGTTCAATGTTTGTACTTCATGTACTTTTTCTCTGTTTTTTCAGCTTTTAGGCACTGGCTTGTCTGTTAACATTTTTGCGGGTTTTAACTCTTTCTTTTCTTTGTAACTTTGCGCGTCTTTTGGGGTACCTAGGAACAGAAGATGGCTAAGCTTGTTTCTTTTTCTATGCGCTGTATTTTCAAAGTAGTTAAGTTCTTAATAACTAATTAATTATGCACTTAAAGCACTGCTGAAATACTTTGTACATATTGCAACTAACTGTTTAAGGCATATAACTTTCACAAAGTTTTCTTTAGTTAATTATTGTCTTTAACTTATTCTCGTTTTCGTGCTGTCATAAGTTGTAGAGTAGGGGGTTTTAGACTCAAGTTTTCTTTCAAAAATCTGTTTTTTAAAAATTAATATTTCCTTTTTTAATTGCAATGTGAAAATTTGGATTTCTTTTGCATTGATTTTCAGGTTTAAATTCTCTCTCAAACGAACTTGGCATTTCGTTATAGCTGAAAATTATTTCTAATTATTATGTCACTCTCACAGCTTGAGTTCTCTTTAATCTTCTTCTCTCTGTTTAATAGTAACAGATGAAGAGCATGGGTCGGGCCAGGAAGGTTAATGGATGCAAGCGAAATTGTTAACTAGTGCTAGGTCATGCAACTCTGCGGAGGACATGACATATATATATTTTTTAAAACTATTTTAGGTGGGAATGTTACTTGCATCTATGGCCTTGCAGAAACCCATTTCCAACTAGGTCTTTGTGGAAGTGAGAAAATGCAGAGTTTTTGCTGGTCCTTGATAAAGCCAAGGCTCAGTATTCTCGAAACCTTCTACATTCAGTTGTTTTATTTTCTTTTTTTATCTTTTCTCCTTTTACTCACACAAGTAGATACATAACCTTTTCTATGTTGCACTTGGTGTGAGTCAAAATTATATCTGTATTTTTTTGCTTAGGTATCTTCTTAATAGAATATATATATATATATATATATATATATATTCTATTAAGAAGAGACCTAAGAAAAAAAAATATATATATATATTTTTTTTGACTCATACTATTTTATTTTTTATCTTTTCTCTTTTTACTCACACCGGTAGATACATAACCTTTTCTATGTTGTGCTTGGTATGAGTCAAAAATATATATATATATATATTTTTTTTTTGCTTAGGTCTCTTCTTAATAGAATGTGAATTCTGAATTTATATATATATATATATATACTGAAGAGCAAAGCTGAAAACTAAGGAAAAACTTTTGAATTTAAAACGAAAGTTGCAAAATAACCTGAAGATCAAAACGCGCAACGCAGCAGTTATGAAAATTCAGAATTCACATTCTATTAAGAAGAGACCTAAGCAAAAAAAATATATATATTTTTGACTCATACCAAGTACAACATAGAAAAGGTTATGTATCTACCGGTGTGAGTAAAAGGAGAAAATAAAAAATAAAATAAAACAACTGAATGTAGAAAGTGTCGAGAATACTGAGCCTTGGCTTTATCAAGGACCAGCAAAAACTCTGCATTTTCTCACTTCCACAAAAACCTAGTTGGAAATGGGTTTCTGCAAAGCCATAGATGCAAGTAATAAGCCCACCAAAAATTGTTTTAAAAAATATATATATGTCATGACCTCCGCAGAGTTGTATGACCTAGCTTTAGTTACCAATTTAGCTTGCATCCATAACTTTCATGGCCCGACCCATGCTCTTCATCTGCTACTACTAAACAGAAAGAAGAAGATTAAAGAGAACTAAAGTTGTGAGAGTGACATAATAATTAGAAATAATATATTATATATGATGCTGACCTTGGCTACATATAACGGACGCTCCCTATCTTCTGATTCAAGGCTTCTTGAATTGGAAGAGGAACTACAAAGGATCAAGTGAGACATCGTCGGGCTAAGTGAGGTAAGGAGAAAAGGAGAAGATCTCATTGAACTGAAAAGTGGACATCTCTTCTACTATCGTGGGACAGATACTGGCAGAACTAGTGGTGTTGGATTTATAATAAACAAGAAACTGAAGGATAAAGTTGTAGAAGTTGAAAGTTCCTCTGACAGAGCTGCACGACTTGTTATCCAACTCTCGAGAAGATACCAGGCTCAGATTATTCAAACTTATGCACCCACCACAAGTCATGCTGAAGAAGAAATTGAAGAATTTTATGAGGAAATTCGTGATCTAAATAATAAAAGGTAAGCAGCACTTGAAGATAATTATGAGAGATTTCAATGCAAAAATAGGGCAACGGCAACAGAATGAAACTTCAGTAGGTAAATTCGGTCACGGCAACAGAAACCAGCGTGGAAATACTCTCGTAGAGTTTGCAGAGGCATAAGGGTTTTTCATTTTGAACTCCTTTTTCAAGAAAAAGGCACACAGGAAATGGACATGGAGACATCCAAATGGGACGACAAGTGAAATTGATTTTATTATGTGTAACAAAAAATTCGTCATAGAAGACTGCAGTGTGCTAAACAAGTTCAACACAGGCAGTGACCATAGATTGGTGAGATGTAACATGCACCTCAACACTAAACTCAAACGTAGCAAGCTCATAAGACAAACAAAATGTATTGACATAACCAACCTTAAAAAACACAATAATACCTTCAAATTGGAACTGAAGAACAGGTTCTCTGCTTTAGAAGGCCTAACATCGGAAGAAGTGGATATTTCTGAAGTTAACAGAAAAGTAACCAAAGCTCTTATGGAAACAGCAACAAAATTAGCTGGGTCTAAGAACAAATTGCATGTGAACAAATTATCAGGAAAAACCAAAATGTTGATGCAAAAAAGAAGAGTGATGAGGACAACTAAAGACGATGTGACTTCCAAAGTGGAATATATAGAGCTATGCAAGACAGTACGAAAAAGTATCACTGAAGACTTAAGGAAATTCAACTGTGAACTAGTAAGGAAAGCAATTGAAAACAACTAAAGCCTAAAGATAGCAAAGGGACATCTCAGTAAGGGAAAAAAACAGATTATGGCACTGAGAAAAGAAGATGGTTCTGTAACAAGAAATAGAGGCGAAATTTTGACAAGAGTGAAAGATTTCTACTCCAAATTATATGAAAGGGATGATACATGTACTCCAGACATCATGAAAGGTACCAGTACCAGAGTTCTTCCAGTCATTCCAGCAGAAGTTGCACATGCAATCAAGAACATGAAGCGGGGAAAAGCTCCAGGAGAAGATGGAATTACTGTAGACATCATACAAGAAGCAAGTGGAGAAATCGAAACAGTACTCGCCCAAATTTAAACTCGATGCCTTAACGAAGGGAAAATTTTTGAGGATTGGAACAACGCTACAATGATCTTACTACATAAAAATGGTGACATTGAGGATCTCAGGAACTACAGACCTATCAGCCTCCTATCAGTGGTTTATAAAATCTTCACTAAAGTTCTTTCACACCGCTTGAAGGTGACACTGGAATGGCTCAACCGAGAGAACAAGCTGGATTCAGGAGTGGCTACAGCACAATAGATCATATCCACGTACTGAGAGAACTAATTGAAAGACCGAGGGAATATGAACTTCCATTGTGCATGGCTTTTATCGATTATGAAAAAGCCTTTGATTCGGTGAAACCATCAGCAGTTGCAATGGATCTGAAATCCTGCGGTATTGAAGATGCATACATTAATATTATTAATAACATCTATGAAAATGCAAGTGCAAAGATTCGGCTGTTTGAAAATACAACACACATAAAAATTGGAAAAGGAGTGAGACAGGGTGACTCCATATCTCCGAAGCTCTTTAATGCCACATTGGAAAATGTCTTTCAATCACTGAACTGGGAAAACAAAGGGATAAAGATTAATGGAGATTATCTAACCCACCTTCGTTTTGCTGATGACATAGTCATTTTTGCAACTACCCCATCAGAGCTACAGAGTATGATCCAGGAACTTGCTGACAAGAGTAAAGAAGTGGGATTAAAAATGAACTTTCAGAAGACAAAAGTGATGTTCAATGCTTTTACAAGAAATGAAGATTTATCGATTGATGAAGAAAAGCTGGAGATAACAGACACGTACGTTTATCTTGGGCAGCAGATATCAAGTGAGGGTCACATTGATGAAGAAATTAATCGGCGTACAAAACTTGCCTGGAGAGCTTTTGGAAGAAACAGCATAATTTTCAAGAGCAATATGCCATTATGTCTTAAAAGAAAAGTGTTTGATCAATGCATCCTTCCAGTGCTTACGTATGGTGCAGAGACGTGGACCTTAGCTAAAAGAGACATACAAAGGCTGCAGACAACTCAAAGCAGCATGGAGAGGTGCATGCTTGGTGTAACCAGGAGAGATAAGAAGAGGAACACGTGGATCCGAAAAATGACAAGAGTGGAGGACATCATGATCAGAGTTAAATCCCTGAAATGGCAATGGGCTGGTCATACTGCCAGAAGGACAGACCATCGATGGACAGCCGAAATTTTAGATTGGATTCCAAGGGACAGGAAAAGACCCAGAAGAAGACCGCATGGAAGATGGGTGGATGAAATTCGAAAGTATGCGGGAGTGACATGGAGGAGACTGGCACAAGACAGACCGTTGTGGAGGAAACTTGGGGAGACCTTCGTCCAGCAGTGGATTGATAATGGTTGACGATGATGAGATATATATATCATCATCATCATCATTGTCAACCATTATCAATCCACTGCTGGACGAAGGTCTCCCAAGTTTCCTCCACAACGGTCTGTCTTGTGCCAGTCTCCTCCATGTCACCCCTGCATACTTTCGAATTTCATCCACCCATCTCCCATGTGGTCTTCTTCTGGGTCTTTCCTGTCCCTTGGAATCCAATCTAAAATTTCGGCTGTCCATCGATGATCTGTCCTTCTGGCAGTATGTCCAGCCCATTGCCATTTCAGGGATTTAACTCTGATCATGATGTCTTCCACTCTTGTCATTTTTCGGATCCACGAGTTCCTCTTCTTATCTCTCCTGGTTACACGAAGCATGCACCTCTCCATGCTTCTTTGAGTTGTCTGCAGTCTTTGTATATCTCTTTTAGTTAAGGTCCACGTCTCTGCACCATACGTAAGCACTGGAAGGATGCATTGATCAAACACTTTTCTTTAAGACATAATGGCATATTGCTCTTGAAAATTATGCTGTTTCTTCCAAAAGCTCTCCAGGCAAGTTTTGTACGCCGATTAATTTCTTCATCAATGTGACCCTCACTTGATATCTGCTGTCCAAGATAAACGTACGTGTTCTGTTATCTCCAGCTTTTCTCCATCAATCAATAAATCTTCATTTCTTGTAAAAGCATTGAACATCACTTTTGTCTTCTGAAAGTTCATTTTTAATCCCACTTCTTTACTCTTGTCAGCAAGTTCCTGGATCATACTCTGCAGCTTTGATGGGGTAGTTGCAAAAATGACTACGTCATCAGCAAAACGAAGGTGGGTTAGATAATCTCCATTAATCTTTATCCCTTTGTTTTCCCAGCTCAACGACTGAAAAACACCCTCCAATGTGGCATTAAAGAGCTTCGGAGATATGGTGTCACCTTGTCTCACTCCTTTCCAATTTTTATGTGTGTTGTATTTTCAAACAGCCTAATCTTGCACTTGCATTTTCATAGATGTTATTAATAATATTAATGTATGCATCTTCAATACCGCAGGTTTTCAGAGCCATTGTAACTGCTGATGGTTTCACCGAATCAAAGGCTTTTTCATAATCTATAAAAGCCATGCACAATGGAAGTTCATATTCCTTCGCTCTTTCAATTAGTTCTCTCAGTACGTGGATATGATTCTATTGTGCTGTAGCCACTCCTGAATCCAGCTTGTTCTCTCGGTTGAGCCATGTCCAGTGTTACCTTCAAGCGGTGTGAAAGAACTTTAGTGAAGATTTTATAAACTACTGATAGGAGGCTGATAGGTCTGTAGTTTCCGAGATCCTCAATGTCACCTTTCTTATGTAGCAGGATCATTGTAGCGGTGTTCCAATCCTCAGGAATCTTTCCTTCATTAAGGCATCGAGTGAAAATTTGGGCGAGTACTGTTTCAATTTCTCCACTTGCTTCTTGTATGATGTCTACAGTAATTCCATCTTCTCCTGGAGCTTTTCCCCGCTTCATGTTCTTGATTGCATGTGCAACTTCTGCTGGAAGGACTGGAGGAACTCTGGTACTGGTATCTTTCATGATGTCTGGAGTGCATGTATCATCCCTTTCATATAATTTGGAGTAGAAATCTTTCACTCTTGTCAAAATTTCGCCTCTATTTCTTGTTACAGAACCATCTTCTTTTCTCAGTGCCATAATCTGTTTTCTTCCCTTACTGAGATGTCCCTTTGCTATCTTTAGGCTTTGGTTGTTTTCAATTGCTTTCCTCACTAGTTCACAGTTGAATTTTCTTACGTCTTCAGTGATACTTTTTCTTACTGTCTTGCATAGCTCTATATATTCCACTTTTGGAAGTCACATCATCTTTAGTTGTCCTCATCTCTCTTCTTTTTTGCATCAACATTTTCGTTTTTCCTGATAATTTGTTTACATGCAACTTGTTCTTAGACCCAGCTAATTTTGTTGCTGTTTCCATAAGAGCTTTGGTTACTTTTCTGTTAACTTCAGAGATGTCCACTTCTTCCGATGTTAGGCCTTCTAAAGCAGAGAACCTGTTCTTCAGTTCCAACTTGAAGGTATTATGGTGTTTTTTAAGGTTGGTTATGTCAATAGATTTTGTTTGTCTTATGAGCTTGCCACGTTCAAGTTTGGTGTTGAGGTGCATCTTACATCTCACCAATCTATGGTCACTACCTGTGTTGAACTTGTTTAGCACACTGCAGTCTTCTATGACGAATTTTTTGTTACACATAATAATATATATTTATATATATATATATAAATATATATGTTTTTTTACTTTCTGACCTTCTGGTTTCAAAATCAGCGTTATTCTGAATCTGGGCAAATTGGACTGGTGAAAATCGTGAACTATTCGTACATTTTAGTCATCTCCATTTCATTCTTGAATGCTTCATTGGTGGCAGAAAGTGACGCTTAGGTGATTGGTTTCTCAAAGTATTGCTGCAGTTTCCAAGCACCTCGTTTGTTGATAAAGTATGGCACATGGCTGTATATTATAGAAGTTTAATGACTGGCTTCATAATCGTTCTCCTAGATAAGCGTCGAATAGCTCCCGGCGTTAAGGGCTCAAGACTGTGGACGCCGAGAAACTTAAGAAATGACCTTGCATAGATCCAGATTTAGTAATAGCGTTATTTGTGCAATGGTTGACTCTGCTCTTGACCTTGGCCTTTATTATGGATGCTAAAAATATAGACTCCCTCCTACAGCCAACTTATTTGAGACACTATCGAAGCATAGCAATTTCATTCATAAAGCTGTTTATTACGCGCAAAAATAGCTGAATGGAAGTGACGGAAGGTGATCATACTTTTTCCATTATCTTTTCACTTCCGCGGCTGCTTGGCAGACATTTACATCGGCTCGCCTCCACGGGAAGTCCTCTTTGTGGCTCTGGGATATTGCTGATGTCAGACAACAACAAGTAGAAGCTGGAAAGCTTCAGGTGCGACGGCGGGCGGCAAAGTTATGGACTCGATTCACCAGGCTGATTTTTATACCCGATATTATTACGATCTCCGAGATACGGTTTTATCGGGAAAGAAAGGGATAACACACGTGACCCGTGCTCACATCATGTGCTAGCCTCGAAAGCAAGGCTTTGGTGTTTCCGTGGTATGCCAATTACACAGCACTCACTTGGCGACGATCAAGAATAATGTTGCGTAATCGCGGCGTTGCTTCCGATATCGAAGGTGTTAAGCAAAGTGCGTCATAACAGGGGCTGGTATGAAACGCCGCCATCAACACCACAACCCCAGAGACTGAGGTATGCGAAGCTGAGGAGAGGAGACCTCCCGCTGAGACGCATATTGTTGGCCAGCGTAATGTTTTCTGCTGAGCTCAGAGGAAAATGTTGGAAGATATCTAGGGCACAGCAGGATGGAAGAAATCATTTTCTGATCGGTTCATGAATTCAGAAAGCCTCTTTCGGTTTTAGTAGATTAAGGTTCATTGCAATACTCTATATTTGTGTCGCTAGTTCTATTACCGAAATCCAGCCACACAGTTAGCTTCATCTTTAATGTGGCACGTATGAAAATATAAGAAAAAAAAGGAAATAACTAAATTGATACTAACGGTTGAATCTTACTCCTCGGTACATTGACTATCATCGACATTGGATAGTACATACAGCAAACGTTAAATAAATTGTACCAAACTAGGTTCATAATTAAATTCTATAAGTGCGTTCTTACGCATGCGCATAGGTACACTGTAAAAAATACGCGATGTGAATGAAAGTAACGTGCAAGGAAAGTTGTCGGCAGGTGTTAGTCTTAACGAAATTTCAGTTTCAAAAGTTTCCATTTTTTCTATCATCAGTGTTTTGACATAATTTCCGTAGTCAATAATTCCATTTTTTTCTAAGCAATTCGTCCGCATTTTCACTGAAATTTCGTAAAATCATTGGGCAGTTCATTTTTCGGCGGACGAAGTTAACGAGCCATTCCCTATTCATCTCTGGTGTGATTCGAACCACTGATCTGCTCAATGGGAGGCCCACTCTGCCGTAAGGCACGTGTCTTATCTTATTAAAAATTCAATATTTTTTTTCATCGTGAGTTTTCGAAATAACAGAATGTTTTGGAACTCGAAATCTTTAACTGACAATTATTTTCTATTATCTTTAAGAAGAGACCAAAAATGTACTGATTTATAGTATTATTCCACAAAAACTCCTAAATATAAAATTCACTCTTGATATCTAAGTTGATGGCATAACTGCCGAGATGTTGAAATATGGTGGTGACTCTGTAATTGACTGGTAAACTGAAGTTTGCCAGTTGTGCTGGGAGTTAGGAATGGTACCTCGGGATTGGAAGGACGCTATCGTTGTTCCCTTGTATAACAGAAAAGGTGATCAGACTGACTGCCAAAACTATCGTGGTATTAGCCTACTAAGTGTGCCAGGAAAAGTGTTTGGTAAGGTCGTTACTACAAAAGTACGGGGTCTTACATCAGAGAAAGTGTGGGGTATTCAGAGTGGTTTATGCCTGGTAAAGGCTGCACTAACCAAATTTTTGCATTACGCATGATGATTGAAAAGTATCTGGCTATTGGTAAGAAAGTTTTTGCTGCCTTCATATTAGAAAGCTTACGACCGAGTAAATAGGACACTTTTGTGGAAGGAATTGAATGAATATGGTTATACTGGGAATCTACTTAATAATGTAAAAGCCATGCATGCTGGAAGTGGAGTTTGTGTACGAGTGAATGGTGTTTTATCAAAATGGTTCTCTATCGGTGCAGGAGTCAGACAAGTTTGTGTAATGTCCCCATGACTGTTTAATATATTTATGGATGAGTGCATGCGTGATGCCAAAATAAATAATACTGTTCTATATCTTGGTGATATCCGTGTGTGCGAATTGCTGTATGCTGATGACGCAGTCCTGTTGGCAGAGAGCAAAAGTGAATTACAAAGCATGTTGTCCCGGATTACGAAGTTTGCATGGAATTCAAACTGAGTATAAATAAGGGAAAACTCAAAGCTATGGCTTTTGGAGAAAGGAATTCCGAATTTTCCGTTAGCATCTATTAGAAACAGCCATTTACAGTCAATTTAAGAAAGGAATTGCGGAAGAATTTATAAAAATTTGGAATTTTCCCTGCGTACAAAAAAAAGCTGTGAAATTCAGGTTTTTTCCTCTAATTTCACGGAAAAGGTTGTATAAAATATATGCTTCGTTAATTTACGAAAGGAATCGCAGAAAATGGCTTGTGAATTTCAGAAAACTTTTTTACAGTGAAGATTACCGCTTTAACCAAATAATAGGGTGCATTCTTCCTGAAATTTCATCTAAAAAACTAACTTTTTCTAGGTTATGATGAAAATATTTTCTTTAATTACTACTTAAACATAAATTATTCAAAAATAATATAAATTGTTTAGCATATTTGAGTTGCTCCTTTTTTGTCTAGATTCCTTATTTAGCAACATTGATTTCTGTCTAAGAGCTTGCCTAGCCAATCTTATTCATTTATCAAATATCAGGAGATATGATAAAATTCCCAGATATTTTATTTCAATGTATGATCTCAAATTAATTACTAGCAATTCCCAAAATAGCCCTTAAAATTTTGAAAAAAAGGTCATTAAGCCGCCTCGGTGGCCAAGTGGTTAGAAAGGCGGGCTTTTCGCTAATCGTCCAATTGAGTCCTGATTAGGGTCCCGGATAAGGCATAGGAGGCGTGTTTGTCTTGTGGTAGTGGTTTTTGCATTTTCTTAGAACCACTATTCCTAAATTAAGAATGGGCAACTCCTATTCTTAGATGCTTAAACTTCAATTATAAGATGCACATTGAATGAATCTTCACCATGCCAAATGAAATTATACATAACATAACTTGAGACACCGTTGCTATTTAGAAATTCTCTTAATTTTACAAGTGTAAATGCCAACATTGGGAGCTTTGGTTGCTCAGGTTAGGTGCAGCATAACTTAATAAAGTACGGAGCAGTATTTTTTAGTTCTGTTTAGTTTCAGGGTTTTTAACGACCACAGTGAGCAAGTGGATGTGCTAAAAGCAGTCGTCCGTCACTAATTTAGGACCACTGGTTCCAGGGAAGAAAGAACCAGTGCCGAAAGACTAATACAACATCCATGCCTCACCGGGATCCGAATCATCTCGGGCGAATTACGGAGCTGTATGTTTTCTACACACACACACTAAGAATATCGTATTGAAAAATTTTAAATATTGTCTTGTGTACATAAAAACTATTGATACGCGAAATTTTGTGAATAATAATCAGGAAACACTCCTAAGTCATTCAAAAACATTTACGTTATGGCGATAGTAGCTATATGGAGTGTATTTCACTAGTCTTTAAAATCAAATTTTAAAATATAATTCATCTTGTTTCTAAAATCTAGCACTAGTTTCTGAAATCTAATGTTTTTGCTCCTAAATCCACCTCCAGTGATAATTTTGACAACGTTCAGAATTTAGTTCAATGCAGCATGCTTCTAGTTCTGTAATTTGTATACATGTTGCAGTTTCATACAGTTTCTTCATGAACATCGATCATGGAGAAACAAAGAAGACAACAGTAATGTTTATGTTCTTCATGAAATTTTAATTTCAGATTTACTTGCAAGGCCATGGAGCCATACTTTATACTTAATTACTTACTATTAGAAAAAAAACGTGGCTCAGCCGTCTTATAGAATATTTCTTCGAAAGAAAATTAACATGGAATTTGTTGTATAATTTCTTTAAGAAATAGGTAGAATCTGGTGTAGGCATGAAATTTTAAAGGGTGACATCTTTGTTATATTCCTGCTTGGAAACTGAGAAATTAATTAAAAAAGGGATCGATATTGATTATGTTAAGAGTTATTTGATATTTGGTTAATATATGAGATTATATTCGAGAAATTCAAGAACTTGTTTCGTGTTCACAAAAAGCTGATAAAACATTCACTTCAGGCACAGTACTAATCATTTCACACGCCCCAAAACGTCAGAATACTTTTCGCCATACCATTTCACAGGACGAAGTTTTGATTATTACATTTCAATGCAATTAAGGATAAAATAAATACTGTTTCGATAAAAGTGAGTAGCTCCCTATCAAACGCAATTATGAGCTCATGCCTCCTCCGCTTATAAAAATCCTATTGAAAAATTTCTTTTTTTAAAATATGCTTTTCGCCAGTTACAGATTTAGAACATTCTACTCTTTAAACAATGCGTATTTTTCTCGCTAGGGAGCATAAATGTGAAAACGTTTTTCTCGCTATCTCTGCTTACAGAGTACGTATTTATAAAATTATTTTACTCTAACGAGCTTTTGCTATTAAGAAGACTTTTCACAGGTTTTCCACTTTTCCACTATTCAAAATTCTTCCGCCAGGCGGCGTCAATGTATATTTCCATTTGGAAGATTTTGTTATATCCTACAATTCCATTAGAGAAATCTGCATTTGGTAGGTTATTCTTCACTATGAAGAGCATTTTGCATCTATTTTGTTATTTAATTAACGCACAGCTTTGGCCTAAAGTTACATCACGTTTTTCTCTATATGTCTTCTAATTGTTCTATCTGAAAAAAAAAATTGCCTCCAATATCTTTCGCTATGAAGACTTTTTGTGTACAGTTTGTTAAATTTTGCTATACACTTTTGAGCGACCAGTGGGAAGTAACGACTTCTATTTGCGGATGTTTTATCGATTGTTGAAAAGTTTTGTAACCGGTTCCATTCATTATGAAGAACCCCGTTCATATTGCACATTTTAAATTATGCTTAGTTTTTTTTTTCCTACGTGATGCAATGGAATTCTCATTTTTGCTGATTTGTTTTCTTTTTTAAAATTCAGCTTTGAAATGTTTTCGTGTCGGAAAGGATTTTAAAAACGTGTGCTCTTTGTAACCAACATTTTGATGCCATCTATCCTTGTTAAATTTCTGGAGACAATATTTTATTTCTCACTGTAAAATATCACACCACTAAATAAATATTATACGGAAGTTAGAGAGATGCAAACATATGCATGGAAGCGCACACACATGCATTAAATTACAAGAAAAAGGTTTTCGTTAAAAGGGACGAAAACAAAAAGCGCTTATGAAGTTAGTGTAAAGTATTAGTGTACGTATATCGTCCAGAGTACTGCAGTCAGTTAACTAGCCCAGAATACTGGCGAAGATAACTAGTTTCATAGAAAGGAATTAAAGAGAAAACAAAGAAAACAAAACTGCTCTGGTTTGAGGTCGCGTGGTCTAGTTCCTTAAAGAACAGGGTCTAAATTAGAATATTTGGCAAAACATGGCTTTTGGGTTCTTTCTAACGACATGTAGTCTCTCGCTTTTCCTCGAAGTAGCGGTCTAAATTACGAGTAAGAGATTTCTTAAATCAGTCTCGTTACTTCTATGGTCTCTAGACGTTCATGAGGATAGTCAGAACAGACAAAATTGCTGATTAACAAATTATGAACTATGCGAACTTAAAATAATACTAACAAACGGAACGGAAAGTTAAAAACTATCCATTTTTTTTTTCGATGGACGCTTCAGCATAAGTTACACAATTTAATATTCTAATACATATATCTCGTGTATTTAACTTCGTGGATATGCATGTCAGAGAACGTTTTACTTTTTTAAATATTAAACATTTTAGCGGAATAGCTAAATTGCTGTCATCTGTTGCCCTCGAAGCTAAGTAATCCTCTGAAAATTTCAAAGTTTTATTGCTCTGAAAATAGCATAGTATCCACAATTCTCGAAATCCCTTTGAGTAAGTTAATAATTTTACATCTTAAAGTAATAATTTCCAAGAATCTTCCTGAGTTGAATAACATTTTTTAAAGTTTCGACATGTCACCCTTTTCGTCAACACCGGCTCTAAAAGTTTAAAGCAGTATGTACACATTCGAGAAGAAATTAAAGCAACAAAAAAGAATACTTTAGCACCCATGGACTAAGTTACTTTCAAGAAAAAATACTGGAGTGCGCACCAGTGGGATACCTAATATTAGGAATCTTATCTGATGATCTTTTCAGATATAATAAAACAGCAGACTAATTAAAAATAAGAAATGTAATCTTAAATTTTGAATAAGTGTGGCATTGATTAGGTATTGCTTGAAAGGAATCATTGGAAATTAGAACTGTGTATACGTTTTTTGGCAAAAATGGAGATAAATATACAGTCCTGCATCATTCACAAAAAAAAGATGTAAAACTTATGTAACTGTCCGTTTATATGCGTAAGGACTTAAGATACCTTGCTAAGATTTCGCTCGTCGACGGATGGCTTTTTCAAGGCTAACAGTTCTCTGCTTTTAGCCTGGAAAAAGCCATCCGTTGATGCGAGAAAGCCTGACAAAGTATCGGTTTAGTTCCTTACACCAATAAACAGATAGTTGTTTTAGTTTTATATGTTTGGTGTGTCAATAGTTCTGTTATTTAAAACGACGTAAATGAAAAGGAACTTCTGTTGGATGGTTGTTTGTTGAAGAGAAGTCAATGTCCGTACAACAGAAGATCAAACAAGTTAGGTCAGAATCTCCTGATGTGGTTTTAACGCACCTGGTTTTTCATGGGTTTTTTAGAAACGCTCTAAAGAAAAATGACAAATATGAGCATATCTTCAGGCATGTTGTTTTTTAGGCTGCCGCCTTTCGACTTCACTTTGGTCAGTGACACAGCAGAACACTACCCTGTGCTTTGTATCATCAAGGATGTAAATAAATATTTATTTCATATAATATATCTATACTTCTGGAAATGAGAAACCTTTTCTATTCTCCAGTGGTTGTATCCATAGCTAAATTTGTCCACATATTTTCCAGTTTTTCATATGCACAAATTTTTACCTAGATGGATATGAGTATTTTCATTTGCCAAGATGTAATAGCCTGAACCGAAAGAAAAAGAATGACTAAGGGATGTTTAGTCATTTTAGAGCTGCTGTTTATGGAACTTGATATACCTTTAGTGCTCTAAATACGTAACATGAACTGAAATTACAGTCTAGTCACATTGTGACCATCTACTTTTAACGTCAAGAGCACGTAGCCAATAGAAAGAAGGCCCGTGTCGTGAGCTGGCTTGAAGGGTATATAAGGTGTGCTGTAATCATTCTGAAAACATATCACTCGTTGCTGTCATGGATAAAAAGAGCGATTTATCAGATCTGCAAAAAGGGATGATTATCGGCTTTCGGACCAAGGGTGGCAGTATTTCTGAAACAGCGCAGTTTGTGAAATGTTCGCGTGCTGCTGTGGTTAAAGTGTATCGTGATTCCAGAAATGGCACCATTGCGAATAAACTACGTGGAAACTGCGAAGCTCCACGTGCCATTGATGCGAGAGGTGAACGTCGGCTTCGAAGGTGCATGAGGGCCGATCGACACACTACAGTGGAGCAAATTACTGGCTGAATGTATCAGGGGGATACCGGAAGTGTGTCTAAAACGACAGTTCAGGGTACCCTGCTGCGTATTGGGGTCCGATGTAGACGGATGGTCACTGCACCTATGCTAACGAAGGTGCATCGGCAGAAAAGGCTTACATTTGCACGGTAGTATCGGAATTGAATCTCCGCTGATTGGCAAAGAATTGCCTTCCGCGATGAGTCACATTTTCTGCTGCATCGAACGGATGGACGTTGGCGTACAATGAGAGAAACATCGGAGAATAAACGCTCTTCAACCATTGCTGGAAGAACACAAGCTGGTGGGGGCAGCGTTATGGTCTGGGAAATGTTTTCGTGGCTTTCTCTGGGTCCACTCATACCTGTGGAAAGCACTATGGACCGAATTCGTTATGAATCCATCCTTGCAGACCACGTACACCCATACATGCTAATTGTCTTCCCTGGGGCGGATGGGATCTTCCAGCACGACAATGCAACGTGTCACACAGCTAGAAATATTCAAGATTGGTTGCAAGAGCACGATGAAGAATTCGAAGTACTTCTCTGGCCCCCTAATTCCTCACACTTAAACCCAATTGAGCATCTGTGGGACCACCTCGATCGTGTTGTTCTCTCAATGGATTCTCCACCACGCACCCTCCAGCAGCTGTCAGACGCAATGCAGTCAGCATAGCTACACATACCTTTGAACACCTTCCAGAGTCTTTCCCAGACTGTCTAGCTGCTGTCGGCGCTGCACACGGCGATTACTCTGCACATTATCTGGTGGTCACAGTAATGCGACTCGACCGTAGATAAGTCTATGGAATCAGTGGGATAAACTAACTCATCAAGAAGGAAAGCATGTATATAGGTTAGTTACGTATAAGTGCAATTTGACGTATTGTATGTATAGTTCAAATCAGCCTTCTCCGTGTCGGGTCCGAATCAGGTCTGTACAATTCTGCGTCTGGTTGATTTAGATTAGAGTCACTGTCGCAGAACCTTGACCCTATTCCATCTCTGCAACGTATACTATCATACTTAATCAACACTATTCAGAGAAAACCCATATCACTTTGATAATGAACAAAAAAAACAGTGGTTTTCATATCACTTCAAATCCGTGGATAGAGACTATATTTACTTTACCGAGTATGCACTTGAAATTGAAATAGAGACTATCTTCGAAACAAGGTTCTCTACGGATACAGTAAACGGGAAATAAGGAATACACATCATAATGTAGACAACCACTAAACAGTTGAAAATAAGGAAATACCAAAACATTCAAGTACAGTATCCCATAGTTTTTTTTATTTCCTTACAAGTGTATAGAAAGATAAAGAAAACTTAGTGAATCAAACAAGAGAAACCATCAATCAAGGCTTGATGTTCAGAGACTGATCTAAAAGAGGTAACATTTTAGATGTTAATATCACTATTAAACAAAACTATCAGTCAAAGGCCTGATCCGCAAATGCAGGCCTAAAGAAAGACAGAAAAGGAATGGGACTGTAAACCAAGGTTTTCATCTGTAGATACAGGAACAAAACAGGTTTAAATTCCGTGGTCAATATAATAATGAACCTAAATCGTTAATCACCGGACTGATCTTTGGAGCGAACCTAGGCAATACATCCAAAAAATGTTTAAGTCAAGTTATCTAACCAGCCATCAATGGGATGATGAATACACAGTTAAAAACACATTAAAAAGAAGTCAACGTCAATATTAGGGCAAATCAAAACCATCAAGGGGCTTGTGTATGAGCACAGATTGATGATCGCATTGGAGTATGTTAATCGCGCTACTGTACTTTGATGGCAGCATTAATCACTACAGGGCCTCACGAAAAAATCCTTCAGTACACATGAAAAAAAACAAACATACAGAGGTGCGCGTAAGTCTTACAACACCTGCCCGGAAATGGTTGTCAGTCTTTGAATAGCAATAAAAAAAGCAGTACTAACCTATATTATATACCAAATGAAAGGAAAATTCATGTAGATTTTAAATTTGACATGACATTTAAGCACTTTATAACGTCATAAAAATTATGAGACAAAAATGCATGGTATCTGTCATATTCCATTTAGTGTTTCTTAAGGAAAAGGGTAATACAAAAAAAGCAATTTAAAATTAATACAATGGACTTTTGCATACACTAACTGAAACTCGCGACATGTCAATATTTGATGGGATAACCCTTATTCTTGGGTACCTGAGCGAACCTCGTGGGCATCGTACATACACGTTTTTTCACTAAGTCAACAGAAATTGCATGATGCCATCCGTGATCTACGCTTTCAATTAACTCTTGTTTGTTTCTTAGCTGCCCTTTCGATATTTCCACACTTAGTATCCTACAAAAGTTCTGAATTAAGTTTAAGTCAGGAGGTTTTGCGGGCCAGAAAAGATGACGCACACCTCTGGTTGTGTACCAGTTGTGCAGTCTTCGCTCGATGGCAAGTGGCGTTGTCGTCCTGGAGCACGAAATAACCATGTGGGAATAAATCAGCAACACTAGCAAGCATTTCATCGGTTGAGACACCAATGTATTGCACTTGCTTGCATTCATCATTTAGTCGACAATGCAGTCGACCAACGCCAGATGCATCCACACATGACCAAATTATGACAGATGTTGGGTACTTAACGGTTCGCTGTGGTGCATTGTGGTTTGAATTTTTTGCTAGAATACCTCCTTACATATGAAGTACATTATTTACAGTAATGGAAAATGTCGACTCATCACTAAATAACACTCTTTCCCCTGTAAGCCATCGACCAATGCCGATGTTGCTTAGCCCAGAGTAGCAGAGCTTTTCTCTGGCGTTCTGACACCAGCAGTTTTTTTCTTACTTTACGGCCTCTGAGTCCCAAGGATAGTAGTCTACGACGGACTGTGGAAGCAGAACAGGTCAATGATGTACTCTCGGGCCACTCTTTTGCCAGATCCGTTGATGTCAGAATCCGATTTGCGTGGCTAAGTCTCTTAAGCACTTCATTGTCTCTTTCTGATGAACATAGTCGCAGTCCGCTGTGTTTACGGTGACGGACGGTTCTTGTTTCTTTATGACGCTAGATTATCCTGGACTCTGTAGAATGCTGACAATTCACTTTTAAAGCAATTTTGTCGGAGACAAAGACCTTTCCGGTGCAACGTTGTGATAGCGTAACGGTCAGTAATATACAGTCTTGCTCGACATCGTAACTGGGTTGTGAATTAGGTTTGTGGATTAATATAGCCATGCACAAGATTAGAAAGTACTCACCTGTGATTGCCTACAGAATTTCGGCCACTGATTGGTAATTACAGCTGATTTCTCGATCAGGTCTTTATTTAAATCCGACGGGATGTGTTTGTGTGGTACCATACCAGTTGTTGCAGAATTACAACTGAACATATTACTGAAGACCTGTTGTTTTTTTATTTAAAATCTACCTGAAGTTTTCTTACAATTGGTATATAATAAAGGTTAGTACCTCTTTTTCTATGTTTGATTGCTCTTCAAAGATGTTGAAAACCATGTAGACGCAGGTGTTGCGAGACTTATGCACTGTATAAGATATAAACAGTTTCGATGTGATATTGAAATGGGAGCGGACTAGAGCTGGATCTGCCAAGAAATATCTCTGTAACCTCCGAAGCTAACATAACATGATAGAAAAGTGCTGCAAATGTCTGCTAGCAAGGAAAGCAAATCAACAGTGTCCCAAATCACGAAACCCATGTGACACTATTGGGACTGATTAGCACCAGTACAGTTCCCTGCACGGCATGGGTTACAACAGTCCGGCAGCCATCACAAGCCACTTATCATTTCGATATAGTCCACACTTTGATAAGCGTGAGTTAAGGAACGCCGTGGGTTTCAGACCAATGAAAAATTATGCTTTGGACTGACCGATCACAGTACAGTCTACCAGTCTCACGTTCTGTCCTGGATATGACGGATACAGGAAGAAATGTACCTTGCGGAATACATCGTTCCGATAGTGAAGTATGGCGGCAGCGTAATGATGTAGATCTAGTTTTTGCGGTTTGGCTCAGCCTCATTAGGCGTTTTGTACAAAACAATTTATACAGAGTCCTATCTAGCTGTTCTGCACAATTATGCACTACCAATGTTGTGGCAGGGAAGTACCATACCTCAATAAAAACTGCTAGTGTTGTTAGATTGTTTTGAGAACATAGACGCCAAAATGTTGGACGGTGAACTTTGAACTCTAAAACGAGTCACTAGAACGAATTGGATCGCAAGATGCCTGGAAGACGAAATCACCCAACAAAGAAGCTGAACTGGTGACTGCTTTCACGGCCCAATGACGCAATATATCGGTAAACATTTACAAGAAAACCGGTGTAACTATTCACCGAAGGTAAGGGACAAAGGTTTCAGCAAACAATTTTAATTTTCTGTAAATATTAGGGTGATTCGAAAGTCATTTCCGTTTTGAAGAGTCATCGTGTGTCAGGTAGTTTCTCGGTGCGCATGAGTTATGCAGATAAGAATAAAGCATGACCAGAAAACCAGCATCGTCTAGTTGGTATAAATAGGAGCACACGCTGCCGTAATTTATTGGAAAATTATCTGCTGTAAAAACCTATAGACGATAGATACACGATCCGAGCCCTGTTACGGGTTTTCTTTAAAAAAAACGTTGACGGCTGCAGGGAGGGAAATTTGTGCTGAAAAAGACGAAGGAGCATTGACTGAAAGAACAGCAAGATCTTGTTTTTGGCGATTTAAAAATGGGGAATGAACTCTTGATGACAAAGCACGTGGTGGTAAACCTTCGACAGGTGATTCCTGAATCTATATGCATGCCGCTTTAAGCTGAAAGTGCCGTGCTGTGGTGAACGGTATACTAGTTATCTCCCAACAGGATAATGCTCCTACTCATCGTGCCAGATCAACTAAGGCACAAATACAGTAACTGAGGGATATTGGGCTAATGCCCAACCTTGCTTATTGGTAGGATCTTGAGCCTTTGGAATACCACTTATTTCACTCTATGGTACATTTTCTACGTGTAAAACACAGCCAAAACATCCACGCTGTTGAATTAGGGCTCAAGGCTTTCTCCTTGAAACCAAAGGAATTTTTTCGGAAGGGGATTTAAAACGTGGCATCACGATTGTGTAGGATCATGGAGCCCGATGAACTCTATTTCGAAGATTAAACTTTTACGTTTATGCATTTATACACGTTTTCATCAACTATCTGAAAACGGCAATGACCTTTGAATCACCCTGGTACGATTATTTTTATCAGGTGTCCGGATATTAATATCAGGGCAGTGTATTTCATTTTGCGAGAAAGAATTCCCTTTTGCACTAAGAAATTCACTTTACTTTGTTTTTGCTCTAAATGAAATACGACCCCAAACGGAAGATCTGTGCTCGAAAAACATGCAACTCTGTAAGTTGGGTGTGTGTCCGTTTTATTCTAAGAGGAAGCTTATGCGTATAACCACTGTAACAATACAAGTATTTTTGCTATATTTAAAAATCGTGCCTTAAAGTACTGCGTTAATTTCCAGGTAACTAACCTGACTTATTTTTCAACATGTATACGATTTCCATCCGACTATGTTAGTCATAATGCATTTTCCAAAGACAGCAATTCTAAGCAACAAATTGTAGCTTAATTCAACTGTCTGGAATTCAAGTATGCTGGTAGGAAATCTGTAGTTGTGCGTTTAATTCTCTTTAATACGATGTATTTTTTTCAATTTCATAAAGGCAACGGTTCACTATGGCATTTCTGTGGCAAAATTAATAACGTTATGAGATGCCCCTTGTGTTTTGGAAATTAAACAAATATTCCTTTCCGAATATCGATACTTCTTCAATTATGCGACCAATGAGAACAAGGATATTTTGTGCCAAACCTTTTTTGTTTTGGCATACTTCTAACGGTTGTGGACGTGGTACACTGAATAGATCTTTAGATACAAGATAAAAAAGCCAGCCTATCTTGGCGTATATGGAGGCTCTGATTTAAAGGTTGTCTCCTCTTCAGCAGTTTTTATTAAGAAAAAGACATCACAGAATTGAAGAAGTCTAAACTTATTACGGATACGAAATTTTTTTTCTGCATTGCACCGCTAAAGTCCCTTTTGCAGTGCCTAAAGGGAAAAAAACACATTTCAGTTACACAGTGTCACTTTTTCTAATACGCCAGAGAAATCCCTTTCTAAAAATAGCTCATATCAAGAAAAAGGGTTTTCAAGCTAAGAATTACATCCTTTTCAACACAATGATTTGGAAGGCTACCTTTTTTTTTTTTTTTTTTACTTTTCCTCTCTTTTCTTACTCTAATCTTCATCCGGATTTTTATTTTATTTTCTCTGAAAAAACATTAATGTCTCCTCTTGCTGGTTTTAACGCGAAATCAAAAATTAAAAAAAAAAAAAGATGGGTCGCTTTATGTACATTGCAATAATGAAGTCATGGTTTCGTTCTAAAGGAAACTAAATTTGAAGATATTCATCTGCATCTCCAAAATTGGTTTTAACGAGATGATTTCAATATTCAATGAAGTACTTTTTTCCAGCAAGAAAATAGTTCTCCGAAAGAAGAAGAAAAAACATGGTCAATATATCTCTACTTTTAGAGGATATACAGTATAGCGTAGAAAGCTTTCCACTTGTGAACTATATAAAATCGCAGTTTCTTCTGCTTTGAATACGTAGTACTTGCTATGTTGCCATCATTTTGTGAACATAAGGTGTAGGTGAGAAAATAAGAGTTTAGTAACGGATTCATAAAAATGAAAGCTGGAAATACTTGTTGCTCTCGTAAATTTTCAGATTTATTAATCACAAATAATTCTTAGAACTTTCGAATATTGATCGTATTTCTCTCAAAATGAAAATAAATTCTACTTTCTTCGTCTGATTTTCTGAAGGAGGTTTTTACTCGTCAGACAATAAGTTTCAGATGTTGCGGCTGTCATTTGTTTTCATTTGCTATGTCCAGTGTTTAACTAGTAAATAACACGATTTGGTTCCTGATAATGTTGGGCCTGGTTAATTGGAGTGTCAGGATCGAAACGGCGTTTTTGAAACAACAGTTTCATTTACCCAGGACCTCGGAAGAATCCCAGCTAAATTTGAAAGTACTTGCCATCATGTTAAATACACTATCTACCAACAAGTAATTGGACACCCCTGCAATAGAAGATATATGCGGCCCTGATACACGTCACGGCCGCCGCCGTTAAATATCGTGAGGGAAACAACAACGAACCAGTCGCATGCAAGATGCCACGCAGTTCGGAGCTCTCCGATTTCGAGAAAGGTGTAATCGTCGGGTATCACAGAAATGACCGATCCATACGTGATATATCCAGCTAGTTGAAGTACCCAAAATCGACAGTGGCCTACGCGATTCGCCAGTGGAAGATAAGAGGTGACTGTCGTAATGTGCCCCGACCCGGCAGACCCACAAAACTGGGAGTTAGAGACCGACGGGTTCTGGCCAGAGAAATTCGGAAGAACCGCACCACATCGATGGGCCACATCCGTGAGGAGTTTCAACAGGCATCCGGGAATGTTCTTTCGATGAATACCATCCGTAAGGAAGCCCATCTGCTCGGTTATCATGGACGTGCTGCCGCCCACATGCCTTTGATCACCAAGTCCAATAGTGCTGCTCGGCTAACGTGGTGCAAAGAACGTCGACAGTGGACCGTTGAACAGTGGAAACAGGTTCTCTGGAGCGACGAATCAAGGTTCACCCTCTACTGTTCGGATGGCAGGGTCTGGGTTTGGCGTCTGCCTGGAGAACGCCTCCTGCCGGAATGTATTGTGCCAACTGTGAAGTTCGGCGGAGGTGGAATTATGCTATGGGGGTGTTTCTCCTGGTATGGCACGGGACCCTTGGCCGCAATTTCTGGTAGACTCAACGCCGAGACCTACTGCACCATTTTGATGACCATGCGCTTCCTACGTTGTGGCAGTTTTACAGGGTGGACCCATGTTACTTTCAGGATGACAATGCCACCTGTCATGTTGCGAGGTCCACCATGGCTTGATATGGTGACAATGGGGTTAATCGAATGGACTGGCCTGCGCAGAGCCCGGACCTTAACCCTATAGAGCACTTCTGGGACGAGTTGGAGCGTCGACTTAAGGGGTGCCCCCACCGTCCGAAATCGATGACCGAACTGACCTGTCTTCTCCAAGCCGAGTGGAAGAAAATACCTCTAGGCGTCATACAACGCCTGGTTGAGAGTAGGCCCCGGAGGGCCGCAGCTGTAATCGCCGCTCGTGGAGGCTCTACCAACTATTAAAGGTAAATAAACTTAGTTTTCCTTTGCTATCACAGGTGTCCAATTACTTGTTGGTCGATAGGGTAGGTTGAACGCATCTGTTTGCTATATGTTCAATTCCGACACGGTACCAAGCTTACGGTTTAGAGGCAAAGAATTATTGGCACTCGCGTTCGAATCGTCCGAGATAGTCAACTGCTTGCTATGGAGACAAAACGCCAACGCCCGAAACAAGTGGTTGTCTCAAGTGGGAAGGTCGGGATGTTTGCTAGATGAGGCAGCAGTTAGATTACGTGTACTTCTTAAAGCTTCACTTGGCCCCGATCAGCGGCATGAGGTTTTTCATTGTCCTGTTGCAGCAGTGCTCACTTTCTGTGGACTAAGACAGAATGTATAACAAACTTCAACTGCAGTATCCTATCTAATTGATAAGAGCACAGTTCGGAGTGTTAGATCGACCATTCGGAATGAGCTCAAAGTTGACATTACTCCTTTATAATTCCACCAGACGCACAACATTAACTTTTTCTCAAAACGTCCTTATTTGAGGGTAGGTCAATCTGTTTCATCCTATTCAACCACACTTGTGAAGACTCTGGATTATATCCACTTTTCATCCGTAGTAACTGTTCGTTTTATAAATCAAGTATCGCGTGGATTTCTGAGAAGTTTCTTGCATACCTCGACACGTCGCCGAGGTTGAGCTGGTGTGAGCTCATGAGTGCCTCAGCATAGTCTATAAACTATTCCGAATAGGACTCACGAGTGCCTCAGCATAGTCTATAAACTATTCCGAATGCGATCGTAGAAACTCGCAGTTCTTCTGACAATTTGCGAGTGCTTGTTCGCTGGTGCTGAGCGATCGTAGAAACTCTCAGTTCTTCTGACAATTTGCGAGTGCTTGTTCGTGGACTGCCTTCCACAGCAGCTTGTAGGACGTCCCAATCAGCAGCAGAAGGCCTACTCATACCTTCCTTTCTTTTTCTTTTCAAGCTCAAGTCACCAGCCGCAAATTTCTTGAACCATGTTTACGCGTAACGAGTAACCCCCAGGCCTTCACCTTCGTTCAATTTTCGGACTACTTCAGTAGCTTTAAACAGTGTTTCCAATAATGTCGCAATAGAACGAATATTTCAAACTTTGTAGCCATTGCAACTGACCACGGTTCAAGTTCAACGCATGTGTCACCGCATGTGCTTCAAGTCTAGTTTGATTCCTCACAGTTATCGCTTTCAGTCGTCTGCAGCACATAAAAATTGCCCCATAGAAAATATGAGTATTTACGTCGTGGAATTGTCCTATTCAAAAACGCGGGGGTTTTCTTTCGGGTACCCAAATAAAGTTACATAAACTGTATGGATTTTCCGTGTGAGTTTTTCTTTGGCCTTTTTTTTTGGCCATGACCTCTCCTTATCTTATAACAAGTAACCCCAATACAAATTTTGAAGATAATCCACTTTCTGATGTAAATATGACAAGGATGGTAAAGTCAGATAATATCCTAAAACTTTAAAATATCGTCGTCCTGCAGCAGAAATCGAACCCGCGTCTCCCAGATAGCGCCTGGATATTCTAACCACTACACCACCCAGAACGACCAAGTCTCGAGTTTCCGATTAATGTGAATATAACCATCACAGGATTCGCTAGTCGAAGCAACTGGCATTCATCGGAATCTTGAGACTTGGTCGTTCTGTGTGGTGTAGTGGTTAACATATCTGGGATCTACCGGGGAGACGCGGGTTCGTGTCTGGTCCAGAACGATGAAAATTTCAAGTTTTCGGATATTATCTGACTTACCATCCTTGTCATATTTACAACATAAAACGGATTGTCATCTTCAAAATGTGTATTATATGGTGTAATCCCGTATTTCATTCATAAAGTAACCCCATATTATATACAAGCATTATATACTTACTCCTAATTTCTAGTCTCAGATAAAATCCGGTATCCTTATACCTGACGCACTTACTGTTGAGAGGTTCACATTGAATTTTGTCCTCACTCACAAAAAAGATCCTTGCTCATGTGAGGCCCGCGTTTCATATTTTGGATCTCGGACTAAAGTTTTATTTTTGATGGTTACGTGAGCTATAATAATATTCTGTAGTCTGAGAACAATGATGGTTAAATGAAATTTTTCGCTCTTGCATGGAAAAAGTGAACATTTTTTTTTTCAAAGTATCTTTCAAGCGGTACTTCGAAATTTACTTAATTTCCTTTTTTAGCGACGAGATCTGCAACGAGACTCGGAATTTCTTTTTTCCATTCAAGTCCAAAATCGGCAAAAATAAAACAAACGCAATCAGTTTTTCAAAGACACATCATAATTTCGGAGATGGAATAACATCAACTGAGGTAAAACATAGCTTTTAAGTTTGGGACCCAACGTTCATGAACTTAGCTAAAGTTCATGTTTTTGAAAATAGGAATGTGGCATTTTTTTATATCCTAAGTTATGTAGAATTTTGTAGTTCTTTTATTTTGTCATCTTTTTCATTAGGTTTATATGCAATATCAGCCTAGTCGTTCCTGTGGCAGAGTAGTCAGAGGCGCGAGCTGGTGGCTAAACATCCGAGACATGAATTGATGATGACGTATGAGTGCGTGCATGTCAGGCAGCACTGGATTTTTTTCTACCTGGAAGTAGTGATCCCAAATTAAGGATGAGCGCCTGTCCAAACGCTCACCGTGGTTGATCACCTAACACCCTCCACTCCGGTGGAAAGGACAGCTTATATCTCCCAGTAGTTAATGGTTCTTTAACTGGCTTTTGACTTCCAGGCTTCGTTTAAAGCTGAGACAGTGAAGTCTGTTTTTTCGCTTTCACTTAACTCCTTTCTGTATTCGAATGTTACAAGAACCATCAACTCTTTAACAAGAATACCGTCCAAATGCCCTTACATACAGACGACCACTCCCGAATCGCATGTACAGAGTGAGTAGAATTTCCTACCCCGAAAGGATTTTTTTAATTGAACTGCCTCAGCTGGATTAGTAGAAGTCGCACTCAGTTGTCACTGCTGTTAATAAGCAAAGAAGTGAACCAGGAGTTTGTTTTTCCCTAGGAAATGTAATTCACTCTCATGACATTGCATCTCTTTTATGTGGAAGATTGCACTTAATGCCCGGACGAAAAGTGTGAGGTCAATGCATATCCAACCGGAAGTGATGCGGCACTAATCCTTTTGTTAACCCGTTAAACGGAACACTGAACTATCATTTAATAGATCAAACTCGTCAGGAGTGTGGGACGAGAGCTTGGCTGCAAATACGCAACAGGATCACCACCAGCCCTGACTCAGCAATCAGCTTGTACGGGTTTCGCCCACATTGGTTTGACTAGCTAGCTACGCTTGCACAGGCTCTTGAGCAGTGTAGGGAAACGGTAAAACATCAGGTTCACGATGGAGCAGTTGTTAGACAGAAGCTCACGATAGAACCGGAACATCAGGTTACCGATGGAGACGTTGTTAGACCTAGAGAAGTCAGTAAATATAGCCACTGGTGGGCGTCGCAAGAGCGACTGACGTCACACAACGTCAAAGTACATACCAATAGCGGATGACAGAGAAAGGTGTGAGGGAGGAGGGGGAGAACAGACGCCCTTATTTTTAACTGCCAGAGGGGCAGTGCCCGGTGTTTGACAGCTTAACTTGCCAATCTGACGCACGGCATATATTTAGTGGTTCGAACGTTCCTACCTTCCCGAGATCGATCCTGGGACCTTTCCGTGGCAGTCAGGAACGCTGACCACTCGACCATCCGCGGCCCTAAAATGGGGAACAGAAATTCAAAAAGTAGCAACAAATTGTTTCGGAAGTTATGGTATTCTGAGTGTCACACGTTTTTGGGTCATTGTCGTTAATGGCTTAAACTTCCCCCGAAAAATGTAATAAATTTTAATGTACGTGCTCTACATTCTGTGAGTGTAGATAAATTTCAGTTTATGCATTTTAAATTTGAATAAAAATGTGTCGTACGTGTGATCCTGAATGTCCATGTATTACGAACATATTATCCCTGACAAAGTATGATACAAATGTGCTCCTACTTTCTGTAGATTTTCTCAAATAACAATTTGATCATGTGTCCTTGTAGTTATGTTCTCGTGCACCATTTGGTAATCAAAGAGCTCTAACACCAAAAGCAGGTGTTTTGGGACATTCAGAAAAGTACTCAAAACACAGTTCAAGAACTTCAATGGAAAAAGTGAAAAATTAAAATTCGGTGGCTACTTCTTGCAGCGCCATTTATGTGTATTGAGAAATAGCCAGTTTTCGAGAAATGTCATTGGGAAACATTTAACGAATGAGATGAAAAGCGAATCTGGAAAAATTGAGATTTTAATGATTACACAAGTTTTCACCCGATTGTAAGAAACAGGTAATTACAAATACTTGAGCAGAAGTTGGCGTTATTCCTTCTGCATAGCAATCACTTTAATTCATTAGAATTTGCTCATACACATCTAGAGCATGATAGAATGCATCGATTAAATTTTTCTCATTTTATCTTGCTTTGATGCACACACTTATATTCGGGCTCATTTAGTATCCATAAAAGCATAAAGAAGATCGATGACAGTTCATTTATCGCTTTCAGTTAGCTGTGAGGTTTACGCACATTCTCTTTATTCTACCCCAAAACTTTAAAAGGAGAGATGCATTAATATTTCGAAGACGTTTGAATGGAGAAAATGATGCAAAATTGCAAATAATGTTCTTTCATTCCTTCATGTGATTAGAAACGAAGGTACGCATTCGCTGTTAAGCTGAATGCGTATATTTGGGATTACACATCAATCCACAAAGCCCAAGGAAACGATCAAGGCTAATTCTCTTTAAGTTGCTCTTACAGAACAGGGATGACAATAATCCATTCATTACGAAGTAATTATATCGATATATTAAAGCAAAAAATCTATCGAAATCAAACTAAAGAAAGAAGGACGACCTGATGAAATTCATTAGAAAAGCTCGTTAGATTTCTTAAATACAATTACTATAAGTTCATTTTCAATATTCAAGAGTAAAAATGAAAATCTTCAATGCACTGTTTGGTTTGGATTTAAAAGATTCTGTAACAAATTTCGGATCATTTTCTTATATTTATAGGTGCAATATCGGATTAAGAGTTTGATCGAATAAAAATTAATTTAGAAATTTGGCATCAATATCAAGCTGTAAAATATGCCTGCAAAAACACAGAACTGATTTATACTACTTTTAAAGACAGATGCAATGGAAGAAAAGGATTTAACGCGCTCGCGAAATAAAGCCCTGTTCATTAATAGGGTTTGTATCACGTGTATGGGACTGTTGCAGACAAAACTGATCAACCAAAAACAGCAATATTTTACGGATTTGTTGTTTCTAGGTCCCGTAAGTGGAAACAAAAGAAATGCGTACTGAGTTTTAGTTGAAAATAATTGCTTATCAAACCTTAGAATTAAAACAAAAATTTCTAACATAAACCATTGTCCGTTACACCTGCAGAAAGATCAAACATTGAAAAGCAATAATGGGTGATGCTACCAAACATTTGACAATTCCACGCACTAAATACCTTCCACCATATTGTACTTCCAATATGTAGAGAAATATTTTTCAAGACAGAATCGACATCTCAAGAACTCCGAGAAAATAATCTAACATGTGCAGTTCACTTGACCTTTTATCCGAAAATTTCTAATAATGTAATTCTTCTGACTCGTGTTTTCTTTAATCATAAATTTCATTTTACAATTTCCAACTCCTCTCAAGCGAAGCCAATTAGACCGCCTCGGTGAGCAGCGACTTCTGGCCATTCGTCAGAGGTGTGTATGGGTTCGGATCCCGGAGTGGCATGGGTGCTGTGTTTGTCTTACTGCACTGGCTCCCTCGCTGTTCTGAAGACTGTGGCCCTAAATTAGGAACAGGCGACTTCAAATTGCACACTGTGGTCGTTGGATCCCCAAACAACAAAAACAACGAATTAGTAGCTGCTAATATCAACGGTAAAAACATCATCCTCTCTTTATGCCACTTGAGTTTCTCTGATTCTTATGAAGATATTTGGCGTCAAACAGAGATGTGTAACGCAAGGTCAAATTGTGGGGGGGGGGAAGAAAAATGACATGTCATAACATATGCGAGCACATGATTGCTAAATCTTTCATGCTTTATTAACAAACTTAGCATGATGTAAAGACAATAAGAAATCACGATCATTTGGTAAAATTTCCTTGTAGCTATATAGCGCGTATCCTAATCGTGGTTCAACGTAGTTTATGGAATGAATATTGCAGTAAAGCTCCAAATTAATTATCTGATTTTTGCCAGTAAT
The DNA here is from genome assembly GCA_039090855.1 of Macrothele yani. Lineage (NCBI taxonomy): Eukaryota > Metazoa > Arthropoda > Arachnida > Araneae > Macrothelidae > Macrothele > Macrothele yani. The sequence continues at coordinate 62,055,560 of CM076989.1, read as the reverse complement.
ATTTTAGTGCCTTTTTCCTTGAACAGTATGAATGCTTCTATATATCCCTGAAGAAGAGCTTTAAAGACATTTCATTATGATCGAAATGCATACCAAATTTCTTGGAAATATAAATGGTCAATAAGTTTTACAAAATGAAGATTGTTCCATTCACAAAAGCTTGAACAAACTTTCACACCAGGTGCTTGAACCAATTTAACCTTTATGGAGGCTTTCAGGTACCGTTAATCATCGCTTTCAGTCAGCCGTGTTTGAAAAATTGGATTCCAAAAGCTCTCATAAATAGACAATCTTAGGGATGCCCATGTTAGCAAAGTTGTTGGGTCGTCTAAGTATCGATAAACCTCGGAATGAGAACACAGTTTCCACTAACTTACCGAAGACATCATACAAAGGGACCTTCAGAATAGAATATAGCAATTTTCATGAGAGAGTGTCTCGCGATCAATATGGGAAATAAGATCTAGGACCATACACGCATAAAATTTCTTTTAAGTACAAAATGTGGTAAATCATTATAGTCTGACATAGAAGACCCATCCAAGGGGCCGAGGGTGTCCTTGTGGTCAGCATATCTCCATGCCAAAGGAAAGTCTCAGGATCGATCCCAGGTAGGTTAGATGTGTTGTACCACAAAATATCAGACTTGCGCTGGGTGCGCACATTAAGATGTCGAACTCGCGTACTACCCTTCTCCCTTAAAAGGGCTAACGTGTACTTTGCCGTTCTATGAGTGTTGTTAGTTTTTTTTTTTTTTTTTATATTGGAAGTTTAACTACCACCGTGAACAACTCAATAGGCTATATATAATAGTCGCCCGTTCCTAATTTAGGACCACTGGTTCCAGGGAAGGGAGAGCGCCAGTGCCGTAAGAAGCCATCGCTTAGACCACTGCCCCACCGGAGCGGCTTAGTGTTGTTAGCAACACGCACTAATCGACAGGCATTCTGACTTCTCTCTCTGCCCACTTTTCTATCGTGAGGCTGTAGGTTTCACTAAACGTCCCTTAGTTTTTGATTTGTTGTTGTTTTTATACTACTGTATGGAAAAAAAGCCCGCCATCTCGATCTGTGCGCAACAAGATCTCGCAAATCTTTTATGGTCATTTACAAGCATCTTTGATTCCATCCAACCATCTTGTTTTCTGCTTTCCCTTCTTTTGCTTCCTCCTACCATAATTTTTTCAAACTCATTACTGACATGCATCACATGTCCAAAATATGTAGTGTTTTTGCTACAGATCATTCATTCCCTTATGGGTGCATGCAGGCTTGATTTTGTCAAGTACTGACTAATTCCTTTTGCAGTCCATGGATTCTAAGTAGTCATCTCCAGGTCCATAATTGAAAAGCACCTGCTTTGGTACTCTCACTCTTCTTCAATGCCTAGCTTTCAGTCATACAATACTACAATAAGGACCACTACTTTAACAATTCTGATATTTGTTGTCATTCAATGAAATGTTTTTTATCCTTCATAATCTTCTCTAAATTTGTCATTGCCGATAATCTTATTTCTCCAGCCTCTCGTTATCTATTCTGCAAACTAAGAGAATAAAAATATCTACGTACTCTACTCAAAAGCCTATAACAGGCATAAATAGGGACATCTAAACCATCGCAGTGGATATAAACCGTAGAATACTTACTATTTATTCAGCATGGTGGGGATCCTAGTTGAATTTGAAGCCAGGAAAAGTGTCCCAAGAAATATCCAACTTCAGGGAGGGTACACATCTATGTCCAACGCAAAATAGTTATTCGCAAATAATGAAAGCGTTTGATCATTTTTAAAATAAACTTATGGTCTTTTTCACGAGATTTTTATAGGGTTCTGCGAGGTAAAAAAAAAATTGAAGAAACTTTTCTTCTTGAACATGTATCACTTGGAATTGCTTTTCTTGCTAATTTGACAATTTGCATTTACTGAATTCTATTAAAGAACGAAAAAATACACACTACATTTAAAGAGCGCTATCAACTTTTCCACCTGGTTCTTTTTATAGATGCGTTATGTCTGCGTAAACGCAGATTGTACGTATTATACATACCAGGAAATTATAGTGGTTAGTACCTTTCAAAAGTGGTCAGAGGAGGGGGTCGAACACGGGTCGTCGATGTTATAGGTGAGCGAAGGTTGTTCCGTATGGTAGCGGCCGACAGAAGGGATAGAGTGGCGAAACTGTCTGGTAATTTGAATGCTGGTGGCAAGAGTAATAAGTCACAACACACAGTATATCGAGCCCAAGTTAGTTAACATGGGGGCAGCGTGGTAGCAGACAGCTCTGAATGCCTTGGTTGGCCGTCGAAAGCGCGTTCAATGATCACGCGAGCATCAAAATTGGCTCTTGAATGATTGGAAAGAGGACGTCTGGTCCAAAGAATCTCTTATTATATTCTACAATGTGGGCAGTAGTGTACGTGCGTGTCTTTTACCTGGGGAAATGTTAGCACCACAATGAAACGTGGGACGAAAACAAGCCGGTGGTAGAAGTGCAATGCTTTGGGCAAGTTTTTTCCGAGAAACTCTGGGTCCAGCCATTCATGTGCTGGAATCTATGACGTCCAGCACATATCTAAACATCATTGCAGACCAAGTACACCATTTCGTGACAAGGATATTGCCCTATAGTAGTGCTTTCTTTTAGCAGGATAATACGCCATGCGACACCGCCGGGATTTGTCGAGAGTGGTTCGCGGAACATGACTTACAGGTATTGGCCTGGCTTCTAAACTCTCACAGACATGAATCCAATCTAGAGTCTCTGGTTTGTGTTGGGACAGCAAATCCAACCTGCCCAGGGTCAATCACGTAACTGACAATAATTAAATGATCCTCAGATAACGTATTTGTTCCAGACACTGCAAGGCACCTTTAGAAATCTTGTAGCGCTCCTACCCTTTGCGGGTAAGTGCTATTTCGGCTACACATGGAGGACCAACGTCATATTAGGCAGGTGATCATAATGTTTCGTCTCTTCAGTGTATTATGAATAGCTCGTAGGCTAAGCTCTGATAAGGAATTAAAAAATCAATAACTGAAAAACTGCCTCATTGAATTATAGTTTTCTGTATTGAACTGGAAATACAAGGAGATAAAAATATTAATGGAGATAATTTCACCCAATTTCGATTTGTTGAAGTCAATTTTGCAAGCACCACCTCAGACTAATTCAGGATATCGCTGACAAGAGTGAAGAAGTGGGATTAAAAGTTCAATTTTACAGGCAACAACATTCGTTTAAATTGCTTTTACAAGGACTGAAGAGTCAGAAATTAATGAGGAAGATAAGACGTGACTGATGCGGCCATCTGCTTTGGGGAACAGATATTAAGAGAAGGCCACAAAGATAATATTTACAGGCATACAAAAAATTGTATTTGTAAGAAACAGTACAATTTTCAAGAGCAATTTACTAATATATGAGGAAAGAAAAGTAAAATAAATCCAGTCCATAATTATTTGTCGCAAAAAACAAATAATTAGGGACTGGATTTTTTTTTTTTTTTTTGGAAAATAGACAGAATATTCTAGCAAAGCAAACTGATTTGCTTGTACCACTTGTCATCTATTTAACACTTCTCATAAACATAAAAATTTCATCGTCCTGGAGCGGGAATCGATTACCGTATCTCTCAATTACCGGTCGAATATGCATACTCGAAAGGTAAAAAGCCCGTCCCGGCCAGGCACCTGAATATTTCTATTCAGCTTTAAATGGCCGTTTCACTGCTGGTATGCATATTGGGTGAAAGGACAGCACGATAATGCGTTTTCAAGCTGCTGAAGCACGATTTGATTCTGAATCTCCGCGATATCCTTAGTGCCCAATTTCAGCAAGATGACTCCCACCCGCACGCATCATCTTCAGTAGATGGTTACTGCACCCTGTTCAAGAGCGAATGTTGTTCTTCTGGCCAGAGTAATCCCCAGACCTTTCCTCGACAGAGAACGTTTGGGACGCCATTGGCAGATGATTTAACAATTCTGAACGACCGCCCTTGCCGTGTCGATGAATCGTAAATGTAGGTCAACCCCGCATGGTCTGCGATAGCTCAGGACTCCATCCGTAGGCTTTTACGCCCGATACACCACGTCTTGTTTACAAAAGTATAGCCCATCATGACTGCCATAAGACCTTCTAATCCGGGCCATATTATACTGTTTCATCGCCTATTATGTTCATGTAATTCCTCAGAAATTAAATCATTCTGTCTTATCTTCATGTCTACATGTGTGGCAAATTTAGTCTCATTTTGCAAATTCCTACATTGTGTGGCATTTTCTACCTTGTGCAGTGTACACTCATGAATCACCTATGTAATAGCGTGTTGAGCCTTCTTTCACAGAGATAAACGCTTTCACCAGCATGGCAACCTCACTACTAGACCGTGCAAGGTTTCCTCAAATATTCTAATATTGGCAGAATTACGTTTCGGATATCGCCGAAGGAATGAAAAAATGACGCGGATTGGAAAATTTCGCGTTTTTCTTATCCCGAAATTTGAAAAACTTCCAGAGCAACTCTAAGGGTCACTACCTGTCGCTCGTCCCAAAACTTTGAATACTAATTCCATAGAGAGAGGAGAGCCATCACAGTAGAAAAAACAAATCTCCCATGACTCATTCGGGATTCGAACTCTGGCTTTGCTGGGATAAATGATCTAAAGCCAATGCCTCAGACTGCTAGTCCACTTTGCAGGCAAAATTTTGCCTTCCGCTGCATTCCACAAGTATTCAATGGGACTCGCGCAGAGGAAAATTGACGGCCAGAGAAGCACACAGAATTTTTTAGCATGATCCTCGAGTCGTTCCTGACAGGGATCATTATCGTTCTGAAAGAAATCAGTTCCATTCTGGAACTGATGCTTTGCCAGGAACTCAGAAGGAAGATTAAATTAGAGTACACGTCACATCATATAAAACTATTCCTTGATGCATAATCGAGAATAAAATCATACCGCAAGTATGAATATGGTATATTGTATGATCTCAAATCACGTATATGTGAACTTTCTTGGATGTCTAAAAGCTTAAACTCCGTAAAACATGAAGCGTATTGCCAAAGACTAATTATTTTTACCTTAATTGAAAAGTATACCGAATTCTTTCAAAAAGGTGCTTTTGCTTGTCATTCAAGTTGCTTTGAAAACCATCGGACTTAGCAAATTTCTTAAGTTGTAGAAACATAACTCCACGAGTTTACAACACTTAATTTGCGTTACATGTAATATATTCAGTCGCTGGGAGATTTCGATTCATTAAGTAAGGCAGAAATTGTATTTCATACAAAGAGCTATCATACATTCTCTACAAATTAACTAATTTAATTTTATTCACGATTTGGTAACTTTGTTTATATGCTCAAATTAAAATAGTCTAATAATTCACAAGGAATTCGTCACTACTGAAATGTTTGTTGAAAATGCAGTTAATTTAGCCGGTTCCGGGAAATTCTTCGTACTTCAGTTGGATACGAACATAACATTCTGTTTGCCCACATATAGTTCTTCTGTTCTCAGAACTTCTCCAGATCAACGGAAATACACAGAATACGGAATGTCTAGAGCTGGCCACTCATTAAAATACGTACATATGTGGAAGTCGACGGAAACAATTTCAGTATCTTAGTCGTAAATCCTTAATGAAATGAGTAGCTGCTGTTCAAATTTATGGCATCTTGCATTGTGCTGGATGATGATTTTCATTTGAAGGGGAGTGGGAAATTATCTAAGTAGGTATGTTGTTTGAAGATCGTTCGTGCTAGACTGCTTGTATCTACCAAGAACTATTCAATTCAAAGCCGAATGTTGAAAATCTGTAAAGAACATGTTTTGCTGCATACGATATAAGCAGTCTGTTTCTGTTTTGTTTTTGTGTGGGAGGGGTTTAACGACCACCATGAGCTATAACATTTTTTGCTCCCTTGCGGCTAAATTGCGCATTATTTTATGCAAAAAATACGAATAAAACTGCTTTGCTGTGTACAATGTCTAGCGATATAGGAATTTCTTCAAATGTGTCTTTAGAAGTGCCGATACAAATATGAGCAAATATGTTGCGAAAAGAGACATGCAGAAACTGCAGAAAGAGACATGAGAAAACTGTAGGATATGTGCGAAAGAGACATGCAGAAACTGTACGAAACTCAAAGATGCATGAAGAGAACGAAGACAGACAGGAGATGGAAATCATGGATCAGGAAGATTGCAAGAGTAGATGATATTCATGATCAGAGTAAAGATCCTAATGCGGTAATGGACTAGACATGTTGCTAAAATAACCTAGCACCGTTGGTCAAATGAAATATCTGACTGGGTGCCAAGGGACAGAAAGGAGACCTAGAAGAAGGCCAACTGATGGATAGTTGTGATGAAATAGGACAGCATGTTGGGATGATATGGAAGGGCATTGTTCAAGACAGTTGTGGGAGAAATATTTTTGGAAGGACTCTCATCCAGCAATAGTTCAAAATAGTAGGTGATCATAATACAAAATCCTAGGACAATCCCCCTCCCCCAAGATCAAATCAATTTGTTATACACTCAATGTACAAAACATTAGAGATACCTAATTAATAGAATGTTGGTCCTCCTCTAGTGCGAATAACAGCCTTTACACACTCAGACATCGACTTCACCAGACGGAGGAGGCCATCACGAGATAATTCCAACCATATCTGTTGCACGATTGTTCACACCTCCGCCTGGGACTTCGGTCCAGAATCCATGGGTCTGATGTTCCGCCCCATAGCATGCCCGAGATCTTCCACAGGGAGTTTAAATCTCGGGACCACTGGATAGTTTCAAACTCAGATGAGTATTTCTCCAGCCATACCTGGATGGTTAGGGCCCGGTGGGACGGCATATTGTACTTCTGAAACACCATTGGCAGCAGGTTGCACAAAAGCCATGAAAGCGCGTAGGTGATCAGCCAGCACATGCTGGTAGAGTGAAACTGTTTAAGACCTCTCTAGACATACTAAGGGACCTAATGTGACCCATGAGAAGGTTCCCCCAAACCCTCACGGAACCACCAGTGCCTTTAATACAGCAGACTTGATACCATGGGACCGTGGCTACATGATATTGACGCCATACCCGGGCCCTCCTGTCATCTCTGTACAGCTGAAAATGGGATTCATCTGACCACACGACGCGGAACCACTCTACAGATGTGCAGTTTTGATGTTCCCTGCACCAAGCGAGGCGTAATATCTGACGACGTGCAGTAGACGGTGGCACACGACTATGGAGTTGGCTCCCCGTAGTCCAGGGTATGCAGTCACTTTCGCTCGCTGGCGCTGTTTGGGCCAGCCTCCGACATTTTACTTGGATGTGATTTGCGTCGCTGTTGCCAAGCGGACGGTCTGTATTAGTCTGGGTAACCAGTCTATACTTGATAGGTCCCCCACGAAAGCGCAGGACTGCAGAAATACGACGGGGCATGGACTCCACTAACTTCTGGAAGTATGCTGTAGGCAATGCACACCATACTTCTTGCAGAGCGTTCCACAATTCAGGTGTATTCCAAAGTCTGATTCCTGTGTTCGATAGCGCGTTGCATGGCATCCCAAATGTGTTCTATCACGTTCAGATCTGGTAACTTGGGTGGGAATGGCAATACCCCAAACTCAGATGAATGCTTCTCTAACCATAATGTGGCGTCCCGACACTTGTGTGGAGGTGCATTGTCCTGTTTGAACAGGCCCAACCATTAGCATGAATGCAGGACATGAACGGGTGTACCTTGTCGGAAAATATGCGCACATAGCGTTGGCCTGTCACAGACGTTTGTAGACGTACCAGAGGTCCCAGTGAAGTCCAGCTAAACATACACCATACCATTACAGGGGGCCCCCACCATCCGGTACAGTTCCTTGTTGACAGGAGAGATCCATGGATTCATGGGGTATGCGCCACACACGAATCCTTTCATCTGCCCGATGCAGTTGGAAACCGACTCGTCAGACCAGGCTACTTGTTTCCAGTCAAGTGTCCAGTGGCGGTGTTGCCGTGCCCAAGCGAGGCGCATAGCTCTGTGTCGTGCACCCATCAAGAGGACTCTGGTTGGTTTTCGACTCCCAAAGCCCATATAGTGCCGGGTACGTTGTACAGTCCAGACGCTGATGCTTGTTGAGGCTCCAGCATTGAATACCGATGAAACCTGCGAGAGTGTTGCACGCCTATTGCGTGAAACGATTCTTGAAAGCCGACGATGGTCACGTTCGCCCAATGTCTTTTTACGGCCACACTGTTATCGTAGTTTAAAAGTTTTGTCAGAATTCTCGTAGTCACTGTACACCCTTGCAATGGTCATCCGTGAAAATCCGAACTTCGTTTCTACCTCCGAAATACTATGGCCCATCTGATGAGCGCCAACTATGACACCGCGTTGAAAATCGCTTAAATCGTTATTACTCGTCATTCTCATGCCGAAAACAGCTCTGACAGCTGGCAAGGATGTCTATCGCTTTATATACGCACTGGCGAACGCACCGAGTACGCGCATAGTTGACGTTTCTATGTATTTTGTATAAGCTCGTCTGTACCAGTTTTTCTGGCACTTCAGTGTACGTCAACTCCGGTCGTCAATGGCGTGGGTCAGCCATTGCTTGCTCTCTGGGCGCTGGTACTCCGTTGGTTGTATACTCGCGGTAAACCATTGATATGGTTGCCCTGGAGAACCCTAGATTTCTTACCACTTAAGCAATATAATGGCCCATCTGTCTTGCGCTTACAATGCGTCCAAGATCAAAGTCACTGAGATCATTATGTTTGCCCATGTTCGTCGATTGAGATACAATGTTGGGAAACCCTGCTGTCAGCTTATTCGTTGCCTGTGTTCGGCATGGGTCTGTTCCGCTCAGCGCAGGGTATGCTCATGTCAACTGCCCATCACTTCTGTATCTAAAGTTTTGTCTACTGAGTGTACTTTACTCGTTGGAGTTACCAGACTGTTAGGTTTCAGTGGGATATTTTCTAACATTATAATTTGGGCTTCTAATAGATTAATAGGTGTAATTAGTTCTGGTGACTATTCATCCGGATGATCCCGGGTTCGAGATTAGACATGGGTGGTGTGTTGATATTACGTCACTGGCTCTCTTCCTTCCTTCCTTTGAGTCAGTTTCCATAAATTAGGAACTTGCGACTCAAGCGCGCACTTAGTTGTTTACGGTGGTCTTTAAACTCCAAGGAATCAACGTTACACCACATATCATTAAATTATAAAAAAGTTTCTTGTCAGATCCATGTATAAACACTATAACCAACACTACCAAACCACCATTCTTGGAATCTCACTTCTCTTTGATATACCATCTAGTTTCAATGATCACCTCGCTGTTATAATAAGCTGCAGCTGAATGTCTCATTTTATTTTATATAAGTGCAAGCAAACCTGACTGCTGATGATCAGTACTTTAATGAAGCAAGCAGAAAGACAATAGTATTTTTCTTCAAAGTATAGCATAATCTAGTCGTTCTGGAGGACTTCCTTTTAAGTTTTTGTGATTTAAAACCTATTTTAATGAATGGAGTTAGTCTATTACATTACTTATGAATTCACGTGTGGCGTTGATTTCAAAAACTGAAAAATGATATTTAAGGTGAGTTCAATAACTGGAGTAACAACGAATAACAAAGCCTAAAACGCCGCACTGCGTGCTTGAAACATCAACCACATTTTGAATCAGAGAAAAAAAATGCGTAAAAATATCTTTTGATACTGTACCATTAATCTCTAATAAGGATTAAATGTTGAAGAGTTTCTTTCATAATTTTCAATGTTCTGCAGGAAAATCATTTTAGTACTAAAAATGTAAAGCCGTTATTGAAAAACGTGATGTCAGAAGAATATAATTTATAAACGGTGGCCAAGTTTTACAATAAAATGGATCCGGGTTCGAGCAAGCCGTCTAGAAACTACAAGGTTAAGATGAGTTCCCTCTTTCAGTGGTACCACGCGCAAACCAAGACTTCCAATTGGTTTCCAACCTTGTCACCGACGTATCAGACGGTGCAACATGACAATGATGTCACAAACGGAGGGAACTGATCTCTGTAATGTTATGGCTCTGCACTTTGTAAACTACCTTGGTTAGAGTCGAGGTGAAGCATGGAAGAAATGTTTGTCTTATGACATTGTGGCTCTTCCTGTTCCCTGGAGCCAGTGGCCCTAAATGAGGGACAGGTGATTCTTCATATACCCTTGAAGTTCCTCTCTGTGGTCGTTGAACCACCAAACGAAAAGAAAATTAGATACTAGATTTTTGTTCATATGTCATCATTCATACTTGATGAAAGAAAATAATCTTTTCATTTTTTGTTCCTGTGTAAGTTCCTTTTCAAAGCATCTTTGTTTGCACAAAATATTGCCTTTGGTTTCTGTCGATCACATTTTTGCCGGTGTACTTCTTTGCTCATTTTTCTGTGAACGTCAGCCTAAGGAACTGCAGCATCGAGATCTGCGCAGTACAGTTATAGACAAAGGCTTAACTATAGGATTCACACGTTTCCTCACTGTTAGTTTCAACTATTGGATAAACTTTCGGTGATTAAACCTTTAAAAAAATGATGCTCCATTGCGCAAATGCATTCTGGAAAGGGGGAAGGGAGATATGTAATACACAGGTTTTCATCCGTTGGTCATCATCCTACATCCAATACCATGAAAAGCATTTTACAGTTTTTTCTTGCTTGTTTGAACTCCAATTAGTAGCGTCTTGAGCAGTTTAAAACTTGGACATTGTTGGCTACTTCCTTGCAGTAATTGTCGCTCCTTCTCGCCCAACAATGCTTCTCCAGATAAGGTGAAAAGTGGTCTTTGTTCGACGTTGCAGCGCAAATTACCCCTGCCGATAATTAAATTGCCGGGCACCAATTATTGGCGATGAAGGGCAGGCAGGACGTCAAATTAACTCATCCCATTAAAAACAATTAAATTAAGTTGCCTTCGCGAAAAAGAGGAAATTCACCCTCGGTAGTTGCACAGGCTGCAAGTTAGCATTCTTTCCAACTGGACCACGTGACACGGCACGTACCTCCTTATTCATGCTCAGTGATTTCTGAATCAGCGAAGGCAGATCCAGATTCCCGAAAAAGAACAAGACGACGAAAAGGGCAAAAATCCTTAACGGAGATAGAAACCTTTCCTCAATCGGCATGTTTGCTGTGCCAAATTACGTCCGAGAAGAAACAATGTGGTTACTAGGTAAAAGGATTGCGTTAGGGAGAAAAATAGGTTACTTTGGTAATTCTGAGTCAATGGTAAAAACAATGCCAAGCGGCGGCTTGGAACGAATATTTGCGCTTTTATGGTGATAATATCATAGACGCCTGAAGAACTAATAAGAACATATAATTCAATTTCGTGAAATTATACAGTGCAAGAAAAAATGGGGGATAAAAAAAATTTCCATACCGGTTGGTATTTAATGCAAATTAGGAGCAATGAAATTTACAAGTTAGTTTTCAAACTCGTGCACGTTTGTGTGCATGTATATGCGCGAACATTGAAATACCGTTGTGCAAAACATTTTATTCAGGCTTTACTTTTCTGAGTATATTCGTTTATGTTTTTACTCTTAATCTTATGCAAACAAACCAATTTAGAGTTCAATGGCATGTTTTACTATTTCCCCCCGAAAAAATCATTTTCTTCATATCTTAAGTCAAAAAACACTATATAAGTTTAAAGTGCAATAAAATTGAATTCCCTAAAATGTAAAAAGAAAGAAAATCTTCCTTTTGGTTCACTTTGTAGTCTGCCAGTTCTGAACCGTTCGGCAAAACTGTTTTTCTTTCAATGTAAACCTATTTTTGTTATAATCCTTATGGAGTTACTGTGGCCAATAATTATCAAGCTGATTCAGTCAGTGTTAAAACTACTAAAGAGGTGCATCACTCACCCATCCCGTCCAAAAGGAATTCGGTCATGTCTCCGGTTACTCAAGACAAAAGAGAATAAATGAACAAATTATAAACAATGCTTCCCTTTTTCGTTCTTGCCACAATCCAAACTGCAACGTAAACACCTATAGTGGAATTAATTGATGAAACAAACCAAACCGGTGAACTATTTGATGAAATCTTGAATGTTTAACCAAAATGAAATAAACGCTTTTACTAACAGCGATGGGCTCGGCTTCGAAGAAATTGCAAATGTGTTGATAAAACAGCAGCAAGTCAAAAAACTGTATAGCTTGATCATACATGCCATGCTCATTTCTAACTACAGGATTTTTATCTACAATTTCCTGACGTGAATGCCTGCCAGCAGTTTCCGAAAATGTCATCTCTTGAGAGATGTGTCGTTAAGTAAGAAAATGTAAAGAGACATAACATAATTTATATAAGAACAAACACCTATTAAATTAAAGCGTATACGTCACATGTTAAGGGGATCACGATTACAAAAAAAGTTTGGATATGACAAACAAGTAGCACTTTCGAATATTGCGCTGTACATGCGGAGAATAACACTCCCATAAATTTGGACAATTTTATTTGCAGGAGCGATACTTTCAGTGTGAGGATTTTTCCTTGTAATGCTGAAGACTCCTCTGTACGAATTCTAGATATATGTGCAGTCATTTTTTTTCATAAGCCATAACGTTATGCACTAAACTAACTGCGTGTTGAAAAGACTTTTGCCTCGATCGCTCTATGTGGTGTTATCCCCGCTAGACAACTAAAAGGTGCCCTGAGGTAGTATAAATCATTTGGGAACAATGACGCCCAAAGTTAGGAGATTGAACGAAGCACTGGCGTGGACCGACTAGTGATGTAGTTCTAATTAAGAAAGTGCCTTAGCGGTAAACTGATTAAGTAAAATAAATTTGGGAAGAAGAGTTTTTAAAAACATTGTGAATTCCGATTTGCTCTTTTTATTGCCCAGTATATTTTTTAAAACTTATTACTAATATCTTATTTAAATCGCTTAATTTGAGCTGTTTTTAATGAAGGAAATAAATCCTGCTTGTTAGTCACATATAATAGCAGAGCGTTATTTTAAGCTACACTGTTATTTCGAACGATTTCAAATGCTCATTGTGAATATTATTTGAATCACACTGAATAGATGTAACCAAGTATTATAGTCACACTGAATAAATGTAACCAAGTAATATTACAACATATTTATTCAGTATGACTAATGCGCTTTTTCCCTAAGATTCTGAGATAAATGAATGAGATATATGTTGTGTTATCGTCGAGGAATCAATGAAAGGGTAGCTTAGTAAAAATATTTTTCGCACACATAACAATCTTATCACTTAGCTTTATCTGCTACATAATTTCTCTACAGTTTTCTCTCAGAGCAATGAAATAATCTTGAGGACTGCTGTCTAGACAATGGACCTCATATTCTCTTTACACCGGCGGAGTGGTGAGAGGTTATAAGGTTTCTGATTAGTGTTCTGGGCTCCGAATGAAGCCCGGATGGTGCGCCTCCCACGCCCCAAATCAGGGACTGCCAACGACATCTAGTCCTGATAGTAGCTCACGGTGAAAGTTATAAACAGATACAAACAACTTTCTCTTCACCCTTATGATCCGTGAGATGTCCTGTTGTGTGATCCAACGGTATAATTTCATCCATGCAATACGATTATTTCAGTTATGATCATATAAAACAGTGTTCGCTATTTACGAATACATGATCATCTATAATATTTATTTGTCCATCTTCTGCAACCACCTAACTACGAAAAGTACCTTAGCGCAGCTAAGGCTAGAAAAATAGTGCCTTAGCTCAGCTAAGCCTAGCCTAGAAAAATAGTGCCTTAGCTCAGCTAAGCCTAGCCTAGAAAAATAGTGCCTTAGCTCAGCTAAGCCTAGCCTAGAAAAATAGTGCCTTAGCTCAGCTAAGCCGCGCTAAGTTTCTTCTACATCTCTGGGTCTGACGAATAATTAGTTTTACGAATGTTCGATGGAATTTAATTCTAGGAAATCTGAAGGACACGTTAGTGCAAGAAATACTTAGAGATTATCCTTGAATCAATCGTGTGTAATTGGAGCCTAGGGATATGAGGAATTGTATTTAACAAAGTGTTCGATGCCATCAGGTAACATAACAATTGTGACGTATATTCTAAGTTAACTTTCCTTTTTAGTTTCTTTCCCTATGTAAATCTTGAATTTACTCTCTGTTATACTTCACACTTAACGTAATATCTTTTCTCTTAAACGAATACTGTTGGCAACATAATTGAGGTGAATGAACGTGACGTATGTTTGTTATTTAATAAGAACGAGAGATATAAACTACGAGTAAACTGTTTCTTGTGGAGTGTTGTGGAACATAGCGTTGTTGGGGTGTGGTGTGTTTAATGTTGATACCGATTTGTTATGTGAAGTGCTACATCGAGAAATAAAGCATTTTTTCCGTAAGTTTGACTTCTGTTTTTTTATGTTTCGTCTGGCCGTAAGGTTTTATTTAGGAATTTTTTCATCGTATGGTGATGTTTTAAAATAACGTAGCAGTACGACAAGACGTTTACGTTATACAATGTAAAGCAAAAGAAACCTAGGTAGGATTTGGCCCTGAGAGTGTGTTTAATAGACATGAAAGAGACCCGGTGCTACATGAAAGCAATCCTTCATACCATAACACTACTCCCACTGCTGCCCTATTTTCCTCTAACGGTACAGTCAGTTTGTAAGTGTTCACCAGCGCAACGTCGTTTACATTGGCGTGTTGGAGCAGGAAAACCGACTCTTTTCTACTCATCCAATGTCCATTCACGGAGCTTCCGTGCCCCCTGAATGGAGAGTTTTCGGTGACGGCCGGGAAATTTGAATGGGGGGTCGATTCCTTACGCTCATACGCAAGAGTTCTCTACACTGTGTGCTCGGAAACATTTTTCTGTACGCTCTGATTGTAGCTTGCCGTTAACTGAGGGATCGTCAGCTATTTGTTGTCCCAAACAACAACAACCACTGGTGATGTCGCCTTTCCTGCACGTCGGGTGTATGTGTGCCTCTTTTTGCATCACCCTAAATAAAACTGAGTCCTTCGCACAGCCAGCAATTCCTGCTCTAAATTAAATATTGGTCGTAGCTTTTCTCATTTAAACTACAAGCTTTTCCCTTTCCTCGTTCCACGGGCTTCATAATGGAAGACTGGCAAGCCCTACCTGTGCCGACTGTGTATTTCGCGCAGGTCGGTGCAGTCATGGCTGGATATGTGCTGCTGGACGATATCCATCCGCAAAGAAAGCGATAGTTATAATGTTCTAGCCTATGTGTGTACACTGCTTTGTAGCTCGTGTATATCTCTAAAGGCATTTATATTGTCACGCCCCGTGGCGCAGATTATTGGATAAATATCACTTTGGGAGTTTAGATGGGAGGAAGTCAGGCACTGGCCGACGACTCGAAGTTAAACATTACAATTGATAATAATTAGTTGCGCATTCTTCACCGCCGAAATCTCAATTATTGGCCAAAATAATTTAGCCTGTGAATTTTGCCAATCAGAAATCGAAAAATTCCTCCGACACTCATAAATTACTCATTCAACATCAGGACTGGCACGAGAAAACTTACTTTTAATTAATTAACATAAACAAATAACCAAAATGAGGAAGTCGTCCATATATATATACAGAGGACGAAGGACAAGCGTCAAATAATCTCGCTCCGTTTTTTTGGTTAGCTTTTAGGCTCCATGCATTGTTAAAGTTCAACGCTATTTCAATGCCATCTACTGCCAGTCTTTAACCGGTTCTCAGCAGATTCAGTTCCATATTGACTGAACGGAACCAATCTAATCATAAACAGTGTCATGCATATAGGCAGAGTACTTACAGAGAGTAGAGTTCCAATCAGACAATACCATATTCAATGTACTAAGTTATGTTGCTATTCAGCTCACCTGTGCGACTTTGCGCACCTGCAAAGCTCTCCCTGTTTCGGTGTTATGTACAGAGAGACGTTAATGCGCGCACTCACACACCCACTGTAGTTGACTTAAGGCATGGAACTGCAAGATGTCGCTCACGTATGTCACGATGGACTTATGTTTTGACTTAATAGAGGAGAATACGTGCGTTCTCGCTTCCATCTGCATCGCCATTGGTCCTTCCTAGACACTCAGAGCTGCATCAATGTCTCTCCATCATCTAACCTCAGAAAGATTGCTTTCCGCGAGTTATTTCAGCATCTCTCTAGCAGCTTATGTGAAATTGTGCACCAGAAAAAAGGGGGTAGAAGAAAGCTTGCAGCAGAAGAAAAGCTTCTCCTTTTCCTGGCGGTAATATCAGCCGCTCTGCAAGATCTTGGCTCGCCCGGCAACCTTTTTCGGACAGAAGCTTTTCTTCTGCTGCAAAACACCGAGCGGCATCAATACCGATCTAGCTACTCGAGTCCAGCTCCTTCAAGGGTTTGTTCAGTACTGCCCTTTTTCGGTAATTCACATTTCGCCAAAGAGTTTCCTTCCCTTTTCCAAAGGATTTTTGTGTTGAATCAGTTGTCAATTTTAATTGATCTAAAAGCTTTTAGCACTATGCAAGATTGTTATGAACAGGCACTCAGAAATATGCGGTCAATGATCTTACAGGAGGGAAGACTTATAAAATTTTATGTTTCATGGCTCTGTTTTCTCACCTTCACCTTTTCTACAATACCATACTCTTTCCGTTACTTTCCTCGGTTGACATCTTAACTGCTTCCACACATTTCGAAAATAGGGATTTCAACCACTTCGGAACAGGACCCCCAGCAGGCTAACGAAACACGTGGGGAGATAATGCGTTCCCCCACCAACAGCCCAAGCTTCCATTTAGATTCCACCCTCTGAAGAAAGGTGATTATCACGAACCGTTTATCTTTGCACAGTGGAAACCACAAACTGCTAATTTTGGTAACCAAAATTTAACGCTATCCCCACCTCATGCAAATCAAATAATTGAATTAATTACACCACCCAAAAATGTGTAACAATGCTTTTCCTAACTACTTTGACATGGTTAGGCATCGTGTGCTCTGTAGTTTCTTGTGCATTCGATACACTACTGGCCACCCAAAATGCAACACCAAGAAGGACACAAGAGAGCAAAGCCAGATTTACTGAACACATAACAGATACAAAGATGAAATGATTGAGCTTACAGGCCCGTGCGACTTGCGGAACACGCAGACATCAATAGTTCGCGTGGCCTCCATGGCTGGCAATAACAGCCGCTACACGCAGCGTAATCGAACGAAACAGGCTTTGGACGTGGGCTTGGGGTATGGCGGTCCAGGCTGCTTCCTCACGTTGCCACAGTTCATCAGCCGTAGCCGCGGGTGGTGCTTGCCGGGCCACTCGGTTGCCGATCAGCGAACAGACGTGTTCGATGGGCGTCATATCGGGAGAACAGGCGGGCCACGGCAGCAGTGACACCTGGTGGGCCGTGAAGAATTGATGTACGATGCTTGCCATTGTCTGTTGAAACGTGGGCGCTGGCAGGACCTGCAGGTAAGGGAGGACTACAGGCTCCAAAACGTCGGAGATGTAGCAGTGGCTATTGGTGTATCGGCGATGCGTACCAGAGGGGTGCGGGTGTCATATACAATTTCAGCCCAAACCATAACGCCAGGCAACGGACTGGTATGGCGATGCAAAACGCAGTGTCATTCAGTCTGTCGCCACAACACGCAAATCCGACCATCGTGGTTTTGCAGGCAGAAGCGGGATTCGTCGGAGAAGACAATACTGCGCCATTTCGTAGTCCAGGTGCGGCATTCAACGGCCGCCGCACTCGCCGGTGGTGTAACGTCAATGGTAATCGGAGCAATGGCCGCCGTACGACAAGTCCCCGTTCCGTCAGACGACGTCGAACGGTACGTGCTGACACAGGTTTTTGCGCTACACACCCTAATTCCTGCGCTAACGTTCGTGATGTGGCGGTGTGAGCCGTCAATGCCCGCCGCACAACACGCCTGTCCTCTCGTTTGGTGTTTTGCCGCGGCAATCGCTCACGTCGGCCCGTCTGTCCCTCTTGCAGCCACCGAATCCATACTCTCCTCACTGTGGCTCGATGTCGTCCCACACGGGTGTCGATGTCTCTGTACGATAAACCGCTGTCGCGATAAGCCACTATTCGTCCTCTCTCGAACTCCAAAACGTGCTGGAATGACTGCCATATTCTGCGACGAGGCATCAGGAAGCTTCCCACGCACAGGTCCGAAAGCACAACACACTTCCATTACTTACACCCGGCCTTCTGTGCCCCCTCCTTATAGTGCTTCTCGGTGGCGTGCAGGGCGCACATGATTTGCATATGCCCTGCAATTCTAATCGTTTGCATGTCCTCTCGCGGGCGACGCAAGCTGCGAATTTCAGGCCAATCGGACGCTTCCTTCTTGGTGTTGCATTTTGGATGGCCAGCAGTGTAGTATCAGATCAGGCTATTTCCTGGCTGAAGTTGGAGCAGTCGCTCATAATACTTTCGCCCTCGATTCCATAACGTGGATTTTCAAATTTACGTTGCTGTAAAACGCAAAAAAGTGAAAAGAAAAAGGTAATTCCGTAAGTTGATCGCAATTGATGGCCCGGTCAAGGAATTATCAACTAACCGGACAGTATGTGACAGGGATGTAAGGTCAGGTGATGCGTAACATCACAGCATCTCCTTGACAAATGTCAACCCCGCCTTTTCGTGGTACATCCTGTTCCCACTAAAGGGGCTCTGACGACCGCCAATAGCGGTATAACTATACCATCGGGATTAGAGGAAATGCTATCCCACATCACCAAACCGCTTGTCCAGCGTGGTGAGTTATGGCTAAACCCCTCCAAAATGACTCCACAACTTAAATCTTGGCCCTCAGTCTCCGGCAGCTGGAATGTACCTGGCCAAGGCAGCGGCCAGTGCGACATGAAGGCAGAGGGTGCTAAGAATCCCCGGAGGACCGGACTAGGCTGCCATCTGATGCTGACCTTGGCAACGTATAATGGAAGCTCCCTATCTTCTGATTCAAGGCTTCTTGAATTGGAAGAGGAACTACAAAGGATTAAGAGGGACATCGTCGGGTTAAGTGAGGTAAGGAAAAAAGGAGAAGATCTCATTGAACTGAAAAGTAGACATCTCTTCTACTATCGTGGAACTGATACTGGCAGAACTAGTGCTGTTGGATTTACAATAAGCAAGAAACTGAAGGATAAACTTGTAGAAGTTGAAAGTTCCTCTGACAGAGCTGCAAGACTCGTTATCTAACTCTCGAGAAGATACCAGGCTCAGATTATTCAAACATATGCACCCACCACAAGTCATCCTGAAGAAGAAATTGAAGAATTTTATGAGGAAATTCGTCATCTAAATAATAAAAGTAAGCAGCACTTGAAGATAATTATGGGAGATTTCAATGCAAAAATAGGGCAACGGCAACAAAATGAAACTTCAGTAGGCAAATTCGGTCACGGCAACAGAACTCAGCGTGGAAATACTCTCGTTGAGTTTGCAGAGGCAGAAGGGTTTTTCATCTTTAACTCCTATTTCAAGAAAACGCCGCACAGGAAATGGACATGGAGACATCCAAATAAGACAAGTGAAATTGATTTTATTATGTGTAACAAAAAATTCGTCATAGAAGACTGCAGTGTACTAAAGAAGTTCAACACAGGTAGTGACCATAGATTGGCGAGACGTAAGATGCACCTCAACACTAACCTCGAACGTGGCAAGCTCATAAGACAAACAAAATGTATTGACATAACCAACCTTAAAAATCACAATAATACCTTCAAGTTGGAACTGAAGAACAGATTCTGCTTTAGAAGGCCTAACATCGGAAGAAGTGGATATTTCTGAAGTTAACAGAAAAGTAACCAAAGCTCTTATGGAAACAGCAACAAAATTAGCTGGGTCTAAGAACAAGTTGCATGTGAACAAATTATCAGGAAAAACAAAAATGTTGATGCTAAAAAGAAGAGAGATGAGGACAACTAAAGAAGATGTGACTTCCAAAGTGGAATATATAGAGCTATGCAAGACAGTACGAAAAAGTATCACTGAAGACGTAAAGAAATTCAACTGTGAACTAGTAAGGAAAGCAATCGAAAACAACCAAAGCCTAAAAGATAGCAAAGGGACATCTCAGTAAGGGAAGAAAACAGATTATGGCACTGAGAAAAGAAGATGGTTCTGTAACAAGAAATAGAGGCGAAATTTTGACAAGTGTGAAAGATTTCTACTCCAAATTATATGAAAGGGATGATACATGTACTCCAGACATCATGAAAGGTACCAGAGTTCTTCCAGTCCTCCCAGAAGAAGTTGCACATGCAATGAAGAACATGAAGCGGGGAAAAGCTCCAGGAGAAGATGGAATTACTGTAGACATCATACAAGAAGCAAGTGGAGAAATCGAAACAGTACTCGCCCAAATTTTCACTCGATGCCTTAATGAAGGGATAATTCCTGAGGATTGGAACAACGGTACAATGATCTTGCTACATGAAAAAAGGTGACATTGAGAATCTCAGGAAGTACAGACCTATCAGCTTCCTATTAGTGGTTTATAAAAATATTCACTAAAGTTCCTTCACATCGCTTAAAGGTGACACTGTACATTGCTCAACCGAGAGAACAAGCTGGATTCAGGAGTGGCTACAGCACAATAGATCATATCCACGTACTGAGAGAACTAATTGAAAGAGCGAGGGAATATGAACTTCCATTGTGCATGGCTTTTATCGATTATGAAAAAGCCTTTGATTCGGTGAAACCATCAGCAGTTACAATGGCTCTGAAATCCTGCGGTATTGAAGATGCGTAAATTAATATTATTAATAAATCTATGAAAATGCAAGTGTAAAGATTCGACTGTTTGAAAATACAACACACATAAAAATTGGAAAAGGAGTGAGACAAGGTGACACCATATCTCCGAAGCTCTTTAATGCCAATTGGAAAATGTCTTTCAATCACTGAACTGGGAAAACAAAGGGATAAAGATTAATGGAGATTATCTAACCCACCTTCGTTTTGCTGATGACAGTCATTTTTGCAACTACCCCATCAGAGCTACAGAGTATGATCCAGGAACTTGCTGACAAGAGTAAAGAAGTGGGATTAAAAATGAACTTTCAGAAGACAAAAGTGATGTTTAACGCTTTTACAAGAAATGAAGATTTATCGATTGATGGAGAAAAGCTGGAGATAACAGACACGTATGTTTATCTTGGACAGCAGATATCAAGTGAGGGT
The DNA here is from genome assembly GCA_039090855.1 of Macrothele yani. Classification (NCBI taxonomy): domain Eukaryota; kingdom Metazoa; phylum Arthropoda; class Arachnida; order Araneae; family Macrothelidae; genus Macrothele; species Macrothele yani. The sequence goes on along the minus strand of CM076989.1, from coordinate 62,034,361 downwards.
CACATTGATGAAGAAATTAATCGGCGTACAAAACTTGCCTGGAGAGCTTTTGGAAGAAAGGGCATAGTTTTCAAGAGAAATATGCCAGTATGTCTTAAAAGTAAAGTGTTTGATCAATGCATCCTTCCAGTGCTTACGTAAGGTGCAGAGACGTGGACCTTAACTAAAAGAGGCATACAAAGGCTGCAGAAAACTCAAAGCAGCTGGAGAGGTGCATGCTTGGGGTAACCAGGAGAGATAAGAAGAACTCGTGGATCCGAAAAATGACAAGAGTGGAAGACATCATGTTCAGAGTTAAATCCCTGAAATGGTAATGGGCTGGACATACTGCCAGAAGGACAGACCATCGATGGACAGCAGAAATTTTAGATTGGATTCCAAGGGACAGGAAAAGACCCAGAAGAAGACCACATGGAAGATGGGTGGATGAAGTTCGAAAGTATGCGGGAGTGACATGGAGGAGACTGGCACAAGACAGACCGTTGTGGAGGAAACTTGGGGAGACCTTCGTCGAGCATTGGATTGATAATTGTTGACAATGATGATGAGACATCAAGGAAAGAACTTTAACAGGTTCCATCAGGTAATCATGATGTAGTACTGAAAAGACAATTTTACGGACTGGATTAGAGAAATTGAATTTGTACAAAATATGTAAAAACGTCAACTCGAAAATCTACGATGTAGTACAAACTGATTTACTCAAGAACAAACCTTTGTAGATCTCAGCGATTGCTTTGCTTCATATACTGTTTGCTGATTAGCAAGAGCTTTGGAATACACTGAAGAAACCTAAAATACAGTGCTTTTAAATTTCAATATTTTTTGCCCTCCAGCATCCATTTGCACACGTCGCCCATTATACCTTCGCCCCATAATACTAAATGCCATACGGGATTTACGACAACCTATGTATCTTATTGGATTGCAAAATCAGACAGTTTCTTTAAACGTTTGGTTTTGAAATGCTTTTGCGCCAGTTTAAATCTCTGAAACAGAGCACTATATTTTAGCTTTACAATAGGTTTATACTTTTATATGACTGCACGATGAAGGTTACTTAGGTGTATTTGAGACAGGATGGCTTGCCTGAATCCTTCAGTTGGATTTCAGCAGCTTTGTACGCTACACCTTCTAGAGTTATTTGAGATACCGGCATCACGTTTCTGGAGAATTATGGTGAAGAAATAAATTCTGCATTCTTTCTCCCATCTTTCCAATGTTAGACGATTTAGGCAGTGTTTCTTGAAAAAGAAAGGAAGTTCGAGCATCAAATGAATGTTAAAAAAAAGGAAATAAATAAAAAGTTTTATCAACAATCTGTATTATAGGGTGAGATTTTTCTTGCAGCCATAAACATCGAGAGTAAATCTTGTTAACCCTGAGGCAAAGATTACTGAAAGCCAAAATTTATGGAGTTTTAGATCTTGAAGCAACTTTCATGAGATCAAAGTGGTGACATTTATTTCAAGAAACTGCCGAAGAAATATATCTTCCTACGTGACGGGTCACACAAAATAAAATAATTCGGAATTCTTGTTAACAACTTCAAAAATACAAAATAAATACATGCTTCATATGCTGTCAAACGTTTTTCTTAATTTGATATATTGCATTATTAATACTATAGGATATGTAAATGAAAGATGAATTCCACGAAAAAATTGTTCCCTCGTGTTTATCCGATAATAAAATACTTCCAGATATATAAAAAAAAAGTGTAGATTTCCTTAGGCAAGAACGAAAGAGCACGAAATACAATGAAGTAGCAAATTATTATGAAAACATAACTAATAACGTTCTGAGCCACCCTCAGCCTTCGAACCAACTTCAATGTGGCATGGCTTCAGCAAGGTTCGGATATTGTTCTACATGTATATTTAGCCAAGAAGATGTGATGGCATCCATCATATGTTAGCTAGAGGATGATCTCTGCTAAGAATGTCTCTCCCAGTCTCATCCCATAGGTGCTCAGTCGGGTTGAGATCTGGAGACCATTTTAGTATAGTGAAGTCACTGTCTGCTTATGAAATCATTGTAACGATCCGAGCCTTGTGGGATGGCGCACTATCCTGCTGGAATTACCCGTTTCCATCAGGAAACACCATGCACATGTACGGGTGTGCGCCGTCTGCAATGATGCTAAAGAGAGGAAGTTTGGGCATCAAACGAATGAGTTTCCCAAAGGTATTAAATGGTTGAATGCCCGCAGGGAAAACAAACCCCAAATCATTACACCGCCCCCACCAGCTTGTATAGTTAATGCTAGGCAACTGGGGTATATCAATTAGTGCATTTGACGCCATATTCTGTCCCCTCTATCGGCATGTATGAATGGAACACGTAATTCATCTGACCAAGAGACCTTCCTTCAGTCCTCAAGTTCTAGTTTCGGTGCCCCTGTGCACACTGTAGGAGAGTGTCACTTTTTATAAGAGACGAGTGGTACACAAAGCGGAAGCTTTCTGTCATACCCGATTCGGGCTGGTTTTGTCCTTTGGATACCTCTGTTGTACTGCTCAGTTATTTGACGCATGGAGCTTGTCTGTTACCTGGTACAATCCTCGCAGCCGCCGCTGCTTTTGAACATCGACCAGCAGTTTCCGCACACAGAAAGACGGCTGACTGCTTATGTTGTTGTCTGTGCACTACTTGTGGTACAACCTCGATACAGTTGTTCTTGCATAACCGAGAAGGTTAGTCTTCTCTGTGATGGTTGTGCCTGCACGCTTAAGGCCAGTCACTTAAATCACGAATTTTTTTAGCACGTTTTTGTAAAAAAAAAAAATTATCGTGCTTATGTTATTGGTTTGTCCGTTCGTCCGTCTGTAGAGACCATATTTCTGTAACTTTAGTCCGATTTGAAAAATTATTTTTTCATTGGGAAGCTTGAAACAGGCGAATGATGATCTTTCATTTTTTTTTTCTTTTACGATGTAGAGTTTCGCCGCTAAAGGGAGTAGATGCAGATGATACCGAATTCAAAATACATTTCATTCCATATACAGTATTTGCTTCTAAATATCGGATTGAAAAATTATTTTACCTTTCGATTTCATTTATATCTAAGACTATTTTAGGGATAGTCACTTTTTCAAGCTACGCGTAGATTTTCCACTGGGGGCGTAAAAGAAAATTCTGTTCTCCCCGATATCTCTACTTCTAAAACTCAGATTTGATTTTTTTTTCTTTTCTTCAGCGGATACAGCTCCTGATGGGAAGCCTTTCACATATAATTTCTAATTTTTGGTAAAGAACGGGTTGACCACCAGGGGGCGTAAGTGCTAATTTCTGTTTCTGATATGTTTGCCGCAAAATCAGCTTCTAAGACCTCGATTGAAGAAATTCGTTCGCGGACCCACGCCCCTCACGTCGATAAACCTTTTCGGAATATTTTCTTGGTAAAATATTGCATGGTTCCTCCGCCAGGAGGCGCAGATGTAATCTTATTTTTGTCAATGTCTCTGCTTCTAATGGTCCGATTTGAAAATTTCGATCTTTATTGGATAAAGTTCTCGGTGCGATATGGTTTTCATGTAATTCATAGACTTTCTGCCAGGGGGTGTTAAGGTAAATTGCATTTCCCCTATATTTCTGCTTCTAAAACTCAGATTTGAAAAATTCTTCCTGTATCGCATACAGCTCCTGATGGGGAAATGTTTTCCGCGTAATTTCTAATATTTGGTAAAGAATGGTTTGTGCACCAGGGGGAATAAATGTTAATTTCTGATTTATTTGCAGCAAAATCTGAGCTCCTGAAAACTCGATTGAACAAATTATTTCCTGGACCGATACCGCTCACATCGAAAAACCTTTAGAGAATACTTTCTTCTTAAAATAACGCATGTTTTTCGAGCCAGAGGGCGTACATGCATATCCTTTATTTGTCCATCTCTGCGCTTCTAAGGGTCCTATTTCAAAAATGATTTATTTGTTAGAGAGCTTCTGCTGCGAAATATTTCTCCTATAGTTTCAAGTTTTTCTTAACGCTCAGGTCTGCAACCAGAGGGCGTAAGCTTACGATTCCGTATACAGCAGTATCTGGGGAATTAAAAGCCCGATTGAAAAACTTTTTTCGGTCAGATACAACTTTTTTCCATACCCGTTCCACTGAGTTTGAATAGCTTTGATAAATTTAATTCGCATCAGAACGGATTCAAAAGTCGTGCTCATTACACCCGAAAATTCGGTGTCATTTCTTGTTTTATATATTTTTTTTATTTTTATTTTTTTGGCTAGAGGGTTTGGCGATCCGAGTGAGCAACTCGTTCGGCATAAGCAGTCGCCCGTCCCTAATTTAGGGTCACTGTCACCAGGGAAGAAAATGATACAGTCCCTTAAGACAAACTCACTGTCCATGCCTCACGTGATTTGAACCCGGATCCATCACGGGCGAATGGTCAGAAGCCATCTCTTAGACCACTGCGCCATCGGGGCGGCATATCTATGGTTCGTAATCCCTGTATCCTTTTGCATGAGACAAAGACAGCATCCATGGTTCATCGAGATTCGAAACCGGACTCATCACAGGCGATGGTCAGAAGCCAGCGCTTAGACCACTGCGCTAAATAAGCGACATATCTATGTTTAGTGCATCTCTATCCTTTGCAACGAGTTATTTATGCCATTTCGACGTCACAGTTGCATATGTAAGTAAGCATGGCACATGTCTGAATACTGTTGGGTTGTCCTTATACAGTAGCTTGTTATTTCAGTGCATATTTGGTATAGTTAACACCAGCGTTGTAATGTTTTGAAAAGAATTGCAAAACATAAATCACTCCGAAATTATCTTTCATTTGTGTGTGTCCTGAAATTTCGATAAATATGAGATATCTTATAAAGGAGCCATGAAGAAATGCTACATTTGTAATAAATGAAAAACATTTAATAAATTAGGTATACTCCTAAATTTAAAAATCTACTTAAATTGATTTATATTAAGTTATGGTACTTTTCACGTTTTATCTCAAATTATTTTTAACACTGTTGGTGGGCAATGATATAAGAAATATAATGTATTAACGCACATCTGCAGGTTGTCAGTATAAGTAGCTCTACGTTCTCATTGTTATTAGGAGAACATTTTTTTTAAGGAAGTATATGTCAAGACGACTAATACAAGCATCTCTACATTTTGACATTGTTATTACGATATCTTTATTTAGTGAAGTATATCTGGAGACTACTAATAGAAGCAGCTCCTCATAAATATTTCGACAAATTCATGTTTCATGACCTTGAAGATTCACTCGAAATATTTAATTTCCAGTTATAATTTATCACAAAAAATGTACTTATACGGAACAGTATATCCGATAATGTTGCAAAATCCAAGACATCAAGCAAAAAATACATAATTAAAAATGAACAAAGATAATGAAGGATCGTTTTTTTTATTTTCAATCTTATGCCTCGGGCAAATTGCATTGCTGAATCCATGAAGTTCCTCTTAAAATTTGGAGTTTCACTGTAGTTGCAAACATGTCAAATGGAGTAGTTTCTAATACACATGTGGCCATGCTTTGTAGATTCAGACAAGAGCGTAAGTATTTTATTATAAATTATGATAAAAAGAAGTGGAATTGAGGTAATTAATAAACCATATCATATATCCTTACAGCTTCGTTACATGCTGTAGCTGGGTCAAATTAGTAGAAGAATAGCTGTAGGTTATGCTCCTGGCTGCTTATGAAGTTTGCAATGTAAATCTGTGCTGAATTCGAGCTCAACGTTTAGAGTCCGAGCCTGTAGTATATCTGCCCAAGCCTGTTTTTTATATTGCAAGATAGTGCCTGGGCACGAACGAGCCCGAAATCGATGGCTAACCTTTTCAAGCATTAATAAAAAAGAATCTCTAGCAGACTTAACCGAAGTTTTTCTGACATAGATACTAGGAAAGGGATATGTGTCTGTTTCTACACTGGTGTGCAAAAATTAATTACGAAGAGGAGAAATTAGCATAACCGCGGAACGAGCAGCCAGAACGGACCAAAAGACCACTCAGGAGATAGACAAGGGTCCGGTACGGTAGGGCATGCGCATATATGCAGCATGACGTAGGGCGGGGGGAGTGTAGGAAGGGTATAAAAGCACACGGTCGGTGTACGCTCAGAAATTCGGTGAAAGCTATTGCAGGGTGTACATTGGTTTGAACGACGTCGAGTTGCTGCCACAGTGTGATATGGCCAACAGGCAATCCAGTAGACAACATCTGGATGACTTCACCCGAGGTCGCGTCATTGGGAAGTTGGCAGAAGGTCGAAGTGTGACTAGTGTGGCCGAGGAGTTCGGGATCGCTCACAGCATCGTTTCACGAGCTTGTAGAACATTTCAAACGACAGGAACTGCTGTCTGAGAGTTTAGCAGTGGTCATCCACGAGGAACCACGGCGGCGGACGACCGGTATATTGTCCTACAGGCGAGAAGAGAGACGGCAGACAGCGGGAGAAATCGCAAGGCACATGCAACAGACAACAGGACGTCCGTTATCGCGTTTTACCGTGGCCAGGAGGCTGCACAAAGGTGGTCTATTGGCACGATGACCAGTACGGTGTGTGCCATTAACGCCTGCTCATCGGAGACTGCGGCTTCTATGGTGCCAGCAACACAAGAACTGGACACATCAGCAATGGGATCGAGTTCTCTTTACGGATGAGAGCCGATTTAGTCTGACGAGCGGTTGTGGACGTATAGAGGAATATTCCCGATATCTGCTGCTCTACGAGTTTAACAAGGGATCCATAGTAGCCGAGGCTACTCGGAAAATGTGTGCTGTGTATGGGGAGGATGCTATTGCTCCGAAGACATCCCGCAAATGGTTTGATCGGTTAAGAGATTAAAGTTTTGACCTCAACGAGTCTCCACGCTCAGGTTGTCCATCTCACTTTGATAAGGATCGTTTGAACGATCTCATTAACTTGGATCAGCGTCAACCCACACGCGAATTCGCCACTGAGATGGCAGGTCACAGTGGTGCGACACCTGGAAAGTATGGGAAAGTTGCAGAAATTGTAGTCTTGGGTGCCTCATACTTATACCGAGGACAACAAGAATCAGCGTGTTGCCATATGTGGTTCCTTGCTCGCCCGTTATCGCGAACGTTCTCAGCAGCACAAACCCTTTCTGTCACGTACTGTTACTGGAGATGAAAAGTGGTGCCTGCACGTGAATTTCAGGCATATGAAGGAATCGTTAAGCCCAAACAAGACGCTCACACCACATCCAAAGCATGACCTTCATCCTGCAAAAGATTATGTGCCTCTGCTGAGACATGGAAGGCACTATTCACTGGGAAATGCTGCCGAGGAATCTGACCATGAACGCTGCACTCTATTGTGAGAAATTCCGTCTTATGGAGGGACCAATTTAGCAGAAGCGGTCCCTTCGGCGCAATGGTGTCCTTCTCCAACATTGATTAAGCACGCCCTTACAGTACAAACTTGACCAAAATGGCCATTCAGGACATGAAATGGGAGATTCTTCCACATCCGGCCTATTCCCCATATGTCGCCCCTTCAGACTAACACTCCGTGGCAGAACGTTCAACAATGATGTTGATCTACAGAATTTCCTTGATTTCTTCGCAGAAAAACCTGCACGTTTTTTCAAGAATGGCATTGCAGACCTAACCAGACGTTGGGACACCATCGTTAACAATAGGGGGGTTACATAGTCGATTGATTCCGTTTTCCCTTCTAATGTAATACATTTCTGTAGTGCGGTTAAAGAAACTGCATGAACTTACGCATCAACCCAATACATCTTCCAATGGAAGATTCGCTTTGACCAGATAATATGAAAGAAATCTACAGAGTAAGAATAGAGAGGGATCTGTTTTGTCGAAGTGTTACCCAACATGGAGGGAGAAGGAAAATTTCCGACAATTGATTCCCAATCAATATAAGTAAAATTTCCACAGTTTAACAAAATCTGTCTAAAGTGTTTTGAATTTTCTCCCACATTTTCTTAAATATAGTGATCTAAGGAACGTTATTGTTTCGTTTTGCTCCAGTAGAATATTAATTAAAGAGACCGGCTGTGTTTTCATATATAGTTTTCATGAACAATGCCTTCTCGAAAGCGAAACCTACACTAGAAAATGATCAAGTTTGTCTTTAGATCAATACCAGAAAGGAAGTTCTTTCTCAGTTATAAAATAAAGGTACTATTTTGGTTGATGGTGGTAGATTTAAATGATTCAAAATAGAAAGAATATTTCGAAATTAGAACACACCATGGGACCTTGGTTATACATTGCCCTCCCGAAGGATGGCATTAGAAAACGTATAACTGTAAAAAACATAAAAGAAAATTCACAATGTTACATTCTGCATTGTATTTATGCTTTGAAGGCCTACAAGACATTCCTTAATTTATTTAAAATCGAATTGGTGGCGAAAAAAAAAAGATCTGCAAATTATAATATATTTTATCGCATTGCATAAGTAATAAAGCATGAAAATTAAACAACTCTTTCGATAGTTCTGTCAGTCTATAGAACTCTTGATTCTAGATTAAGTGAATTCCTCACAACTAAAAATTTGAGACCAGTGGTTCACTATGCAACACGTGAATTAACAGCTTTATTTTATGTTGATCATAGGTGCATTCGTTCGAAACCGGAATGATTAGTATTGATGATACATATATGATTATATTTTACTACGCCTAGAAAAGCCGAAGTGACGCAATTACTCTTACCCATTCATCAATAATTTTTGGATAATGCATATGTGTGCGTGTGAGTCGGGAAATGCCAAACCGATTTTCCATCCAAAACAAGAGTAAGCACTATACCCTTCGCTGATGGGTCAAGGATCAACTTTGGCTACACCAAGAAGGAACACAGCAACGCTTTCTGGATTCTCTCAGATTTGTAGCATACAGAGTTACGAGCAAAAGAGTCAATAAACCATGTATTTTTTGATAATCTGAAATACAAAATTGAATGTGTAACCGCAAAAAACTGAATGAATTATGAATAACCGAACTTAAAAAGCGATAGAAACTACAGTAAAATATCGGGACTAAAGCAGAATTTTGTATAAAAAGTGAAAAATATATGACACGAACTTATAACCGAGGTTCTGCTGTGTTTTGTTTCCATGGGAGTGAGAAATGGAATCATACTTCAAAAATGGAAAGCGTCTTTCAAAATATTTTAGTTTTTCGAAAAGTTCGAGCTGAACTTGGAAGATTTAGTGAGGAAGACTTGATGCGAGATATCCGGATTTGCCCTTCTCCTAAACAGGAACGGTCAACGGACAGGAACAGTAAGAAGAGCCAAGAAGAGAAAGAAAGCGACTGAGAAACCGAAATCAAAGGCAAAAAATGTTTTCCTTGGGAAACCAATTCGTATCAAAGTGACCAGGAGTTTGGCGCATTCGGAGGGAATCCAAACGGTTCGAAAATCGATTCTTTCACTGCGTCACACATGGAGAAAAATCACACGGCCAGGAACTGAGGTCAAGCGTGCTCGAAGCAATAGGCGCACCTGCTTCGGTCACACACAGAAGGTGAGTCATTACAAGGCCCAACCTCCCGAATGTCTGCCTCACTGATTGAGTTTAGGACTTGGGTCACGTGCATCAACAACAAATAAGCCCCCCCCCCTCCATCCACCTTCCCTTCCTCTGTTTCTACTTTTTCTTTATCTCTCTCTCTCTCTATTTTTGTGTCCAAAGCATTTTCTTTCTTTCTCTGACTTTCTTTGTTTTTAAGATTTTCTAAGCTAACAAAGCAAGGTCATGAGAATTCAAAAATGATAAACTCTTTTTATGCACAGAGACGTCGCGTCGCTACTTTTAGTTTCTGTGCTTAATTCATCCTTTCAAAGATATAAGCTTAGGTATTCTTCCAGTCTAATGGCAATTAATTCACAGCATGTTCTTGATTCCAACTCCAGTTAATTCATGACATGCATCTTCTGCTGCAAGTGTACAGAGGATCTAATAACATCGTCTTAATTGAAAACCATTCAATTACCTTCAGTTGTTCAGAAGTGCCCGTAAAAATACAGTATATTTTTTTGAAATTCTGCTTAATTTTCAGATTTTAATCAATTCTCACGCACTTCAAAATGCAACCGCGCGGTTAGGTGGATGTGAAAACATTTATTAAAAAGTGAAGTCGACGACTGATTAAATCAGTTTGGAAATCCTTAAATTACCATCGCGTTCAAAGAAAGATTTAGAGGAAACAACCGAATTCAATGGGAGCAATCACAGTTAAGTAGAACAATCGATACCATCCATCGGAATGTACTTTCTTTTAAAACGTTCTATTTAAATTTACTTTTTCAGCATTAAATCAATTTTAAGAGAAAGCTTTTAAGCAGAAAGGTAATTTTTGCAAGAGCGTAATTTCTTGCATTTCTTTTAAATCAAGATGACTAGATAACTCCATTTGTTGGCTCCGGTTTGATCAATTATGTAATTCGGTTTAACAAAGATTTTTTTTCATTTGCTCCTTCACGTGGCACTTTGATCTAGTTACTTTTAATTGTTTTGGGAATTAACACTATCAAGAAATTTTCAGCAACCTGCATTGCCAAACAAACAAAATTTTCAACGTGCCATACGACTTAGGCATTCAGTTTGCTTCACCCTTCCCCCTTTTTTTTCAGATTTTTCGGAGTCAGAACAACGAACCAAAGATATATGGGAGAACTCTCTTCAAGCATAAGAACCTTCCACGTTTCAAAATGCATTGTTTTGTTTTTCTTTGTTACGGAATTTAACGACCATCATGAGCAACTCTAAGTGCTAAAATGGTCTCCCGTCTCTCATTTAGGGTCACTGGTTCCAGGGAAGAAGGAGAGTTATTGGCGTTAGACAAGCTACCACCCATTCCTCATCCGGGACTTGACCTTGGCCTCAACTTGGATAACTAGCCATAAATCTGTTTGATCATTCGGCCACCGTAGCTGCCCAAAATTTACAGATATAGGCGGGATTTAAATGAGTTTAGCTAAAAGGTTATTGCATGGTCTAGTAGTATGAAAATTATAACAGCAATTCTGGTAATTTACGACGCTATGTCACCAACACATTTAACAATAGGAAATACCAATAAGGCATTACACTTATGGGTGTACTGATTGCAAATATCAAACCTCACATTATTGATACCCCAACATTTTGACTTCGGGCGTTCTGTAACAGACATGAGTTTTATTATTAATAGTATTTTTTACGTATTTCATATTTAATAAACTCCTTGATCATCAGAAGCCGTAAGAAACCATCAGTCCAAGTTTAGTGATACTGGTCCCAGGAAAGAATCGCACAACAAAAAACGGTAGAACAACACTTCACATGCCTCATGATGCCTCATGAGGGACTCCAGTCTAGTTCCCACTTGAGAGATTAGCCAGACATCCGTGCCGACGGACCTTAGTCTTCTAGATGTTCAAAGACATCAGTACCAACAGACCTTAGTCCTCTAGACGTTCAAAGACATCAGTACCAACAGACCTTAGTCCTCTAGACGTTCAAAGACATCAGTACCAACAGACCTTAGTCCTCTAGACGTTCAAAGACATCCTGAGACAAATCGCTATAATATTTATTACTATTTCAGTTTTTGCTATCAACACAGCATAATTTCACCTTTATTACCCACGCCCCATTAAAAAGAACTATATTCTTATGCGCCAGAGCCATTATTCACGGAACTAATTTTCAAGACATACTGGCCCATGGTTTGTCGTCCAACAACTCTCCTATTCTCATAACTAGAATGGGAGTAACCAGAATAGCCAACATAGGTCTCCCTTTTCTGTCTGGATTTGTCTCCTAAGTCGCAATCGTAGCACACCTTTTTTCTATATCATTAAACTCTTTTCTAATTTTATTACCCTTTTTTCCATTGGGCTAACTGCATCTTATTTGCCTCGGATATCTTTCATCTTCACGAAATTAGTCATAAAAAATCAACCAGATAAACTCATCCGTGCAGACGGACCTTAGTCCTTTAGATGTTCAAAATGTCACACTTCACGTGAGAATCAACAATAGACCTCGTCTGCTTGAGAACGCGGTGTGGTTGCAAATTCTTATGCGCAAAAGTTCTTGTATGTGATCCTTATGATTTGTGCTAAGTATCTACTATTTCATTCTGAACAAACTCGATTGTATCGCCTACCAGATAAGCATCCAATATAAGATAGTGATGTAGGAAATTTAGTTACAAATGAGGGTTTGTCACGTTCCGAAAAATATCATTTAAACATTTTTGTGATAAAAAAAAAAAAAGAATGGAAATGATTTATGAGTAAGAGGCAACACAGAATTGAGTTTAGTGATCCTTCTCTAAAGCTCTGACAGCGGAGGAAGGCGAATAAAATAGTAATAAATTAATCAGGCCAGCTGCAGCTGGGAGAACTAAACTTCGGTAGTATAGCTTGTGTGTGTCGTTCAAGTACACACACAAGCTATACTATCACGACCACAGAGCAGTGCACAGGAATCACATCAGTCAGACACAAAGACGAAAGTATAGATATGGTAAACAATAAATAATGAAAGTTAATATTTCATCAAGGATTTTTTTTTTTTTTGATTGGAGGTTTAACGACCACCGTGAGCAACTCAATGGGCTATAAGCAGTCGCCCGTCCCTAATTTAGGGTCACTGGTTCCAGGGAAGGGAGAGAGCCAGTGCCGTAAGACAAACACAACATCCATGCCTGACCGGGATTCGAACCCGGACCCCTTACGGACGAATGATCAGAGGCCAACGCCTTAGACCACTGCGCCACCGGGGCGGCTCATCAAGAATCAAACCTCAAACATTAACTCAATGGAAAGCAAATAATCAGAAAAAATGAAAATTATTGAGAAAGAAGAGAAAAACCAATATATGTTTCAAAAATATCCATGTATCTATATTCGTTGTCTTAAGGTATATTTTATTAATCATGGCTACCGCAACTTTTTCAGATTTTTCTATTTTTTAGATTCTGATTGCATCTTTATAAAAAGGTAATTGGAAAAGAATTGTACGTAAAGTTTGCTTCAATTGGCGGTGTATATTATGCAGTAAAAACATGAATTATATAAATATTCTCAAACTTACTTCTTAAACCGCATTAAGTCTTAATTAGTTGTTCCTAAATATTTATAAGTACGCGGGGTGTACTTATCAGCACCAGCACTGTAGCACGTGATTTCCTGCGTAGAAATATGCTTGACATTTTTTACATTATCTGGTATGAACTTCGTTGCGCTTTTCGGATCTTCGCCAAAAAGGATTGGTATCGTGCTGCCAAGCAAAATTCGACATGAAGCATCAGCAATATTAAAGAGAAAGAATGCTTCACTTCATAAAATACCATAACACGTGAGGGTCATTTTCATCTCAAAACCTGTATACCACTAAATTCAAACAACTTTTGTTATACCGCGAAAATAATCATGATTTTAGCTACCAGATGTGCACTGAATCGCCAGTTTTACTGTTCGATGGGTACCATCATCACATCAGAAAACTTGAAAAGTAAGTCACTCTGGAGCGGGAATCGAATCTGCAGGTTTCCTTTCGAGCATCTAAAGACATTCAGATTCTTCTAACTCAAATACTTGGAACTTCATTGTCTTGGGTTGTGAAAAGGATAGCATGCTCGAACGGAAATTGGGGGTTAGATTCCAGAGCTATCAGGCATATCTAGTTGCTAAAATCATGACTTTGTTCTACGTAATTAGAGAAGAATATTTCTTTCATGAAATTCACACTTGAATTTAATCATGTTTCTACGTATACACGTAGCATCTGAATGACACCATTTGTTGCAAGTGATATATACTAGTCAAAATTATCCGATGTTATGGTATTTGTTTCTGTTTTAATAAATTTGCGTCTAAAATTGGATTTTTGCAATATTAAAAATAAATGAGAAACTGATTTCAGCACACGTACATGTGTTTCCTTTCCTAGAAATTCGAGTTATTCCAAAAATAGTACACTGAAATATCGTACGAGATTTAAGAAAAGCATCTTTTATCGCAATGCTTATACACCAGAAGATGTAAATATTTACTATCTTTAGGGAAAAAGCTTCCATGAGATGCAGTTCGAAAGAATTCAAAGTAATTTGCTCCAATAGATGTATACTGTTATCGGAAACTACATTTAATACGTGCTGCATTGCCAATGATAACCTGGCACCATACATATTCAAGAAGAAAATTCTTTGTAAATAGCTCAGTTAACGTATTGGCCAACTTCATGGAACATTTATCATGGAACATTAATTTTTATTTTATCTTAATCATTGGTCACACTAATAATATTTGTAACCAATTTCTGGTAGCAGGATTTAGGACTGTATTGTGCAACACGTGTGGTAAAACCTTCGGATGATGAATGTGGAAAGAATTAGTGCGTCTAAATCGAAATGCCTATTAATCTCATTCACACGATAGGGAGTCTGGAAGGGAAACTCCAGACAGTATTGTGCAGTGACTAACATTGTAATGGAATATCCAGAAAAAAGTGCTACAATGTTGTAATTCTTTCGGAAGAGAAAAGTTGTCTATAGTGTCTTCATACAGAGCGGAAATGAAACTTCCTTTCATAAGGAAGTGTCACCAACTACCAACCAAAAACAAAAAAAAAGAACAGAATTTCTATCATGACATCAGAAATATTAAAGACGACAGGTGATTTTATCTAGCAGCTTTACCAAATATATTCACCTGTCAGAAATAAACCGGAATTGTTTGCTCCATAGAAGCCTCTTTATGTACACTGAAGTGCCAGAAAAACTGGTACAGAGGAGCTTATGCAAATTGCATAGCACCGTCACCTATGCGCGTACTCGGTTGCGTCAGCCAGTGCGTATATAAAGCAATAAACATCCTTGCCAGCTATCAGAGCTGTTTTCGGCATGAGAATGGCAAGTAATAACAATTTAAGCGATTTTCAACGTGGTGTCATAGTTCGCGCTCGTGAGATGGGCCATAGTATTTCGGAGGTAGAAACGAAGTTTGGATTTTCACGGACGACCATTGCAAGGGTGTACCGTGACTACAAGAATTCCGGCAAAACCTCTAACCTACGATACCAGTGTGGCCGTAAAAAGACATCGGGTGAACGTGACTATCGTCGGCTGTCAAGAATCGTTTCGCGCGATAGGCGTGCAACACTCTGGTATCATCGGAATTCAATGCTGGAGCCTCAACAAGCATCAGCTTCCGGACTGTGCAACGTACCCTACACGATATAGGCTTTGGGAGCCGACGCACAACTCGAGTGCCCTTGATGGGTGCACGACACAGAGCTATGCGCCTCGCTTGGGCACGGCAACACCGCCACTGGGCACTTGATGACTGGGAAACAAGTAGCCTGGTATGACCAGTTGCGTTTCCAACTGTATCGTGCAGATGGATGGACTCGTGTGTGGAACAAACCCCATGAAGCCATGGATCTCGCCTGTCAACTGGGAACTGTACCCCATGAAGCCATGGATCCCGCCTGTCAATTGGGAGCTGTACCGGCTGGTAGGGGGGGGGGGTTGTCCGCAATATTATGGGGTGTGTTTAGCTGGACTTCACTGGGACCCCTGGTACGGCTACAAACGTCTGTGATCGGCCAACGCAATGTGCGCATCCTTTCTGACGAGGTACACCCGTTCATGTCTTGCATTCATGGTGATGGATTGGGCCTGTTCCAACAGAACAATGCACCTCCTCACAAGTGTCGGGGCGCCACATTATGGTTAGAGGAGCATTCATTTGAGTTTGGGGTGTTACATTCCCACCCAAGTCCCCAGATCTGAACGTGATAGAACACATTTGGGATGCCATGCAACGAGCCATCGAACACAGGAATCGGAGACCTCGGAGTACACCCGAATTGTGGAACGCTCTGCAGAAAGTATGGTGTGCATTGCCTACAGCATATTTACAGAAGTTAGTGGAGTACATGCCTCGTCGTATTTCTGCAGTCTTGCGCTTCCGTTGGGGGACCTACCAAATATTAGACTGGTGTACCAGTTTTTCTGGCACTTCAGTGTATGAGACTTCGTGAACAGACGATTTGATCAAAGCTGCGCAACGATTCATATATTCCAATGCATTATATCTACCACCACTGAGAACGATAGTCCACCCCGAAACCTAATAAGAAGCAAGATTTCTGGAATGAGCTAAAACCTGTTTCGAAGTTTGGTGCTAAAGAGAATGTTATTATAGCAGGGAATTTCAATGCATGAGTAGGTGTTCAGAAATCAATGGACTCGCAGGAATGGTCCAATCCCATGATCACCAGATTTTACACCTCTGAATTTCTTTCTGTAGGATTATATTAAAGTTGTTTTACGCAGCAGTTGTTCCAGATGTAAGGTTTTTGCGAGAACCCGTTGCATGTGCGATAGCAACATTTCCGTAAAATGCTGGAAAAAGTGTGGAGCGAGTGTAATAATCGTTTAAACATTTTACATGAAAATAAATGTGCACACATAGAAGTTCATTAAGTTTGTCAACTATGTTTATCTACTTGTGATCAAAACTGTGTTTAATTTACCATGTTCATTTAGAAGGTATAACAGGCTTAAATCAGTGAAATCATTTCTGGACACTATTCAAATAAATTCACAAAATTTATGAAACTTAAATTTTAATTTCCTAGGTGCAGTTTACATAGATCTGCATCTATTCACAGACGTTCTTTGTTCAATATGTACTGCAAATTTAATCGAACTGTATTGCATCTTGCGGTGCTACTTTGAAAGTTCTTTAGATGTCATGCGATGAACAACGATTTTTCGAGCGCAACGCAAAACGTTTCAAGATGCAGTTGTGAAAAATGTGAATCATGGTAAATTAAAAATCATTCGCTTATCTTAGATCGCTTTCGCTTCTGCGGAAATATATATAAAAAGGCAGAGCTACATCTAGGCAGTAGAAATAACTCTTAAGGCGATGACTTTTTTTATTTCATAAACTTCGTTCGGTCAGGAGAGGATATTTTGTGACTTTTCTCTAAATATGTGGAGACAAATTACCTACGAATAAAAGCCATTTCTTGATACAGCAAAAGGCGAATTCCCTCACAACACACTTTACGATAAGATAGCGCGGAGCTATCGATCATAACTAAAGTCATAGTTCGGCTGATGGGTCCGGGAGGAATGGAACGGACAGTGGAATCGAATGCATGGCAGCATCCACAAAGTTTCAGGTGTCAATGGGTCAAATCAAGCAAGGAAAGAAAAAAAGAAAAAAAGGGGGAGTTAGAAACAATTCTAGTTATTTTCTAAGTTTTTCTTCGACAATAAAGACAATAGATTCAGCGAAGAAAAATGAAATAACCGGAGAAAACCATTGTCAGATAAGTAATGGAAAGAGACGTGCAGATAATGGTGAAAATGCGACGCCATTAGGAAAAGAAACAGCGCTCTGTGTGGTCCAATGGACACTAAAATGCTTCGTTTATCATTGAGTCTTCCTACTCGCAGCTTTAAAGGTCGTAAGATTCTATCTTCAGAGAACCACACACAGTATAGTTATTTTGCTATGTACACGTATTCTGAATTAAAACCCAAAAGTGTCATTTCTTCCTTGAAAAAAATAGTGTGTTAAAAAAAAGAAAAGGGGGCAAACAACCCTCTAAGATTCTTCAAACTTTCAAAGAAGACAGGTTAATCCTTTTTTTTTCCAGCAACAACATTAAATTGTCCCAAAAGTCATGGTTTTGAATTACTAGAAAATCTTTGTTGTCCAAATTATACTGAAAACACTCTCGAAATCAAAAACTGCGTTGAAAGAAAAATACCATGTCCGCTAAAACCTGTAATCGCACCAAAGAGTTTTACAGTATTTCTTGGTGAGATCTCAGTTCCGAGGCGTATCCAGGTATTTTTTGTGCCGAGGGCAACACCACATATTTTTACGACGCCCCCCCCCTCCAACTATTCAGTTCTTGGGTGCTACCCTAATAAAGAGCACTACCGAAAAACATTTTAGCATAAGGGATGTATAGGTGCTTAAAATATTTTAATTATTCATGTTTCACGAATTCATATAATAGCAAACTAGTTTTGAGGGTTGAACACGCAAACATTTACATTACTTAGTATTCACCGCACACGCATATTCAATGACATTTCTCAAATAACAAAACATTGCAACTTTAACATCTCGTTTCACACTGAAATTTATATTTTCTTTTTTCATCATATTCTCTTGTATTTAACTGATAACTAATAATCACTGAAAGTAGTACGATCGGTTAGCTTTTCAGCTGACCAGATGAAAGCATTGCAAATTTCCCGCTACACTGCCATTTTCATTTAGGAAATTAATGTTTAAGCATTTTTGAGTGTGATACAGTAAATAGATTATTGTAGAATAAGTTATCATTCCTTATCCTAAACGGGAACGGCACTTTACCCTTTTAATTTAATTGCGTCGGCAGAAATTATGAAATGAAGGGGCAGAAACTCAAATGTAACCTCAACTCAAGGATATTTTGGAAACAGAATCCGAACTGGGAGTCATTTAGGCCCGTAAAATTTGGAAGGAGAAGTGGGCGGTGAGATTCCCCGCTGCTTCGGAGTTAGAGTTTTCGGTACTACATTAAACGGACAGAATGCAGTGGCAGCAGTAGCTCGCAGTCATGATCGAATACCTCGCACAGAATCTTGAACAATCTGAACGATATTCTTATCTTGCAACGTACGAACAAACGCACCTTATTTTCTAAATACGAACAACTGATATTCCTTGCACATTTCAGGACCGAAACGCTAACTTTAGGCTGCCGAGACTACCGAAACTGGCGAAAGATATTACAAGCAAATTCTGTAAACGGACACACGACAAATTAGTGCGCAAAAAAACCCTGCACCACTGGCGCAAAAGTTTGAATTCCAGTTTTAATCTGATTGTAAGCAATAATTTTTGTGCGTCATCTTGAGTTGCGCATGGGGAAGCCCAGCCCGCTTGCACCGCTCTAGTTACGACTCAGATGTGTACTAGTTCTGCATTTAAAATTGCAAATGATATATATATATATATATATTCGGTCACGGCAACAGAAACCAGCGTGGAAATACTCTCGTAGAGTTTGCAGAGGCAGAAGGGTTTTTCATCTTGAACTCCTTTTTCAAGAAAAAACCACACAGGAAATGGACATGGAGACATCCAAATGGGACGACAAGTGAAATTGATTTTATTATGTGTAACAAAAAATTCGTCATAGAAGACTGCAGTGTGCTAAACAAGTTCAACACAGGCAGTGACCATAGATTGGTGAGATGTAAGATGCACCTCAACACTAAACTCGAACGTAGCAAGCTCATAAGACAAACAAAATGTATTGACATAACCAACCTTAAAAAACACCATAATACCTTCAAATTGGAACTGAAGAACAGGTTCTCTGCTTTAGAAGGCCTAACATCGGAAGAAGTGGATATTTCTGAAGTTAACAGAAAAGTAACCAAAGCTCTTATGGAAACAGCAACAAAATTAACTGGGTCTAAGAACAAATTGCATGTGAACAAATTATCAGGAAAAACCAAAATGTTGATGCAAAAAAGAAGAGTGATGAGGACAACTAAAGAAGATATGACTTCCAAAGTGGAATATATAGAGCTATGCAAGACAGTACGAAAAAGTATCACTGAAGACGTAAGGAAATTCAACTGTGAACTAGTAAGGAAGGCAATTGAAAACAACCAAAGCCTAAAGATAGCAAAGGGACATCTCAGTAAGGGAAGAAAACAGATTATGGCACTGAGAAAAGAAGATGGTTCTGTAACAAGAAATAGAGGCGAAATTTTGACAAGAGTGAAAGATTTCTACTTCAAATTATATGAAAGGGATGATACATATACTCCAGACATCATGAAAGGTACCAGTACCAGAGTTCTTCCAGTCCTTCCAGCAGAAGTTGCACATGCAATCAAGAACATGAAGCGGGGAAAAGCTCCAGAAGAAGATGGAATTACTGTAGACATCATACAAGAAGCAAGTGGAGAAATCGAAACAGTACTCGCCCAAATTTTCACTCTATGCCTTAATGAAGGGAAAATTCCTGAGGATTGGAACAACGCTACAATGATCTTGCTACATAAAAAAGGTGACATTGAGGATCTCATGAACTACAGATCTATCAGCCTCCTATCAGTGGTTTATAAAATTTTCACTAAAGTTCTTTCACACCGCTTGAAGGTGACACTGGACATGGCTCAACCGAGAGAACAAGCTGGATTCAGGAGTGGCTACAGCACAATAGATCATATCCACGTACTGAGAGAACTAATTTAAAGAGCAAGGGAATATGAACTTCCATTGTGCATGGCTTTTATCGATTATGAAAAAGCCTTTGATTCGGTGAAACCATCAGCAGTTGCAATGGCTCTGAAATCCTGCGGTATTGAAGATGCATACATTAACATTATTAATAACATCTATGAAAATGCAAAGATTCAGCTGTTTGAAAATACAACACACAAAAATTGGAAAAGGAGTGAGACAAGGTGACACCATATCTCCGAAGCTCTTTAATGCCACATTGGAAAATGTCTTTCAATCACTGAACTGGGAAAACAAAGGGATAAAGATTAATAGAGATTATCTAACCCACCTTCGTTTTGCTGATGACAGTGATTTTTGCAACTACCCCATCAGAGCTACAGATTATGATATAGGAACGTGCTAACAAGAGTAAAGAAGTGGGATTAAAAAATGAACTTTCAGAAGACAAAAGTGATGTACAATGCTTTTACAAGAAATGAAGATTTATCGATTGATGGAGAAAAGCTGGAGATAACAGACACGTACGTTTATCTTGGACAGCAGATATCAAGTGAGGGTCACATTGATGATGAAATTAATCGGCGTACAAAACTTTCCTGGAGAGCTTTTAAAATAAACAGCATAATTTTCAAGAGCAATATGCCATTATGTCTTAAAAGAAAAGTGTTTGATCAATGCATCCTTCCAGTGCTTACGTATGGTGCAGAGACGTGGACCTTAGCTAAAAGAGACATACAAAGGCTGCAGACAACTCAAAGGGGCATGGAGAAGTGCATGCTTGGTGTAACCAGGAGAGATAAGAAAGAGGAACACGTGGATCCGAAAAATGACAAGAGTGGAAGACATCATGATCAGAGTTAAATCCCTGAAATGGCAATGGGCTGGACATACTGCCAGAAGGACAGACCATCGATGGACAGCCGAAATTTTAGATTGGATTCCAAGGGACAGGGAAAGACCCAGAAGAAGACCACATGGAAGATGGGTGAATGAAATTCGAAAGTATGCGGGAGTGACATGGAGGAGACTGGCACAAGACAGACCGCTGTGGAGGAAACTTGGGGAGACCTTCGTCCAGCAGTGGATTGATAATGGTTGACGATGATGATGATATGTATATATATCCATACCTCACTTCCCGCTAAGAACCTTCATTGGAACACCCCCCACTATTTTCTTGGTTTGGAACACGAAACGTATATGTAAATGAACCAAGGTATAAAATCTCACTAACCAAAAGTAATACTGGAAATATAATAAGAAAAAACACAAAAAGAAATAAAAACTCGGGTGCCGCAGGCCACTCATCAGGGAAAGACGTCCC
This sequence comes from Macrothele yani, assembly GCA_039090855.1. Classification (NCBI taxonomy): domain Eukaryota; kingdom Metazoa; phylum Arthropoda; class Arachnida; order Araneae; family Macrothelidae; genus Macrothele; species Macrothele yani. The sequence goes on along the minus strand of CM076989.1, from coordinate 62,012,771 downwards.
GCGACATCCGAGTTAGGTTGGAGTTTCGTGCAGGTGTCAGGTTAGAAAATTTTAAAACGAATTCTCGAAACGAGGGTTAAAAAATTTTTTTTTTACCAAACTGTTTACTAATTTAGGACTCCTGGTCTTCCCTACTCGAACCAAATATACAATATATGAAATATACCGATCTTACCTTGGCAATTAGTCCCCCTAATATCATCTCCAGTGTGGACGGTAAGTACCTAACTCCTATCAAAAACATGCCCCTCCCCTACTGAATCTGAAATGTCTGTTCCCTGTGGAATTGAACTCACAAACCTAAGGAGTCGTGTGATGACTCCTGTCGGAACTAATGAAAAGGATAAATGAAATAAATTAAAATAAAATGGAATAGAAGTAAAACAAGATGTTGGTAATCTAATGTGTGCCAGTAAAATTTGTTAGTGGTTCCGGGGCGGCTCGGAAGAAGAGATTTAAGCTTGAGGCCCGAAAATAATTAGTCCAAAGTATCAGAAGTAGTGATATTGCAAAGTCTGATTTTAAATGGATTTCTAGAATTATAAGAGGTTAATAAATTTTTGAAGTGGAATAAGCAATACCTCCTTGGATAGTGATTTGTCAAAAAGGAAGAGAAAAGTACTTTGAATTGTTTGGTACTGTTGTGTTTGTTCTTGCATATTCTGGTAATCCGGATAATTGAGATATAATAACCATAACCACTAACATCCGGATAATTGAGATATATTGGAACCACTAACAAATTTTACTGGCACACATTAGATTACCAACATCTTGTTTTACTTCTATTCCATTCCATTTTATTTTATTTCATTTCATTTATCCTTTTTATTAGTTCCGACAGGAGTCGCCACACGACTCCTTAGGTTTGTGAGTTCCATTCCACAATGAACAGACATTTCAGATTCAGTAGGGGAGGGACATGTTTTTGATAGGAGTTAGGTACCTACCGTCCACACTGGAGATGATATTAGGGGGACTAATTGCCAAGGTAAGACAATTATATTTCATTTATTGTATATTTGGTTCGAGTAGGGAAGACCAGGTGTCCTAAATTAGTAAACAGTTTGGTAAAAAATTTTTTTAACCCTCGTTTCGAGAATTAGTTTTAAAATTTTCTAACCTGACACCTGCACGAAACTCGAACCTAACTCGGATGTCGCGGGACGTCTTTCCCTGATGAGTGGCCTGCAGTACCCGAGTTTTTATATTTCTTTTTGTGTTTTTTCTTATTATATTTCCAGTGTTATATTTGGTTAGTGAGATTTTATACCTTGGTTCATTTACATATACATTTCGAGTTCCAAACCAAGAAAATTAGTGGAGGGTTCCAATGAAGGTTCTTAGCGGGAAGTGAGGTATGGATATATATACTCTACCAGTGGTTCTAGCAGCTAAGCTCGGATCCCTGGAAAGTAATACAACTCAATGGTACAAGGTTTTATAGTTATTGTCATATATATGTTGTTTTTTTATTAGAGGTTTAACGACCACTGTGAGCAACTCAGTGGGCTATAAGCAATAGCCCGTCCCTAATGTAGGGCCACTGGGTCCAAGGAAGGGAGAGAACCAGCGCCGTAAGACAAACAATATCCATGCCTCACGGGATTCGAACCCGGACCCATCTCGGACGAATGATCCGAAGTCATCGCTCACACCACTGCTCTAACGGGTAACGGGGCGGCCGAAATATTTGTACGGTTTGCCAATAGATAGTTAGGACCAAGATGTTTAGTATCCACCAAGAAAAGCTAAAATTTCACGGCATTTTAACTGTATTCATGCATTTTGCAGATTTAGGAAGAAAAAGGAAACTTCCTAAAATCCCCTAAAAGTTTAATCTGTAGGTCTCCTTAGCGAATTCATATCACGCAGAAATACATTTCATTTCAATGCCTTCGAACTTGAGCAAAGGAAAAAATTGTCAGTTGGAATGTTGTAAGTATTCGATGCACACCCGTATCTAGGTAGAGACAACTATCTGGGGTAGTTCCACACAATGCGCAACCAAACAAGCAGAGGTGTTCTTTGGTTTTAAGAACATAAGTACATGTAAAAAATCAATTTACTAACACCAACATTACGAGAAAATTGATTGACTATCATAGCAGGTTCGCTTTAGCTGAAACCCTGGATAGCTTAAGCTTAATATTAAATGTCCTTAAGTAAACACAGAAATCTTACTTCAAGACTACATCAAGAGATTTATGTACTTAGAGTAGCAAACTTTTATTCAGGTCTGCAAAGACAATGGTCACTTCAACAATATGAAGCACCCCTTTCAATTCACGCGCTTCCAGAAAAATTGAAATAACGTTAATCTCTACGCATATAACATCGACTATCGCATAAAAAAGGACTTTTTCAAAACAATTACTAGCTCTAGCCGAATATCAACAAGAACATGAATTCAACAAACGTGAATTAGCCAGTACATCTAACGAGATACCATACATCGTAAACCTTGTCTGTGATTTTCTCATATGTAACTCAATTTCCTACCTAAATGCTCTTGCCACAAAACAGTCAGTCGAGAGAGAAAATATAGAGTTAAATTAGAAGCTGCTGAAAAGAGAACGAACTAAAATTTACATGGATGCAGTAAAAGGTATACTAGAGTATACATTACGAAGCTTAACCTGGAATTTCTAATATGAAAAGCTGTTTTCTATTTGGATGTATTAATATAAAAAGGCTAGTTAGAATCTATATACACCCTGATTCATAAAGAAGTACAGTTTCCAGATGCTGTAAAACAGTAACAGTTAAAAATACGGACTACAACTACGAACCGTTAAGTAGATGTACTCAAAGTTTGTGTCCCGCTACTGAGGGAAGTGACGTAGGCGATATCGCGCGTGTCACGTGACTAGTCATTCAAAATGGCAGCGTCTGCAGGAGAAGACGTTTTGTGTTCTTGAATTGAGCAAAACGGAATCTGCAACTGTTGTGCAACGGCATTCTCGATCGCGATTCGGAAAAGAACCTCCAACCAGAAAATCTATTTACGATTGGCATAAAAAATTTGAAATTACGGGCTGTTTGTGCAAACGTAAAATTCCTGGACGATTGCGTGTATCGGAAGAAGTCGTCGATAGTGTTTGCACCGCCATTCAACGAAGCCCGGGAAAATCAACGAGGAGGGTGAGTCGTGAAGTGCAGATTTCACAGCCCACTGTCTGGAGAATTTTGAGAAAGAAGCTGAAAGTGATTCCATACAAAAGTAGAGATGTTGCAAAATCTCACTGTCCTTGACAAGACAAAGCGCTTTGAGTTTTGTGCCGAAATGCAGCACAGGTTTGAAAATGACCATTTTGCAGATCACTTAGTTTTCACCGATGAAACTACATTTCACGTGAGTGGTCAGGTAAACAAACACAATGTTCGCTTTTTGGGAACGGAGAATTCCAGATTTACAGTGCAACACGTGCGAGCTTCCCCTAAGGTAAATGTGTTCTGTGCTGTGTCCAAAAAGAGAGTGTACGGCCCCTTCTTTTTTCACGAGAAAACTGTCACGGGAGGCTCTTTTCTGGATATGTTAAGTCTTTGGTTGATGCCACAGTTGCAGGACGACAGTGATAACTTTATTCTCAAATTGGATGGTGCACCACCGCACTGGTTAGGCGACGTGAGATATTATCTCGATGAACATCTTCCTCACCGATGGATTGGACGAGCCGCGGACTACAACATGCCACTGACACAATGGCCACTCAGAAGTCCTAACTTAACACCTCGTGACTTTTTCCTGTGGGGGTACGTAAAGGACAAGGCATTCGCCCCTCCCCTTCCTGTTGATCTTGCGAAGCTGAAACAGCGTATCACAGCAACTATCATTGCACTTGATTCAGATATCTTACCTCGCGTTTGGGCGGAAATGGATTACCGGCTCGATGTGTGTCGTGTGACAAAGGATGCACACATAGAACATCTGTGACTGTCTCTAAAAATCCTGAAACATTCCCCAACAATGCTGTTACAGGTAACATAGAATATCTTACATTCTTCTTGTTTTATAGTGCCTTGAAACTGTATACTTCTTTATGAATCACCCTGTATTTAAAATACAAGGCAGTTTCTTTTTACAATCCGCCAGCGGTTGTAAAAAGAAACCACTGGAGTGATTTTCATGATATTTGTTTTATTAAATGAACGCTACTCACCCACAGATTTGTCATCGCTATTTTTTATTGCCATAAGTAATTTTTGTGTTACTACGACATTTCTTTATACAATCCGACGATCGTTATTCTAGCGTTTGATCTCGCTTAGTACTTGCAGCGCCATCTGCCTTTCTACGGTTGTTGGACTTTGAACTAAGCCCTCTGCTATGAACTATAGTTGTAATCGAAGTTCAAAATCAAACTGAACAGCGGCGCCTTGGACTTTGCTTTCTATGTGAATGCGTTTAAGCTTACTCTTAGTAAATAGTTGTTTTGGTTTGTCATAAAAGGCCATGTTATCCCTATTCTCGGTGACGACAACTGTTTATTTCGTGCTGTTTCTCAGTGTTTATATAATAATGAAGAACGTCATCGTGAAATTCGTATACGAATAGTTGGAAAAAATTATTGGGAATGTTACGATAATTTTGTTGGTGACCCATCTTATACATTTGCCCATTAATAATTCAACCGTTTATTATAATTATGCATTTTATTACTATTCGTGTTACATGACAAGAAAAAACTGCAGTCACAGCTTTTTGCTTTTTCAACCGTGCATGGCACGGGTTACGGACGAGTGGAATATTAAATAACTCTCATAAGTGCTTAACTATTCATTTCACTACATAATCGTCTTAAGCGGTTACGGGTCAGCATAACAAGCTCATGTTTAAGCCGAAATGTTCTGTTTAAGCTGAAATTTTCTTCAGTTTCAACTTTTGTCTATGGATATGCAATGCATGATTTCCAGAAATCAGTAGTTCTTGAACATAGCAGTGTTATGCAAAAAATAGGAAAATAATGCAAAACTTTCAGAACCGTTTTGTGCGATTAGTGAAGGAGTTTTGCAGCAGCAAAGAATCTGGTATTGACTTTTAAATCAGTCAAGGTGTCTCCTTGCTGCAGTTGTTCCGTTCTTCTTGCCGATATCTGGCCCTCGCACCTCTCAAAGTTTAACGAAGCATTATTCCATTTTAGACATTTTTCGTCGCGAATAGTGGGATTTACATGAGACTACATACGTTACTGATACTTTAGCTTGGAAAGCTGCCGTGTTAATTTCGTGAGTTCTACCTAAACAATTGTAGGTTTACCACTATAATATAGGTTAAATTTAACAATCAGTAGTTCTGGATTTCAATAACACGTTTTAATTCCGACAAATTCCAAGTTTCCTAAAGGTAAATGGAGTTCACGAAAACAAAATGGGAATAGTCAAATCATTACGTGTCTGATCTCCATTATTGTGCATCCGAGTTTTCTGAAAATTCTGCCAGTAGGCTAGATTATTCCATGCAAGACTTTTTGCTTTATGCTGTAATGCAGTCATCCAGGCTTAGATAGGAGCTCTGAGGTAACGAGTTTAAAAGATGACATTATCCTAAAATCAGAAACAGTGAACTTTATTGCTTGTCCGAAGGCATAGCTGTTTTGTGATTGCTGTGGTGCAGGAAGTAAACCCTTGCTCAGGACAGAAAGGCGAAATTTTCCTCCCACGCAATTGCAATGGTGTACTGTACGTTTGAGAAACAATTATGCCAATAAAATACCTTTATTTCTTTAAAGTCATCTCTCAGCAAGTTGTTCGACTCCTGTTGATACGTCAAGTCCTCTGAGGCGAAAATTTCTCATACGTTTTCAGCTTCCTTCAATGTCCAAAATCACCTGCTTCCAAAACAATGATCATAGAATGAAAGATATTGTCAGAAGTAACTAAGTCTTGATTTTAAGCATGCTGAAGAAGCAGATCAAATGCCACTTCTCTTAAGTTTTCGTTTCCCCGAACGACGGTGTCTTGCACTAGAAACAAGTCTGTTTAACAATCTTGAACCTCGCTGAAACATAAAATGCATGCACTCCAGCTGTGCTGAGTATGCATTCGCATTAATGGCCGGTCCTTTGAGAACAAGGTCAAAGTGTACCACATCCATCAAACACAAAAAGTTGCCTTCGTTTTTCAATATTCCTATCTTTGAACTAGTAATTTTCGACTGATCGGGGTCATACCTCTGCATTTGTCCGTTGGGATTGTTGAAGATCCATTTTTCAAAGCACGTAACAATTCGCTAGATGAAACAGAGGTTCCGAGGTTTCTTAAAAGGTTTCCTGTAGGACTCGACACGGAATCTGATTTTCAGTAATCACTTCTTATGGAACACTTAGGAAGCTACTGGATGCTTAGCCTGCGAGACGCAGATGCCGAATTAAACTTACCTATTACAAACCAAGCTTAGAACAAGGATGAGCGAGAGCGCTAGTCAATGGGTTAGTTTCTACAGCGTAGCACAGAACGGTGAGATACACAAATATTAAACGCTCCCATCGCGGCTTTCAAGAGTAGTCTCAACCTTTGAACTTCTTGAAATAAGAGTCACCAAAACGAATGGATACGCCACCCTTACTTTCAACTTCGTGTATTTGGCAAGTGGCTTTAACAGCTGGCAATCCTTTTATGCAGCAATGATTTAGAGCAATACGAATTTCAACCAATGCATAGTTTATGCACTGTAACAGGCTTCGAACATGGGACACTGCAACTGATACTTGTGATTTACCTAACCTTCCATGTAAACTGTAAATATCAGAGTTGTAGACATTTCATCATGCTGACATGTCAACCTAAACTTTGCATAGTGAAAAACGGACTGACCTATGCCACACTCTTATTTGTTGATCAAATAACTTGGACCAATTCCAAAGTGAACATTCAATAGGAGAAACACAGTTTTGCTGTTATTTAAACGGATGTTTTACTCAGGCACACGTTCTTTCATGCAAGTAGACTGTTATGCCACTCATTACTCCAAGCCCGTTTATCTGTCATACAAAGTCCAAACTTTGGCGTTAAAGCACAAGCAGTTGTAGCTGAGAGTGAGTTTATCTTTGTTGGGATTTGTAGTAAGCATCTCACCTAGAAAAATTCAGCAACTGAAATGTTTTCCCAACCGATCCTACACTAATCATTAAACCTGAAGACAACTGGACCTTCCTAGTAATTACTTTGCAGCTCATCTTGAGAAAACACTTGACGGAAAATTTTCAGATTCCTCTATGAAAATAAGCAGCACCATAGATTGAGGTAAGATCCAGACATCTCTTCAGCGCCAAATCTGATATAAATTATTAGATTCGTTCCTACGAAAGTCCGTGGTCGTTCTCTCAGGTCCTCATTTTGGCGGTAAATTTCAATGCTTATTTTCTTAAAATACTTCAAAGTGTTGTGCTGAGGATGTTGAAATTCTCGAACACCTTTATTATGCTCATTATCATCTTATCCATTTTCCAAGTTGTTAAGCTTTACTCCTGGTGACATTTCAGTTAAAACTCTGCGTTCGCTTGCTGAGGTCTCACTTAATTACATAGCTTCCTGAAACTTATCTGCATCATTCATCTAACCTATTTTAGGGTATTTTTGCATGACGTACACTTCTGATTAACTGTTTAAATAATTTTTTCAATATCCTGCAATTTCGTCATCAAATAAGGACTCACATTTTCTCCGTAAGGTACTTAAACGTGCACCACTGTGAAGGCCAGCTGTACCAGAGATCCAGTGTTCATACGCACATACACCGATCAGTCAAAACATTGAAACCACCTCAGCCTCATGCAAATAAGTGCGCGTGCAGCCAATCAGCGTCACGTGCCAAGGTTGCAAATGATATATAATACCTGGGTCGGAGTTCTCCCAGTATTTCGTTTCGTCTAAGCATAGAGAAAAGCTTAAGATTTATCTGACTTCGACATAGGCCAGATCGTTTTGGCAAGTTGCCTTTGTAAGAGCATTTCCGAAACAGCGATGCTGGTAGACTGCTCACTCTTTTCAGTTTTTAGTAACTAACAAAGATGATCCGAAACATGCGATACTTCGAGCCGTCAACATGGCGTGGGCAGGTGACGCCTCATTGATGCCAGAGGTCAGCCATGTTATCTCGTCTTTTATACAGCAAAAGGAATGTTCCTGTGGCTCACATTACCCATAATTTCAGTTGTGGTGAAGGGTCCAATGAGTCCGAACACAGTGTTCATCGTACGCTCTTGGGTGTGAGTGTCCGCAGCCGCAGAACTATTAGTGTTCCTAATCTCACAATCGCCAATGCTTACAATAGGGACGTAATAATAGACATTGGACCACAGAAGACTGGAAAATGGTTTCGTGGTCAGACGAATCTCGTTTGCCGTTACACCATGTCGACAGACGAGCTCTTCTGCGACGTATATTGAAAGAAGCCTTCTCACCTGGATGAACTGTGGGACGTATTCAGGTGGCTGGAGGGAGTGATGATGTGAGCAATATTTTCTTGGGGAACACTTGAATCCATAATCCCTTTGGAGCGAACTGAAACAGCTGTCATGTCCTTTAACATCGTGGCTGACCAAGAACACCCCTTTATGGTAACAGTATTCGCTTGCAGAGATTGAGTCTTTCAACAAGACATGCCACATGTGAGGAAGGTTCAGGAATGGATCCAAGAACATGAAGAAAGATTCCATATATTACCATGGCCCGCAAATTCTGCGGACATTAATCACATCGGCATTTGTAGTTGGAGTTAGAGTTAGAGAAACGGGTACGAGCAGCGTCACCCTAACCACGTAATTTACGGGAACTGCGTGATCTTCTGTTGCAGCAAAGGTACCACATATCAAGAGAGACCTACCAACATGTGTTTGAGTCTATGCCTCATCGAGTGAGAGCTCTTTTGGCAGCGAGAGAAGGACCTACATCATATTAAGTAGGTGGTTTTAATGTTTTGGCTGATCTGTGTACAATTTCTAGTCAGTGACTGAAAATACCATGATCATTACTTTAGTGAACAACAACTATTACCTGATTGGTATCTTTTTCTTATTTATATTTTTCTCGTACCTGAGGATTGGCAAAATGTTTTCCTTTTTATATTTCGTATATAAAGTGATTAAGCATTCATTTGATAAATACGCTGACATAAAGGCACTCTTAAATCAAATTTTGACTCCAATTCAATTTACTATACCGCAGTCTTTCTGAGAATGATAAATATACTTAAGTCTTATGAGCGCTAATGAAAAGCTTAATTGATAGGAACATTTTAAGGTTGAAACTAAAGGTTGCTAAACGTAAATGTAATGCTACACTTTTTGGTAGTCAGCCACAACTGTTGCTTTAATAGTTATGCGTATCTTTGCCCGTGATAGTTGTAAGTGCACTTTGCCATCTTAACTGTTCCTACGGAAAATTCAGCTTCCGCTCCCGTCTTTTCTTTGGCACAACTGCATTAGGAGAAAGTATCAGAAACACTTTCAGAATCCTCACAAATATATTAGTAGGAATAGTTTCAGGCACTAAAATCTTAAATGAGACATATTCGCAACTTCTATGGGAAATAGTCACATGCTTTCAGTAAAATTTCCCAGCCAACAATATAATTAGGGGATCTTTTTAAAATACTGAGAGCGAATATTTGATCCTATCATGCAGATTAAGCGAAGTGCTTCAGTAAGATGAATTAAGAGGAATTATCTGGAAAGCGTTCATTTCATCGCCCGTTTATAAGCGAATTATTGATTTGAAGGGAATATCTCCGAATGACTGAAGGTCGATAAAAGGGAAGTAGTACCGGCGGGAGCTTTGTGTCACTCATTGAAATATCGGGCCAAGCATATATAGATACTCTAGCTGAAAGCTAGAGCATCTACAGTATATGTTTTTTTTTTAATTTATTTCAGATGTTAGTAATTTCACTCATTTTTCTTGCGACCATCCTGTGTGGATGTATTAGTTCCTCTCTAGTCGTTTTCCTTCTGCTTCTTACATTATAAATTAATAAGTAAATAGCAAATCTTTGACTGCAGATTAAAAAAAAGTCCTTCTTCAACGTCTAGCACAAGCAGATTAATGCAAGTGACAAAGAAAACTGTTTTTTCAGGACTTTTCCAACTGCTACCATATAGCTTTATGAATAAAGTGCATGAGTTAATCATATAATCATGATTAAAGACAATTTTGTTTCAAGTGATCTTATCGTAAAAGTAAAACAATTTCTGACCTAACCTCCGAGATCATACGTGCTACCTAGCTAAACCATTTTAACACAAAAGATGAGATCTCTTGAAGCAATTTTATCAGATGAAGTGCTTCATTTGCGTGAAACTAAGTTAATTCAAAATTGGCTGCATTGCACATAGGGGAGTTTTAAAAGGGTAGTCTCTTTTTCTGCTACAGTAAGCTAAAGACTATAAAGTAAAATAAAAAATTATGTTTGTAGATATGGGAAATTTCCTTTTTCCTTTTATGTATTCTCGAATACATTTTTCTCAAAAATTGTTCATTTGTCAGAGGACCGTCGTCTTAGAGGAACAAATAATAGTACACCGGCAGTTACTGAGGTGATTCGAAGAATGTGCTCGTTGTCGAAATCAAGTTAAAATCATTATCACTAATACAAGTCTTATTTAGGCATTTGACTTAGCAATGGCTACCGGCAAAGCAAAAATACAAAATTTAAAATGGTCTGATTACATTCTGACATACTCTACTGATTGTAGTATTGTACTATAACGTGCTGCACATTTTACTATAAGTTTCAAATTTCGAAAAGTTATGACTTAACTTTCTGCACGTTGTGTTGCCGGAGTTCACGTCGTGGTGGACACACCTGAAGATAATTTTTTTTTTAATTCTATTGCGAAGTTATTTATGTTCTATGCTTTATTGTAGGATGTTTTAGCAGAATAGTTTATTAAAATTTTACTGTATACAATGTTCAAAAAGTTTGCATTATTGACAAAACATTTTAACAAGATTTCTTCCTAAGAAAACGTCTGATTAAAGACACTTATTCTAAAAGTCATTTTTATGGTGCATACTATGACTATAACATTTAAAAACACTAAGAATACTAAAAATGATTTGTTAAGTTCGCACTGTCGCTCGAGTCCTATTCTGTGTTAGCTCCAAAGAGGGGTTTGGTTGGTACGCTCCAACATGCGATGGAAATATCACCTAGGGCATTTTTACAGGAACAATATCATTCAGAATAATAATTGACAGATTTATAACGAGGAACAGTACACCAATTAAGTAGTAAATAGTCCAAGGGACAGGAAAAGACCCAGAAGAAGACCACATGGGAGATGGGTGGATGAAATTCGAAAGTATGCAGGGGTGACATGGAGGAGACTGGCACAAGACAGACCGTTGTGGAGGAAACTTGGGGAGACCTTCGTCCAGCAGTGGATTGATAATGGTTGACAATGATGATGATGAGTAACGCTGTACTAGTGATCCGATTTATTGGCGTAGGAAATAAACACATAAGGGTTTCCACGCTTTCGCACATCAACCAGATGGCTTTTTCAAGGAAATTAGACAGAAACCTCAAACTGAAAAATAGAACGCTTAACAATTTGAACGTGGGAACCAGACAATAAATAGATGCGACGTTATATTCATTTAAAGATACGAGGCATCACTTTGGTTGCACGCGGGATCCTGGTAGAAAAAAGGCATTACTTGAAGAATTGGTACCAAATTCGTGGCAGCTCGAGCGAGACACAATCATTGCAAGTATCGCTGTTGGTAATGATCTCCAAGGTTTCCCGAATGGCTCTACATTTAGGGGTAGAGTAGCTAGCTAATTTCTTTATATCATCCCACATAGGAGTAGCTGACTTGAATTTGACTTCTCTGGATAGTGCCATGGCTACTTTACCGTATTTTGTGTCCATTTTATGTTCGTTGACTGATTCCAAACGAACGCTTGGTCATTCCAATGTAGTATCGTTTAGAGCCGTTCGGATACTGTAGGGAGATCGCATAAACGCCTGCTTCACAGGCGAGAGGTGGTTTTTCCCTATTTCTCTTTAGTATAGTATGTAAAGATGCAGGGGACCTTATGCCGACGCCGTAGTTCATCTTCTTGAGGGCATTTTCGAATGTGTAAGACACTTGGAATGTAGGGAATTGAGCTTCAATAACGTAGCTGGAACACAGGAAGACTGGAATGTTTGGCTCTGGTGTTTGGATAAAGCTACGTATCTGATTCAATGAATATCCTGCATCAGTGGCTAGCTTGATGAGGCTTTCAATTTCGTGTTGTCTAGAATGGGTAATCAGAGTAAACGAACATAAAAGGGAAACAAAATACGGTAAAGTAGCCACGGCACTATCCAAAGAAGTCAAATTCAAGTCAGCTACTCCTATGTGGGATAATATAAAGAAATTAGCTAGCTACTCTACCCCTAAATGTACAGTCATTCGGAAAACCTTGGAGATCATTATCAACAGCGATACTTGCAATGATTGTGTCTCGCTCGAGTTGCCACGAATTTGGAACCAATTCTTCAAGTAACTCCTTTTTTCTACCAGGATCCCGCGTGCAACCAACGTGATGCCTCGTATCTTAAAATGAATATAACGTCGCATCTATTTATTGTCTAGTTCCCACCTTCAAATTTTTAGGCGTTCTATTTTTCAGTTTCTGTCTAACTTCGTTGAAAAATCCATGTCGTTGATGTGCGAAAGCTTGGAAACCCTTATGAGTTTATTTCCTACGCCAATAAATCGGATCACTAGTACAGCGTTACTATTTACTAATAATTGACAGTCTTGTACTCACATTATTGAAGTGTCTCGCTATCTGAAAGAAGTTTGTTGACAAGTCGTCACAATCAAAATGATTAAGCAATGTGCTTACTGTAAATCTGTGCGGTACACTTTGTACAGTATTCTATAGATCAAGGAATTTCCGTGTATTTCACTTTGGCTATAATGTTAGTCAGGCAGTTGTCGTAGCAAGGAAATAGGCAGTTGTCGTAGCAAGGAAATATATTTTAGGCAGGACCTCACTTAGTCATTGTAGAAATCCGTCCTCCACCGGGAAACTCCAAAGGTCAAAGCAAACCATCACAATATTTGAAATGTGATGACAGTCTGGCTATGCATTTCGGTATTAGTTTATACCATCTTCAAGCCGATGTTTCACCACTTCCCTTATTCGGGTTGTGATTTATAACTTGTTGGTGGGCGTTGCTGTTGTCGACATCAATGATGCAGTCCACGTGATATCAGTCAATGTGCGTGGTTGACTTTTGGGCGAATATGGTAACATCTTAAAGGGATTGTTAGATTATTTTTTTTAATTTATTATTTCTTTTCTTTTTCTCATTAATTATTAGTTTCCAAGGTAATGGCAAATCTATAGATTGTTCTTATTGCAGTTGAACCCTTAGTCTCTTCGATAACGACTGCTTCTGCATATCTTCTCGTTGCTTCAGTTCGCTGTTTATTAATTATGGTTAAGTTTTCAAAATCAAGTTTGGAATGGTCGTTAAGGCAATCAAGTAGAACTGTTTTATTTTCTTTTGGGTCATCAATACAGCCAAACCGGTTTGGATACCAATCTTCTATAATCAAAAAATTAATTTATGAATGTGAACATCCTGCACCACGTGTTCATCGAAATATAACTTATAAAGGTCGATTTCCTTATATTCCAACAATTAATAAGATACTTAAGGAATGTCGAAAAAACGAAATTGACTTTGGAGTGTCAGTTAAAACATAAGATATAAATAACCACGAACCAAAAAAGTGACAAATGACAAATAGCTGTGGTGTATATAAAATTCCTACCAAGATAATAAATAATCCGACTGCCGAAAATAAATACTAAATAGGAATCACCAAAAATAATTTGAAATATCGTATTACCCAACATGAAAATAATTGGAAAAAAAGAAAATAAAACAGCTCTAATTGATTATTGCCTTAACCAGGCCGAACCTGATTTTGAAAACGTAATAATTAATAAACAGCGAACTGAAGCAACGATAAGATATGCAGAAGCAGTCCTTATCGAAAAGACTAAAAGATCCAACTGCAATAAGAACAATTCTATAGATTTACCATTACCTTGGAAACTAATAAATAATGAGAACAAAGAAAAGAAATAAATTAAAAAAAACTTTAACTATTCCTCTAAGATGTTACCATATTCGCCCAAAAGTCAACCACGCACATTGACTGATATCACGTGGACTGGATCATTGACGTCAACAGCAGAAACGCCCACCAAGGTATGAACCACAACCCGAATATGGGAAGTGGTGAAACATTGGCTTGAAGATGGTATACGCTAATACCGAAATGCATAGCCAGACTGTAATCACATTTCAAATATTGTGATGGTTTGCTTTGACCTTTGGAGTTTCCCGGTGGAGGACGGATTTCTACAATGACTAAGTGAGGTCCTGCCTAAAATACATTTCCTTGCTACAACTGCCTGACTAACATTATAGCCAAAGTGAAATACACGGAGATTCCTTGATCTATAGAATAATACTGTACGAAGTGTACCGCACAGATTTACAGTAAGCACATTGCTTAATCATTTTGATTGTGACGACTTGTCAACAAACTTCTTTCAGATAGCGAGACACTTCAATAATGTGGGTACAAGACTGTCCATTATTCTGAATATATGATATTGTTTATCATGTGAAGATGCCCTAGGTGATATTATTATCGCATGTTGGAGCGTACCAACCTCTCTTTGGAGCTAACACAGAATACGACTCGAGCAACAGTGCGAACTTAACATAACAAATCATTTTTAGTATTCTTAGTGTTTTTAAATGTTTTTAGTCATAGTATGTAGCATAAAAAATTACTTTTAGAATAAGTGTCTTTAATCAGACGTTTGAAGGTTTCCCTAAGAAGAAATCTTGTTAAAATGTTTTTTTTCAATAATACGAACGTTTTGGACAATGTATATAGTAAAATTTTAATAAACTATTCAACTAAAACATTCTACAATAAAGCATAGAACATAAAAAATAACTTAGCAATATAATTAGAAAAGACTTTTCTTCAAGTTTGTCCACCACGACGTGAACTTCGGCAGTACAACGTGCAGAGAGTTAAAAGTCATACCTTTTCGAAGATTGAAACTTACAGAAAATGGTCTGTATACAAACACAAACGGAAAAGTATGGAAAGGGGCGATTTCTAAAGGTATGGAACTCTTATTTTCCAGATTGCAATTGAGATTCAAAAATGAAATACTGATTTCAAAAACGAATATATTTTCAGCATTGGTACAGGTTTACTTCAGTTTTATCTTTGGTTAAACTCTGAGTATGGTGCATTCTCACGTAGGTAGTAGTTACGTTGCTCTATGGCTAGAGACCCAACGGTCAGCAGGAGGAGCTTATTTACCCTTAATATTGCTTGTTTTTGGGTGTTCTGGCTAACGTTAATACGCGGCTGTTGTGGTCATTCTTAATATCCTGAGTTCATCCCCTTCCACAGAGTGAGTTCCGTTAAAATTTGCTGTCGGCGGTTATCTACCATCCTCATGCATTTCTGCTGAAGGGGATCAAACTACGAAAATACATTTTTTGGTTATAATTGAATAATTTTTCAGGGTTTCAGCTTGTTTTGCGGGATAGTGGCTATCTAGGGAGCATGGTGACTTCGTAGTGAATTACAGTTCATGGTAAGAGTTCGGTGTAGCCTTGATTAAGTTCTAACACTTTTCATGTAATAGTATGTTTCTGGAGAACCTAATTAAAAAAAAATTTTATCAGCAAAAAATGTAAACTTGCAGACTTTAAACATATACCGGCCAATAAATCAGACACGTTCAGGCAGATGGACGTTAACCTCACTTCCGCAGCGTATATGAAAAATACGTGATCCGTGCGTCACCACGTGATCTACGAAATTACGTTTTTAAGACTCCTGCTAGTCATTAGTGTTAATCACAATGGGAAATAAAAAAAAAAAATTCTTTGAGATTTAACGACCACCGTGAGCAACTCAATGGGCTATAAGCAGTCGCCCGTCCCTAATTTAGAGTCACTGGTTCCAGGGAAGGGAGAGAGCCAGTACCGTAAGACAAACACAACATCCATGCCTCACCGGGATTCGAACCCGGACCCCTTCCGACGAATGATCAGAGGCCAACGCCTTAGACCACTGCGCCACCGGGGCGGCACAAAGAATATTCGAAGTTCCATAAATATTTTATTCTGGGTGCCAGTCTGATCTGACTGGAGCGACAATTTGGAAAAGATCATAAATGACATGTTTCTCAAAAAGTGATATATATCGGGTCTTTAATCAGGGTAAAAAGTAACCCACATCGCTTTTCTAGGAGGCATAACTATGGCACGACGGCAATCTGCCAGGTAAGAGATCGCCGTCGTCTGAGAAGGCTTGTACGGAGAAAAATTCTCTGTGTGCAGCAATTGACAGAAGCACTCAATAAAGGCTCTTCCCGATCCATACCAGAGGTAATTGAAGCGAGTTGGTACTGACAGTGGCATGACTATATGGAAACCACAGATTTCTTCGAAGAACCGGAAAGTTCTTATACAGTGGTGTCAGGAGACCCGTGACTGGAAACCGGAAGACTGGGAAAAACTTCATGTGGTCCTACGAGTCTCGGTACACATTGTTCTTAACCGACGACGGTAGGCAGAAAGTTTGGGGCAGCCCCTTGAAACAATGGACCCAGATTGCCTTGTAAACACTACAAGGTTATGGAGGTGGTGTCATGGTGTGGGGCATGTTCTGATATTTGTTCCCATGATATTGCTCGAAGGTCGGGGGTCCTTGAAGGATTTTCTGAATATTGTTGCCGATCAAGTCCATCCTGCACTGTGGACGTTTTATCCAGCAAGTCATGGCTGTTTTATGAACGACCATGCAACTGTCCATCGTGCAAGATGTGTTCAGAAGTAGTTCAGCGAGCATGACAGCGACATCAATCATTCTCTGACCAATATAAAGACGGATTTTAACACCACCAAGTTTGTGGGGGACATGTTAAAAAAACAGATCCGGAAGCAGTCATTTTCGGTCAAATCTCAGCCAGTTAAAGGACTGTCTAGTAAACGCCTAGTATGCTGCAGGCGTTGATGCACTTTAACACCTTGTGGAATCTATGCCAACCCCATTAATGTTGTTATTCTAGACAAATGAGGTCCAACCCGTTCTTAAATAAAAGTTTATAATTCAGTGGACTGTGTGCATGTTTATAAACTCGGAGGATTTTTCTGCTGGCTTCCATATATTTAAGTCACAAACCGAAAGCAGACAAAAAAAAACGAAAACTAATAGGGGTTTAATTTCATCGTTTCTGTCTTCCATCATCAGCATTTTATTTTGCCTTCATTATGCATTGTTTTTGACTTCTGAGAAAGGGCTTAAGTATTCCTTGTTTTCACAGCATTTTGCTAACTCAACGTTGTCTTACTCATCCTTATTCTGAAGCCGCTATTTAGAAAGGTTGAAAGTTCATTCCGTGTAACAAAGCTGGCTCTCAAAGACTTTACAAATACTCGGAAAAACGACACGAAATTCATGTTGATACATAGTTGCGTGTCGCATAACGCGAGTAACTTCGCTGGTTTTGGGGTACTCAAATATATTTTTACGTAAGGAAAAGTTTTCTTCGAACAACGTAGAAGAATAAACTTATTAATGTTCATGAATCCTGTACGGTTTCTACATCGTTAATTCACTCTCACTTGGGAAACACGAAAGAATCTTTCATGAATGCCTTCTATTCGCTGGAAAGGAGTAAAAGTTCTAGAAAACTTATCTTTCAAAGCTAGATTATTGCGGGAAAAAAAATGACTACTTAAGGTTTCTTCAGGGCTGATGTACAGATTCAGACATCTTAGAGATTTTGCATAGCTCACGCACAAGCTTTTGCAACTGACTTTAATAAATGTATCTCGAAATGCTGGAGTTATTCTAGATTTCCCACTTATTTCGCAAAAGTAGCGAAATGTCTAGTAAAATATAAATCCTTTCAAATGAGTACCGGGGAAATAACCTTGTTATTTTTTTTCGTGTTCAGTTATTTAGAATATCTAAATAACTATCATTCAGAACAGTTACATTTTCAGAAGCAGCTGAACACCTTTTAAAATGCATTCAGTTTTATAAAAACATCCAGGAAAAGTTCACTACAGTGTATCTCTTAGAAAGTGTATGTTAAAATTTCGCGCAAAAGTCTTGTATAAAAAAAAGTACAAACTTCGTACCAGAGTGATTTCTTGTCACCCTATTTCCGAATAAATTATACTTAAAGCCGGATTAAGTGGATCTAACGGGGAGCTATAGCCTAGGGGCCCACCATTAAAAAGGGCCCAGAAGACATAACGCTACATCATGAATAATACACAGCTTATCCTGTATATACGTATATATACTATATTGACAAGTCACCAAACACCCCTTCAAAAGCAAATGAAGGGATCCGCTGCGTTGTTAAGATGTGCGCTACAACTGCAAACGGTATAAAAACAAGCCCGCAGCTAACCGCAAAAATATCGCACTGTGAGGTAGAGTGAAAATGTCGCGGCAGGAGAGAACTAACTTTGAGAAAGGAAAGATTGTTGGGTGTTATATTAGTGGGTTGTCCATAAGAGAAACCAAGAGGCATTTAAACATACCCAAAGCAACTGTTTTAGATGTACTGAATAAGAGGAAGACACATGGCGTACCTGAAGCAGCAAAACGTACGGCAGACCAAAGAAAATCAGTGATAGAGGACGTCGAAGCCTCAGGAGAGTCGTTACAGCTAATCGACGGAGTACTGCAAAAGACCTCAGTGTACAGGTGAACAAAAATGCTGGAACCTCTGTATGCACACGTGCCGTTCGCAGATAACCTCTTTTCCATGGGTTTCCATGGTCGTGCGGCTGCTCATCAGCCTTTCATCTCCACTCTGAAAGCTACTCGTCGTTTAGTATAGCGTAAAGAACATTTATGCTGAACCGTAGATCAATGGAAACTGGTCCTATGGACTGATGAATCCAGATACACGATCCATCAGTCTGATGGCCGTGTGTGGGTATGGCGGCACCAGGGTGAACGTTATTTACCACAGTGTACTGTTCCTACGGTCAAGTTTGGAGCTGACAGTATACCCCCGTGTAAAGGGTGTTTTTCGGGGTATCGCCCCGGTCCATTGGTTATCGTGGAAGAACCTGTTAACCAGCAAGTCTACCTTGGATATTCTGGACAATTATGCCCTACCAACTCTGTGGCAATACTATGGATTCGAGCTTTGTTGGTACCAGCAGAATAATGCGCAGAGCCATAAAGCAAGGACTGTTGCGGCGTGGTTTGATAATTCCGTATCGTGTGTGGACTGGCCAGTACAGAGCCCTGATCTTAATCCCATAGAGCACCTATTGGATGAATTAGAGCGCTGCATAAGAAGTTTGGAACCAAGGCCAACTACTAAGCAACAGTTGCACTTCCATTCAGTACATAATGCTGCCGCTATCACCGTGTTCCAAAACCTTTTCGAAAACAACTCGAAGGGTCAGTGCATGCATTAAGGCCAAAGGTGGACCGACACCGTACTAATGTATGTCATTACATGCTATGTTTTTCTCTTCTAGGTGTCCGGTGACTTGTCAATATAGTGTATATACAGTGTTACAAGGAAAGTCCTTAATCAGGCCAATATCTCACGAACTATGGCAATTAGCGATTTACTTCTTGTGCAGTTGTATAGGAAACCCCCTATGGTGCACACAATAACACAACCAGGGTTCCCTCGCCCCAGGGCAAAAAAATCAATTGCAAACTTGTTCAGCGAAGCAAAAATAGTACATATCCGGTTCCTCAACTGTTCTTATTCTGAAATAAAACGCAATTCCTTGACATTCAGTAGACTGATGCCTAATAGAGTAAACAATACACTGAGACAAGGGGAAATAGCATAAAGGGGCGAAACACTCATTTAATACGAAAACCTTTAATTGAATTTGGTACGTGGCAAAGCTTTCGACTTCCCGTCACTAGTTCACGAAGTGTTGGTATACCGACCACGCATATCATTTTTGTATTCTGATTGAGCAGAAAGCACATTTGAAATCCATGCAAAAATGCTTTGGACACAGCAACTCGGGTAGTTTTCTGCTTTTTTCGCATTTGGAGTCCCCTTCCACCTTTTGTTATGGGACAAAAACGTACTATTTTTGCCTCACTGAACAAGTTCGTAATTTACGTTTTTTAAACTATCTCCAAAGGGGAGCGCGATAGCCACCTCAACCCCCCTCCCCAACAAGGGGGCGAAAGGATCCTTTGTGGTGTTATTACGTGCGCCATAGGGGGATCCTATACAACCTTCAAAAGAAGTAAATCTCTAACTGCCATAGTTCGTCATGAGATATTGGCTTGATCACGGATTTTCCTTTTAACCCTGTGTGTGTGCGTGTACTGCTTCCACTGCACAACAGCGGCTGCCGTGGTTCGGTGGAAGCATATCCGGCGCGTAACTGGAAGACCCTGGGTTCGATTCCCGGTGGCAGCCAATGCTAATTTTTCCGTGACCCACTTATAAACGTGAAAGAGCGATGACCGCTGTTTGATGTTCCTGGTCCACGTCAAATGTCTGTATTTATTAAATCGAACAACAAAGAAAAATCAAAGTAATAAACCAAGTTGCGCTCAAAAGAAGCAAACCCAAATCCTGACTGATATATGATTACCCTAAGAGTCAATTCAAATTTCAAAACTTAGACTAACCGCAATTCTAAACGAAGCAACCCAGACACACCTGACACGAAAAACACAAAGATTCAAACCGAATCACAAACCGAATGAAACTGTACTGCAGACAGTCAAAAACAGGGCCCTGCAAAATAATTTATTTCAGGCACCTTTACAAACTTCGAAACAGGATGAGCGCAAAAAAGCCGAATGCCCAACTGAACCTCTCAGAACAAAAGCAAAAACCATGTAAAGTATACCTAAAAAAGTTGAAACCTACCTCAACATTTCAGAACAGGAATAGAAAACCAGCATCTCTTACTCTTCAGGGCAACACAGACACGTAAGCAGTGGCTTTTCATAGATGGCAAATGGTCGCGAAACGCCGAAACGCACCAACGTGTTCCCTAAGCCACCGGGAATGAAGACAAGCAAACTACACTAATGAACCTGAAAGTGAAGTCCAAAGCAAACCCGCTCCGACAACGAGAACACAGTCATCACAGGAAACCAGAGAGAATAGAACCTCGAATGAAAATCTGCTGGTATCAAGACGGTTAAAGTTAGAAACGTGTTGACCTAAAAATAAAGGTGAAGCTGTGTGAAGAAAGGGGGGCGGGTACTTGAAATGTTAGTGGGAATGGCTACAAAAGATCCGCCGAGTAGCACTTAGCAGGCTAATCTATTAATATTGTAGGATCTGAGGTTAGTTAAGTCTGAAATATATATGCATTTTGATAGAAGCCGATTAATATATGCATGATGAAGTAATTGCTGAAAAGATTTTTAAGAAAACGAAATGGATAGTCTTTAGAAAGAAGTGTTTTAAATAACCAAGTAATAGCCATAAATTGAAAATCATATCTATTACAAATGTTTAAACATCTAAAAAATTGACTAATAAGTATACCCCTGAGAACTATACAGGAAATATAAGAATGATAATCAGTGAAAAAAATGTCAAAATCGAAGTCTTTTGTCATAGATATTTGTGCAGACGAAATAATGTACACAGCGAGAAATCAATGAGATTTCCCACTTTGCATGCTATCCCAAAGTTATCAGTCCACCACTGCTTTTAATGCAAAAAATTGCTATAACAAAGCAAATACAATTTTTGAAGATCATGTTAATATTTTTCAACAGATAGAAAAGACCTGGATCATTAACAACAATAAACCTTTACTGTGGTTTTCTTGGAGACTGATCGTTCAAACATTTCTTCAGTTCTGACTTTACTTCGTCTTTTTACTTCAATCACAATCGACGATTTGGTCAAAGTCTGCGATCATCATCATCATCATTGTCAACCATTATCAATCCACTGCTGGACGAAGGTCTCCCCAAGTTTCCTCCACAACAGTCTGTCTTGTGCCAGTCTCCTCCATGTCACTCCCGCATATTTACGAATTCCATTCACCCTAGTCTACCATATTTATAGCAAGGGACTAGATGTCTCCAAGAATTTTTTGGATAATTTAATATCTTTGCATTAGACATAACTATGTGAATATGGAAGACTATTATTACAACTCTTTATATTTGGGTCTTCCTATTATAGTATTTTGGAGAACCTTTGTACCATTATGAGGATAAATATAGGATTAATACTGAAATTGACTCACGGTGAGTATTCAGGTATATTGACAATATAATAGTTTTTTACTGGACAGATTTTTATACTGAAGCAGTTCGAATATATATAAGAACTCTCATTGGAGCGCAATGAGATGACAAATAATATAAACTATTAGGACATTGTTGTTATATCACATGAGGACTTCATCTGCACAAATATCTATGTCAAAAGAACAGACTTCGATTTTGACACTGTTTTCACTGATTGACATTCTAATATTTCTTGTAGAGTTCTCAGGGGTATACAGGACTCTAAATCACAAAATTTAGAAAACCACATTTCACTTGCAAGTCTTTTTTGCGAAATCTCGCAGAGCAAAAATTATTTCCCAGGACATTCCTGTCTTACAGCATGGGACACGCTTCGTGACTTCTCAACCAGAAGATAATTTTTTTTTTCGCTTTCCGAGACCTGTTTGTATCTGATAAAGTGCAGCAGTCGTCCGTCGACTCTTGGGTCGCTGATGTGAACCAACTCGACACCGCGGCTTCTGCGCTTACATTGGGCCCCGTCCGTGTTTCCTAGGTAAGGCAAGATATCGCCGATCTGAGTAATGGTCGCAGTCCAAGTACTGATGGTATCCGTGTAGAGTTTTATAAACGATTTGTTGATTTGCTTGCTAAACCTCTGTGTGATGTTTTTAACCATGTTCTGTCAACTGGGCAGTTAAACACGACGATGCGTCTGGGTCAGATAGTTTTGGTTAACAAGCGGTCTGATGGTACTGGTAGTCATTTGGGAGAGTGGAGACCCATTACTCTTCTCAATTACGATTCCAAGATTTTAGCTAAAGTCCTTGCCAACCGACTGATTAGGGTTATTTCTAGCCTAGTGGGCGTGTGCCAGGCTTCTGGACTCCCTGGGAGGAGAATGTTTCAAAATTTAGTCCTCGTGCGGGACGGTATTCACTACCTCGACCGCAAGAGGTTGAAATGCTGCATCCTTTTCTTTGGATCAGAGCAAAGCCTTTGACAGGGTTTCTCACAAGTACCTTGTGACTCTGCTAGAGGCTTGCAACTTTAGCCCAGATTTTGTTCACATGGTGAAGGTCTTGTATACTAACATCTTTAGTTTTATCCGAGTAAACGGTCAGCCTACGGACTGCTTTCGCGTCCGGAGAGGGGTTCGCCAAGGCTGCCTGTTGCACTGTTCGTAATGAAACTCTCCTTGGGAGGATTCAATCTGCGTCGAATATCTCTGGCATCCCTGTTCCAGGTATGAGCTCTACCAACTGCTGAACTCAAATACCTTGCTTATGCAGATGACGTTCTCTGCCTTCGAGATGAGATTTCCTTGAGAAATTTCTTTCATGTTTATGCGGACAGTGCAGACGTTGCGTTGAATGTGGATAAAACTAAAGCCTTGTGTTTTGGGGATTATTCACCTGACGTTTTGCAGGCTCAACCGATGATCCCATAAGGATCCTCGGTGTTTACTTTGATAAAAAGGGGGTTCACTGCGAGACTTGGCGCTCTGTTCAACAGAAGCTGATATCGTAATGTGCTCGGTCGGAGGGTTGCCAAATTTCCATTTTTAATAGTGCTCAATTGGCTAACAATCTTTGTTTCCAAAATTGCTTTTTGCGGTACCCTGCAACCCCCGACGTACAGGGCTTTTCGTCTCTAAAATCTATATTATTTCGATTTGTTTGGGGAACTAGAGCTCTCCTTTCTCGGGATTGCCTGGTTAAACCAGTCCATCGGGGGATGGGGGAGATGGGGGGACTGGGTGTTCGGCACATTCTTGCGCGGTGCAGCGCGTTTATGGTTATAGCCTACATCCTGAAGAAAGATTCTCATCCTAGCTTTAATTTTGCGTGTTATTTTATTTCTTATAATTTTAGGTTATTTCCTTTTGGTTGTAGCTATCTTGGGCCCAGAGCTCAGAACATCAGGTGTTCTGGGCATCAAGCCGATGATATCTATAATGCATTCTTGCCACCCTTTGCTCCTCGCATTCAGCGCAGGTTTCTCGCCTTGGGGATGAACTGGAAGGGTCGCATGGGCCAATGTTGCGTTTGCGGAAGGTCGTGTGCGTGACCTGCAGTGGTGCTTGGCCCATGGTGCGATTTTCACAAGGTGATTCCCTTTTTCGTTAGGGAGTCATTACTCTCCAGGCTGTCTCCCCACTGCGGAGAGCCGGAATCTTTATTCTACCGATTTGTGGAATGTCATTTTGTTTGCAAAGTTTGGCAACTTTTGTCTAGGTGGATTTCTGTTAATATTTGTTATTTTAAAATCATTTTTAAGCACCCGTTACCTGTCTCCGGTCAGCGTGCTTATGGTATAAAGGTGATCCTTGCTACTGCTTGTACTGTGTTACAGGATACTGCTGTGTCTGACCACGTTAGGCTCTATACGAATAGGCCTGATGTAATCGTTCTTTGTTAAGATCCGATTGCACGAGAGGGTGATTTCAGACTTTAATCACTGACCGGAGGACGTTTTTCGCGTCCGATGACTTTGTTGAGCTCTGCTGGTTTCCCTTCGCAAAAATGCGCTCAGCTTTTGGTTCTGGATTTGTTATCTGTTCGAGCATGTCGCATGTCTTCAGGCCGCTGCTCTTTATACCATGCTTCTTGTTTGTTGCGATTCTGTGTTTGCATCATGAATTGTATTTACATGCTTTACTACTGTGTATGTTTTGTCTCTTCTACGTCTTTGTCTGCATTTGTCTATGCTTGGCCCGCGCGTTTGTTCTGTCTGTTGTCTGTGGCAGGTGCTGTACCTCTCGGACGACAGCACAGATCAACTTCTGCGTCTTTGTCTTGCCTCAAGGACGGGGATGGGCGTGACAAATGACTTTTCATGCTATTGTTTATTTTATCTTTTTTTTCCTGTCTTCCTTATTTTTTTTTATTGTTGGCGGCGCTTAGATGTGGGTCCACCTTTTCTCCCTCAGCTCTTCCACCCTGTTTCCAGTGATGCTTTTTCCCTGGAGGTGTTTTCGCTCGTGTTTTGTCTTCCGTGTTTGGTAAGTACCTTTTTACCCTTTTTATTCTGTTAGTGTGTGCATGCGAGCGTGCGCCGAAAATGATAGTGTATTGGCTGGCTCATATTATGGGTTTCAGCGGAACAGTGTTCAGCCTTGCGCTGTACAGTAGTTTATAACTAATTCGGGTGCAGTCTTACTTACTCGCTGCGAGATTCTTTCTCTTCCCCTGGGAAAGTTGCGGAATAATTTGATTCGGAATACTCTACGTAGACTAGTTTACGGTTGTCCGTGCTTCTTTACCTGTGAGTCAATTTTTCCTTTTTAACTTCAAGTTGTTCAAGTGCGAATATTTTTGTTTTCTGGTTCCAGGCCACCCAGGACTCCGTGCATCTGGCATGGCGAACTTGCTTAACCAACCTAAGACCATCAAAGTCTCACATAATGGGAAGTACCACAATGTGAACATTTTGAAAGCGTTGGTCGACAAACTCGACCATCCTGAACAACTCCACACTGTCCAGCGCCTGAACAACGGTCTTTTCACTCTGAGATTCCAAACTTCTGCACAAGCGTTGCACTATCTTGAGAACCCCTTGAGTGACTAAAAAGACATTGAGGTAAATATTTCACCGGTGGTTGACGGCATTCGAACCGTCTACGTGAAACTTGTGCCAATTGGCACACCTTCAAAGGCCTTGATCATGTATATACAGGCACCAGAGTTGTTCGCCTGCGAATGACTAAGCCAGTCCCAAACTTTCTAGTGGGCCATTGGAAGGTTATGGAGACATATGCTGGCATGACAAGAACATGCCGACGATGTGGTTAAGCTGGCCACATCGCTCCTCGGTGCCCGTTCTGGGCTTGCCCCAACTGTGGTACGTTGGGGCATTTAGAGATTTCCTGCGCGCTAGCCTTCTCCAAGTGCGGTGCGTATTCCCACTCCAAATCGCAGTGCACCTAGTCGTCCTTCGCAGATGTTGTGGCAGATTCTTCAGCTGCTCCCCTTGTTTCAAATGAGGAGTATCCAGCGTTACCTTCCACCTCTGCTGTCTTTGCTGCTGGGGACTCTTCCGTTTCTCGTTCAGCTGTTCCCAACGATACCCAAACCGTTGTTTCTGTGGATTTATCTGGTGATTCACCTGGTGATCCAGTTGACTTGATTCAAAATCACCAAGTGGATCCTGGAGGCCCAACAGATGCCTCTCTAGTGCAAGAACACGAGGACTTTTCTCTAATTCTGGGTGACCAACAACTAACCCCAGAGAAGCTTACCGCTTAGGAACAAATTTGGCTCTAGATACATTTGCGGAGATCACCTCTCGGTATCTCGCTGTTGAGTCTGCTGTTGTAGAGTCTGTCTCGCACGGACGATGTCGTGAGTACGGAGGCCCATGTACTTCCTCTACCTGCTTTTAATGCCACCCAAGTAGTCGAACCTGCAACGAGTGTTGCGATTCCAGAGGACGTTCCTTCTGTTACTTCGGACGATGACAATCTGTTCGTCGACTCGGTTGATGTTGCATTCCCCTCTCCAGTTGGAACTGCTTCCATCGATTCAACCTACGGGGACGCAGTCGTACCTGTTATGCATTCAAGCAGGCAGCTGGAACTTATTCAAGATACCAACCACGTTGCGTCTCATGCCAGGGAGTGTAGAGCTGCCGAACGATCCTTTTGTCATCCTCATCATCCGAGAGCCAGCTCTGCAGCAGTCGATCGGCCAGCTTGCTTCCTGGTAGTCACCACCGATCTCCCGTCCACCTGGAGGAGGAAGAAATTCCACCACATCACCGCCAACGAAGACTCCGACGGGATAGCCACCGTCCTACCTTGGGAGGTTGGCGTAGTCATTTCTAAGTGCCGGTCTTTCGTTCAAAAGGGGTGGGTTAAATTGATTCTACCTCTTTTCACCTTATTAATCTTTGTTTATAGTGTGTACTTCGTGTTTTAATTTTATTCTTTACAGTCAAGATTAAAATTTCAACCTTGAATATTAAAAGACTTCAATCCCGGTCAGTAAGGCGTTGGCTCATAGATTGGATTACTACACAGGATATTGATATCCTGTGTGTTCATGAAACAAATCTTCATAGTATTCGGTATGTTTCGGGTTTTCGCCATTTCACAAATGCCCGTGCTGGTTTAGTCTTTCACAGATTATTAAGCGGGGCGTCGGAATTATTAACAACCCTAACTTCAAGGGAAGACCACTGAAATTTCAGTACGATGATGAAGGTCGTGTGGCTGCTGTTAGCTTTGCCCCCGCTGAATTTAAAATTCGCTTTTTTTCAGTCAATGCGCCAACGGTACCTACCCAAAGGGGTATATTCCTTAGGAGCCTTTCTTTATTTTTTGGGGGTGGTGAAGACTTCCTAATATGGGGGAGGGGGATTTTAACCTTGTTTTGGAGCAGATTCTTGATAAAGAAGGGGGTACCTGGCAGAAGGACACGTCCCGATCTGTCTTCTCCTGGTTCATGCCGGGGCGAGACTGGTGGATATCTGGCGTTCTACTTACTCTGGGGTCTTCGACTGGACAGATGGATCGGTTCGGACCCACCTGAACAGGATTCTTGTGTGGGATCCTAGGAATTGTGACTGTCGTTCGAACATTGTGATGTTGGTTCTGTGTTTCTCCGTGTGAGTGACCATCGTGCCCCCTTACTGGTGAGATCATTCCAACAGGGGCCCGGACACGAACGCACGGCCCGTGGAGGATGAATCTGAATCTTCTCGAAAATGACATCCTTCAGGGCCTTGAGGGGTTGCTTCGTTGCGAAATTCAGTCTGAGACTCATTACAATGGTGATTGGTGGGAGGGGATCAAAATTAAAGTGAAGCCCTTTTTACAATTTCAGGGGAAACTTTTGGCTCGTAGGCGGCTTTTAGAACGAACTCGCCTTGTGTGTATGTTAGGCGCATGCAAAGCCCAGTAAATGGGTGCGCAAAATGCTTGTATGATTGCTGAACTTCAAACCCAGTTGACAGATTTATATTGTGAATCTGGGCAAATATGCACACTTCCGGACTATCTCAAAAAATAAGAAAATTAAATTTCACTTGCCAGCTTTTTTGCGAAATCTAGAAGAGAAAATTTTTTCACAGGCCATTCCTGGCTTACAACATGGGTCACGTTTCGTGACTTCCCAATCAGAAATTCAAAATTTGTTGGTTTTTTTGTTTTTCACATTTCAGAGACGTGTTTGCAGCTGATGACGTGCAGCAGTCGTCCGTCGACTCTTTGGTCGCTGATACGATCCAACTCGACGCTGCGGCTTCTGAACTTACATCGGGTCCTGTACGTGCTTCCGAGGTAAGGCAAGCTATTGCCGGCCTGAGCAATGGTCGTAGTACGGGTGCTGACTGTATCCGTACTGAGTTTTACAAACGTTTTGTTGATTTGCTTGCCGAACCCCTCTGTGATGTTTTTAACCATGTACTGTCAACTGGGCAGTTAACCACGACGATGCGTAATGCTCAAATCGTTCTGGTTTACAATCGACGTGATGGTCCCGGTCGTAATTTGGGAGAGTGGAGACCCATCACTCTTCTCAACTACGATTACAAGATTGTATCTAAAGTCCTTGCTAATAGATTGGTTAAGGTTATTTCTGGCCTAGTAGGCGCGTGCCAGGTTTCTGGAATCCCGGGGAGGAGAGTTTTTCAAAATTTAGTCCTCGTGCGGGATGGTATTCACTACCTCGACCGCAAGAGGTTGTATAATGAAGTAAATTTCTCCGTCATTTCTTTCCACGCCGGGATTCGAACCCGGATCCTCTCATTCCGGAATAAGTCACTCTACCAATTGAGCTACGCGGACATTTTTATTCTGATTCCTATCTGCCTTTATGTCGTGTGCGTCCTTCTGGCAGGTACGTCACAGCTCCTGGTACGTTACAGTTGAAGTGATGTATCCTTTCTTTTTTCTTTGGCTCAGAGTAAAGCCTTTGACAAGGTTTCTACCTTGTGACACTGTTAGAGGAATGTAACTTTAGGCTAGATTTTGTTCACATGCTAAAGGTCTTGTATACTGACGTCTTTAGTTTTATTCGAGTCAACGGTCAGCCTACGGACTGCTTTCCCTTTCGGAGAGTGGTCATCCAGGGCTTCCCGTTGTCTGCTGCACTGTTCGTTCTGAGTATTTAAATTCTCCTCAGGAAGATTCAATCTGCTTCAAATATTTCTAGCATTCCTGTTTCAGGTGCGAGCTCCAAAATAGCCGAACTCAAACATGTTGCTTACGCAGATGGCGTCGTTCTCTTCCTTCGAGATGAACTTTCCTTTAGGAATTTCTTCAGTTTTTATGACGTTCATGCGGATAGTGCAAGCGCTGCGTTAAATGTGGATAAGACTAAAGCTTTGTGTTTTGGGATTGGTCACCTGACGCCTTGCAGTTTGTAGGCTCCACCGATGCTCCCATAAGGATCCCCGGTGTTTACTTTGATAAAAAAGGGTTCACCGCGCGACGCGGCATTCTGTTAAACAGAAGCTCACGTCGGAATGTGCTAGGCGGAAGATTTGCCAAATTTCTGTGTTTAATAGGACTAAATTGGCTAACAGTTTTTTTTTTTTTTTTTGGTTTCCAAAATTGCTTCTTGCGGTACAATGCAACCCCCAACGTACAGGGTCCTTTTGGCTCTAAATTCTATTTTATTTCGATTTGTTTGGGGTACTAGAGCTCTCCTTTCTAGTGATTGACTGGTTCAACCAGTCCATGAGGGGTGGGGAGGTGTTCGAGATATTCTTGCGTGGTGTCGCTCGTTGGTTTCTAATATAGCCTACATCCTGAAGAACGATTTTCTTCCTAGCTTTAATTTCCAGTGTTATTTTATTCCTTTTAATCTCAAGTTATTTCCTTTTGCTTGTAGATATTTAGGGCTCAGAGGCCCGGTGGACCACATGGCACTACCATTTGTGAGGCTAGGTTGTTGACAAGCCATAATTTTAAGAGTTCTTCTTGGCATCGTGCGGATGTCGTTTATAATGTTTTCTTGCCATGCTTTGCTCCTCGCATTCAGCAGAGGTATCCCGCCTTGGAGATGAACTGGAGGGTCGCATGGACCAATGCCGCGTTTGCGGAGGGTCGTGTCGGGGACCTGCGATGGCGCTTGGCCCATGCGGGGATTTTCAGCAGTGATTCCCTTTTTCGGTGGGGATTAATCTCTCCCGGTTGTCCCCACTGAGGCCAACCTGAATCTTTATTCCACAGGTTCGGGGAATGTGCTTTCGTGTGCAAAGTTAGGTAAATTATTTCTAAGTGAATTTGTGTTAATGTTTCCAATTTGCTTATTATTATATTTAAGCACCCGCTGCCTGTTTCAGGTCGGCGTGCTTATAGTCGCAAAGTAATTCTTGCTACTGCCTGTACTGTTTTACACGATACTGCTGTACCTGACCGCGTTACGGTCTATGCGAATATGCCTCACGTGGTTGCTCTCTTCGTTAAGATCAGATTGCGCGAACGAGTGATTGCAGACTTTCACCACTGGCCGGAAGACGTTTTTAGTGTTCGTTGGCTTTGTTGGGCTGGACAGGTCTCCCTTCGCAATGATTCAATCAGCTTTCGATTTTAATTTTTGTTCTGTGTTAGAGCTTGTCGCATGACAACCGACCGCTGCTCCCGATGTCATGCTTCTTGTTGACTAAGTTTTGATTCTGTGTTTGCTTCCTGATTTATTTTTATATGCTTTGCTACTGTGTGAGACTCGTGTGTTGTATCCTATTTGCCTTTTTTTGAATTTGGCTGTGCTTTAGTCCGCGGTGTTGTTCTGTCTATTGTCTGCAGCAGGTTTTTCTTTACCTCTCGGACGACAGCGCAGACCATCTTTTGAGTCTTTGTCGTGCCTCTCGGGTGGAGAGGGGTGTGACAAATGACATTTCATGCTGTTTATTTTTCTGTCATCCTTGCTTTTATTTCTTTGAAGGGTTGTAGGTGCTAAGATGTGGGTTCTCTTTCTCTCTAAGCACTTCCACCCTGATTCCAGAGATGCTTCTTCCCTGGAGGTGTTTTTGCATTCGTGTTTCGTAAGTAAAGTAAGTGCTTTTTATCTTCCTTCTGTTGTGAATGCTAGTGTGTGTGTGTGTGTGTGTGTAGCGCCACGATGATAGTGCATTGGATGACCCATATTATGGGTTTCATCGGAACAGTGTGCAGCCTTGTGCTGTATAACTGTTCACGAACAGAGTGATTCTGCTGTAACCGTGTTTGGAGAACGAACAAGGGGTTCCAGTGCCGTTAAGACGCCGTCGTGCGCGATTTCGTCAAACCGATGAGTTCACGAGAGGTGTCATCGTAGGCCTTCGTACCACCGGATGGTCCTTGGGTCGTATTGAGGAAGAAACTTAACGTGATGCGCAATCTGAACTTAACGAAGAGATCCACAACCGTCGTTAACATTTGGGAACATGGGTCTTAGAAAGAATCTGTGCAACGTCGTTGGGGGACCGGAGCACAGAGACGGACGTCCGAGCGCACCTATCGTCGCATCTGAAGTAATGTCGTAGTGGACCCACAGGCCACAACGGGCAACATTTTGCGGAGTGTACGGTGAGGCTTGGAAGCTCAGATATCGACGCGAACAGTGTCGCGCCGATTGGCTGCGTCTGGTTTGCTGTCCAGCCGACCGTTGCGAATGCTACCCTTAACAGCGAGCCATGGTCGTCACCGCTTGGCGTGGAGTCGCTAGAATGCTGCATGGGGTGCCGAATGGAACAGTGTGATGTTCAGCGACGAATCACGGTTCTGTCTCAATACGGATGATCGCCGTGTTAGTCTGAAGGCCCCGTGGCCAACAGACTGATTCTTCCACCATTGTAGAGCGCCACACGACCCGGCAACGTGGAATCATGGGGGGGGCTGTCAGCTCCAACAGACTCACCACTGGTA
Source organism: Macrothele yani (assembly GCA_039090855.1). Taxonomy (NCBI): domain Eukaryota; kingdom Metazoa; phylum Arthropoda; class Arachnida; order Araneae; family Macrothelidae; genus Macrothele; species Macrothele yani. The sequence goes on along the minus strand of CM076989.1, from coordinate 61,980,640 downwards.
TGCATTACGGGCACATTGACTGCACGCCGCTATGTTGACGAAGTGCTGCGGCCCGTGGCACTACCGTATCTGTTTTTCAACAGGATAACGACCGGCCGCATACCGGTCGGATCAGCCTGAATGCGTTACACGGTGTGCAGATGCTTTCCTGGCCAGCACAATCACCCCGACCTCTCGCCCATTGAGCATCTCTGAGACACGGTTGAAAGTCGGTTGAGTACCTTCCCACCCCTGCAAAATGAAGGTGGACTGTGGACTCGGATCTACACCACATGATCCTTGATACCCCAGGACTCTATTCGGTCTCTCATTGCCTTGATGTCACATCGGATTCAACGCTGCATCGCCCAAAATGGGGAAACACTCCTTATTGATAATTCTGTATATTCGGCCACTGCATCCTAGTCTGTATGTGACAATTGAATAATTTGTTCAGGACTTACTTGGCTATATGTGTGTGTGTGTAGTTTGGTCTGGTTTTGTTTTTGTTTTTGTTTTTTTTTTATTTGGAGGTTTAACGACCACCGTGAGCAACTCAATGGGCTATAAGCAGTCGCCCGTCCCTAATTTAGGGTCACTGGTTCCAGGGAAGGGAGAGAGCCAGTGCCGTAAGACAAACACAACATCCATGCCTCACCGGGATTCGAACTTGGACCCCTTACGGACGAATGATCAGAGGCCAACGCCTTAGACCACTGCGCCACCGGGGCGGCAGGTCTGTTTTCAAGCATTCCTTCATGGTGTGGCATTTTCTGTCAGGCGGTGCACTGTATTTTTTTCCCATGCATAAATTTACCTGCATATGTAAAGTCTAATTTATATGAATCAGGCACAATAAAAGATAAACAATTACTCATACCACAACAGAACGATTATAATAACATACTGTAATAAGTTACGCGAATGTGAAATTAGCACGAGTATTTCATTCCCTTTCTTCAGAATTTCATCAATAGAAGATTCTCGTTGTTACCACAGATTTTAGCAACTTCAGCATGCGATTATTTCTCTTGCGTATGAAATCCAGAACTTTCACCTTTTCACTTAAAGGCAGCATTTTACTGCTTCCCTTTGGCATATCCGAATTGCCAGCACCACTACTCTTGCGTTTTGGGGCCATTATTAAGTGAAATAAGGGTTACGTGAACACAAGCACTGCGGTACCTCGAAAATCGGTCTGATATCATACCCTGCTAGTAACTGACTAAGGGGTGATGGGGGGCGTATACAGCGTGTATACGCTGTACAAAAGGATGATTCACGTCCCGGGCGGTATTTCATTACGCTACTCCGAATAGCGCGCAATTTAAAACTCATGAATTTTTTATTTCTGGAAATTTCGCTTAGATATTTTCAGACTGCGGGTAACTGAAATCGCGTAGGGATGGATAGACAGTTCATAAAATAGTTTGTTTTGTGTCGTATGATTTCCAGTGCATCATAGATGGAGGCTAAAAAATGAACAGATTTCGAGATAGGGACTCACTAAGGGTCAAAGTTTCAAATCGCTCTGTACAGCGGGGTCGGCGAGCCAGTTTTAGCCTTTTTTCTACCATACACCCACATTGCTCTACTTGCACTTGGGGTCATTAGTAGTTGAAGTCCCTTATATCTTCACTTTGCAGAACATAAGATGCCGTAAGTGTACAGTGGTAAATCGCCAAAAAAAATCCAAGACAAATTCTAAGAATCTTAAGCTTACAGCTGATGCTCTTGTGAGAACAATGGAAAATACAGTGACTTATTGTGAAAATTTTAACAATCATATGCTACAATTTCGCGTTTTTCCGGACTTCACAATGATTTAGGTCATAATTACTTTGGAGAGCTTTCAGATGTCTTAAACTAGGTGCCAACTCAAGTGTCTTAGCCTAGAGGTCCACCGAAGCCTTGATCCATCCGGCTCTGATTATAGGACCAATAAACTGTGTCCAGAGGTGCACACCAACAGGATTTCTAATGCTACGTAGGCCCTATAAATCGACATGAAATGTAACCAACGTCAGTTGTACCATATAAGATATTGCGATGCATATCTGCCAGAGCATTAAAGCTTGTAATTAAATTCGTTTGCTTTGGGGGGGGGGGGGGTTTAACGACCACCGATGGGTTACATACAGTCTCGTAAAGTGCTGGAAATACAAATATCAATGTGGATTCGAACCCAGACCCATCTCGGAAGAATGATCAGAAACAAACTCTCAGACTGTTTGCTGCATTACCGTCCGGCGATGACAGGATTGAGTAAAGCCTGTTTTGGGGTGGGGGGTTTACTCGCATTCCGCAGATTCCTGCCCCGAGCGGGTAGTTTTCACTGGCGCTGATGTTACCACTAGGAAACGAATTTTAGGTGCTAAAATACAATAGTAATTTGTATGCGCTAATAATTTCAAAAACATTTGTAATATAGATAAATGTTTGCGAAAAGTAAAAAGAAAATTGTTAAAAATAAAATGTATTTTTAATGATAATGTAATTAGTTATTTTCTACACCTAAAAATTTCGTAGTAGGTTGCACCAAAAAGTCACAGGTGCTACACTAGCTGCAACACTATTGGGGATAAAGTAAACCATTGTGTGGTGCATGAAATACACGAAAACGGGATGCAATTATGCACCATGTTATGGCATTCATCCAGAATGGTGCAAAGTTGCACCCACTGCAGCATGTTTATAAATGTTTCATGCATGAAACAGATTGGTTTACTTTTGCCCCAAAAGTTGCGCAGCTGACGTAGCATCACGTTTTAGTGCAACCTGCCACAAAATGTTTTAACAGTGTGATAAAAAGATAAAATTAGTACTCAGCTTACTGATCACAGCTAATACATTAGATGGAAAAAGTTCTTTGGAATTGCAGTGGACAAATAAATGTCATCCAGACTTCCTATTTAAAATCTACGCCCTATTGTCACGAAACAATGACCGATATCGAGAAAACCGATCGTTCCACTTAAAAGGAAGTGAACCTCGCTTATTTTAAGATGGGATGTCACTAAAACTTGAACAGTAAATTTCGCGCACAAGTTGGTTATCCACAAGTATCTCTCTTTAGTAACATTGCACGTCGTTTGAAATCCACTGTTACTTTTACCAACACAAATATGAATTTGTTTCTTAGCGTTTCTGTTATATATATATGCCAAGTCTCTTTTTAAACAGGTATCGTTCATTAAATGCTGAACAATATCAACTGAAGAAGCATAGTCTTTGTTGTTTTCACATTGACAACAGATCTAAAACATTAAAAATGATTTGCACAGAATATTACGGCATATAGCCGGTTACTCTGACTACGAGCGTAGGCGGCAGTGGAAGACCAGGATTCTTAGTTTTGAAAAGATTGGTCCTCGTCGGTGATTTAATATGATTTTTTTCCATTTGACACAAAGTCGTCCACTAGGGAATAAAAGGTTCGGATATTTGCACGCAAACTGTAAAAGCGTGAAAGACACGTTATTGTGTATCATTTTCAGAAAGTTCACTGAACGACCTCCAACGGTTTTCTACATGAACGCCGCAACATCCTTAAGCAAGAGTAACATTTCATACTTCACACAATTCAGCTAAACAATTTTATATTCATTAAGTAATTTTGCAACTGTGGAATGATTTGCCGTAGAAATGTCTTTGCACTCACAGCTCAAAAAATAATAAAATACATTTTTTTGAAAGGGTTTAGTCATTTTTTAACACACCGACTCTAACATTTCCCGTTTGCCCTTACTGAGATCTGCAGTTTCATGAATGCTCACCCAGTTTTGTTTTGTTTTCATTTTCACATATGGACCTAACATATCCTAATGTATTTTTATTTTTTAAAACACTGGAAAATAATTTTTCCTTATAGGCTCAATTCGTCAGGGAGATCAAAGTTCGTATATTTGATAAACTTTTTGAGCTCCGGATTGCTCATTTTACGTTGAGAAATATCAGCTGAATCAAAAGAATATAGGGAACACTTTAAAGTGCTGGAATACGAGGATGGAACTGGTTGTTCTGGTAGGGCTTGACAAGGTGTTACAGGCGAAGCAGCGACTATATGCTTATCGCTAGATAAAAGCTGTTACTTGGGAACGCTGATCTGCTTTTATAGAGTTCCCACATGGCTGGAAAAATAAAAAAATAAAACTTTTCCGTCGGTAGTAAGCGCGTTTTTAAATTTTACGACGTATTGCTGTAGACGGGAATTTATATTCATTTTGACTTCCGGCATTATAATTCACCATACTTTTTTAAGCAGTTTACAATGTCACAAGTGAATGAGAGTACTGAAACTACGTATATGACTGGACCAAATCATAATTAGAAACTGGTAAAAATGTTCATTTGAAAGCCGTGCAATTCGCAGAAGCTACTAATCGCCGTGGAAAATACTAAGTAAAACTACTGTCTTATCAGAATAACATGACCACCTACCTAATAATGAGAATAACCACCCTCAGGCCGGATGACAGCAATGAGACGGCGTGGCACGGACGCAATGAGGCCCTGGAAGGGTGCCCGAGGCACACGTGCGCATTCGGACTGCAGCAGAGCACGGAAAGTCCCGGAGATGACATGGTTGTGGGTCTGCACGTCGAACTCTGTCGATAAAAATAGTCCCACAAGTGCTCTATGGGATTGAGGTCGGGCGATTTCGACGCCTAAGGGAGAAGTAGTGTTCTTGGAACCAGTCAAGTAATCCGTTAGGGACGTGGTACGGCGCATTGTCCTGTTGGTAAACACCATCGCCACCAGGGTAAACGTCCAACATGAAGGGATGCATGTAGTCAGCGAGCATGGACAAGCAGCCATTGGCATTCAGGAACCCATTCAGTTGTACCAGCCGTACCAGGTCATATCAGGAAAACATCCCCCAGACATCCACACTGCCATCTCCGGTCTGTACTTGACCAACAAGCGTATTCAGTTCTTGGTTCTCCTGTATCTGAAGCCGTATCCGCCACTGTCAGTCACATCTGTGAAGTAGGAACCTCGATTCGTCAGAGAAGGAAACTTTTTTTTTTCCAGTCTTCCACTGTCAAATGACGGTAGTCTCATGCTAACTGCAGGTTTCGTTGCCGATGGACTTGGGTAAACATGGGCGCCTTCATGCAGCGTCGACACCGGAGACCCATGCGTAACAGGGTTCGCTCTACTGCTATCGGGAACACGTACCTGAGTGACCCAGCGTTCATTTGCGTGGTCGGATAATTAAAATTACATAATGTCAATTTTAATTTGAAACTTTTGTTTAGTCACTATTACCCTCTGGGTTTGCAACACATTTTTGGGTCGCAAAAATAAAAAACGTTGGTAACCACTGATATAGGAGAATGGAAAGAGCGGAGTAATAGAAAGGAATATATGTAGTAGTAAAGGAGCATACGCCTAGTTCGGAAGGCCATTCCGATGGCCGAGTGATACAAAGGTCTTGCTTCTAACCATTTGGATGAGATTAGTCCGGCTTCGAATTTCGGGTGAATCATGACTGGTGTGCTTACCCACAACTGCTCTGGCTCACTCCTCCCTGGAACCAGAGGCTCCAAGTTAGAAACCGATGACGGCTTACAGCTCTACGAGTTGCTCACCATGGCCCTTAAACCTTCAAACAACAAAATACCGCTTCGGGTGTTACCTATAAAAAAAAACCCTGGCAAAGAGACATTGTATGGTGATAAATTGAATGTTGTAGAGTAAAATGAATTAGCTTATGTGCTATGAAGAGAAAAAGAATATATTGTTGGAAGAAAAGAAAGGTAGTTGAATATACATTTGTTATGCAGAGCATGTTGTTCATTTGAACATCTCAGATAAATGTAGTGTATCTGCGCAATTTTGTCATCTATCTGGAAAAGTTAATCTGCACTAGGTTTACACTAACAAACCTAAATTTGTCATATATTGTTGAATCGGGAAGGTAAGCATCAAATCTACTACCACTCCCCTTTCTTTTGCTGTCCTGTTGTGAGGAAAGCGTTGGTCATGCCCTCAAAGATTTTTTGATAAACCTTGGGTCTCCGTTACGTCAGTTACCTGTAGTTTAGTAAAATTGTATCTTTCCTCCAGGGATTACACGAGATTTCGTAGTCAAGTCCGTATTTGGACACCGGTCGCGCTCCGCTGATTGATTACATCCTGCCTAAAGAACTGTGAATGGTCTTTGACTTTCAATATCTCGGGTGTGCAATAGTGGCATCTTTCGGAAAAATGAAAAATTATTTGAAAGTCCATGACAAAAGATAACTCTTTCCATTTAAACTAAAGCTCCATTCTTTCCCATGAACTGCGTCGGGGAGAAACGTCAAAGCAAAATGATCCATCCTTGCAGCAATAGAGTTCATGTTTTGTGAACTACATTTCATATAGTTTACTTAAAACCAATCTTGATGGAATAAAACATTTCTCACAGTGAAACTTACTGCATGATGCGAAGAAGTTTTCAGAAACTAAGAGAAATTGCAGGGTAATATAATTAACGACTATTCAATAACATTCATAGAGACGAAGGAAAATCAGGAATCTAAAATATAATAAATATGATTTAACATCTTGAACATTTTATTCAATATAAAAAGACAGTGGTAACTACAGAAAATTCCTGAAATTCAAGAAACATACATGATTTCTTCAGTGAAATTACGAAGCATATTCCTGATTTCAACAATTTCCGTGAAATGACGGATCTCATGGATTTTTCGTACGTGAATTGACAGAAATACACCGGTTGATCTTTCTCCGGTTAATAACAGAAAACTGCGGTTTGTAATAGGTGTTAACGGAAAATTCTGAATTTCCAGAAACCTTTCAACAATTTCTTATGTGTGTTAACGGAAAAACACTTCTCACTTTTCCATTTCCATATGACGGAAATTTCCGGTGATAGAGGTTCGCGGGGATACTCGAGGTTTGATTAATTGTTAAATTTCCATCATCTGTAGGAGAATGCGATTTTGAGGCTCTGCAGCGAGATCGGAAATTGTGAATAGCATATCGCATGATATTTAGGTTATTGTGGCAACGGATATCCACACCCTCCAGTTGAAGCACCAGCTATTGTACACTAGTGGCCAATATTGTGCAAACCTTTAGGAAAATTTGTATTCCTAATTTTTGATGGTTCATGTTTTGAAAAAAATCATCAAATTACAAATCGTTAGAAAGATAATTTAATGCAGAATGCATTGCTATAAACTGTGTTGAACAATATTTACTGTATCAAAGGTTATAGCCAAGTAAACAGAAAAAGAAAGCACATCTGCCTTACGTAAAAATAATTGGATTTCTCCTTAACTCAAAGCTGACCGATGAGGCTTATTATTCTGAGAGCCAATCAAGTGTTATTATGACACAAAATGGAACCAAGAAGTTCCTAGTATGAGTCAGCTCGTATTTCCAGGTGTCAGAGCTAATAGATCTCGTATTCAGTTTGAGCGTCAAGTTGGAGACTTTTTCGCGGATTTTTCTTTTCCTTGATAACTAAGCAGGCTCTGACTTGTAAGATGACGAGTAAAAAGGGTTGACTGTTACCTAGAATGCAATGTAAAATACTAATTTTGCGTGAAGAACGGTACACTTAGGAGGAAATTAAAAGAAAAGTAGGTGGAAATGTAACCATAGGAGGTATTTCTAAACTGTGCAAGAGGTATCCAGCAGACCGTCATTTCAAAATCAAAATGGAAAAGCAGGGGAAAATGCACAACAGCATGTGATGATAGAAGTAAAAGGTTGAGTTTAAGTGTTAAAAGAAAATCTGAGTCAATTAAAAGTGTGGTTTGAAGATAAGTGCTAGGCTTCTTAGATGCAGACTCAAAGATTTGTTTAAATTCTAGAATTTCAAAGAAAAAAGCAATTTCTGTTTCCCAAACAAAGAAGGAAGACATGGTGGGCTATAAAAACATGTCAGTTGGCCTGAGAAACAATGGGAGATGAAACCAGAATATCCATATTTGGTAGTGATAGAATGATGTATGTACGAATAAGAAGAAATGAATATTTGCTGCCTGAAACGCAGTACGGCTACCATGAAACATCCAGTTAGTGTTATAATCTTGAGTTGTATGACAGCAAAAAGTGTGGGAAGAATGTAATTAATAGTACTTTAAATGGTAAAATGCACATCATTGATATCCTTGAACCCAAAACTGAAGCCATCGGCAGGTGATATTTTCCAAAGCCTATATATTGCAACAGAATTTAGCTCCTTATGTTGCTGCTGTGTGCAAGAAGTGGTTTAAGGGAAATCATATTACACTGCTAGGTTGACCAGGTAATAGCCCTGACCTGAATCCAATACAAAATTCTGTGGAGCCGATAAAAGGAACTTGTTAGTCAGAAGCAACCAAGGAACACAGCACAACTGATAGAAGCAGTCATACAATCTTGGTTTCACATACGCATGATGAACTCAAAGGTTTAGTTCATTCCGTGGGAATCCGTTGTACGGCTGTAATTGCGGCAAAAGGTTTCTCAACTACGTACTAGCAGAAATATTGGGAAGCTATGCAATACGCTTTATCATGGTTTTCTATGTATAATTTCTTTTAAAATGCAATATTTTTAATAAAGTTGCTTCATTTCGTTCTACATTAAATTATTATTTTTTAATATCATTTTATGGTATTCTGGAAATGGCTGATGTGTGTGTTATGAGATATCAAACCTCAGAAATACAAATTTTCGGAAAGGTTTCTACAATTTTGGCCAGTAGTGCATATCGTGTTACCGTAAGAAACTAGATATTAAAGTATCTTATCATTTATTGTGTGATATCTATGTATCAGTATGTGGACCGCTGGACCCCTTAGCAGTATTATAGCTATAAATACCAAACCTTATATTTAGGAAATTTGTGAAATCATACATGTTACCTTTTTCTTAAACATAACGGAAGACACTATGTTTTAGAAAAATCTCGAGTTCCAAAGCATTAGGTTGCTTTGAAAAATCACTAGGGGAAAAAATGATTTGTAAAAGTCCTACATGACAAAATAAAATTATGAATTTTATATTTAAGGATTTTGACAAAAATATTTATGGAGTAATACATTTCACCTTTTTTAAAAATAATTCAAAACAATTCTCAGTATAAAAAAAATCTCGAGTTCCAGATCATTCATTTCCTTTGAAAAATAATCATGAAAAAAAAATGATTTCTAGTCTGTTCTAAAAATATTTTAAACCTATTCATAAAAATAACAAGCCCCTATATAAAATGACTGAGCCGCATTGATAGCGAAAAACATTTCATCACGCGATTCGAGCCCTCATTTCTACCTTAAACGTAATCAAGTAGTACTTGTCTTTCTAGAGAGTCTGTAGTATTTCTAGCTTGCTCCCTAGCTATACCGGGTTGCAGCAAAGGGCAAGGCAATTTTCCTTTTGTACCTCAGGAAAAAGTACCTGCACTGAAAAGTCGAAACCGCGGTTTTTAGAAACTCAAAAATTTCTGTGTAAAAACGCGAAACTTACTTTCTGAAAGAAAATGAGGTCAGTGGCTGCGGATGATCTATCAAAATACTGAAGTTTCCGTATTTATAAACTGAAGCTTTCAAAAGGGAAATTTCGTCAAATTCGGAGACCTGCGGAAAACTTGTACGTTACTTTTAGGAATTCGCCGTACATTCACAGCATTTATATTTTACAGTGTTCAGAAGTTCGATTCAGTATGAGTACATAAATTTTATTGCAGTAGCTGAAAATTAAAATGAACGAAATTTTCAAAATATTGAAAACCATCAGTTTTACAGGTTTTCAAATGTGCACGGCTATTTTAATGCACTATATTAGTCATAAAAATACCTTGAGAATGTTTGTTCTATGAGAAAAAATTAATCAAACTGAAGGGGCATTCATCTAGAGTAAACACTTCAGTCCTTATTTATGACTTCTGTGTTTATAAAGGACTGAAGCACTTGAGATAATCCAATTATCTCGAATAATCTTATGGCGTTTTCTCACGGCCTTCGTAATACTTCATCTCATTAGATGAAAGGCATGTCGTGTCCTTACGGAGACCACTTAAAAATATTCACTGGGCACGGTAGTTTTTAAAACAATGCACTCGACATAATTACTGAATGAAATTTATAGAAAGATCACAGGAAACTGAAAATCGAGATTTCTGAACCTGTGCTAAAAAATTTTTGGTAGACATAATGAACATTCACATACCCAAAAGATTAGAAGCCTTTCTGACAAGACAGGCACTGCCAATAAACATCAGTATACGCAAATGTAACAGTCACTTGCGCTGATGACGTTTTGCCTTGCCCTTTAAGAGCTCAAATAGATCATTCACCTGCAGTACCTGAACATGGGGGAAAACCCACAATCCAGCGGAACGCATGAATGATTTAACCGTAGACCCACCATTAGCATGAGTCACAAAAATCCAAAAGAAATTACTGCTTTCCTAAAAGTAACCATTTGAAAAATTTAGATAAGATAATCTTCGGTTTCCGAAAGACATGTGTGTTTTGTTTGCTGGTTCAACAACCACCGTGAAAAACTCGAAGGGCTATAAGGAAACCACCCTTCCCAAATTTAGGGTTACTGGTTCCAGGGAAGGGAGAAAGCTAGTGCCCTAAGACAAACAACATCCATGCTTCATCGTGATTTGAACCCATCTCGGAGGAATGAACCTCCGAGATTTGTCCAGTGGGCAAAGTCCTTGCGCCCCCGGGGTGGCTAGGCATTTGCTACCGAAAAACTAGAATAAACACTTTTAACTGACTGGAAAGAAATAACTTTTAGTTGGCTGAAATAAGACCGAACGAATATATGAGCTATTCGAAAAGTGGGCAGAACGCGACAGGAACGAGTGACCCTGCTCATCACAAAGCGTTATTTTCCCTTTACATTTTTTTTATTAAAAAAGTTCATTTAGGGGAAAGATTCACGCTAATCCTTTCTGACTTATTAGCTCTGAAAATACTGTAATAATTGCGACGAACCTAAGGTACGTTAAGAACCTAAATACAAGATGCCCGTGACACAGACACTAGCCCTTTTTTAATCATGTCTTATGGCAAGCAGCAGAGAAGAAAGGACTAGAAGGGAAAACTTATCACCAGTGACATGTTTACGTATGTTCGTTACTTCACAGATGAGAGGAGGAAACTTTTGGCGTAGCTTTCGTAAAACAGGCTGTTACCTGAACATTTTGTTTGGAGAGCCAGAAAAAAAATGGGCACCATTTGGTTAAGAACATCGGTAACTTAAAAGGTAAAAGAGCATGACCGTCGTGCTGAGAGGTGTATTGTACGGAAGAACAGGTCTTCTAGTGTGTAACAACTCACTGATTAATTTAACCAATTCCAAAAGCATCCCGTTTCAACCAGAACCATGCATAGGGACTTAAAAAGTTGGGTCATCGAAGTTGGCTGCCAAATAGAAAGCCACATGTTACCGCAGAAAACAGAAAAATCGCTCACGATCCTACCGATAACGCTGTAAATGGCAAATTAAAAGTTGGGTCTTAGAAGTTGTCTGCCCAATAGAAATCCACTTGTTGCCGCAGAAAACAGAAAAATTCGCTCACGATCCTACAGATAACGCTGTAAATGGAAAATTAAAAAGTTGGGTCTTAGAAGTTGTCTGCCCAATAGAAAACCACTTGTTACCGCAGAAAACAGAAAAATGCGCTCACGATCCTACCGATAACGCTGTAAATGGAAAATTAAAAAGTTGGTTCTTAGAAGTTGTCTGCCAAATAGAAAGCCACATGTTACCGCAGAAAACAAAAAAATGCGCTCACGATCCTACCGATAACGCTGTATATGGAAAATGGAAGAAAGTAATGTGGTCAGATTATCGCACTATACATTGTTTAACACTGAAGATCAGCATGCCTTGTGAACAAAATACAAGCACCTGGAAGTGGAACCATACTATGGGGATATTCTGTTGATACGGACTTGATCCGCTGATAACAGAGGAAGGTAAGAAGACATCCAGGGTATACCTGAGTGCTGTAGTTGACCAAATGCACCACCCCACGAGGTTACACTTCTTCCCTACATCTGGTGGCATCTTTATGGACGACAATGCAGCAGCGCATAGTTGCAGTTTCTAAATAGTATTTTGCGAAAGACTTCCATCATATCACCTGGCCTTAAAAGTCCCATGATCCCATTCGTATTGAAAATGTGTGAAATAAACTGGAAGAGCCGTTCGACGTCGATGTCATCGTGCGTCAAGACTGACAGAGTTTCGAAACATTCTGCTGCAGGCTTGCTGTTATCTAAAGACCAAACGAAATTCAAAAACTTCAGAAAATCAGTGCTGCATCACAAGCTTGTGAGAAAAGTTGCCCTACTCAATATTACGTGAAGTGAAGATTCGTTCGGTTTTTGTTTGGGGTTTTTTTACGCTTTCCAACCATAGGTTGAAGAAGCGTATATGCTCCAGCTTTGTCCGTCCATCTGTCCGTCCGCCCGCCCGTCGGCACGATAAATAGCGTAAAAATGGTTCGATTTCGACAAAATTTTATTATGTGGTAGGGACCACCTGAGGACCAACCCTATTGAAAATGGATGAAATGGGGTCAAAGGTCACGGCATAGGAGTGGGATCCATTCCCCTTATGAGTCATAACTTGCGTAAATATGGTTCGATGTCGAAGAAAATTTAGTATATTACAGATGACCACCTGTGAATCAATCTTATTGAAAATGGGTGCAGTGGGGTCGAAAGTCACGGCATAGGAGCGGGATCCATTCCATTGCCCTTATGCATTTAACGTGCGTAAATATGGTTCGATGTAGAAGAAAATTTAGTATATTACAGATGACCACCTGTGAATCAATCTTATTGAAAATGGGTGCAGTGGGGTCAAAGGTCAGGACATAGGAGCGGAATGCATTCCATTGCCTTTATGCGTCATAACGTGCGTAAAAATGGTTCGATTTCGATGAAATTTTATTATGTGGTAGGAGACCACTGGGGACGATCTTATGATGTCATAATCTCGCGCTTGAAATGTTGGCGCGCGGTCACGCCATCTGTCTCATTACGTCACGCATTCTGCGTATGTCCGTTCGCACGACAACTCGCGTAAAAATCGTTCGATTTCGATGAAATTTTAGTATGTGGAAGGGGACCACCTGGGAACGAACCCTATCGAAAACGGGACATTGTGGTCAAAGGTCGCGACGTAGGAGCGGAATCCATTCCACTGCTCTTATGAGTCATAACTAACGTAAAAAAGGTTAGATTTCGATTAAATTTTAGTATTTGGTAGAGGACTACTGGGAACAAACCTTTTGAAAATGGGCGAAGTGGGGTCAAAGGTCAGGACATAGGAGCGGAATCACTTCCATCGCCATTATGAGTCATAACTTACGTAAAAATTCTTTGATTTGGATGAAATGTTAGTATGTTGTAGGGGCCTGCCTGGGGACGAATCCTATTGAAAAATGGGCGAAATGGGGCCAAAGGTTAGAACACAGGAGCGGACTCTATTCCATAGCCCTTATTCATCATAACTTACGTAAAAATGCTTCCATTGCCATAAAACTTTATTATGTTATTTCGGAGGTACACTGAACCAGTTCTGTTAAATATAATCGAAATGGGATCAAAGGTCAGGGCACAGGACTGAGATCTATTTCACAGCCATTATCCTCATAACTTGAGTAATGATTTCTGGTATGTTGGAAAACGTATTATAATCAATGCACTGCATGATTTTACTAACTTGTTTGCAACTTCAAAATGTGTACTACTCCGCATCGCATCGTAAATCTTGGAAAATTCTCTTTAGCTATCTTGGAAATTTTCCTTTCCTATGATTTTTATGGAGGAAAAATGCTATTCTATGTCACCTGAACAAACAGATTAACTGTCGATTACGTTTCAGAATAATAAAGCCCCATTCCAGTTTTGTTTTCGAGGACTTAACCCCACTGGTGAGCATCTGACACTATGAAGGATCTCTCGTTCTTAATTTGAAACCACGGTTAAAGGAAAAGGTCAGAATATGTGCCATAGAACAGCAGCACCGTTCATGCTTCATCCAGGTTTCGAAGCCACGCCCAAGTCAGGCGATTTGCCAGAAAGTCGCAACTCTGACCGCTCAGCCTTGTGGACGATACTTCCACACACATCGCAAGTATTCTTGCAGTTCTTCACAAGAACTAAATTTTATTTTTCAAATTTTGTCTTATTCCAAACATGCAGCACTTCATTGAGAAAATAGGAAAAGAGAAAAATTCAAGAAGACAAAGTTCAATGGATTTTAACGCACTTTTGTGCAAAGGGACATCGGAAAACTACTTAAGTAGCAAATTAACTGCTGAAGAACAAACAGGGAGTTAACATGATTACATCAACGCCATGGTGTTTCAGTAAAACATAATGAAGAGGAACAAGCTAGCAGAAAACACAGCTTTATAGATTACATCGACTTTTAAAACACCATTATTGTTTCTCTTGAAAATGTAAAAACTGATTTATTTAAATAATTGCTCTGCTCTATAGGAACATTACGTTTTTAAACTTTTTCCTGTTGGAATAGTGCTCTTAAATTCTAACAGAAAAAAACCTTATTCAAAGACTTGTAAACAAGGAAATACCTAAAGAAGACAAAATCTTAATTCCGAAATTCTATTATTTTTGTCTTCTTGCTTTTCCCTTCCAATCAGTTGTTGCAATTCTAAGCGTTCTTTAGTTTCCTACATTTACGTTTCATTTCTTTGTTATTCCCTCATTGTCGGTGCATAAACCTTTTGTCTTTGCTGTTCTTTCCTGCTTTTTCTTTTTGCATTAATTCTTACCCCTCGGTGCACTTAGAATTCTCATAGGCATTTGCGTTTGCTTTGATTCCTTCCTTTTTTTTCATTTTCGATTTCGTTTTTCGTGTCGCGTGATTTGGCCAGATTAGCGTGCTTTTGTCCTTCCACAGGTTCTTAGAATCTGCGCTTTCGCTATTTTTATCTGGCCACGCGGTATCGCTTTGAAATTCATGTTAAACCTTTTGGCTTCATTATTCCTTCTTTTTGCTTACATTTTTTTCTTTTGTTACTTCAATCGAGATATTTCGTCGAAAGGTAATGCTCTCCTGCTTTACTTAGGCGACACGTTATTAATCAAAATTAATTCATTCCACTCGTGTCTGCTTTAACTTTTTTTTTTTTTTTTTTTTTTGCTTTTCGATGTTTTATTTTACTTTTTTTTTTTTTTGTCTTTCTACTCGCTCCTGTATTTTGCCGTGTTGGCCAGGGTTGTTAATTCATTGCTACAGCCTTCTGGCGAGCAATATATATGAATTTCTGCCTAAGAAAGAATGTTTTTCTCCCTTTGGTGGTTAAAATTTACAGAATTACACGATTTTACATTAACTGTTTTACTGATGAAAAGTAAAATATGATATAACAAAGAACCTTCATTGAAATGAAATCTAACACGAAAATTTTGTAGGCTTCAACGTAAGAATTTTGTTCCACTACTGAAAAAAAATTCTGCGCATGTGAAATACTGAATGAGATTAAATGTAATCTCAAAGAATGCGTATCTGAATACCATTAGTACAAGAAACATGCTGGACACACCGAAAATTATGTACAACGCATTGTTTTTATTTTGTGCGGTATCACTAGCTAGCTATACACTCAGTGAACTGAAATCATAGGATACCTACCAAGTAACGGGTAGGCAAAACTTTCTCCCATCACATAGATAGGCATTTATTCCACTAGGTAACGAAAGTTCAGTGCCTTGGCGACGCTAAGACACTTTCTCTAGGCTTAGCGACGCAAAGGCACTTTTTCGTGTTTAGTTGAGACGAAAAGCAAGGCAAAGGAATTTCTCTAGATGTGCATGTAAAAGGAACACTGATTTGCATCTAAGCATACTCGTACTTTAACAGAACAGTCTTATTTGGAAGGCCGAGAGTAAACTATCGGATCACGCAATAAGCGGCGATCCGACTGCTAGGAAGAAAATAGACATTCAGAAGGTAAACATGCATGTAGACAGAATGGTAAGTGGCCTTTTTGGTGGCGTAAGCTTCCCACCATTCGTCTGGATGGAACTGGATTAGAGTCCCGAGAGAGGCATGGGTGATGTGCTTGTCTTACAGCACTGCTTCTTCCCTTCCCTGGAGTTAGTGGCCTTAAATTAGAAGCAAACGACTGTTTAAAGCCCTTCGAGTTCATCAAGGCGACGGTCGTTAACCCCTCTCACCCCCGAAAAAGGGTGACAAGTGTTTTACGGTTGAGAAAGGCATTTCATCTAAACTCTCCACCAGTTCCAACAAAAGTAATCTTGTGAGCCCATTTTGTCATTCCTTGCGATGCAAAGGTCCGAGTGGTCAGAGGTACTGGCTTCTAGCCATTTGCTCAAGATTGACTCGAGCTCCGGGCGAGGCATGGGGGATGCTGGCCCTCACGGAACCAATTGTTCCAAATCAGGGATCGGCGACTATGGCTCTACATGATCACGGTGGTCATTACAACAGGGAAGAAAGAAAAACAGCAACGAAAAAGATACCCGCCACTCTTACCACATAATCTTAACAAGAGCAGCATATAAATTATACGTATTCAGTAAGACGGTTTCATATTATTCACATTGAACGTTTGGAATCGTATAGAATGATAGAACAGTATTTAAAGGGAAATTTAATGTTCTTAGCATTTATAAACCGCGGGTGTCCAGGTGGTCAACGTTCGTGACTGCCACGCAGAAGGCCTCGGGTTCGATCCCAGGCAGGTACGAACGCTCGAACCACTAAATATCCGCCGTGCGTCGGATGGACACGTTAAGCCGTCGGACCCCGGGCACTGGCTCCCGGTAATAAATAAGGGCGTCTACCACCACTTTTCTAACTCGCTTCCGTGTCACTTTTCTGTCTGGCACTCTAGCCCAAACTTCTAGCTTCCTATTTCTAAGGGTTGTTTAAGACCTGGGGGTCAGACACTCCCTAAAATCCTCTACATATGATCTGACCTTAGCATCTGACTAGCACGAAACTTATCTTTCATTTAAAATTGCTCCAGTTAAGCGATTTTAATAAAAATTAATAAAATAATTAGTAATAAAATTTTACTAAAAATACTAACATTAAAACTAATGAAAATTTTAATAACTTTTTCAAAAATTTTAAGGGCCTTCTTTTTGAGTTTGTCTCACTTAATCCGTTCATCGGCAAGGTACTTTTTTTTAGCAACTATCTCATTGCGAATACGTTCCCCATGTATTTCCATCCATGCTTGCTCCACTGCTGTCCATAACGTTATTACATTCCTGGGAGAAGAATCCAAAGCTCGAACGGAACTTTCCACATAACCAAAAAGATTTTTCACAAGATTAATATCCGGTAAACCAGGAGGCCGTTCCTGCGTGGGAATTTCTGACAAATGCTCTTTTAGTCACCACGGCTCTGAGAGCAGGCGCATTTTCCTGTTGGGTGCATTGTGACCATGAACGGGTGGAATTTGTTTGGATTGAAGGTTTAACGACCACCG
The DNA here is from genome assembly GCA_039090855.1 of Macrothele yani. Lineage (NCBI taxonomy): Eukaryota > Metazoa > Arthropoda > Arachnida > Araneae > Macrothelidae > Macrothele > Macrothele yani. The sequence goes on along the minus strand of CM076989.1, from coordinate 61,963,191 downwards.
TGAGTAACTCAATGGGCTATAAGGAATCGCCCGACCAGTATTGTGGTAACGAGGAGAGTTTGTTTCCTTGGTGGTTAATCGACCACCGTGTGCAGTTCAATGGGCACGGTGGTCGATTATTGTCCTTAATTTAAGGCCATTGGTTCCATGGAAGGGAGGGAGCCAGTGCCATAAGACAGACAATATCCATGCCTCACCCGAATTCGGACCTGGACACAACTAGGGCGAATGGTCATAAGTCATCGCTTATAATCACTGCGCCACCTGGGATGCAAATGGTCAGCAACGATGGACACGTAGCGTGTGCCATTCAGAGATTCATCTAGACGTACCAGAGGTACAAACGTGTGCCAGTTGAACACGCCGGACACCATAACTCAGCCTCCACTAGCTAGAACATTTTTTGTTGGAACGCCAGGTGCATAACTTAGTGCTGTTTTCCCCAGGTTCACACACTCCCGTCTGCGTAAAATAAATGGAATCGGAACTCATCGGACCTAGAGACCAGTCTTTAAAGATCCATGGTCAAGTGCGGATGTTTTTTCGCCCAGTATGCGTGCTCTCCACTCCTGTGGTGTGGTGTTAGCAAAAGGCCACTGGTGTGTTGGGGGCTCACATAACTTATTACGGCTAATGATAGCCTGATGGTCTTCGTGGAAATTTCAAGCACCTCGCTCCTTGAAATCGGCGATTTGTACCACTCTCCAGTTGTTTAGTACCCTGTGAGAAAAATGCCAACAGCGAGGTTCATTCACCACCTTTCTCCACCCACGGTACGATGTTTTTCCGGAAATGCCTTATTAATGTTACACTCTTGATACTGTGTAACGGGAATATTACAATTCCTATGCCACTTCCAGGTTAGAGTGAGAGTGACCCATGCTTAGGGCACGCACCATAATCTCTTTCAAACTATTAACTTACGATGTTCCTCCATACTCACATCAAATTACGCTATACGTGAATGCAGTGTTGTGCTGCTACCTATATATCTGACAAGCGGTTTGTTCGTACTCTAACGAGAGAGATTACCACGTCGCGTTGCCTAGGAATCTGGTATCACAAGATTTGTCCTTTCAGTGTATAACAAAGAAATACATGAAATTATATTACATTTTAAGTATATTTAAGAGCTATGCACGTTGCTTTTATCAGATTTATGTCACCGTTGTTAAATGAAATAAGGATATGGCACAAAAATTCACAAGATAAAGCAGAAAGTATTAAAATTTGTTTTAGTACGAGCAAAAAAGATATTTGCCACCCAGATGGGCGAGGGGCTTGTGACACTGGCTTCTGACCATCCTTCCGCGATGGTTCTGGGATAGAGTTCCCGGATGATGCATTCCAGACAGCACAGCCTTGCAGTTTAACGTAGGCCCAACACAGAACCACCATCTGCTGTTCCTAAATCATGGTAGCTCAGTGTTGGGCCTACGTGAAATTGCATGGCTCGGCCACCTTCGGTGGCGGCTCGGCTTGTCTAATAACCTTGGCTATATCCTTTCTCTGCAATACCACTGCCTTCAAAATTAGGAACGGGCGACTACTTAAACTTGAAAATTTAACATGCAATTCGCTTTAAGTTGTTACAAAACCTGATTTGGAACTCATGTCATGTGGTTTATAAAAGTCTTTTCCTTAGTCAATAACCACCAATGGCATTAGCCTGTAATTAGCATACTTTGAATATTTATGCTAGCGTGGTTCGACCTTGTTAGGACTTGATAAAAAAAAAAAAAAAAAAAAAAAAGACATCTCGAAGTTAAACGACGACCATGATCAACTCAAAAGGCTATTATCAATCATCTGTCCCTAATTCGAGTTACTGGTTTCAGGGAAGGGAGAGAAACAGGGCAGTAGGGGCAAGAATACCACCCATGAGTCATCCGAGACTCCTACCTGAGCCAACTCGGACGACTAGCCACAGAACAGCCTCTGACCTCTCGGGCACTGGGGTGGCAAAAGAAATTGTATAACGAAGCATAAATAACTTATGAACGAAGGTGTAATTGTTGCACTTTGAAAAACGTTCTGCCAGTACACAGCAGGGCCACCACCAAGAAGTGAAGTTGTTAATCGTGCTAATCTCCTTTCCGGTTATTATGTCTGTTCCTCGGAAGGGTTCGCGAACATGAAGTTCTTCCTTAAATTGAAAACGAAATGGCAACTAAAAAGGATCACAAGCTGATAACGTTAGGCGGATCTGACAGTCTGGAAAAAGTGGCGCTGTACAAATCGCGTAACGAGCATCCATTTTCTGAGTGAGAACACTGTACGTGTGTGTGATCTGGAAGAAACTTGCAGTTTTACAATTCAAGAGACTGCGACAAACAGCGCAATACTTGTAGATTTCCTGAGGAAATCTAGGAGGACACACCCTATCTGGCACCTTCAATATTTTGCTGTTTCCCACTCAAACAGAAGACAGACTTCGAAGTATTCTTTCTAGGAACGGAAAATCAAAGATGGCAATTTGAACGAAATTAACGGTTTTGGATATAGTTTATATAAGGAGTTTAGGTTTTACTTTTTGTTTTATTTCGGGGTTTAACGACCATTGTAAGAAGCTATATTGGTTTTAGCAGTCGACCATCTAATTTGGGATTGCTGGTTTAATGCAAGTGAGAGATTCAGTGCCGTAAAACCAACACACCACCCAATTCACATCCGGCACTCGAGGCCAGGGCTAACTCGAGCGAACAGTCAGAAGCCAACGCTTAGGTCACTTCGCCACCAGGGAGGCGAGGGGTTTCAATTTATTATGCTAGCCTTTTGACTGACCTTGCGCAGAAATGTAGTCGAGCTAAAGAACGACAGACTCCATATAAGTCAAAGATTGGACCTCCAGTAAGGAACAGCCACAAAGCCTTTTACATAAGCAATGCAGTTTTATTGACAGACTTTTTAACATCAAATCTGTACTCCAAATGGTAAGCACGTTTTCAGTCACAAAGGGTGTTTTGCGTGTGAGTGTTCTCTTGCCGTTGAATATTAGCTAAATCAATATACAATAATGAAATTAAAAAATTGCCTTTTCACTTCCCCCCCCCAATCATGTAGATGGAGGAAGGTATGTTTTTTTTTCGCTTATCAAAACATTTAATATGAATCAAACTTCATCTTATACTTACCTCAAATACAAGACATACGAGTGATAATCTAAATTATTTGGTAATTAATTGGATGGATATGTTAACAAACAATCATTGCATGTATTAATTAATCTTTAACCCATTTGTTTTGTCTGTTTGCCGCCTCTGTGGCGCAGGGGTCCAAACGATGGCGTATGGTCATTCGTCCAAGAAGGGTCCGGGTTCGAATCCCGGTGAGGCACTGGCTCTCTCCAATCCATGGAACCAGTGACTAAGTGAGGAACCGGAGACTGTTTATAACACCTTGAGTTGCTCATGGTGGTCCTTAAACCTCCAATAAAAAAAAAAATTACCGTTTTTTTCTCTATTGATATTTTTCTTTGAACCCATTTGGCCAAAGAGCGCCATCTAACAAAACAGCATGCACGATAAGAATTGGCTTGGTCCATTACGAGGGAAATTCCTTGTCAACTGGAATTCTTGCTGACCCAATGGAGTTTAGCAGTCGGTGTGAGTGTGTGAAGTAGTGCCTAAACGAGTAACACTGAACACGATAATTCACAAACTTTTTCTTACAAGTAATAACTTAGGTACCTAGTACATACAGTAACAGTCCAAATTCGAAAGGCCACCCGGTGGCGCAATGGTCTAAGCGATGGCCTCTGGTCATTCGTCCAAAAGCGGTCCGAGTTCGAATCCCGGTGAGACATTGATGTGTTAATTTTACGGCACTGGCTCTCTCCCTTCCCTGTAACCAGTGACCCTAAATTAAGGACGGGCGACTGCTTATAGCCCGTTGAGTTGATCACGGTGGTCGATAAATCTCCAATCAAAAAAAAAATTCGAGAGACAAGCCCCGATGAATGAGACCAGTAAAAACTTATGATAAAAAGATACAAACGCATTTCTTATAAAGAAATCTTTGGGCCTGAGTTTTTCACAGTCCAGAACTGTTAATTAAAACACAGCCGAAGGGAATAAAGCTCAAATTAATACCTCTTCCGAATAAATTAGAAAATACAGGAAGAACCGCTAGTAATGGTTATTAATAAAGCCAAAGCACACTGTTTTGGTAGGAAGAATTTGCAAAAGAAAGCTAGTTCCAAGGACTAACACATGTCAGATAGCAGATACAGAACATTACTAACTAGTAACAAACGCATTTTCTAAAAAAGGTGTCATTTAATTACATATATAACATAGCGCAGTATAATCTCAATAACATGATTTGTGTTTCCTAGCTAGCTAGCTTACTTAGTACGCTATAGTATATCGGAAAGCTATGTATATGTTACACATTCCTCGCTTAACATCAAGTCTTTCTAAAGAATGGGTTTTAAAGGAGTTCATTGGGACATCATTAAGGCACCACAAAAAAGAACATGGCTTTCATTTTTCTCAAAGTATCATGTTAGCACTTCTAACTCTTATGTTAACATAATGTTGGAGGCAGTATTTAAAAATGAAGGCGAGGCAATATGGATTACTTGAACTTTTCAGTAGTCAGACGAATCAGTTTTTATATCCTTAATATACAGTACTTCGTTATGGCATCTTTATTTTAATGAACTCATCCTCTATTGTACCCATCTGGTATGGTTTCTGCTGAAGTGCACAGCACAAACAAAATAGCACTGTGCTGCTACAGAGTGCAATTCAATCCTCTCGTGTCTTTCTCAATGAAAGTCAGCTCTTCCGTTTTGCAACGTAAGTTGAGCTTTGTGTGTTATTACAACACTAAAACGTTCCCAAATGTACGAATCCGGATTCTGTAATCAAATTTCAATAAAAATGTGGAATAATCTAATTGGAACTTTCTTTTTAGATAATTGTCAGGAGTTTAATCTCCCTCAGATCATTTTTTATTAAATTCTACATCTAGTTACCGAAACACAAGTATTGCTGAATGTGACTCCTGTACAAGATGTTTCACAGATAATTTCAAATTTTGAAGCTCTAACCCTTGATACGTGTATAAGAATGAATGCCAATTAAAAAAAATATCGCTAAGGAAAATCGTGGTCCAGGCTACCACTGACACCGAAAGTATGGGACAATACAAAAAAAACAAAAAAGAAAAAAACAAGAAAATACGACACTGAATTTTCGGTTGTAATGAGCGCGTCATTTGAATCCTTTTCGACGCGAATTCAAATTTATTCAAAGTCAATACAACCGCTTAGAAAAAATTCTACTGGATTTCTACAATCGATAAAACATCCAGAAAAAATAGAATGTTACGAAAATTAAATGGCGCACAAGATGTTTCTCTTTGCAGAAGTAAAATATCGGAGAAAAACAGATTATCAAATTGAACAGTTAAAAGAAGAAATACAGAAGGAAGTATGAAATAACTACGCCTTCTAGCGGAAAAACTTGGCATAATGGTAAAGTTGAAAATAGACAAAATGCCTTCATGGCAGAAGTTATGCTAAGGAAAAATAACTTTTTAAATACATCTCCCGGAAGAAGAGAAAATCTCTGCATTATTTAAAGATAATGCTCCACATCTCTATTGTACTGAATGGCACACAGTAAAAAATAAATTTCTCAATAGGGTTTTTAGAAGCGGAGATACAGCTGCAAACAAAAGTACATACATACATATACACACACACTCAACGTACTGGCAAAACTGCCAACTACTAAAATACTAACCTAAAGTGTTCCACAATGTTAATGGCATCCGACGTCAATTTTTTTTTTAAAGTCGCACATTTGGAAGCAGAGATATTAAGAGAAACAGAATAAATAAAACCCCTAGCGGCGAAATTGTGTATTAGTTTGGGAAGAAAATACTATTAACAAAAAAAAAAGTGTATCTGACCGGAAATGAACGGTTGTTTTCGGGTTTTTAGTCCAGCAGATATTGCTGTAAGCGGAAACTAGAACTTAGGCCCTCTAGTGGCCAACTTATGCATTAAGAAAAATTTGAATTTATATGAGAAACATTTCGCAGCCGAAACGCTCTTCAACAAAAGAATTTTAAAAAGCGAACTCTTACAAGCAGAGAAATCGAAAAAAACAAGATACGCATTTACGCACCCTGGTGGAAAAGCTATACACTGTTTTAAGGAGAGTATTATATGATTTTCCGAGGTGAGCGGTATCGGTCCACGGAAGAATGTTTTCAATCGAGTTCTCAGAACGTTAGATATTGCTGCAAATACATCAGAAGCAGAAATAAACACTTACGCCACCTGGTAGACAAACCATTCTTTATTAAAAATTAGATGCAAAATATTTCACATCAGGAGCTGTATCGGCTGCTGGAAGAATTTTTCAAGTCTGAGTTTTAGAAGCAGTGCTATCGTGGAAAAACACTAACTTTACGCCTCCTAGTGGAAAATCTATGAATAACTTGAGAAACACACTGTACCTAAAAGTTTTCGTTATAAATCTCACCGGAAGGAAAAAGATTCTTTCAATTGGATATTAGGAGGCAAATACGTATATGGAATAAAATTAATTTTAAATTCGATATCTGCATTTACGCCATCTTGCGGCGAAGTTGTGCATCGGGAAAAACCGGAATGCAGGGAACCACTCTCATATTTCAAGCTCCCCAATGTAAAAATAATTTTTCAAATCGGACTAATAGTTGCAGAGATATGGTGTCCACATACGGGCCGATCGGCGGACAAACCGATAACAAACACGATATTTTTCTTTTTTTTTTTTTTTTTACAAAAGACGTGCTAAACAACATTAACCTACAAAACAAAAATAATCCCTCAACCCAAATAAAACTGGCGCGTGAAAGTATTAGTGGAGCATTGGAAATTTTAGGCGACAAGAAGCCCGCAGAACGTTTCCGTTCTAACTTGCCAAATACAGGGGTGATTTGCCTTAACAAAAATTAAAGGACATTTAATACATGACAGAAGAACTATGTACAGACTCAAAATACATGTGAAATGCAGGCTTCGGCTACATTTATTTAGAACAACTTTGACAATACTACTTTACCTAGGCAGGAGAGAAGTAGACCTGACTCAAAATAAAATTTCAACTTTTTTCATCAAATTACCCCACAGGCAGAACCATTTCAGAAATACCCAAGTCTCCCCACAAAAAACAAACACGGAGTCCAAAGTAAATTTTGAATGGGTAGTGGTTCGAAGTAAGTTACAGCATGACATAAGCCTGTTTCAATTAGGACTTGAAATAATTTGGTATGTGGCCTTTGCCACTTTAGCTCAAAATTCCTTGACCAATAGACCAAAACAAAATTCAGCACACCTTTATTTGATAGCAGATTACTTTATCATACAGCTGAGCATATACAATTCACATAGCATGTTTTCTGATTACTCCAACGCAGCCTAAGATTCTTTTACTATTAGCTACCAATAAGGTATGAAATTTGGCTACTTTGGCCCTAGCTTTCACATGAAAAAAGAAGAAAAAAAAACCTTATCTTTTTGTTACACCTACCATCAGTGGCGTATCAAAGGAGGTTACGGGGTTTGATACCCCCCCCCATTGAGGGAAGACTGAGCACAGATTTAGAGCGATGTATATGTGTATACGAGGCTTTCACCAATTAACCAACCCATGGACCCCCCTCTTCAGAAATTTCTGTCTGTGCTACTGCCTACCATACAATCATAAAGTAATATTACACACAATATGAAAACAACAAACTTCCACGTTACAATTCGCCGTTAAATTAGCCGGCTCACCGCTAAAAATTTAAGTGTTAATTTTTCACTCAATGCATTTTCAATTTGCACAATTTCTCTTTACCTTACTTAAACTTATTGTACCAAACGTTTGAGCATAATGTCTGTACATTAGACATTTTCTTTTCATCAGAGTTTTTACTGCATCTTACAGACCATTTTTATGTTTCATGCCCTACACACCAGTTGCTCAGAACTGGGTGAGCTATTAGGAGGCCTGGGGGGGGGGAGCTAATAACATGATAGGAAAGGGCGCGGAATCACTGTTGAAGTGCTAGGCAGAACTTTTGGCGAAAACTTCCTTTCATGCGAATTTTATCCAAAGTTGATAATATTATCCCTTGTCGAAGAAAAGTTTTCAGGTGTATACCGTACGTAGTATTTTTGTTCAACGTACGTGGTATGGGAACCATGGATACCAATCTCTATGGCAATTTACTATTTCTTTGAAATTGTTGATTAAGTTTAAGACTTTTTTCCTGTCATAAGGCTGTTTCTGAAGTTTTGTTTATAGCCTGACAAGGGATCTCCCACCCCCCTGTCATCTTTTAACTATAATTATAAAAATGGTGCGTTTCTACTATTCTCTTAGAAATTCGCTTAGAGGACTGCCTTCATATTACAGAAGTATACACACTAAATTTAAGGAAATATCCGTTTTATATATATAATAAAATTTTTACGTATTCGAAAAATTCAGGTACGTTTATCCAAGTTCCCTGAAATCTTCGACGGTCGCATCAGCCGTGTGTTCTAACAGCCTAAATATTTCAGGGGAGGGGGCTAAATAAAGGGTGGACGCAAAGAAATGTTGGTTATGCTGAAGTCCACCCGAACCCACACGTAGCGTCGCGCCTGCTACACACTCCACAGATAAAAAAAAAAAAAAACAATTAAATGAACCTTTTTAACAGCTCACCATCAAATAGTTGTACAGGGGGGAAACACCTTCTTTGCTAAATAAAAGGAGAAAATACTAGAATTTTTTTCAGTTTCAGCTGCACCCTCTGTCAACGACGACGGTGCTGAGTCGGTCTCGGGCTGATTCTGAAGAGCCTCCGAACAGTGAATGTCCAGAAAGAGAATCAAAATGAAGGAACTTTCCTTTACCTTGTCTGTTCTGAGAGGATGGTGAGAAATCCAATGTTGCGGCAGCGCAATTCCCAGGGGCTTAGGGCAAACTTCGCTGGAGTTGCAACTTCGAAAATACTCCAATATATTGCGAAGACTCGGTGAGAGAGTTCAGAAGTAGGATTCACTGACGCGACCAAAATTTTCTCTGGGACTCGCTGGTTGGCAAACAACATCTGGAATTTAAGCAGAGTGGTTCCATCTCGGGCATAGTTTCCTTTGGCTCTGATGCCGTTGAGCAGCCTTGGTCGTCCCGGTCACAACTCTGCCAGCCGTTCGACGTAGAATAATACCATTCCCTTACTCGCCTTTTACTTCCTGGCAAGAGATAGCCTTCTCGTTGCTTCCACCGGAGCAACATTACTGGAGGTCAAATAAGCTATTACATCTATCTGAAATTCTGCCTGCGAAAAGGCGACTGAACGGAAACTTTGTGCGGAACACAAATTCCCAGCTAGCATCTACAAAATTTTAGAGCAAGAGCAGAGAAAAAGGTGAGACCGTCTGTCTATAAACTGCTGGTAAAAATGCCGCTTGAATGCTCTCTCTGTGTCCAGACGTAAAATTACCTAACCGAACGTTAAAAAAAGCGACTATCCCGTGTCAACACGCTATTGGTTGACGAACGATGACCTCAAGAGACAGAGCGCGCGTGGGGAAGTGAGGGGGTGAGAACGCTGAAATTTTCTCCCTGCATTAGCTAACTTATGTAAACCAGCGCGTCTTATTCTCGTAGAATCGGTCGACATGGAGCCGTGGTGATCAGCAAATAGGCTAAAATGTTCGCCTTTTTGGAAAAGAACAGACGGGGTGGATGTCTTAAAGGTTACAACTTGGAAGTTACAGAGGAATACCTAAGGTTAAGGAAAAACATCCCCTGGAACAATGAGATGTAGAAGCAACTGAAATTTCCAAAGATGGCGGGAAAAATTGTGATCTCGAACTTTGGCAGATAAAAAGAATGCACACAGAAATACTCAAGTTAAACCACACATACACCACTAACCATTTTATACTCAAAATTAGTAACACTTTGTTTCCCTAAATGGAAAAATTTTGTCCGAGATAAAGTCCTATTTCCCTGAGTTTTTTTTTTTGGTTTTTTTTCAAAGTTATTTTCTGAAAAAAAACCTTAAAACAAAAAAGAGCAATTATTTAAATCACACAGATATTCCGGGGATAAAAACTGTACCCAAAAATATTACTTAATATAAGTTTACGGAACATTAACGCTTATTAAATTTAAAATTAAAATACGTCACTACACTAAATTTCTAATAACATCAGATTAAGTTCGCTACGGAAATAAACTAACACTAAAATTTCAAATTACATAAAAATTATTATGATTACACGGAAAAGACACGTTTATAAAAGAAACACCAAATTTACAAGATTGCTGCAAAAAAGGAAATCTCGCTATAGAGAGAAACGAAGGAAAGAATTCCTTCATTTTTCTTAACTTTTTTATTTTTTCGAGGTGAGACAATGTGTTATTCAAAAAATTTAATTAATTAATGAAACAAAATCCTAACTCTCGAAGAGAGTGCGTAGATGCGTTCATGATTCGAGTGAAAAAACTGACCCTGATCTCACATTCGAGAAGCCAGTAACGCATCACCTTTTAGCGTCCATAACGCCCGAAACGCCCTTAATGCAAACTACCACGACCGCCCGAAAACGGCCGTCTGGAATGAGTACGAATTCCTGCTCACACCTGTTCTTTGAATTCACACAGCTTCTACGGTATTAGCAGAAGTCCCCCTCAGTCTCCATTGATGTCGGTAAACAAATAAGTAAACCAGAGGTTGGTATCTTCCAGAGAGATAGTACTTACCCTTTATGACATCGTTTACCTCATCTGTGAAAGAATGCAGTAATGGCTCCCGGAAAACGCCTGTAGGTCAAATCACATCAGGACTACAGATAGTTTCGTATGGTAACAGAGCACTAATCCTTATTTTGTTAACTTGTAAAGGGGAGGGGAGAAAATATCAAAGCCGCAACGGAAAGTTTCGGGCGATATGGCATTCTGAGCAACCCAAAATTTCAGGGCCTGGCCATTAAAATGTTAACTGATAGTGTGGAATTGGCGGGGAAAGTATTTATCCCCAGGGATGCGATGTATATGGTTTTGAGCACATACACTGCTAGACATTGAAACTTCCCCGTCCATAAAGATTCAGCCAATTCAGCCGAAAATCGCCAGATACGTAGAATATGACGTGATAACATATGATTTAATTTCCAAGGTAGTCATCGGTTCGACAGGCTACAAATCAGCAATCACGTGACTGCAGTCAATATCTTTGTGACCACCATGATGTCAAATACAATCAGTCACATGGTGTGGCGTAGAGTTATTCAGCCCTCTGATGGTGTTCTGGAGTAACTGGGACCAAGCAACATTTACATCTTTCCCATAATCCAGGGACATTCCCGGAAGGCTTTCAGGAGAGGTCCAATGAGACCTAAATGTCCGATGGGTGAAAGCGCCGGAGTTTCCGCTGGCCATGGAAGTATATGGACCTATTATAGGCACGCTGAGGAGATACTATCAATGTGTGGCCAAATATTATCTTCCCGGTCTCCTGGATACCACTCAGAAATGTGAAAAACACGTCACTTACGTGCTGACGGGCTGTAATCATGCTCATTATGCGTACCAAAGGCGACCGGTTATCTTAAGTAATGGCACCTCATACGAGGATGACCCGTTGGTGAGCAGTGTTCTGCTCGGGGACAACAGCTGAATCGTCCCTGCGGGCAGTCAAACACGACACCCGTCGAACCCGAGGCAGAATCGGTACTTATCGCTGAATATGACACAGTTCCATTCCTTTCGTGAAGCAGCATCACTGCTTAACCACTTCAGCGTTGGTCGGTGATATCTTCCGCTCAACCGCAGTGGACACAATGGTGTTGAGAAATCAAATCTGCCTCGGCCAATTACCGGTTAACCACCTGCGTACTGACGGCGATGTCCTTAGTTGTAGCTTCATCCCATCGAATGCACTCTGCAGTAGCTTGTGGCTCAGCAATTTCCTGACGATGTATGCACAGATTGAAGCGTTCTGACGTCCACCTGACTGCACCGGTCCCTCTACGCGATTTGCGGTGCCTTTCTGCACATGGGCCGAAATTCTGCTAAACGACTGAGCAGCTTTACGGAGGCCTTTCCTCTATTTCTCCCAAATGCCATAGCTAGTTATAGGAATAGCTGAGAAGCATCATGGTCTTCAGATGTGCTGTACTAGCCCTCAACGCACTTTATATCTCGCCAGTATCATGGGATTGGTTGCATACCAGAACGATTTGCACATCCCATCTTCCTGCTGGCACCTACCAATTTGTATGCCATTATACTGACTCTTTCTGTGTGTGGCAATTTCAATGTCGAGTAGTGTACATACAGACTTTTGACATGGATACGTCTTAAAAAACTGTACCATGGGGGTACCCTCTAGGAAAACTTGACCGACATAATTTTTTTAGATTGATCAAATGCTTATAATTTCTAAATTATAGCAAATACCTAAAATCTAATAACTGACATAAAAAAGTAATAGCCAATGATTCTAAAAATAACAATTTCAAAGTCATGCGCATGCGCGGGGAGAGCATCAGCCATTTTGGGGTCGAATACGCTGAGTCAGGAGCCTTGAAATCAGTATAACTCGAGATCGCCTAGAGGTAAGATCTTGATATCGGTCTCAAACGACGATTCGCCTGGAGGAGATCGATCGAAAAACCAATAATTCATAAACATTTAATAAGTACTTTATAAGTTATAAGTGATAAACAAAAAGATATTAGTGAGAAAATCAAAATGTCTAAATATTTGAAGCAAAAGTCCAACTCAAAATACTGCAAACGTATATCAGAAGAAAGAAGAACTCAAAAGGTATCGATTAAAGCCTAAAACGACTAATGCAGTACGAAGTAGGGCTTTTAGAAAGAAGAAGAAGAAAGACGAAGCGGCGCAACGCGTGGAGCCACAAACAAGCACTTCTACAGCTAGTACATGTGAATCCAATGGCGGACCTACATTTTTGGGGCCCTAAAGCTTGAACTGTTATCGAGGCCTTTTCGCAACCAGCAACGGGTTTGGGTAACCACTGTTATCTTCTTCAATGAGGTTGTTCCACGACAGATCACCACAAAAATTTGAAAAATTTAACCACTACAACTCATATTTTGATTAAAATTGATGTACTCGATTATCTCACATGTCACTAGTGTAAAAACAAATTTCTATGCCTTACAATGTTCGAGTTATGGGGGGATGAAAATTAAGGAAATGTTATATACATGCTTGATGCATCATAGAGCGATGAAATAAAACGTGGATAAGACCACAGTCAGTATAATCTTTTACTTTAGACGCCTCTGAGAATACATACTACATGACACACATTTTACAAAATACTCTTTTTTCTGTTTTATTTCTAGCAACATATTCACGTACAGTTTTGTCATATGAGAGCTTCCTTGCAATGTCATTTTCTAGAGACAATATGCATAAGAAATTTAAGCAAGTTTCAGTCATGGTAAACCTAAGTTTTTTTTTTTTTAATAAAGGATTGCTCTGAAAATTCTTTTCTGCTTCACAGGTCGTAATGGGCATTATCAAGCACAGCTTAAGCACAGTAGTAATATTGGGGAGCACTTCAATTAGTTGTTGCTGACAAATAAGCTAAAAAATTTCTCCGCATTGCATTTTAGATGACGTGTTTTCTTCTGTGTTCTAGGATTTCCTATGGTGCAAACATTCTTTGAACTGGTAGCACTCGTTTACTAATTTGTAGTCAATATCATCTTTGTAATACGATACTATAAGTTTAATACTCTCCTCATCAATTTCAGAATTGTTCACCAATTCTGAAAAGAACTTGAACCTTTTCACAATCTGCTCATATGGGTGAATCCTCTTGTGTAACAGGATTATCAAGCAGTCATAGAGTTCATATAGCCGCCCCGGTGGCGCAGTGGCCTTTGATCATTCGTCCGAAAGGGGTCCGGGTTCGAATCCCGGTGAGGCATGGATGTTGTGTTTGTCTTACGGCACTGGTTCTCTCCCTTCCCTGGAACCAGTGACCCTAAATTAGGGACGGGCGACTGCTTATAGCCCATTGAGTTGCTCAAGGTGGTCGTTAAAACTCCAACCAAAAAAAAAAAAAAAAAAAAAAAGAGTTCATATAGAACTTCTATCCGAAATTTGTCGCACGTCTCGAAGAAGATATACCACTTGTTCCATCTGAAAATGTCCTTGTAACAATGCGCTTGGAAGCATCAGAATAACTTGAGGTGATATCTTCACACAAACCTTTTGCATCTGATTCATAGTGTGCAATCCTATCGGTTGAATTTATCTGAGTCCTTTAACAAACAAAAGTAAGGATGAAAGTAGAAGATAACCTTCAAATACAACAAAACCAGGGGTTTGCAGTTTCTTATTAGTTTTGTTGAATCGCTCCAGCACTTCTTCCCAAACGACTGCTAAAATTGCATATTCCAGCTTTATCAACTTGTGATATAAATCATTTGCATCTCTTTTACATTCAGGCTTCTCTTCTAAGTCTTCAAACATATTTTCGAGAGCTTGTAAAATACCGACATAGCCATTTTTAATTTCCCGAACTGCTTTATAGCGTGCAGACCATCTAGTTACACTTAGGCTCTTTAAAAAAAATGTAAATTGCCCTGTGTGTTTAAAATCCCCTTTCTTCGTGGAGATCCAGAAAAGAAAACATACAGTTTCTGCAAAATGCCAAAATAGTCAACACCTTCAGGTACAGTAGACACTGTCCTTTCTCCGACAAGGTTAAGTGACTGGGCTGCACATGGTACATAGTCAGCTTACCTGTGAATGTTTTTAAAGAGTGACTGCAGCCTTTTTGTGAGCCCCTTCATGTTAGGTGCGTTATCGTAGGACTGACCACAGAAATTTTCAAGTGAAGGATTATGTTCACCCAGGACTTGTTGTATTTTGTTGAACAAGGTCGATTATGAATGGTTTTCTATCGGTAAGAATGTTAAAAATCTCTCGCATGGTTTTCCATTATAGCAGTATCCAACCACAATTACCATCTTGCCAATATGTGTCAGGTCAGGCGTAGAATCAACAAAAATAGAGTAGTACAAATTTAGTGTCTAGGTTGTCGATTTGATTTACAATATCATCTTGGACTTGGTTTCCCATGATTTCTATTAATTCTTCATACACTGTTTTTATACGTCAGTAGCATTTACTTTTTCACTTTTACATTTCTCGAGTTGTTCATGTACAAATGGAGATAATTCTACAATAAGTTTAATGGCCCCCATAAAGTTTCCATTATTTGGTGAGCCCTACTTCTCCTCATGACCTCTAAATGCCTAACCTCTTTCACTTAAGGACTTTATAACAGCTACAATTCTTTTCAGTACTTAAAAATAGTACTGTATTTCTTTTCTCGTCTGTTCTTCAAGATGCCGTTCCGCAGTATTTTTATTGGACTTTCTTTTTATCCAACACAACATTGCCCTCATATGTTCC
Organism: Macrothele yani; assembly: GCA_039090855.1. Lineage (NCBI taxonomy): Eukaryota > Metazoa > Arthropoda > Arachnida > Araneae > Macrothelidae > Macrothele > Macrothele yani. The sequence goes on along the minus strand of CM076989.1, from coordinate 61,947,742 downwards.
ATGCTGTCTTCATGATTCTCCAGAGTTCTGAGTACATTTATCCAGTCGGAAAACCCACCTGTTGTAAGTGATGTTTGGCATTTATAAAAGAGTTTGCAAACAAAACAGTATATACAGCCTTTGCACTTTGAGTAAACTAAGATCTCATCACAGTCTGGCCATTTTCAATCTTCTTTAAAAATATTTGTTTGAGAAATTTCTGTTTTGCTCCTTGTAAGCCCTGTTTGATTCGGTATATATATCATCTGGGTTTTTATTTTGAAAAAAAGAAAACTGTCTTGCATGAAACAGTTGTGTATTATATCATTATCAACTGCTGTGGGACATTTTTGGAGGTCACTAGGTCACTGTATTATTTGAAAGCACTGAATTTGATTCCTGTTTCATGTTTGTGCTTGTTCCGCGGTACTTTCATGTTGACCACTGACCACTGTGATCGCCATCTGAATCACAAGCGTCAGCAGTTGGTTTTATATTGCTAGAAACAGCTCCCATCGTTTGAACACTATCACTAGCTTCAATGGTGTTTGCTTGGCTTGTTTCAACTGTAGGTGTAGACAAACCTGTGATTTCAAAATACTTTGTTAGTTTTGACATTTAGAGAATTCGTCAGATCGCTTTTTCCTTGAGTTTGCGTTTTTGGTATCCACTTAAATACTTTGGTGAACTCATTATCATTCCTCTAGGTCTTGACCTCTTCTTAAAAAGGGCAAAAAATTACATTAGCCACAGCAGATTAGCCAACTTACCGCGACACTCCACCTTTACAACAACTGTGCTACTGACTCTCAAACTTTGGGATTGTTGCCAGATATACAACAACAAATTAATCAATTGGAGTCGTGTGACTATTTCGCATGCTTTGGGAGTCGATGGTAGCAAATCTACGAACAAAATAAAATCACTTTTAACACGTGTATCATACACTAATGTTTAGCCAGCCTAAAAGAATTTACCATAAATAATTCTACCAACTGTAATATTCACGTTAATAATTCTTTAAAAGTTGTGAATAACATTTGTATAGTTGAGGATTCAGTAATGTAATACAGCCATTGGTAACAGTAGACCTTGCCTTGCTTCGTTTTTCAATTGTTTAAACAGTTGAAAGTTGATAGTCAGTGAGCTAAGTTAAATCGTGCTGATATTGCAAGCAGCAAGCGATCATAACATACACCTGAAACAAATCGCAGTACGGTTCGATCACGTTTGTTTGCTTCCCTCAGGCCACAGCCTAAGCGACCTTGACTTGGTCATTCGAGCGGGGAAACTATTTACTCATAGGGCGCCAGGGTACTTCAAAAGCTGGTTATAAATTTCCTTTGATACGTACACTAATTTTTCAAATGAAGAAAAATACGCAGGCAAATTCAGCAGAAGATCGAACAACAACAAATGTCCTTTCGTAAGCACTCGGCTAAAACAGTTCTCGTTCATTCCCAAAAAGGATATCATTCGAATTAATACAATCAAGAGGTTTGAATGAGGTAATAAAAGAGAGATATTACCTGTTCATCTTGATACTGAACGAAATCTTGGAATTTGAAACTGCCTGTCGTTCATGATTTTGAATCATAACCACGCCAACATGGCATTTATCAGGCAGCCATTAGAGCTCGCCAGATTGCAGCAGTGAGCAGGAGCAGGAGAAGTTGCGAAACTCGTTAGTAGCATGCAGATCTTGGTGACCTTCTTTCCATGCTACGAAGTAAGGTCACCAAGGTCACGCTGCACTTTTCTGTGTGTCTTATGAAAATGTTTTTCTTTGCGCGATTCATAGTGACACAGAAATAGGAAACGTTTCATATAATTTGTAGGAATGAATTGTACTTCAGAAAACGATGAAAGTGAACCTGAAGAATTTACGGATTAGTATACTACCTATGAAAATCACGGCATACAACAAATTCATTGAATGGTATAAGCAAAAGAATGTGTGTTATGTGTGTAGAGCGAAAACGTTTGGAACAGTTGAAAGTTGCTTTAATTCTAACGCGTTTGCCCGTAATATTCCCTTTTTAACACAATCGTCTACTGTCAAAAGAAGTATTTTTACCAATGGCTGTCTAAAAAGAATAATTATATGATACACTTTCATTAACATTTTTATTTTTCAGGTCCTTTGTGTTATATAATTTGTTTCAACTTGTTCCTTAGTGTTGCTGCCGATCTTATAATGCCATACAAATATAAAGATATTATAATTTAATTTTAACCATACAAACTGTAACAATATTGAAAAATTGATTTCGTACGGATTAATACGGACATTAGTGCCTCTATCGACATTGTCAACTGACGACAGAGGGCGCATGCGCGCGAGGAACGTCGCCTGGCCATAGTCTTCTGTTTCAGGTCAAGCGAGATGCACTCTAGAGTGAGCGAGACGCACTCTACAGTGCGTTACCAACTGCTTAACACAATACTATTATTTTTAGTATTTTGTATTAAATTACATTTTATCTTTAATATTATTAGTTTTAGAAACACCATCTCATACAGTAGACCCCAAAATTTAAGCAATGTGGACTAAAGACACTTCAGGGACCCCTCCGGGATTAGGGGCCCTGAAGCTTAAGCCTCATTAGTTTCGTAGTAGGTCCATTCCTCTCTGAACCAATGGACTTCTTGGCCGTAAGCGGAACTTGGATGGATGATTCTCATCCCATACATTTGTCCGGTTTCGAATTGAAGGTGAAAAGAAATAGGGCAATAGCTCACCACAAGCCATCCACTACCAAACGTACGACTTCGCCCACAAAACGAACTGCACGGAGAGTTGTCATTTGCAGAAACATCAATAGTCTAACAGATTGCCAACCCGTAAATGTCTCAGTCAACAACAGATTGAGAATTGAAGATTACTATGTTGGTGACATGTGTCTAGTTTATGTGACAATGTCTTCTCAAACTCGCTTCATACTTGGTTCGGTTTACATTCATCCAAAGTTTCACAAACATCGCTAGAGGTTTTCATGTTCCGGATGCTATGCGATTATTCTGAAAACATACCAAGTATAGTACTGGATACCCAAACGCCAATCATTCTCACTGGTGACTTTAATATTGATGTGCAACAAAACATCAACTTACTCAAGTTCATGAGAGACAATTTCGGCTTAACTTAAATTGTTCGCTACCTACCTTAGGCAATACTTGTATCGTCTTAACCTTTGTACGAAACATAGATGTGAATTGTATGCCATATGTTTGTTACTTTGCATATCATCGCCCTTTAATAAATAAAATTCTAGTGTAACGGCATTCCTCTTTCATTTATCAACCTATTTCTACTTCAAACCCCTCACTGTCAAACACGTATCCACGTAAATAAAAGCTGCGGGTGTGTCCCGGACACAGCCTACCCCCATTTTTTCTGATCGGGAAAAAGTCAAGTATAGTATTAGAAAATTTATCACGTATATATAAATATGCTTATCGAATGAACTCACACTTTCGGGGTTAGCAGAATGCTATGCAATTCAGTTCAGTTTCTCTTCACCAGAAAACCAGGGCATAAATTCAAATGAAAATTTGCGGGATTTCTCGGGTGTTTAACATGTCCAACAATCACCGTCTAGAACATTTAGGACTGTGAATATTACAATGCTGTACAAATCAGTTCACATTGATTTGACCCTGCACCATTAAATATATGCACACAGTGAAAAAAAAAATAATCTAAGATTTTCATTCATCCTACCGCTTTTCGCAAGAATCCCTAATGACCAGCGCAAATGATTCACAGGAACGCTTTTTTTTTTTTCTTTAATGCAAACTTATGAACCAAAATTCTGTGCTAAGAAAGCGAATATGATGTGGAATAAAGTGTTCAGAAAATCATTATGAAATGAATTGTCAACGGCAGATGCACCAAGACTCATTGAATGAAAAAAAATCCATCGGGGATCCTTCTCTTCCGGTATCGAAATGATATCTATTTTTACCCGCGATGTGATAATCAGGAAATCATTTTTCCGATATCGACAGGATATCCATATTTCATGCATCACCCATATTTCACATTTTTTTCCATATTTCACAATCTAATCGCCAGAAATATATCTCCCGTGATTTATTTTATTTCTTTCCTTTAAATCACTTGTGTTTTTATATTTTGTCGCATTCTTACGATCGCACATCTTGCTGAAGATTTCAGACAAACATTTCGAAGCTGCAATCATCGGAGAAGACAAATCCTACTTAAAAATAATTTTGAGACGCTTGTGTTCCGTTTATGGGATGTGATCTTTAATGATAGAAAATTTAATTTTTCATAATATAAATTCAAAACTGAGATAAGCATTTTGCCTCACTTGGTTTTTGGTGTCCACTTTAAATTTGGATCAGCAAATTCGAAGTTGTGGAAATACTGCTAAAGGACTGGCTTCGATAAACAGATGACATAGATCAACTGGATTATATGACGATGTAGTTCCGTTGTTTGCGGCTGGTGCCGGAAACGTAGCTTTTGCGGAGTTAGAAGCTTCAAAATTGTTAACTTTCCTTTATAACATACCTAGGCTTAGGACTGCCAACATGTACACGCGTAAGAAAGCGTCGGCGTGTTTGTTATTTTTTTCATTTATTATGAGTGACGTACTGGAAAAACTCGCCCCCCACCCACCCGCGCAAAAAATATTTTTCGAGGCCCTTTTGCGAAAATATGTCAGCTTTCCTTTACTTCCACATTAATAACTATGGTTAATAACGTCCACATTAATAACTATGCTATGACTTTAACTTCCACATTAATAACTATGCTATGACTTTAACTTCCACATTAATAACTATGCTATGACTTTAACTTCCACATTAATAACTATGCTATGACTTTAACTTCCACATTAATAACTATGCTATGACTTTAACTTCCACATTAATAACTATGCTATGACTTTAACTTCCACATTAATAACTATGCTATGACTTTAACTTCCACATCAATTACTATACTTTTTAATAAATCAAATTCTTTGGAATTTGATTTATTAAAAAGTAAAAGTTTTAATAAATCAAATTCTTTGGAGCCTACAAAGACCAAAATTATTACACCTTATTGCGTGAAAAAAAAATGTGCACATTGTAATTCAAATGATTGCCTTACTTTTATACCGATACAAAATACTGCAAAACACTCACGCTAAAGTTAATCGTATCATGTAAATTTTATTCTTTTAGAGAAGTAAAGTAGACCTCTTTGAAATGCCTCATGATCACACACACACAAAATATGTAACTGCCGTGTTACAATGTCGAATGACCTTTTCCGGTTTATAAGAAAATTCAGAACGTAAGTAAGGAAATCAATTATTAAATAAGTAACAACCAAAAATTGTGGGACGAAAAACGCAAAACTACTTAACTTATTTACTCTTGAATATAAGAAACACACTTAACATAATACCACAGTGTTCTGCGCAGAGCAAAATATTTTCTCTTGAGTCTGTTACCAAAAACAAAAAACGAAACATGACACTGGTTTCTGTTCCGCGAAGAATACCTTTTAGTTCATTGAATTCTAAACGGTGCGTGATTATGTGCTAAAAACTGTAATACATAACATCTTATCCTCATTGGTATAAAAATGTCATTCATTGGATTGGTATTTCTTTCACATTCTCTTGTTAATTAATATACATGTATAGGAACTAGTGCTATGGCTGTGAAAAGGAGCCTCAAGTCCTCTGGAATAGCTGCTTCATCCAGCTTTTATGAACTAAAGCTACGAAAATTATTTCTTTGTATTTTACTTATGTACTGAAAAAAAGCAAATATTGTTTTGTCTTTTGAGTACTTCATTCAAAGCTGCCTAAATTCTTGGCTATTTCTTTAATCAGTTTCATATGAAGTTTCCGAAGAAACTTTTCTATAATATTTTGCTGAGGGCCTCTTAGCCGTGAGCTCCCCCCTACCCCCACGCGCAATGTGGGGGTTAAGGGGCTAGCAGTACGCCCCTGTTTATTATATATATATAGTATTTTTTTATACACTGCTGACCACCCAACATGCAACACCGAGAAGAAAGCATCTGATTGGCCTGAAATTCGCAGCATGCGTCGCCCGCGAGGGCACATGCAAACGATTAGTATTGCAGCGCATATGCAAACCATGTGCGCCCGGCACGCCACAGAGAAGCACTATAAGAAGGGTGCACGGAAGGCGGGGTGTAAGTAGTGGAAGTGTGTTGTGCTGCCGGACCTGTGCGTGGGAAGCTTCCTGATGCCTCGTCGCAGAATACGGCAGTAATTCCAGCACGTTTCGGAGTTCGACAGAGGACGAATAGTGGCTTATCGCGACAGCAGTTTATCGTACCAAGACATCGGCGCCAGTGTGGGACGACATCCAGCCACAGTGAGGCGAGTACGGATTCGGTGGGTGCAGGAGGGACGCACGGACCGATGTGAGCGATTGCCGCAGCCGCGGCACACCACCGAACTGGAGGACCAGCATGTTGTGCGGCGGGCATTGACGGCTCGCACCACCACATCACGAACGTTAGCGCAGGAATTAGGGTGTGTTGCGCAACAACCTGTGTCAGCACATACCGTTTGACGTCGTCTGCAGGAGCGGGGACTTGTCGTACTGTGCCCATTGCTCCGATTACCATTGACGTTACACCACCGGCATGTGCCTTGCGATTTCTCCCGCTGTCTGCCGTCTGTCTCTTCTCGCCTGTAGGAGAATATACCGGTCGTCCGCCGCCGTGGTTGCTCGTGGACGACCAGTGCTAAACTCTCGGACAGGTGTTCCTGTCGTTTGAAATGCTCTTCAAGCTCGTGAAACGATGCTGTGCGCTATCCCGAACTCCTCGGCCACACTAGTCACACTTCGACCTTCTTCCAACTTCCCAATGACGCGACCTCGGGTAAAGTCATCCAAATGTCGTCTACTGGATTGCCTGTTGGCCATATCACACGGTGGCAGCAACTCTACGTCGTTCAAACCGATGTACACCGTGCAATAGCTTTCACCGAACTGCTGAGCGTACACCTCCCGTGTCCTTTATACCCTTCCGACCCCCACATCGACGTCATACTGCATATATGCGCATGCCCTACCGTACCGGACCCTAGTCTATCTCCTGAGTGGTCTTTCGGTCCGTTCTGCCTGCTCATTCCGCTGTTATGCTAATTTCTCCTCTTCGTCCTTAATTTTTGCACACCAGTGTAGTAGTAAGTGATTGAAGAGTATAAACTGAATGGACTAAACATTAAAGATACCTACTGAACAGCCTGTTGATTCTCTTCTAGTGCGAATAATAGCCTGAACATGCCAAGGCATCGACTCTACCAGATGCAGGACAGTTTCCGGAGGTAATGTCAGCCATGCCTGCTGCAGCATTGTTCACATATTCCGCTTGTGTCGTCGTCCCAGGATCCACGGATCTGATGGTCCGCCGCACATAATCCCTGAGAGCTTCAGCAGGGTATAAATCCAGGGACCTTGAGGACCACTGGGTGTTTTATAACTGAGATGAGTATTCTCGAACCATGCCCGGGAGGCTGCGGCCGGATGGGGCGGCACATTTTCCTCCTGGAACAGACCATCCGCTGCAAGATGCGCGATGGTCATGGAAGCGTGTAGGTGATCAGCCAGAACATGCTGGTAACGCGCAAGTGATTAAGGACATTTCCAGACACACGAAGGGACCTAGTGTGCTCCATGAGAAGGTTCTCTAAATCAACACAGTCACCATAGCCTTAAACAGAGATGAACTCGAACGTCGTGGCCACTTCCACATGCTGTCGTTGCCACATCACAGCTCGGTACAGTTGAAAACGAGATTCAACTGACAAAACGACGCGGCGCCTCTTTGCAGATGTCCAGTTTTGATGCTAGCGGCACTAGGCGAGGAGTAATGTCCGATAACGAGCAGTCAACAGTGGCACAGGGGTAGGGCGGCTTCCGTATCCCTGGGTATGCAGCGTGGGCTGTACCGTTCGCTTACTCTCCCACGGCTGGTACGTCCGTTTATGGTATACTCACGGTACACACTTGGTACGATTACCCTCGGAAACCCTAGGCTTCTTACCACTTGGGCGATATAATGGCCCATTTGTCTTGAGCCGACAATGCGTCAACGACAAAAGCAGTTCAGATCACTACGTTTACCCACGTTCGTTGATTGCGATACACTGTTGGGAAGCCCTGCTGTTCACCTAATTATCACCTACGTTCGGTTTTGGTCTGTTCCACTCTGCACAAAGGATGCCCTTGTCAACCGCCCATCATCCCTATCCCTAATGTCTTGTCTACTGAGTGTATGTACTTTGTTTTAAGAATATTATCGATGTAAAACCAAAAGTTTGATTTTCACGTTAACAGATGCTACAGTTGTTTTCGTTTCTTACCGTATTTGCAGCCCAATCGTTAGATTCGCGGGCATCTGTCTAATTTCCCGAGTTGTGATCGCGTGAGTATGCCGGGCATGGCACTGTATTTGTCTCACGGCGCTGAACTTACCCTTTCTCTAAAACCAGTGGCCCTAAATTAGGGGTGGACGATTCCTATCACACCTTAGGTATTCGTGTGGGTCTTTATCCGCCTGAAACATTTCATTTCATTTAGAAGTGACAAATCTTGGGAACTTCCGTTAGCTTCAGCCTTGAGGTCAGCAATATAAAATGCCTTAGGAAGAATTCCCGCCGCCCAGGTGGCGCAGTGGTCTAAGGCGCTGGCCTCTGATCATTCGTCCGTAAGGGGTCCGGGTTCGAATCCCGGTCAGGCATGGATGTTGCGTTTGTCTTACGGCAGTGGCTCTCTCCCTTCCCTGGAACCAAGTGACCCAAAATTAGGGACGGGCGACTGCTTATAGCCCATTGAGTTGCTCACGGTTCAACAAGTTTTTCTGTGGACCTTTGCTCACAGACCTTAAAATTGCTCATGGCGGTCTTTAATCTCCCCATTCAAAAAGGAAAAAGAGAGAAAGAAATATCTTGGCTAACTGACTCGTTGCTTTTCTCTCAATCACAAAACATTTTCTAAAAAGCACATTTCTTCTTGACTGATTAATATGATTGAAAGATGGTGGGGAAGCAAGCACAGATTTCTTGATGGGATATTTCATGGATAAGGTATTTCATGCAAAATGGTGTCAGTCAGTGCACATTTTGCTTTTTCTTCCCTCCCCCTGCCCTCTCTCGCCTTTCCCCTTTCATTTCTTTTTCTATTTTAGTGTTTTGCTCTCCTATTCCTCAGAACTGCTTCATTTTCTCATTACCGCCCTCGTTTTCTGCTTCATTTCCTTATACAGTACTAGCTTCGTTTCAAACTGCCGCCTTTGCAAATGCCACCTTTGTGTCTAAGAGTGTTCTAAGACTCTGACTTTAGAACATTCGCCGAGATGAGACAGGGTTCGAGTCCCGGATGATACATGGATGGAATGTTTGGCTGATGGCACTAACTGGCTCTGTCCTTTCCCAGTAGCCTTAAATAAGAGGTGCATTTCACCAGCCCCCCCACCACGGAATTTTTTAATTTTTCAGACACCATTCGTTTGTATGACGTATGAACCGGAATGAACTCGGTTTTTTTCGTTTGAACCGCAAAAGTTTTGGAGATATTTAAAAAACAAAGTGGGGGGGGGTGAAACGATAGCCCCCCCACCATGGAATTTTTAAATTTTTTTTGCACCATTCGTTTGTACCACGTATGAACCGGAATGAACTCAATTTTTTTCGTTTGAACCGCAATAGTTTTTGAGTTATTTAAAAAACAAAGTGGGGGGGCTGGTGAAATGGTACCCCCAAAAAATAGATATTTCAAATTTCAGCATAGCCATTCGTTAATAAATCGTATGAACCGGAATGAACTCCATTTTCATCGTTTGAACCACAATAGTTTTTGAGATATTTAACAAATAATATTGAGAATTTGCATATAAATATAGGAGGCAGACCATTTCACCAGCCCCCCCCCCCCCCACCATGGAAATTCAAAATTTCAAAATAGCCATTCGTTAGCAAATCGTATGAACCGAAAAGAACTCCATTTTCATCGTTTGAACCGCAATAGTTTTTGAGATATTTAAAAAAGAATGTCACAGGCCTACACCATTTACCCCCCCTTCATCATGGAAATTCCAAATTCCGAAATAGCCATTCGTTAGTAAATCGTATGAACAGGAATGAACTCCATTTTTATCGTTTGAACCGCAATAGTTTTTGAGATATTAAAAAAATAATAGAATTTACATATACGCACTGAGACCGACCATTTCACCAGCCCCCACCCCCATGGAAATTCAAAATTTCAAATTAGCCATTCGTTAGCAAATCGTATGAACCGAAAAGAACTCCATTTTCATCGTTTGAACCGCAATAGTTTTTGAGATATTTAAAAAAGAATGTCACAGGCCTACGCCATTTACCCCCCCTTCATCATGGAAATTCCAAATTCCGAAATAGCCATTCGTTAGTAAATCGTATGAACAGGAATGAACTCCATTTTTATCGTTTGAACCGCAATAGTTTTTGAGATATTAAAAAAATAATAGAATTTACATATACGCACTGAGACCGACCATTTCACCAGCCCCCCACCCCCATGGAAATTCAAAATTTCAAATTAGCCATTCGTTAGCAAATCGTATGAACCGAAAAGAACTCCATTTTCATCGTTTGAACCGCAATAGTTTTTGAGATATTTAACAAATAATGTTACAGGCCTACCATTTCACCCCCCCCTCATCATGGAAATTCAAAATTCCGAAATAGCCATTCGTTAGTAAATCGTATGAACAGGAATGAACTCCATTTTTATCGTTTGAACCGCAATAGTTTTTGAGATATTTAAAAAATAATATTGAGTTTTTGCATATATACAGAGAGACCGACCATTTCACCAGCCCCCCACCATGGAAATTCAAAATTTCAAAATAGCCATTCGTTAGCAAATCGTATGAACCGAAAAGAACTCCATTTTCATCGTTTGAACCGCAATAGTTTTTGAGATATTTAAAAAAGTATGTCACAGGCCTACACCATTTACCCCCCCCCCCCCTTCATCATGGAAATTCAAAATTTCAAAATAGCCATTCGTTAGCAAACCGTATGAACCGAAAAGAACTCTATTTTCATCGTTTGAACCGCAATAATTTTTGAGATATTTAAAAAAGAGTGTTGCAGGCCATTTCATCCCGCTCCCCCTCCCCCTCGTAATGGAAATTTAAAATTCCGAAATAGCCATTCGTTAGTAAATCGTATGAACTGAAAAGAACTCCATTTTCATCGTTTAAACCGCAATAATTTTTGAGATATTTAAAAAAGAATGTTACAGGCCATTTCATCCCCCCCATCATGGAAATTCAAAATTCCGAAATAGCCATTCGTTAGCAAATCGTATGAACTGAAAAGAACTCCATTTTCATCGTTTGAACCGCAATAATTTTTGAGATATTTAAAAAAGAATGTTACAGATCATTTCATCCCCCTCCCCCCTTATCATGGAAATTTAAAATTCCGAAATAGCCATTCGTTAGTAAATCGTATGAACAGGAATGAGCTCCATTTTTATCGTTTGAACCGCAATAGTTTTTGAGATATTTAAAAAATAATATTGAGAATTTGCACATATACAGAGAGACCGACCATTTCACCAGCCCCCACCCCCATGGAAATTCAAAATTTCAAAATAGCCATTCGTTAGCAAATCGTATGAACCGAAAAGAACTCCATATTTTCATCGTTTGAACCGCAATAGTTTTTGAGATATTTAAAACAGAATGTCACAGGCCAACACCATTTACCCCCCCTTCATCATGGAAATTCAAAATTCCGAAATAGCCATTCGTTAGTAAATCGTATGAACAGGAATGAACTCCATTTCTATCGTTTGAACCGCAATAGTTTTTGAGATATTTAACAAATAATGTTACAGGCCTACCATTTCACCCCCCCCCTCATCATGGAAATTCAAAATTCCGAAATAGCCATTCGTTAGTAAATCGTATGAACAGGAATGAACTCCATTTTTATCGTTTGAACCGCAATAGTTTTTGAGATATTTAAAAAATAATATTGAGTTTTTGCATATATACAGAGAGACCGACCATTTCACCAGCCCCCCACCATGGAAATTCAAAATTTCAAAATAGCCATTCGTTAGCAAATCGTATGAATCGAAAAGAACTCCATTTTCATCGTTTGAACCGCAATAATTTTTGAGATATTTGAAAAAGAATGTTACAGACCATTTCATCCCCCCTCCCCCCTCATCATGGAAATTTGAAATTCCGAAATAGCCATTCGTTAGTAAATCGTATGAACAGGAATGAATTCCATTTTTATCGTTTGAACCGCAATAGTTTTTGAGATATTTAAAAAATAATATTGAGAATTTGCATATATACAGAGAGACCGACCATTTCACCAGCCCCCCCCCCCCCCACGATGGAAACTCAAAATTTCAAAATAGCCATTCGTTAGCAAATCGTATGAACCGAAAATAACTCCATTTTCATCGTTTGAACCGCAATAGTTTTTGAGATATTTAAAAAAGAATGTCACAGGCCTACACCATTTACCCCCACCCCCCTTCATCATGGAAATTCAAAATTCCGAAATAGCCATTCGTTAGTAAATCGTATGAACAGGAATGAACTCCATTTTTATCGTTTGAACCGCAACAGTTTTTTTTTTATTGGAGATTTAACGACCACCGTGAGCAACTCAATGGGCTATAAGCAGTCGCCCGTCCCTAATTCAGGGTCACTGATTCCAGGGAAGGGAGAGAGCCAGTGCCGTAAAACAAACACAACATTCATGCCTCACCGGGATTCGAACCAGGACCCTGTTCGAACGAATGATCAGAGTCCGTCGCTTAGACCACTGCGTCACCGGAGCGGCCAACAGTTTTTGATAGATTTAAAAAAAAAAAAAAAGTTTGAGAAAATTGGGGGACGACCATTGCCCACACCCCCAGGGAAAAATTCAAAATTTCAAAATAGCCATTCGTTAGCAAATCGTATGAACCGAAAAGAACTCCATTTTCATCGTTTGAACCGCAATAGTTTTTGAGATATTTAAAAAAGAATGTCACAGGCCTACACCATTTACCCCCTCCCCTTCATCATGGAAATTCAAAATTCCGAAATAGCCATTCGTTAGTAAATCGTATGAACAGGAATGAACTGCATTTTTATCGTTTGAACCGCAATAGTTTTTGAGATATTTAAAAAATAATATTGAGATTTTGCATACATACAGAGAGACCGACCATTTCACCGGCCCCCCACCATGGAAATTCAAAATTTCAAAATAGCCATTCCTTAGCAAATCGTATGAACCGAAAAGAACTCCATTTTCATCGTTTGAACCGCAATAGTTTTTGAGATATTTAAAAAAGAATGTCACAGGCCTACACCATTTACCCCCTCCCCTTCATCATGGAAATTTGAAATTCCGAAATAGCCATTCGTTAGTAAATCGTATGAACAGGAATGAACTCCATTTTTATCGTTTGAACCGCAATAGTTTTTGAGATATTTAAAAAATAATATTGAGATTTTGCATACATACAGAGAGACCGACCATTTCACCGGCCCCCCACCATGGAAATTCAAAATTTCAAAATAGCCATTCCTTAGCAAATCGTATGAACCGAAAAGAACTCTATTTTCATCGTTTGAACCGCAAGAATTTTTGAGATATTTAAAAAAGAGTGTTACAGGCCATTTCATCCCTCCTCTCCCCCTCATCATGGAAATTAAAAATTCCGAAATAGCCATTCGTTAGCAAATCGTATGAACTGAAAAGAACTCCATTTTCATCGTTTGAACCGCAATAATTTTTGAGATATTAAAAAAGAATGTTATAGGCCATTTCATCCCCCTCCCCCCTCATCATGGAAATTTAAAATTCCGGAATAGCCATTCGTTAGCAAATCGTATGAACTGAAAAGAACTCCATTTTCATCGCTTGAACCGCAATAATTTTTGAGATATTTAACAAATAATGTTACAGGCCTACCATTTACCATTTCACCCCCCCCCCTCATCATGGAAATTCAAAATTCCGAAATAACCATTCGTTAGTAAATCGTATGAACAAGAATGGACTCCATTTTTATCGTTTGAACCGCAATAGTTTTTGAAATATTTAATAAATAATATTGAGAATTTGCATATATACAGAGCCCGACCAATTCACCCCCCCCATGGAAATTCAAAATTTCAAAATAGCCATTCGTTAGCAAATCGTGTGAACCGAAAAGAACTCCATTTTCTTCGTTTAAACCGCAATAGTTTTTGAGGTATTGAAAAAAGGATGTTACAAGCCTACACCATTAACCCTGCCCCCCTCACCATGGAATTCGAAATTTCATAGCCATTCGTTAGTAAATCGTATGGCCGCCCCGGTGGCTCAGTGGTCTAAGGCGTTGGCCTCTGATCATTCGTCCGTAAGGGGTCCGGGTTCGAATCCCGGTCAGGCATGGATGTTGTGTTTGTCTTACGGCACTGGCTCTCTCCCTTCCCTGGAACCAGTGACCCTAAATTGGGAACGGGCGACTGCTTATAGCCCATTGAGTTGCTCACGGTGGTCGTTAAACCTCCAATCAAAAAAAAAATCGTATGAACTGAAAAGAACTCCATTATTATCGTTTGAACCGCAATAGAGTTTGACATACCTACAAAAAAAGGATTCAAAAAATATGGAGCCGACAATCCCCCCCCCCATGTAATTTCAAAATTTCAAAATGACCATTCGTTAGTAAATCGTATGAACCGGGAAAACTCTGTAAGAGCGTACGTGTCGTCACGTGACTTAGCGCCGCCTCCTACTTAAGCATCCGAGGAGCACGCGCAGCGGCTCACAACAAGCAGAGAGTTCGTTTACTCTTCCCGGAAGTACACTCTCTCTCTCTCTCACTCTGTTCGAGCGAACAAACGAAACCTCCCCACTTTACTATATATATATCTGTGAATCGGGGAGGCAGAGCGACAACAGCTGGTTATACCGAAGTTTATCCACTTTCAGACATAATTTGAAAAGAACGCTTGGTTAACACATATACGAAACACTTATTCTTCGTCAACTAGAATTTTGATGGCGGCGGATTACTCGCTCTTGAAAGTGACCTCGTTATGACTGGACCTGGCAAAGATCGTGGAACGCGCAAGATAAGGTGATCGAATTCTGTAGAAATCTCACCCTGCGTTGGCGTCCTAACTTAGGGTCTCCTTGACACTAGATATACCTCTATCTTATCGATGCTTCAGGACTAGTCTTCTAGCTATCCTTCTCTAATCGATGCTTCAGTGGACTGTACTAAGTCCGTAATTCAGTAGTATATCATCAGCTACTCTACCGGTATCCCTGACTCGGGTAGATTCCTTCTGTAGCGGCGACCTACTTCATCTAGGTCGGTGCCCGCTCTTTCCCCGTGGACTCCGAGAGCCCACCACACCATTTACGCAAACGCGTTCCTTTCTATCGGAGGACTATCACCTTCGCTCTCCGAAGACAGACTGCTCCAACAGGTCCACTCGGAGCGACCTCTTCGCCCCCCCCTTCACGCTGCTCCTTCTTCAAGGGCGACGGCGCTGACCTTCAACATGCTGCTCTCCTCTCGCGCCACGTGTCACCTCTCGCGCCCTTCACCTGCCCCATCCCTAGTCATTTTCCGGGAATCGGGCTCCTAGACCTTTAAATCTACCTTGCGCATTCCTCGCTTATCCTCAGGCTATACATTATTGAGTGCCTCCTTCCGAGAAAGCAATCCTATCGTCGTAATACATCCGTAGCAATACAATACACATTGTTATAACTATACAAAAGAGTATGTCTGCATTTCAGACTTGTATGCGCCTAGTGAAAATGAACAATGTATCTGTGAAAGTCACAGCGTCCTTGGCGATACTTTCAGTTCGTAGAACAAGTCCTCGTCCTTTCTAAGGCGTGAGAACCTGAAGTCTTTTGTCATACATCTCGCCTTCCCCCCCCCCCAAGGATTAAACATATTTACGAATTCTCTGTCGCCATTTTGGGAACTTGCGATGTTTTCTTTGGTCAAAAAAAAACCACATAATGTTTATCATTGAAATGAATTAACATCGTTAATGTGTCCGTTCTTACAAACTCCATGTTTATTTTTTCAACCCCGATAGTTTTTGAGATGTTTAAAAATGTTCCACGATTTCAGCTGCCCCCACCCCCACCCCCGGACATTTCCTGTTTCAGAATAGCTATTCGTTAGCATCGTGTGAACCGGAAGGAGCTACATCTTTATCATTCGAATCTGGATAGTTTCTGAGATATTTGTATAAAGGGTAATGGAGGATGATGAAGAAGTAATTTATTTTCAAAAAGTCTTGTATTCGTTCCTGTCATTATCTTAAAGATCTCTCCGTTTCTAGCTTTGAACCGCAGCAGTTGAAAAGACATTCCAAAAAGAACGTGACGGTTTCAACATTTCTTCAATGTGTCTCAAGGACCAGAACACAAGAGAACCGGAAAATGCATGGCATAGTAAAACAGCCAAAATCTCGGAGCTGAAACAAACGACGCAATCCAGTCTGTAGTAAACATACAGTACAAGGCATCACAGAAAGAAAGGGAGCATGGCAGAGGCACAAAGCAGTCCGTTACATTACAATCGTGCGCTGTAGTCGGTGGCAGATACAACACGAGGCAAAGCACACAGGGAACAGTCACTGAGCAGAGGAACGGCTGAGCCAGCAAATAGAGAAAGCACCATACCTGGAACCAGGGAGCAACATGATGAGTAGAAAACCCAGGAACTATTCCTTCTTCCTTTTAAGGAAAAAACGAAATTATTGGTGCGAAATTATTGCTGTCCATCTGTGGTTATTGGGCGCCATCCTCCGACAAAAAGAGAAATAATGGTACTAATGCCACATTGAAAAGAAAAACATTAAGGAAAAACTATTACTTTCTTTAAAATTGGCATTTTCTGTCTAACAGTGGCATAGCAGTTAGACATACTATACAAAACATAGCAGGGTAGGAAGCAACACATGGCACTCCGGAAAAATCGGGCAGGGGGCATGCTTGAACCACAGAAAAACAGAAGCAGAACGAACGGTGCGAGGCAGTTGGTGATGGTCATGTAAAGCGGATGCAGGCAGGACATCGTAAGACAAAACACACAGAAAAAGGTCACAAAGCAGAATGATGAGGGGAAAAAAACGAGGCACGAGGGAAAACACTTCACAAAGAGGAGAACGAAACAACAAGGGCTCAAAGAGACAGGGAGAAACATAGCTAAGAAAACACAACAGAAATCAATCATCAAACAAAACCACACAGGAGCTAATCAGGTGGACACCGAAGAAGGAGACGATGTTGAGCATGACAAATGAAGTGGTCAAGACAACCATAGTAACATTCAACTTCCGGGTAAGAGCCCGAAAGGTGAAAAAATGCAAAGTAAAAAGCGCTAAGATTGTCAACCAGAGATGAGTAAACTGCCGGATCGTTGGAAGCAATAAAGTGATTAAGTGTAGCATCGTGAGAAGAGTCAAAGAACAATGGGAAAGCGGCATCTAGAGAAAGAGTCTGCGTAAACTCGGGAACAACTTGAAGGCGAGCAACAAGATCAGGCACAACAGAGGGACTGTCAAGAACGCGAGCAAAAGTGACGGCAGCAGGATCAGGAGCGGTGCCTTGCGAAGAACGATGAGGAGGAGACATAATCACAGCGGCACGCTTAGCGCGAATCTTGCGATTAGACCGATGACGACGCTTCTTATTAGGAGCAATACCAGTAGGGAAATGTTGACGAAGAGGACGAGACGACGTAGAAGGAACAACAGGCGGCGTCTCGGGATTCTGGCGAGGTGAATAGGGTACAAAGTCGGATGACACATGTAAGGTGGTAGCTGCAGGAACAACAGAAGCCGGGGAGGGTGGGGTTTCAAACGAGACTAGAAGAGGAGCTGTGCGAAAGAGCGGGGACAGACCATGGCGACCAGAAGGTGAAACAAAGACAACGGCACTAGAAGCATCAGAAGAGCCCCGAGAAGGTGAAAAGGGCGGAGAGCACACCGGAGTACTGGAACCAGTGGAGGAAAGATGAGCGTCTGAGGGTGGCGTAGCCGACGTACGCAGCGGCGATGGTGGAGCAGAAAATCCCGGGATCGAGATAGACGAAGTGACTTGCGAAAACAAAGAAGGCAGCACCTGAACAGGCGGAGAAGGTGCAGCAACAGGATGTGACAAAGCGCAAACATCAGACGATGAAAAAGAAAGAAATACAGACGAAGGCACCGAAACAGGAGCAGTAGATCCAGATGTACCCACAACAGACGATGCTGGCGAGGAAGGAAAAAGACCAACGGAGGCAGATGATGGAGATGGAGACTAAGAAGGTGTGAACTGATCAGGCGAAAGCGTGGTAACTGGAAGCGAAGAAAGAGGTTCTGTGACGGGAACTTGAGCAGCCGTTGAAGAAGACTAGGAAGAAATGAGGGGGCATTGCGAGAAATGGTGACCAGGCTGTTTACATGAGATGCAATGATAGGCAGTGAATACGTTGAATGCGACGTTGTGATGACAACAAATCACCAGAAAAGTTGTGGGGCAGTATAATTTTCACCGCCTATGCTGATGATGTGACCTTTTGCGTCCGGGATGAATCTCAATTTGCTCGCCTGTATTCTGTATATCAACAGTATGTTGCATTATCTGGAGCAGCGCTGAATGCCACTAAAAGTACTGGCTTATGGTGCGGGGCATGGGCTGCCCGCACCGATGCTCCTTGGGGTGCGCAGTGGACAGCCACTACACAGAAGATCCTCGGTGCGTATGTCGGATTGCCCTTGGCTTCTGCATCTGCCACCTGGACTGCTCTTCTTCCCCGGATACAACGGACTGCTGCCTACTGGAGTAAGGCCCGCCCTTTCACATCGTTCCGTCAACGAGCAGCCGTTGTTCGTCGACAACTTATCTCTCTATGCGAATACTCTTGGATGTCGACGGTTGTGCCCGTGTCACAAATGATGACCATCACTCGCCTCTCAACTTCCGTCATCTGGTCTTCACATCACTGTGTTAAACCTGCCACGCTTCATCTGCCAGCCTCTTTGGGTGGCATCCAGCTTCCTGATCCAGCTTTCCTTTATAAAACACATCGTATTATTCATTTCATTCGCCTTGCCACTTCAACTGTTCCGTCCCTTACCACTACCTTGAATGTTCTAGCTTCTTTCCGTGACCCATCCTTCACCTTCCTACTGTTTCTGAAGATGGATGCATACTCTCTTCTCCCGTCCCACCTCCCTCCTGTCCTGCGAGAGGGCCTTTCTCTCTTTCGTTCGCTTCCTCTTCTCCGTTCATTTCCTTCTTCAACTCTTGATCTCCTAGATGAACCTCTCTTCTTCTCTTCTCTTATTCACCCTCCTAACCTCCCTTACTTTTACTTTCCTCATTGGATCCGCTCTGGTGTGATAACTCCGTTCTCTCGTAACTTCTGATCTAACCTGGAGACCTCTTTCTTCATTGTTTCTATCTCCAACCATTACTCTTGCTAACGAATATCTTCTTCTTCGCACAGCGCTTTGGAGCCTCTTTCCACTCCTCGCTTCACCTGATGGTCTCTTCTCGGTCCCCTCTGCTCCTCTTTCCCTACCGTTCTTTCTCCTCATTCGTAGCTCCCCGGTTCTAGTTACTTCTCTCTCCTCCTCTTCTCTTTATTGGCTTCTTCTTTCCCCTCCCGCACTTCCACTTTCTGTTCATTCTGCTCCTCCTTCTCTTCTCCCAGCCATCTGGACAGCATCTACCTCTGCACTTTCCTCCCCTCTTGAACTCAATGTCCATTGGCAATTTCTTCACCTTCGTCTCCCCGCCCCATCAGTACTGTTTCGCATGACCCTTCTCACCTCTCCGCAGTGCTCCTTTTGCCCTGAAGTCAGCGACGTCCAACATCAATACCTATTCTGCCCCGTTCTCCTGCCAGTCCTAAACACAGCATTTCGTCTTGCTGATCGAATTTGTGCTCGATCGTTACCGTTTCTTGCATATGCTTGGCTACTCCAAACTAAGCATCCACCTACTCACTTGCCTCCTGTGTGCCGTTACATTTTTCTTCTTGTGAAGTTCACTGTCTATGCTTTCCATCTTCAACAACGCTTCCCCGCTCTTATTCCAACTCCTCAGGAGGCAAGTGCTATCATTCGGAGACGCTTCCTAGCACGGTTAACCACTCGCCTCCAAATGGAGCACTCTCGTGCTGCCTCAACAAACACCGATAGCGTTTTTCAATCCACTTGGGCCCAATCGGCTGGGTGGTTCCATATCCACAATTTGCAGTTACATCTCAACCTATAAGTGGGATTTTTGTTGTCGCCCACGTTCACTGTAACAAATCATGTTTTTACGTATTAATTTTGGTGCTTCGCTATTTGTGATTTTTCTGTTTTAATGTGCCATTGAAGATAGCTCACCATGTTTCCCATGTTCTCTTCGATGATGTTGGGTTTTATGTTGTTGTATATAATTATTCCTTCTGCACAGTTTACTGCCCACGCAATGTCCCCTTCATTATGTTGAATATTTTTTTAAAATTTTAGTCACTGTGTGTATAATATAATGTAACAAGATGCCCTTCTGAGTACATTTAGCGTTATTTCCCCTTGTCACTGAATACTTCTGTACATATGTTGTAAATTTTGAATGTAGCATCACTGTTGCATTTCTGTGAATTAGTACCTAATGTTTAATCTTTAGTATGGTAGTAATGCTTAATTGGAATTTGTGCATAGTATAGAATCATGTCTTGCCCTGTCTACAATACTGTAGGTAAACATTTTCGTTTGTATCGCTCGTGCTTTATTGTCTGCCTCTTCTTCGCCCTACGTGGCGAAATAATTTTTTTTTTTTTTTATTTATGATTTTAACAATATTTTGTTTTACGTTTCACTGGAACTTTCCAGCTGATGTATATACCGCTGTATTTATTGGCAAAATTCCATTGTCATGTACATAGAAATGTTATTTTACTGAAGAATAAAGGCAATTTTGAAATGTGGGGCAGTAAGAAACAGTCTGTGTCAGGGAAAAAAACTAAGTCTTGGCGGCGGAAGCCAAAATAAGGACGATCACCTTGATCAACATGGGCGGCGGGTATCTTGCGGATATCACCAATAACGCGGCCACACCGAGAAGGAAAAGCATGTAAAAACTCATCGGAAACGTCCGGAGGTACAGGTTACAAATTAAGAAAAACGGGAGAATGTGCAAGGAGGATAGGGACCAAGTTATGATCTCCAACGGAAAGGCTAGTCGATAGGACTTGAGGAACAAACTCAGGTGAAAAAATATATACAAGAATGGACTTAGGCTTGCTGGCGAAATGTGTAATTGCACCGGAAGGGAGAAACGACAATGCAGACATACACTGTATAGACGTGCAACTTGACATTGGGTAAGGCGTCGAACTTGACACTTAAACTAAGAGTTGAAAGCATTGTACGTGTGCAATAAGCGTGGAACCTTGACATGAAATATAGGAGTCCAAGGCTGTCGCGAGGAAAGTCGGAGACGTTGAACACGGATCTGTAGCAGGATGAGGAGAAGAGCAGTCCTGGGACGCATCCAACACACTTGGAGGACAAGTCATCGAAGCAGCACATAGTGACGTGAGAGGGAAATAGAATTTAGAAGCAGAAGCACAGGCCATGGACAATGTGTAGAAATGCACCGCGAAGGGCACACAGATCCACTATAACAAGGTGGGGCACCAGGAAGGCGATCAGCATACCGAAGAAGGCAGCGCAGAGAACCACTGTCAATGGGTGGAACACAAGGAAGGTAATCCACACACCGGTGAAGGCAGCGCAGAGAACCATTAACGATGATTGGAGCGCAAACACGGAAGGCAAACGTAGACACAGCAGCAGGAAGGCTACTACATGCAGCAGACAGTTTTAGAGCAAAAAGTCAAGGCGAGTCACGATGGGCAGATTGTAAACAGGCCCAACGAGATGAATTGTAAACAGGCCCAACGAAATGAATTGTAAACAGGCCCAACGAAATTAATTGTAAACAGGCCCAACGAAATGAATTGTAAACAGGCCCAACGAGATGAATTATAAAGGAATATCGGCAAAATATGCATGTACCAACTCGAAAGAATGACTAGGAAGAGAGCGCAGACATTCATGCACGAGAGAAACACAAATTAATTCGGCGGTGGGCGCTAGATACAGGCGGAGCACAAAATGCAGAGCTCGAAAGGGCGTGGCCAGCAGAGCAACGTGACGGGATGCTGTGTGAGTCAAATATCGTACAAAGACAATTGTTTGGATGGGACCATTTCAAGAATGTTTGTTTTAAATTTAAGGGTGCATCTGCTTTGCACTTCCTTTCGACCGAAGCGTGTTAAAGTGGAAAAGTTTCCTGCACGTTCTTTGAAAACTAAAGGATGTACTTATACCTTCACTATATACATGTATCTGTCTGTATACGTTTATCTGTGTACCTCTAAGTCTGATTTAATATCAGCCTCTTTTTGCTTTGGGAAGCTAGAACAGTGAGAACGATGATCCTAGCATTTTAATCTTTATCTGATCCATAATTTCGCCGCCAAGAGCGAAATGCAAATTCCACCGATTTCAAAATATATTTTGCTTCATATCGTTGCTCAAAAATCAGATTGAAACACTTTCGACGCCTATTGAATGTACCATTTTTACGTACAGCTTATTGTATCTTAATATTACCGAATTTTTCTGTTACGACGAGCAAATGCGTACATTACTGTTTGTGAAAATTGCAACGCCAAAAAAGAATCGCACTATTCAAAAGAAATTTATATCACAGATTCCTCATGTTGCAGGAGATAACTGATTTTATTTTTAGATCTATAGAAGATTTTGTCAATTCAAATCTCAGTACTATTTGTTCAGTTGCTGCCTACCAAAGATGTTAGGCAGCAACTGAACAAATAACTAGTATACGAATGAATAATTAATACACACAATTGACGTAGATTTGGGACATCAAACAGATGGCATGGCTCTTTCCACGGTTTTAAGTGAGTCACGGGAAAAGTATCATCGGCCGCCAACGGAAATCGAACCAAGGGTCTTCCAGTTACTCGCTGGACATGCTACCACTGCACCAATTGCTTCTTACCATCTTTGAGGAATCCCCACCATTGTGCGGGTCTCCAAGAAGCAACCAGCCATGTGGTTTGGCAATTAATCACATGTGAGTCTGGAGAATTCGAGGCCGCTGCGGTGCAGTGGTAGCATGTCCAGCGCGTAACTGGAAGACCCTGAATTCAATTCCCGGTGGCGGCCGATGATAGTTTTTCCGTGACTCACTTAAAAACGTGGAAAGAGAAATGACTTCTGTTTGATGTTCCTAATCCACGTCGATTGTGTGTATTAATACAGGACAATTACAGAGGCATCTGTGGCACGTAGTCCGGTCATCTTCAATAACGCGTCGCACCGCTTCGTGCGGTGATACATGTTGCAATATGGTCCAGCATAGAGGCGAACAGACGCCTGATGTCCTGCTGAAGAGGGCCCACACTTGTTGGACGGTGTGCTCCAAATCCCGGATAGTGCGGCACAGAGTCAACCGGCGTTTCAACTGGTCCCACGCATGCTCGATAGAGGACATGTTCGGTGAGCGGGCATGCCATGGAACTATATGAACATGACGTAGGCAGTCCTAGAAAACCCGAGCAGTGTGCGGGATGGCACTATTCTGCTGGTAAAGCGCACCTAGAATTCCGCCCAGGAGTGGGAGCACATGGGGCCATATGATCTCATCCACATACCGCTGGCCCGACAATGATCCACGTACCACTACTAGAGCTGATCGGCTATCGTAGGCAATAAACCATAAAGGCTCCCTAGACCGTAATGCCTGCAGTGGGGTAGGTGGGACGCTCGATAGCAAGGTTGGAATTGTGCCGTTGACCCCGGGACCTCCACACCCGGACACGATGATCATCTGTCCCCAAAACGAACCGACACCAATCTCTGAACACCACACGTCGTCAGTCTGTGGCGTTCCACGTTGCTCTCGCCTGGCACCATTGCAAACAGAGCCGGCGATGATCCGGTGTTAATGGCAGAACACGTAAGAGGCGCTGGGATCGCAGATTCGCTTCCGCGAGACTTCAGGAAATGGCTCGTTGGCACACAAGAGCCGCTACATTTGCCTGGGGAGAGGACAGGGTTCTCGTGGGATCCATTCGTGCCTGCCGTACGAACTGTCGATCCTCTCTACAGATGGTCCTCCTGGTTCGTTCGGAGACACCCGCCGTGCGGCAGTGCCGTCACGTGTCCACTGCTCCCAACACAGTCGGATGGTATGGTCAGAACGATCCACGTGGTGGGTTATACGGCGCGCCGACCGACCTGCTGTTTTCAGCCCGATGATCAGGCCTCTCTCAAAGCCCGTAAGTTGCGTACATCGACGTCTCTGGTGTCTACCCGGCATTCTTGTCACTCTATACTCTTGCTTGCGCCGGCCGGTGCTTTTCTCTTTCATGGGGCATCGACTACACGCCGGTTTATAAGGCTGCTGGTTCGTGCTAGCAGCGCCGCCACAAGGTGTGCGGTTATGCGCACTCGCACCAAACGCACCCTAGCTATTTGCAAAGTTTCGCGGTTGTAGCATGTTTTCTTCTAGGTGTGCAAATTTTTTGTCCACGAGTGTACAAGAAGCAAGTGGAAGAATTGAAACTTCACTCGCTCAAGTTTTCACCAGCTGTCTCACCGAAGGTAAGATTCCTGAGTATTGGGATAATGGTACAATGATCCTGCTACATAAAAAAGGTGACGTTGAGGATCTCAGGACCTACAGGCTCATCAGCCTCCTATCAGTTATTTATAAAATTTTCAATTAGGTTCTTATACATCGCATGAAGGTAAAACTGGACATGGCTCAAGCAAGAGAAGAAGCTGAATTCAGGAGTGGCTACAGCACTGAAGATCATGTCCATGTACTTAGAGAACTAACTGAAAGAACAAGAGAGTATGAACTCCCATTATGCAAGGCTTCTATTGATTATAAAAAGGCCTTCGATTCCGTAAAACCATCAGCAGTTACAACTGCTTTGAAAACCTGCGGTATTGCAGATGCATACATTAGCATTATTAATAGTATCTCTGAAAATGCATTTGCAAAAGTTTGGATATTTGAGGATGCAGCACTAATAAAAATTGGAAAGCTAGTGTGACAAAGTAAAATCATATCTCCCAAACTCTTTAATCCCACATAGCAAAATATTTTTTAATTACTGAACTGGGACAAAGAAAAAAATATTTATGCAGATAATTCAAATCACGTTCGTTTTGCTGATGACGTTGTCATTTTTGCAACTACGACTTCTGAACCGCAGAATACGATCCAGGAACTTGCTGACAAGAGTAAAGAAGTGGAATTAAAAATGAACTTTCAGAAGGCAAAAGTGATGTATATTGCTTTTACAAGAAACGAAGATTTATTTATTGGTGGTGAAAAGCTTGAGACAACCGATACCTACATTTATCTTGGGCAGCAGATATGAAGTAAGGATCACATTGATGAAGAAATTAATCGGCGTGTAAAACTTGGATGGATAGTTTTTGGAAGAAGTAAAATTTTTACGAAAAGTATGCCATTGTGTCTTAAAAGATAAGGGTTTAATCAGTTCATCCTGCCAGTGCTTACGTATGGAGCAGAGACATGGACCTTCACTAAACAAGTTAGTAAAATAATGCAATGCATTGAATATGATACGCTTTCCAACATACCAGAAATAATTACTCAAGATATGAGAATAATGGCTGTGGAATAAATCTCGGTCCTGTGCCCTGATCTTTGATCCCATTTCGATGATATTCAACAGAACCGGTTCGGTATACCTCCGAAATAACATGATAACGTTTTGTCGCAATCGAAGCATTTTTACGTAAGTTATGATGCATAAGGACTATGGAATAGATCCCGCTCCTGTGTCCTAACCTTTGACTCTATTTTGTCCATTTTCTATAGGGTTTGTCCCCAGGGGGTTCCCTACCACATACTAAAATTTCACCGAAATCGAACCATTTTTACGTGAGTTATCATGCCGACAGACGGACGGACAGACGGACGGAAAACGCTGAAGCATATACGCTTCTTCAACCTACGGTTGGAAAGCGTAAAAAAGACAAACAAAGACTGCAGACAACGCAAAAAGCCCTGGAGAGAATCATGCTTGGTGTAAACAGGAAAGATAAGCAGACGGACTCATGGATAAGGAAAACGACAAGAGTTGACGACATCATGACCACAATGAAATCACTGAAATGGTGAGGGCATGACATGTTGCTAGAAGAACGACCACCGACGGAAAACCGAAATTTTAGAATGAATTTCGAGGGACAGGAAAAGACCCAGAAGAAGACCCTATGATAGAATGATGCATGAAATTCGAAAGCATAGAGGTGTGTCATCGAGGAGACACGCTCAAGACAGACAATTGTGGGAGCAACTTG
This sequence comes from Macrothele yani, assembly GCA_039090855.1. Taxonomy (NCBI): domain Eukaryota; kingdom Metazoa; phylum Arthropoda; class Arachnida; order Araneae; family Macrothelidae; genus Macrothele; species Macrothele yani. Next base: position 61,921,299 of record CM076989.1, on the reverse strand, counting down.
GGGAGACCTTCATCCAGTAGTGGATTCAAAGAAGATGATATATATATATATCATTGTAAACCATTATCAATCCACTGCTGGACGAAAGTCTCCCCAAATTTTCTCCACAACGGTCTGTCTTGTGCCAGTCTCCTCCATGTCACTCCCGCATACTTTCGAATTTCATCCACCCATCTCCATGTGGTCTTCTTCTGGGTCTTTTCCTGTCCCTTGGAATCCAATATAAAATTTCGGCTGTCCATCGATGGTCTGTCCTTCTGGCAGTATGTCCAGCCCATTGTCATTTCAGGGATTTTCTCTGATCATGGTGTCTTCCACTCTCGTCATTTTTCAGATTCACGAGTTCCTCTTCTTATCTCTCCTGGTTACACCAAGCATGCACCTGTCCATGCTGCTTTGAGTTGTCTGCAGCCTTTGTATGTCTCTTTTAGTTAAGGTCCACGTCTCTGCACCATACGTAAGCACTGGAAGGATGCATTGATCAAACACTTTTCTTTTAAGACATAATGGCATATTGCTCTTAAAAATTATGATGTTTCTTCAAAAAGCTCTCCAGGCAAGTTTTGTACGCCGATTAATTTCTTCATCAATGTGACCCTCACTTGATATCTGCTGTCCAAGATAAACGTATGTGTCTGTTATCTCCAGCTTATCTCCATCAATCGATAAATCTTCATTTCTTGTAAAAGCATTGAACATCACTTTTCTCTTCTGGAAGTTCATTTTTAATCCCACTTCTTTACTCTTGTCAGCAAGTTCCTGGATCATACTCTGCAGCTCTGATGGGGTAGTTGCAAAAATGACTACGTTATCAGCAAAACGAAGGTGGGTTAGATAATCTCCATTAATCTTCATCCCCTTGTTTTCCCAGCTCAGTGACTGAAAAACACCCTCCAATGTGGCATTAAAGAGCTTCGGAGATATGGTGTCACCTTGTCTCAATCCCTTCCAATTTTTATGTGTGTTGTATTTTCAAACAGCCGAATCTTTGCACTTGCATTTTCATAGATGTTATTAATAATATTAATGTATGCATCTTCAATACCGCAGGATTTCAGAGCCGTGGTAACTGCTGATGGTTTCACCGAATCAAAGGCTTTTTCATAATCGATAAAAGCCATGCACAATGGAAGTTCATATTCTTTCGCTCTTTCAATTAGTTCTCTCAGTACGTGCATATGATCTATTGTGCTGTAGCCACTCCTGAATCCAGCTTGTTCTCTCGGTTGAGCCATGTTCAGTGTTACCTTCAAGCGGTGTGAAAGAACTTTAGTGAAGATTTTATAAACCACTGATAGGAGGCTGATAGGTCTGTAGTTCCTGAGATCCTCAATGTCACCTTTTTTATGTAGCAGGATCATTGTAGCGTTGTTCCAATCCTCAGGAATCTTCCCTTCATTAAGGCATCGAGTGAAAATTTGGGCGAGTACTGTTTCGATTTCTCCACTTGCTTCTTGTATGGTGTCTACAGTAATTCCATCTTCTCCTGGAGCTTTCCCCCGCTTCATGTTCTTGATTTTCTGGAGAACATGTATCATCCCTTTTATATAATTTGGAGTAGAAATCTTTCACTCTTGTCAAAATTTCGCCTCTATTTCTTGTTACAGAACCATCTTCTTTTCTCAGTGCCATAATCTGTTTTCTTCCCTTACTGAGGGGTCGCTTTGCTATCTTTAGGCTTTGGTTGTTTTCAATTGCTTTCCTCACTAGTTCGCAGTTGAATTTCCTTACGTCTTTAGTGATAATTTTTTGTACTGTCTTGCATAGCTCTATATATTCCACTTTGGAAGTCACATCTTCTTTAGTTGTCCTCATCTCTCTTCTTTTTTGCATCAACATTTTGGTTTTTCCTGATAATTTGTTCACATGCAACTTGTTCTTAGGCCCAGCTCATTTTGTTGGTGTTTCCATAAGAGTTTTGGTTACTTTTCTGTTAACTTCAGAAATATCCACTTCTTCCGATGTTAGGCGTTCTAAAGCAGAGAATCTGTTCTTCAGTTCCAACTTAAAGGTATTATGGTGCTTTTTAAGGTTGGTTATGTCAATACATTATGTTTGTCTTATGAGCTTGCCACGTTCGAGTTTAGTGTTGAGGTGGATCTTACATCTCACCAATCTATGGTCACTACCTGTGTTGAACTTGTTCAGCACACTGCAGTCTTCGTTGACGAATTTTTTGTTACACATAATAAAATCAATTTCACTTGTTATCCCATTTGGATGTCTCCATGTCCATTTCCCGTGTGGCTTTTTCTTGAAAAAGGAGTTCAAGATGAGAAACCCTTCTGCCTCTGCAAACTCAACGAGAGTATTTTCACGCTGGTTTCTGTTGCCGTGAGCGAATTTACCTCCTGAAGTTTCATTCTGTTGCCATTGCCCTATTTTTGCATTGAAATCTCCCATAATTATCTTCAAGTGGTGCTTACCTTTATTATTTAGATGACAAATTTCCTCATAAAATTATTCAATTTCTTCAGGATGACTTGTGGTGGGTGCATAAGTTTGAATAATCTGAGCCTTGTATCTTCTCAAGAGTTGGATAACGAGTCGCGCAGTTCTGTCAGAGGCACGTTCAGCTTCTACAACTTTATCCTTCAGTTTCTTGTTTATTATAAATCCAACACCACTAGTTCTGCCAGTATGTGTCCCACGATAGTAGAGGAGATGTCCATTTTTCCGTTCAATGAGATCTTCTCCTTTTCTCCTTACCTCACTTAGCCCGACGATGTCCTACTTGATCCTTTGTAGTTCCTCTTCCAATTCAAGAAGCCTTGAATCAGGAGATAGGGAGCATCCATTGTAAGTAGTCAAGGTCAGCATCAGATGGCAGCCTAGTCCGGTCCTCCAAGGATTCTTAGCACCCTCTGCCTTCATGTCGCACTGGCCGCAGCCTTGGCCAGGTACATTCGAGCTGCCGGAGACTGAGGGCCAAGATTTAAGTTGTAGAGTCATTTTGGAGGGGTTTGGCCATAACTCACCACGCTGGCCAAGCGGGTTGGTGAGTGTGGGATAGCATTTGTTCTAATCCCGATGGTATAGTTATACCGCTATTGACGGTCGTCAATTTAGTGGGAACAGGATGCACCACGAGAAGGCGGGGTTGACATTTGTCAAGGAGAGGCTGTGATGTTACGCATCACCGGACCTTACATTCCACATATATATATATATGTATATATATATATATATATATATGTAAGGTCAGGTGATGCGTAACATCACAGCCTCTCCTTGACAAATGTCAACCCCGCCTTCTCGTGGTGCATCCTGTTCCCACTAAAGGGGCTCTGACGACCGCAAATAGCGGTATAACTATACCATCGGGATCAGAGGAAATGCTATCCCACACTCACCAACCCGCTTGGCCAGCGTGGTGAGTTATGGCCAAACACCTCCAAAATGACTCTACAACTTAAATCTTGGCCCTCAGTCTCCGGCAGCTGGAATGTACCTGGCCAAGGCAGCGGCCAGTGCGACATGAAGGCAGAGGGTGCTAAGAATCCCCGGAGGACCGGACTAGGCTGCCATTTGATGCTGACCTTGGCTACCTACAACGGACGCTCCCTATCTTCTGATTCAAGGCTTCTTGAATTGGAAGAGGAACTACAAAGGATCAAGTGGGACATCGTCGGGCTGAGTGAGGTAAGGAGAAAAGGAGAAGATCTCATTGAACTGAAAAGTGGACATCTCTTCTATTATCGTGGGACAGATACTGGCAGAACTAGTGGTGTTGGATTTATAATAAACAAGAAACTGAAGGATAAAGTGGTAGAAGTTGAAAGTTCCTCTGACAGAACTGCACGACTCGTTATCCAACTCTCGAGAAGATACCAGGCTCAGATTATTCAAACTTATGCACCCACCACAAGTCATCCTGAAGAAGAAATTGAAGAATTTTATGAGGAAATTCGTGATCTAAATAATAAAGGTAAGCAGCACTTGAAGATAATTATGGGAGATTTCAATGCAAAAATAGGGCACCGGCAACAGAATGAAACTTCAGTAGGTAAATTCGGTCACGGCAACAGAAACCAGCGTGGAAATACTCTCGTTGAGTTTGCAGAGGCAGAAGGATTTTTCATCTTGAATTCCTTTTTCAAGAAAAAGCCACACAGGAAATGGACATGGAGACATCCAATTGGGACGACAAGTGAAATTGATTTTATTATGTGTAACAAAAAATTCGTCATCGAAGACTGCAGTGTGCTAAACAAGTTCAACACAGGTAGTGACCATAGATTGGTGAGATGTAAGATGCACCTCAACACTAAACTGGAACGTGGCAAGCTCATAAGACAAACAAAATGTATTGACATAACCAACCTTAAAAAACACCATAATACTTTCAAGTTGGAACTGAAGAACAGATTCTCTGCTTTAGAAGGCCTAACATCGGAAGAAGTGGATATTTCGGAAGTTAACAGAAAAGTATCCAAAGCTCTTATGGAAACAGCAACAAAATTAGCTGGGTCTAAGAACAAGTTGCATGTAAACAAATTATCAGGAAAAACCAAAATGTTGATGCAAAATAGAAGAGAGATGAGGACAACTAAAGAAGATGTGACTTCCAAAGTGGAATATAGAGAGCTATGCAATACAGCACGAAAAAGTATCACTGAAGACGTAAGGAAATTCAACTGTGAGCTAGTGAGGAAAGCAATTGAAAACAACCAAAGCCTAAAGATAGCAAAGGGACATCTCAGTAAGGGAAGAAAACAGATTATGGCTCTGAGAAAAGAAGATGGTTCTATAACAAGAAATAGAGGCGAAATTTTGACAAGAGTGAAAGATTTCAACTCCAAATTATATGAAAGGGATGATACATGTACTCCAGACATCATGAAAGGTACCAGAGTTCTTCCAGTCCTCCCAGCAGAAGTTGCTCATGCAATCAAGAACATGAAGCGGGGGAAAGCTCCAGGAGAAGATGGAATTACTATAGACATAATACAAGAAGCAAGTGGAGAAATTGAAACAGTACTCGCCCAAATTTTCACTCGATGCCTTAATGAAGGGAAGATTCCTGAGGATTGGAACAATGCTACAATGATCCTGCTACATAAAAAAGGTGACATTGAGGATCTCAAGAACTACAGACCTATCAGCCTCCTATCAGTGGTTTATAAAATCTTCACTAAAGTTCTTTCACACCGCTTGAAGGTAACACTGGACATGGCTCAACCGAGAGAACAAGCTGGATTCAGGAGTGGCTACAGCACAATAGATCATATCCACGTACTGAGAGAACTAATTGAAAGAGCGAGGGAATATGAACTTCCATTGTGCATGGCTTTTATCGATTATGAAAAAGCCTTTGATTCGGTGAAACCATCAGCAGTTACCACGGCTCTGAAATCCTGCGGTATTGAAGATGCATACATTAATATTATTAATAACATCTATGAAAATGCAAGTGCAAAGATTCGGCTGTTTGAAAATACAACACACATAAAAATTGGAAAGGGAGTGAGACAAGGTGACACCATATCTCCGAAGCTCTTTAATGCCACATTGGAAAATGTCTTTCAATCACTGAACTGGGAAAACAAAGGGATAAAGATTAATGGAGATTATCTAACCCACCTTCGTTTTGCTGATGACGTAGTCATTTTTGCAACTACCCCATCAGAGCTGCAGAGTATGATCCAGGAACTTGCTGACAAGAGTAAAGAAGTGGGATTAAAAATGAACTTTCAGAAGACAAAAGTGATGTTCAATGCTTTTACAAGAAATGAAGATTTATCGATTGATGGAGAAAAACTGGAGATAACAGATACGTATGTTTATCTTGGACAGCAGATATCAAGTGAGGGTCACATTGATGAAGAAATTAATCGGCGTACAAAACTTGCCTGGAGAGCTTTTGGAAGAAACAGCTTAATTTTCAAGAGCAATATGCCATTATGTCTTAAAAGAAAAGTGTTTGATCAATGCATCCTTCCAGTGCTTACGTATGGTGCAGAGACGTGGACCTTAACTAAAAGAGACATACAAAGGCTGCAGACAACTCAAAGCAGCATGGAGAGGTGCATGCTTGGTATAACCAGGAGAGATAAAAAGAGGAACTCGTGGATCCGAAAAATGACGAGAGTGGAAGACATCATGATCAGAGTTAAATCCCTGAAATGGCAATGGGCTCGACATACTGCCAGAAGGACAGACCATAGATGGACAGCCGAAATTTTAGATTGGATTCCAAGGGACAGGAAAAGACCCAGAAAAAGACCACATGGGAGATGGGTGAATGAAATTCGTAAATATGCGGGAGTGACATGGAGCAGACTGGCACAAGACAGACCGTTGTGGAGGAAACTTGGGGAGACCTTCGTCCAGCAGTGGATTGATAATGGTTGACAATGATGATGATGATGATATATATATAAACGAACGAAGAGTTACATCCGCAGGTGTGGCAGAATTAACACGCATCCCATTGCTTGGAAAGACGACACATCCCATCGCTGGGAAAGACGACGCATACCGTCTGGAAAAAGGAACTTTAATTTCTCCTTGAATCATTTGGATATGTCAACATGAAAGTCACATGTTGACAGATCCGGGCTATAGGCTGGGTGGTGCGGAACCTCTCACCCTTTCCGTGCTAACGCATCCTGCATAATGTGTGCAACAGAATCACACCACGCGAAAGCATGCCAGGTCACCCATTCTTGATTGCTTTATGCAGCTTGTCCACTGTGTCGATGTAGTGGTTGGCATTGCTGTTCACGTGAGGCTCTTTAAAGTCCACCAACAAAAGCCCTTCAGCATAACCTCCCCGACGGAGTCCTGTGACTTGAATTTTATGTGTTTTGGTGATCCGGGATGTTTCCATTGCATGCTCGCTGGTTTGCTGGATGGCTCAAAGCCGTGGCACCGCGATTCGTCACCTGCCACTATGCGCGATATAAATGCATCACCCTCTGCTTTGTAACGCAGCAAGTGGTTCAAACTCCAACCCATACATTCTTCCTTATGGTGGTCAGTCAGCATCCGCGGGATTAATTGTAAACATACTTTCCGATATTGCAGTATCTTCGTAACCACAGTTTGAACTGTAACAAATGTCATAGCAAAGTCCTCCGTTTGCGAACGTCAGCCCAGACGACGGTTTTACATGCATTTCTTTCTCGGTGTGGGTGCATTGTTTGTGTTATTCGCACGCTCCCCGCCGATCAAGGTGATCGTCCTTATTTAGGCTTCCGACGCCAAGCCTTAGTTCTCTTCCCTGATATGGACTCCATTACTTCCTGCCCCACTGTTTTCCAGGTGCTTTGTGTTCATCACAACGTCGTTATAAACGTGTTCACTGCGTATCATTGCTTCTCATGTAAAACGCCTGGTCATCATCGCTTGCAGTGTCCGCTCACCTCTTCTTGTTCTTCCTCAACGGCTGCTCAAGTGCCCATCACAGAATCCCCTTCTTCACTTCCGGTCACCACGCCTGCGCTTGTTTCGCTTCCACCTTCTTAGTCTCCATCTCGATTGTCGTTGCCTTCCTCTGCAGGTCTTTTTCCTTCTCCACTAGCGTTGCCTCTTGTGGATACATCTGGATCTACTGCTCCTGCTTCGGTGCCTTCGTCTGTCTTGCTTTCTTCTTCGTCGTCTGTTGTCTGTGCTTTGTCACATCCCGTTGCCAACCTTTCTCCGCCTGTTCAGGTGCTGCCTTCTTTGTTTTCGCACGTCACCTCGTCAATCCCAACCCCGGGATTCTCTGCTCCATCATCTTCGCTGTGTACGTCAGCTTCGCCACCCTCAGACGCTCATCCTTTCTTCAGCCGTTCCAGTACTCCGGTGTGCTCTCCGCCCGTTTCACCTTCTCCGAGCTCTTCTGATGCCTCTAGTATTGTTGCCTTCCTTTCGATTTCTGGTCCCGTGATCGGTCCCCGCTTTCCAGCACAGCTACTCTTCTGGATTTGTGTGAAGCCTTAGCTTCACCAGCTCCTGTTGCCCCATCAGTTGCCTCTTTGCTTGCGTTATGCGCACATGATCCAGATCTTCCTTGTCAGACTTCTCACTTGCTGTCGGTTACTCCTTCTTCACCACGTCCCTGTTGGTATTGCTTCTAATAAGAAGTGCCGTCGTCGCTCTAATCGAGAGACTCGTACTAAGCGAACCGCGGTCACTCAGCCTTCTCTTCATCGTTCTTCAGGTTCCGCTCCTAATTCTACTGTTGCTGCTTACGCCGACCTTATTGGTACTCCCTCCGTTTCCACTGCAATTGTCGCTCGCCTCCAAGCTGTCCCTGGGTATTCGAAGATTCTCTTCCCAGATGCTGCCAACCCTTGTTCTTTGCCTCTTCTTGTGACGCTGGTTTGGATCCCCTTCTTGACTCCCATGATCCAGCTGATTACTCGAATATGATCGAGGATATTCGCTGCTTCCTCCAAGTTTTCGTTGAACTCACGAGATCTTACCCCTGAGATATTTCGTTATTAAAGTTTTCTTAATTGCTACCTTGGTGATACTCAAAATCGCCTCATTGATCTGGTTCTGACCGATTAGTTTCTGTCTGCACTTGCATGATGTTTCGCTTCCTGCCGTCTTTGCCTTGCTGCTGTTCCGTCTTACTCCTTTGCATGTTTCTGGTATGCGTTGTACCCAACCTTTTTCTTTCCGTTGTATCCTATGTACCGCCATGTTTTCTCCACATCTCGGTTCTTTCAAACATCCGCCCGGTGCCTACTTCCGTGAACCCGTCACATCGTTTTGTTCACAGAGCTTCTTCCTGTGTGCATTGTTATGCGCGATTCTTCTCTTATACCTTTCGTCACTGTCCTGGATTGCCCTATGTTGCTGTTCGCACCCAGTTAGTTTTTTCAGGTGTTTTTCCTGTCTCGTCGAGTATTTGTCTTATGTCATGCCATGTGCCTCAGCATACCTTCTACTGTTGTGCTACGTTACTTGCTCATCCAGTGTGACTCATCTCGTCATATACTTACCGTTATTGCTTTGCCTCATGCTAATTGATTGTCCCATACTGTTACCTACACCATGCCATCTTTGCAAGTGTTATCTGTTGCACCTCGTTTTCTGCTTTTCATGCTGCGCCCCGGGGCATGAAAAGCAGCCTCCAGTTCGATGTATTCTCCATCTCCATGTCCGTCGTTCCTTCTGCTCAGTGACTGTTCCAGTGTGCTTCGCCTATCACAGATTGCCTTGTGCTACTCGTTCAGCTTCGTTTATCTTTGTATGTCCTGATTGGCTTTTACAGACTGCTTTATGCTGCTCGTCCAGTACCGTTATTCTTATTGTTTTATCATGCCATTTATTTTCCGTTCTCCTGTGTACTAGTCCTCGATACCTAATAAAGCAACGTCACGTTGTTTTTGGAATGTCTTTTCAACTGCTGGGGTTCAAAGCTAGAAACGGGGAGTTCTTTCAGCTAATGTCAGGAACGAATGAAAGACTTTGTGCAAAACAAATTACTTCTTCATTATTCTCCATTACCCTTATTACAAATATCTCAAAAACTATCAAGATTCGAACGATGAAGAAGGAGGTCTTTCTGATTCACACCATGCTAACGAATAGCTATCCTGTAATGGGAAATGTCCAGGTTGGGGTGGGCGGGGGGAAGAGGCAGGTGAAATCGTGGGCTACTAACATTCTTTTTTAAACATCTCCAAAACTATTGCTATTCAAACTATGAAAATGGCGTTTATTCCGGTTCACACCATTTACTAACGAATGACTATCTTGAAATTTTTAATGAATTTACATGGTGAGAGGGGGGGTGATGGTCGGTCTGGAATATATATATACACAAGTTCTCAATATTGTTATTTTTTTCTCAAAAATTGTTGCAGTTCAAACGATGAAAATGGATTTCCCCTCGGTTCATACGATTTGCTAACGAATGGCTATTTTGAAATTTTGAATTTCCATGGTGGGGGGGGGGGGGCTGGTAAAATGGTCGGTCTCTCTGTATATATGCAAATTCTCAATATTATTTTTTAAATATTTCAAAAACTATTGCGGTTCAAACGATAAAAATGGAGTTCATTCCTGTTCATACGAGTTACTAACGAATGGCTATGTCGGAATTTTGAATTTCCATGATGAGGGGGTGAAATGGTAGGCCTGTAACATTCTTTTTTCAATATCTCAAAAACTATTGCGGTTCAAAGGATGAAAATGGAGTTCTTTTCAGTTCATAGGATTTGCTAACGAATGCCTATTTTGAAATTTTGGATTTCCATGGGGGAAGGGGGCTGGTGAAATGGTCGGTCTTTCTGTATATATGCAAATTCTCAATATTATTTTTTAAATATTTCAAAAACTATTGCGGTTCAAACGATAAAAATGGAGTTCATTCCTGTTCATACGATTTACTAACGAATGGCTATTTCGGAATTTTGAATTTCCATGATGAAGGGGGGGGTTAATGGTGTAGGCCTGTGACATTCTTTTTTAAATATCTCAAAAACTATTGCGGTTCAAACGATGAAAATGGAGTTCTTTTCGGTTCATACGATTTGCTAACGAATGGCTATTTTGAAATTTTGAATTTCCATGGGGGTGGGGGGCTGGTGAAATGGTCGGTCTCTGTGCGTATATGTAAATTCTATTATTTATTAAATATCTCAAAAACTATTGCGGTTCAAACAATGAAAATGGAGTTCTTTTCGGTTCATACGATTTGCTAACGAATGGCTATTTTGAAATTTTGAATTTCCATGGTGGGGGGGGGGGGGGCTGGTGAAATGGTCGGTCTCTCTGTATATATGCAAATTCGCAATATTATTTTTTAAATATCTCAAAAATTATTGCGGTTCAAACCATGAAAATGGAGTTCTTTTCAGTTCATACGATTTACTAACGAATGGCTATTTCGGAATTTTAAATTTCCATGATGAGGGGGGAAGGGGATGAAATGGCCTGTAACATTCTTTTTTAAATATCTCAAAAATTATTGCGGTTCAAACGATGAAAATGGAGTTCTTTTCGGTTCATACGATTTGCTAACGAATGGCTATTTTGAAATTTTGAATTTCCATGGTGGGGGGGGGGGGCTGGTGAAATGGTCGGTCTCTCTGTATATATGCAAATTCGCAATATTATATTTTAAATATCTCAAAAACTATTGTGGTTCAAACGATAAAAATGGAGTTCATTTCTGTTCATACGATTTACTAACGAATGGCTTTTTCGGAATTTCAAATTTTTATGATGAGGGGGGAGGGGGATGAAATGGCCTGTAACATTATTTTTTAAATATCTCAAAAATTATTGCGGTTCAAACGATGAAAATGGAGTTCTTTTCGGTTCATACGATTTGCTAACGAATGGCTATTTTGAAATTTTGAATTTCCATGGTGGGGGGCTGGTGAAATGGTCGGTCTCTCTGTATATATGCAAATTCGCAATATTATTTTTTAAATATCTCAAAAACTATTGCGGTTCAAACGATAAAAATTGAGTTCATTCCTGTTCATACGATTTACTAACGAATGGCTATTTCGGAATTTTGAATTTCCATGATGAGGGGGGGGGTGAAATGATAGGCCTGTAACATTATTTTTTAAATATCTCAAAAACTATTGCGGTTCAAACGATGAAAATGGAGTTTTTTTCGGTTCATACGATTTGCTAACGAATGGCTATTTTGAAATTTTGAATTTCCATGGGGGTGGGGGCTGGTGAAATGGTCGGTCTCTGTGCGTATATGTAAATTCTATTATTTATTAAATATTTCAAAAACTATTGCGGTTCAAACGATAAAAATGGAGTTCATTCCTGTTCATACGATTTACTAACGAATGGCTATTTCGGAATTTTGAATTTCCATGATGAGGGGGGTGAAATGATAGGCCTGAAACATTCTTTTTTAAATATCTCAAAAACTATTGCGGTTCAAACGATGAAAATGGAGTTCTTTTCAGTTCACACGATTTGCTAACGAATGCCTATTTTGAAATTTTGAATTTCCATGGTGGGGGGCTGGTGAAATGGTCGGTCTTTCTGTATATATGCAAATTCTGAATATTATTTGTTAAATATCTCAAAAACTATTTCGGTTCAAACGATAGAAATGGAGTTCATTCCGGTTCATACGATTTACTAACGAATGGCTATTTCGAAATTTTGAATTTCCATGGTGGGGGCTGGTGAAATGGTCGGCCTCCTATAATTATATGCAAATTCTCAATATTATTTGTTAAATATCTCAAAAACTATTGTGGTTCAAACGATGAAAATGGAGTTCATTCCGGTTCATACGATTTATTAACGAATGGCTATGCTGAAATTTGAAATATCTATTTTTTGGGGGTACCATTTCACCAGCCCCCCACTTTGTTTTTTAAATAACTCAAAAACTATTGCGGTTCAAACGAAAAAGATTGAGTTCATTCCGGTTCATACGTGGTACAAACGAATGGTGCAAAAAAAATTTTAAAAATTCCATGGTGGGGGCTATCGTTTCACCAGTCCCCCCCCCCCCCACTTTGTTTTTTAAATATCTCCAAAACTTTTGCGGTTCAAACGAAAAAAACCGAGTTCATTCCGGTTTATACGTGGTACAAACGAATGGTGTCTGAAAAATTAAAAAATTCCGTGGTGGGGGGCTGGTGAAATGCACCTTTAAATAAGGGATAGGAATCTCTAAGAGTTGTTCATGGTTGTCATAGTTACCCCCCCCCCCAAAAAAAAAAAAAACGATCAGAAAATTGAATGTGAGAAATATAGCGACTGCATCCGATATCTTTTCGATCCATTACCAATCACCGTACGATACAGGGTTTTGGACTGCGGTGTACAAGACAATTTATTTATCTTTATTTAAGTAGACCTAAGACGAAGCATGTGTAAAATTCTTCAGTATCTAATTTAACTATTCCGTAGATATTAGTTTCCTATAGCAATTCAAGAGATTAAAACTAAAGCTAAGCCACGTGCGATCAGGCTGCTAACGTCACAACAACATTTTTCTCTTTTTATCATTCATTCAGTTGTCCGAATATCTTTGGAGCAAAGTTTCCTTTGCTGCGCTGTGAACCACAGGCGTGATCTTTCCCCGTGAATTTTTAAAAATTTCCTCTCTGAGGGAGGGAAAACAGATGTATTCATATAGGAACTTACAGAGGTGTAGCACCTTCAGGGGGCAAAACAGTAGCGCAGTTTCTCCACAAATAAATCGACCTGAAAATTCTAATGAAATTAGTTGAACTTTTTCCTGGAATCGGCTGTTAAAGTGGGGATAAAGTTCCGAGTAATTAAAAAAATGTCTGCATGTGTGTCTGTGTTTTAAATCGATAACCGAAACAGGATGCTAATCTCTTCAAGCTGCAGGGGTCACCTGCGCTTTGAGATTCCAGAAAATTCTGGATATGATTCTCCGAAAACGAACAGTCGTGCCCCGTTTTCAGTATTCAGAGTTAATGTGTGTGCTTTTATTCGATATGGCAATGCATCTAGCAATGCATAGACTACCGTTCTTTCCATTCCGGATGCTCCTGATTATTTTCGAGACTCTCAACTTCTGTAAACATACTATTCCGATAAAAAGATTTTGCTCAATTTTTTTTCTTCGAAATATTCTGCGTACTGGGAAGTAGAGTTTTCTGTTTCTCAGAAATTTTCAACGTGGTATACAGCGAGCGAGAGTACACACGAAAAGGATGCCCACTTCTCTGTAGACACAGATGTCCACTTCTCTAGAGACACACTTATAATGGTATTATTTGTAATAACGAATACCCATTTTCGCTTGTGTAAATTTTTTTTAATAAATCTTGTGTGAAAGAAAATGCACTCAGTACAGGTCAAACATACTCACCACAAATCGAATATGACCCATGCAAAGCATGGTAGTATAGTAACAATAACTTATCAAACTGTGACGGCCTATAAAGAAACACAAAAAAAATGCCATTATCTTTACCACGTTTTTTGAAAACAAAAAGAGTATATTATTTCTAGATAACTTTTAATCATTCATCTATGGAGATGGCATATCCGTCTTTGGATTCAAATAATCGTTTTTGCATCAGATAGTGCTATTCACGAAGATGAGAATTCAGCCAATTTAGATTATCTGTGATCCACAGTTTTTCCGCTGGCAAGCATAAAATTGTTGTCATCATGCTTCCTTAAGTTTCGCGTAATATCTGCACTTCTAAAAGTCAAATCCGTATACATATATACTGTATATACGTTAGGTTACGTCGCAAGGCGCCCTTTTACATAAAGGTATATTTCTCGATAAAAAAGCAAATAACATTAAAATTATATTTGTCATCGAAAAATTGTATCCGTTTCTACCAATTACGGCTCTTTCTGAATTAAGTAATTGCACTTGAAAATTCTTTAATTACAACTAGCTGTAACTGCGTTTTGCATTGTGTTCTTCGTCCCTAATTTTCCTAGTTTCAGCGGAATAAGGTGTTAGTGTATTGTATCGTGTCCCGGGAAACACATTAATGTATGGTATACGTGTCCCAAAAAGTGCACTGAACGTTTATCGCATTGTAGACCTATCAAATGGCCAAACTATTAGAAATTTTTATTCTGGTTCGTCATAGCAATGGTTTAATTCTGCTGAAGCTCTTTACTCCACCCCCCCCAAAAAAAAACCCCAGGTCGAAAGCGAAGATATTGCTCTTACTACATGCCCGTAACGAGTTAGGGACGCCCTGAAGCACCCACAGGCCCTCCCCTAAAGAATTCTGTAGTTTGGGTTTTTTAAATCATTGGAAAAAAATTCCTACCATATAATAAAATAAAAAGGCAAAGTCTGATTTAAACAAAGATGCAAATTAACAGCAAAACTGATGTAAAAGCCGTGCCTGGGATTTAAAATGCCATCATCATAAAACGAAGAACAAAACTGGAAGTGCAATTCTCATTACTTTAATTTTAATATCAGCTACTAGTCCTTTCGAGAGAGCAGCTGTATGTACCCTTATGCGTTTGCTATTACAAGCTGTCGTCGTCATATCTAATTTACGTTAATGTTAAATGCTGCCATCTTTACGTACTTGTAATTTCATGCTCAGTTGTGACAATTGCGTTGAAACAGGGTGAGAAACCGGAAAAGAATGCCCATCCAAAAGGTTGGGTAGCAGAAGTGTGAGAAGAAATGACAGTTTCTCTTGGGATGTTCACGTTCAGTCATCCAGTTGTGTTCTGGAGTAAAGTGTTTGCATTCTAAAACGGTTCTCCACTATGGCATTTTTAAATGTGAATTGGTGTGCAAAAACATATTTGTGTAGCTAATCAACTTCCTTATTTTATTAAATTCTGCTGAAACTGCATTTATTTCTTCCACGTGCTATATGATAGTTGTTACCTTTCCTCCCTGTGTTGCAGCAATTACTTTTTAACTTCCTGCCACAATTATTTTTCCTATCTACGTATAGCAATATTTCTTGTCTTTCTATGAATTAAGTTTTATTTCCCTATCTGTTTGTGGTAATGGTTTTTATGTTTCCTGTTCACAAAAATTCTAGCAAAAATTACACTATTGTTTGCGAAAATTGCAAAGCCAAAAAAGTATCGCGCGATTCAAATGAGATTTATATCACAGTTTCCTCATGCTACGGGAGATAATTGATTACACTTGTAGAGCTGTACAAGATTTTTTAGCTTCAAAACTTAGTATAGCGTGAAGCTACCTCAAGCAACAATATCAGATTCTCCACGGCATGGCATTGAGTGGAAGAGAGTCTTGCTATCGTCCTGGGAAAAAGCCTGCCAGGCTACTTCTATGCAAGACCAGAGTTCATTTGTGATGATTGGCTTAACAGTTTGATGGGCCAATCCCTTAGCTACCTTGTCCCAGACATGTTCGATTGGGGACATATCCAGCGAATGGTGAAGAAGCGTATCTGCCGTGCATGGAAGATGTCTTGGACATTCCGGGCCACATATGGTCAAGCATTGCCCTGCTGGAATATAGCGCCAGAACAACTCTGAAGGAAGTGAAGAATTATCTCTGCCTCTGAAAGATCCCTGATGTATCACTGCCTATTGTGGGCTCGCCCAGTTCGTATCAGGCAAGAACACAAATTTAACCCAATGGGGCCTCAAACCATGATACTTAGGTCTAGGTCGGTATGACGCTGCAAACTGAAGGCTAGAAGGTGCCGTGCATCACGATATCTTTGAATACGTTGTAACGTACCAGGAGATGTGACGTACCTGCCAGAAGGACGCACACGACATAAAGGCAGGTAGGAATCAGAATAAAACGTCCGCGTAGCTCAATTGGTAGAGCAACTTATTCCGGAATGAGGGGACCCGGGTTCGAATCACCTGGCGCGGATAAAAATGACGGAGAAATTCACTTCGTTATAACGTATGCTACCATCATTGTGCATGAGGTTGATTCGTGACTCGCCAGAAAACACGACTTGTTTCCAATTAGTGCGCCGAGACCCCATTGCAACCTGAAGCGTCTGTGGTTGAGGGTCAAAGGAATGCGCAGCAATGGGCTGCTAACTCTGTTAAGCTGACAACATCGAACTGTACTGGGAAACAAAGCCTGGCCTGTGACAGCGCTCCACTCGTACACGTGAATGTCGCTGTGCGATCGGTCACTGCCATGCGGTAGAGGTATAGTCATCCCATGCAGTTGTGGGGTTTTTCTGTCCATTTCCCGAATTTCTGTTCGTCCAAGCCTCATCTGTCCACTGACGTCGCGTTTGCATCTCTGTACTGGCGTTTCAACTGGTAGTTTCGAGTGGTAATTTCGTGGTAGGAAAATCCAGCTTCTCTCATCCCAACAATCCTTCCTCGCTCAAAGTCCTTCAGTTGTTTATAATGCGACTTTCTTCGGGAACGGGCACAGTGAGACACAAGAAACACCCTTTCAACTCAATGTCGGCTCTTCACTGATTCCAACATCTCGTTTGATCCAGCTCTTTATACCCAAGACCTGACAGTTTAGACGTCGCTGCTACAAAACCTCATGCGCATTTTCACTGACATTTTAATAATTTGCATGTCCCAACCAGTTGCACTTATCCGGTAAGTTTCAAGCTAATATAAGCCGTTCTTCGTGCATGATGTTTCAATTTTCATAAACCCTAGTGTATTAATTAAAAATTGAGCTTACATCTCAATTGCATTAGGAGATGTAAATTTTTTATAGTTAGATGTTTCAAGATGTCAGTTAGCTTTCCAATAGAATAAATACATAAAATCATCTTTAATTATTTTTCTGATTTTTTATATTTGCTATTTGATGGCGTTTCTGTTTTTCTATTTTTTGTGAGAAAGCTTTTGTAAATCAAAATTATTTCCTACCCCTACACATTAACACACAATTTTGTTCTTCCTTCGATGTCTGACTTGTACAGTTCTGAATTTGGTCAAAATTCTCCCAGACACCCGACAAATACCGATATTGCTTTCAGCTGATTAGGATCTCGCTTACTCGAAAAGCTGGCATCAGGTTCAACAAGTTCGCTGTTGACCACATGAGCTTGGAGAGGAAGAAAAGTTCGTGAAGACATTCTCTAATTTATCAGTGCCCATGTATTATAGTCTTCTAAACCAGAGCCTGTGGTATGATTAGAAGTAGGTGGAATTTTGGGATTTGACGAAGAACAGGTTTGAGAAATCAGAGGAGGAAACGCTGCCGTGGAAAGAAATGAGTCGGTGACAGCATCTGACAGCTGATTAAACAAATCCAACAACCAGCTTCCACAAAGTTTCGGCCGAACTGCAAGTTTCCAAATCCACTATTAATGACTACCTGCACAAGAGCGGACTAGTTTTACACAGTGTTCCGAGATGCCACATGAATTGACGAACAGCTTAATATCAACAACGCAAGCAGGTCTACGAGGAACTGGAAGTGTAGTTAACAGTGATTTTCTTGTGGTAGTGACAACAGTGACAATTACACGGAAGTAACCGTGACTTTAAACGGTGACAAATCACAATTTACGACAGCGGTGGGGCAGCTGTAAAGAAGACGGAACTGGGAATCACCGTCTGGGGCGGATTGGCTCACCGGGACATTTCCCGGTGGGCCCCTTCCGTATATTTTGTCTCTTACTTTCTTAAAAATGTTTTCAGTTCAGTTGTCTTAAACACACGACTGAACCATAACACTTTTTTTTATGAACGAAATACACATAATGTTATTTACAACAAGCGGGGGGAGGAAAATCCCCTCACCAGGCAACTGCTAGAATCACAACTACAAATAGATGGGCCACGTGTGTTTGCGAATTTCTGGGTTCACTTAGTAGCTCAGGAACGAGAATGTATGTACCATATGTTGCGGGAGAGCGGGACTGTGTAGAAGATATTCTATGTATTTCCCAAGGAAGGGATTGGGGGTTAGTTGATTTTACTCCCGTTGGTTGTAGGAGGCATTAGTACTGTGCTCATAACAGAGGAGTTCGGGCTCAACTTTAAGAGCCCGAGCAAAGAGTATGTCAGCCTTAATCCACCAGGGCCTGAATTTTATATTGCAAAACAGAGCCCGGGCCCGAACGAGCACGAAAACAATGATTAATCTGTTTAGGCATTAAAAAAAATATCCTCTTCCAAACTTCCACTCCTTCCTCCCCGTGCAATTAATTGATTTCTTTCTCAACTGCGGAGTGGGGAAGGGATGTCTATCTATTTCTGAAGATTCTTTCACCATTCATTTCATCCCGAAATGTTGCCAAGGGCCCGGCATCAGGAAAAATCGGGAGGCACAACAATCTACGTATGTTAACAGCATTCGGGTGGGGGCTGAGCAATGCTAAATTTTTTTCACTACTTTAGTTAAAGTAGTGAAAATACTCACCCATGTTTGATAAAGTTTCAGAACAATGCTAGATAATGGTCATTATGGGATGTAATATCCACTATATGACAACACAGAATTCAGAGTGAAAAAAGCTAATAATATCAAAAACCTATTTTGAAATAATTGTAAGATTATTTGCAAGGTGTTCATAAACGATCCCTTCCCCTGAAAAGTTCTGCCTACGCAGCCTTACGCTCCGTGTAATAACTGACAAATGCTACAGATGAAGGCATTTACGGAGATATCATTTCAACATGAAGTTGACATTTTTTTTGTTTACGTTATTTAGTAAGGGGTCTTTACAATACATAACCGCAGCATAAAAGCACGTTTTGTAATTGAAACACATACGAATATATAATCACTAAATGAAGAATCTGTTCGCCACAATATTTAAAAGTCTTGAAATTTCTAACTGTGATTGTCCACAATAGAAAAATAACAAAAAATGCCGTACAAATAAAAAATTTTACATTGTAAAAGTTCGGTATTTTTTTCACTTATTTAAATTTAAAAATCATGTCTTATGCGAAAGGATTTTTGGAACAACTCCAACATAATTTTGGTAATAGCAGTTCTCTCTCTCTCTCTCTCAAATATTTGCTGGAATTTCAGCCCACTTCGTTGAAAATTTAAGAACTGGAAGCTCAAAGGTATGAAAATCAAGATTATTTTACGATCTGTCAAACATGGAAAGGTCATATAAGCAATTTTTTTATGTTCTTACTTCAGCGTTCTTAAGAGAAAATTTTATTAGACAAATATAAATATTAAGTGTGTCCAAAAATAGAAGCTTCTCCAGGGCAATTACATACATAACTAACTAAACTGGTGATTTAAACTTGGTTATTCGCTTTTCCACATCAGTTAAGTGATTTTGCTACGATATTTCAATATCTTGAAATCCACAACAGATTGTCCACAACAGAAAAATCTCGACATGGGCCGATGAAAAATTTTCCGCACCCCTCCCACCCACCCCCACCCCCAGTACTATGCTTGCCACTGTTTCCAGAGCAACTGTACTTTTTGCTTTGTTTCTTAAATAATAAAAGTGATTCTCAGTTGTGATACAATAGTACCGCAGAACTGCAACTGAACTGGCCCATTTGCAAAAATGTTTCTGGGTCCTTTTGCGACCGCCAATTGGCCCCTCTTACTTGTACCAGTGACAAGTGACAAAAATTCTTACTTGTACCAGTGACAAGTGACAAAAATTCTTACTTGTACCAGTGACAAGTGACAAAAATTCTTACTTGTACCAGTGACAAGTGACAAAAATTCTTACTTGTACCAGTGACAAGTGAAAAAAATTCTTACTTGTACCAGTGACAAGGGAAAAAAATTCTTACTTGTACCAGTGACAAGTGACAAAATCACTGAGTGCGACAGGTGTGACGGAGCAGTATCGGAACGACGGTTCGCCGTCTTGCTTGTACAGTGACAACATCCGTACCACAATTGGCTCGCTTTGAATTCTTTGTTTGCGAGCAAAAGCCCAGCGAAGCAAAACTTATCTCAAGAGGGGAGACTGATATAAAGCTCACATCACAGGGACCTCTATGATGTTTCAGCAGAAAAGGAGACAAATTGATTAGATATGGTGACATGGTAACCGAAACTAGGGGGAAATCTTTGGACGCCAAGTTTTGCTCGGACACGGTTAACGTTGCAATTCTTATCGGTGAATTTGGAACTGTTACTTTTTGTCACTGGTTATAACGGTGAGAGTGATTTTTGAGTCACAAAACAACAGTAACGGGATTTCTGATCCATCGCTACAAGGAACTGCACTGAAAAAAATCAGTATGCATACTTTACAGTTTGATATACAGATGTCCCAACGGTATCCCGGTGTGTCGTTTGATTTTATTCGTTGAAACACTTACAATTGACATGAATCCAGGGTAAGATCCTTTTTCAGAATTCTCTACACTGTAGATTATGACAAATTAATTTCCCTTCATGAAAAAGTTCTGACCAGCAGACCGAATACGTATTTTCCCAGACTGCTGCAAGAGGACTTCTGAATAACCTCCATGGTTGCTACATTGCTAGCTGCTCATTTTGGAGTACGTAGCTTTTTTACATCTTCTGCGACTCTCGCGAATGTAGTAGTCACTGGTTCTATTTTGTAATTTTAGCTGAACAGTAATTGCAGTTTGTTTGACAAAATCTAATAAAAGTATATGAAAACTTTCATAGATTTCGTAAGCCATTTTGAACTGTCAGGTAGCTTGACAATTTGTCTGCTGGCTTCATTTCTTGTCTGCTAACTTTTGCATTTATTGTGAGTTGCTCAGAAAACACATCTCTTGTCTTTACTTTTCATAAATTAGGTAGATCTCATTTCCCTTTTCTTTATTAGATCTTTCACAACGCACATCTGTGAATGCACATGTCTGTTTAGTTAGAGATGAAACTGTTAAGAGAGAAAGATTTTAATGCTACGAGAAAATTTATAGAAAATCATTTGGAAATATAAATCAATATTGGAAGCAGATTAAAAAATATTGAGCGGAGTTGGTGACAGTACATTTTTAGTTAAGTAGACAATTTCACGATGTACACATAAATTTCTTTCGAGTTCCTTACAAAAAGTTGAGTAGAGTTTTCTAAGGATAATGAAAGAACTTTTTCATGAAGGGGAGGATCCATTGTTTCTACATTCACCATAAAGCTCCTTATTTAAGTGTCATGGATGAGAGACGTAAGAGGCTATTTATTTCTGGACCCAAGAGGGGAAACGCATTTTTCTTATGACATAAAAAAAACCTGAAGATGTGATGATCAACTTCACAAAGCATTATTCTCAGATGTCCAAAGGTACTAACGGTAGTTAATCGCCACATCTACGTGCATAAAAAAAAGATATAACTTTTGATGGCTCTACAGATTAATGGAATAAAAAGGTTATATTTCTTTTTCGTAATTGACTTGCACGTTTTTCAGAATTTATCATTAAGGTTCAGATAAACGGAGCATGTCAAGTACGGGACGCTATTTTGATATTTTCATGTCATACTTTGATTATCAACTTTTTGTGTTTGAGACAATGATTTTCCTCTTATCCCGTGCGCCTGCCATTTGGATTAAAATATCCCCGCATAGTGAATGATCTTTTTTTCCCCACGAAAGCTAATTTCATAAATCTACGTGTTCTTTCACATCAATTTTTTTTCATGCCTGCCCACAAAGAATGTGATTTTTTACTTAAGCAGTCATCCATCTTTATTTTACCAAGTTTTTTCCTTCTTGGCATTTACTTTTGTGCGCTTATCTCTTTACTCTGATATTCTTTCTTCCTTGTTTTCATCCACGTAAAGCCAAGATGATAACAAAGAGAGGGATGGAGGCTGTGGCTGAAACACACAAAGTGAACCTAGGAAAAAAAAAAGGAGAAACAGTGCAAAATACATTGATTGTTTGCAGGAGTGTCTCCTCGGTCGTCTTAGCCATCGGGCCTTGGGCTCCTCTGATCCGCAGGATAAATATCAGCTTTGGTAGATCCTGATGCCGCTAGATCCGTATTGACACATGAAGGCTGAAGGTGAGGTTCCCGGTACCATGAATCACGGAGCCCAGCCAAGAGCGATGGAATATCTTCCCGTCAACTTCGCGGAGCGGTCTTTAGCGGGCGATATTAATGCTCTCTATTGACAACGGGAGTAACCAGTACCGGTCACCACGCTGACACGTCTAATGACGCGGAGTTTCCTCCAGAAACTCTGATTCTCCCATTCGGTTTTGTCTTCGCTGTCACCGCGACTTTTTTATTCAGTATAGTGGGCCTGAAAAATACTGCGCGACAGCTGTTAAAACTGTAGCATCGGGAGAAAGAAGAAATCGCGACCCTTTCAAGTTTGGCATCAAGAGTCCCATCAAGCATAGATCACTCAACGAAGCGTGCCGTTCTCCCCTGTTCCTGTCCGCAAAACGACCCTCTCTTTATCCTTCTGCCCACAAAGCCAGTAACCTTTCAAGCACGAAAGAAATCACGAGGAGTCTTTAGATTTTTCGGATCATAAGAACTAAATTGCTGTATCCGGCCGTGTCCTTTAAAGAATGTTATGATTGATTTTATGCCATTTGTTTTGCTATTGTTACATCACACGGAAGGAGGAAGAGGAGAAGACAGGCTCTTGTCCCCTTGACGTGAGTACGTGTGTATGGGTGTTTACGCATGTGTGTGTGTGTGTGTGTTTATATGTGTAGGGAGAGTACTTCTTCAGAATAAAAGGCTACCTTTCGTTTTAATGCTTCTTTACATTCCAGCCTGGTCTTTCTCTACTAAACAAGATCGGTTGATTAAATTTTTCCGTAAAAAAAGGCGATTGGAAACGTGAAAATAATTCCAAACTAATGCAAGTATCACTTTTTGACTCGGAATTGTTCATTGAACTAAACAATTAGGAAATGCAACAAATTAGAATTGTGCGTGTAATACATGCACCAATTTCCCGAGCTCGCGTTACCGGAAAATAAATAGTTGTATTAAAAGCAGGGAAGGACTGATACACGGGGGCATTTCCTGTTGGGCTACTAATGAAATGGCCCACTTTCTCATTCTTTTTGTCTGTATTTTCGTGAAAACAAATTTGGAATAATAATCGTTAACCTAATTTGGGTTATATAGCTAAATAAGAAATAGTTTCCCTTAAAATAAAGAGCATTTCCTATTATCTATATGTTGGGAGCTAGCTGTGAAGTGATATAAAAATTATCTGTACTTACGTGGAAAAAGTGCCGCCAAACCAAGCTTAATTAATTAAGCAATAGCTAAGTACAGTTATACGTAGATCGTTGGACTTGAAACCCAAGTTCATTGGTAGACCCTGCTCTCCTTTCTTGATCTCGAAGGAGGTAGTAATACCCATTGTGAAGGTGCATCATCCCCACCGCCTTATCCACAATCTTACACAGAGCACAAAGCGATTATTCCGCAATCTGTGTTCCACCAGAATTAAAAAAAGAAACAACGATTTTCCAGTACTAAATGGTGGTTCATGGGTAAAATGTATTGGTAGACTTAAAAAAGGGTGCCTTTGTAAGTAGGAGTTACCAATACTATTGTACAATAGGTGGTCAGTGGCCAAAAAAGTATAAAAATGAATTGCTTTGGAAAATTGCTATTCACGGCCTCGGTTTAGTCGTTCCTAGCAACACCTGATTTAAATGGTGAAGCCCAACCAAACTTTTTACTGGAAGTAATATAATCCAATTTTAAAGCCTTTCAGTTTGTTTGTAACTTCATTTTTATTTGGTTTTAAATATATGTGCATTAAACTTACTAGTATTTTAAGAACAACCTAAAGAAACACGTATAATGAAGCATTTGGACCAGCTAAAGGACAGAAAATCGTGACAGATACATCAGGTCCGTTGTCCCAGAAAGAACAAATGCCGTTGAATTTAAAGTGAACAGAACTGCGCCATTAATCAACACTTTTTTGTTGTTTGTTTCATAGGTAACATCTCCAAATTTTTACCCTAGAAATATAATAATGTAAGAATAGAAAATTAAGGACAAAATAATAGTAGTCTAAACAATGTATCGTAATAGTTACGTAAAAGGTGAAGCTAATTATTATAGTTGCTGGGATATCAATAATTGTAACTGGCGATTTGCCAGTCTAGTTTATCGTCGAAGGGTCACATTTGCTTGACAAG
This sequence comes from Macrothele yani, assembly GCA_039090855.1. Lineage (NCBI taxonomy): Eukaryota > Metazoa > Arthropoda > Arachnida > Araneae > Macrothelidae > Macrothele > Macrothele yani. The sequence goes on along the minus strand of CM076989.1, from coordinate 61,896,878 downwards.
ACAGTATACTGGTGTTAACAGGATCAGACACTCTCAGCGGCAACTGGGTGGATTGTATCCGATATACGGTATACCGAAAATTTCATAACAGTGGTCTGTAATTGAGATGGCCTCTTTGTGTGAGTTCCCTTGAGCGTGTACGAGACAAGAGTTTGCTTTGAATGGTGTCAACACATTCATTGGACCCACAAAGAATGGTCGCACTTCCTCTTTGGCGATGAGAAGAAATAATGTTTGCAACCTGATTTCTGGAGAACATTCATGTAGCAACAACGTAGGATATGATATCAGCCGACGATCTCATTCTCAAAATGAGATAATTTCAGAGGTGGTGGAGTAATGATTTAATCCGTCATTTGCGTCGGAGGTCGTTCAATTCTGTAAGACAAAACCGGAGAAAAACGTCGAGATCTTAAAGCTGCCTGATATCGCTACATCCTGATGCCTCATGTTCCACTATTTTGAGGTGTAGTGAGCCCTAATTATCTTTTGATAGACGGACAACGTCCGACCTCATAGGGCTTTGCTGGTCAATAAATATTTTTAAACGGGAAATATTCCACGAACAGATTGGACGCTACGGTCAGCAAATCTTAATCTTATTGAACATGTTTGCTACAATATAATCCTACACATCTACTGGACTTACAGTGTGCTGTTCTGGAAGAATGGGATTAAATCCCACAGCCTGTTGTGGACACCCTCATTAAAGGCACGTCCGGCATAGCTGTCTGTGGTGATGGCATAGCTGTCTGTGGTGATCACCTTCCGTGTTAAAGACAGTGGTACCACATTTTTTATCTTTTACTTTGCTGATTTATGAGATTTTGTTTCATGCCATAATTCACTTATTTTTCTCAGACTCATAATTTGGGCGCATTTGCATAAATCTCAGTTCTTTTTTGTTCACAAATATTAAACACTGTACCACACAGCAGGCATCAGGTTGCTTTCCTTATGTTCATTACTTTGTCAGTTATTGTACGTTAACTAGGCTTTTGTGGTTCTTACTTTAATTTTGAGCACCACTGTAACTAGGTCAGAGTCTTGGTACACTGCGAATAGGGGTGTGTCTTGATATTAATGGCTGGACAATGTACAGTTGCAGTCAAACCATTCTACGCTTATAAATATCCCTTTCACTGGTACCAAGACGAAACATATTGAAATGTTGTTAACTGAGCGGTGTGCAACGATTCTGTCTATAACGAACACCTGGTTATATCGATCGCATTTTCAATGAGTGCTGTGCAATTGTATCCCGATCATAACGACCTCGGTGACGATTTTTCGTCGAGCGCTTATCAAAACTTTTGGAAATTTGCCAAAATGCGGGTTCACGGAAGAAAAGATGCTTCATCCTGCTGTCAAAAATTGCGAAACTTCAGATTGTCTGTGTTCGTTCAAAGGCATGTGGAGAAGATCATAAGGTACAATAAAGCATTACAAACTACAATGCCCAAGATTAAAGGCAACAGGAGGGATACGATCTACCCGAGTCTGAAGCTGCTTCTTCTGACAGTGAGTCAATGAAAACCATCAAAACAGTACGCCATTTCTTATGCGAAACTGACGTAGATAAAATTTTTATGAATTGTGCAAATTGTTCGGCATGAGTCAGTCCTCCCTAATTCTACAATCTCTATAAAGTAAAAAACTCATTTTTTTTGTTTGGTTAATTACTGTACGCTTAATTCCTTGGATCCAAAATTGTTTTAATTAGGTAGCTCCAAATTTCGACACTGAGGTATTGTTCATTTGTTATAGTATATACACGGTCGAGTCACATTATAGAGAATATCAGCTAATATCCAGAGTAACCGCTGTGTTAAACGCGGGCAGCAGTTAGACGGGCTGGGAGTGACTCTATAAGGTGATGGTGATGGAAGGTGTTCACAGGTATGTGGAGCCATGCTGACTAGAGTGCATCTGACAGCTGCTGGAGGGTGCACGGTGTAGGATCCATACAGCGAACAACTCAATCGAGGTGGTCGCACAGATTCACAATTGGGCTTAAGTCTGGAAAATTAGGCGACCAGGGATATACTTTGAAGTCTTCATCACGCTTTTCCAACCACTCTCTGACATTTCTAGTTGTATGACACGTCGCACTGTTGTTCTGGAAGATCCCATCAGCACTACGGAAGGCAATCAGTATGTATGGGTGTACGTGGTCTGCAAGGATGGATTCATAACGAATTCGGTTCAAAGCGCCTTTCACAGGTATGAGTGGACCCAGAGAATGCTACGAAAACATTCTTCAGATCATGACGCTGCCCCCACCAGCTTGTGTTGTTCCAACAATGGTCGAACAGTGTTTTTTCTCCGATGTTTCTTGCCTTATACGCCAAATTCCATCCGTTCGATGAAGCAGAAAACGTGACTCGTCGGAGAAGGCAATCCTTTACCAATCAGCGGAGATCCAATTCCGATACTGTCGTACAAATAAATGTAAGCTTTTTCTGACGATGATCCTTGTTTAGCATAAGTGCAGTGACCATCCGTCTGCATCGGAGTCTCATCCGCAGCAGGGCTCGCTGAACTGCCGTTTTAGGCACACTTCCGGTAGCCCTCTGGTTCATTTGGCCCGTAAGTTGCTCCACCGCATGGAGTCGATCGAACCTCACGCACCTTCGCAGCCGATCTTCACCTCTCACATCAATGCACGTGGTGCTTCGCAGTTTCCACGTCACTTATTCGCAATGGTGCCATTTCTCCAATCACAATACACTTTAACCACAGCAGCACGCGAACATTTCACAAACTGCGATGTTTCAGAAAAACTGCCACCCTTGGCCCGAAAGCTGATAATCATCCGTTTTTGCAAATCAGATAAATCGCTCCTTTCATCCATGACAGCAACGTGTGATATGTTTTCAGAGTGCCCACAGCACACCTTATATACCCTCCAAGCCAGCTCACGATACGCGTCTTTTGTCATTGGCTACGTGCTGTTGACATCAAAAGTAGGAGGTGGTCACAATAATGTGACTGGACTGTGTATGTTCTAGTGCAACAATTTTCACACAGAGATAATAGTATTGCTAATTTATTATGATTCACGTTGTTCTAGTGCAACAATTATGAGAGAGATAATACTATTGTTAATTTATTATGATACATTTTGCCAGTGGTGAAAGTAGATGGTTCGGTTTGGGGGAATGTAATGTTTGGTTTTAAAGTCTGGGCGGATTCTCTCTCTCTCTCTCTCTCTCTCTCTCTCTCTCTCTCTCTCTCTCTCTCTCTCTCTCTCTCTCTAACTCTCCCTATACACACACATACGCATACACACACACACACACACACACACCAGAGATGGAAACTGGCTACGGGTCAGCGGGTCGACAATTTCTTGCGGATCAAACGGATCGCGTCAAGATGTTCCTGACACGATTCCGACCCAGTTTTATTTCCGTTTTATTTCAAAAATAAAAATATATTTCAAAGAAAAACGCGTACTGTGGAATTTTATGCTCGATACTGGTACCAGCGGAGTGAAAAATGATTTGTCATACAAAAATATTACCGCCTCTTTCTTAAAACCACGAAGTTGTCCACCGGTACGGCGCAGTCGCTAGATTCACCGATACCGTAGCGTGAAACGATGCTTCCTTTGCTTTTGTTTTCATTGCGATTGTCCGGAACAAGATACACGGAAACGTCTCTCGCCTGCTTCTCTGATGATTCACTCTCTCACGCTCCGCGTGTCACATTGTAAGACTACGAGTTACTTTTCACATCGCATTTTTTGCATTGAGCATTCAGAGGCTTTGCTTTGACGTGCTTATATCCCGTTCCATTGCACGTCATGTCGGAATTAATGCCTTATTTGTTAATATGGATGAATTTAATATTAAGGAGATTGAAAAAGGAGCCGAGGTGAACAAATACGCTCTTGTTGAAAACATAAAGGGAAAGAGTGAAAAGCCGCCCCCCGGTGGCGCAGTGGTCTAAGCGATGGCCTCTGATCATTCGTCCGAACGGGGTCCGGGTTCGAATCCCGGTGAGGCATGGATGTTGTGTTTGTCTTACGGCACTGGCTCTCTCCCTTCCCTGGAACCATTGACCCTAAAAAAGAGTGAAAGCTGGAAGTTGTTTCGTCTCATTAAGGAACCAGAATATGTTTCACAGCAACACCAATTTTCACAAGCTTGTGATGAGTGGAAAGTTTCCAAAATGTGAATGTTGATTTCATGAGTGTTTTTTTAATTCTGAGGGACAATGATGAAATCAACATCCAGATTGTGCAAACTTTCAACTGATTAGAAGCTGGTAAAAATTGGTGTTGCTGTGAAACATATTCTGAAGCTTGATATGTTACCAAGAAAACGGGAAAACCTAAAATTAAACATACAACAAATTAGTTAATTTGAAAATTTTGACTATAGCACCAACAAAATTAAGTGGAACAGCCTTAACATCACTGCCGAAGGATATTTTACTTTTGCAAATGTGTTCGAAAACATGTAAAAAAATTAGGTTATGTGAAGGACTTTAGTTTCAACACTTTCTGTAACATATACGTTGCCATAATGCATCTGTATGATTTCTATATAACCTACGATACCCACTGCGAAGAGACTATATATTTATATATATATAGAGAGAGAGGGGGATAAATCATGCATAGTAAATATACGCTAAAAAACTAAGCCGTCTTTAACACGATTATAAGTTAAAAACTTTAATTTAAATACAGGGGTTAAAAACACACATAGTTAAAACACACAAGCACTTTCAAGACTGCATTAGTCTCTTCATGAGGTGTGAGTTTTATTATAAAGTTAACACTCACACCTGATGAAGAGACTGGGGCAGTCATGAAAGTGCTTGAGTATTCTAACTATTTCTGTTTTGAACCCTTGTGTTTAAATCAAAGTTTTTAACTTGTAATCGTAGTTAAAGACGGCTTAGTATTTTAGCATTACCAATGCAGCACGAAATTCAACCTTGATTTATAATAAATATATGTAGAATTATACATTATACACTATATATTCAATAACACATAATCATATATTTATGTATAGTTATGTATAAATTGAGTTTCGAATTTATAATTCAAGCAGATTTGTCCAGGTCAAGTCGGGTCCAATTATGTGACATCCGTGTCGGGGTAAAAATGTTTGACCCGTTTCCAACTCTGACACATACACATACACACACACCTTTTTTATACGTCTGCGTTCTTTTATATGCACATGAATAACAAAAATATTTCAATGAATAAAAACTAAACCCTAATAAATGTATAATTCAGCTAAAAATGTCTGTATCACAAAGAGCTGGTCACGCGTCAGATAAGGGGTTTTCGTTTGTCCTAATTGCGCAGCTAAAAGATACAGTGAAAATGTTTGGAATTCACTAATTGTTTTCCTACTAATCGTATATAGCAATTATGGTAATAAATAAGCATATTCAGTTCATCAGCATCATGCAGTATCGAAAGAATAAAAACTACACACTCCGGTAATTCATACTTAGAGAGGAAGTCCTCAGGGAGTGTGCATTTGTAAGTTTATGTTACCAAAGAAACCGCTGCTGTTAGACACCACTTTAGACATTAGAAGATGCTGTCTCTTCCTGAAGACAGTTCGGTCTTGGCCAGCTGTTATGTACCGAATTGTTACTATGAATGAATTTGAGTTTGGTATAAGCCAAAGTTAGTAGACTCTATTAAACTTGTTCTAAATCCAGCCTGCAACATTGTTACTATTTTAGCATTCCGCCCTGCCGGATAACTTATTAAAATGATAGGAAAGCAAAACAGTCGAATGCGAGTATCTCCTCTGGCTACGGGCCTTAGCTAAGAGTCTGGTCAAAAGCTCTGAAAACTGCAAAATCAGAGACAAAATTTTCAAACATAGAAATCTTACATACATTACTAACACAATTCATAAATAAATATTAACTGCGAGCCAAAAGTTATATAAAGCTGCGTGTGAAGAACGTCAACTCCCGTTGAGATAATATAAAACAGGCGATAACAGTCCCCACATCCTGGTGGCTTATGTGCTCTACCGGAAAGCAAACATTCAGGAACAAACGGCATTAGGGGACTACGGCAGAGGAGCTTTTCTTTGTTCCAGGATTGTTTCCTTCGATCTGATGACGATTTTCTTAGAGCAGTGTTTTGCTGTTGTTGTTGTTATTGTTGTTTTGTAATATCCCGCCCGTCCCTTACTTTGGTGAAACAAATATGCAATAATATATATCAAAATGGACGATGTCATCACTCTTTCCACGTTATTTTTTAAACAACGCATAGCGACTGAAAAATTGTATTCCGGCACTGCTGGGATCGAACCCCAGAACTCTCGATAACTAGTCGAGTGCGTTCGAATTTACGCTACAGCGCTAACAATTCTCAGCGCAATGCGTGGTTTATCAGTCAGCATCTGACTACACGAATGCGTATTGATGGTCTCAGCAACTGAGATGTCGTCATCTGGTGGCATTTAACGCAACAGCTATTTTAATTTTTAATTTTGATATATATTAACCATTTCTATCGCCCTTTGAATTTATCAGCTACAATTAAAATAGCTGTTGCGTTAAATGCCACCAGATGACGACATCTCAGTTGCTGAGACCATCAATACGCATTCGTGTAGTCAGATGCTGACTGATAAACCACGCATTGCGCTGAGAATTGTTAGCGCTGTAGCGTAAATTCGAACGCACTCGACTAGTTATCGAGAGTTCTGGGGTTCGATCCCAGCAGTGCCGGAATACAATTTTTCAGTCGCTATGCGTTGTTTAAAAAATAACGTGGAAAGAGTGATGACATCGTCCATTTTCAAATATGCAATAGCAATCAGTGTCGTAACTACCACCCCTGCAATTAACGAAGGGGCGTACTGCAGCTGCTAGTTATAGTTTTATGAAAAAATTCGAAACCGCACAATAATTAACCCAAAGATTCATATTTTGCTTTGAGATAAATTTAGCTTTGGCTAAATAAATGCCTAGTTTCACTTTAAAACACTGAATGTCCTAAAGATTGAAAGTGTTCGGCTCTTTGACTTCGGGTTGTAATACGATTGCTGTGCAATGGATTGTAAATAATACGATCGCTCTCCAATCGCCCTCTCCATGCGCTGCTGAGAAAAAGCGCGAGACCACAGTGGCATATCCGTCTAGGATGTGGGAAAACAGTCAGTTACCTAGGATTACGTGCACGACAGGCATCAACATTTATTCATAGCAGCCGCAGATCTATCACGTGTGGGAGGGTGATTTCTTCAAGTGATTTATTTTAGTTTTGGACAAAGCAATTGCACGTATTGTCAATTCTACTACTTAAAAAGTTAAAACCACATGGCTCTAGGTACCACCAGACACTGTCCCTGATTTCCTGCCCCCTTCCGCCCCCCTCAACCACCACATACACACACACACACACACACACACTGCGAAAAATGCGTCCTCCCTTGTGTTCGAAATCCTGGGAAAATTACTGTGCTTGTGGGTGCTGGAGTACATTTTGCAGCGGGGGGGCGCACTTCGTGCTAGTTACGCCACTTATAACAATCAATATTAATATTTACATTAAATATTAGCAAATATTATAATTAGGCCCGAACCGTACAAAATGCAGACGAACCTTAGTATGTGACATTTCTGAAAAACTGAAGAGCAAACAAAAGCCTCAACTAACGCGATAGGAGCAACAAAACTAATATATCCATGGATGAAATACGAGATTACACCATTGCACAACACAAATTTGGAAAATGTGAATCCGTTTATTGTTGTAGATACGACATGGATGTTAAGTCAGATAATATCCGAAAACTTGAAAAATTAGTCTTCCTGGAGCGGGAATCGAGCCCAGATAATACCCAAGTATTCTAACCACTACACCACCCAGAACGACCGCGCCTCAAGTATCCGATTAATTTGAACATGACCATCATAGGATTCGCCGGTCGAAGCATACGGCATTCAAACACAGAAAATCTAGAGGTTTCGGTTCCCGCTCCAGGACGACGAAATGCTCAAGTTTTCGGACATAATCTGACTTAACATCCTTGTCATATTTACAAAAATAAACGGATTCACATCTTCCAAATTTGTATTCTAATATATCCAATTTGCAATGTGATTATGCTTCCGAGAATACAACAATCACGTGCTGTGAGTAGCTCGGCTGGCTTCCTACAGCATATAGCCTGTCACATCGAACCAGAAGTCAACGAAACAACACAAACACGCATGTAGTCTACTCCGGCATCAGCCTGTGTGTTGATTTCTGTGCAATGCATCTTGTAATCCAGGATATGTCGGCGCTACATGCGTCTCGACGAGACTTAACTTCTTCTCATTTTTCTTTTATTGGAGGTTTAACGACCACCGTGAGCAACTCAATGGGCTACAAGCAGTCGCCCGTCCCTAATTTAGGGTCACTGGTTCCAGGGAAGGGAGAGAACCAGTGCCGTAATACAAACACAACATCCATGCCTCACCGGGATTCGAGCCCGGACCCCTTTCGGACGAATGATCAGAGGCCATCGCTTAGACCACTGCGCCACCGGGGGCGGCCATCCGTTTTTTAAAAAATATTGTGTACTTTTGTTCACCCTATACAGGAGAACGCCGTTCCCCTAACCAATTTCTGACGGAACGCCGTTCCCCTAACCATTTTCTAACGGAACGCCGTTCCCCTAACCAATTTCTGACTGAACGCCGTTCCCCACCGTTCCCTCCCAATTTCAGCCCTACATGTTTTTCTTCTACAAGAAGTGTCTCATATACTGTAATTAAAATCCCAAAGAATTTTTTTTACAAAAAGCAAACAAACTTTGATCTGGTTATAACGAACTTTGGACATAAAATGAATCAAAATTTACGTCCCGCGGAGCAGAAGCGCACACAGGATTTCCTCAAGAGAAGTATAAAAAAAAATAAAATAAAAAAAAAATCCACTGGACAAGCAAATAATTTACGGGGGCCATGTCAAAAATATTGATAAGTAAGTAATAAAAATTCCTTCACTTGTTATAACGATGTTACCATGGCGGCAGCGCGCCATCACACCTTCCCCACACCCGCAGACAAAGTGAGTATGCCCTGGTCTCTAGGAGGCAGTGCCAGCAAATGAAGAAATCAGATGTGGAAAGTGCCCCAAGATGGAATTCACGCGTAGGAAGCAGTTTCTTTTGTGAACATACAGGTTGCCAGCAGGAGAAGTGCCACACAGGATAACTGCCATACGTTTTTCAGCAACTTGGAAAACTGCCAAACATCGGAAAACCCCACACGGAAAAACTGCCACAAGTTTTCCGTTAAGGGGCCGGGCACAAATTGCTATTCCTCCGAGGAACGCTTTGAATGTGTGGCAGTTTTCCAAATTTCCGAATTACGTGAAGCAGTTTTCAAGATGCTTAACGACGGGAAGGAGCTCTTTAGTCTGTCTGAATTTTCATGCCAGTTCATAATTAGGGCACGGCACTTAGCCACAAAAGTTCAACTGGGAGATGGGGAGGTGGCTATAAAGAATACCATTTCTCGGCCTATATTGAGAATTGAATTCGGAACTCCAAACAAATTTCGAGAAAACGTTCTATGTAAGCCCAGCAAGAACTGTACTTTAGTTTGAATAAATAAATTACCGTGACGTATACATTTCATTAAAACTACAGTGATCGACAAAACAATGGAATCAGACTCATGCTGTGTTCAGAAAAGGACGATAGGGTGAGATTTTTTAATAACGCTGCACTTTTACTTAAGCACTAAATACCGGTATTTACATAACATGTCAGGTTTGTAATATTTTTCCCTAAATTAATTCATAGGACCTACACCTTGGCTTGTAAACAGCTTTTAATATGCCGACTTCATATTCATAACGTATACGTATTAAATCAAGTCAATAGCATTGCGCTTTTACTTAGACACTAAATATTAAAGTCATAGGCCTTAGTTTAACAATTTTTATTCTACCAGTGTCATATTCACAACGTTTACACATCAAATCAAGTTAATAATATAATTGCGCTTTTATCTAAGCACGAAATATTAATTCTTAGGCCCCAGGCTTATGCCTTTTAAACAGTTTTCATTTCACCAATATCATGTTCACAACGTCTACACAGCAAATGTTAACCATATTGGGCGTTTACTTAGGCACTAAATATTAAAGTCATAGGCCCCAGGCATAGATCGTTTTAACAGTTTTTATTCTACCAATTTTCATATTCACAACGTTTACGCAGCAAATCAAGTTAATAATATTGCGCTTTTACTTAGTCACGAAAAAGTAAGTTATGGGCCTTAGGCCTAAGCTTTTTAATGATTTTTATTCTACCAATGCCATATTTACAATGTTTACGCTTCAATCAAGTTAATATCATTGCACTTTTACTTAGGCACGAAATATTAATTCATAGGCCCTAGGTCTAGGGCCTATGGCTTAATATTTACTGCCTAAGTAAAAGTGCAATGATGTTAACTTAAGTTGATACGTAAACGTCATTAATATGAAGTCGATGGGTTACAAACTGTCAAAAAGGCCTAGGCCTAGGACCTATGAATTAATATTTCGTGCCTAAGTAAACGCCCATTATTATTGACTTGTTTTGCTGTGTAAACGTTATGAATATGACATTGGTAGAATAAAAGTTTGTTTCAAAAGCTTAGGCCTAGGGCCTATGAATTAATATTTGGTGTTTAAGTAAAAGCACAATGCTATTAACTTGACTTGATGTGTAAACGTTGTGAATATGACATTGGTAGAATAAAAACTGTTAAAAAGGCCATTGCCTGGTGCCTATGACTTTAACATTCATTGCCTAAGTAAAACAGCAATGCTGTTGACTTGATTTCATACGTAAATGTTATGAATATGAAGTCGGCGGATTAAAAGCTGTTAAAAAGGCGAAGATGTAGGACCAATGAATTAAGTAAATGAAAAATATTACAAACTTGATATTTTATATTAGATTTAGTGCCTAAGTGCAGCGTTATTAAAAAATCCCACCTTAACGTCCTTTTCTGAACACAGCATGAGGCATGTTGTAATTCTCGCTGGGCCTGCATAGAACGTTTTCTCGAAAATTGTTTGTAGTTCCCAAATCAGTTCTCAATATAGACGAAGAAACGGCAATCTTTATGCCCCCCCCCCGTTTAACTTTTGTGGCCAGTTGCCCTAAGTATAAACCGGCATGAAAATTCAGACAACCAAAAGAGCTCCTTTCCGTCGTTAGGGACCTTGGAAAAATTGCCACTCATTCAAAGTGTTCCTCGGATGAACAGCTATTTGTGCCTGTCCACTTAATGAAAAACATGTGGCAGTTTTCCGGTGTGGCAGTTTTCCAATGTGTGGTAGTTCTCCAAGTTACTGAAAGATATGTGGCAGTTTCCCTGTGTGGCGGTTTACAGTGAACCGCCGCACAATGTGCAAAGTAATTGCGAGAAGCATGGGGTGTTAATGCATTTCCATATTCAACAGTGAAAAAGTGGGTGTTGGCGTTTAAGTAGGGTCGTGAAGACGCTGATCATCGCTCTGGTGCTGGTTTGTCGAGGTCACTGATGACAGGCATGTGGCGTTAGTCCAGGAATTGTTGAACATTGACCCATGATGGCCTTGCATGGGATTGTCTTGTGAGGTACAAATTTCTTCAAAGACTGTTCGCAGGATACTGACACATCATCTGGGAATTAGTAAAATCTCCAGGAGGTGGGTCCTTCAACATCTGTCGGATGTTCAAAATAGCACTTTCGCTGTGGCTCAGATGCTTCTGAATCGTTATCGAGTGGAAGGTGAAGCTTTCTTGAAACGCATAATCACAATGGATGAAACGTGGAGACGTAGCTATACGAGCCAGATCTGAAACGTCAATCGTCTGAGTGGCAATATCCAAGTTCCCCTCGACCGAGAAAAACCCGCCAGACTCCCAGTAACGTCAAAGTGTTGTTTATTGTTGCGTATGACTGGTTGAGAGGTCATTCTTACGCATGTTGTGCCTTCTGTGACAACAGTTAATGCACAGTATTACAAGAAATTCCTAGAACACCACTTACGACCTGCATTTCGCCGCAAGAGACTTGAACTTCTAAAAGAACAGGAGATTTTGTTGCATGACAATGCTCGTTGCCACGCAGCGAGCACATTCATGCCACAAAATCGAACCTCATTTCTGCAATAGTATAACAACACTACTGCAGAAATGGGGTTTGTGAGATCCTTGACCATCCGCTTTATTCACCAGACAAGTCTCCCTGCGATTTTGACTTTTTTTAGAAAGCTAAAAGAGTCTTTGAGGGAATTCGGGGTCAAAGATTTCCAACGAGAGACGCCATTCTAGTTGCAATAGAAAGGTCAATGCGCTCTATCGGTGAAAACGATTCTGCTGACGGAGTAGGATGCCAGCCGGGGATTGGGTGATGGGTGCTAAACATGGCCGGAGACTATGTGGAGGTCCTATGAAAACATTGGTAAGTACGCTCCACTTTGTACTTTTTTATTCATTGGTAATCAATAATTATGACATAGCCCTCTTACATATAAATTTTATTCGGACAACGGCTAATATAAAACATGAATGTATGCATCTTTCAAAGAGCGTTGGCATAAATCAACACAACTGTGCACGCAAATTAAAAAATATCTTTTGAATAAGTAAAACTAATTCAATAATATAAATAGACAAAGTCATCGCTCTTACCACGTTTTTCTTTAATTAACACACAGCAACCGAAAAATTGCATTTCGACACATCTGGAATCCAACCCCAGATCTCTCGATAACTAGCCGAGTGCGTTCGCTTTACGCTACGCTGCCATGAATCCACGGCGCTATGTGTATTTATCAATCAGCAGTTGACTTCACAAATCCGTAGGTATCGACTCAGCAACTGAGACGTCTCCATCTAGTGGGGCTTAACGGCACAAGCTATTTAATTGTAGCTAATAAATCCAAAGGACGAGAGAAATTCGGTAATCATTGACCGTGAGGCTGTCCGAAAATTATCGGAAGGTTTTTTTTTCTCAGTTTAGCAATGCAGTTAAAATGGATTTTAAAAGAACATAATTTATTTTCCTTGTGCAGAAGGGCTTTTCTGGGTTTTTTTGTTTTGTATTTTGTAATTTAGCCGTAGTCGGAATGCATTTTAAAAGAACAATTTATTTTCCTTTATTCGATGAATTAAGTATCAGGGTCTTCTTGTAAGGGGGTGACTGGACCCGGGTACAAGTACGTTATAGGTATGTTTTTCTATGTACGTACAAGTACGTTATAGGTATGTTTTTCTATGTACATCCAAGTACGTTATAGGTATGTTTTTCTATGTTTTGTAATATTTATTATATTTTATTACAAGGTTCAAAATGTTTCAAGCGCGTGAAAGCAGAAACCTCGCTGTGTTGAGTTAATACGGAATTTTTATGATTCATTTCAAAGACGTTTCAATTTTGGTCTGTAAAATACCACTTTTACGTACATTTCTTTTTTAAACGTAATTTATTCTTTCAGGAAGTTTGGGCAGAATTTCGTCTACAAATAAGAAACATGCTTCCCCACAATGTGTCTCCGATCTTGTTTTGAATAAGTAAAATTAAACAGAACAAAAAACAAGAAAAAAAAAAAAAGAACCCGGAACACTTTACTCGAAAAAAAAGACTTGCAGGATTTCTGTAAAAGTAAAAGAAACATGACTAATGTCGAACACTGTTTGATACAAAAGCTGTCTTTAGGTAGGACAAAGGGGTTTGGGAAGAATGAGTTAGGGATGGAAAACTGGGCGGGGCTGGATGGTGAGACAAGGGCCTGAGGTGATGACTGAGATCATAGCAACACTTTGAGTGACAGCCTTTGGGAACTTCTTTGTTTGGCCTCGTCCCAGGCGTGGGTGGCGGGAGCAAAGGGAATTGGATTAGAGTTCAGGGTCACTGCTTGTATTTGCCGTCGAGATTCAGGAACCTAGCTGCGGGCAAGAAGGAGTTTTTTTCTATCCCCTTACTTTTTTTCCCTTTATCCCCTGCTTCGGCTCCTTTTAGAACCGTTCTTTTGATTCGAGTCTTTGTTGTCCTCCTTTAGAAGACTACTTCATCCACTTTTATTTATGTCTCCACCATTCCCTAAATTCAGTAGTATCTATTGTTCAAGTATAGCGCGTACAAACAGTAAAAGTAAATATAGTTTATTGATAAACTTACATTATTTGGGGGTTTCTCTTTGAAACCTAGGAAATTAAATTAATCAGAAAGAAGTGTTTCGCTAGGTTAATATCACTGCTAGATTTTGCAGATCTTGAGGTTGACACAAACATCTGATCCAGTAACCAGAATGTTTTGTAAACTTTATGACGCATTCTGTAATTTAGCCTTCTTTTTCAGTTCCTGTATTATTATGTAAATTGTGGTGTATTCTCGTTAAGCATTATCTAGACAAACGTACATTTACTCTCTCGCCGAATTTGTATTATGGCAACCTGACGACAGGTCAAGAAAATGACGTATGCGAAAGTGGATGATAATAGAGCTTTTTTCTATTGTGTTGGTGTGAGTTGAATTGTACGAAGTGAGTTGCTTTGATTACACCGCAGGTGCTGATTTGTATGAAGATTGCTGATTTGCATGAGAAATTTGATTTTAAGTCGGTCACGCTGAATGTTTACGCTTCCTTGCTCTGTATTCTAAATCAGGGGTGGGAAACCTGCGACCTACTAGGCCATTAAGTGCGGCCTTTTGAGTGAATCCACATTTGCATAACAAACCCTTTTATTTTTATTAATATGTTTTTTCTCGTCTTTTATTATTTTATTTTTAATCTTAAAATGGTCGTATTTAAAATAGCAAAGAGTAAAAAAAGATTCAATAAAATAATGCTCTCCGACTGACAGCCACAATAAAAAGCATTAGTAAATCATGAGGGCTATCTTCACACCTCATATGCTGATGATTTCCTTCTATGGCTCCCAAAGCCTATCAAGACGCCTTAAAGTCACAAATGACGGATACCCATTTAGAGAATCAGCTAAAACTGCAGACCTCCATGTTGCAACTAAATATATAAAAGCTTTCCAAAAAAAGCAGTCACAACAAAGCCATTAAATGGTTAGTTAACTTTGGAATTTACCTTTGTTTTTTTCATTTTTGAAGTTAGTTATTTTTTACAAAATAATGTACATTTCGAAGTATATCTTTTTAAGGTTTCTTGAATGCAGCCTTATTAGATTAGAACCAACTTAATTCTTCCTTCCAACATGAAAAGGTTTCATACTTCTCTAAATTATTTGCCAAGCGTCGGCGAGATTTTACGATCGTACTAAGTCACGAGCGCTTGAGTTATTTTGATATTTGAAACGATAGTTAATTGATCACGAATTAGAGTTATGTTCTGCAGTTTATGTTTGCTGGGTCCAAGCTTATGACTTGAACCAATTCAGTCTAGAAAGTGCAAGGCCCTGACATTAGAGAGATATTTACGTCCGTTTGCGACGTCATTCTGTTGTTACATTACTTGATACGTCAGTGTTTGTTTGACGTCATCACGACATCGTTGGAAACCAATCGGAAGCATTGGTTACCGAGTGACGTCACTGGAAGAGGAAATTGATCTCTGTTATGTCATGACCTTGTATTTTCTAGACGGCCTTGCCTGTACTGTATGTGTTTTCGAAAGATATATGCCTGCAAAGAACCAATAAAGAAGTAGTGGACACAGTAAGTAAACTATTTCAGTTCACCTGGCCATTATCATTCTGATTAGCTCTTTCATGTGTAATTTTATGTATTATCATTCTTTCATGTGTAATTAAGCTATACGGAACACTTCAGTAAGCTTTAAAGTGAAGTGTGTTTATGTAGCAGGTTTACGCTTTAGTAAGAACTTGACAGGGAAGGTTTTAGTTTGAACCGTAAATACTGTCAACTAAACATGCATTAATTCCAGGAAACGCTAAAACTCCCCAACCTTCGTTTTCTGCCGTAAAGAATTTTTAAAAGTACAAGGTTGTGAAAGAGATATTCCATATGTTTTCTATTACGCCTAAGCCTAATATTTTGAAAAGCTAGAATAAGTGGTATTTTTCATTGAAGATTGGAATAAGTATCTCATACTCTTCATTTCTGTTTTCCACTTTATGTTTTGCTTAAAAAAAACCCCCGTCGTATTCCGAATGATGTGCTATACTGTATATTGTAAGTACTAAAACATTAAGATTGAAACGCAATCAAATAATTTGATTAGGCTTACCCAGGTTCTTTAATTGCTGCTGATATTCCATCTTGTTATCGTTACGATTGACATCAAACAGCGAAAGTTTTCAGGTAACCGTATAATGAATAAAAGCGATTGTTCAAAAGTTCAGTTCAAAAAACTACGTACAGTTTCGAGATTTTCATTGGTTGGCGGAACGAAACACAAAACAGCTGGTAGCCATATTCATGCGGCTTTGCATAATCCAGCCATTTTAAAGCAATGTTTTGTTCATCAAAATACTATGTGCGTGAAATTGTTGAATTTATTAATGCCACAATGTAGACAACTTGGCGTCTACCATTTGTTTGCAAAACTGTTTCAACACGTGACAAAAGAAATGTGTCAATCAGGTGTCTTCCTCATATAAGGTATTTGCATTACTCGCTAAACTGCACTGCTTAAATGAAAGAAATGCCTTTGTTAATTTCAAAGAGAGTTAATAGGAAAATGTAATTGCGTTATTCCACATTAAAACCATTCACAAAACATTGTCAAAAGTGTTACTTTTTCTTCATAGTAATTACAACTTGTCCTGTATGTTGTGATAATATACGTATGGTTCCGACTGAAGTGGAAACACTTCCTTTTCAAAATTAATGTACTATCTCTTATGCAAAAAAATTCATGAATTGCTACGATTTACGGAAATATTTTAAAATTCTACACAAAAAGATTCTTGATGGAACAAATAAATATCAACTTTTAAAATGAAGTCTCTTAGATCATGAAACTATAAATTCCTATAAAAATAAGCACAGGAAACGAAAACGCAATAACACATAAAAGCATCATTTTGTCCGTGACAATAACTCAAAAATATCAAAGTGCTTTCTCCTCAGTATTCAATTAGTAAATCTGATCGTTCGCTGCAAGTTTCTTTAAGTTTTTCTTTGGTTGAGATTTCGATTTATAGAAAGCATCAGTTTTGTATTAGATTAGGTTCCTGACTGGTTCCTTAGGGGAGCATAGGTAAAAACTCTTTTTCCAGATGTACTTCGTAATCCTTGTTTAAAATCCTGAGTTCGAAATTTCCGTTTTAATAAAGATTTCTTTTAAGTAATTCTCCAATCGTCAACCTCTTTGGAAAAGATATGTGTTCAAGTGTGATAGTAATGGTTTGTTATCAATTATGACCGTTGGTTATTTACAAAACTTCTCTTTTTCTTCATACTGGCGGCTTTGCCTTAGGACTCCATGGTATCAATGTTATGTCATATAGAGAAAGAAAAAGGAGGGCCACCCCGGTGCAGCAGTGGTCTAAGCGATGGCTTATGACCATTCGTCCAAAAAGTGTCCGGGTTCGAATCCCGGTGAGGTATGCATGTTGTGTTCGTCTTACGGCGCTGGCTCTCTCTCTTCCTTGGAACCAGTGGATTCAAATTAGGGACGGGCGACTGCTTATAGTCCATATAGTTGCTGACGGTGGTCGTTAAACCTTCAATGAATAAAAAACAAACAAACAGGAGGAGTGATATCCTCGAGCGCAGGCTCACTGTAAGGAAAGGTTAACTCATTTACTTCTGCTTCCTTTTTCGTGTTTTATTTTATATTTTTCCCTTTTCTTTGATTTTCTTTCTTTCAACAGTTATGTATCTTTACCACTTTATAATTTCAATTACGTCAAAATTTTTTTTCTAGTAGGAATTTCTTCTGTGTGAAGCGAGTTTAAGCGATTACAAAAATTTATTTCAAAAAAATAATAGGAGCACAGAACTGAAAGCTGTACCGTTATAGAAAGCAAATTAAAAAGTTTTATTTCGCGAATGCGCAAGAAGTAATTCTCACTTCCGTCGGTAGATCCCTTTACAAAAATAAAATACAAAATCAATCAGAAAGTGTTCAGATGAAGTTGCTTTCAGTGAAACCTGCAATAACTGTTCATTGACAATTTGGAAAAAAATTTCTCTAAGACGAACTCGATTTGGACATGGTATCACCGATTTGTAGAGACAGATTGCATCTGTAAGAAGAAAAGGGATCGACTTCCGAATGTTATTACTTTCAAGCAGTTCTGGGTCACTCTGTTTTGTTTACACAAGCCCACACCCATGATTACGAGACAAAAAAACCTAGCCCGGCATACTTTCGTGCAGTGTATTTGCTAAAATAATAACAATTTAAACGCTCTGAAAATACATTTTATTTTTGCGCGAAACACGCAGATTTTTTTATACGAGGGAAACGTTGACTTATAATTGAATCGCCCTTTTTTTTCTTTTTTATCTTGGAGGAATTTATTCTGTTGCGCAAGAGATTTTGCACGGTTTTTAATGAGAAGTGATTCGGAAGAATACTGTAATTTATGTAATAAATCAAATACGAGGATGCCAATTGAAAAAAAATCGTTAAAATATATAATTTGGTAATTTTAGAAACTTATGTCAGATTTATCTATTAATATTATCATTAAATGAAGAAAAATCAAAATCTGAGAAGCCATACTCCTACATCGGAACATTTGGCAGAGAGGCTCTTAGAATTTTTTGCTTCGATTTTGGTATTGAATGCAGCGTTCATACCCCTTTCAAGAATTAATCAAAATAATTCAATCTGCAGAATGGAGAAAATGATTCAAAACACAAATTTGGAAGATGTGAATCCGTTTATTGGTGTAAATATGACATGGATGTTAAGTCAGATAATATCCGAAAACTTGAAATTTTCGTCGTCTTGGAGCGGGAATCGAAACCGCGTCTCCCGGATAGCGCCCCAGTTTGCTATAACCACTACACCACATAGAACGACCAAGTTTCAAGTTTCCGATTAATTTGAATATAACCATCAAAGGATAATCCCGTATTTCATTCATTCATTCAAAATGTTCAGGAACGAATAATTTATCATCCGTGTCACAAATATCTTTAGTTCGTCATTTGTTAGGGCGCAATTTTCTGTTTTGTGCCTCGTGTATAGATTTGTTCTACGTTTTGTTTCAAATGCATTTTATTCGTGAAGAATTGTTGCAAATCTTAGGATTCCTCTTTTTTATGCTTTCCAACCGTAGGTTGCAGAAGCGTATATGCTCCAGCTTTGTCTGTCCGTCCGTCCGCACGATAACTGACGTGAAAATGGTTCGATTTCGACGAAATTTTAGTATGTGGTAGGGGACCACCTGGGGACGAACCCTATTAAAAATGGGCGAAACAGGATCAAAGGTCAGGACATACCCAGCAAAAACACAAGTGCTGGGAAACTGCTGGCCACCGCTGGCAGTGATAGGTCACTACTGGCTGAAATCTGCCGCTCACAGCCCGGTAGTGGTCCGTTGGCGGCAGCGCTATCAGTTGGCGATCCATTGATGGCTATGCAACATCGCCGTGATTTGTGCGCCTCCAAGCAAGTGCCACTAGTGGCCCGTTGCTGGCAACCAATGCAGCCCCCAACAGCAGGTGGAAGCAACGGGACTGCGCATGCGCAGAAGCAACACTTGATGTGTCTCTCATGGTACCAGTTAGTTGAAGACGACGCTATCGCCATCGTGTTATTTTAGTGGATGTTAAGGAAAAAATCCATATGTGGAAAGGCGAATTAATTTCCTAATGAAATTTTACGTCGACGAAGATATCAGATTAAGCAGTAAAATACTAGATTACAGCCACAAAATATACCCACTCCATTCCCATGAATAACAACTCATGGAATGGAGTGGATAAATAACAAGAAAAAAATTTGAAACCGCTTGAAACAAATATCCTGGAAAACCATTAAAACAACGTTTGTTGGAAAAAAAAAAATTATACGCGTACAAAATTTCTTAATTATTTGAAAGAAAAAAAGCGATGCTATGTGGTGTACTCATCCATTAGTTGAATACACAAGACTGGGAGGAATCCGCTTCTAAAAATAACGAGAAGTAAAATAAAATGCCTTTCACTCTTTAAAACAAATGTAGCTTCCGACAACGGAAAGGAAAGACACAACGTTAAAAATGTAACAGAATGTGACATGAACCCGGGTAAATATATATTAATTCAACAATCTCTTTTCAAGACGGCAAGGGCAGTACAAAACTTTGGAAAGCGACTCTAAGTACGTACACGCCTTGAAAATGAGTGAAGTTCGCTTAAGGTAAAAAAAAAAAACTGCCGTTATGTTGAAAAAATAAATTTATGAATTATATGAAACTGACTTTTATGAAAAATACCTCGCAAATGAAAGAGGGAAGCATTCGGTTACACATTATGTACGAAACAGACAGTTCAAGCATGTGCTCGAGCTTGCCAAATTTGTCTGGTCTGTAGAGAGCTCAGCTACCACGCGGACGGCTCTGGTTCAAATCTATTCAGATGCAAACAGGCGATTTTCCGGTCTGTTGAGAAAATTTCCCCAGCGCAGTGCGTTATTCCACAAGATTCGTAAGGGTAGAAAAAAAAATTGTAGCGTTGGGAAACTGCGGTTATCCTTGTTTTGTTTTTTTTTCATTATTATGGCTACTACTGGGAAATTGGTAGACAAGATTCGGCAAGCCACTAGTTACGTCACGTGGTTGCTGGCTGCCACTAACGGCACACTAGCGGACCACATTAGGCTAGCCATCATTTCTGGCACGTGCTTGCAGGGCCACTGAAGGGCCATTTGTGGCAGCTATTGCCTGTGATGGACCACTGCTGGCCCTGTTGTGGCATATGACAACTGATGGGGTGCCAACTGTTGGCCTGAACTGCTGGCCCTTCTGTTGGCCACCCGGACATTTTATTGACGGTTCGGCAGCGGCAACATAGTGCTGGTCCATTGATGGCGATGCTGGCTGCCAGCAATGGCCCAGTGCTGGCCCAGCAAGACTGTTTTTGCTGGGTAGGATAACTCACCTAAATCCATTCCATTGCTCTTACGCGTCATAACTTGCATAAACATTGTTCGATTTCGATTAAATTCTAGTATGTGGTAGGGAACCACCTGGGGACAAACCCATTGGAAATGGGTGAAATAGGATCAAAGGGCAGGACATAGGAGCTGGATCCATTCCTTTGCTTTTATGCGACATAACTTGCGTAAAAATGGTTCGATTTCGATGGAATTTTAGTATGTGGTAGGGAACCACCTGCGCACGAGCCCTATTGAAAATGGGTGAAATAGGATCAAAGGGCAGGACATAAGAGCTGGATCCATTCCATTGCCTTTATGCGTCATAACATGCGTAAATATGGTTCGATTCCATGAAATTTTAGTATGTGGTAGGGAGCCACTGGGGACGACCCCTATTGAAAATGGGCGAAATGGGGTCAAAGGTCAGGTAGGGCATAAGAGCGGGATTTATTCCATTGCCCTTATGCGTCATAACATGCGTAAAAACGTTTCGATTTCGATGAAATTTGTGTATGTGGTAGGGAGCCACTAGGGACGAACCCTATTGAAAATGGGCGAAATGAGGTCAAAGGTCAGAACACTGGAGTGGGATCCATTCCATTGCCCTTGTGCATCATAACTTACCTAAAATGCTTGGACTGCGACAAAACTTTATCATGTTGTTCCGGAGGTATAGTGAACCGGTTCTGTTGAATATAAACGAAATGGGGTCAAAGTTCATTGCACAAAAGCAAGATTTACTTATTTATAACTTGCGTAAAACTGCTTCTATTGCAACAAAACTTTATCATGTTGTTCCGGAGGTATAGTGAACCGGTTCTGTTGAATATCAACGGAATGGGGTCAAAGGTCAGGACACAAGAGCGAGATTCATTCCACAGCCACTATCCACATAACTTGAGTAATCATTTCTGGTATGTTGGAAAGCGTATCATAATCAATGCATTGCATGATTTTACTAACTTGTTTTTCTGATGTTTTTAATGTCTTTCTACAACTGCGGAGTTAGTTTCTTTGGTCCATTACTGTGGGTGTGCGCAAAGTTATGTAAACAAAGCGGAGTGATACACCAACTTACTGAAAACGCTGAGCTTTGGAAGCCCACTCAAAGAAGGTTTCAGGTAAACTGAGTACCAGTGGGTATCTACTCGATGTTTTTTGGCTGTCGTATCAGGGATGTTCATGCAGTCAGTTTGGAAGGTTAGCTGTGGAGATAAATGTACTTCATTAAACAATATGGCAAGCTGTGAATGTCTCGACTTTTGTCATCGACTTCCATCATTGCTCCACATAACGTTAAGCGATTATACTTTACGTTTCTAATTTTCTGTCAATATGGCAATGCAGCAGGAGAAACATTTCTGCCATTCATCTGTTTTAGCAACATTTCTGCTATTCATCTGTTTTAGAAACATTTCATCTTTCCTGAATGGTATACAGGCATACCATCTGTACATGAGAAATTGAACAGGCTCTGAGGTACTTAAACACGCAAGACAAAACTCAAAGGTGAATGTTTTTTGTGCTGTGGCTTATGTAGAAGAAAAAAAAAAAACAATTTACTAGAATTATATTCGTAGAAAAAAAGTTACTCGAATTATCTAGTTTGACATGTTGATGTTTTGGTTAAAACCTCACTGCTTGAGAAACTAAACGTTCATTTGCAGAATGACGTAGACCACTAGACGCGTACAATAAGGTGACAAAATTTTTGAACCGGCAGTTGACCGAATAATGGATGATTCGAGGGGTCTGTTTTATGACCTCCACGATTTGCAGTTCTAACATTCTTATAATATTTTTCTGGAACTTCAGATAGACCAGATTTAATGTCCACCATTGTTTACAATGTTGGATCCCATGAAGATTGAAGATTCCCCTGCAAACAGTGACTGCCGAAACTGATCATCGCATGTTGGAGAATGTATAGTACCAGTGATGCAAGTCTAAATAATAAACCATCTCAGCGGTTGACATATTAGAAGAAACAACCAATGTGGAATCTAATTTGTTGTTCCTTCATTAAAATATTTTTGTTAATTATCTTTATGAAAATTAAAATGCTTTTGTCAATTATCTTTATGAAAATTAACTTGCTTTTGTTAATTATCATTTAGTACTTTTCATTAAAATGTTTTTATTATCTTTATCAATTTTTATTGAAATTGCTTAATTGACCAATCCTAGATAAAAGTAAGAATGTTACCTGTGAGGCACACGATAAGAATGTCAAATGTTTATTCAAATACCGCTTTGTCGTTCCACACAATTCTAAATATTCAATCTGAATAATGGATATTAGCTACTTTGAACAGACGCAACTAATACAGTCACATCAATTCAATGTGACTAAAACACCGTTTTTCCTAAGAATACAAGTTAGATATAAGAGGTTTCTTTTGTGCCACCTGTGAGGAAATCAAAGAATGAGCCTGGGGATTACTTTTACTGGAGTCAGTAGCCTGTGGTGAGATCTTCAGTAGAAATACTCTTCGGAACCAAAAATGTCTTGTCACTCAGCCTGTATAATTTATTTCTGCTGTTTTCCATTCCAAAAAACAGCAGAAAAACCCAATGTTTATCCTTTTTCCGTAACCTTATTTTGTGAAGACAGCCATCTTGACAAAAGAGTTATCCTTTTCTTTACGCTATAACCGTAATGATTCGTGAGTAATGCCACTGAGTGATTCGGCTGTTCCGTCCGATCCCTGCAGTACGAGCATTTGTTAAAGATACGAGTAGGCTTGCATTTAAAACAAAATAATCGAATATATGATGACCTAAATATCCCTTTGCCCAGCTCCTCTAACGAATTAACCACGAGAAGTGTCTCAGCGTCGTTAATCCCCGTTCCTGTTAACATGTAAATTTTGGTTTATTATCCTTAAACGTTTTCTGAACCTAACGTTACATTTTCTATCCTGCTGAATATTTTTGGGGCAACCTGACTTGAGGTCAAAAGTTGAATGAAGCATGTTAACGAGCGTTGTTAACAAATATATCAGAACTGTCCTTAGATATCGGCTAGATTGTGAGATCTTTGTAATTGCGTTGCAGAGATGTCAAGAGAGCTTAGCCTAGGTGATAATGATTAATTCTTTCACGCCGAATATTACTCTTTGTTGACCTTAAGAAGTATTACGCTTCGCTGATCTTCAGAAGTATTTTGTTGTTGTCTTCAGAAGTATTCCGTGTATTGAGAATCTTTCGGATCTCGCTGTCGAAGTACATTCAATGGACAAAACATTAGATATATCTTCCTAATAGTTGGTCCTCTTCTAACGCAAAGAACAGCCTGTACACGCCAGGCATCGACCCCAGAAAATAATGGAGAGATTCCGGAGTTAAGGCCAGCCATGTCTGTTGCAACATTGTCCATGACTCCGACCAAAACGTCGGTCTAGGATCCATGAATCTAATGTTCCGCTGCGAGACATCCCACAGAGCTTCCTCGGAGTTTGAATTCGGGGACCTTGGGGGCCACTGGATGGTTTCAAACTCAGCTGAGTATTCCTCGAGTCATGTATGGGTGGTTGTGGTCCGGTGCAGTTGGGCATTGTTCTTCTGAAACAGACCATCTGCCGTAGGATGCGTGAAGGCCATGAAAGCATGTTGGTGATCAGCCAGAACATGCTTTTAGCTCGCAGTGGTTAAGGACCACTCAAAACACACTAAGGGACCCAATGCAGGCCATTCGAAGGCTCCACAAACCATCACAGAGCACTACTGCCTTGAACAGAGCCACTACTGTCTTGAACAGAGCCAACCTGGCACAACGGGGCCATGACCTCTTGCTGTCGACGCCACAATTGCACCCTCCCGTCAGCTCGGTACAAATGATGATGGGATTCATCTGACCACAGGAGGCGAGCCACTCTGCAGATGTCCAGTTTTAATGTTACCGGCACCAGGCGAGGCATGACATCAGATGACGAGCAGTCAACAGTGGTACACGAGTAGGGCATCGGCGTACCCCACGGTATGCAGCGTGCGCAGTACCATCACTCGTTGACGCTGCTAGGACCTCCGACGTTCAACCTGGATGCGATTTGCACAGTCGTTGCAAAGCTATAGACCTGTACGAGTATGTATAATCTACGTCGACTCCGGTCATCAAAGTCGTAAGTTTGGCCACCCCTTGCTCTTGTGATGCTTGTTCCTTCCGTCGATGGTATACGCGCGGTACACCCTCGATATAGTTGCCCTCGAGAACTCTAGGATTCTTACCACTTGGGCGATAGAATAAGCGATCTGTCTTGCACCGACAATGCGTCCGGGTTAAAGTCTCTCAGATCACCACGTTTATTCATTTTCACTAGGAAGATATACTGTTAGGAAACCCTGCTGTCTGCCAATTTATCGTTTACGTTCGGGTTAGTATTAACATGTTCCACTCTGAGCGAGGGATGCCCGTGTGAACCGCCCATCACCCCTATCTGTAATGTTTTTTCTACTGAATGTACTAAATGGTTGTCTATGGAATAAATTCTGTTTCGATGTGCTCACTTGAATAACTATGGAGATCAATAAAAGTTTGAAATAGTAAGGTAGACTTGATTGTTCTGGCAATTATGTTATTTAAGCTGGACTTTTCTGGCAGTTATGTTGCCTAATGTTGCTTTAAGTGTTTAGTTATGTTATCCGGAGCACGAGTACACCTAAAGAACATTTCAGTATGAAGAGTGTTAACTCTTCATAACGAAATGTTCTTCAGTTTTGTACCACAATTACTTTTCTAGAAATGAATTTTTGCAATCGCTGATATTATTTATATACATTTTGTTGCTCTGTAAAAGATAATTTTATTGAAACAGACGGTTTTAAATGCGGAAATTCCTTCTTTTGACGTAGGACTAGGTCTAACTCCGCGGATAGTATGGTGCGACTTAGGGCCGACCGCCTGTGACAAAAATAGGTCCCAATTGAAATCATTAGAGCGTTAAAAATAAGTCCCGAACACTAATCGTGTTAGCATATTCGTAAACAGCATGGAGTCCAATTCGCGTACTGCGCAGTACATCGTGCGCATGAAGCTCTCTTTGCTCCCTGTACGCCGGGGAAACGGTGCAATATTTCTGGGTGTGCAGCCGCGTTTGACTCATTGTACCTCGGAAACTGTGACCGCAACATGAATGCGCGTGATGTAGTTTTAAAGCTCTCGAGGAGATCTATTATATTCAAATATACGAAGAACATTTCGCAGTTGTTGGAACTGAACATTGTAAAAATTGTTTTCTTGTGAACCGGTGAACACTTTTGTAAATATCGCGGTTTATTCCGACAACCGTGAGTGCAAAACGACTGTGCGTGGTATTGTTTTAAAGCTCTCGACGAGATCTATTCCAATATATAAAGAACATATCGCAGTAGTGTAAACTGAATTTTTAAAAAATTGTTTTCCTGTGAACGGGTTAGCATTTTCGACAATACTTCGGAACTCGCAGTGGAGAAAATCAAAACGGGAAGCAACAGCAAGTGATGAGGAATGTAAGGAGCCCAAGAAGACAGAGCACCACGTTGGGTAATTCGTGTATCGATCTGCTTTGTGTTTGCAATGTATCTAGCACTATTTGTAAAAATTATGTAAGCTACTTTTCATATCATGGACGTATATTGGCTATAACAAATTAAATCAACGCTTTTAAACCATACTCGACTAGCTCATTTCAACTCTCCGATCTGCAAGTCGTAGTCCTACGTTCCAAACTGACGGCTCAATGAGAACTGAGCGTACCTGTATTTTTTTTATCTCCATTAAATCGACATACTTATTGCTCTTCATAATAATTACCTTTTTCAAGAGAGACGACTTTCCACTCTTCTTCCCGACTTGCCTACAATACTCGGGTAAATTATGAAAGCATTGGAAGTGCCGTAAAACGGCAACTGCTTGAGTCATCGTGATGTGGCATCAGCTATTAACCATAAGTGCTGTGACGTGCCTGCCCAGCAGGAAGCACACGCCATAAAGGCAGATAGCAGTCAGAACGAACGTCCGCGTAGTTCAGTTGGTAGAGCAACTTATTCTGGAATGAGGGGACCCGGGTTCGAGCACCGGCGTGGACGAAAATGACGGAGAAATTTACTTTGTTATAATGGCGCCCGAACTTACCGGATGACCCGGCCTTTCAAAATCTCGCAATGGTGTGATGTTCTTTCCACACCGCGAGATAGGAAAAATAAGAGAATCCCTTCTCCAGCGCTTCAAAAAATAAATGCGTGTGACGTTACATTCCACACACCAGAATGTCTGGGAGTTCTCAGGTTCACGTTCTACAGCGGATGGCTGCCTGCAACGACTCATGGTCACGGCTGACCCGTGGGCCATGCCCCCGGCCCTCTTTCGGGGGGGGGAGATGTGACGTGCATGTCCAGCAGGACGCACACGACATAAAGGCAGCTAGCAGTCAGAACGAACGTCCGTGTAGCTCAATTGGTAGAACAACTTATTCCGGAATGAGGGGACCCGGGTTCGAGCCCCGGCGTGGACAAAAATGACGGAGAAATTTACTTCGTTATAGTGCTCACAATACTTGCCCATTTTCGTATCATCCGCTATGTGAACATATCTCTGCTTTAGAAGCGCAGAAAATGTTGTGCACCATTTGGTTCATGCACATCGGCCACTTAAAGATTAACAGAGCTCTCCAGCTTACTACCAGTTTATTTTCTCTCAGAATAACGTCATGCAAAATACAAGGAGCATCCTGAAAGTAGTGCCCCCTCCTTTATAACTTTTGAAAATTTGAAGTGATTTTAATGAAACTGCACACACATGTAGTATGATATGTTAACAATGTAAGAACATTTTATTTTTTTCAAAATCGGAAATAAAGATCATGAATGACACAAGAAAAGCAGAGAGCCGTAACTGAATTCCTGGGAAAAGAGGGATGGATGTGAGGCTACAGAAATCCACAGAAAACTCCTGGAGCTGCCACAATCGAAATCAGTAATGTTCGAAGATGGATGAAGAGGTTTCGAGAGGGATAAAATTCAGTGTTGGATAAACAACGAGAGTGGAAGATCCGCAACTCTAGTGACAGATGCCAACAGGCTGCGAGTGAAAGACCTCATCACAGCTGATCGTCGTGTCACCATCCAAGAGTTGCAACAATAAGCACTGCTCACTATATGCAGACCTTGAAGCTAAAGGAAGCCATCAGAAGGAAAAGACATGACATCCCACTTCATAGTGTTGTTTTGCACCATCATAACGCACATCCCCACACCTCAATGGAGACTTCACAGGCTATTGCAAAAATGGGGTGGATGGTGATGCCCCAACACCCTTACAGTCCTGATTTGACTCCCTGAGACTTTTTCATGTTTGCCCCTTTGAAAAACCCCTTCGTGGGGAAGTTTTAACGATGTGACAGAGGTTAAACTGGCTGTGAACTCATTGGTGAAACGACATCCTGAATTTTTTTAAATGGATTTTACCAGTGGGTTTAAAGATGGCCGAAACATATAAGAAGTGATGGAAAATACTTTGAATAGGCTAACATTATTAACAATACGTCCAAGTATTTAGACACCAAGTTTAAAGTTTTTGCAGTTACAAATAAAAATCTTATGAGGGACGAGGCATTACTTTCCGGATGCACTTTGTATGAAACACTGACTTTATTTTTTTAATGTGTAGTTTGTTCTTCCCATTGAAAGAGTATCAAGAAAATGCGTGTTTTCCCCCCATTATTGTCAGGAATTCAAGCTTTTAATCAGCCCCTTCTTTGCCAATTCACGAAATTCATCACGGCCGGCAATAAGCAGTTTATTTTCTGTTTACTCTTATTTGTAAGGAGAGAAATGGAAGAAGAAATATAGGACTGATGAATCCCGAGGTGCTCTGTCGACTGACATTCATGTTACTTAGAGAAGTTTTGACTCGTCGTTCATTTCTCGGCGATACGCCTTCCTGAGTCGTTCAGGTTGAGTTCCGATAATTCAGCGACTGACAGGCATCTCGCCGGGGATTTTTGGTCAGAGCCAAGGTATCGGCTGTCAGGAGAACACAGGAGTCCAGATAAAGTCAACCCATTGACTCCTTCGATAACACGTCCTGTGTCATTCGCAATGAGTCTGAGAGAAGTATCGGTGTCATGGATACAGGCGGGAACCCGGGCAAACATTTTCTGCGGCTTTTTATTATGTTCGTTCCTCTGCGACAAACACCGTACAACCGCGATCGAAGAGGAATTCCTGCATTCGACTATTGTCCGATATGAAGTCGCTCCCTCCTTTCTCTAGTCAAACTATTCGCACCCCACCGTTTCCTCCCTCCCCGCTGTTCTTCCCAGAAACGCGCATTAATTGAAACCAATAAATAATACATAGCTTTGCTACACTGTGAGATTCTCGTTTCGGAGCTCCGGAGATGCGCAGCGACTAAAAACAGAATTCAGTGGAAGGGAATTCTGTATTTCACGGATAACGTATCTTTTAAAAGTCACACAAAAGCAAAGTTTCCCTTCGTTGCGGAGAACAAAATAATCTCGATTTTTAATTAAAGTAAATTTATCATGCTTTTAAATGACACGTCTTTTTCCGTGGGAATATGTTCCAGGTTTTGAAATACTCATTCAGTAGCTTGCACTGATGTTTAGTCTAAAGGACGCCTTTTCAGTATATGAACGTAATTCTCTCCAATCTTTAGTACCACCTTGCTTTAAATCTTTAGCTAGGAAGCTTGAAAAATGTCGACGCATTATCCAAATATCAGTTTAGAAAGCAATATCACCTTTTCTGTTAAAGATTTGAGAACCTTTTAAAATATTACGGGTAATTTTATTAAGAAATAAACATTTGAAAATATGTTATGTTTACAATTAGAGCTCCTGAGTGAGATTTGGAGTAAAGCACAAAAAATTACATTTTACGTGATGACTGGAAAATGTATTCAGCTAAAGGTGATATTTATAAGGGATTAAAAATGAATATTGACAACTTTCCTACCTTAGTTCAACTGATGATATTACGTTTCCAGGAATATCTTCAAAACTGTAACTCATGATTAAAGAACACGAGTAAACGCACGGCAAGGACAGCGTATGTGCTCTGTTCACCTGCTATCAATAAAAAAATTATTATGAGAGGTAGAACTGCTAACCATTTTTTCAATCCATTTATTCTGTTCACATTTTTACCCAGAGGACGGTGGATCCGTGACCCATAGAAATTCTAGGGGACAGTGGCTCCAAGAGTGCCAGAATTTCTTAGGTCGGTAGCACTGGGAATTCCGGAATCTCTCAAGACGGCTACGAGATACATGAATTTCTAAAGACGGAGGCTCAGAGGCCGCCCAGAATTTTTGAAGACGGAGACTCTAAGACCGGCTGGAATTCCTGAAGACGAAAGTATCGAGACTTGAGGAAATTCTAAAGGTGTATTACAAGACCGCAGTAACTAATGCAGATGATGTCCCGAGACTTCTTGGAATATCTAAAGACCGAGTCTCCAAGATATCTCGAATTCATACAGACGGCGGCCTCGAGAATTCCCGATCTGACTGAAAAAGTACACACTTCCACAAACAATTCGCATATTTATCACTTGCAGTAGAAAAACAGAATTTCTAGCAGAAGGATTGCAACAAAATGATCGTGTCTTTCTAAGCTTAGAAAGTAACAATGAGAATGACATTCTTTAAACTTAGGCAGTGTGAATGGTATCCTTTAAAGTTTGATCAGGGTACTTAAATCTTGGAATCTTTAACTAAGAAGTTTGAAAAATTTCACACAGCTAAATCCAAGTGTTTTTTTTTTTTTTCGCTAATGCACAGCTAAAAGTTAGCTGGAGTTCATTTCGAAAAAATAATGAGGTTTTTAAGAATAAAAACATTATAACTACATACCTAATATAATGTTGATCGCCTTCACTTATGGCTAAAACTGCTCTCACCCGCAGGGTATGGACGCTACAAGACTTCTAAAGATGTATTGTGTTGTCTGGTACCAACGCATTGACAGCAGATCCTCTAACTCTTGTAATTTGCGTGGTTGAATCGCGGCAGATCGAATATTCTTAGCACTTTTTGAAGGTACTAACCCCGGCTGACTTTTAGCAAGGAAATACTGTGACCCAGTAGTCTGGTCATTAGAATTTTGTTTTCGTCAAACTTAAGTCCGCCCCCTTTCGTATCTGAAGAACAAGAATAACATGGATAAATAGAGCGCAGAGCAGATGTTATTTATACCGTTTCATGACAATAACACGCGTCGTCATTTCCCTGCGATTACTTCGATTCGCATAAAGACGCGCTGGTTATAAAATTTTGCTCTTCGTGCATAATATACACCGATGAGTTATTACAATATGACCATCCCCGGACTAGAGAAATGAGCGCGCCTCGAGACCGAACGTTGGCGCAGGTGAAGTTCACAGACCAACCCGAGGACAGGCTTTCGGTTAGTAGAGTGTTCGGAGTCAGAATGGGAAAAGCTGCCGATTTATCGGAGTTTGATTACGGACAAATTGTGACGGCTCGGCGTCTCGGAACTACGATCACGGAAACGGCGTGGCTTGTGGGTTGTTCACGTACCCCAGTAGAGAGTACGTATCAAAAGTGGTGCACATATGGCCAAACAACGAACCGTCGTTCGGCCGTGTTTCGTTCGCAGCGCAATGATGTCAGAGGGAGCAGAGACTTTCGCGCATTGTTCACAGCGACCGCAGGGCCAGAGTGCGACAAATCACCAACAGCCAGGGATGCATTCAGGCATCTCCTTGGGGGTGCTCATCCCCTCCCCCAGAAAACCCACGAACGCCCCCCCCGTTGGTTTCTGGACGATCTCTCTTTATATTTAATCTAATTGTTTTCGTAAGCTGAATATTTGGAGAAATTAATTAAAAGAAAAAAACATAAGAAAATCAGGGAAATTACAGTCACGGACAATGAAATTTGCACACCTAGAAGAAAACACGCTACAACCACGAAACTTTGCAAATAGCTAGAGTGCGTGCTGGTATGCAAGTGATCCACGTTTGGTGCGAGTGCGCATGACCGCACTCCCTGTGGTGGCGCTGCAAGCACGAACCGGCAGCCTTCTAAACCGTCGTGTAGTCGATGCCCCGTGAAAGCAAAAAGCGCCGGCCGACGCAAGCAAAAGTACAGAGTTACAAGAAGTTTACGCAACTTACGGACTTTGAGAGTGGATTGATCATCGGGCTGAAAACCGCAGGGGTCGGCGCGCCGTATAGCCAGCCACGTGGATCGTTCTGACCATACCGTCCGACTGTGTTTGGAGAAGTGGACGCGTGACGGCACTACCACACGGTGGAGCGGCTCCGGTTGGACCAGGAGGACCACCGGTAAGGAGGATCGACGGACCGTGCGCCGGGCACGAACGGATCCCACGGAGATTCGGTCCACTATACAGGAAGATCCCGACGCCTCACTGAAGCAAATCTGCAATCCCAGCGGTCCTTACGTGCGGTGCCATTAGCACCGGAACATCGCCGGCTCCGTGTGCAGTGGTACCAGGACAGAGCGACGTGGAACTCCACAAACTGACGACACGTGGTGTTTACCGATGAGTGCCGCTTAGTTTTGGAGACAGATAATGATCGTGTCCGGTTGTAGAGGTCCCCGGGTCAATGGCACAATCCCAGCCTTGTTATCGAGCGCCCCGACTGCAGGCATTATGATCTGGGGAGCTATTGCCTACGATAGCCCATGAGCTCTAGTAGTGATACGTGGATCATTCACAGGCCAGCGGTATGTGGATGAGATCCTACTGCCCTATGTGCTCCCATGCCTGGGCGGGATTCCTGGTGCGTATACCAGCAGGATAATGCCCATCCCCACACGTCTCGG
This sequence comes from Macrothele yani, assembly GCA_039090855.1. NCBI lineage: Eukaryota > Metazoa > Arthropoda > Arachnida > Araneae > Macrothelidae > Macrothele > Macrothele yani. Next base: position 61,864,050 of record CM076989.1, on the reverse strand, counting down.
GTTGCCCACGACTGCTTACGTCATGTCCAGGCACTGTGTAAGGATTGCCCGCTCTCCGGACATGTGCCATATCGAGCTTGTGTGGGACCAGTTGAAACGTTAGCTGCCGCCGTGCCGCACTAACCGGTATTTGGAGCACACCGTCCAACACGTGTGGGCCAGTCAACCGCAGTACAACATCAGGCGTCTGTTCACCTCGATGCCGGACCGTATTGCAGCATGTATCACCGCACGAGGCGGTGCGAAGCCCTATTGAAGATGACCGGACTGCGTGCCACAGATCCCTCTGTAATTGTCCTGCAGCTCTGTTTCTTCCATCATGTGTATCATTCATCTGTATCATTGCGTCCATAACATTTCAGTTCAATCCGATGCTTCCTTCTTGGTGCGCAAATTTCATTGTCCGTGAGTGTATTATAGTAATAAAAAACAACAACATCCACATGGTCTTCAATCTGAAATTTCTATCATCCTTCAATAAACCATTTAACAGTGTTCGCACGGGACAGATTTTCAAGCTCTCTCGAGCTACTACCGCAATAAAAACCTAATTCCACAGAGTAGAGATACATCATAATATTTTGGAGGTTGGCATTCAACTTTATTCAGGTCTTACACCTAATTTTTAATAATGGTAAATAATGATAAATTGTTCCCATAAAAAGGTTTTTTTTCCTGCGGTGGTGTGATCTCTGTGACAAAAAATAAAATAAAATAAAGTTACCTCAAACTAGCATCAACACACAAATGGTTAGTTAGGTTTATTTTTTTTACTATGTGCTTATCTAAATAATACAAAGAAGCTGAAACCAAACGACAGGGGAATGGTTTACACTATACATTTTCAGGTAACGCTGTAATGATTCCTTAATAATCAGAAACAGCATGTAGTAAGGCGAGGACATTTATGCCATTCCTAATGTTGGGAGTGAACGATATTCTCCAGCACAGCTTTATCTTACTAGCATCCTCAATATTTTGCACGACCCCATGATGAAATCCGTGGTGCGTTACTGAATTAAAGCAAAGGTATAATATTTTTACGTTTTTAATCATTTGTATGTGTAGATTTCTTGGAATTCGCATTAGCGATATACGAGCATAAGATAATTTTTGCACTCGATTTAAAAATTTTATATGTTGTAATGTATGTAAATAACAAAATTGTGATTATATGTACATAATCAGTCAACAAGTTTCACCCCTTCCGTCCAGAATTTGTAATTCCCATTATCGAAACTTGCAGGACACTTTTGAAATAACTTACCAACAAGCAAAATACGCTTTAATATTTAATTGGAAAACCACAGTTTCTTAGTAACAAAGTACACCTTCTTGGCATGGAACTAATGAGCTTCTCTAGTTGCCCATTGGTGAAAACACGGTGCCATACGGCATTTACAAACTCAATTAATGCTGTTTTATATGTAGGTCCTTGTTGACGGATCTTTTGCTTTAATCTTACCGACAGATTATGGGATTAAGATCTGGTGATTGTGCCGGTCACTGAAGTTTTCTTATAACTTTTCGATTAAACCACTCGTCAACAAACTTTGACCGATGACATGGCGCGTTATCGTCCTGAAAGATAAAATCCCAATGTCTTGTGCAGATGGTAGCAGTTTGGACTCCAAAATGTCCACATATTTCGATCCATTCAGTGTGTCATCAACAATGTGCAGATGGCCAACACCACTGGCTGAAATACAGGACCATAACATCACTGAATGTGGGTGCTTGATTGTTGGCTGGGTTCAGCATGTCTTATATCTTTCACCAGCCCGACCATGTACAGTTGCATTCAGAGAGTTCTCCCCCCAGGAAAGAACTCTCTGAATGCAACTCTGCCATCAGCTACATCAGTGGTGATCAGGGCAATGTGTTACAGCACATGGTTCATCGCAGCCTTCTGCGCATTGGCTCGCGTAGCCGAAGACCCAGCCAGGTCTCCATGCTCACTGCATGCCATCGCCAACAATGCATGAAATGGGTCGAAGATCATTGAGTTTGGACCGTGGATGATTGGAAGAAGCAGGCGTGGTCTGACGAATCAAGATTCCTTGTGCATCACGGTGAACAGCCGAGCGCGGATACGCAAATTACCAACGGCACGTGATGCAATGTTGGGCGGAAACAGGCCGGCGGCGGCAGTGTTATGCTGTGTGAGATGCTTTCTTAGGACCCCATTATCCCAATAGCACAATCCCTGACATCTGTCATGTATCTGAACATCGTTGCGGACTAAGTTCACCCATTCTTGGCAACTGTGTTCCCTGCTGGTGGTGGCCATTACCAACAGGACAATGCGCCATATCACACTGCCAGAATCGTCAAGGAGTGGTTCGAGGAACATGCTGGTGACTTTCTGTTAAAGCCCTGGCCTCCAAATTCACCTGGAATGAACCCAATCGAACATTTGTGGTTGGATTTGGAAAAGCGGGTTCGCGCTAAATCACCACCATCCCGAAATGTACGGGAAGTGGAGGACCTGCTGTTGGCATTATGTTACCAGATATCTCAGAATACCTATTGCCACTTCATCAAACCGATGCTCGTCTAGTGGCCGCTGCTTTGCGGGCTAAAGGTGGTCCTACAGCTTACTCGGTAGGTGGTCATAACGTAATGGCTCATCATTGTACATATACTATATTACCAAAAGTATTCGGAAACTACCTACCAAATATTTACATAAGTGCAAAGAACGGTTGCGCAGGAAGATGCGTTGTGAGTGGGGAGGTACGTATACACTGAGTGCCCACTTGATTATGACCACCTGACAATTTTAAGCAAATAAGCTATGGCTGCACGCTGTTGCCGCCAGAGAGCGAGGCTAGTATAAAAAGGGAAAGCTTACTGCTTGCGATAGTAGTAGAAGTGATTTTTGGGAAACATGATGGGTAAAAAATGCGATTTTACGGACTTTCAACTTGGGATGATTGTAGGAGCTCGGAGCGATGGAGCGAGTATCACCGAAACCGCCGCATTCGTAAAATGTTCCAGAGCAGCTGTTGTTAAAGTGTTTAAAGACTGGACTGTCACCCAAAAAATTGGGTCTCCTACATGCAACGTGTGGTCGTCATCGACTAGTGACTGCTCGGGTGGAACAGAGAGTCCAGACTGGTAACAGACAAATGATCTCTGCACGCACTGTTCGCCGTACACTGCATCGGGTGGGATATGGCAGCCGAAGGCCTGTTCGAACACCTTTGCTGTCTGCACTTAACAAGAGAAAACATCTCCAGTTCGCACAGGAGCACAAGGATTGGACAGTCGATAATTGAAAACAAATTATGTGGTCCAATGAATCACGTTTTCAGTTCCACCATGCCAATGGCCGAGTGAGAATTTGGCGGAAACAGCACGAAAGCATGGACCCCAAATGCATTGCTACAGCCCTTCAAGCTGGTGGAGGCAACGTTATGGTTTAGGGAATGTTTTCCTGGCATACTTTGGGCCCTTTAATTCGTGTTGATCAACGTTTGACTGGCACATCATATCTAAACATCGTTGCGGACAAAGTGCCTCCTGTCATGTGGATGGTTTATCTCAATGGCGATGGCTACTTTCAACAAGATAAGGCGTCTGCCATAGTTCCCGTATTGTACAGGATTGGTTTCAGGAACATGCCGCTGAGTTTACTTTGCTTAGGTGCTCCCCCAATCTCCAGATCTCAACCCCATTGAGAATTTGTGGGATGAAGTTGAACGAGCTATCAGACAGCTGGATGCACAACCCTGCAACCTCACACTCCTGGAGAGTGCTATTAATCAAGCATGGTCCCAGATTCCACAAAGCACCTATTAGCATCACGTGCAGTCCATGCCACGAAGAATCGACGCAGTATTAGAGGCAAAAGGTGGCCCAATGAAGTACTGAGGGGTGGTCATAATAAAGTGTCGACTTAGTGTATAAAGCTGAGCCGTTCTGTCGTGTTATGAATCACTTTGAAGCGGATATGCCGGGTAGACGTGAACTTTCGGAGTTCAAGAGTGGGCTGGTCATAGGATGTCATTTGAGTAACTTATCATATGAGCATTGAACCTAAACTAGACATGCCAAAATAGACTGTAGGTGATGACATGAAGAGATGGAAACAAAACAGTGCAACTAAAAAAAAAAAAAAAAACGTTCAGGAAGGCCGCAGAAACTTATAAAAAATGACAGAAGAGCCATGGTAAGAAATGTTGAGAAATCCCGTTCTTCCTTTGCCGTTTCCATAATTATCCGCAGAGAGTTGCACAGTGTGGGTTATTATAATAGAGCAGCGGCACCGCGTCACTGCCGTGAATTCGAAGGGCCGTTTGGAATGGTGTATCTCCCGTCGTCCCTGGACTGTTGGGGACTGGAAACCTGTTCTTTGGAGTGATGTGTCACGTTTTTCACTCTTCCAGTCTGATGGGTGTGTTTGGATTTGGCGACAGCCTGGCAAACGATTTTCATTGGACTGTGTTCTTCCGACTGTTAAATTCCGTGGAGGCTCTGTCATAATATGGACTTGTTTTTCATGGATGGTAGTCGTCCCGTTGGTTATTATAACACAAACCATGCACTCTGAAATGTACCTCGACGTTTCTGATAGTTCTGCCCTACCAATAATGTGCATTTGTGTTGCCTCGTTCAACACAATTCACAGGCACACTGCCACAGTAGGCAAAGTGTGCAGGACTGGTTTCTTCAAAATGAGGTGGAATTATTAGACTGGACTGCTCAGAGTCCTGATCTTTATTCCATAGAATACCTATGGGATGAACTGGAGCAACGGATACGAAATCGACAACAATGACAGTCTTCACTCTCAATTCTAGCGGCAGCTTTGCAGGATGAATAGCTAGCCAATCCTGTCGAGACCTGCCGGGATTGGTTGATACTATGCTTCGACGTGTTGCCGCTGTCAAACCAGCAAAAGGTGAACCGACTAACTACAAATTGCAATAATAAAGCCATTTGTCCCAAAACATTGTGGTGTCCGAATACTTTTGACGATATAGTGTAATATTAAGAAGATCATATTTATGACTTTCTTCTTTTTATTCTCACTTATGAATCCCAAGCAAGAATGACCTGCAGGGAACTAAAGAATACCGGAATGTTATGATGAGGAAAGATAGATAAAGAAACATGCAACCTTTAGAATATGCATTGATTGCACACGTCATCCCACGCTAAAGACACTCAAATGGATATGAACTGGATGCTTTGCTAGATGAAGTAAATTACACTGAAAAAACATTTTTTAACTGAAAACCACGTACAACCGAAAGTGAGCACATGGGAGATGAATGCATCGGGAACGATCTGAATGTGAAATGTTCGAGAAATAGTAAGTTAAAAGGAATTTGCTTATACTTCGGCTGTTAACTGACAATAATTGATGATGATGAATGTCTGTGCGTCTTATTTGTTTCCATCTGCTGCAAAGTTAAATAAATTTTCCAGGAAAGGACATTGAAAAACCTACAGCACATGTACTTTTAGCGTACCTTTAATTACACCGACAGAACGACGAAATTTACTGGTGTAATAATTGTCAGAGATCGGGACATTTATGTAGAAAACGTACGGAGAAATATATGACGATAAACCTTTTTATATTCCGAGCTATATTCACAATTTTGAATAAATCTTCGCCTTTTCGGAAACATTTCTTTAGATAAAGTTTGATATTTAAATGACAACGACAACATTCATACACTAAAAAAATTCATTGGAATGGCAAACCGTTTTTGCTAAGTAATTAATTATACATGAGATTAAATAAAACGATTATCGATGTAAAGCCAACTTTCACAACTGGCATCCCACTCATTCAAACTTCCAGCAAATAGGATTTGTTCTTGATATTTCCGTCGACAGTAGAACGTAAAATTATTATTTAACAACTTGCAATCATTATTTTAGTACGGAATTGTTTTTCATTTTGTCTGTTTAAGTGGATTGCATTCCGTTTCACAACCACATATTGTCAGGATTTGTATAATTAAATTCGTGTGCATCTATTTTTAAATAAATAAACGTGATTTTCTCGTAAAAGGATTCCACTATATTATCATTATCTGCAGCTATATCCCATTGCTGCTTTTTAAAATGAGATTCCACGACATTCGTTTACCAAAGTCTCACATGTCGATATTTTACCCAGGAAAATCACTTATAATGCACGTGGGGTGACAGAATATAAGATTTTACTTGGAAACCCTTCTGAAATCTCGCTTTTCATTGTAACAAGGTTTACAGGATTACATAAATCTCCCATCACAGAAGACTAAGCCGAAAAAGAGCATTTTATGTTAAATAGGTTGCCACCACTCTCATCGCTTTCAAAAGTAGTACTTCGTTAAACAGACCGGTGTCGAACGCGAAGAAGCTTTGGATTTGACCCAGCGACTGATGATACAACTTGTGCTTATCGAGAAAGTAATCAAATAAAGATTTCTCATTAATCTCTGCCCCCTCATCCTCTGTGAACCCCACCCTTTGAAAATTCTCTTCTCCTTCTCCTTATCTAGGCTGCAGCTACTGCTGTTGTATCATTCGTCAATATTTTTCTTCGTTCTAGGAGTCCCCGAATTTTCCAAACTCCCAGATTTCTCATTTACCTTAGCTCTATGACATAACGCCGCAAGTAATGAAATGACGCAAGGGATGCTGAGGATCACAGAAAATTGTAAGGAAGGAGCGGGAAAAGAAAGGCGTCACATCGTTCAATTCCGCACAAATCGGCAATCGTTTGCAGATAAGACAAATTAAAGAGATTTCTGGCGCTACTGAATGCAAGAAATCACAGTGAAATTTTTGATCGAGGAAATGCAGGGTGGGTGTTTTTTTTTTGTTTTTTTTGTCTGTCTTCACCTGATATTGCGATCAATTTCACTCATGTCTTTTGTTGTTTCACAAACGGAAATATTAACATTTCATTTTTATTTCAAACATCGCAGGAAGAAAATTAAGATGGGTTTTCAAATAAGAACGAAATGACGTTTTATTAGAAAATGAAAGAACTTAATGGTCTGTTACTCTTTTGAACTTGAAATACCATGCATTTAATTTTTTTGGGTTGCAAGCATCGTTAATTCCTAATCGCCACTTTTTTATTAAAGTTCACGTGCACCATTCATTTTCCCAATGCGATGGATTAATTTTACCAAGGATTTTTTTCCACTCCACAGAAGATTTATCAAGCAAACATTTGCAAGTTTGGATCCACAATTTTTAAAAATAATTTACTTGAAGTTAGTACTTCTCCTTCTCTTGAAAAACATGCATAGTTTTTAAGCAGAATCAATTCGTTTTGCCTAAGACGTAGAGGATACAGTAAAGAAAGCATATTTCACTATAATTTTATTGTGGTACAAATCTCTTTGTAGCGCTTAGTATTGTGACAAAAAGAACTGATTGATCCAACTGCACAATATATACTAGAAAATAAATGATCATTTCCATGTTTCGTCCAGGAACAGAAAACCGATGTACTGAAAGTAATGTGTGCAACAGACAGGAAGAATGGTGTTGCAGTTATAATCACAGCTCCTGTAGTTGGTGATTTAAACTAGGACAATTACATTTATTATTGCGCATAACGGACATCTTTAAACACTTAATATTTTGTATATATTGTGACTATATCTGTAAAATAACCTTACTTTTTGAACTTCTGCGCTTATGGAAATTATGTTAGATCTTCGTTATATTTCTTTCTAAACGGCATGTCAAAACCTCGAAGTTTCCTTTCCTTATAATTTTGGCAACGGTTGACAGTGAGTCAGAGGTAAATGAAAAACCACGACAGTGTAAATATTAAGGGTGTCCACGCAAGATGACATGCCGCTTCATGCTGGACCATATGTTATTCTGATATTACTAGAATCAATGATAATCTGTACATCTAATGCGTGCTAAAGCGATATCTCATGACAACCGACACGTTGTTTGTGTTATCGTGAATTTGTGTGTATGACCTATTGTTCGACAGGTACAGAAGAATAAAGGACGAATTTGAATGTCTATGTAAGTAGTTCTTAATCGAATAAACACTGGCCGTTTATTTATTAAAAAAAATAAACGACTAGTGTGTTTATTTTTTAATAAAAACAAAAATAAATACACTGACCGTTATCCAAATATTGTCCAAGTATTTAAGTGACTGTTTCAACAAAAGTCAACCTGAACTATACAGAAAAATAATAATTAAGCATTACAATGTGTGTGTGTGTGTATATACTTCCTCTAAATATACACACTACTTTCCGTGGTGCTCGCGCAGCAGATATTCAGTGTGTCAAAAAATAGGTTACGATTTTGTAGCACAGTGAATAATATACTACAGAATTTAGGCGACACTCGTTTTGTAACGTACCAGGAGATGTGACGTACCTGCCAGAAGGACGCACACGACATAAAGGCAGATAGGAATCAGAATAAAATGTCCGCGTAGCTTAATTGGTAGAGCAACTTGTTCCGGAATAAGCGGCCTCGGGTTCGAATCCCGGCGTAGACTAAAAATGACGGAGAAATTTACTTCGTTATAATGGCGCCCGAACTATCCGGATGACCCGACCGTTCAAAATCTCGCATTGGTGTGATGTTATTTCCACACCGCGAGATAGGAAAAATATGAGCAGCACTTCGAAAAAAAGAAAAATAAGGGGGAGATGATGTAACGTACCAGGAGATGTGACGTACCTGCCAGAAGGACGCACACGACATAAAGGAAGATAGGAATCAGAATACATGTTCGCGTAGCTTAATTGGTAGAGCAACTTATTCCGGAATGAGTGGACCCGGGTTCGAACCCCGGCGCGGATAAAAATGACGGAGAAATTCACTTCATTATAGTTTCTAAAAAAGATGCATTCTTTACGGACCAGTTTTCAACATTACTTGCATGTGTCAGTGATCTTTACGGTTGTTGAAATATATACAACATTTCAATGTTCAAGATGAAGCACTGGCTGGCTCTTCTCGTTCATTTTGCAACAATGAAGAGTATGAAGAAAAGTATTCCAGGGTTTTTCACATTTTCCACTGAAGCTACGATACATCTCGACACTTTTCCCATTTTGTTTTATACATTGGCAAATGAAAGGAAAGAGAATATCAAGAATTTCTGTAGGATAAAACTCCCATACTTTCAAAATGTTTTTCGGCTTTTGTTTTTTTCAAAAGGTACAAAATAGTAGACTTTTCTTTTTGGCAAATCAAAGAACGGAAACGCAGAGAAAGGAATGCAAGTACGAAGAACACAGTTTCTGCATTTTCTAGCTTTTATCCCCAAAACAATCATATATCTTGATGTCTTTTTCCTTCTGACAAATCAGACTCAAAGTGAATAGAACGGACTCGAATTTAGTTCAGGAATTTGAAAGATACCTAATTAATATTGAGAATTTTTTTTATTAATCTTCTGCGTATATAGTTATAATCATAGCTTCTTGTGTCAATGGCTACTTGCTTAGAAAGAATTGGTTACTTCGCCTATGGTGTTAATCCAAGAAAAATATCAACAGATGAGACGAAAAATAAAATCATAATAAACCGAAAATCTTTCCCATGTACAGAGTATCAGGTAAATTTTTTTGTTTGGAAGTTTAACGACCACCATGAGCAATTACATGGGCGATAAGCAGTTCTCCCTCATTAATTTAGGATCACTGGCTCTAAGGAAGGAGGAGATTCAATGCCGTGAGACAAATACAACACCCATGTTTACCGGAATTCCAACACATAACCAACTCGGACGAACGGTCAGAAGCCATCGCTTAGACTCCTGCGCCTCCGAGATGGTGCGTCATGTAAATTTGAATTACCTGGATATATGTTAACCTTCATTGTGCCGCCCCAATGGCCCAGTGGTATAAGCGATGGCTTTTGATCATTCGTCCGTAAGGGGTCCGGGTTCTAATCCCGGTGAGGCATGGATGTTGTATTTGTCTTACGGCACTGGCTCTCTTCCTTCAATGGAACCAGTAGCCCTAAATTAGGGACGGGCGACTGTTTATAGCCCATTGAGTTGCTCACGGTGGTCGTTAAACCTCCATTCAAAAGAAAATTTTCTTTGTATAAAAGGTAGTAATATCAAGCTATCAACAGTCGCTGATGTGAAGTTTCATAGAATTGTCTCGTGAGACACTTGAACAGAAAAAGCAGTAATTTGTACATATCTTTGTGAATATATCATTTACTATATGATTAAACGCAGTTCCGATATGTACTCTCAGCTATCATGACAAGTATAAAATGAAAAGAAGCTTGCAATGTGTGAACAGCAAAAAGTGTACTTACATTTAAGAAATTGAATTCACAATCTAGGATATCGTTTTTCCGATTTTAACGACAGCTGCGAGGAACTCTTGGGGCTATAAGAAGTCGCCCGTTCCTATTTTATGACCGTTGGCTCCAATAAAGGTGCCAAACTAGGGTCATAACACAAGCATAGAACCCCATCTTCATCCAAGAATCAAGCCAGAACCCATCTCAAGCGATTGGTCGGGAGCCAGCAATTCGGTTCACTTGGCCATTGGGTGGCGTATTCGACTAAAGGCAGTTTTTGAACTGCGAAGAAAATATTGCTTTCAACTTTAAACAGCAACTCTTTGTCATCAATTCACTGTGTGTGTGTTGCTGAAGAAAAAAGAACGAGTCCCCTGGTTGGCATGTGACCTTGGCCCCTAGAAATTCGACCATTCCATTTTTTCCCTTTTGCAACTTTGTCGATGACACCCTTGGCAGAACAGCACAGATAATTTCACCATTGCGCTGACGTCTGAATTTCATCGCTGTGCTCATCAGCCGCCGAGCTACTGAATCCTGTCTTTGAATCATTGGATGATAGCAAAGTCTATGAAGTTGTCCCGGTGGCGCAGTGGTCTAAGCGATGGCTTCTGATCATTCGTCCGAAAGGGGTCCGGGTTCGAATCCCGGTGAGGCATGGATGTTGTGTTTGTTTTACGGCACTGGCTCTCTCCCTTCCCTGGAACCAGTGACCCTAAATTAGGGATGGGCGACTGCTTATAGCCCATTGAGTTGCTCATGGTGGTCGTTAAACCTTCAATCAAAAAAAGAAAAAAAAAAGGGTCCGGGTCCGAATGCCTGTGAGGCATGGGTGTTGTGTTTGTCTTACGGCACTGGCTCTCGCCCTTCCCTGGAACCAGTGACCCTAAAGTTTTGAAGGGCGACTGCTTATAGCCCACTGAGATGCTCACGGTGGTCGCGCCCTTGGATGACAGCAAAGATTGGGGACTGAAACTAATTACGAAATACTAAATGCGAAATGAATAAATTTCCGTAAAGTGCCTTCATAAAAAGGCCTACAAATACATACACATATGCTTACATATATTGAATAAGTCGGTTCTAAAGAGAAATTCTTGTTTAGTCTCCGCAGCTGTTTTGTACGCTGAGTGAACAGGTAAGTTATCTATACATTTTTTACAGAGGACACCTAGATTTTGATTCAGCAAGGGCAGAAGAAACGTAAATAAATATTCATCTATCAGCATGCAATGAATTTTGTTCAGCTTTTACACGAAAATCCTTACTTTAAACGTCACATTCCTATTTGATGGTAATCATACCAAAGACCCCACTCTCCATCGTGTTTTCGGAAAGTCTCAGAACGCAGTAGAAACAGTTGTTATTCACAAATAATTGAATCACCTTAATACTACCACATGTATCAGAACATTACAACTACAGCAATATTGGTAGAAATCACAAGATTAAACTAGAGAAATAAATAAAAAAAGGAATCTAATTTTAATCACCTTAACTCTTATTACAATGCTAGAACGTTTCTCTTTAAACCTTAATTGGAGCGATAACGGTTTCAAAATTCCTATAAAATGAGGAATGGCCACTTAATGTAAGATAACATAAAAAAGCCGGAGTTGTCAAGTCATTTGGTAGGGCTGGCAAGAACTTACCACCAGCGGCGTATCTTGGGTCCGAGAACTGGGCTATCTCCACTATCCCCCTTCCCCCAGTACTGTTTTTAAATTGAGAAATTTAATTTTCAATTGTTAAGTAATAGAAGTCACTTTTTTTTTCTAAATTTTAGGTACATGCCATTGCTAACATGATACCAAATAATTATGAGGATTAGGATTTGAACATTTATTTGTACATGAACTCCATTCTTCTTCTGAATACTTTATTTGTTCATGAACTACATTCTTCTTCTGAATACTTTATTTGTACATGAACTCCATTCTTCTCCTTTTGTGTTAATTTGAGTGCTACGTTTTCACAAAATGTTTCTTCCGAGTACTTTTTCATATTTAAAAATAATGTTTTACTCAATTGACAAAACAGCCAAGTTTTTCGAATGTGCTTGTCCTTGTGTGGCTCTAAGATATATCTTGATACTTTTTAATGCTGAAAAAGTCTTTCGGCAGTTGCAGTTGTTGATGAAAAGTTTAATATGAGGTCTGCTAATTTATACACCTCTATAAACACTATATCTAATTTATTCAACTTTATGTAACACGTAATGTCTCTTACTGATTTGTTTTTGTATTCATGAAAGGAATAAAGCACCTTCAGTTCATTTTTAGTCGAGTTGTATCAAAATTTGAAGCATAGAGTTCTTTAAGTTCTGAAAGTAGATGTTCAGGGAAGCTTTCACAAAATTTATCAAAATACTTCAATTCCAACAAAGCCGTGCATTTAAGATATAATATCTCTGATTTTAATTCATTGACACTTCACAAAAACTGAAACAACTCTCGCGAAACACTTATGGGCGGGAGAATGCGAGTGACTGAGATAGTCTAACTCTTCTTTTTCTGAACGAACCGTTTCCCAAAGCAATCGGCTATTCCCCTCTACCAGCTGCTTCATTTCGTCATGGAAATGCTAGCATGCGATTGTACGGAAGGTTTTCGCACCAGAACTGCGAAGACTCTGGAAGAGCTACTTGCGTTATGCCGTTGGTTTTCGCTCGCCAAACTGGGTCAAAGAAGCGAATCCGCTCGCCAAACTGGGTCAAAGAAGCGAATCCGCTCGCGCTTTTTTATTCGCAGCGAAAGCATCGACATACTTTAATACCGTAGATAATTGACTTTTATTTGTGTATATTTAATTCAGTTTTATTTGTGCATTATCTGGGCTTCGCAGCTAGCCGAACTAGCCTCGAATACACGCCACTGCTTACCACATTTGCCACGTTTGTTGCTAAGCGTGGAATAGCTTTTGCTATATTCCCGCTGATATAGATATACTGCTATTGAACCGTCGTCAGAATCCCTCCAATAAGAAAAATAAGCTCAACGAGAAGGCGGGGTTGAAGTTTGTCTGGGAGAGACTACACTATGAGCAGCAATAGTGCTTGCATCTGTACTTTCCTCATCAACTTATTACAGATTGATCGGGTAGATTTAGAATTAAATGGCGCCTACATTTATTTTGGACGACAGATATTAATCGAGTGTCACATCAAAGAAGGAATCAATAGCCGAATAAAATTTGGATGGAGTACATCTGGAAGATACAGAACAATTTTCAAAAGCAATTTACCAAAATGTCTTAAAAGAAAAGTGTCTAATCAATAAGCATCCTTCCAGTTCTCACTTACGGGCTTTAACTAAAAAAGATATACAGAGGCTGCGGGAGACTCAAAGAAGCATGGAGAAATGCAAGCTTGGTGTAAACAAGAACAGTACGAAAAGGAACTCATGGATCATAAAAATGACAAAACTAGAAGACGTCATGATCAAAGTTTGTTTGTTTGTTTATTTGTTTAAAGACCACTATGAGTAACTCGATGGGTTATAAGCAATCGCTCGTCCCAAATTTTGGGTTACTTGTTTCAGAGAAGGGAAACACCAAGTACCATAAGACAAACACAACTTCCATGTCGCACCGGGATTCGGACCCTGACCCATCTCGGACGAATGGTCAAAAGCCAGTACTTAGACCACAATGAACTAAACATACTGGTAGAAAAACTAACCTTCTTTGGACAATCGAAATAGTAGACAGGACGCATGGAACAGGAAAATTCCCAGAAGAAAACAACATAGGAAGTGAATGGGTGAAATCCGAAAGCATGATGATATGGAAGAGAATTGCTCAAGAAACAGAGAGAGACAGAGAGTGAGAGAGAGAGAGAGAGAGAGAGAGAGAGAGAGAGAGAGAGAGATTGAGAAAGAGAGAGAGAGATTGAGAAAGAGGGAGAGAGAGATTAAGAAAGAGAGAGAGATTGAGAAAGAGGGAGAGAGAGAGATTGAGAAAGAGGGTGACAGATTCAGAAAGAGATAGAGAAAGAGAAAGAGAGATTGAGAAAGAGAGAGAGATTAAGAAAGAGGGAGAGAGATTAAGAAAAAGGGAGAGAGATTGAGAAAGAGGGGAGAGATTGAGAAAGAGGGAGAGATTGAGAAAGAGGGGGAGAGATTGAGAAAGAGGGAGAGAGATTGAGAAAGAGAGATAGAGAGATTGAGAAAGAGAGATAGAGAGATTGAGAAAGAGAGAGAATAAGATTGAGAAAGAGAGAGATTGAGAAAGAGAGAGAAATTGAGAAAGAGAAAGATTGAGAAAGAGGGAGAAATTGAGAAAGAGAAAGATTGAGAAAGAGGGAGAGAAAGATTGAGAAAGAGGGAGAGATTGAGAAAGAGGGAGAGATTGAGAAAGAGGGAGAGAGATTGAGAAAGAGAGATTGAGAAAGAGAGAGAGAGAGAGATTGAGAGAGAGATTAAGAAAGAGAGAGAGAGAGAGAGAGAGAGTTGTGAAATAAATTTGAGAGACCATCCAGCACTGGATTGAAAATGCTTGACGATAAAGGTACAATAGCAAAGTTTTGCTCAGTTCAAAGTAATTGAAATATTTAAGAATTTAAAGTAGAACAGCAGACATGAGTGTAAATGAATGCAATGTGATAAGCAGTGGTCACTGCGCATGGTGAAAAAGTTTTACATCATTCGTGAGGAGAAAAAAAGCGCCGACTTCCTAGCAACTCACAATGTTTGTCGTTTGGTATGCGAAGTGGTTTTTCACAGATCAGGTAATATTTCACGTGAGTGACAGTGTGGACGCACATAACACAATCATTTAGGGTCTAGGACACAATAAATATCTGTCTTAAGCACGATAACAAAGATACTCTACAACTGCACATCACTTAGGGTACAGAACATTCCCAAGCGAGCTGTGAATTTGCAAAGAAAAGCCCTAAAGTTTGGTCCGGCGTGTTTCGCTACAAGGTCTAGGGTTTTCTTGTTTTTCTTTGCTGAAATCTCAATGAGCTCCTGGCCCTGGATATGATGCAAATCTCCCTCGTACTACAGCTGCACCAAGTTGTCTTTTTCCAGCAAGATGGAGCTCCATCATACTGGGCACAGCTAACGGAATTTCATGAATACCACATTCAACGACAACGGTTCAGATTGCGGTCGTTCAGTTGCTTAGCCTGCGAATTCTCCTGATCTGAGGACCCCGATTTCTTTGTGTTGGCAGTACAGCAAACCATTCTGTACGCCCATTTACCTTAAAACCTCAAATACTTAAAGCCAGAAGTCACCACAGAATTCACGAAAAGCACTTCGGAATTGTTGAAAAATTCAGAGGAAGATTCGGGCTCTAGATACGAGCTATGTCGCGTCCACAACGGGGGTGACATGGAAGACTAGATAAACTCCCATCCATAGAAAAAAGTAGATTATGCCAGATGCTGTGTTACTATACATGTTACATTCCACTCCAGACCGCTTTTGTTCTATCCATACCAAAACGGATCACCGTAAGTTACTTAGCGTTGTTAGTTAAATATAACGGAGACATAGGAAAGGAGATAGAAGGAAGATTTCAAAAAACCTTCATTGCTTTTGAAAAATTAAACGATATATTCAGAAGCAACATATCATTTCTGTCAGAACGAAGAACCATACGTACGGACTTCTGTCAGAACCAATGCGTTCGGAATTCCAGTCTTAATAGGCACTGGAGAGATGTCGACACTAGATGCGAAACAATTCAGAAAATTAAAAGTTATTCAAAGAAAGATAAAATGAATGATGATTCACTACCTTGCACTGATGGAAAAAGAAACACGTGTGTAAGATAACAGACTAATGAAATGGAAACGGGAAGACGGGTGGTGGTCGGGTAGATCTGCTGAATGTATAGAACTCTGATCTGGGACACATGAAAAAGGAGGGAGGCCCAAGCAAAAATTGCCTGATGAGATAAGAGAACTGCAAGAAGAGAATGAAGATCAAGAACCAAAGGTAGAAACAATTAGAGAGGAGCGGAGAAGGATTTAGCCCAAAGCCGTACTGAGCCAGACGAAAGAAAAGAAGTAGGTTTGCTAATCGCTTATTTAGATGGGATATCCGATCATAACGATTTTTATATCCTCCGTTCCTAGTCATTTAGAATTTTTCTGAAAGGAAGAACCACTTATAGGAAGTCTAATAGTTTCCCATAAAGCTGGGAAAAGTAAGCTACTAAATGCTTTTCTCGTATACAAATTTGTTTGCCCCAAGAAAGAACAGAAAGGAAAGGATAGATAGATGTTCCTCGAACAAGATGGTGAATCATACAAAAACTTTATACAGCATTCTTTTGTGAAACTCCAAATTGCTGCATTTTGTTGAAAAATGTAGGAAATGAAAATGTTTGTATATTTCGCCATTTTATTTTGAAAATCAAATCCCAGTTGTAGCGAATAAACCCAACGCTGGGCTGAACGTAGAAGAAAAAGCCCATCTTCGTTTTATAATTTGGAGGTATTCTGGCCACCATGAAAGTCGAACGCGACAGGAAGTAGCTCCTCTCTAATTTGGGAGCACTGGTTCCAGGGAAGGAACAAGTCCAATGCCGTTGGGTAAACTTGCCACCCATGTTTCACAGGGGATTCCGATCGGGCCAACTTTGACAATTTTCCAGATGCCATCGCTTTTCGATTACCGGGATGGCTAATCGAAAAGTTCGTTTCGTCATGCGTTTAAATTGTAAGCTTTCCACACCCATTAAAATGTTTTTTTACAAGCCCACTGTATTGTATTGTATTATATTGTATTTATTTATTTATGTTTTGTGGTGTAGTCCATTACTGAATTTGAGTTCTGCTCTCATTTCCCAGTTAACTGAGAGTACCTCTCAGCTTTTCTTTTCTCTAGCAGAAAGAATGAAAAAACCCGATAAGTCATTTATTAAGTATTAAGTTTGGTAAATGGTGTTTATTTCAACTGGGCTGAGCAGCAGTTTTGTTTTCATTAAATAAACACAACTCGAAGACGCTTCGTTACCAAATCATCAAATTAAAATAAACTACTGTTTGTGAAAACTTTCTACACCATGAAGGAATGATATTAATCACGTGAAATTTACAGGATATGCAGAGTAGGGTAGGGCATCAAAATGATAGGAAGTGCAGAGTCATTGCGCATGTCTGAGCCCGGAAGCGCCCTCTCAACAGTCGAGTGAGGGGTATAAAGGGAGGTCTGTTTAGGATACAGAGAGAGAGTTGTAAAAATGTTAGAGAGAGAGTTGTAAAAATGTTTCCAGGAAACAATAATGCCTCGGCGACGACGAAGGGCTGATATTGCAGGTATATCAATTATGCCTACAATATCAGCTCATTCACTTAATTACAAACAATCTACCATTCGATTTATGCTTCGACGTGTCGAGACCCATTGTTCAACTCTTGATGACTTACTTCATAGACTAAAAAGACTCGCATTCACCACATTAACTCGGGACCATACAGAGACCAGATATGTTGGCTCAATGGAATTTGTACCTAGTATCACTTCGATTCTAAAAATACTTGCCGGAGGTGTAATATCGACTTCGGGATTAAAACAAGGAATATCTTTTCTGCATCCAAAAAAGATAGAAACCCATTATAAATTGTGAATAAACAAGGTGTCTACAGTGTTCCTTTGGGAGCTCCAAGTCTGGAAAAAAATGATAAGATTTATATCGGCTCCACAGTTCGGACATTGAAACCCAGGCTCATGGAGCACAAGTATAACTTAAAAACCGGATCTAGAGCAATTTCCCTATCACGTTTAGCAATTAAGGGTACCCACTATCCCGTCTGGGTTGAGGCCACTATACTGGCTACCTCCCGCTCTAAGCAAGCAACTTTGTTTACCGAGAGCCTCTTCATCAATAATTATAAAGAACAATATTGCAATGACGAACTTCCATGCTATATTCCATCACCATGGAAAATCATAATGTCAAAAACTGATCAGAAGGACCCTCAATGACACATAAATAACTTTCCTGTCAGCTTGAAAGGTTACTATGGCATCTGATAAATTGTAAACTAGAACGGCGCATGCGTCTTGACGCTTGCCTTTCTACTGAACTCTATATATATTACTTCACTCATGATGATCCAGTTAATTGTGTGCGCATCTGAAGATGGACCCTGAGAGGGTACTAAAGATCTAATGCTTTTAATGAATGGCATCTTAAATTAAACTTTTTAAATTGGAGATTTTTAAGTGTATCATAGTTATTTTAATTCACTGGATATAATTTTAATCGTGCTAAGACGGCTATATTACTGATGTTTTAGAAGACTGCACGAAATTATTGCTCAACTGACGACGAAGGACGTAATATCACCATACGACAGAGTTTAAACGGGGACGAATGATTGGTCTGCGTGAAGGTGATTGAAGGTGAAGGACAATGATTGCTCTGCGTGCGTACCTCGACATTAGTAGACCGAGGAAAACCAGGTGCATCGACAATCCGGTAGTGGACCGAGAAATGTGACGACACCACGAGATGACCGATACCTCGACCGCATGGCAGTGACGAACCGTTCCGTATCTTCGCAAGTGTTAGAACAACAGTGAAGCACTGCAACAGGTGTGGTATTGTCTGCCTCCACAGTTCGACGCAGTCTGCTGCACAGAGCTCACATCCATTTGCGGCGGATTCCTTTGACCCTGTGCCATGGACTTCTTATGCTGGAATGGGGTTTTCAATACAGACAATAGTAGCCTGCTGATTGGCAACATATCGTGTTTTCGGACAAGTCTCGATTCAGCTTGACCTACCATGATGGCTGCATACGCATTAAACGGAACTGTGGTGAGCGCCTTCCTTCAGCATGCATTATCGAGCGTCATACAGGCCGAATAGCAAGTGTGATGGTGTGGGGTGTCATCGGGTACCATTCGCGATTTCGGCTGCTAAGACTTAAAATCAATCTCACCAGCAACTGCTACATCAGGGACGGTGAACAGGCAGAAGTCATACTCTTCCTTCAAAGCACTCCTGGCGCTATATTCCATTAGGACAATGTCCGACCACATGTTGCCAACAATGTTCAAGCCCTCTTCGCAGCGCAGCTGATACTGTTTCTTTCCTGGCCTGCACGTTCGCCAGACATGTGGCCTATTGAACACGTCTGGGATATGGTCACTCGGCAAATATTCCATCAAAGCCCTCCAGCGGTCAGTACCATTGAACTGTGAACTCGCATACATGCCGCGTGGCAACCAATTACCCAGGACAGCATCCAACGCTTTTTCGATTCAGTGCCACGTCATCCAGAAGCTCTTATTTCAGCTCGCGGAGGCTTCACAAGATAATGATTTTTGCAGGTAAAAATTGTTGTATTGTTCTGAAGATTAAATTATTTTTGTGCACTCATATTACTAATGTGTGGTATAAATTTCATTCTAATCGCATGGTTCGTTCTTGGTGTTGCAATTTTCACAAGTAGTAGTGTAATTTGATTAGATCCACAAAAGAAAAGAAATTAACTTCCCCAGCCCTTCAACTGCTATGTGATGTTAGGCATTTTGTCAATTCTCATTAAATTCCGCTCTTAAGCTATTGATTGCTCATTCCTACCTACTAATAGGATTGCATCGCACTCTTTTTCTTTTGTTACACACACACACACTTCCATATAGACCACTGCAAATAAAATAAAGAATTCTTGCAATTTTTAATTTTGTGTCTCTGAAGCTGTTTACACCGGTTAAGAAATTTCGTTATCACTCATTAAGATCTGCGAGAAAAAACTAAAACAGTGTGTATCATTTCGTGCTTTAAATCATTGTTTGTCAAGCTAAACCAATAGTAATGGATAGAAAATTACTTAAATCTTAAACGTTGGCTGTTAAGAAACAAAAATTATTGAATTTTTTATTCCATTCATTTTTGAATTCACAGAGAATTATAAAATGAATGGGATAAAATGCTTTATTAAAATATTTTTTGTATTTCCTTTCATTTATTTGTTTTACTTCAAACATTAAGCATACATTCGCCAGTGATGTGACTTTTTTGTAAGACCGGAACATAATTGCCTCAAATAGACTTTGAATAATTATAAAGTGTGCTGAATATCAAATATTTATACAGCAGAAGTGTTTGAAGTTACAGAAAGAACGTACACTGGATGCCACTTTATGGAAAACGAATAATGTAATCTAAACCATTACATCTCTGACAAGTGCATAAAAACCAGAAAAAGAAAAACATTTATTTTGAACAGGGTTTGTTTTTTTCTTATTGACCACGTTTCTTAACTTCAACAACTCCGAAAATTTATTCCCTTATCGCGGCACACTTAGTAGTTGAAATATAGTCTAACACTCGCAAATTTCGTGTTGCTTTTTTCAGATTTCAAGGACTCCCAGAAGTATCAAAAAATACAAAGGACTTTCCATCTTCAATTTAGGGCCAATGGATCCACTGAAAGGAGAAAATCAGTGAGTAGGACAAACACAGTTCTCATGCCTCATTCGGGACCCTGTCCCATGCACATGAAGGATGATAAGCCAGAAGCATGCACCTCCGATCACTCAACCACGGGGGAAATAACGGTCTTCAGAGCTTCTCACTTGTGTTGGCTGCAATGCTAACCTAACAGAGTAGAGTGAAAAGTACTGTGTGTGTGTGTGTGTGTGTGTGTGTTTCTACTGCATAGCATAGTTCCAGTCTAACAGTTCGTATTAGGTCGAGTTGCTGCAAAATACAAATATTCGCGTTTTGGCGACATCATTTTAACTTCTGTTGGTCTGCAATGTGCGTTAGAGAGGCAATTCCCGGAGGATATTTATTGCGGCTGGGAATGTAAGCGGAAAGCCGAGAGGTTTTGAGGCGCAAAGCGTTGCTCCTTTCTTCCCGAGGGCGGAAAACCCTATGGAAAAGGATCAGTGGGAGGGAAGTTTATTTCTGTTCTGCCTCCCGTCACGGTGACACACATTCAGGAGTGTGGCCAGTTCATTGACACATTGTACTCCATTGGTACTGATAAACACTGGAAAATAACAGATTTATTTTAAATGAAAAGGCTTTCCTAACGTCTAGTGTGTAAACAGGTTAGGTTTGTCCGGAGTAACCAAACCATGTTTTTTTTTTGTTTTTTTGTTTTTTTTGGTTGGAGGTTTAACGACCACCGTAAGCAACTCAATGGGCTATAAGCAGTCGCCCGTCCCTAATTTAGGGTCACTGGTTCCAGGGAAGGGAAAGAGCCAGTGCCGTAAGACAAACACAACATCCATGCCTCACCGGGATTCGAACCCGGACCCCGTTCGGACGAATGATCAGAGGCCATCGCTTAGACCACTGCGCCACCGGGGCGGCCCAAAACCATGTTGATACAGTCGGATGAGAGAATCGTAAACAATGAAGATTACCTACATTCTTCTACATATCCATTAACTACAAACCGGTATATTCCCTCTATTTTTTAACCAGGGTAAGCTATGATAAAATACTGCACGGAGATGGGAAAGCAATTGGATTGGATGATTTTGAGAGGGGCCATCCTGTTTAGTTTAACATCAAGAAAAAACTTGCTTTCCTCGTTTGTAATCAGTTCGTGTTGTCCTATTATGAAAGACGGTGCTTTCGTGACCACGTTTTTTAAAGCTTTTAAAAATACTAATGGAAAAAGTGGAAACATAACGATCGAAAGGTTGCTACTTTAGAATGATGAAATAGGTTTAAAAAAAACACACAAGAAAAAAACACGATGTAGTGCAAGTTAAAACTTTTCCAACATATGTGAAAAACATCGATCGGACATGGAGAGGGAAACTAAACGAAGTAAGAATCTAAGAGAAAAAGTAGTAGAATGGATTACCTGATCGAATTTGGATTAAAACTTTGGTTCAGTAATGATGTTCGTGAGCATGATGCTTCTGTAAGCAGTACAATGATGTGGTAGAACGAAGAAATGCTGCTGTGAAAACGGGAAAGCAATTTTTATCTCCTTTTGCAACGAATGGATAACTCGGTAGTTCAAAGGAACCAAAAAACATCCGTTCATACGAATTGGCGGTGAGCAAAGTGATACTAACTGGTTAGCAATGCAATCCTTGGTTTAAAAAATGACAGCCCGAAACTAGCGATGAATCCTAGCCTTCTAATTATTACAATGTTTTGCCTTTCATGAACACATTTATTTGTTGTAAATGCGAGAAAATAGATTTTATTGAACTTTAAAAATATCGGTGTTTTGAATGCAGGATAAATTGCCTTGTGATTGTACTATAAATTCGAATGCTTGGAGGATTACTATATTCCTAAATCATTGGTAAATGCAATGGGTTAATGAATTAAAGTTTAACAGTGCAATGCTTGTTGACAACTGCACTGCAAAAGTAATTTGTGTAACATACTAAGACACGTTAAAGAATTTCCTACCTGCAACGAGAAGATGGGCAGAAAGAGCTTCTCTGCTAGATGGGAAGAAGGAGCTTTTGAACAATCTCAACCCAGTTGGACGAAATTACTGGTTCCAAATATCACTGGATAACAAATTTTGACATTCTGTGTGTATCTGAGATTAAAACCAAGTTACTTTCATGTTATTTGGGCTGCTAAAATTAGCTGTAGTTTATGAAATATCTATAAAACAAATTTTATACATTTTCACATACAGTATATACCCTATGGTATTCCGCATAGTCGAAATAATTTACAGCGACGCCGCTTCACCTGTCGTTTGTGATGAGTTTCTGGAGCATCTCTCGCAAAGTTCCAACAATAATCTGCTAAGATTTTTGCATTCTATTTCTCTTGGTACTTTTTTTTCGGTCCTGATGAAACCGTTTCCCGTGCTTGTCACTGTCAGCACGGCAGTTAGCCGGGAAGAAATTCATACGAGAATTTAAAAAGAGTAATTTCAATGGCATGTTCACCCTTGTCTCTCATAGCGGTGCAAGAGGTTTCTACAAGATCCTTGTAATTGTCAACCTTATCGTTTCCTAGAAAGTTTGTGGCCACTTGCTGGAAAACATTCCGAGCGAACTTTTCATTACCTATGAAGATATCATCAAAACGCTTATCTGGAAAGAACTGACGTATCTGTGGACCGACAAAAACACCTTCCTTGATTTTGGCCTCCATAATACTTGGCAATGTATCTCGAAGGTACAAAAAATCGGCCCCATTTTGATAAATAGCCTTTAAAAATGTCTTCCTTAGTCCAAGTTTGATGTGGAGAGGAGGGAGCAAGATTCTGCTGGATTCTACAAGTGGCTCGTTAAATACATTATTTTTTCCCGATTCAAGTGATTGTCGTGGGGCCAGTCCTTTTTCTTGTAGTCGGAAGTCCTGGCACCGCTGTCCCAGAGACAGAGAAATAGCAAAAATTTGTGTAACCCTGCTGCAGCCACATCAAGATATCAAAGATATCCTTCTCATAGTTGATGGTGTGTAACAGTTGCTTCATGTTGTTGTACGTTTCTTTCATGTGGACTGCATACCCGAGGGGAACAGATGGTAAACCTTTACCGTTATCGAACAGCACGCTCCATAATGGTAAGGTTTCCAACTTGGACGTATCAATCAACTGACAGCCTACAACCTACAATCGTAGTCTTTGGAGTCGATCTGTAGTGCTGTCATCAGACCCACTACATCAACGCAAGCAATCAGGTTATTTGTCATTTTGAAAAATGAAAACAAATGATTTCCCCAAGAACCTTATGTGGCTCTGCAGACTCTTCAGTAGACACGAAATTAGGATCTTTGATGCCTTCATAGGTGACGGATGTTACTTTCTTCTTTATCATGCAGAGTATAAGAATCTCGTGGGTCCGGAACTGAAAGTCCTTCCCCGTGAAGCACTATATCAATAGCACAGAGAATTTTGGATGGGTGAAAGACCGTTTTTTCTTCTTAGAAATATCATGTCCTGTTGAAGGATTCATGCAAAAGCGATAATCATTAAGATAGTTCGTCGGTTCCCTCCACACCATTGGAACTGCAAAACACATCGATCGTCCTTTTCGGTTCAACCAGCAGGAAGATTCGTTGCACATGATTGACAACATACACATTCGAGTCACATTATTGTGACTACCTCCTACTTTTGACGTCAACAGCGCGTAGCCATCGAAAGAATGCACGTGTCGTGAGCTGGCTTGGAAGGTATATAAGGTGTGCTGTGGGCACTCTAAAAACATATCCCTCGTTGCTGTCATGAACATAAAGGAACCATTTATCAGGTTTGCAAAAAGGAATAATTATCGGCTTTCGGGACAAAGATGGCAGCATTTCTGAAACAGCGCAGTTTGTGAACTGTTCGCGTGCTGTTGTGGTTAAAGTGTATTGTGATTGGAGAAATGGTACCATTGCGAATAAGCGACGTGCAAACCGCAGAGCACCACGTGCCATTGATGTGAGAGGTAAACGGCGCATGCGAAGGAGCGTGAGGGCCGATCGATACACTACAATGGAGCAACTCACTGGCCGAATGAATCAGGGGGCTACCCGAAGTTCGTCTAAAACGACAGTTCAGCGAACACTGCTGCTTATGGGACTCCGCTGCAAACGGATGGTCACTGCACCTATGCTAAACAAGGTACATCGGCAGAAAAGCCTTACATTTATTTGGACGGCAGTATCGGAATTGAACCGCCGCTGATTGGCAAATGATTGCCTTCTCCGATAAGTCACATTTTCTGCTTCATCGAAAGGATGGACGTTGGCGCATAAGGCGAGAAACATCGGAGAACGAACACTCTTGAACCATTGCTCGAAGAACACAAGCTGGTGGGCGCAGCGTTATGGTCTGGCGAATGTTTTCGTGGCATTCTCTGGGTTCGCTCATACCTGTGGAAGGCACTGTGGACCGAATTCGTTATGAATTCATCCGTGCGTACCATATACACCCATACACGATTATTGTCTTCCCTGGGGCGGATGGGATCTTCCAGCATTACAGTTCGACGTTGACGTAGCTAGAAATGTCCGCGAGTGGTTGGAAGAGCACAATCAACACTTCAAAGTACTTCCAAGGCCCCCTAATTCCCCAGACTTAAACCCAATTGAGCATCTGTGGGACCACCTTGATCGTGTTTTTCGCTCTATGGATCCTCCACCACGCACACTCAAGCAGCTGTCAGATGCACTCTAGTCAGCATGGCTCCAAATACCTGTGAACACCTTCCAGAACCTTATTGAGTCACTCCCAGCACCTCTAACTGCTGTCCGCGATGCATACGGCGGTTGTTCTGGATATTAGCTGATGGACACAATAATGTGACTCGACCGTGTATGTGTGGGGCACAATAACGGTCCTCGTCACCTATCACACAACCATATTTCTTTATCTTCGGTAAAGCCTTTGTGATATCAAAGTAATTTGTCCACAGATGTAACAAAAATTATCCACACTGTTCATAAATTCACGATGCATCTTGGACGACACGTGTGCACTCACAGAATCCTCAACGCAAATGATGACAAAAAGGAAATGTGGTTGCAATGACTGCTACTGATTGCGTTATCCAACAAGGTTATAGGTTATCCGTCCCGCGAGAAATCACGCGCTCGACATATCGCATTCCCACTGAACCCATCCTCTCTCTCTTATCTTAAAAACTACAGCTAATTCGCGATTTTTAGCATGCCCAAATTAGTTACAAATAGTTACTTTTGTTGCAGATGCATTTTATTGTTGTCCAGTGTTATTACCCCCAAAACATGTGCGCAGGGGTTCTAGAAGAATGAAGAGTACATAAAATCTTTGTGGAAATCATGTGTTACGAATAATTTATCTACTAGAAAACCCTGCGTCTTTTAACTGCTTCGTGAAAGCAAGTGTCGGTAAAGATAGTTCAAAATTCTTTATGATAAAAGATAATCAAGAACAGGCGGAGAAACGAAGAAAACTACAGGCAGCCTGAATGATAAGCATTAATATTTTGAAGCTAGTTCAGTAATTTACAATATTTAAGTTTCTGCTACACTAACAGAGGGAAACAGCAATCTGATTCTCTGACAGGCTCAAAAAACAGAGCAGATAAAGCTGAAAGCCTAAAAACAAATTAAATTTCAATAAAAGCTGAAGTGAGAAAAGCAATTCAAAATTTGCTTCTTAGAGCACAGTTAAGGGAATACATAAACCGTAAGAAAATTAAAGTTTTATTAATGTATTGATGCAAGGAAGGTACGAAGAAGTAAGTTAAAAATATCTGTTTTTCTTCAAATTCGGTTACTAATTATTTCTTCAAACATTTGGCTTTCAGCACTTCAAACAATTTAAGAAATTTAGCTTTCTAGCTTTTAGACAATATATAAGTAGCTTAAAATTATTGTAATTATTGAATTTTTATGTAGTTTTTAAAGCAGGCATGCTGAATATTTTTAAAACTAAATCATCTCCAGAATTTTATCTAAAAGCGTCATGTTAAGAGGCTTTCATTTATACTTACAGCTAGCATGTCAAACTGATACCTCAAGACAGTAAGCGCTAACACACTAAAATAGCAAGCACTCACATAAGTACATATTTTTACTATAATCACATTTATAATTTACTGAATTCATAATTCAGATAATTAAACTTGAGTTAAGTAGGTATGGTGTCCGAAAAAGTAACATACCGGTCAATATTGCATGTTAGTGCCTCATATACTTTCATGCAACATTCAACGGTACGCAAAAATTTTACCACGATTCCACCTCTGGAACTGTCAGGTAAGAGAGCGTGAATTTTTACTTATTGGCTGAATTTATTCGGCATCCAAATGACAGAGTTTTTGTTTGATTCTTTGATCTTATTATAATCTCACTTTGTAAGCTGCCCTAATGCAATACACTGCCGGACAATTGCTAAGGACGGATGAAAATAGCAACGATAGCAACCATAAAATGGAAGGCAGGAAAATGTGGAAATTAGCATAAGTGCGGGATACAGAAAGACGTGTTGTGCGTATGCAAATTTTGGATTGCCGAACTTGTTCGTGACGTCATAGCGCTGATAAGAGATATAAAGGATTTGACGCGTATTGACCGTTGTTGTTCAAACGCAAAGTTGAAAGGGAAAGAATCAATTGACGAACTTGCAATTTTCAGTATGTCTTCCCGACATCACCTAGATGATTTTACGCGTGGCCGTATTATTGGCAAGATTGAAGAAGGGCAAAAAATAACAGATGTTGCCAGAGAGTTCGACGTCAGCCACAGTGTTGTTTCAAGGCTTTGGAAATCATTTCAAACAAATGGAGAGTGTAGGAAACGTCACGGAGGAGGTCGTGTTCGCAGTACGACACCTGCAGAAGATCGGTACATAGTGCTATCAACAAAAAGACACCGGCGCAGCACAGCTAGTGAGGTAGCAAATCAGTTTATGGCTGCTACTGGCAAGCGGATCTCCCGAAAAACTGTCGCCAGACGTTTGCATGAAGGAGGACTATACGCCCGCCGTCCTGTTGTGTGCATCCCATTGTCCAGACGTCACCGTACCGCCCGTTTGCAATGGTGCCATCAACATCGCAATTGGACTGATAACGACTGGTCTGCTGTCCTCTTCTCAGATGAGAGTAGATACAGTCTATCGTCTGATTGTCGACAACTGATCTGGCGTGATAGTGGTACTGCATATTGTCCAGCAAACATACAGGAAAGGAACCGATATCCGACATGTAGTGTCATGGTATGGGCTGGCATCATGATCAATGGCCGTACGTCCCTCTATGTGCTTCCAAATGGGACTATGACTGGCCAACGATACATTAATGATGTTCTGCTACCTCATGTTCGCATGTTCCGTGGGGCTGTCGGTGATAGATTCATTTTCATGGACGACAACGCAACATGTCATCGAACAGTCGCTGTCCAGGAGTGTCTTGAGAGCGAGGATATTCAACGCCTCGTATGGCCAGCACGTTCTCCAGATCTGAATCCCATTGAAAATGTGTGGGATGCTTTGGGGAGGAGTCTTGCTGGTTGCCAATGCCCTCCAATAAACAAGGACACCCTCATCCGTGCACTGACAGAGGAATGGGATAAATTACCCCAACAGCTGCTTGATAATGTTGTGCAAAGCATGACACGACGTGTGGAATCTTGCATCGCCCTCCATGGTGGCCATATCCCGTACTGACATTTACGCCGGAACGCCTGCGGA
Source organism: Macrothele yani (assembly GCA_039090855.1). NCBI lineage: Eukaryota > Metazoa > Arthropoda > Arachnida > Araneae > Macrothelidae > Macrothele > Macrothele yani. Next base: position 61,835,711 of record CM076989.1, on the reverse strand, counting down.
CGGTAATTGCATTTTTTCGCCGCCTCGGTGGCGCAGTGGTCTAAGCGATGGCCTCTGATCATTCGTCTGAAAGGGGTCCGGGTTCGAATCCCGGTGTGGCATGGATGTTGTGTTTGTCTTATGGCAGTGGCTCTCTCCCTTCCCTGGTACCAGTGACCCTAAATTAGGGACGGGCGACTGCTTATAGCCCATTGAGTTGCTCACGGTGGTCGTTAAACCTCAAATATAAAAAAATGCATTTTTTTCACGTTTACGTATTCTGCACAAAATGGCCTGTTTGTCCCTTGAACACGTTCCAAAGCTTTCTGGATTTCAGAGCACAATAAATTGTCTTTCTTGTAATGTTCTGGCTTTCTGACATTATTTTATTTCACTTGGCATCCAACCACACTTACTTTTTTATGCGCTATATAGCCGTTTATGATCCGTCCTTAGCAATTGTCCAGCAGTGTATGTGAAGGTAAAACGGCAAAACTTAATTGGAGATCCAGGCAATCCATAAGGACACAGGTACACCTTCTGGGCTTCCTAGTGTCAGTGATGACGGTTCCGAATCTTCCATAATGCAGGGGTGGTGAGCGCCTGCTCTAACCCTAAGGAGCTGCTGCTGCCCCTGCACCCCACCCCTTGAACCGAATCTCTATTTCCGCTGATTCTCATGAGGTTCGTTAACTTTCGTAAAAGAAAAAACAGTAAAAAGGACTCAGCTTTCGAAAACACACAAATGTATGCTGCAACGTATTTTTCTACGTCTCCTACATATTTCCTTTTGTACGGGACTTCAAACATTCCGAATTTTCTCATACCTTTTAGAAACGGCTGACAGTGAGAGAAGGAAATAAAAGACCACGTCCAGTGCAAAACATTGTGGTAGGTTCAACGTAAAACCCTGTACATCTTTGAACAAGATCACATGCTATCTTGATATTAGGAGAGTCAAAGATTATCTTTACGCCGAAGAAGTTGCATGTTGCATGTTGTTGATATTATATAAAGCTGCTCTTGGATAAGTGGAGATGAAATAAAGTCTACTTGGATTACTACTTAAGTTGCTTTCAATCAAGCGAATTTATATTTGTTTTAAATGCAAACGTCAAAGTGACTTTTGGCAAACGATTTACAAAAACATAAAACCTTAAAACATTTAAACTACCATGGTTTCCATAATCTAGAGGATAGATTGAGTGTCTAATAAGTACAGTATATGTATAAGCCAGAAAGGGAAGCATTTTAAAAATTAAAAAAAATATCGTTATTTTGCATAGCACGTGCGTTTAATTATGTTGCTTAGTTTCCCGAAAATTAGAAAGTTAGAAAGATTGCTAAAATACGAGTATCATCAAAGACGTAACTGTTTTGCTTGTATTGTACTCTCGGTTTAGATCTGCCTATGTTTCTGATGAGTGTTCAAAAGTTACAAAAATCGGAAAATGAATTCCGTCACTTCCCTCGTATTTAAAGCATTCGCACTTTAATTGCATGAAATGAAAACGAAAAATATTTCATTCAGCGACATTTCCATAATTTCCTTTTTTTTTTTTTTTTTATGATTTGGAGTTCAAATCGTAGTACGTGATGCTAGTAATTTGATCTCCATGAAACGCAATTACCCATTGAAAAATAACTACATACGAAGGTTTAGGTGGCGGCGTTTATTTCCTGTATTGAATTGGTTTGATGCACATCCAGATCTATGATGATATAAAGACTTAAAAATTATCAGTGATACTGGTTAATGCTGGTACCTTCGCTGGCTGATATGGACAAAACTTTAGAAAAGAAAGCCCAAGCAATTTAGAGGATAAAAAAACAAAAACAAGACATCAAACCGGATCTTAAATACGGGAATAATTTTATGGACTTAGCATCAAAAGTCAGCTTGCCAAATTGCATACAGTTTACGTTCAAGGCTAAATGAAGATGAAAGAAATAAAATCACCGGTATAAAATGCAGGCGCTGTGCGCAGCCAAAGGTGCTTTCTCATGAGGATGACTGCAAAAATAAGACGAAATTAAATCCCTCATTTTCCATTCAGAATTGTTTGTGTCAATTGACTCCTTATGTTTCAACGCACATGAGGGGAACTTTTTGATACAATCCTGTTGCTTAGGAGACGAGAAGAAACCAATTCGAAAATATAATGTTTTCTCAAACTCATTAATTCTCTGATCAGCTTCTGCAGTTGGAAGGGGCTATAATTGTATGCTTACTTTGGGTAATTAAAATATATTGGAGAGGATTTGTGAATGGATTGTCTGACCCAAGGTCTTGAATAGCCCATAGAAGTAAAAAGCTAAAGGATTTGGGCTAAGGTGACCGATAGGAGAGGCGTGTCTAAGTGAGTTAAAGAAATGAGCAAATATCAAATTGAAAGCACATGTTTGTATGTGCGCAAAAAGCGCAGATTGTTAAATTTCTGCTGTTCGATTACATGGAAGAACAGCTTGATTTATATCCGTATTAATTATTCCATGTGTTTTCAACTTGTTATTTACCCAATTGCTGGTGATATTACTTAGCGCTACGATTGAGCACGTTTGTTTCGACTAGTGCAGTGGAAGTCTGTCGTCTCAGTTAAGCCTCAGTTGTTTTGATTTCGTTGTACTGGGTGGTGTAATGGTTAGCATACTTGAGCACAAAGCGGGAGATCCGGGTTCGATTTTCGTTCGAGGACGATACAATTTTCATATTTCTGCGGCTACAGTACATGGAAGAACAGTTTGATTTATGTCCGAGTTAAAGAAAGGTAAAAAAACACATGACCTTTAATTGGGGTCCAATTCCCATGGATCTTCATTAACGTGATCTTCGGTGCAGGGCAGATATTTGTCGGTTGGGCAGTCGAGCTAGGGTCGAAACCCCAGCTATCTGGTTGGGAGGTCGGCTGTTCTATTATTTGAGGCACTGAGTAAATATAGCTTTTTACATACTTGCTTTCGCACATGATGAAAATTCTTACAGATAAGAAACGACAAGCCTTCAGCTCTCTGCTTTCAGTATAATTCCTGGACACAAGCGTGAACCAAATAATATGTGTGCTTTCAAAATGTCGCATATGTTCACAACTACCGATCGTTAGTAGTGTTGTCACCTCGATTCAGTTACTGTGACTTTGGAAACCGACAGCCGCTTCTGGATTCCGGGATCTTAAAAAGTGAAAAAAAAAAAGAAACTATATCCAATATTAGAGGAAATCTTTAATCACGAAATTTAGACGGAGGTGCAAAATTTTCAGTAGAACATTTCCATAAGAAATTTATGCTGAATGAAACTCACATTTTCCGCGCACGCTCAGAGGTGTACATATATGCAATTCCCAAAGTTCTTCATCATTTCAGTGGCTATCACAGCTTATCGATTTTGGAGATGTCAAATATCTGGGACAGAAGTAGTGCTTAACGAAATTATTGTGCAACTGAATCTTCTGATAATCAGCTGCATGACAATGATAAAAACTTAGTCTTCTGGAAATAATTCAAACTGCAGGCACTCATAAAAGCGTGAGCACACGCTGACTGCTGAATAAAGGAGTAATTAATCAGCGCGTAAACACAATAAACTACATGTTGCTTCTTTCGAACAGAGTTACGGAACGCTAATTAAAACAGTTAGCAAGGACGAGAACAAATAAATGAGGAAATGCTTAGAGGAAGAATAAGATTCTGGTACTGATGAAAACGATACAAACTTCTCGTGAGCCTTTTTCTAAAAGACCATAATTACATTTAGTCAGGATTTAATGAGTATAAGAGTAGTCGTGAAAAATATATTCGCTTCACTTCAATTATATAGGATTCTTAAACTAACAATGACGCTTTGACCATATACTGAGGTATTTTCACTTGAACCGTTGTGGCGCATATTTCTATTTTAAACAATTAAGTTCCTGTGTTTTATTCAAGTTTGGTTTCATCTCGTTAAAGATTTTCTGAACTTAACGCCACAGTTTCTTCCGATGAATTTGAAGTTTGCAGTCCTGACAGCGAGTCAAATGGCAAACAACGTAGCAAATTATTGTCACGTTAGGGCTCAGAGAGTAATCTTAGATGAGCCATCAGTGTTTCACGAGTAATGTACAAATACCGGCCAATGAATTAGGAACATTTTTTTAATACCAGGTTGGAGCACCATTGGCCCAAATTACAGAACGTATCAGGTTTGGCACAAATTCTTCAAGGTGTTGGAGTGAACCTACGCCTACAGCATACCTGGCGTTCACCAGGCGGTCCTTTAACTGGCTCATATGAGACGCAAGAGGACTTAGTTCCATTATCTGTTTTTCTAACATGTTCCATACATTCTCAATGAGGTTTAGATGATGGCTTCTGGTGGCCAGGGAATACTCGCTGAACCACTTCTAAACATATCTTGCGCAATAGACAATAGCAGCATTATTGGTCATGAAACTGGATAAAAAGTCAACATTGCAGGATATCTCCGCAACAATGCTCAGATAACCTTTGGAGGACTGCCGGCCTTTCAGCAGCCTCAGTGGCCCCCGTCCCATACCAAAAAACATGGCCCACACCATGAGACCACCTCCAAAACATTGAGTTGCATTTACAATGAAAGCTTGTTCCATTGCTTCATGGGGCCCACGCCAAACTATCTGCCTACTGTCGGTACAGAACAATGTGTGCCGCGACTTGTCGCACCATTGTATAGGTATTCGACTGCTTGTACCAATGCTCTTCCATTGCCTGTGCATAATACTCTGCAATACTGGTTGAAAGCAGTCTTCATTGAATGATTTGGTTAATTGCTACACACAGGAAGTCTTGTTTCTGTGTAAAAACCTTCTCAGACGGCGGTGACCTCGTTCCTGACAGATAGTCGTCGCGCCACAGTTATACTCCTCTTAGACAAGCACTGTGGGTTATTTTCCCACTAATTAAAGACCCGGAATCGTTCCTAACAGATTGTCGTCGCGCCACAGTTACTCCTCTTAGACAACCACTGTCGGTTATTTTCCCACTAATTAAAGACCCGGAGGATCTCACCTTTTGAGAAACCAGTCATCTCTGCTGTTTTCAAAATCGTCGCTCCAGTCAGACGGGCACCAGCAATAAGCCCTTTATTGAACTCTGAAAGAACCTTTGTTTTTAGCACGTCTTTTGTAAAAAAAGATCGTGCTTATGTTACCGGTTTGTCCGTCCGTCCGTCTTTACCCACGGTATCTGTGCAACTATTAGTCCTATTTGAAAAATTATTTTTGCATTAGGAAGCTTAAAATATGCGAATGATGATCCTTTATTTCGTTTTTTTACGATGTACAATTTCGCCGGTAGAGGGCGTAAATGCAGATGATGTCGAATTCAAAAATACGTTTTATTCCACATATTTGCTTCTAAACATCCGATTTAAAAATATTTTTTATCTTTCGATTCCATTTATGTCGAAGAGTATTTTAGATATAGTTACTTTTTCAAATTACGCATAGATTTTCCCCTAGGAAGCGTAAAAGTAAATCACATTTTTCCCGATAACTCTTCTTCTAAAGCTCCGATTTGAAATTTTTTTCTTCAGCGGATACATATCCTGACGGAAATACTTTTGCATATAATTTTAAATTTTTGGTAAAGAATACTTTAGCCACCAGGAGGCGTAAGTGTTAATTTTTGCTTCTTGATGTATTTGCCATAAAATCTGAGCTTCTAAAATATCGATTGAAAAATTTTTTTCGTGAACTGATGCCACTCACATCAATAAACATTTTCAAAATATTTTCTTCTTAAAATATTCCACAGTTTGTCCGCCAGGTGGCGTAGATGTATATCTTATTTTTGTCAATATCTCTACTTCTAGGAGTCCGATTTGAAAAATCCCTTCTTTGTTGGATAGTGTTTCCAGTGTGACATGTTTTTCATATAATTTCAAAATTTTCAAGTAATTCATAGACTTTCCGCTAGGGGGCGTAATGGTAAATTGCTTTTCCCCTATATCTCTGCTTCTGAATCTCTGATTTGAAAAATTCTTTTTGCACCGGATACAGCTCCTGATGAGAAATCCTTTGCACGTAATTTCTAATTTTTGAAAAGATGGTTTGGCCACCAGGCGGCGTAAGTCTCAATTTCCGCTTTTGATGTATTTGCAGCATAATATGAGTTGCTAAAATCTCGATTGAAAAAAAGGTGGTTCGTTGACCGATACTACTCATGTCGACAAACCTTTTAGGAACATTTTCTTCTTTAAATAATGCATGGCTTCTACGCCAGGGGACGTAGATGTATATCTTATTTTTGTCAATATCTCTACTTCTAACAGTCCGATTTGAAAAATTCCTTCTTTGTTGAATAGTGTTCCTATGCGAAATGTTTTGCCTATAAATTCAAAATTTTCAAGTAAATCCTAGACTTTCCACTATGGGGCGCAAAGATAAATTGCGTTTTCTGCGTTTTTTCTGCTCCTAAACCTCCGATTTGAAAAATTCTTCCTGTATCGCATAAAAGACCTGATGGAAAATATTTTTCACATAATTTCTAATGTTTGGTAAAGAATGGTTTAGCCACCAGAGAGCATAAGTGTTAATTTCTGCTTCTGATGTATTTGTAGCAAAATCTGGGCTCCTGAAAACTCGACTGATTTTTTTTCTTAGACCGATAGTGCTCATACGGAAATACCTTTTGAGAATACTTTCTTCCTGAAATAATGCATGGTTTTCCCACCAGGGGACGTAAAGTCGCATCTTATTTTTGTCGATATCTCTGTTTCTAAAAGTCCGATTTGAAAAATTATTTCTGTATTGGAGATCGTTTCCGGTACGAAATGTTTCTCATATAAATTCATGTTTTTCTTAACGCACAAGTCTGCAAAAAAAAAAGGGCGTAAGCTCACAATTCCGTTTACAGCAATATCTGAGGGATTAAAAACCCGATTGAAAAACTTCTTTCTTCCGTCAGATACTATTGTTTTCCATACCGGTTCCATTGACTTTGAATAGCTTTGATAAATTTAATTTGCGTCAGAACGGATTCAAAAAACGTGCTTATTACACACGAAAATTCGTTGTCACCTTTCTTGTTCACATTGTGATCAATACTACTGACGATTGTACAGAAGCAGCAGTCTTAAATAGTTGCCTAGATCAGGTAGTGACGCACGTGACCAAGTGTTTTGCATATACGCTGCGTAAGTGACTTTTTCGTACATCTGTATTAAGGTTTCTGTGTGTATTTGAATGATTCACATGCAATGTTAGTTAAGTGATTTATGATATGCAACGTTGAGACGAGCCAAGAGTGAGCTAATCTTGTAACAACGTTTTATTTTGAGACACTCGAATCACATATACTTAAAAATACCACTGATTAGTAACTTGTTGCTGACCAACTTTTCGTGCTTGAAGTGCTGAAGTCGTTTCAATACACATAAGTATACTAATGGTACCGTTGAACCGCGGCTGTTACCTTGAAAATGAATATACCGTTGAACCTTGGCTGTTACCTTAAAAATAAATGTACCATTGAACCTTGGCTGTTACTTTGAAAATAACTATATCGTTGAACTTTGGCTGTTTTACCTTGAAACTGACGAATTAAGTCTACACGTTTTAAGTGTGGACGTAAGATTGAAGTTCGAAGTCAAATGTTACTTAAAGTTTAATCTATAAACCTGCAGAATAACTTTCATTTTATACCGCGTAGAGATAAGTACATTCAGTGCTCACTGAATAACAACTATTTTTGTGCAAAGTGATGGTTCAACAAACACAGTTATGATATGAGACATCTCAAATGGCCTTCAAAGTCAACTGATCTTTACCCAATTGAATACATGTTGGATGCTATAGAACGCCAGATGTGAGACAGTTTCAAACACAACTTCGCTTCATACTGGAACATATAACTGTGGATCACAATACAAGCAACTGGTTGTAGATTCACACAAAACTGCACTGGCACTCTGTGAAGACTAAACTACGGCGGGTGGCGGCAGTTCTATGGGATAAAGGCGAACTCACAAAGTATTAGGTAGGGGTTGAAATTCAGTGAGCATTCATTGCAGGTGAAAAAAATATTTCAGGTTTTTTTTTATGTGAGGTTTCTCGTTGCTCTACGGAAAGCCAGGTGACAAAAGAACAGAAGAAAACAGTGAAAAAAGAGACTATTTGCAAAGAAGGTGTGTAACGTATACTCTATATTCACTTTCCTTTTGATTTTACTATCTCTGGTTATTTTATTTTACTATGTAAATTATCTTCTTACTGAACGAGATGTTATTTCACCCGCTGAATGAGATCTGGCAATGAGTGTAAGTCATGACGTGGTGGTAGCCAGTATAAATAGGCGCGTTCAACGATACGAGAGAGAGCGTTGGTTTATGTGAAGGAGAGCGTTTGTTGTTGTATAGCCAGAGCGTTTGTTGTTGGACAGGGAGAGCTTCGTTCTATGTGATTAGGTTGATTCTTCATTATTGTGATACGAGTAGTGTGTGTGCGTTGGATGATTCAAGAGTTATCTAATAAAAGAGCTTTTTTGTAAGTACGTCTTTCTCAGTTCATAGTTTTTGTGAGATCTCTGTCTGGCTGTTAGGTTTATGTCATTAGTTGATTATTATTAACAACCAGCGTTAAGACTTTATTCATCTTAATTACTACCACAACATTACTAGCAGTTAAAAGTTTATTCATGATTTAATTAACAAACAACAACCATTAGAAGAAGCATTAGCTTAGTACAAGCATATAATTCAGTAGCAGAAGCATTATAAAACATTACTAGCTTAGTTAAAAGCTTTATTCATTATAGGTGTAAGACATTTTCTTTAACTCTCACTTAAAAAATTTTCTTAGTACGAACCATTTGCGGAATAACATCCCTCACCTTAACCAGTATTTGATTTTCGGTTTTTTAGTATGCATATTCTAAACTAAGGAATTTCCCAATTTTTCTGTAAAACAAAATTTTATCAAAGCCATAACTCAAGCTTAAAGTTCAACTCCTTTAATAGATTTCATTCAAAATCAAAAAAATGTTTTTTTCTGTTAGGCAGTTGTAAAACAAAAATGTTCTAGAAAGTTAGCTGTTGTATGGCGTATTTGAAATTGAAATGGGAGCGAAAAATGAGAAACAGAGTGCTTAATGAGGGACAAAATCATTCCCTCGTTAAGAAAATTTTATAATTTAAAACCTAAGATAGGTAAAAAAGAAGCTGTTTGTGGCATGATGCATGAACACCAATAGAGGGTTTTTTCTACATTGTTAGTACATATCCACATGACCTCCTTTTGCGGCCTGGAGCACATCTAGTTTGTATTCAATTTTTCGTCATGTTTTGCCTAACATCTCTTTGGAGGCCGGGATAATATCATCTGTTATCGTCCTCTGCAGAGTTCCAATATCAGACACTGATGTTGAATTGACTTTATACTTGACATAACCCCACAGGAGAAAGTCTAGGAGTGTTATATCGGGTGACCGTGGTATCCATGATGTTGAACCGTTCTTTCTAATCCATCGATTGGGAAAGTGGTATTGAGAAATATTCGAACAATTAATCCAATGTGGTGGGACATCATCATGCTGAGGAATCACCCATGGTTGACAGTCATCCAACTGTGTTGCCACAAAAAGCTCCATAATGCTCACGTACACATTTGATGTTATTGCGCGTTCACAAAGAATGAAAGGTCCAATGACTGTTGTGTATGAGATCACACCAACCATTCACTTTTGGGCTAGCATGCTGTTTTTTCAAAGACAGCAGGATTTTCCGGCCACCATATACGCACATTGTGTCTGTTTACTTCACCAGAAGTGTGAAAAGTCATCATCCGAAAAAGTACACATGGTGCAAGTAGTTGTTGTTGTCATCCATACGCTGTAAAATCTCAGTTGCAAAAGTATCACGACGTCGGCGGTCTTCCACCTGCAAGGCGTGAACAATCTGCGCTTTGTACGCACATAAAAACCAAGACTTTTGTGTAAAACTTTCTTTAGTGTACTGCAGGGGATTGCGAGTCCAGAAGAAGCTTGGCTGGTGGATTTTGAGGGACTGCGTACGAAAGCTGTCCACATTGCATCAACGGTCTCTTCACTAACAACACCTAGTCGGCCAATACGTTTTCCGTCATCAACACTTCCTGTCTCCTTAAACTTTACGTACCAAGCAACTGTTATGCTTTTGTGACAGCTGATGGACGTCCGCACATTCTTCTGAAATTACGCTGAACAGTTACTGGTGATTTGGTCTCGTGGTACCAGAGAACATATGGCGCCTTTTCTTGCAAAAAAGCCATTTTGAGTTCTTGGCTGATAGCACCACCTAGTTATTACTCAGCATAAAAGAAAAGTCTATATTAGTTTACAACAACAAAAATATCTCTATTGGTTTGCATGCATCATGCCACAAACCTCTTGTTCCTAACTATCATGGATTTTTAAATAAAAAAATTCTTAATGAGGAAAGGACTTTATGTACATCCAGTATATTGTCCTGCAGACATATCGCAGTTTCATTGCATTGCTTGATCTTCTAGAGATCTGTACAAGATGAAGTTCACAGACTGGTCATAAGATCATCTTATCTGCAGAAACACGAAATATAGTCGGAACAGATCTCACTGTCTAACTTATACGTATTTAACTAAAAAACATTTAGTTGTTTTACTTCTGCCTGTGTCAGCTTTGGCTACCGGCAAAAAACGAAAATAAGATAAAATGTAAAATGAAAAATTCAGCAGGCGAGTTTTTTATTTATTTATGTTTTTACACTGTCTCGGTAACTGTCTGTAGTAAGCAATTGGAAAGATACGTACGTATGTGAATCAGTAGATCGGTTCAATTTTACAGGACAAATATTTCAATTTTCATATATCAGGTGATTGTTTCGTGATTTTTTTCAACACCTGGTAGCATTTTGGCCGTTCATTGTAAGGTATGTTTTGTCCTGAGAGTGTGCGATAGTTTCCGTGCAAATCCTTCATAAACCATATTTTATTCCATGACAGACAGAATTACTTTCTGGTTTCAAATTGCGCTGTGACGTTTCTGATAGTCTACCATTCAGTATTTTTCCTTTAAGCAGAATATTAAATCGGAGGGACTTGAGAATATATATATATAACGCATTCATCTTTCTTTTGTGGAACGTAGAGATCAAAAAAGCACTCAGAAATTCTTATATAAAAAGGAACCATAGTTTTCTGTTTCAGAAAGACACCTGCTCTGAGAGTGAATATTTTATGTGTGAAACATTGAGAGCATTACTAGCATGAATTCCGTAAGTTAGAGAAGTTTACCCTGCAAGAGAAAATTCCCCCAAATGTATTTTATCCTGAATACAATGTTACTTCCATTTCTGAACTACTGCCAAAGCGATGAGTTAAAAGAAGATACTTAGTTCCTTGTTTGAACGTTATTTTTAGTACCAGAGAAAAAAAAAATAAGGCATTCGTTTTAGTCCCGTTTAAGATTTCTGTAGATTGAAACTCGATGTCGGGAGCTCAGTGGTTTCAGCGCTGATTTCTAACGGTTCGTCTGAGCAGTCCTCTGCCCGAGGTCGCGGTGAGGTATAGACGATGTGCTTGCGTTACTTAGGGAAGCTGGTTCCCCTTTCTGAAACCAGTGTTGCCAGATATTTTTATCTGAAATCAGTAGATCAGAGCTCAAAAAATCAGTTGATAATTTTTTTATTGAAATATGCGCACACACCACCTGAAAAATGTAATGCAGCATTGGATGTTTTTTCATTACGAAGGGACACTTAAATCTACAGATATCTACACTGCTGGCCACCCAAAATGCAACACCAAGAAGGAAACATCCGATTGGCCTGAAATTCGCAGCATGCGTCGCCCGCGAGAGGACATGCAAACGATTAGCATTGCTGGGCATATGCAAATCATGTGCGACCGGCACGCCACCGAGAAGCACTATAAGAAGGGTGCACAGAAGGCGGGGTGTAAGTAGTGGAAGTGTGGTGTGCTGCCGGACCTGTGCGTGGGAAGCTTTCTGATGCCTCGTCGCTGAATACGGCAGTCATTACAGCACGTTTCGGAGTTCGACAGAAGACGAATAGTGGCTTATCGCGACAGCGGTTTATCGTACCGAGACATCGGCGCCCGTGTGGGACGACATCCAGCCACAGTGAGGCGAGTATGAATTCGGTGGGTGCATGAGAAACGGACGGACCGACGTGAGCGACTGCCGCAGCCGCGGCACACCACCGAACGAGAGAACCGGCATGTTGTGCGGTGGGCATTGACAGCTCGCACCGCCACATCACGAACGTTAGCGCAGGGATTAGGATATGTTGCGCAACAACCTGTGTCAGCACGTACCGTTCGACGTCGTCTGTAGAAGCGGGGACTTGTCACCCGGCGCTAAATTGCTCCGATTACCATTGACGTTACACCACCAGCGAGTGCGGCGGCAGTGGGCCGTTGAACGCCGCACCTGGACTACGGAATTGCACGACACTGCCTTCTCCGACGAATCCCGCTTCTGCCTGCAACATTACGATGGTCGGATCCGAGTGTGGCTGCACCGCGGTGAGAGACTGTATGTCGCCTGCATTATGCATCGCCATACCGGTCTGTCACCTGGCGTTATGGTTTGGGGCGCAATTGGATATGGCACCCGCACCCTTCTGGTACGCATCGCCGGAACAGTCAACAGCCACCGCTACATCTGACGTTTTGGAGCCTGTAGTCCTCCCTTACCTGCAGGACCTGCCAGCGGCCACGTTTCAAGAGGACAATGCGCGCCCGCACTTGGCACGCATCGTGGAACAATTCTTTGCGGCCCACCAGGTGTCACTACTGCCGTGGCAAACCTGTTCTCCCGATATGTCGCCCATCGAACACGTCTGGTCGCTGATCGGCAACCGAGTGGTCCGATAAGCACCACCCGCGGCTACGCCTGATGAATTGTGGTAACGTGTGGAAGCAGCCTGGACCGACATACCCCAAGCCCACATTCAAAGCCTCTTTCGTTCGATGCCGCGCCGTGTAGCGGGCGTTATTGCCAGCCATGGGGGCCACACAAACTAATGATGTCTGCGTGTTCCGCAAGTCGCACGGACCTGTAAGCTCAATCGTTTCATCTTTGTATCCGTTGTTATGTGTCCAGTAAATCTGGCTTTGCTATCTCGTGTCCTTCTTGATGTTGGATTTTGGGTGGTCAGCAGTGTATATATTTAAAACACAAGGTCGTTTCTTTCTACAATCCGCCAGCGCCGCCGAATGAAACGATTTTCATGATTTTTTTTAAATGAAAGCTACTGACTCACAGATTTGTCATCGCTAATTTTTATGGTCATAAGTAATTTTTTTATGTACCATGGCATTTTTTTTGTACGGAACGACACACGGGCAATCGGGAACTACTTGAAAACATTCTGATTCGGTAGTACAGCCAAAAATGATAAAAAATAATAAAAAATAAACGAAATAGATTATGTCCACTGAAAGGAAATAAGCTCCCCAACGGTGAAAGAATTATCCAGATGGGATCAGTAGTTTTCCAGATTACCGCAAACACACAAACAAAGTTTTACTCTTCATATATTAGTATAGATTATATAACGATAACAAAAAAATTGTTAAAACCAAACTGGCAAAGTAAAAGACATTTTTAACCCTATTGTGTAGTTATCTAGACACGATATCCTTTCGGGTCACTGAAAGAATGCCTCATTACTCCAATGCAAGCGCGTCAAAGACGGGTAAGCAAATGTTTATACAATAATGAGGAACATCATCATTAAATTCGTATACGAGTAGTTGGAAAAAATAAAAATTAATGGGAATATTACGAAACTTTTGTTGGTGGCCCATCTTATAGACTGCAAATTAATAATTCAACCGTTTATAATAGTTATGCATTTTATTACGATTCGTGTTATATGATAAGAAAAGCATTCAGTCACAGCTTTTTCAACCGTTCATGGAACGGGTTACGGACTAGCTTTAAGTAACACCAGAAGTCCACAAACTACTGTTGATTACCCCGTGGAATCTGGGTGGAAATAAGAACTGACTGATAAACACGTAATTTTCTGTACTTCAAATCTCCTAGCTTCTTACTTCTAAGGCCGTTTAAGATCTGGGGTTAGATACTCCCTTTCTGAATTCTTCTCGAACAACATTCATAGCCGAATCAGTGGTATACGCGCTGGCTTATGACCATTCGTCCGAAATGGGTGCGGGTTAGAACCCCGGTAAAGCATGGACGTTGTGCTTGTCTTACGGGCCTGATCATCTCCGTTCTCTGGAACCAGCGTCCCTAAATTAGAGACGGGGGACTGCTTATAGCTCATCGAGTTGTTCATGGTGGTCTTTAAACTCACACATACACACACACACACAAAACAGCATTCTTTTATCATTCAGTTTTAATCAACTTTCGCAAAACGTACAATTGCGCTTAAATATCTGTAACTCTTTCGTAACTTCTCTAAGGCGTTCTTTAGAAACCATAACAATCCGATTGAAGAGTTACATTACGATCAGAGGCATCGCGGAATTTTTTTTACAGTTTATAGGCATAAAAAATCATTTTTCAAAAATAAAAAACAGGCATGATATTAAAAAATTCAGGAGGTGACCTTAAACAGAGAAAATTCAGTAGACTACCAAAATCTGTCGGCAGACAAAAATCAAAATCAGTAGAACTCTGATAAATTAGTAGAATAGCAACACTGCCACTGGGCCTAAATTAGGGACGGCGACTGCTTTTAGCCCACTGAGTTGCTAACAGTGTCGTCAAATGCCCAAAAAGCAACAACAAAGAGAAACCCGATTTCGTGAACGTGTGTGTTTCAGTCTGATTAGCCGGATCTTACTGCTTATCATCAACATCCTTAACACTCATTCGTTTTGAAAATAACAGATAACTCATTATAGGAACTCATGCATTCCTGACACATAAAAACAGTGTGACATAAGTTGAAAGCACAATTTGTTATACATAAACGCACTTATCCACAAACCTGTCCTACCCTTTTCCAATAATGAGACCAGTCGAAACCCCCTGCGAGCTATAAAGGGATCAAACGCCCACGTTCTTAATAGCTTACCTGCGAGTGTGATGATGGGCAAACACGGCGATTTGAGTGAGTTCGATCGTGGCAATTTTGGGGTGTCCCTATCTTCGCTACTGCAGAAAGTCTTCGATTTCCGAGTGCGGCCGTCTAACGTGTGGTTGGTTGGTCGGCGTTTAATGGCGCAATGGTCTCCATGGACCAAACAGCGCCAAATTCGATGATACGGAGATGTTATCGTACGAAGACGAAAAGTCAAGGTGTTTCGTCACATGGTCAGCTCGGACCGCGGGGGCACTAGTCCCCAAATAACTGGAAAGCCAGTTATCCCCGTGCAGGGTCGAACGTGTGCAACTGGATTACATTAAAACCTCCAAAATCGGCAGCCGCCGGGAAAACTGACTGTCAACGGGCAATTTATATTCGACTTGAGCGCCACTTTTTCCATATCTCAAAGCAGGAGCAGTGAGCCAAAATGAAAAGAATAACGTTGACATTCAACGACTGGAGATCTATCAAGGTTTGTGCAAAGATCATTTAACTTACGCTATTAAAACTTCTGTTATGTGCTGCACCAATCAGGTTGGACAACATAACATGGTATGTAGTTGCATCATATTCTTATATGTTTCATGTACCAAACAATGGATTATCTGCTGCACCACTTTTCGGGGCAACATGCCTCAAAAGCGTTAACAGTGTATGATGGGTGGACTCTGTGCTATGGGTACCAATTTCACACATGGAGTACCTTTATTGACAGCACTTCATCTGCCCAGCAAGATACTGTTGGCGGAGTAACATCATTACTCGACCGTAGAAGACCAAAAATGGGTAATTTAATACCGGTTAAAAGGCATCGTGTTAGAGAACAGATTAAAGTGATAATGACGGCCCGTCTTGAAATTTAGTTTCTTTTTTTGAGTGGGGGTTTAACGACCACCGTGATCAACTCAATGGGCTATAAGAAGTCGCCCGTTCCTAATTTAAGACTACTGGTTCCAGGGAAGAGAGAGACCCAGTACCGAAAGACAAATGCAATATCCATGACTTACCGGGATTCGAACCCGAACCCATCTCGGGACGAATGGTCATAAGCCAGCTTAGACTACTATGCCACCGGGGCGGCAAATTTAGTTTCACTCAGAGTATCTCTGGGCATGGATAAAACCGGCCGCAGCTGCGTTGTCCATGCCCTCTGGACATGGATACGGCGTTATCTATGTTGAGAGAAACTAACTGTCGCTAACTGCAAGACGTCTTCGGTTCTCATGTCATGGTCGTACGAAGCGTGTGAGAATGGTATTCAAAATCCACGCATGAATGTATTTCGTCCTATGATGAGAAACACAGTGGCAGGCTTTCGACATGAGAACGATAGCGTCGTCACGCATGTAGAGGTCCTTGTGCAAGAAAACAAATCGGTGGCCATGGGTCAAATTGCTGCAAATGCAAATGTTTCTTTCGGTACCTTGCATAATATCGTTCAAACTAATGACGGAGCTTACCCCCGAGTGAAGCTCTGTTTTCAGGAAGGTCGTCATTTTTAATTGAGACTATTCTCCATCAAATTAACTGTTATCCAAACTCCTGTGCCATACATTTGGGAGAGGCAGATTTATGTACCCCAAAAATCATTGGAAGTTGCATATGATTCAACCCCCGGATTTTTTTTTAATTGAAGATTTAACGACCACCGTGAGAAACTCAATGGGCTATAAACAGTCGCTCGTCCCTAATTGGGACACTGGTTCCAGGGAAGGAAGAAAGCCAGTGTCGTAAGACAAACACAACATCCATGCCTCACCGGGATTCGAACCCGTGCCCTTCTCGGACGAATGATCATAAGACAGAGCTTAGACCACTGCGCCACGGGGCGACTCTCGCATTTAGCAACCTGTATCATAAAGTGCTCTTGCGATGCCAAAACTCGTGGTGTGTAGTCGTTGCATTAAAGCCTCATGCTCACATTTTAGCTTCAAATCTCTGTGACGAATGAGTCCAATGGACAAGGAAGCAGCGATAAACCTGCCGGCGAAATTGAGTTAGGAGAACAACCCCACCTAAGCAGGAACCTGTATGTTCGAATCCTACTGTAGGCAAAAGGAAAGTTATATCTCACAGTCAAGCATCATGTCATTTAATTATGCGTAATGAACGGCAGAGTGTGTGGGATTTCCAAAACCCCAGTCATAGATGCAGAGTACGTTTCATGAATGGACAATTTCATCTTTTCTGTGGCATATCTCGAATTTTCATTTCGAAGTTCACAACATAAAATATCAAAATAAAACACAAGTACTGCAGAAACATGATGAATTTTGCATCATTATTTTCACCAGCACGTGTTTCAATTCAGTTCATTTATTTTGCTGAGCCAAAAAAGAAAAAGAAAAAAGAAACAGTGTTACAGAAATATCAGTTAAAACAATGCACAGCAAGGAAGCAGGGGAAGAAGGCCAGCCAGTCCTGACAGCGTCCCATACGCCCTAGGCTAGTTTTACACTGAGGTCAGTAGTTGTAATTACAAACAAAAGTATCATAGTAACAAAACAAAATAATAATAAAAAAAGGTAATGATATATGAGCAGATAATAAACATTACAGATAATGCCATTGAAAATGCAATTTACATCAAGTGAGGGTCACATTGATGAAGAAATTAATCGGCGTACAAAACTTGCCTGAGAGCTTTTGGAAGAAACAGCATAATTTTCAAGAGCAATATGCCATTATGTCTTAAAAGAAAAGTGTTTGATCAATGCATCCTTCCAGTGCTTACGTATGGTGCAGAGACCTGGACCTTAACTAAAAGAGACATACAAAGGCTGCAGACAACTCAAAGAAGCATGGAGAGGTGCATGCTTGGTATAACCAGGAGAGATAAGAAGAGGAACTCGTGGATCCGAAAAATGACGAGAGTGGAAGACATCATGATCAGAGTTAAATCCCTGAAATGGCAATGGGCTGGGCATACTGCCAGAAGGACAGACCATCGATGGACAGCCGAAATTTTAGATTGGATTCCAAGGGACAGGAAAATACCCAGAAGAAGACCACATGGGAGATGGGCGGACGAAATTCGAAAGTATGCGAGAGTGACATTCAGGAGACTGGCGCAAGACAGACCGTTGTGGAGGAAACTTGGGGAAACCTTCGTCCAGAAGTGGATTGATAATATTTGACAATGATGATGATGATACAAGTCATAATATCACGATATACAAGTCACACTACTGCAAATCATAGTTACCATCCACTGTAATCATTAACTTGAGGAGCTGCAATTCATTTTAAAGTTTTTCAGTTTTTTTAAAAAAAGGTTAAAATTATTTAAAGAATGAATAGGCCGAATATGTGATTTCGTGCGTGTGTCATGTGCGTGTACCTAAGGTATAATTTGTATGATGTCGGCGTGTAAATTATTCTTAATGCATTGGAACATAATTTTTCCGATACTGAAGTAATATAATTGAATATAATTGGTTAATCGAACAACTTATGCGTTGGAAGTGTGAGAATTACTGTTCTCATATTGGGAAAATTAAGGAATTACAGAAGTTTCAGGTTGTCTTCCACAAACACTTCTGAAATTTGAATAAAATTAATGAAATCAAAATATTCCTTGATTTTAGCAGGGGGGGCGAAAATAATATTATTCCAATCATATACAATTCCACATTTCGAACACCATTTAGTGTGAACAAAACGTATTTTTTAATTACTTTTAACGATTAGCAGACATCATGAACATTTCGCTTCTGCTTTCGTAAGCAGTCGAGTGGAGTCAAATTTTCACCAACTGTAAAAGCATTATGAAGTCCTGCGTCATATTTTCCTTTCTGGGAAATCATTTTCCTTGAAAGCTTCAAAATATCTGCTTCTCAGTCTTTGATGAAACCACGGGACTTACTTTATAGCATAACATTAATTTTTTGGGGTTGAAGAAAGAAAGAAAGTGCTTCAAAATGTTTTATTCCAAAAGCGAAAAAAAAGGCCTTAAAATAATAAAAGTAATTCTTAATTTTTTTTCCTCAACTCCCACAGAATTTTTTTTTCTTTTGCGGTTAGGAAAGGGACATCACCGAAGCTGTGGAATATCGATCCTTCAATAGGGTCGTCAGTTTTATGGCTCTATAATTAGTTTGTGAGACATCCATTTTTTCTGAAGCTGGCGATGTGGCAACAAAAAAGCGTCAAAAAGTGGGGGAGATAAGAAATTCCATTCACCCAATCATTTAATCATCCTTGGGGCTATCATCCAGGAATGGACGAATAAAAACATGGAATGCCGCAGGAAGCACGATGCGATGGAAGATGTTCAATTCTTTGTTCCGAATCAAACCCCCACATTATATACAGCTGAATGGTCAAGGGAAAGGTGCCTGGCGAACGGGTCTTGGGTTATTACCTCCTTTTACGAGAAAGTTAAAAAACTTAGTTTCCTTGGAATAGCGGCATATTAACGCTGCAGATATATTTTTTTCATTCACTGCACCATGCCGAGGTTCATCGTGTGGTTTGTTTCGAAGAGAGACTTCATTAGCTTTTTCTAGAAAACTTTTCAATGCTTCGTAATATCCAGATCATTACTTCGAATAAATTTTCAATTTTGCAATCTTTACGATTTTAAATTCAGATTACGTCACAGTTCCGTTTTTTTACTGTTGGCAGAAAATAATGCCTAGAAGTTCTTCAAGTGAGAGAACCTTTGCCTGTTATTAATGCATTTCACCCGGCGCGCCTCAAAAGAAAGGCAAAAATCTCCCAGTACCGGCTGGTTCAAGATTGCTGGTTTTGTACTTCCGTTCGGTTCTTATTCTTTGTTGAGGACAAGTTTTTTTAATTTTGGTTTGATGACTCCGCTGATGCTCTGGTACATATCGCTTTCCTAGGGTAAAGCGCTTAGGTAAAATATGGACTGTTTAAAGTCGGAACTACAAAACAAAACATTAAAAAAATGAAGAAATGTTGTATGTATCTGGTAACAACAAAAGAATTTGCCGTTTTCGGAGTCTGAGACAAAGTATATTACATACGTAGTAAAAAAGCAATGTATTCATCAAAATAATTACCATGGGTATCAACAAAGTTCTGCCGACGTGTAAACAACTTATACACTGGCGTGCAAAAATTAAGGACGAGACGGTTTTTCGAATGTAACGTCGGGCAGAAGTGCTCCACATCGACTCAAATCATACCATAAGATCCCCAAGATGTACGAATATGGGACAAGTGAGCAAAACCGTTCAAAAAGGAATCCAAAGGATACAAAAGCACTTTATTGAAAAGGTAGCTTCGAGTACAACTGGACAGAAGACAGAAACGTCCATGTGACAGGCGGCTGCCAAGAAAAATCTAGTCTTTAGTAGGGGATATGATCACCCCTGACTGCGTTGCAGGATAAACAACTTCTGTCCATGCTGAGGACGAGGTTGTCAAGGAGCTGTTAAGGCATCGCTGCCCATTTCTCTTGTAGCACCAATCGCAGCTGCGGAATCGTTGCTGGCGGCTAGTGATGTGCTGCCAAGCGTCTCCCGAGAAAGTTCCACCCGTGTTCAATTGGATTTAAGTCCGGGAACAATGCGGGCCAATCCATGCGTTAAATATCTTCAGTCTCGAACAGCTCTGCAACAGCCACTGTACGATGAGCTGTAGCGTTGTCGTCCATGAAGAGGAACTCAGGACCCACAGCCCCTCTAAACAGACGCACGTGAGGCAGGAGAACCTCGGTACAATAGCGGGCACCAGTGACTGAACCTTCTTGGAAGCTGTGGAGGTCAGTACGGCTACCAAGCATGATACCGCCCCAAACGAGAACTCCGCCACCTCCAAACCAGTTCCTTTCGATGATGTTGGAGGTGGGATTGCGTGTTCCCTGCTCTCTCCAGATGTGTATACGTCCGTAATCGCTCGTCAGACTAAATCGGCTCTCATCCGTAAAGAGAACTCGATGAAATGTAACTGTACGATGAAGTGTAGTACCATTGTCGTCCATGAAGAAGAACTCAGGACCCACAGCACCTCTAAACAGATGCACGTGAGGCAGGAGAACCTCGGTACAATAGCGGACACCAGTGACTGAACCTCCTTGAAAGATGTGGGGGTCAGTACGGCTACCAAGCATGATACCGCCCCAAACGAGAACTCCGCCACCTCCAAACCAGTTCCTTTCGATGATGTTGGAGGTGTGATTGCGTGTTCCATGCTCTCTCCAGATGTGTATACGTCCAGAATCGCTGGTCAGACTAAATCGGCTCTCATCCGTAAAGAGAACTCGACCCATTGCTGATGTGTCCAATTCTTGTGTTCCTGGCACGACAGAAACCGCTGTCTCCGATGAGCAGGCGTTAACGGCCCACAACGTACAGGTCGTCGTGCCAATAGACCACTTTGTGCAGCCTCCTGGCCACGGCAAAACGCGATAACGGACGTCTAGTTGTCTGTTGCATGTGCTTTGCGATTTCTCCCGCTGTCTGCCAGGACAATATACCGGCCATCCGCCGCCGTGGTTGCTCGTGGACGATCACTGCTAAACTTTTGGATAGCTGTTGCTGTCGTTTGAAATGCTCTCCAAGCTCGTGAAACGATGCTGTGAGCGATCCCGAACTCCTCGGCCACACTAGTCACACTTCGACCTTCTTCCAACTTCCCAATGACGCGACCTTGGGTAAAGTCATCCAGATGTCGTCTACTGGATTGCCTGTTGGCCATATAACACGGTGGCAGCAACTCGACGTCGTTCAAACCGATGTACACCGTGCAATAGCTTTCACCGAATTGCTGAGCGTACACCGCCCGTGTACTTTATACCCGTCCGACCCACCCCCACCCTACGTCATGCTGCATATATGTGCATGCCCTACCGTAGCGGACCCTAATTTATCTCTTGAGTGTTATTTCGGTCCCTTCTGCTTGCTCGTTCAGCTGTTATGCTAATATCTCCTCTTCGTCCTTAATTTTTGCACACCAGTGTATATACTCCTGCGATAAAATGCCGGGTCATGGGAAGAGAAAACGTTTTGGAGGGCAGTGTGCAACTCATCAAAGTTGGAGAAGTCGTGTTTACTGAAATGTTTGTCTAGTGAAAGAAACAAATGATAGTCTGAAGGAAAGATATCTGGTCGGTAATCTGGATGACATGAATAGTGTTTCAAGCTTCTTCAATAGTGTTTCTGGATAATGAAGCGGAGTAGACACGAGCGCTATCTTGAAGAAGCAGAACTCCCTTTCTGTTGACCAGTGCTACTTCCTTCTTTTTCAGGTTCTCATGCACACGTTTCAGTTGTTCACTGCAGCGATGGCGTTTGGCCGCGTTGCGAAGATTCATGATGAACAACACCATTTGCTGTCCATCATACACACAGCATAATTTTACGTGGATACAGTGCTGGCTTCGATGTGTGAAGAACTGAGTCACTACTTTACAATCAATGTCTGCAAGGCTTTGGGGTACTGTACTGGACTTACTTCTCATCAAATGTGAGTACCCTAGCTAAAAATGGTTCCTTGTCATAGTGAGAGTGCAACGCACGACAAGGTGAGACGCATTGCTGTTTGTTCACTGCAGACAGTTAGCGTGGGATCCACTTAAACTATTTGCATGCCTTACCTATTGCATGCAGATGTCTTCGGACTGTTTCATCTCTAACACCAAATGACTCGGCTAATTGCTGGCATGTTTGGCTACTGTCCTGCTCAATAACAGCTCTCAGGGCTGACTGGACGACCATTTCTGGACTTATCTTGAAGGGATTCATCTCCGTTTCTGAACTTTTTATTTTTTGATTTTTTTGTTTGGAGGTTTAACGATCACCATGAGCAACTCAATGGGCTATAAGCAGTCGCCCGTCCCTAATTTAGAATCACTGGTTCCAGGGAAGGGAGAGAGCCAGTGCCGTAAGACAAACACAACATCCATGCCTCACTGGAATTCGAACCCGGACCCCTTTCGGACGAATGATCAGAGGCCATCGCTTAGACCACTGCGCCACCACGTTGGCCTCTAAGCTTTCGAAACGAATTCCGTGTTGTGCGTTCTTTCACAGCACCTGCCCCGAATGCTAAGCAAATGCAACGAGTAGTTTTTGCAGCAAATGAACCGAGTTTAAATTCGTATAACACACACTCACGAGTGATCTCCACTGTTAATGCCATTATAATCCCACGTGTTTCCACTACCAAACTGCTTACTCATCTTATTCTTATGCGCAGGGCATATTGGGTCTCAGGTGACAATATACCACATGCGTATTACGGCGGTATATCTCTGCGCAAATTCAATCGTTACAAGGTGTTTCTCTTGCTCATTCAAAAATGGGAAATCGCTACCTTATGTGTATGTATGTATGTATGTATGTATGTATGTATGTATGTATGTATGCATGTACAATCACTAAAAAAGTTTGTCTTCCATTCCTATTTGGATTATCCTGCTGAACTTTTGCTCGTTTTTTGCTTTGTTACATCCTTTCATTGTTGAATTAATATGACTCAAAACTTGCGAAGAACGTTTGTTTAAGCTCTTGGACTTGTTTTGGGTCGGGCGAATGGCTGTGCTGTTTGCTTAAATGCTTCTTTAGTTTCCCGCAAATTTAAGGTTTTAATTAAAACATTTACTTTATTTTTGATAATTCAATTAGCTTGAAGACAAATAGCACTGGCTGAAACCCAAACTTAATTCGTAGTCACCTGCTCCAATCTGAAGACGATTCACAGCAACACAATCCAGTTTGAAGAAGGTTCATAGTCATACACTCCTGTTGTGGAAGTAAGAATCCTTCAACCCTCTGCTTTTTGTCATTATTGATGTGTACAATCTGTGTCTGTCGTTTATTCCACGATATCCTCCCGCCGTCTTCGGTGTTAAAGGATACACTGATTAGATCTTCAACACGCACCAAGAGAAGTTTATGTGACTTCATTCAAATCAGGGAAATGTACACTGACGGAAAAAAATCCCAACACCAAGAAGGGTTTGTGTTAGATAAACGACAGTTGGTAGGCGGTGAGAGTACATCTGTAAGATGACGTCTATGCAAATTTCGCGCTCGGCGCATACGTGTGGCCCTAGTAGCGCCCCTCGGAACATGCAAAGCAGCTTTGCTGTAAATACGCGCTGTAACGTTCGTGAGCGTTAGTTAATGTTGAGATTCGACGTAGGGTGTTGATGTTAGTCAAGAATGCCTTTAAGAAGACGAAGAAGCCATTATCAACAGCTCACGGAGTTTGAACGAGGTCGTGTAAGAGGGCTACGAGAAGGTGGATTTTCTTTCCGCAATATTGCAGAACGACTTGGCAGGAATGTAGCCACTGTGCATGATTGTTGGCAGCGGTGGTCAAGGAAAGGTACTGCCTCAAGAAGACCGGGTTCCGGCCGGCCACGTGGCACTACTGAGAGGGAAGACCGCCGTGTATGGCGTATGGCCGTGGCGCATCGTACTGCGTCTGCGGCAGAAATTCGAGCTGCAGTTGCCACCACAGTGACACAACGAACTGTTACAAATCGGGTACTTGAAGGACAGCTCCGAGCCAGATGCCCTGTAGCGTGCATTCCACTTACTCCAAACCATTGCCGTTTGCGACATCAGTGGTGTCAAGCTAGAGATCATTGGAGGACGGAGTGGAGATCTGTTGTGTTTTCTGATGAAAGCCGGTTCTGCCTGGGTGCCAGTGATGGCGTTGTGTTGGTTAGAAGGAGGCCAGGTGAGCGCCTGCAACCAACCTGTCTGTGGCCGAGACACACTGGACCTACACCTGGAGTTATGGTCTGGGGAGCAAGTTCCTATGACAGCAGGAGCACTCTCGTGGTTATCCCACGTACCCTGACGGCACAGTTGTACGTCGGTCTGGTGATTCAACCTGTTGTGTTGCCATTCATGAACAGCATTCCAGGGGTGTTTTCCAACAGGATAACGCTCGCCCGCATACCGCTGTTGTAACCCAACATGCTCTACAGAGTGTCGACATGTTGCCGTGGCCTGCTAGATCACCAGATCTTTTACCAATCGAGCACGTATGGGGCATCATTGGACAATAACTCCAGCGTCACCCGCAACCAGCATTAACCGTCCCTGTATTGACCGACCAAGTGCAACAGGCATGGAACTTCATCCCACAAACTGACATCCAGCACCTGTACGACACAATGCATGAATGTTTGCGTGCTTGCATTCAACATTCTGGCGGTTACACCGGTTATTAATGTACCAGCATTTCACATTTAAAATGGCTCTTCTCGCGCTTACATTAAGCTGTGATCTTGAAACCTTAATCGATTAAATATGTTACCTATACAAATGTATTGCCGCCATTTCATTCCTCTACAACTATTTTTTCGTGGTGTTGGGATTTTTTTTCCGTCAGTTTATTTGGTGAAGTGACCACGTTTGATGAATAAAGTATCTCATAAGCTCTCAAGATTTTAGCTTTAACATCTGATCACTGTGATATCTGAAAGTTTCAAAATCTGGGAAACACAGTGTTGATTTATTATAGAGAAACGTTAGCTGCATAGTATCGTTTATCTGGACATTTTGTCCAGCTGATAGGAATGTATCAAAACTTTTACAATGATTATTTATTTCAGTAGCTTTTTCAATATGATTCATATGTTTTTAATTCATCATAACTTTATAATAATTGAGTTTTTCATAATTTTGTTTTTTAGTCTTGATAGTAGCCGGCATTAATGCGTTGGTCCACAAACACTTGGGGTACTAGTTCGTGACCGCTAAATATTCCTCATATCAAACAACTATCCCTATTGTTCTGGATGGTGGATACATCCGTGCAGGATCCATTGTCTCATGCTGCAGATGCCAAATATGGACTCGACCATAGGAAGAAAGCAATACATATCGTGATTCATCGCATCAGCGAACATGCATTCATTCTCTTATCGTCCGATCCACAAGCTTTTGGCACCAAGAGAGTCGTTTTCCTAGATGGACTGCTGTTTGGAGAAGGTGGAGTATACAGCTTCTGCCTTTATAGCCCATCAATGATGACCTGCGACGCATAGTACAGCAGTATGTTCTTTATGGTTGATCCATATTGTATTGACCGATTAACTGAGAGACTGTGCTGCACCGATTGTCCTGCAAAAGGCGACGTATAAGTCATTTATCTCTATAGCCTACATTTTTCCATCCATTACAAATGTGTTGCCGATTGTTTGTTTCATCATTTTGGCACCCCTTCGTGTGCACGTTAACGACGGAGACCCTTGAACAACCCAAAAGGATCACCATTTCGAAAATGGGCGAAGGCTACCCTTCGTGCGTCCACAATTTGTCCTCTCGTAAACTCCAATAAATCCTTGGTTTTACTCATCACGTCCAGAGCTTCACTCTTAGCTAAAGCACCAAACTGTTATACATACCCCTTTAGCCAAATTTCCACACCTGCCTCTTAGTTGTCGCCTCAGCGGCGTCGTTGTCTGAGTGCTAGCTTCTGACCATTCGCCTAAGATGAGTTCTGGTTCGAATCCCTGTGAAGCATGTGTGTGTTGTGTTTGCCTTATGGTTTTAGGTCTCTGGAACCATTGGCTCTAAATTATGGACAAGTGAATAGCCCATCGAGCTGCACACGGTGGTCGATTAACCACCAAACAAGAAAACAAACAAACTCTCCTTGTTACCACACTATTGGTGCAACTCATTTTACATAAATAGGGTCGTAATTTTGTGAACAATCGATGTGTCGTTTGGAGGGATCATCATCATCATCATCATCATCATTGTCAACCATTATCAATCCACTGCTTGACGAAGATCTCCCCAAGTTTCCTCCACAACGGTCTGTCTTGTGCCAGTCTCCTCCATGTCACCCCTGCATACTTTCGAATTTCATCCACCCATCTCCCATGTGGTCTTCTTCTGGGTCTTTTCCTGTCCCTTGGAATCCAATCTAAAATTTCGGCTGTCCATCGATGATCTGTCCTTCTGGCAGTATGTCCCGCCCATTGCCATTTTAGGGATTTAACTCTGATCATGATGTCTTCCACTCTTGTCATTTTTCGGATCCACGAGTTCCTCTTCTTATCTCTCCTGGTTACACCAAGTATGCACCTCTCCATGCTGCTTTGAGTTGTCTGCAGCCTTTGTATGTCTCTTTTAGTTAAGGTCCACGTCTTTGCACCATACGTAAGCACTGGAAGGATGCATTGATCAAACACTTTTCTTTTAAGACATAATGGCATATTGCTCTTGAAAATTATGCTGTTTCTTCCAAAAGCTCTCCAGGCAAGTTCTGTACGCCGATTAATTTCTTCATCAATGTGACCCTCATTTGATATCTGCTGTCCAAGATAAACGTACGTGTCTGTTATCTCCAGCTTTTCTCCATCAATCGATAAATCTTCATTTCTTGTAAAAGCATTGAACATCTCTTTTGTCTTCTGAAAGTTCATTTTTAATCCCATTTCTTTACTCTTGTCAGCAAGTTCCTGGATCATACTCTGCAGCTCTGATGGGGTAGTTGCAAAAATGACTACGTTATCAGCAAAACGAAGGTGGGTTAGATAATCTCCATTAATCTTTATCCCCTTGTTTTCCCAGCTCAGCGACTGAAAAACACCCTCCAATGTGGCATTAAAGAGCTTCGGAGATATAATGTCACCTTGTCTCACTCCCTTTCCAATTTTTACGTGTGTTGTATTTTCAAACAGCCTAATCTTTGCACTTCCAAATCTTCGATTTGAAAACTTCTTTCTGCACCAGATACAGCTATTGATGGGAAATCGTTTGCACATAATTTCTAATTTTTGTAAAAAATATGATTTGCTATCACGGGGCGAAAATCTTAATTTTCGCTTCTGATGTATTTGCAGCAAAATATGAGCTTCTAAAATCTCGATTGAAACAAAAGTCGTTTGTTGACCGATACTACTCATGTCGACAAACCGTTTAGGAACATTTTCTTCTTGAAATAATGCATGGTTTCTACACCAGGGGACGTAGATGTATATCTTATTTTTGTCAATATCGCTACTTCTAGGAGTCCGATTTGAAAAATTCCTTCTTTGTTGGATAGTGTCCGATGCGAAATGTTTTACCTATAAATTTAAAATTTTCAAGTAAATCATAGGCTTTCCGCTAGGCGGCACAAAGATAAATTGCGTTTTCTGCGTTATTTCTGCTTCTAAACCTCCGATTTGAAAAATTATTCCTGTATCGCATACAATACCTGATGGAAAATGTTTTTCACATAATTTCTAATGTTTGGTAAAGAATGGTTTGACCACCAGGGGGCATAAGTGTTAATTTCTGCTTCTGATGTATTTGTAGCAAAATCTGGGCTCCTGAAAACTCGACTAAATTATTTTTTCTTGGGCCGATATCGCTTATATGGAGAAAACGTTTGAGAATACTTTCTTCCTAAAATAATGCATGGTTTTTCCACCAGGGGACGTAAAGTCACATCTTATTTTTGTCGATATCTCTGTTTCTAAGAGTCTGCTTTGAAAAATTCTCTCTGTGTTGGAGATCGTTTCCGGTGCGAAATGTTTCTCATATAAATTCATGTTTTTCTTAACGCACAAGCCTGCAACTTGAGGGCGTAATCTCACGATTCCGTTTACAGCAATATCTGAGGGATTAAAAACCCAATTGAAAAATTTCTTTCTTCCGTCAGATACTATTGTTTTCCATACCGGTTCCATTGACTTTGAATAACTTTGATAAATTTAATTTGCGTCAGAACGGATTCAAAAGACGTGCTTAATTACACCTGAAAATTCGGCGTCATCTTTCTTGTTGCCGCTTGGAAATGGTTCACACATTGTACTATTTGGCGAGTTCTTTGGATGTTATGCTAGGATTTGACTCCTTATTTCCCTTCAGAGCGTCGTTTTCAATGACCGAATGTCGTCCTCGGCCCTCCTTTTCTTGTAGGCTCGTGTCATCGTAAAGAAACTTTTTAAACCGCCGACAAGCAGTACGTTCAGATGTGCTCCTCGTCTCATGCCTCGATCACATTACGGTAGGTTTGTGACGCATTATGACCCAATGTGAACTCATGAAACGGAATCACTCTCAACTCACTCCTTCCCAACATGTTATACAGACCTCTCTTACACGAGTAGCAAAGAGTGCATCTCAACCGATTATGACGTGTATGTGACGTCTGAATCGCCCTTCGACTTGTACGAAAAGCGCTGCGAGAGGTTTGTGGACGAGTTGAATGTGGCACCTTAGAAAATAGTCCATTATTTTTCGAACAGCCTGATATTTTACAAAATTGCAAAACTTACGAAGAAACTGGTTGAACCAACAGTCCACGGAATCAATTGGGTTAAGAAATTGTTCCCGTGGTCAAACGAGTAATGGAAAATTTCGAAATTGAAACAACTGACCAATTTTTTTAGACGAAGTTTGAGAGATTCTGTGTTTTTGCCTTTCATTAACTTGACCCAAAATTAATGTAGTCGAATAAGTAAAATATAGAGTAATTCGTAATTTTAGAATACGGTATATCTGTACGTATATATCACGGAAGCAAACAAGTCACGTATCCCAGGTAATCATCTCTGTGCTGTATTAATTTGATGACTGCAGCGTATTTCATTCAATGATTTGACTTATGTAATCTTTTACGACTCGTGGTACACATTTTGACGACTCTCATCACATGCCTTGAGTCATATATTAGGTTCTCTAGAAGGCCTCGTAAATTTGAGTGTTCACGGAAAAATCCCTATAGCTTATAAAATATTATTCCGTGATTTTTTCTCTACATAATAGAGATATAATAGAGAATATGATCGTCATGTACTCGATCATATTCAGCGTAAAACTGTGAAGAAGTTGTCAGTGTTATACTTCAAAAGTCCAGGGTGTATTTTCCTACGCACTAATGGAATAATTGATTTCCAGAGCTGGAATGTACATTATTTAGAAAGATGTCACTGTTCCACAGAAATTTTGTAATTGGATTTATGCATTGCCGACAGTCCCGAGGATAACGATATTTGGATAGTTAAAATAATACTTCGTGCTTCAATTAAAACTGCAATGCTGTTTAAATTTGCATAACGTACGACGTATACATTTTCTTAGCTTTTCTCTGGAGTTGCTGCGTTCTAATGTAAATACGGTTTTTTCTAGTTAAATGTTTTCTGACTGACCGACTCATTACTTCTCCGAAAGGCTTTTTCATTTTGCCGTTACTGACAGTGAGTCGGAGTTTCGTAAACATTGAATGTATACGAATGCTCGATAGCAGACAGGATTGATAAGAAAGGCATGTTACGAGTATGCAGATTTATGGAAGGAATGTTACACTGAGTTATGACGGTTTATGTGTGGAGAGTGTATTATGATTACTGTCTGAATCGAAGCCAGAGAATTCAGATTCTAGGAACAGCTATCTTCATTTTCTGAAGTGACAGTGACAAGCTGATGAAGTTATATATAAACTGATGAGCCAGAAAAACTGGTACAGAAGAGCTTATGCAAAATACATAGCAACGTCACCTATGCGCGTACTCGGTTGCCTCCGCCAGTGCGTATATAATGCGATAGACATCCTTGCTAGCTGTCAGAGCTGTTTTCGGCATGAGAACGACAAGTAATAACGATTTAAGCGATTTTCAACGTGGTGTCATAGTTGGCGCTCATGAGATCGGCCGTAGTATTTTGGAGGTAGAAACGAAGTTCGGATTTTCACGAACGACCATTGCAAGGGTGTACCGTGACTACAAGAATTCCGCCAAAACCTCCAACCTACGATACCAGGGTGGCCCGTAAAAAGACATTGGGTGTAAAAAGACTTCGTCGGCTGTCAAGAATCGTTTCACGCGATAGGCGTGCAACACTGTCGCAGGTATCATCGGAATTCAATGCTGGAGCCTCAACAAACATCAGCGTCCGGACTGTACAACATACCCTGCACGATATGGGCTTTGGGAGCCGACGCCCAACTCGAGTCCCTTTTATGGGTGCACGACACAGAGCTATGCGCCTCGCTTGCGCACGGCAACACTGCCACTGGACACTTGATGACTTGATTGAAACAAGTAGCCTGGTCAGACGAGTCGCGTTTCCAACTGTATCGGGCAGATGGAATGATTCGTGTGTGGCGCAAACCCCATGAAGCCATGGATCCCGCCTGTCAACAGGGAACTGTACCGGCTGGTGGCGGGTTCGTAATGGTATGTGTAGTGTTTAGCTGTACTTCACTGGGACCCGTGGTACGTCTACAAACATCTGTAACCAGCCAACGCTATGTGCGCATCCTTTCTGACGAGGTACACCCGTTCATGTCCTGCATTCATGCTGATGGGTTGGACCTGTTCCAACAGGACAATGCACCTCCACACAAGTGTCGAAGCGCCACATTATGGTTAGAGCAGCATTCATCTGAATTTGGGGTTTTGCCATTCTCACCCAAGTCCCCAGATCTGAACGTGATAGAACGCATTTGGGATGCCATGCAACGCGCTATCGAACACAGGAATCCGTGACTTCGGAATACACCCGAATCGTGGAACGCTCTGCAGGACGTATGGTGTGCCCTACAGCATATTTCCAGAAGCTAGTGGAGTCCATGCCCCGTCGTATTTCTGCAGTTCAGTACTCCCGTGGGGGACCTACCAAGTATTAGACTGGTGTACCAGTTCTTCTGGCACTTCAGTGTATATGTATACATAAGGACAACTAAAGGAGATGAGACTTCCAAAGTGGAATATATAAAGCTATGCAAGACAGTACGAGAAAGTATCACTGAAGACGTAAGGAAACTCAAATGTGAACTAGTGAGGAAATCATTTGAAAACAATCAAAGCCTGAAGAGAGCAAAGGGATACCTGAGTAAAGGAAGAAAACAAATTATGGCTCTGAGACAAGAGGATGGTTCTGTAACAAGGAATAAAGGCGAAATATTTACAAAAGTGAAAGGTTTCTACTCAAAACTACGTGAAAGGGATGATACATGTACTCCAGACATTACGAAAGGTAACACAGTTATTCCAGTCCTCCCAGCAGAAGTTGCGCATGCAATCAAGAACATGAAACCTGGGAAAAGCTCCAGGAGAAGATGGAATTATTGTAGACATCATACAAGAAGCAATTGGAGAAATTGAAACAGTACTCGCCCAAGTTTTTACTAGAAGCATTAATGAACGGAAGAATCATTAAGATTGAAACAACGCTACAATGATCCTGGTATATAAAAAAGGTGGCATTGAGGATTTCAGGAGCTACAGACCTATCAGCGTTTTATCAGTGGTTTATAAAATCTTCACTAAAGTTCTTTCAAACCGCTTGAAGGTGACACTGGACATGTCTCAACTAAGAGAGCAAGCTGGACTCAGGAGTGGCTACAACACTACAGATCATATCCACGTACTGAGAGAACTGATTAAAAGAGCGTGGAAATATAAACTTCCGTTATGCATGGATTTTATCGATTATGAAAAGGCCTTTGATTCGGTGAAACCATCATCAATCACAATGGCTTTGAAATCCAGCGGTATTGAAAATGCATACATTATTATTATTATTAATAATATTATTAATAACATCTATGAAAATGCAAGTGCAAAGTCTCGGCTATTTGAGCTAACAAGACCCATAAAAATCGGAAAGGGAGTGAGATAAGGCGACACTATATCTCCCAAACTCTTTAATGCCACTTTTGAAAACGTCTTTCAATCACTGAACTGGGAAAACAAAGGGATAAAAATTAATGGAGATTATCTAACTCACCTTCGTTTTGCTGATGACGTAGTCATTTTTGCAATTACCCCATCAGAGCTGCAGAGTATGATCCAGGAACTTACTGACAAGAGTAAAGAAGTGGGATTGAAAATGAACTTTCAGAAGACAAAGGTGAGGTACAATGCTTTTACAAGAAATGTTATCGATTGTTGGGGAAAAGCTGGAGATAACCAATACCAACATTTATCTTGGACAGCAGATATTAAGTGAAGGTCACATTGATGAAGAAATCAATCGGTGTATAAAATTTGTCTGGAGAGTTTTTGGAAGAAACAGTATAATTTTCAAGAGCAATATGCCATTATGTCTTAAAAGAAAAGTGTTTGATCAATGCATCCTTCCAGTGCTTACGTATGGTGCAGAGACGTGGACCTTAACTAAAAGAGACATACAAAGACTGCAGACAACTCAAATGGCATGGAGAGATGCATGCTTGGTGTGACCAGGAGAGGTAAGAAGAGGTACTCGTGGATCAGAAGAATGACAAGGGTGGAAAACATCATGATTAGAGTAAAATCCCTAAAATGGAAATGGGCTGACATACTGCCAGAAGGACAGACCATTGATGGACAACCGAAACTTTAGACTGAATTCCAAGGGACAGGAAAAGACCCAGAAGAAGACCACATGGAAGATGGGTGGATGAAATTCGAAAGTATGCGGGAGTGACATGGAGAAGACTGGCACAAGACAGACCGTTGTGGAAGAAATTTGGGGAGACCTTCGTCCAGCAGTGGATGGATAATGGTTGACAATGATGATATATACATATACTGTATATACACTTAGGGGCCACCTTATTATGACCACCTGACAGTTTTAAGCAAATGAGCTATGGCTGCACGCTGTTACCGCCAGAGGGCGAGACTAGTATAAAAAGGGAAAGCTTAGTGCTTGCGACAGTAGTAGAAGTGATTTTTGGGTGACAAGATGGGTAAAAAATGCGATTTGACGGACTTTCAACGTGGGATGATTGTAGGAGCTCGGAGCCATGGAGCGAGTATCACCGAAACCGCCGCATTCGTGAAATGTTCCAGAAGAGCTGTTGTTAAAATGTTTAGTGACTGGACGGGCGGAACGGAGAGTGTCCAGACTGGTAACAGACAGCAGAAGGGCAACAGTGCAGCAAATTACAGACTATCTTAATCTAGGATCCACTCAAATGATCTCTGCACGCACTGTTCGCCGTACACTGCATCGGATGGGATATGGCAGCCGAAGGCCTGTTCGAACACCTTTGCTGTCTGTAGTTAACAAAAGAAAACGTCTCCAGTTCGCATAGGAGCACAAGGATTGGACAGTCGGTAATTGGAAAGAAATTATGTGGTCCGATGAATCACGTTTTCAGTTGCACCATGTCAATGGTCGAGTGAGAATTTTGCGGAAACAGTACGAAAGCATGGACCCCAAATGCATTGCTACATCCCTTCAAGCTGGTGGAGACAACGTTATGGTTTGGGGAATGTTTTCCTGACATGATTTGGGCCCTTTGATTCGTGTTAATCAACGTCTGACTAGCGCATCATACCTAAACTTCGCTGCGGACCAAGTGCATCCTGTCATGTGGATGGTTTATCGCAATGGCGATAGCTACTTTCAACAAGATAATGCGTCCTGCCATAGTGATCGTATTGTACAGGATTGGTTTCAGGAACATGCCGGTGAGTTTACTTTGCTTAGGTGGCCCCTACAATCTCCAGATCTCAAACCCATTGAGAATTTGTTCGATGAAGTTGAACAAGCCATCAGACAGCTGGATCCACAACCCTGCAATCTCACACTCCTGGAAAGTGCTATTCATCAAGCATGGTCTCAGATTCCACAAACCAGCTATCAACATCTCGTGGAGTCCATGCCAAGAAGAATCGACGCAGTATTAAAGTCAAAAGGTAGGCAAACGGAATACTGAGGGGGTGGTCATAATAAAATGGCCATTCAGTGTACATACTGTATATGTATCGTCACAATGTTCAGTACGAACAATGAAAGAGACCATACCGACAAATTTGTCTTTTCACATTGGCGCCCACTGTGGAAAATGGATCAACTACCCGTTGGGTTCTTCGAAAAACGTGTGATGTTTGTTCCAGACATCTTCTGGAATTAATGAAATATCCTACTTCATTTCAAAAAGGAAACAATAAAAGGGAGATTATGTGACGAACTACAGGGGTGAAGCACGTGCTAAGATGATAAATCTGCAGCGATACATACTGTCGGTGTAGCCTAATCGGGTAGAAGAACTGGCGCTGGTTGAGGAAGCGCGGATTCGATTTTAGTCACCGACAAATCTGTGTTAAACCTTACATCTGCATCATTTAAATCTAACTAACGCTTTATTAATGTAAACCTAAAAAATCTAGGTTAAAATTTTAAGCGCTGTTAGGGAAACCAGCAAGTGAAGTACTTGGTATAGACTCTATTCCTTTTTACTTAAATTTATTATTGATTGAATGACAATAAATGGTGAATAAATTTCAAATACATGGATATAATGTAAATATACGATGTCATTGCTCTGTCTACGTTATTTTATAAATAACGAATAACAACCGAAAGATTGTTCTACCGACACCGCTGGAACGAACCCCAGATACTGACTGATAAACCAAGAATGGTGCTGTGAATTGTTGGCACCGTAGCGTAAAGCGAATGCACTCGACTAATTATTGAGAGATCTGGGATTCGATTCCAGCGGTGTCGGTAGAACAATTTTTCGGTTGCTGTTCGAATGACAATAATTTCTATAACACGGAGACTATACAGATTGACTATGCGTAGAGCCAGATAATAGTCAGATCCTTTTAATCGGGTTTTTGAAAACCGATACAAAAGAAAATTAAGCGTCAGACGTCGCACTTTAGATGCCAACATAAGCAGCTTCTTTTCCACCCCAGTGCTACTGATTGTTTTAGGGAATCTAGAATTTCGATTGTTTTAGGGAATCTAGAATTTTGGAAGCAAAAGGCTGGGCTGGCTACACCAAAGAATAAAAAGTGTCTTTTGATCTGATTGACGATTGATAAATGGGAGATGGATGTGGCGAACGCTTTTGCTGAGTTTATATTTTCACTTCGCCATAGTATTTGTTTGTTGAAAAGTTTTGGAACATATGATTAATACATTCCAGTATATATGACTGATAAACCAAGAATAAACCAAGAAACCAAGAATGGTAAGGGATGCAAGGTCAGGTGATGCGTAACATTACAGCCTCTCCTTGACAAATGTCAACCCCGCCTTCTCGTGGTGCATCCTGTTCCCACTAAAGGGGCTCTGACGACCGCCAATAGCGGTATAACTATACCATCGAGATTAGAGGAAATGCTATCCCACACTCACCAACCCGCTTGGCCAGCGTGGTGAGTTATGGCTAAAACCCCTACAAAATGACTCCATTACTAAAATCTTGGCCCTCAGTCTCCGGCAACTGGAATGTACCTGGCCAAGTCAGCGGCCAGGGCGACATGAAGGCAGAGGTTGCTAAGAATCCCCGGAGGACCGGACTAGGATGCCATCTGATGATGACCTTGGCTACGTATAATGGACGCTCCCTATCTTCTGATTCAAGGCTTTTTGAATTGGAAGAGGAACTACAAAGGATCAAGTGGGACATCGTCGGGCTAAGTGAGGTAACGAGAAAAGGAGAAGATCTCATTGAACTGAAAAGTGGACATCTCTTCTACTATCGTGGGACAGATACTGGGAGAACTAGTGGTGTTGGATTTATAATAAACAAGAAACTGAAGGATAAAGTTGTAGAAGTTGAAAGTTCCTCTGACAGAGGTGCACGACTCGTTATCCAACTCTCGAGAAGATACCAGGCTCAGATAATTCAAACTTATGCACCCACCACAAGTCATCCTGAAGAAGAAATTGAAGAATTTTATGAGGAAATTCGTCATCTAAATAATAAAGGTAAGCAGCCCTTGAAAATAATTATGGGAGATTTCAATGCAAAAAATAGGGCAACGGCAACAGAATGAAACTTCAGTAGGCAAATTCGGTCATGACAACAGAAACCAGCGTGGAAATACTCTCGTTGAGTTTGCAAAGGCAGAAGAGTTTTTCATCTTGAACTCCTTTTTCAAGAAAAAGCCACACAGGAAATGGACATGGAGACATCCAAATGGGACGACAAGTGAAATTGATTTTATTATGTGTAACAAAAAATTTGTCGTAGAAGACTGCAGTGCTAAACAAGTTCAACACAGGTAGTGACCATAGATTGGTGAGATGTAAGATGCACCTCAACACTAAACTCGAACGTGGCAAGCTCATAAGACAAAAAAAATGTATTGACATAACCAACCTTAAAAAACACCATAATACCTTCAAGTTGGAACTAAAGAACAGATTCTCCGCTTTAGGAGGCCTAACATCAGAAGAAGTAGATATTTCTGAAGTTAACAGAAAAGTAACCAAAGCTCTTATAGAAACAGCAACAAAATTAGCTGGGTCTAAGAACAAGTTGCATGTGAACAAACTATCAGAAAAAACCAAAATGTTGATGCAAAAAAGAAGAGAGATGAGGACAACTAAAGAAGATGTGACTTCCGAAGTGGAATATATAGAGCTATGCAAGACAGTACAAAAAAGTATCACTGAAGACGTAAGGAAATTCAACTGTGAACTAGTGAGGAAAGCAATTGAAAACAACCGAAGCCTAAAGATAGCAAAGGGACATCTCAGAAAGGGAAGAAAATAGATTATGGCACTGAAAAAGAAGATGGTTCTGTAACAAGAAATAGAGGTGAAATTTTGACAAGAGTGAAAGATCTCTACTCCAAATTATATGAAAGGGATGATACATGTACTCCAGACATCATGAAAGGTACCAGAGTTCTTCCAGTCCATCCCAGCAGAAGTTGCTCATGCAATCAAGAACATGAAGCGGGGAAAAGCTCCAGGAGAAGATGGAGTTACTGTAGACATCATACAAGAAGCAAGTGGAGAAATCGAAACAGTACTCGCCCAAATTTTCACTCGATGCCTTAATGAAGAGAAGATTCCTGAGGATTGGAACAACGCTACAATGATCCTGCTACATAAAAAAGGTGACATTGAGGATATCAGGAACTACAGACCTATCAGCCTCTTATCAGTGGTTTATAAAATTTTCACTAAAGTTCTTTCACACCGCTTGAAGGTAACACTGGACATGGCTCAACCGAGAGAACAAGCTGGATTCAGGAGTGGCTACAGCACAATAGATCATATCCACGTACTGAGAGAACTAATTGAAAGAGCGAAGTAATATGAACTTCCATTGTGCGTGGCTTTTATCGATTATGAAAAAGCCTTTGATTCGGTGAAAACATCAGCAGTTACAATGGCTCTGAAATCCTGCGGTATTGAAGATGCATACATTAATATTATTAATAACATCTATGAAAATGCAAGTGCAAAGATTCGGCTGTTTGAGAATACAGCACACATAAAAGTAGAAAAGAAAGTGAGACAAGGTGACACCATATCTCCGAAGCTCTTTAATGCTACATTGAAGGGTGTCTTTCAGTCGCTGAGCTGGGAAAACAAGGGGATAAAGATTAATGGAGATTATCTAACTCACCTTCGTTTTGCTGATGACGTAGTCATTTTTGCTACTACCCCATCAGAGCTGCACAGTATGATCCAGGAACTTGCTGACAAGAGTAAAGACGTGGGATTGAAAATGAACTTTCAGAAGATAAAAGTGATGTTCAATGCTTTTTCAAGAAATGAAGATTTACGGATTGATGGAGAAAAACTGGAGATAACAGACACGTACGTTTATCTTGGACAGAAGATATCAAGTGAGGGTCACATTGATGAAGAAATTAATCAGCGTACAAAACTTGCCTGGAGTGCTTTTGGAAGAAACAGCATAATTTTCAAGAGCAATATGCCATTATGTCTTAAAAGAAAAGTGTTTGATCAATGCATCCTTCCAGTGCTTACGTATGGTGCAGAGACGTGGATCGTAGCTAAAAGAGACATACAAAGGCTGCAGACAACTCAAAGAAGCTTGGAGAGGTGCATGATTGGTGTCACCATGAGAGATAAGAAGAGGAACTCGTGGATCCGAAAAATGACAAGAGTGGAAGACATCATGATCAGAGTTAAATCCCTGAAATGGCAATGGGCTGGACATACTGCCAGAAGGACAGACCATCGATGGACAGCCGAAATTTTAGATTGGATTCCATGGGACAGGAAAAGACCCAGAAGAAGACCACATCGGAGATGGGTGGATGAAATTCGAAAGTATGCAGGAGTGACATGGAGGAGACTTGCACAAGGCCGACCGTTGTGGAGGAAACTTGGGGAGACCTTCGTCCAGCAGTGGATTGATAATGGTTGACAATGATGATGATGATGATATATGGTAAGTGTGTCAGTAATCCAAACTATTTCCACAGTTTGTCATCTCAAAGATTAAATAAAAAATATTTTGTAATGAAAGCGTGCGTACTGCATTTCGACAGTGCAGTAAGAGATGATAAGGAGATGTCGGAATCATGTATATGCTGTAGTACAAGATTTAGTCTTCTAACGAGTTTATGCTACTGATCTCGGGAAATGCTGTTAACTGTTGTTATGATGTGGAGAAAATTGATATCATTCAACATATTGTTACATTTCCTTAACAATACATTAATACATTGTTAGCAATATGTTTTCCATCTAAACATATTGTTGATAATATGTTTACACGAAAACTTCAAAACATACTGTGCAATCTTCAGATATAGCAGCAGCTGAGAGAGTTGATTTACACATTTACGAAGAGCCAGTGCGAAAACTTCCAGAAATGTGAATTATACAACAAAATAACGGACCTGATTCTTCAGATTGTGATAATGAGGCCTCAGCACGAGATGAGATATGATGATGATCCCTCGTTTGAAGCAACCTGTTCAAAAGACGACCCTCATTTATTACAAAGGCAAACGTAAAGGATCTTGTCTCTCATTTGAATCTGTCTGAAAATAAACCGTAACTTTTAGTTTCAAGAAGTGGAATTTTCTGGAAATTTGTATGTTCACTAAAATATTTTTTCCCTTAAAGTCCAAGAAGAGTGCATTAATTACTTTTCCCAGAAAGGCAGTCTAGCGTACTCTAATGACGTGCTTTATGTCGTGGAGGCATTTACACAACACCATGATCCAAATGAATAGAGATTGTTCATTGATTACTCAGAGCTAAGTTTAAAAGCCATGCCTCTCAATAATAGGAAAGATTACCTTTCATTTCCCATAACACATGCTGCGCATATGAAAGAATCCTACAATAATATGCACCTTCTTTTGAAAAATAATGCACATTTTTAATATTTGCGGAATCCATGTGGAGATCACGAAGTGACATTGTTCTTGGTTACACGAATTGCTGTTGCTTCATATGCGAATTGGACAGCCTAAATTGAGAAAATAATTATTTGCAAAAACACTAGCCACTTAGAAGTGCTCGATTTCACGTCAGAGAAAAAGGAAGAACCAAACTTCTTATTAATTCTGGCTTTTCTTTCCCTTGTTTTTTCTTTCTTTTGCGCAACTTCAGTCCACATCAAATCTGGTACACTAAAAAGATTTACCAAGACGTTTGATCCAATATTTAGGTTTTCTTTGCTAAAATGATAATGATACGTGTTTAAATTTTTTGGCGCCACTTCATATCAAATCCTGTGCACTGAAAAGATTTTCCAAGATAATGGAATTTCTTTGCTAAAATATATATTTAATTTCTTTTTTGGCAGCCTCATAGCAAATATATCGCACTGAAAATATTTTCCAAGATAATGGATCCAAATCTACTTAGTATTTCTTAACTAAAACTGTATGCTTCTGGGGATTAAAAGATACTTTCAGAATCGCAAACAAGGAAAATCAGATGAAGATAACTGTAATTCGTGCCGTAGGTAACATTAAAAACATAAGGCAGCTAAACTTGATGCGCGATTATAAAACTTTCAACCATTAATGATTAGTTAAAACCGTCGTCAGTTGCTAAAATCATTTATTGATGGTAAAAGCAAAACATTAAAATCATTAGATCTTTCGGGCTTTCTAGAAGCCCATCATCAGATGACCTAAAGACATAGCCTTGATGGAGGTGACATATACTGTATATAGTCAACGTCGTCAGTAACAGTTACGTGACATATGAGTGGGCACAGACAGCGCCACCGTGGACATAACATTTCGACAAAATAAATGAGGTGTCTTACGTACAATTAGATAGAATGGCATTTTAAGAAATGCAAATGTTACAAAAAAAATGAGAAACAAAATTGCAAGTGACGTCCGTCGTAATTATCCATTGGTTGTCGGAAAAGTCATGACGCATTTTAGCCATGTTTTGCAAAGGTTATTTATTGATAGAAAGAACAAAGATCAATCAATGATATAATGCCCATTTTCTTCGATAACCTTTTGCCATCTTTCCGTGAGCTGCAGAATGCCTCGTTCATAGAAGGACCTGTCCTTCGTGCTGAAAAACTGTACAAGGTACTGATTTACAGCCTCATCTGAATTGAACGTTATACTTCGCAAGGACTGTTGAAAAGGGCGAAACAAGTGGAAGTTTGACGGCGCAAGGTCAGGCGAGTGTGCTGGGTGTGGCAACACATCGTACCCAAGCTCCAATAATTTTTGGCGGGTGATCAAACTTGTGTGTGGTCTCGCGTTGTCGTGATGGAACACAACACTTTTACGATGAACGAGCTCTGGACGTTTCTGAATGATGGATTCCTTCAAACTGTCCGATTACCGACAGTACACATTCGAATTGATTGTTTGGTTCCGTGGTAGGAGCTCGAAAAACACGACACCTTTAAAATCCAAACACATTGAGACCAGAACCTTCCGCTGATGAATGTCTGCTTTGGATGTCGTTTGAGGCAAAGCAGCACGTCGGGACCAAGACCGTTTGCGCAGCACATTGTTGTACACAATCCACTTTTCGTCACCAGTTATTAGTCGCTTCAAAAAAGGATAGTTTTCCTCACGTTTAATGAGCATATCGCAGATGTTTATACGTGCTGTCAATTGAGTTTCTTTGAGTTCATGAGGAACCCACACATCGAGCTTGCTTACGTATCTCAGCTTCTTCAGGTGGTCGTGAACGCTTGAATGGTGGATATGCAATGTTTATGCAATCTCTCGTGTTGTGTAACGTGGGTTTGACTCGATCAATGCCCTGATTTGGTCGTCATCAACCTCGGTTGGCCTCCCGGACCGAGGAGCATCGTTGAGGCCAAAATCACCAGCCTGGAATTTCGCGAACCACCGCTGGCACTGAAGTTCTTGTAGAGCATTATCACCGTACACTTTACGCAACTTTTCACGAGATTGACACGCGTTCTTCCCTTTACGAAAATAAAACAGTAAAATATGGCGATAATGCACAGTTTGGTCTTCCATCTTCAA
Organism: Macrothele yani; assembly: GCA_039090855.1. NCBI lineage: Eukaryota > Metazoa > Arthropoda > Arachnida > Araneae > Macrothelidae > Macrothele > Macrothele yani. The sequence continues at coordinate 61,793,598 of CM076989.1, read as the reverse complement.
CTTGATGTCAAATCTCCGCAAATCAACCAAATCGCTCACTATTCCTTTTAGACTGCAGCTAGAACTGGCACCTGTCGAATGATATAGCGATAACAGAGCTGCGCACGACTCTAGTACTTTCAAAACCGCTCAACCACCATCGGGTGCCAAAATACGTAATGACTTTTCCGACAACCCACATATGCTGGCCATTGTAGAAATGAAAGGCCCGAATGCATAAAAGAATTAAAAGAATCGATGATCAAAGTCAAAATGAAACAATATCTTTGTTGAGTAGGTGAAGGTCAGTAAATCACAAACATTATAGGATATGGGATTTTATGCATATACCTTGTGAAGTCACTTATTTTCTCAGTATGAAGGTATGGAAGTATGGGTCACTTTTAACAATTTTCCTGTAAGAATCATGTACTTTACGATTACGGGTAAAAAAAAACTTATGGTTGGTTTATTAAAAGTAATTGTTTCCACGGGAGTGGGACGTAGGTTTTTTTGGTTGAAGGTTTAACGACCACCGTGAGCAACTCAATGGGCTGTAAGCAGTCGCCCGTCCCTAATTTAGGGTCAATGGTTCCATGGAAGGGAGAGAGCCAGTGCCGTAAGACAAACACAACATCCATGCCTCACCGGGATTCGAACCCGTACCCCGTTCGGACGAATGGTCAGAGGACATCGCTTAGACCACTGCGCCACTGGGGCGGCCTGGACGTAGGTTGGTGTGTTGTCACTGCAACAAAGATTTCCTTTGTTGAGGATAACCAAACTTTCAGTAAGCAATAAAGAAGATTTGGTAGTTGTGGTTATCAATATTGTTGCTTCGTCCCAGATGGGGAATGCATACCCTTGCTTCCTAAGCGTGCTAGTGAAGTCCTGTATAACACATTTTTAACGTCGTATTGGTGCTCCTTCAATCGTGAAAGTAAATTATGCTCTGTGGAGCCAATATATATGAGGTGGATCACAATGTTTATATTGGCTCCGCTCAGCGTAATTTACTTTCACGATTGAAGGAGCACCAATACGACGTTTAAAATGGGTTACTCAGGACTTCACTAACACGCTTAGTAAACAAGGGTATGCATTCCCCCATCTGGCACGAAGCAACTATATTGATAACCCCTACTACCAAATCTTCTTTATTGTTTACTGAAAGTTTAGTTATTCTCAGCAAAGGAAATCTTTCTTGCAATGACAACACACCAACCCACGTACCACTTCCGTGAAAACAACTGCTTTTCCCAAATCGACCATGAGTTTTGTTTTTACAGGGAATCGTAAAGGACATGATTCTTACAGGTAAATTGTTAAACGTGACCCATACTTTTCTGCCTTCATACTGGGAAAATAAGTGATTTTTCAAAGAATGTGCATAAAATCTCATATCATGTACTGTTTGTGTTTTACTGACCTTCATCTACTCAACAGGGATATTGTTTCATTTTGACTTCCATCAACGATTCTTTGTATTCTTCTATGCATTCAGGCCTTTCATTTCTACAATGGCTAGCACATATTATGGATAATCACGACGGACTTCACTTGTAATAGTGTTTCTCATTTTTTTTTGTATCATTTGCATTTCTTAAAATGTCACTCTAGCAAATTGTGTGAAAGACACCTTATTTATTTTGTCGAAATGTTATGTCCACGGTGGCGCTGTCTGTGCCCGCTAATATGCCACGTCACTGTTACTGACGACGTTGACTATATCAGTATACACTCAAGAGGAATTGAATTAGAGACAGCTGGCGTTATGCAAATGTGGCGCTGTGGGCGGCCCTGTAAACGGAAACGACATGACGTATGCAGCGATCCGACAATATAAGGAGTGATGCGACGGGAATCAGTAAGAGTCGGACGCTGTATGGGTAAGACGAAGGATCTAAGCGCATTTGATCGTGGGCAAATTGTCGGGGCCCGACGAATGGGTCACTCGATCTCGGAAGTCGTGCAGGCACTGGGACTTTCACGAGCCACTGTGTTACGGGTGCACCGTGAGTACATCAAATCCGGTAAAACCATCCCTGCAAGGGCCAACTGCTGTGGACAAAAGCGTGTGGCTGAGCGGGGTCATCGTCGGCTAGCTCGCATTGTAACAGAGGATAGACGGGCCACAGTGCAAGAAATCACTCGGCAATTAAACGCTGGTGCACAAAAACGTGTAAGCAGCCACACTATCCAGAAACCATCTCTTCGCTATGGGGTGCAGAAGCCATCGTCCCACGAGGGAACCGCTGCTGACCACACATCACAAGGTGCAAAGATTGGCATGGGCACGGGAACATCGCCACTGGATCCTACACATGTGGAAAAATGTTGCCTGGACTGATGAGTCGAGATTCACGTTGGTACATGAGGATGGCAGGATACGAGTACGGCGCAAACCGCATGAAGCGATGGATCCTTCTTGCTAGCAGGGTACTCTTCAAGCTGGTGGGTGGGGCATTCTCGTCTGGGGACTGTTTACGTGGACTTAAATGGGACCCCTGGTACGTGTGACATCGTCCCTCACAGGTCAACGTTACCGGGATGTCCTGGACGACCATTTGCTCCCGTTTGTGCGTCTACATCTCACTGGGGACCTCATTCTGCAACAAACAATGCACCGTGCCATCGCTCCCGAATTGTATGCGAATGGTAGGATGAACACTCCACCGATGTGACCTCGCTTTCTTGGCCAGCTAGGTCACCTAACCTGAATCCCATCGAGCACATCTGGGATGCCATCGAGAGAGATGTTCGAGGCTCTGACCCCCCTCCATCAAATCGTCGTGAACTGTGGGAGCTTGCTCAGGGGTCATGGATCCGTGTGGCATCCCAACGCTTCCGGTGCCTTGTCTGGTCCATACCGAGACGAATAGCCACCGTCATCAGGGCGAAAGGTGGTGCTACACGTTACTAGACAGGTATATCTAATTCAATTGCTCTTCAGTGTATGTCACCTCCATCAAGGCTATGTCTTTTTGCCATCTGATTATGGGCTTTTAGGAAGCCGGAAAGATCTAGTAATTTTAATGTTTTGCATTAATAAATGCTTTTAGCAACTGACGACGGCTTTAACTAGTCATTAGTGGTTGAAAGTTTTATAATCGTGCATCAAGTTTAGCTGCCTTGTGTTTTTAGTGTAAGGAAAATAAGGAAAGTCTCTAAATTTGACGTACTGATAAATGAAGAAAAATGCACGACTTTTAAACCTAACTTTAAAAGGTAAATACGGAGGACAGTAAAGTGATTACTTATGAGTTGCAATGAAATTATGTTAAAATCCGTCTCTGAAAATACAGTAGTTCTTGCCAGCTACGAATTTGCTACACGTGACTTGGAACATATGCAAAAAAATGTACCTAAATTAAATCAATGCCTCGAACATATATAAAGTGGAATTATAGATGTGTCACGCCCACTATGCTCGAGGATAAACAACAGATTTAAATTTTATTTAATGGGTAATGGTTGTAGGATTTAATTTTTGCATTTTTAATTTATTTTACTTTCCGTTTCCAGACTAAAATGCCTTCTGTTTCCAAAAATGCCCACGATGAACGTTTCAAATAATAAGCACTTAATATAAGAGGAAAAGGAGTATAAAAAACACACTGCCCTTACTGTTCATATCAGGTCACATTTCTGTGGATAGTGAATTAGGTTCACGCAAGAATCACGTCACAGACCAAAACATAAATATACTCGCACGGCTATGAAAAGACAATAGCACTACTGTTCAGGATAGATGTCTTAATCGATGGAGATAACTAATTTACAGCGGGGGTTGATTATAGGGTGTCAGCGGGGGTTGTTTATACGACGTTTAAGATTCAGTCGTAGTCTCTTTGCAAAAAGCAAAAGAGACTACGACTGAATCTACCAAGAAACGACCCGGAGAACCTTTGAAGCTAACGGAATGTGACAGGACCGCAAAGGACTGTCCATTTAGAAAACAAACCAACATTATTTGCAATCAAGCAAATCACTTATGGGACTTTTGCGATTGATATTAGCACCAGTACAGTGCGCACGACACTTCATGACATAGCTGTTCATGGCGATTAGAGTGGTGTAAGGAATATACTGTATATCTTGGTACACAGCCTACCAGGTCCTTTTTAGGTGTAGCGGATGCCCAGAGAAAGGTACCGGCGCTCTATCTAGACTTCGTGGGAAATTATGCACTACCAACGTTGTGGAAGTGCTTTGAGGAAGGTTCATATCGCTATCAAAACGACAACGCACCACGTCATACTGCTCGGGCTATTAAAGATTGGCTTGATGACATGGCTGCCGAAAAGTTGGACTGACCAACCCAGGTTCCTGATCTGAACCCAATAAAAAATCTCTGGCAGGAATCGAATAGTTGGATGCGTACAAGAGATCGCTCTACAAACGAAGCTGAACTGGTCTATATATATAAAGGTGAAGAGCGTTCCAGGAAGACAATAAATTTTGTGGGGAATGGAGGAATAGATGTCCGTTTTTATAACCGGGAGGCCAATAGCCGGAGGCCGTGGGCTTAATGTGCTCGTCGGAGGCACTAAGAATATTTAGATGAAGTTTAATATTCGTCACCACTTACGAGATCAAACCTGGGTCCTTTCCATCAGTAGTCACGAACGTTAACCACTAAACCATCGGTGGCTCTGAAACCTTCATTGCAAGCTGCTTATAAATACATCTCAAAGTGAGGATGGCACGAGGCTGATACGAAAGTGGCTACGTACGTGAGGGTGGTACGTGGCTGATTGCAATTGGACGTTCCAAACGATTTGCTATTTTACTGGGGTTTTTTTTTCGGTACTGCAGACATTTAGGAACCTTGGCCCAGTTACATTTCTGGAAGCATTATTTGTGCAATTTTTCTTTAATACACCCTCTCTTTCAGGGTTTTATCATCGCGGATGTAAATAAATAATCGGCTGTTCGAGGATACTGCACTTATAATAATTATAAAGGGATTGCGACAAGGTGACATGTTATCTGCGAAACTCTAGTACAACACCCTGTCCTTCAGCCATTGAACTGGGAAGATACAAAGGGATAAAGATTAATACAGATTGTTTAATTTACCTTCGTTTTGTAAGTGACAAAGTAATTTAGGCTAGTACCACTCAGAGGTACAATGTGTGATCCAGGAACTGACTGACAAAAGGAAAGAAGTGGATTTTGAAAATAGGCTTGCAGAAAACAAAATTGATGGACAAATCTTTTACAAAAACTGAAGATGTTGAAGTTGATGGAGCAAACCTAGAACTGAGCGATGCCTACATTTATCTTGGACGTATCACGTTTGAGCAACATAAAAGGAGACATATGCACGTATGCGTACAAAACTTAGTTGGAGAGTTTTTGAAAGAAAAAGTACACTTTTCAAGAACAATTTACCATTAGATCTTTAAAGAGAAGTATTTAATAAATGCATCCTTCCAGTTCTTACTTATGGATCAGAGACACGGACTTTAACTGATATTCAGTGACAGCAAGAGACTCAAAGCAGCGTGAAAGTATGCATGCTTGATATAACCAGGAAAGATTGGGAGAATAATACCGAAGCGTAGACGCGCAAGTGGCAACAGTCTGTACATATTTCCAGAACTTGCAACAGTTAGCCGACTGAAATTTCATACAGAGGTAGAGGAAAAGATATAGAAGAAGTTCACATGGGAGATAGGTAGGTGAAATTGTAAAACATGCTAGAGTGACTTGGAAAAGACAGGGTGAAGACAAAAATTTGGGACAAGACTTCACCCATGAGTGAATTGATAATGGATGATAATGATGCCACTGCATGGCTTAATTACCGAAACGTAAAAATTTCATATTTTCGCAGCTGTAAATTATACAGGGTGTTTCAATACTAGTTTGACTGTGTAAATTAATTACTACAGAAATGCTATTTATTGTAGGAAGATTAAACTGCGGTACAACGTACTTGAATTATTAGAAAAGCGAACACCATCAGGCACCGTGTTGTCGCATTCTCCAGACGGATGGCGTAGCGTCTGGTGTCGAGTCAACTCCACACGCACTTCGGCGCTGCAGCAGCTGCCACTCTTCAGTTGAGACAATGCTGACGATAGAACAAAGGGTTTTTCTCTTGCGCTCCTACTGGCTTACAGGATTGTTTAAGTCGTGTACGAAGCGTTTGAAGAAAAGTATGGTGATAGGGCACCTTCAAAACAGGCGATTCACGAAATTGTGAAACAGTTGGTGAACACGGGTACGTTGGTGCAGATTGGTACTGAAGGTCCACCAAAAATGTCAGCGAATACGGTGAGGGAAGTGCGGGCCCGGTTGGAGAAGTCAACGACGAAATCTCTACCGCATTTATCACAGGTGACGGGAATTTCAACGTCAACATGTTACCAGCGTCAAAGCAAGCCAAAATTCATCCCTATCACGTCACCCTGCAGCAGGAATTGCGTCCGCCTGATTTGAAAAAAAAATGGCGTTGTTACTGCCAATGGTTTAAAGGCTTCATTGAGGGTAATGAGCACATTTTGGACCTAACATGGTTTTCCGACGAGGTGTGGTTTCACCTTTAGGGCTATGTGAATTCCCAGAATACGCGCATTTGGGCTGCGCAGCATCCGTATGCCATCCACGAACAGCCCCTTCACCCTCAGAAAATTGTAGTATGGTGCGCGTTGTATGGTACACGCATACTAGGTCCGATTAACCTATTGGACGACCGTGATCTGTCTTTTGGTTATTTACAACAAGACGGGGCAACCTGTCACACTTCTGAAAAATCCATTCGCTTCATCAGCCCCTTCTTCGAGAACAGAAAATTTTCTAAAGGACTCTAGCCGCCTCGCTTCCCGGATCTGCCAACCCCGGACTATTTCCTTTGTTTAATGCTGAAGAACAGGGTGTACAGAAACAATCCACACACGTTGAACGAATGAAAGCGCAACATCTCCACAGAAATTGCCCTCATTACACCTGCTATATGTTTGCTTCACCTTTTGCCAGTATGAAAGTCGTGTCACCCTGCGGTTTGCAACAGAAAGGTGACCAATTCCAGCATTTTCTGTAATTACACTTATTCAGGTACAGTTTAATCTTCCTACAATAAATATTTGTGTAATGATTGAATTACCGGGTCAACCTAGTTAATTTTCCTACACAAATAGCATTTGTGTAATAATTCATTTATCGAGTCAGCGTAGTAGTGAAACACTATGCACAATCGCAATAGTTTGCTCTTGAAACCGTGACACTTGTGCAGACTGCGGTTACAGTTTTGTCACCGACAGTCCTTTTGTTATTAAAAGATCAATACATAATTTTCGCTCTTGAAACAGGGCATGTCCTGTTCTACCGGCCAAGCTGTACTACTCGTATGTGTTTATTGCTTTCACTATTGCAAAGAATAAATTCAAACATAATAGAATAAATGTTTGAATGGGCCTCATTTGGTGAGCCCAGTCCGGCCCACCTAAGCCCGTGCGTTTAAGGCCCGGCACACCTAAGCCCGTGCGCTTAAAGCCTGGCCCAACCCAGCGCGGTGACGTGCCATTTTGTATTATTTTGTCTTTCTATTGTGAAAATTAAATAATGAAATGAGATATTATAAAATACATTTATTTGAATGTAAACCTTAAATATTAACTAAACTTTGGCAATAAAAACGAAGAATACAATCTTTAAAGAGAGAAAAAAGAAGACTAAGCGCGTTCAAAATCTTCCTTTCTCTGAACTAGCAAGGGAGTACAAAAGTCAATCCCTACACAGAGTAGGATAGCAGAAACAATCTATGTCGTTCCACTCTCTCTCTCTCTCTGTCTCTCACTCACTCACACACACACTACCCAACTGCAGACACTCTCGGTCTCCCATTCTACACAACACACGCACTCACTCTGGGTCGAATCTGGGTCGAATCTTGACTAATATACAAGTGATGTGGTATCCTGTGTGATCAATATAATGGGATGATGATGCATTTGATACCACATCACTTAATTATATATTAATAATCAAGTGATGTGGTGTCCTGTGGGATCAAGTGATGTGGTATCCTGTGGGATCACTTTCGTGGATCCACCCGATCCTCTGGGTCGAATCTTGGGTTGACTCTTATTAATCTTATTGTCAACAAGCCCCAAAGTGGTATTTTACCATCCTAATACCTACAGATAAAAAGCACTGTGAGTGCTGCTCTTCGCTTCTGTGATAACGCCTATGTTAAGGAAGTAAGAAAAGCCAGCAAAACAGCTAAACAGACGAGGAAATCGGAAAAACGGTCTTTTTTTTATTTCTTTACCATTGCGATAAAAAAGATAGGTCGACTTCGCCGGGCCCAGCCGTAACTGTCTGAGAAAAAGTCCGGCCTCGTCCATTTCATTGTTCTTTAAACTAAAAAAGAAGCCCGATCTGGTCCGTTGCCCAGCACAGCTTGTGTAGACCTCTAACACGTTATACAAGTTACAAGGAAATAAAGTCGCCTTGGATTTTCTACGTACGTTTTTCAATGTCAAACGACCTCTAGCTGTTTTGTCATTTGTTCAAATGCTTAATGATTAAGTAAAGGTTGGCATAACCAACAATCTGCAAAACACGTAGACTCAGACTTCATAAAATTCAGGAGGTGGTTCTCACAACACAATATTTCGCTGCAGCAGAAATCAGAATACACAGTTTGCATCTTATTTATACCATCGCAGAGACTGGTATAATTCACACAGTGTTTAATGTTATATGTGCCAAGTATAATTTTGTGCTACTACAATTTTACAGATCGAATGTAAAATATTATAACTGTATGAAAAATAAATGAATACTATTTTAGTGTTAACCCTTTAAGCGGCCATGTACCTGAACGAAATGGTGCCCAAAACTTTCTGCGCTGCCCAAACAAAAATGCACACACACCGGCCGGATTTTACGAAAATTACTACAAAGGGATTCCTTTTCCCCGATTTTACCACCGACAAGAAACCTATCTCTGCTCCATGACCCAAGGCACGAACGAGAAAGCAGCTAGTCTCTCTGACACAGACATCATATCACTGGGCAGAAAGAGTCACTCAAACATCTTTCTTAGATTCTTCCCCATTGCAATAACCCTTTTTGCAGGTTCAGCCAGAAAGAATTAGGGTTAATCATCTCCTAAAATGACCACTTTGAATAACAAACTAAAGGAAATGCACAAATTCCCTCCTTCCAGCCACGTACGGCCCACTTCGTAGACAACGAAGTATAAAATCATTCGAGCTAATTTCTGCCCATTTTGCTTAACCCGAGTTAATTTATGCAGCCTGTTAAATTATTAAAAGTTAAATAAATATTTTGTTGTTCCTTAAAAACGTTTCGTTCTCATATAGTGTGTTGTGTTGATCGCTTTTGATATTTAAGCGGCTCTAATGTCTGCAAAAATATCTAGTTTTTTTCATTTGAACAAGTGTGTGTGAATCGTAAATGAAACATGTTTTATGACATAATAAAAAATGTGTTCTTAAAACGTGTGATTTATTTGAAACTTCAAAACAAATAAGTATTAGGCATATTCATTTGAACAATTTAATGTTTTCATTTTCGGCATTTGTATGTTATATAATTGGATTTGCTTAGAAAATCCCGCTTGCAAGAGTTTTAAGAGATAATGATTGCCATAATTTTATGAAAATGCCAAGAGATAAGGCAGTATGTTACACTCACCACAACAACGCTTTAATATTTATTTCTGAATTTAATATTTTGTACTTCTTACCGGCAGGACTTTTATCCAGTGTTCAGGTGGCATCCAAGTGCCGATTGCTTCTTTCAGGTTGCCGTGTCTATTAAGTTAATGAGAAGTAGCTTTCATTTGTGATATTAAGATATCGTTAGAAATTACGTCGTCGAATTAATGAAATGTTCCCCAGTTCTGGTGCTGAGTTTTACTGCAGTTCATCCAACGTACGTGGCTTTGGCTCAAAGGCCATCTACGATCCTTTGCTCCAGTTACAATGAATATTTCATGCGGAGAAGAAGTATTGAAACGGTACATTTCCTTCCTAATGAACCATAAAAACAACTCTTTGTATCTTTCGCACCCCCTCACCCGCCTTCTCTTTCTCTTTGGTAATTTCCTAACTTCGTCGAAAAGAAATCACGCTTAGAAAAAAAGGGGGACGATGGTATTTTCTTTAATTTGCATCTAACGCATTCCAAATTATCAATAAATAAAGTTATCGCACAACATAGGGCAAGAGATAATGAAGTCACGATGGACTACTACAGGTATAAAAACAGTGAGGTTTAATTAGTGATATAAAAGATGCTTCTGTTCAATGAGAAGGAAAGAAAGATGTAAAAAGAAACCAACTAACAGTCAGGTAAAAAAATCTCCCGGTTTTCAAAATAGTCTTTCAATGATCGCAACATGCCCATCTGCTTGATTCGCTTCAGTCTTTTTTACTTTTTTTTTCGATTTTTTTCGTTCCAGTAATTTCCCCATCCTCATTGAGAACTGTTTTTATTTTTGTTCCCCTTCTTCCAAGTATCAGTATCATTCAGAGAACAAATGCTCATTTGCAAATCTAATTGCCAATTACGCGCCTGATGACCTGGAGGGATGAAAGACACCTGAGTGCAGTTCCAAAAAATATCACTTAGCACTGCCATTAAGTGCCGGACGTTTCTTCCGGTGACTGAAAAAAAAAAGAAAAAAAAAAGATAAAGGGGGTTTTGAAGAAAGGAGGGCAACAAAAATTGAATCATCATGATGCCAATGGAGTCATGTGTGACACTGTTGTTAATTCAAGTGTTACAGTATGGAGAGATCCATCTATAGAGTTATGCAGTTCGATTCATTTTTCAGGTAGAGACTCGCTAAAAGACAAAACGAATTAAAGACTAAGTGAAAAATGAGGAGAAAAAACTCATTCGCAGATGTTGCCAATTTTTAATATCTGCAGTTATCTGCCATCAGATATTTAGTTTCTGCTCCACTAACATCAAATTGTTTTTCTTTCATTTATTAAAACAGAAAGTAAAGTACAATACGAAAAATTCCTAACCTGAATAAAACAAACGAAACTCCGTTGTTATCGAAGGCAAAAATTCCTGCTTTCTTTATTTTGTTTCAGAGAAAACCAAGGAGGAACGTATTTCGTTGATACCTTTCTTTTTCCTGTTAAAATTTTGCTTATAAAAACGCGACAAAATGAACGATAGAGAGAAGAAGAGTGATCTAACCCATTAAGATTAAGCTTTTATATAATTCGAATCTTAAATTTCATAGTAAAATTTTAAAAAGCATCCTCCGTTATTGATGTAGGCTGCTTTTTATAGTCAATTTACTGTAGTTTGATCAGATTTTTTGAAATTTTGTGTTTCAGGCTCTTGTCTAAGTAATCGTCTAAAGTGAAAATTTACAACACTAGATGCTATGCATATTAAGCTAGTTACATATGGTACCATCTGTTACAGGTTCAAAAGTTTGGTGAGATTAAATCTAAGGCAAACTGAAATCAAATATACACTGCTCTACCATTAATGTCAAGAAACCCCTATACGAGGGCATGTGAAAAGTTCTCAACCTAAACCACTTCCTCTAATTGTAGCATTATTTTGTCATTGCAGCTCGAAAAAGTTTTCGTTTATATTGTAAAGTGCCAATTTTCAGACTAATATCTCTTTTTTTAAAGATGTTTGACGTCCTGAACTGAATCATGTCAGTGCAAAGTGTTGAATTTTCGAATGTGGAACTCCGGGCTGTCATGGAATTTCTGTTCCTTCAGAAGAAAACTGCAAATGAAATATATGAGTGTATGACGCAAACATTGAGTGACAAGTGTCCTTCGTATTCCACTGTGAAGAAATGGTGTGCCAACTTTCAGCGTGGATTCTTTGAGACCGAAGATGCAACAAGATCTAGGAGGTCTTCAACAGAGACAACACCTGAAATTGTTGATCGCGTTCATGACGTGATTTTGTCAGATCGGTGAATCTTGACTAAAACAATAGCTGAGACACTGGAGATATCCAGGGAATCTGTTGAGTTCATAATTCATGAGCACTTGAATATGCAGAAGATGTCAGCGAAGTGGGAGCCGAAATGTTTGAACGCCGATGAGAAACGAAAACGAGTGGACACTTCAAATTGGTTTTGTAGCATTTTGAGCGACCTAGTGATAATGTTTTGCAGGGACTTGTCACTGTTGATCAAACGTGGTTACATCGCTATGATCCAGAGACGAAACGAACAGTCCCTGCAGTTGCCGGTTCTCCGTTTCCAAAGTAATTCAAGACTCAAATGTCTGCAGGAAAGGTCATGGCAACAGTTTATTGGGATTCGGAAGGCGTTTTACTGGCTAACTATCTCCCGAAGGGCGAAACAATAAATGTTCAATACTATTCCAACTTGCTGTGCCGTTTAAAAAGGAGGTGAAGGAAAATAGGCGTGGAAAAATGCGGAAAAGTGTTCTCTTTTTTACAGGACAATGCGCCGGCTCACAAAGCTGCAATACAATGGTTGTTTTGAGGGATCTGGAGTTTAAATGCATAGATCATCTACCCTACTCACCAGGCCTCGCCAGGCTTGCTCCCAAAACTTTAAAAATGTTTGAAAGAGAAGTATTTTTCGAATGATTCAGAGGTGATATCAGCAGTAGGACTTCAGTGATCAGACTTCAGAATTTTTTGGAAAGGTTAAAAAACTCCAGAAGCGCTTTGACAAGTGTGTTTAACTTCAGAGTGAATATGTGGAATACTCTTTAAGTTTATGCCTCTAGCCCATTTCCTTCTTGGTGAGGCCGAGGACTTATCAACATTCCCTCGTGTTGATAGTGAATTAGATGCTACGTAAACACCACATCACAGACCCAAATGCAAATATGCTTGTAGGGTTAGGATGCGACATTAGTATGACTGCGAATGCAAGATGCTATAATCGATAGTTAACTGATTTCCAGTAGGGATTGATAATAAAGGTTGATAGTAAGCAATCGTTTTGTACTTGTAATTTAAGTAGCGTTAAAGATCCCTAAGTCGACGGTCGGAGATGTGATATGCAAATGGAAACTAAATGGGACAGAATGTTCCAAGAAACTACCCGGTAAGCTTACTGTAGGTATTATACTTCACTGCCAAGAATCGATATAGCAGGGATTAATAGACCTCACTTTAAAATTTGGGTAGGTTGTGAACGCAAAGAAACCTCACACAGGAACTCCAGCTTTGGACACCTGGTCGCCGATGAACAGCCACACGGGGCATCATCTGCAGGTGGAGACAGATATCCGGGAGGATGCAAGTAAGAGAGGATCACACGAAGACTGGGAGACAAGTTCGACCCGAACAATTCCCTTTTCTCATAGAGACACCCTTGGTTACTCATAAAAACACAACAAACAAATTTATAAGCAAGATAGAGAGCACAATTCCAACATTTCAAAATTTCGCATTCTCAAAAAAGAGAAGAAGAATAGGTTAATCATACAACTATTAGAGGTTTTAGACAAAATGACGTCAACACCATGGTTATTGGGGTTAATATTATACGTGAAGGCTACCCGGAAAAAAACCGCCGCAATTATCTTTCGTGTATCTTTTCTTTGTAACAGTTTAGCACAAGGTGTGTTCAGTAGCGGTTCGTACGAGCAGTTAGTGAAATGAGTGAAATGGAACACACCAGCAGCTGTGTTCTTTTCGCGTGATGTTATCCGACGTGTCCTCATTTACATTATTCCCAACAGTAGATCCGGTTTACCTAAGGAGAACCTCCAAGAAACGTATAATTTGGAACTAGATGAAAGCCCGTCAATAATGACGGGGGAAAATAAAATTTATGATACAGAAATCATTGACATTTATTTATTGAGTTTTTGAGTCCCACGTCAATAGATGGCGACGTTGGCTCACAGCTTTCTGAGAATTTCCCGATCAGTCGGTTATGGAATTTGATGCGTCGGGCTGTCTGTTTGTTATGTGTTTTGTAAAACCTTTAGTCCCTATTTCGTCAACACTTTCTTGAACACAACATTTTTCGTATACACTGACTGTGAACCCTGTATCAATTTCCCCTCTTCTTTTCCGTGAACTATATTTATCTTGACGTCATCAGATCGTCGTACTCTTGACGTTGCCACATACGGATGGCTAAACACCGGTTCAGGTAGTGAACCAAAATTCTTGATGCAGAGTTTTTTGTAGCCGTGGCGCAGAGGTCTAAGCGATGGCCTCTGATCATTCGTCCGAAAGGGGACTGAGTTCGAATCCCCGTGAGGCATGGATATTGTGTTTGTCTTGCGGCACTGGCTCTCTCCCTTCCCTAGAACCAGTGACCCTAAATTAGAGAGGGCGACTGCTTATAACCCATTGAGTTGTTCACGGTGGTCGTTAAATCTCCAGAAAAAAAAAAGTTTTCGTATCTCAAGAGTTGACCGTGTGACGTAACGCATCTCTAACGTCATGTGAGAATGATTTGGATTAGATGACATCACACCAGCAGCTGTGTTCCTTGTTGCTATGGCAACAAAACAAAGTGATATATGAGTGAACTGCGCGTGTAGATTATGACGTCACCTACACGAAAACACAATTGTTTCTCGGTTGTTGCTATGACGACTTAAAAACTGGCACGGAGGAGGAAGGCTCTAGCAAATTATTATTAGAGATATCTGGTTAAAACTGTCAAACATGGGGCGGATCCATTATAATTTGGGCGGCAACATTTTGGTATTCGGTTGGCTCCATCATTACCCTACATAGTCGAGTAACTGCCAGCGAGTACTTGGACATTCTAGATGATCAGGTGCATCCCGTGGCCCATAATTGTTTCTCCACAATGATGCCACTTTTCAAGATAATAATAATGCACTCATACGCACAGCCAGAGCAGTTCAGTCCAGGTTTGAGGAGCACCAAGATGAATTGCAACATGCGTCCTGGCAGCCCAATCACTTGACTTGAATATCATCGAAATACTTTGGGCAGTTTTGGAGAACAGAGTGAGAAGGAGATTCCCTCACCCATCATCTCTGAATCAACTGGCTGATGTCCTGATCGAAGAAAGGTACACTGAGACTATTCAAAGGCGTATAAAACTATTCCAAGAAGGTTGCATGCTGTATTAAAGGAAAATGGTGGTCCAAGACGTTATTAATAAACACATATCGACTATTTCCCAGGTATTGATATTATTTTGCCAACCCCTGTTTATGTACCGTTAATTATAACAAAATTTTATAAATACTAATACTGCAATAAAAATTTATAACAATGCATCATTACGTCTATACCAAGAAAATAGGTTCAAATCAGCAAACTATGAAATTTGAAAAGAAACTTGAACAAATATGCCCGTAACAGAACACTTTAACTAATACTTTAACTGTTTATGAATTAGTCAAACTGGAAAAAAAGAATTGCATTAACAGTTATCGAACTACCCGGTAAGTCTTCGAAGCTAATAGAACGAGACAGGACTTCCCACTCAGAACGCAAAAGTAACATTGTCTTCAATCACACAGTCCCTATATGAATCTGTTAGAAATGATGTTAGCACAAGTACAGTGCTCTGTACCACATGGGTTACGACCGTCTACCAAATATCTACAAGCCGCTAATCATTTCGACTAATACCATACGCCGATTATCTCAGTATTAGGAACGTCCATCTTGGAGTGTAGACCAATGGAAAACTGTGCTTGGAGAGTGGTCGACCGTATACCGTGACACGTGTGTGTCTCACAAGGGATTTACTTCGATAAGCTAAAGATAGAAGTTTCACATCGATCTAGTCCTCACAAGGAAACAGACATGTGGTTGTTCCTGATTGCAAAATCAAAGTATGTTGTTTAAATAGAGGATCATAAGATATGTTTATATCCAAACTTTGAGCTGCTATGGACAACAGGGGGAGCCACTAGAGCCTTGCTCATGAGCATTATATTATGTAATGTATTACGAATGTTATATCAGAACTTCCTACAATTATTTTCTATAAAAACAAGTATAAGAAGTCCCTATAAAACTATGGTTAGATTCATAACGGGCAGTGTGTTGGTAATACCAGACATGAACTTTTGGCACAGAGACCACTTTCTCCGTCTGCAGTCTTTTGTTCACTATCAGTTTTCGGCTCCTCGATTTCAAAACCTAATCAGCTTTGCATTTTATAAGTGTGGTTATGACACTGCTCGTCCTGGATACTTTCAAACACCTTTCCAGAATTGTTTTGAATCGTGCCTAATTGAGGAATGTGGTAGAGAAGATTGCAAGGTAACAGCATTCATAAAATGTGCTCACTGTGAGAATTACTTTTGTTTGGACCATTCCATAATTAAAGATCTTCATATTTTTTGTCGTACATGAAAGGTGACTACAATGTATATATATATTTTTTGTCGTACATGAAAGGTGACTACAATGTACATGTGTGACTACACTCTATACTGTATATCCATTCATGAATACTTTGTAATGTACACCAATTGCTTAAAACAACAAAAGCAATTACCATACCAAGAGTAATAGAGTTTCCATGAATAATGTCTCTGCCAGTGTCCTTTGATATCTTATAATTTCGTCGTTTATATTCCATAGCTCCTAAAAGTTTGTCATTATCCATTACCCCTTCAGTACTGTCGAATGATATAACAAGCACTGTGCATCTAGTGACAACGGTCCGGACCGTTCCCTTGTCAGACACCTGCTCAACGAGATATTAATGCGTCGTGCATACAGCGAAGAGCCAAACATTATGCCATCACGTCTTTATGCAAATCGAATCAATTGCAGGTAAACAGTTGTGCGATTGAAAGTCATGAAACGGAATAAATAAGATTTGATGCTGAGCTACGTCCATCAGTGTTATTTTTAATTAATAACAAGGAACTATGCACGAACTGTACTCAAAATAGTACAATTGTACTAGTGATCCGAATTTTTTGGCGTGGAATAAAAATCAGTTTGCTGCCTATCATCCTTGAAAATGCCATCTTGTTGATGTACGTAAGCTTGGAGACTTTGATTTCTATTCTACGCTAAGAAATTGGGATCCCTAGTACAGTTGTGCTATCTGGAGTGTTATTATTTGTCATTCAGGTGGGAAAGGCATCAAACGTAAGCGAGTTTGGCAAGAACCAAGCGTTGTAAGGTGCTCACGATCAGCTGTGGTAGTACCTCCAGAAAGCTGACTGTGGAAGGAAAAACCACGGACCGCGGGCAAGGTGTGGGCTAACCACGGCTCAGCGATGCTAGAGCTGAGAAGAGACTATCCCATATGGTACGAGCAAACAGAACAGATACTGTGGGGCAACTCAGTAGTATTGTTAATGATAGTGACGGAGTAATGTTTCACAACACACAGTACATCGAACCCTGATGAAAAAGGGGCTGCGTAGCCCCAGGCCTTTCCGAGTGCTCATGCTAACCTCGGTTGACCGTCTAAAGCGCCTACTATAGGCATGCAAACATCGAAAGTGGATCTTGAATGATTGGATGGTCGTCTGGCCCAATGAATCACGTTTCTTTTTGCCTCATATGGACGGTCGGGTACGTGTGCGTCGATTACCTGGGGAAGTGTTGGCACAATGATGCACCGTGAGACTAAAACACTCCGGTGGAGGAAGTGTAATGCTTTGAAAAATATTCTGCTGGAAAACCCTGGGTCCAGTTATTCATGAGCAGGAAACTATGACGTCTACCACCTACTTAAACATCACTGCAAACCAGGTACATCCTTTAATGTCAACGATATTTCCCTGTAATGCTGCCTTGTTTCATAGGATAATGGGCCTTGCCACACTCCCGGAATTGTTCGAGAATGCTTCGCGGAACATGAGGAAGATTTTCAGGTTTTACCCTGGCCTCCAGATTTCTCAGACATCAATCTAATCGTGCATCTGTGGTTTGCATCTTCTGGTAAGGTTGATACCGGATACCACCATACACCTTCAGAAGTCTTGTAATGTCAATGTCTCGCAGGGTAAGAGCTGTTTTGGCGAGTAATATGCAGGTGGTCATAATGTTTCTGCTCTTCGGTGTGTATTTCTCTCTATGAAACTGTTTATCAGTTCGTCCAATTTATCCCTAGCTATCACTCCACTAGTCTGTCAATATAAACAAATTCATATACGTGAACGCATTTCTGAGTACATGTATACGTGGACTTCCTTTTCAATATTGAGATTTTGGTTACGCTTTTTGGGCTTCTCACGCAAGCAGTTTCAAAGAGAAGAAAGGTGTTATATACTAACTTTTTAAACTATTATTCCACTGAATTTTTAAAATGTTCGACATAAAATGCAAATAAAAAGTTACTACACATAGGAAGAAAATTCAGTTTTCAGAAAATGCATGAAGAATTATTCTTAAGGCAAAAACTGACGGTGCATAGCTGATAACCCTCTTTGCTTCTACATTAGGGCTTCAGCACAGAAAGGGAACATAATATTAAAAACCAAGATATATTTCGGAGATTTACTGCAGTGATGTTAATATAACCACGAATTTATTTGCAGAAGTTGAAGAATGTTGAAAAGAAAAGATCACTGGGTCTATCTTTGATCGCAGGGTCAAGTCTTTGCATTTACATCATACGGTGATGAGCCGTAGTTAAACATTCTTTAAAACTACATTCACCCCTTTAATCCACACGCGCATCCATCAACTTCGGCAGCAGAGCTGCACAGTGTCACGTGAACTTCCCATCCCTAGCCATTGAAAACCGATCGAAAAAAAAATAGGAGAAACTGTACTTCTGAGCTTCGGTGGGAAAAATGTATTGAACCCATATAAAAAACTGAAAAGCAGAGATCGAAAGGGAAGGGTGGGTATGAACGGGGCTATAACTGCACTGCCTCAAGTTGGTTGCCCTCGTTAAGGTGCCAATTTGGGGGAGGAGGCCACCAAGAAAAGAATGGAAGTTCGATTCTGTGATCAATGGCTCTCAGAAGCGATATCAATACACCCTGATAAGAAAAGGGAGGGGAGATGAAATGGATTGAATGTATGTGTACGTGGGCAGCGAAGAAGAAGGAGTGGCTTTCTTCCATCTCTCAGGGAAAGGTAGAACTGCACCTATGCAGTAGAAGGCCGATAGCAGAGGTTTTAAGCTGTGTCGGAATTTCAACGCGCATTCCTCTTCAAAAGGAGGCGTATATGCCTTCGTTTCATTTTTTTTTCTGTAGGTATCCCTCAACGCCGTTTAATGGCATCGATGTAAAAATCAATTTTTTTAATAATACACTCACTGTGATTCAGATAGAGTGAAAGAAAAGCCCAATAATAGCAAGTAAAGAAACGCTTTAATCAAAAATCAATGGAAGCCATGTACTTGAGTCGTACCCTCCCTGCGTTGCTTCCCGACATCCAGCAATCTTAGACCTCCGACGCAAACTGATTTGACTACTTGTTTTTCGATTTCTTCTTAGCTTTAAAGCGATTGTGTGCTTAGAAACGGGTCCAAAGATGAATATTGCGCGTCCACAACGACAAGGGACGGATGCTAATTTCCTACAAGCCGAGGAGTCAAATTATTGAATCGTTAATTAGGATATCGACTCCAGTGGCCGCCTAGGAGCTTCATTTTTCAGCGATCTGCAACTTTTACTTTTGCCAGACGCTCTGGAATCTGTTTGAGAGTCGTATATTTTCATCTACGTAATAACACGTCGCAGCTGTCATTAGCAGAAAGAAATGAACTTCAGTATTTTAAGACCTCGGATTCGGGGAAACAGTTATGTACGGCTTGAATGGAGAATTTATTGCTAGAAAAGTGGTTTAAAAATAACGACAAAATTTCATAGACGTTTCACACTGATTACTACAGCGTGGAATGCTATTTCTGATAATTATGATTTATTTGAAGTCAATTATTTTTTTCCTTTCAGACTCATCTTACCTCCGGAAAACGCATTTTTTCTTCAGTAAGCAATACATTATCTCTTCTGTGCAGTAACAAATGTGTAACAGTATTCCGTGGCAGAAGTTGCTTGGGAATACCTACTGCAGTTTTCAAAGGAGTTCTAAATAAATTGCAAAGGCATATCGGTTTAAATCTACAGTTCACATTGTGTACAATACCAGCATAGCTGCCCCTGTGCAAACATTCTTTAAAGTTATAAATAATAGTTTTAAAAAATATTGAAATGTTCTTCAAACTGTTTCAAGTTGTAAATGATACTTTGTTGTGTTTTAGTGTTTCACACTTAGCAGAAGAAAAATGAAAATTTTTGCATTAACAAGTTCACTTACAAACAAGTCGTAAACGAAGCTCTCATTTCTCAATCCATTAGCTGTTCACCACAAGGGGTTGTAATTATAGATAATTCACATATTACACATAAATTGTAACACTCTTGTATGGCGACATAGTTAACGTCAAACTCACTTAATTATACAACTGCTTTTAAAGGCACATAACATTAGCCTATCTCACTGATTTTTCTGTTATTCCGCACACCTCATCCCCTCTGGATGAATGAGGTTGTCGAGGATTTATCTGTAGCTCTTTGGATTTTTCTGTGTTTTTTATTCCTGTTTTCTACTCTCTCTACGAAACGAATTCTCCGCACCGTGATCTAAATTTGTTCGCATTCCAACATGATACTCCTTAGTCATATTCTTTTCTCTTCTTTAAACTGGCGTTTAAATAACCACATCGTCTTTACTAAAACGTAGAGTACGTGAAATTTTCAAAACAGACTGTTCCGCTTTATTCATTTTTAAGCGTTTCTCCTTAGACCAGCACTCGAATCGTAAATAAAGCCAATAAAAATCAGCTGACCTGCCCACACACAAAATCCACGTGCTTTTGGTCTACTGAGAAACCTACTAATTTTTATTGATTTCAGAGCAGTATGGTGTAAAATCCTTTAATTTTTCAAAGCATTATGTGAAATTTGGTGATGAGTGCTGAATCAAACTTCTAAAACATAAACAACACCGGAAGAATTATCCCATGATTTTCATCTCTGCTTCTAAAGACATGAGCAAATAAGTTTGTTGAAAAGCACGGGTGAGGAACACGACCATTGAAATTCTTCATCGTGTTATGTCCACGAAACAACATAACACGTTATGATCATAGAAAACTTACTTTTCACTTGCTATTCCTTTTTTTAACTCATTATTTTTAAAATACTGTAACGTATATCTCTGATTTATTCTTCCCTTTCTGAGTTTCTGCTTTTTCGCAGTCAGATTATCATTCTAAACGGCACGCCACTTCTCAGAATTTCCGTATACTTTTTGGCAACAGCTGACAGTGAGTCGGAGCTAAATGAAAAGCAACGTGTAGTGTAAAGAAGGGTGTGGTGGCAGTACGACGAAAAATAATTTACTGATTGTACTTTAATTAACACTATCTTGGATTGGTGGATAGTGTGTAAGTACAATCATTTTGCTTTTGTAGATTGACAAAAGCAAAATGATTATTCTTTAACACGCTATCAATGATACTGAAATTGTGAATAAATCAGTGAACTCCTGTAAGGTGCTCAAAGTGGAATTATGACAACAAGTGTTATTCAACAACCAGGGAGTTCATAAGCCAGTCGTTTTATGTTCTATTTCTTGATATATCGATCCTGAGGCTATTAGTCGTCGTGTAAGCCTGAAGTTAAAGCATTTGGAATATTTCAACAAACTAACCTAAACGTTGTGAAAGCAATCAAACATTGTAATGAGTTTGTCAATTTTTGTTTTGTTTCTGATTGCTTCTTTCTGATTATATTCATCATGGATTTAACGAGAATTTTTATTATGTTCATTTCGGCAATTTCCATTTCGCAGAGGAGAATCGGTGATTGGCAAAAGCAAAATGGACGCACCTGGTCTCAAATACAATCTTAGTATAGATCGAAAACAGTAGGCAGACCTAATGTGAGAGGACATTAGGAAAAATTAAGACGCTGCTTTTCTTTTTAAATATCTGAAGGCAAATAAAAATCCAGAATGAGAAATTTTTGTACTAGGCACTGTTGAATACCGCTGGGGAAAGTGTAGTTATTCATCATGCGAACTGTCTGCCTGCGTCGCTAAGGGCAGATAACTAAACTGCTGCATTAAGTTTGAGAAATTGCGTTGCCTGGGCGTAAGCCCCTCGTGGAAAACTCAAGAATCCCGAAAGGAAACAGGATGGTCGGAATTACGATAATGCACCCTGGGGTCTTCGATAATTGAAGAGCTATGTTCATCCGAGATTATGAAACCTCAACAGGTTGCCACGTATGAAAGTAATATTTCATTTAGCGAAGGTTTCCAGAGCTCCTGGATAATGAGGAATTAGCAAAATTCTTCGAGATCCCTGTGAGGAATAAAATGTGCCAGCACGCATGACCTGGGATGATCGTAATAAGGATAACTGACACGTGGTATCGGAAAGTAGGGCATTTTAATTTTACGGTAAATAGGTTGAGCGATTAGAAAGAATTTGAATCTGCGTCTCTTCATTAAGAACACTCCACTGATCATCAAAGTAGACAGCATTCTGGAATGTACACAACACTCTCAAAATTAATCGAATATGAAAAGGGTAAAAGGTACGTCTTCACTTCGTTAATAAAACAGATGATACTACTCCCTAACACTGGGATGAGCTATTATGCTTGTTAATAAATCATGAGATTAGTCAGTATTATTGCTCAAACATTTGACGCAAAAGGAAAAAGAAATAGAAAACACCGAAAGCACCTTCCCCGGAACCGAGTGGTTAGAGGTGTAAATTTCTGATTACTCGTCTGAGCTGGGCACCAGTTCGATACTCTTCAGTAGGTCTGAAATAATTTTGATTGCCGAGGAGCTGAGTAGTATTTTGATTCAGTGAGATAAAGCCTGCATCAGCTGCAGCCACCACTGCAGTGTTGAGGTGTTTTTCCTTAAGAAGTATTGTTTGAATTGTTTCCGGTAAGGATCTAAAATTCTAACACTAACAGTCTTTTCCTTCCTGCACAAATTATTTTTACGGGTCTTTCAGCTAATGAATTTTAGTGATGCATCTGAATCTCTTTAAAATTCTTCTCGTGAGTTGTTCAAGTGGCCGTGAATCAGCATTGGTCTATTTAAAGATCCAACAAAAAAGTATGCTAATATATGTACAGCTCTAGATTATAGCAAAAATTTATTGCTGGAGTGTAATTTAGTATATAGAATATTTTTAAAGTGACTGGCGCATTATTATATTTATTGTGTTACACTTTTAGAATGTTTCGAAGATCTGCAATGATTTGCATATCATCTCACGCCTGGTTAAAGTAAGAAACAAAAAAAAAATTCGGAGATTTGAATAATGAGAATAGAAAAAATATACAAGTTGGAATGATTTACATTAAAGAGTGATCATATATTCCTTCATTGACAGATCAAACAAAATGGCTTTTGAAGGCGAGTTGAGGTAAACAAATTTTAGGACTGTTACTAGTCATGCATGATTAGATAGACACGAGGGTAATAACCGAGTGTATGAAGGAATGGGAATGTTTTTTTCCTTTATTTTTTTTTTTATTTTAACGGTCTATCAGCAAACAGCCTTTCTGAAGAGGAAATTTGAAACTTTATTCCAGATTGAGAGCGAGAGAGAGAGGTCACAATCACAGTGGCCATAAACACTATGCTTTAAATCAGCTGTGCATAAACTTTGCTTACTAATAATCTCCATGAATTTTGTTGTTGGGCGAAAATCCATACATGTGCGTAAAAAGACTTTATTTTTTTTTAATTTGAGGTATTCCACTTGTAAATGCATTTGCAAACATGCAAATGAAGAATAAATATTTAAAGTGTTTTAAATAACTCACTATCGGCAAATGGAAATATAGAGTCTTCCTGTATACTTCATCACTGCACTGTATGTGGCCCACGTTGGAGCAGAGATGTAATTCTAAACAAAGTGGCGCAGTGATCAAAGCGATGGCTTCGATCATTCGTCCAAAAGGGGTGCGGGTTCGAAACCCGGTGAGGCATGGATGTTGTGTGTGCCATACGGCACTGGATCTAATTTAGGGCTACTGGAACTAATTTAGGGCTACTGGAACCAGTAGCCCTAAATTAGGGACGGGCGACTGCTTATAGCCCATTGAGTTGCTCACGGCGGTCGTTAAACCTCCAATCAAAAAAAATTCTAAATAAAAAAATGCCTTGGCGCTGAACAGATTAGGAACTCAAGACGGGGAGTTATACCCTCGAAAATTTTTCAAAAGCCTTTTTAAATCTGATTTAATTTAATTATTTATTAGTTTTTTTTAAATTTTCAGTACTAATTACTTTTATCAATTTATGTTAAAATTACACAATTTGAGCAGTTTTAAGTAAAAAGAAGAATATTACGTGGTATCCATATTCTAAGGATACTAAATTCTTATTTGAACTCCTCTCTGGCGTTCTGCAGGATTCCAAACATTCATTATGAATAATGCATATTAGTAACATTGAACAAATGCAACTAACATCAACTCAGTGCGACGAATCGAATGCCCAGTTTTTCAAAGATTATGAGGTGGATGCACGATATGTCTTTTTTGTTGCTTATAAGGAAGCAGAGGTCAGTGAGCTCAGTGATAACTTTCATTAGAGCCGATATCAAGCAGTTTAGTAGAAATGCCTTTCCCTACTGTTGTTTTCTTTCAGGGTAGAGAAATCTTAACCCCACGGAATATCCACCATATGTAACTTTGTTTTAACTATCGTCAAGAAAAAAGAGTTCTCATTGACTTTGTACTCTCGAAACTTTAGGATCCGTAATGTACCAATAATCAGATTGTATAGTTTCATTCATACAGTGTTTGTTTTTTCTTTATCACCATGAGCAACTCGTAGAGCTATAAGGAGTCATCCGTTCCTAATTTCGCGTAAGTGGTTTCGGGTAAAGGACAGATCCTGCACAATTGGACAAGCGCATCAGTCGTACCTTTTCCTGCACTCGAGCCAGGGCCCGACTGGAACAAAGAATCAGAGGTCAACTCCTCAGACCACTCGACCACAGAGGCTAGCATCTATGTAATATGGTTAAGATAGGAGTATGTTTGCATAAAGGACACAAATTTATCTATTTTTGCGTATACGTTCATCTAAAAAATATCCTTTGCCCAAATTCTGTTATCATCTAACCACCAAAATTGTTTTTGCGCAGCTAATCCTGAAAAAAAGTGACTTAATTCCACTATAAGCCCCTTCTATACCACTGCGCTGGAGGAACAACAGAGTGCTAGGAGATTTAGTTGCTAACATGTACGACCTACATGCACCCATGAAGTTCGTGCATGTTAGCAATTATATGCTGATGGCTTTTCTGTTAAATTCCTCCCCGAAGAAAAACCTCACTTCGTTGGAAGTGGCCGCGCGATGATAATCGTCAAATGGTGTAATTAAACTGAGATAATGAAAAAGCCACAATACTATGGATTCCCACTAGAGTGGACTCCGACACGGCGATAGCACTTGGAACAACGCAATAACTTTCCAGTTATGTAAGTAAGACTGCTATGGAGATATTGAGCAGATACTATAAAGGAAGAATACTGAGAAAAATGTCTTTGGGAAATCACTTTTAATAAATAAAATAATTCCAATGGGGATGAACAAAGCATGCAAAGGTTAACATGAAATCCGCGATTTTAGCTGAATCAGAAGTGCAAAAAAACAACAACACGTAAGACTTAGAATGCATACTTATTCTTATGGTGATCACACAATGACTTCTAACTACCTCCTTCTACGACCGCTTACCATCAGGGCAGAAAATGAAGAACACGCAGGTCTCCCTCAACCAGTGACAAGGCACTTGTAGTTGATATCAAAGACCTTTAAAATACAAACACTGGAAACCCGTAAGTTAACCGGGCGACATTTGAAATCCAG
This sequence comes from Macrothele yani, assembly GCA_039090855.1. NCBI lineage: Eukaryota > Metazoa > Arthropoda > Arachnida > Araneae > Macrothelidae > Macrothele > Macrothele yani. The sequence goes on along the minus strand of CM076989.1, from coordinate 61,767,816 downwards.
CGTTGTACGGAAAGAATCTGTCACATCTCGTTCTTTACTATAAGCGTTCATGTGTTTGTATTAATTACATCCATTTTTTTTATGTATAACCAGTAAGATTTTTTTTTGTTTTTATAAGTAGTGTGTATATATTGTAAAGTATTTCAGAAAATTATATAGCTAAATTTAATGAGATAAACAGATTTTTAAAACGGTTATATCTTGTGCAGCGTACGGATGTACCAATAAACAAACAAGTGCCCATCAGACACTTTCATTTCGTATATTTCTTCATAATAATTGTGATATTTTATTATTTTGGGGAAGTTGGTAAATGATCTAAGACGTGCTAACTGGAAACGAAGCTAAGCCAAGCCAAAATCTGACGATTGCCATTTAGCAAAGGTATCACACACCTTTGCGGTCTCACTATACCGGTATCCCCTGTCTGGAAGTAGAAAAGAGAAGTGCGACGACCAAGTTGGCCCAAGAAAAAAAGGGTGAGAACAAAAAACAAGTTAGTAAAATCATGCAATGCATTGATTATGATACGCTTTCCAATGTACTAGAAATCATTACTCAAGCTATTACTCAAGTTATGAGGAAAATGGCTGTGGAATAAATCTCACCGCTGTGCCCTGACCTTTGATCCATTTGGATGATATTCAACAGAACTGGTTCAGTATATCTCCGAAATAATATGATAAAGTTTTGTCGCAATCGAAGCAATTTTACATAAGTTATGATGCATAAGCGCTATGGAATAGATCTCGCTCCTCTGTCCTAACCTTTCACCCCATTTCGCCCATTTTCAATAGGATTCGTCCCCAGACAGGTCCCTACAACATACCAACATTTCATCCAAATCGAAGCATTTTTACATAAGTTATGACTCATAATGGCGATGAAAGTGATTCCGCTCCTATGTCCCGACCTTTGACCTCCATTTCGCCAATTTTCAACAGAATTTGACCCCATGTGGTCTTCTAGCACATACTAAAATTTAATCGAAATTGAACCATTTTTACGTTAGTTATGACGCATAAGAGCAGTGGAATGGATCCCGCTCTTTTGTACTGACCTTTGACCCCATTTCGTTCACTTCCAATAGGGTTTCTTCCCAGGTGTTCCCTTACCACATACTAAAATTTCATCGAAGTCGAACGATTTTTAAGCAAGTTATCGTGCGGACGAACATACGCACACAACGCGTCGTGACGTAATGAGGCAGATGGGAATCGCGACCATCTGCTAGCAAGGTGTGACGTCATAAAACTTTAATAGGATCCACAAACAACGCGAGACGTAATGAGATAGATGGCATGACCGCGCGCCAACATCTAATGCCGCGACGCCATGACACGACACTTCAAACTTGGTAATTCGGGGTGGTTATTTAACCCACTAAACACATTTTCTTAAAGTCGAGATCAAGCTAAATCGATTTCTAGTACCAGAAAATGGTAGGTTAACGACTTTCATCAAAATCCTTAGAGCCGTTTTCAAAATAAAATTTACATACATACAAGAATTGCTCCTTTAAGGTGAATGTCAAGTAATTTTGCTTCCTGTACTTCGAATGGAAAAACTTCTGTACGCATTTTCTTCCCAATTAATGCGTTCCCATGGATGAAAATTTGAACATCGATTAATATATCTTCATTTTATAACTTGGAATACTTAATATTTTCTAAATCATAACCATAATTATGCAATCCAACATTTGTTTGTCTACTGACGTCATGAAAATACAGGTCGCGCCATCTTTTTTCTGGACAATTAATGCATTCACAAGGATGAAAATTTGAACATCAATTAAAATAGCTTAATTTTATAACTTGGAATACTTAATATTTTCTAAAACATAACCATAATTATGCAATCCAACATTTGTTTGTCTACTGACGTCATCAAAGTACAGGTCGCGCCATCTTTTTCCTGGTTTCAACACCACCAAAGGAAAAGTTATTGATTTTTAATATAATTATGGTTATGTTTTAGAAAATATTAAGTTTTCCAAGTTATAATATGAAGTTATTTTAATCGATGTTAAAATGTTCATCCTTGGGAACACATTAATTGTGAAGGAAATGTGTACAAAAGTTTTTCCATTGGAAGTATAGGAAGCAAAATTACTTGACGTCCACCTTAATAATATGGGATAAGGGCGATGGAATGGATCGCAATCCTATGTCCTGACCTTTGACCACATTTCGTCCATTTTCAATTGGGTTCGTCCCCTGGCGGTCTCCTAATACATAGTGAAATTTCTTTGAAATCGAACCATATTTACGCAAGTTATGACGCATGAGGCCAATGGAATGCATCCCGCTCCTACGTCGTGACCTTTGACCCAATTTGTCCCATTTTCAAAAGGTTCGTCCCCAGTGGTCCCCTACCACATAGTAAACTTTCATTGAAATCGAACCATATTTAGGCAAGTTATGACGCATAAGGGCAATGGAATGATTCCGCTCCTACGTCGTGACCTTTGACCCCATTTGTCCCATTTTCAATAGGGTTCGTCCCCAAGTGGTCCCCTACCACATACTAACATTTCATCGAAATCGAACGATTTTTACGCCAGTTATCGTGCGGACGGACGGACGGAAAAAGCTGGAGCATATACGCTTCTTCAACCTACGGTTGGAAAGCGTAAAAAAGGAAACAAATGCATATTTTCACCCGGATTTAAGTGCTAGTCACAGCAATGTTGTCGTGACTTGAAGTTCCAATTTAGGCTTCTCACGTTCTTTTCTAATCTTTCTCTGGAAATAATAGGTGTCTTAGTATTTTAAGTGCAGGACAGTTAGCTAGTAACCTTTTGCACTTACTTTATCGCTAAATATTAAGTTGAGGGATTCAATTTTTACTAGAACCTTGTCTCATTTACCGTGACTAGCAGTTTCAATCTAGGCTTCTCACCTACTTTTCTAATCTTTGCCTTAAAATAATAGAGGTGTTTTAGTATCTTAAGTGCATGATAGCTAGCTAGTGACGTTTTGCACTTATTTGATCTCAAAATATTAAATTGAGGAACTTAGGTTTTACTATACCCTTGTGTCATTCACCAGACTGTGTATGGCTCTAAAGGGAGAGTTTAAGGTTAAACCTAGACATGGTTTGTTAACTCGTGTTTCTTTTCCCAGACTTTTCATCCTCGAGATTTGCAATTGTCTAAACTTTAAATAATATGAAGAGGGAATTTCTTTCTATCATATTTAATTTTACTTATTTTTGCTCCCGTTGAGTAGCTATTACGAATTAATAATACTGCGGGAAAATCATCCGAAATTAAAAGTTTTGCTCTCGGCAATTTCTCTTAAGAATAAACAAATGGCCATATTGAAATGGTTTTTGGCATTACTTAGAGTGTGAAATACGAATTTCGTGCAACTAGATCACGAAGTTAGCAAGGAACTGGAGCCGAAATATATTCTACACGTAGGACAAGCGACGTTTCCCTTCAGTTATTTCATATCCCCCAAAATTACGATAATGATGTTTTCTTTAATCGTAAGTAAAAAGGCGCAATGTCTAATTTATACCCCATTGTAAAAAAATTAGTAAGCAGCATTAAAACAACGTAAAATCTCTTCTTTCGCGTAGGTAAAAGAGCCTAATTAACGTTGCTCACATACGACACATGCCGTTTTTACCATACAAGCTCTGCGATCAAAATGTCGCCAGCTGCTGCCACTCATTTACAAAGAACTTCCAGTCTATGTATCTTAAAGGTCTTTGGTTGTTATAGCCATGCTGTTCACATGTGTTACTTTTGGTTAGTGAGATTGTATACCTTGGTTCATTCTCATTTACGTTTCGAGTTCCAAACCAAGAAAATAGTGGGGGTTCCAATGATGGTTCTTAGCGGGAAGTTAGGTATGGACATATATATATAGAGAGAGAGAGACTTAACGTTTAATTCAATTTTCGCAGCAGAAGGTTATCTCAAAGTTTACGGATTTCTAATTTTATCTTTCCATGGACATACAGAGTAGAAGTTTTCGTTTTTTCTTAGAGGCAACACTCAAATGTTACTAAACTTTTGTAGACATAACACGTTGATGCATTTCATTGATTACCACTGCTTTTTAACAGTCTCAGAAGATCACCCTAACCATGTGCTCACAATCTTTGAGTGTTATAATCACAATTCATACGGAAACTAATCTTAAGAACTTCATTTACATCACCTGATGGACCCTTCTGAACAATTCCTTTATTAGTTATTTGAAAATTCCATTAGTTTCCAGAATTTGTGCTTTGAGAATTTGTTTTACGCAGTCGATTCCTGCATTGGGAAGCTTGAAACAATCGAACATGGAAAAAATGGTAAGATTAGCCAGGTTGAATTAAGCTAAAATAAATATTATCTGCAGCTGGAATGTTCATTGTCATTTTGTCAATGAGTGAAGATCTGAGCTCTGACCTTTCATGACCTTTAGTAAATCTGGCCAATGAGCTTCACCACTGATATTTCCTACCTGGCTTTCCTCCACAATCAATAGTTCGGCTAACCTCTTCAATCCAGGTCGTTGTTATTATCTATTTGTGTTCTTATATAATTCCCATTAGAGAAAGTGTTAGCGTGTTAATGCATTATTGATTTTCAGTAAGCTTTCTTCCCTGCCATCTGACTTAGGTTGTTTCTTATTCTAAGCTTTTATTTCGCACCCAGAGATTCCATCTGGTTACAATCCAGCAGAAATTCGCATTCATCTTACAGTTGGGCATACTTTCAAGAGAAATGAACTTAAGAAAATGAGAGTTCGACGAATTGCAGAAATATTTTTCACTTTGGCAAAGTTATTTAATCATAAACACAACGAGCCTTGCCTTAAGAGTCGAGGTTTTATCTTGTTTAACGTAGAGGAAAACGGGACATCATAATGATTTGAGTTTTTTTTTCCTGAAAATTGGCTTCAAGGCCTTAACAAGCTAGCGAAAGAAACAGATAAATATGAAAACCTTTGGTTTTTAGCTGGGTATCGTGTTTTGACTCAAAAGGAAAAGAAATAATGCTTATATTAGAAAGTGAGATGTTAAATCAAAGGCAACACTGACTAATAAAAACCTTATATTCGGCAAGGAATATTTCGGTAATCTCACAAGTGCAAACATCTTACAGTTTAACTCAGAGGGAAAATTATCTGCCAAAGTCAGTTGTAATGATACTATGCTTATAGCGTCAATATGAATCGAAATGGTCTAGATCAAAGTAGGTTATCGAACTGCGTCATTGATACGCATGCCACGGACCATGTCAATCAATTAATCAATGCCCTTAAAGTTAGGTTCATTTTCGATGTACCTGAGCCTAAGGTCGAACCATTACAAAGTGGAACGTTTTAGCCCTGAAGAATCTGCTGAGGTCTGACTGAACACCGCACGCTGCATCGGCATCAATGAGATAGATTGATCGGCATAAAACTCTGGCGCCAATTTTCGTGGCGCCCAAGGGTGCATAGCTGCCAGATAGTGAGCGCAAGCCGATGTAAAGGGCGGAGTAGCTTGTTGGTAGGATCAGCTGCTGAAAGTTGTTATTCACTCTGTAGCAAAAAAATCCGCGTACCTGGGAAAATGGTCCGATCATGATAAAATTTGGCATGCGCAATGAGGAGACTAAGAGGACAACATGATTCAAATTTGAGATCAATCCATCCATTTATTGAGCAGATATAGGTTTAGAACTGTTACATTTTGGTAACATGTATGGCCTCCTCTGGTGGCAGTGCATGAGGAAATTCGGTCCGGCATGGACTCATACATACGTCGAATGCCGTCCTGCGGAAGTTGCTGCGAGATCCGCTGTAATTGCGCAGCTAGCTCACCAACGATGCGCGATGGCTGGAGCCGGCGTCCTACGAGGTCCCATACGTGTTCGATTGGGGAGAGATGTGGCGATCGGGCTGTCCAAGGGTGGGTTGCCACACCACGCAAACAATCCACGGAGACGTTCGCCGTGTGCGGGAGGCGTTATCTTGCTGAAAGATGGCCTCAGACAGGATCGACAGCATTGTCAATGCCACAGGTTGCAGGATCTGGTCGACGTATCGGCAGGCCGTTACGGGGCTGCGAAGGATCACTAACGGTAACCGGGTATCATAGGCAATGGCTCCCCAAACTGTAACGCTAGGTGTTATGGGCATATCCTGCTCCACAATGACGTGGGGTGAGCAGCGTTGGTCAGGGTTTTTCACACACAAATTTACCGGGCATCCGTGCCCAGTGAAAACCGGGATTCATCACTGAACACGATACAGCTCCAATCCGAAACATTCCAACCTGCGCGTTTGCGACACCTGACGAAGCGTTGCTGGCGACGTGCAGGCGTCAGTGTTATCCGGCGCAAGGGTCTCCGGCAATGGAGTCCTGCTTCTGCGAAACTTCTTCCAACGGGTCTAGGAGGTGTAGGTAGGTGCTTCTGAATGGCGAAGTTGTCGGTGTGTGTCTGGAAGCTCAAACTATCGCACAATCCGGGCGATAATTCGTCATTCGAGGCCTGCCGCTGTCCATTTGACGGTTATGGACGCCCTGCAGGAACCACTGATAACAACATCGTCTGAATGTTTCATCTCTCCGACACTTGTGTTCGACCAGCCCGCTTCCCGGCGTGCTGTGATGCGCTCTCTCTCGAACTCGCTCAACTGGTTGTAATGTCGTTGGGTGGGTGGGGTCTTGGATGCATTCTCATTTTCTACTGCTAAAACCTGTACCACAGCAGCCGTCCGAATTGTCGAAGCCGCCGAGCAATGGATCTTATACGTGTGCTGGTGTTCGCGTTTCCGATGCGCGTTACACACGCTCTGTGCGTTCATTGGTTGTGGAACTTGTATTATTGCATGTCTGGCTCAGAGGTATGTGCATGTTAAGCTTCGCGCTTGTCGGATGATTATTTCGCGGTGCACGGATTGTTTTGCTACCGAGTGTATATTTGAGGCATTGTGAGCTTTTCACTGTTTAGAGTTATGTAATTTTTGGCATAGGCAGTTAAACGGGCTCTCTTATTAGGACTTAAAATATTGAATTTAACATTTTTAAAATTTTTAGTTTAATTTATTATTTAATTTTTGTTTATGGTTCACTATTTGTTAATGTTTGTTAATGCCGCAGTTGGGTTATAATGAAAGTTTGTTTTGTTTTTTAAGCGTTTTCAAGTAGAACGTAATCATATTATGCATTCACTTTTACTATTTGGATCAGTTGCTGAGCGCTTATGCGTTCAATAATTTGCTGTTAATAGAAAGATAGAGTATCCAAGGAATTATGATGGTATCAAGTTCACAGTGTGATTCGTCTAGATTTTTAGCTGATAGGAACAGATACTACTAAATGGGCATAGCCACTAACCACAGTTTCAAAATCTATATACGGGTATAGTCAAAATATAGTTACTTAGATTTGTAAGCAGCCACAATAGTATAAGCTCCCCAGTCATTTAGTACTTTGGAAAGCTTGATATATCTGAACCACAGAGCAAATTAACAACGGCCCTATACAGAGCATTTGAAATGCGATTTGCAGACGTGTTCACTGATCATGGTTTACAAATGGTTACATTACAATAAAAATCCCCTCAGGGATTTGACCAAAGAAGCTGACCACCTACCACGAAGCCTGAGATCAAGTACTTCGATTTTATCTACTACTGTTTTACGTATCACTGAAAAAACGGAATGCGAAACAACCTTCGTGATTTTCAGGTGCCAATTGTAAAACCCGGCGGCTTGCTCATTTGAGAAAACATACCTACTTGTCCTGTTTTGTCCGAATTTAAATCCAAGGGTAATATATGAGTTTATCTTCCCGGCTCTAGTTTTGTCCTTCCCTTTCAATCAGTGACACTAAACTAAGGATGGACAACTCTCCTTATAGGCTTTTAATGCTCATGGGGTTGTTAAACCCCAGGTAGGGACTAAATTAGACTACTGGTCAACGTTCGTGATTACCAAAAGAAATGTCTCAGTGTCGATTCAACGTGAATTTCACTGAATATTCTCCGTGCCTCGGATTAACACGTTAAGCCGATAGAGCTCGGCTGCTGTCTTCCCGGTTATAAATCAAGGGAGTCTGTTCTTCACCCTTTCTCTCTCTGCCCATCCCTGCCCTGGAGTGTACTTTGACGTCGTGTGACGTCAGTCGCTCCTGCGACGGGCTTCAGTGTCTACATCTACTTATTTCTTTCTGCCTGCCTATCCCCTTTCCTATCGTGAAACGGTAGACTCCACCAACGTCCGCACTCTTGCTCAAAAGCTTATCTAGGCGTAGCTGGCTTGGGAGTCTATGCCTCTCTCTGTGGAAGGAAGTCCTACATGACAGGTTGTTTGGTCATCCCGTGGTGCTCATTGGTTGTCAGGCAAGGTAACGACCATTCAGAAAATAGTTAGAGCATTCTACGAAGTAGTTCACTTAGGCCTTATAATGCTATGTTCCTGGGTAAAGAGTGCAATATAATTAACTTGACTTCCGAATATGCACGCGGGGGATAAGAAATTGTTTAAAATGCCCAGACTTCATGATTAATGTTAGAGATGCCACTCCAGTGTGGCAATAATTTAAGCGCTGGCTTCTGGCTTCTAAGCATTTGTCCGAGATGGGTCTGAGTTCGAATCCCGGTAAAACGTGGATGTTGTGTTTGTGTTACGGAACTGGCTCTCTCCGTTCCCTAGCATCAGTGGCCGTAAATTAGGAAAAGACGACTGCTTATAGCCGGTTGTGTTGTTCACGGTGGTGGTTAAACCTCACAAAAAAGTTAAGAGGTCAAAGTTCAACATGTAGACAGAATCACGAGGAGAAATCAAGACTGCAATTTCTATGCGAACTCCTGGTCAGTTTCTTTTGTGGCCAGCATCTTCTCTTATGGGAATTTTTCCTGTGGATATATTTCTTGTGGTCAGTTGTACGCCTTGAGCAGAAAATCACAAACTGCACTACTGTTTCAATGATAATCACGATATTAAGAACATATTCCTGAAAAGAATACTAACCTAAATAGAGGGCAATATAGCAACACTGTATTTATTTTTGAATGTCACTCAATTTTTTATGGCTCTCAATTTACATGTGTTCCGAGTAGCAAATTTGCTGTACTCGCACTGCATTTCAACAGATTGTATACGATATTCCAAAATTGTATATAAACTGATCATTCCCTCAAATAATGTTTTCATGAAATGAACTGCTATGTGAAACGACACTTCGGTGAGAAGGGGAAATTTCCGTAAAATGATCAAGAGAAATTTTGGTGAAATATATGTTTCGATCAAGTGACTCTTCGATGAAACGATCTTTTCAATGAAGTGATTTTCGGTTAATTGAACGTTCGCTGAAGTAATCAACTGGCAAATGAACTGGAGCCAATTGTAATCTCCCTCGTATTGGGAACGTGAGGTGCAATGTCACGAGTGCTGCAAAGGCAAGCGTAATGTCGCCATCTGTGAAGAAATTACTTGAGAATTTTTAAAGATTCGTTTTTAGCTTATGCTTTGGTAAGTGTTTACAATAACTAAAATATTCTATTTACAAATTATGCCAGCCAATAATTGATTTATCCCAACACAGCTGACATGCGAATTCCAATAAACGGACTGATGATAATCTTCTTACCCTTACATATTAAAAAAACTGTCAAGAGTGACAATTTGACTTACAGCTGGCATTGTAGCGTTCCATGAACCAGAGAAATGAGGTGACATAGAGAGAGAGAGAGAGAGAGAGAGAGAGAGAGGGAGGGAGGGAGAGAAAGGGAGGGAAAGAGAGAGAGAGAGAGATGGGTCTTGGGGAAAACGCATATATTTGTAGAATAGAATGTTTCGTGCAACATACAAACAACTCATTATAAATTATCCAATTACGTTGTTTCGTTTGCGCTCTGAGTTAAATTGTGCCATCAATTCCCATTGTATCTTGGACAACAATACTACTCAAAGCAGAGGACGTATCGACGAGGCGATAGACCATTCGTAAATGCCGTTAGCCCGAACTGAATGCAAACAGATCTTAGTGACATTGCCAGAGTGTTACTCAGACCCTTACAATAAGTGCATTCCACGTGCGATGTATTTCCTGAAAATTTGAAAATGAGCTGTGCAGACAGCATAATTGTTGATGGTTGCTCTGCGTTCGGACGGAAGAGCTTCATGTTTTAATGAAGAATGTCGTCACACGCGGTACAAGTCACAGAATGGCGCAGATTAGATAAAACGAAACCTCACGTCCTGTCGTAACATTTCAAAAGACAATATTACAGATAGAATCACTCTTTCGAACTGAGGTGATGCGTCAAATTTCGCTTTGAAATAAGAGCAATGCATTCATCAAGTTACGAACAGTATAAATCCCGGCCGACGTTTTTTACCTCTTTTGTCCAAGAAACTTCATGTAAATATTTGATTTTTCAAATCGTTTTTCAAACAACAAAATATCGTGACTTCATTTAAACTCTTAATGCGTTATACATTATACTGCTCTTGCGCTTGTGTTTTTGTGCGTGCGCGTGTCCGTGCCCAATGGACTCCTAGACTGTTAATTCAAGACCAGAAACAATACAGAGTAAATGTTTGTAAAGGCCTGAAAAGTTGTTTTCCAGAACATGGTAATAATTGTCTTCATAGAATAATAACCGTAAATGAACTGGGTATTCATTTTGACCCCTGTACCAAGCAACAAAGCAAAAATTGCAGCAAGTGCTAGAAATATCACGAGTATCATATTAATCTTGGTATTGTGCACCAACAATGGTCGTACAGTTGATAGCCAATATTATACAGAAGATCGGAGAAAAAGGCTGTAATATTTTGGGACAAAACTGTCTATGAATCTGAAGTCTGATGTTTTGATTCATCATGATAATGCCCTTTCTCACGTCTTCCATATTGTCCCACAAATTTTGCAAAGGAATCAGTGGTCTCCTCATCCATCCTATGGTCCTGATTTACCTTCATATGACTTTTGGCTATTTTCAGAGTAAAAGAAATAAAAGCCATTCATCGTCGAAGTGATGAAAAGTATATTAAAAGGCAGTAGAGGCGACCCGTCTGAGCCAAAACAGTATTGCTGGTCCAGCAGTGCCAGCAGTGGACCAGCATTATGTTGCCGCTACCCAACCGTCAATAAAATGTCCCGGTGGCCACCACATGGGCCAGCACCAGGCAAAAAGTTGGCATCCCCATCAGTTGCCATATGCCAGAACAGGGCCATCACTTATCCATCACAGGCGGTGGCTGCCAAAATTGGCCCTTAAGCGGCCCTGCAAGCACGTGCCATAAATGATGGCTAGTCTAATGTGATCCGCTAGTTTCCTGGCAGTGGAAGCCGGCAGTCACGTGACGTAACTGATGGCTGGCCGAATCTTGTCCGCAAATTTCCCAGTAGTAACCATAAAAAAAGAGATAACATCAGTTCACCTTCTTTTCCTTCTAACTTCTGCATGGCGGCACGGCGCTGGGGAAATTTCCTCAACGAAAAACACCCGTTTGGATCAGTGTAGCATCAAATCAACGACAACCTGTTTGCCAAGTGGACGCTTTAGCCACTACACTAGTTTGCCACGCACGAGCGTTAGCTTTAAAGTGAGCCTCTTTCCTGCAGAACGTAAAACGAAGGGTTCTGTTTTTAATTTTACAATATTGCGAGTTAGTTTTCATAAATGTCAGTTTCATATAATTCATAAATTTATTTTTTCAAAGAAACGGCTATTTTTTTTATTTATCTTAAGGAAACTTCACTCACTTTCAACGAGTGTACCAAATTAAAGACGTTTTCCAAAGTTTTCTTGTGGTCTTGAAAGGCGATTTTTTAATTAATATATTTACCAGTTCATGTCACATTCTGTTACATTTTTAACGTCGTATATATTTTTTCCACGGTCTGAAGCTACATTTGTTCTAAATAGGAAAGATATTTTATTTTACTTCCGGTTATTTTTAGCAGCGAATTCCTCCAATCTTGTGCATTCAACCCATGGATGAGTACATTCTATTAACATAGCGTTGCTATTTTTTTCAAATACTTGATCATTTCGTAATGAAAACATCAATTTTGCACGAGTATAATTCTTATTTTATTTCAATATCTTTCCTGGACTTCTGTCTGAGTGTCCGTATTTTCTTGTTATTCATGACCGGTATGTTTTATGGCTGTTTATATTCTCGATTCTTCGTGTTTTAGTGCTGGAAGTTTACCCGAAATGAGTTTCTGTAATTACATGAGAGTAATTGACTATTTCTTACAGTTCATTAATTATTTATATAGTTTTCTTCCGACGGTAATCTTCGCCTACGCGACATTTCATTAGGAAATTAGTTTGACTCTCTACATATGGCTTCTTTTTCTTAACATTCACTAAAATAATACGACTGCGATGGCGTCGCGTCGTCTTTAACTAACTGGGACCACGAGAGACTGTGAACCCGTTGCTTCTGCGCATGCGCTTCTTAACTGCTTCCACCTTATGTTGGGTTTGCTTCAGTTGTCAGCCACGGACCACTAGTGGCGCGTGCTTGGAGGCCCGTAATTCACGGCGATGCTGCAGGGCCATCAATGACTGTCAACTGATGGAGCTTCCACCAATGGACCGCTAACGTGCCGTAAACGGAAGATTTCAGCCAGCAGTGACCCAGTGGGAGATCTTAGTGAGAGATGGGTGTGCCTCCACGTTGCGTTCCACTGGGCAATGGCACACAGAACAGCAAGAATGATTCTTGGAAACTGGTACAATTTAAGCTTAATTATAAATAAGTGTAGAGGTACCAGCTAGTTCTGTGCGACATTGGCCAAAAGACCCCAACTTACTGGGTTTTGTTACAGAATCCTTAGGTGAATAACCAACTGGAACCGTCAGCTGTGGGCTAATCCCCCACACTGATGAACCTTACTGATTAAAAAGACTCAAAGAAAGAAATTAAAGGACTCTAGTGTGGGATATGGTGGACCTACCACACTTGAGAAGGACGGTCCACCACGGAAAGATACGGAACTAGATAACAGAGAATGAGAAAGAGAATCCGGCTGAGTGAGTGTAAGATAGGTGTGTGGAATACTAGAGGAATAAATGGAAAGATGAATGAGGTGATTGAAGAAATTAATAAGTATAAATTGGATGTGCTTTGTGTGAGTGAATCTAAAAAGAAGGAAATTGGAATAGAAGAAGTGAATGGTACGGTGAGTTTGTGGTGTGGAGCGTTGGATAATGTGAAAGGACAGGCTGGAGTAGGTGTGATTTTACGTGAAACTATAAAGAACAACTTGATTCACTATAGCTGCATACGTGAGAGAATTCTTTGGATTCGTTTGAAAGTGAAACTTCAGAGAATAGTAATTGTTGTAGTGTATGCTCCTTGTGACTCGAAACCTTCTGATAGGAACGAAGATTTTTAGAATGAGCTAAAAGCTGTTTCGAGCCAGTTTGGTGCTAAAGAGGAAGTAATAATAGCATGGGATTTCAATGCTGGAGTAGGTGTGCGTAATGATTTCTGATAATGATCTGGGTAAGTTTAATGATTCTTGTGTGAATGATAATTTCGAAAGAATAATTGAACTCTGCATTGAGAATGGTTTGTGTGTATCTAATACGTTTTTCAAAGACAAGAAATCCACACATATACTTGGAAAAATCGTACTCTGGGTCAAAAGAGTGTAATGGATTTTGTTGTTTACGATCAGAGTCTCAAACACTTCGTTGTTGACACCAGTGTGATGAGAGGTGCGGATGTTGTTTCTGATCATTACTTGGTGGTGTCACGAGTGAAACTGCATGTTGATTGGAGGAAAAGGAATATAACGAGGCCTAGGATGGAAAGAATAAAGGTTGAAAAGCTTTTTGATGTCCATCAGCGTTACTGTAATTTATTCAGTGAACGACTGAAAGAGATGAGGTCATGTGAGTGGACTAGTTTTAAGAACTGTGTTGTCACTACCGCTGAAGAAGTCTGTGGCATCAAAATAGTAAGCAGCATTAGAGGCGATGCATGGTTGAATAGTGAGATTGAAGAGGCAGTAAAGAAGAAGAAGGAAGCATATTTGGGGATGTTGCCAGGTAGAGTTTTTGTGGGTGAATATCGCTGTAAGAAGCGTGAGGCAGCGAAACTGATTCGCCAGAGTAAGGCTAAAGATAGGAAGGAAAAGGTAGAAAGGCATGAATTGGCTTTTTGGAAAGATAAACAAATTTTATGAAAGTATACGAGACACAAGAGAAATAGAAGAAACAAAATTTAAAGTTGTGTGAAAATAAGATCGGAGAAAGGACATGGGAGCACAATGAGTTAAGTGAAAGATGGGGTGAATACTTCTGTGAGTTATTAGATAAAGAAAGCAAAGGTTATTCTGTGGCAGGAGCAGATGATGTCATTGTGAGAGATGGAAACACAGGAGGGATCTCGAGAGAAAAGGTGTGTAAAGCTCTAAAATCTCTTCAGAATGGTAGGGTTCCGGGAGTTGATGGCATAACTGTCGAGATGTTGAAATATGGTAGTGACTGATTTGACTGGTTAACCGGAATCAGCCATTTGTGCTGGGCGTTATGAATGGTACCTCGGGATAGGAGGGATGGTATCATTGTTCCTTTGTATATGGGAAAAGGTGATCAGACTGATTGCAAGAACTATCGTGGTATTAGCTTACTGAGTGCGTCAGGGAAAATGTTTGGTAAGGTAATTATTTTAAAAGTACGAGGTCTTAAATCAGAAAAAGTGTGGAATGTTCAGAGTGGTTTTATGCCTGGCAAAGGCTGCACTATTCAACATTTTTGCATTACGCATGATGATCGAAAAGTATCTGGCTGTTGGCAAGAACGTTTTTACTGCCTTCATAGATTTAGAGAAAGCATACAATCCAGTAAATAAGATACTTCTGTGGAAGGTGTTGAATGAATATGGTGTTACTGAGAATCTACTTAATAGTGTGAACGCCATGTATGCTGGCAGTAGGACTTGTGTACGAGTGAATGGTGTTGTATCAAAATTATTTTCTATTGGTGCAGGAGTCAGGCAATGTTGTGTAATGTCACCATGGCTGTTTAATATATTTTTCGATGTGTGCATGCGGGATGCCAAGGTGAACAATACTGGTTTAGGTCTTGGAAATACCCGTGTGGGCAGATTGCTGTATGCTGATGACACAGTCCTTTTGGTAGAAAGCATAAGTGAGTTACAGAGTATGTTGTCCCTGATGTTCGAAGTTTGTATGAAATTCAAACTGAGTTTAAATAAGGAAAAAGCTAAGGTTATGGTTTTTGAGAGAGGAACTGTTAGTACTGAATGCGGCGTAAGTCACAGTGATTGACCAGGTAAATGAATTTGTGTGTTTAAGAAGCATGTTTGACAGAGAGAACATATTAGATTGCGAAGTTAGTAGGCGGGTGAATTCTTCATTGAAAGTCATAGCTGCTTTAGGAGGATTTCACAGGAATGATGGATTCTCAAAAGAGTCCCGAATGGCTGTGTATGCAAGTGTAGTTGTTCCTACTCTGATGTACTGCAGTGAAACCTGGATGCTACAGAAGAAACACAGGAGTCGTTTGTGTGATGGAGAAATGCGTTACTTACGGGGGATTTGTGGGATGATATGTTCTGATCATGTGAGGAATGAAGATGTGTTGCAGTTGTGTAATATGAAGTAAGATGTTGTTCAAGGTGGAAACTGATATTCCTAGGTGGCTTGGCCATGTTGAAAGAATGAATGACGAGGTGCTTACTAAGTAACGTTTTTCAGCCCAAGTGGCAGGAAAAATAGGCAGAGGAAGGCCAAAGAAGTCATTGGAGGATCAGATTCAGGAGTGTCATCATGAGAAAAGGATTATGATTATGAAGTATAGAAGGTCTTGTGTACGTCGTGTGATGGATGTGAATGAAGCCCGTGTTGTGTGTCAAGATTGCTGTAAATGGAGAACGTTGATACCGCAACAGTAAGTAAATAATCAGTTAAAAATTTATCTGGTGGTTTGCATTTCTTTGTAGAGCTAATCTCTGAATCTCAGAGAACAGCTTAGGGATATGTATCATCATCATCATCATTGTCAACCATTATCAATCCACTGCTGGACGAAAGGTCTCCCCAAGTTTCCTCCACAACGGTCTGCCTTGTGCCAGTCTCCTCCATGTCACTCCCGCATACTTTTCGAATTTCATCCACCCATCTTCCATGTGGTCTTCTTCTGGGTCTTTTCCTGTCCCTTGGAATCCAATCTAAAATTTCGGCTGTTCATCGATGGTCTGTCCTTCTGGCAGTATGTCCAGCACATTGCCATTTCAGGGATTTAACTCTGATCATGATGTCTTCCACTCTTGTCATTTTTCGGATCCACGAGTTCCTCTTCTTATCTCTCCTGGTTACACCAAGCATGCACCTCTCCATGCTGCTTTGAGTTGTCTGCAGCCTCTGTATGTCTCTTTTAGTTAAGGTCCACGTCTCTGCACCATACGTAAGCACTGAAAGGATGCATTGATCAAACACTTTTCTTTTAAGACATAATGGCATATTGCTCTTGAAAATTATGCTGTTTCTTCCAAAAGCTCTCCAGGCAAGTTTTGTACTCTGATTAATTTCTTCACCAATGTGACCCTCACTTGATATCTGCTGTCCAAGATAAACGTATGTGTCTGTTATCTCCAGCATTTCTCCATCAATCGATAAATCTTCATTTCTTGTAAAAGCATTGAACATCACTTTTGTCTTCTGAAAGTTCATTTTTAATCCCACTTCTTTACTCTTGTCAGCAAGTTCCTGGATCATACTCTGCAGCTCTGATGGGGTAGTTGCAAAAATGACTGTCATCAGCAAAACGAAGGTGGGTTAGATAATCTCCATTAATCTTTATCAATTTGTTTTCCCAGTTCAGTGATTGAAAGACACCCTCCAATGTAGCATTAAAGAGCTTCGGAGATATGGTGTCACCTTGTCTCACTTTCTTTTCTACTTTTATGTGTGCTGTATTCTCAAACAGCCGAATCTCTGCACTTGCATTTTCATAGATGTTATTAAAAATATTAATGTATGCATATTCAATACCGCAGGATTTCAGAGCCATTGTAACTGCTGATGGTTTCACCGAATCAAAGGCTTTTTCATAATCGATAAAAGCCATGCACAATGGAAGTTCATATTCCCTCGCTCTTTCAATTACTTCTCTCAGTACGTGGATATGATCTATTGTGCTGTAGCCACTCCTGAATCCAGCTTGTTCTCTCGGTTGAGCCATGTCCAGTGTCACCTTCAAGCGGTGTGAAAGAACTTTAGTTGAGATTTTATAAACCACTTATAGGAGGCTGATAGGTCTGTAGTTCCTGAGGTCCTCAATGTCACCTTTTTTATGTAGCAAGATCATTGTAGCGTTGTGCCAATCCTCAGGAATCTTGCCTTCATTAAGGCATGGAGTGAAAATTTGGGCGAGTACTGTTTCGATTTCTCCACTTGCTTCTTGTATGATTTCTACAGTAATTCCATCTTCATTCGCCTTCTAATTATTTCTTCAGTTGCTGCTAACCATCTTTGGTGAATCCCCAGCATTGTGCGGGGCTCCAAGAAGCAACCTTCCAACTTGGCTTGGCAGTTAGCATGTGTGAGTCTGGAGGAATTCGAGGCCGCTGTGGTGTAGCGGAAGCATATCCGGCGCGTAACTGGAAGATCCTGGGTTCGACTCCCGGTGGCAACCAATGAGGATTTTTCCCTGACTCTCTTATAAACGTGGAACGAGCGAATACCTTTGTTTGATGTGTCTGTATTAATAATTCCATCTTCTCCTGGAGCTTTTCCCCGCTTCATGTTCTTGATTGCATGTGCAACTTCTGCTGGGAGGACTGGAAGAACTCTGGTACTGGTACCTTTCATGATGTCTGGAGTACATGTATCATCCCTTTCATATAATTTGGAGTAGAAATCTTTCACTCTGGTTAAAATTTCGCCTCTATCTCTTGTTACAGAACCATCTTCTTTTCTCAGTGCCATAATCTGTTTTCTTCCCTGACTGAGATGTCCCTTTGCTACTCTTTAGGCTTTGGTTGTTTTCAATTGCTTTCCTTATTAGTTCACAGTTGAATTTCCTTACGTCTTCAGTGATACTTTTTCGTACTGTCTTGCATAGCTCTATATATTCCACTTTGGAAGTCACATCTTCTTCAGTTGTCCTCATCTTTCTTCTTTTTTGCATCAACATTTTGGTTTTTCCTGATAATTTGTTCACATGCAACTTGTTCTTAGACCCAGCTAATTTTGTTGCTGTTTCCATAAGAGCTTTGGTTACTTTTCTGTTAACTTCAGAAATATCCACTTCTTCCGATGTTAGGCGTTCTAAAGCAGAGAACCTGTTCTTCAGTTCCAACTTGAAGGTATTATGGTGTTTTTAAGGTCGGTTATGTCAATACATTTTGTTTGTCTTATGAGCTTGCTACGTTCGAGTTTAGGGTTGAGGTGCATCTTACATCTCACCAATCTGTGGTCACTACCTGTGTTGAACTTTTTTAGCACACTGCGGTCTTCTATGCCGAATTTTTTGTTACACATAATAAAATCTATTTCACTTGTCGTCCCATTTGGATGTCTCCATGTCCATTTCCTGCGTGGCTTTTTCTTGAAGAAGAATTTCAAGATGAAAAACCCTTCTGCCTCTGCAAACTCTACGAGAGTATTTCCACGCTGGTTTCTGTTGCCGTGACCGAATTTACCTACTGAAGTTTCATTCTGTTGCCGTTGCCCTATTTTTGCATTGAAATCTCCCATAATTATCTTCAAGTGCTGCTTACCTTTATTATTTGGATGACGAATTTCCTCATAAAATATTTCAATTTCTTCTTCAGGATGACTTGTGGTGGGTGCATAAGTTTGAATAATCTGAGCCTGGTATCTTCTCGAGAGTTGGATAACGAGTCGTGCAGCTCTGTCAGAGGAACTTTCAACTTCTACAACTTTATCCTTCAGTTTCTTGTTTATTATAAATCCAACACCAGTAGTTCTGCCAGTATCTGTCCCACGATAGTAGAAGAGATGTCCACTTTTCAGTTCAATGAGATCTTCTCCTTTACTCCTTACCTCACTTAGCCCGACGATGTCCCACTTGATCCTTTGTAGTTCCTCTTCCAATTCAAGAAGCCTTGAATCAGAACATAGGGAGCGTCCATTATACGTAGCCAAAGTCAGCATCAGATGGCAGCCTAGTCCGGTCCTCCGGGGATTCTTAGCACCCTCTGCCTTCATGTCGCACTGGCCGCTGCCTTGGCCAGATACATTCCAGCTGCCGGAGACTGAGGGCCAAGATTTAAGTTGTGTAGTCATTTTGGAGGGGTTTGGCCATAACTCACCACGCTGGCCAAGCGGGTTGGTGAGTGTGGGATAGCATTTCCTGTAATCCCGATGGTATAGTTATACCGCTATTGGCGGTCGTCAGAGCCCCTTTAGTGGTAACAGGATGTACCACGAGAAGGCGGGGTTGACATTTGTCAAGGAGAGGCTGTGATGTTACGCATCACCTGATCTTACATCCCAGTGATATGTATATACGTATGTATGTACCAGTGATATGTATATACGTATGTATGTACCAGTGATATGTATATAAGTATGTATGTACCAGTTTATTGTTTATTTGGCAGATGGTCTTTCTTTGAGGAGCTAACCTCTGAATCTCAGAGAACAGCTTAATGATATGTATGCATATGGTGACCCATCACTGCCAGCTGGTGCCCAGTAATTTGCCACCACTTGTGTTTTTGCTGGGATCAAAAGTGTATTAAGGTAGTAGAAGCGACTCGTGAAATGTGCGTTAAGGCAGTGGAGGCGACATACGAAAAGCGTTTTAAGACAATGGATGCATCTTAAAATGGCGTGGATCAGGTGTTTAAAAAAAGGGTGGAACACCGGAACAACTATGTTTGCAACTCTAGGGAGATTATTTTAGAAAAAAGTCATGTAGATTTAGAATAAAAAATCTAAGGAACATTTTTATTAAGCCAGTCTCCTAACCTTTTGAACTGCTTACTTAACTGCTTTATGATATTGAAACAAAGAGGCAAATGAATAATGTAAATGCATTGTGTAAAATGAGACGTATTTGGCAGTTAGCCGAAGTTCGTGGCAAATTTTAGTTGTTTTCTTTCGTTAAAAAACTATCGTCTTTTCATGCAGTTCAAAAGATATAAATATAGGGAACCAGCAGAGTTTATGATTCGACATTTAATGGACCAAAGTTTGTGCCTTACCTCATGTGTTGGGACTGTTTTCGTCTATAAAGCGCTAGAAATCTCCTTTGCCTGGAAACTGTGGCACTGAACTAGGGAGCAGTGAATCCTCCTGCACTTGAGGTTGAATACTATGTAAGACACCTATATTATTAATACTTGCCAGCTATTAATATTAGATTTGCAACTTAATTCTAGTTGACAGGCACGACACGTTGACAGCAAATTATAGCAAATCGAATACGTACCTAATCAGGGAAATAATCCCTGTCGTGTTGGATACATTTGAGCCATCAGTCAGAGAGCTGCCGAATACCACTGCGGAAAAAAGAGGGCTGTTTCAAGTTGATAAAGTCATCAATACTTGTGTAGACCTCCTCGACAGAAGTAAAGTGCGTATCACTCAGGTGATGTTGCAGTGAGCCAAAGAGGGGATAATCTGACGGGGCGAACTCTGGAGAATACGCCGGGTGGGACAAAATCTCCCATCCCAGGTCAGTGATTATGTTTAAAATAGTTTTCACGATGTGAGGACGCGTTATTCTCAAGCAACAGGACCGACCTTCTGCCCTTGCCGGTGTATGGCCTTTTCGCCTCCATTGCGTCACTCACGCGAATGAATTGCTGACAATAACGCTCAGCATTGACCGTTTCACCAGGTTTGAGCCTCTAATAGTGTACGACACCGCGCTGATCCCACTACATGCACAGCAACAACTTCCTGGCATGAACATTCGGTTTGGCGATACTGCTGGTAGGCTGACCTGGATAAACCCACGATTTGCGCTGCTTAAGATTATCGTAGAGGATCAACTTCTGATCACAGGTCAAAATCTTGTGGAGGAAATCCTTTTTCTTAAATTTGGAGAGCAAGGACACAGCAACATCGTAGCGCCTAGACTTGTTCGCAGCTGTGAGTTGGTGGGGCACTCAACGGCCCTCCTTTTGAATCCGTCCAAGCTTGTGCAAGCACTTGGCAATGGCTTGCCCTATTACTCCGATTTCCTGGGCGAGCTCTGACTGTGTGCGACAATGATTCGCGTCCAACAGTTGTTCCAGTTCCTCATCGTCAACTTTCTGTGGCTGTACCGGACGTTCTGCATCATGGAGATCGAACTTTCCCTGATTAAACCGCTGGAACCACTTCTTACACGTACTGTAAGACACAGCAGTCTCTCACAAAGCAGCACAGATCATTTGCTGGGCTTCCGCGGCACTTTTTTTCAGCTGAAACGCGAACACGAAACAGTGCCTCAAATGTTGCTTCTCGAACGACATTGCTTTCACGGACAACTTTCGTCCCTTCTGTCACTACAGCTGTGAGCGGTCACGGTTGCCTGGAAAGCTGTTGGATGGTGCTACAATCAGCCATTATCGCACACAGCTATTGGCATTTGCCGACGTTCTATGATCGCTTGTGGTTAGGGGCC
The DNA here is from genome assembly GCA_039090855.1 of Macrothele yani. Lineage (NCBI taxonomy): Eukaryota > Metazoa > Arthropoda > Arachnida > Araneae > Macrothelidae > Macrothele > Macrothele yani. Next base: position 61,746,239 of record CM076989.1, on the reverse strand, counting down.
GAGAATTAAGTTGCACACCTAACACCTGTTTTTATTAATACTTGTTAGCTTTTAATACCTGTTATATTAATACTTGTTAGCTTTTAATACCTGTTATAATTAATTTTTGTTTGCTTATAATACCTGTTATTATTAATATTTGTTAGCTTTAAACGCAAGTTTTTAAAAATTAAAAATTGGGATTCTCGTGTGCTCGCTACCGACTCATAAAATTAATTATTTTGAACAGTGTCAGCAAAAAAAAAACAACAACAAAAAAACAAGAACTACAGAATGTATTCGGAGCAATTTAAGAATAATTTCTGAAATTGTTGATAAATTATTCTGAACAATTTCAGTTAGTACAGAATAGAAAATAATCCCGATAACAGAGCAGTATTCTAAATAAAATAAATTTGAGTGAATTAGCTTCCTTACAGTAAAGATGTTTGAACACTGACAGAATTGAAAAATATGTATACAGTACATATTTCCTCAGTTGAAAATATTTTCTTTCTAAATACATTTTAAAGAAACTTTTGTACTGATAAAGGTGTGCTTTAGTCTCCTTATCAAATGCAAAATGAAAGACGTTCCAAACACATTTAAAATGGTAAATAATCAATTTTAATACCTGTATTTATTTTTGCAAAGTTTTTCGATTTTGATATACGTTCAACATAATGAGCAACATTTGTAAATTATTCCAATTTAAAATTTTATTATTTTTGCTTCTTTCACTTCCTTTTATAATTTAAGGAATGGATGTTAATTAATAACATAATTATTTAATTTTCAACACATTCCTTGTATTACTGAAAAAATATTTTTTAATCAAAGAAAAACAATGAGTTTCCTTTGTATTACCGTTCTTCACACACAAAAATTCTTTTTCTCATCTGAGTTTCCAATAAATACCTAACAACAAGCATAGTGACAACATCCTAAAGGAATTCAGATAATTAAATGGATAGGCCTATATGGTTTTTCATAGCATAGAATTGCAAAGCGCCATGGCGTTTAAAGTATGGAACATAAAAATGAAATATAATAAAAATTTAATATCAGAAAAAATCAGTCACTTGAAATATCTGAACTGTATATTTGCTGATTAGGATAGTTGGTCTGAATGAACACGCGAGAAAGAAATAAAAAATTAATTCCAGGGAAAGTCCGTTAGGCATTCAGAACTCAGTTGTTTATTGCAAATAGCACAATCTTTAGTAAATATAATGAGCGTCATTTGTACATTATTGTTACGTCATGCACATTTCGTTTTTATTAATAATATTTTTTGCGATCTCACGTTTCAGCCGTAATATAGAGGAACCCACATTTCTATGTTTAATAACAGCAATATTTAATTTTCATCATTGTGCTTGTATCACCGAAAAAAGAACACTAGCATTTTTCTCCATTCAAGGATATTGCACAATGTTCTTCGACGTATTATGTATTTTTTTTCATGTAATTTGATCATCGAAAAATCACGGAAGTGGAGATAGAGTGTTGGTTTGCATGCGCCTCAATATGAAATCTATCGTATCTTAGGCATGATTTTTTCTTGTGATGAACAGTTTTCATGTGTTTGGTAGAATGAAGCCTTCAGGGATGATAATAAACATGTTCGAAAACTAAAAAGATCAATGTTTACTGCATGAGAGCATTTTTGTAACAGGGAAATGCTTAGTTGAAGAGGACATTTGAATAAAGTTGTTCTTAAAGAAGCTGAGAAGAGGAATTAAGATTCGCTTGCTTGCTTCTTCTTGATCTGACGAGTGAAAAGATGGCGAAATAATGCACACCACTGACCTTTCTTCCGATGTGCATTGTTATTAGGGTGCATGAAAAGACGTATTTGGCAGAATCGTAATACGTAAAAATACCAGTTCCGAAAAATCACAACAACTCGCTGAAGGCAATAATCACAGTAATTTCGCCGACGAGCTGTCTTAAACCGTTAAATTTTCCGATAAATCCCCACACCGTGCAAGGAGGTGAACTTAGTAAGCTGCTGTTTTTTTTTTTCTTTTCTTTTCGTTTTTTTTTTATTTTCAAGAGACGTGTATGACGGATTCTTCCAGTGTTAAATCTAGCAAAATCCATTGCCGATCGTTTTCGCTCATTTCCGGCACAAACATCGGAAAATCGAAGAAACAAGCACGAGAAAAGAGAGAGAAGGAAAGAGAGTTTATGTGTGTGAAAAGAAAAAGGAGGAGGTGGAAGTGTAGCGGGAGGATGGATCGTGAAGCTGTTCGTAGCACGAGTTATGTTTTATTATAGCCCTGGAGATACTTCTGACAGCTGCTGTTACGAGCAGAGTTCCCGTGTGACTCGAAGCATCAGGTCTTAAAGCACGCTGCTCTAGAGAGGATGAGAAGGACTCCTTGGATTTCTTTTTCCCCACCTCTCTCCCTTTCTATTTTATACTACCTTTTTAAGTCTATGTCACGTAAAGGACTGGAAGGAAGAACTAATGCTGCGTCCCACTAGAGGATCAAGGAATGTCGGGCGCTTAAACATCTCTTCTATCGCGTCATTAAACACTGTCAGCCCATCTATAGAGCGATACTTTAAAATTTTCATGACCAGTATTTTAAATGGTTTTGCTGAAAGGGATCAACCTGGAATCACAAGAAGTGTAACAAGGAAACACTGACTTTAACTGGAAAACAGCGATTTAGTACACGATAATATTAGTTTATGCTAATAGAAAACTCACTGTCTTCAAAGTGCATTACGTTTTTCTTTATTTAGAAAAGACAGCAACAAAAACTAGTTCTCCATGTTCTCCATGGGTGCACTGCGGCCATCAACTGCCATTGTATGTTGATTGACTGACAAGTACTTTGTAATATGTATATATATATATATCATCATCATCATCATCATTGTCAACCATTATCAATCCACTGCTGGACGAAGGTCTCCCCAAGTTTCCTCCACAACGGTCTGTCTTGTGCCAGTCTCCTCCATGTCACCCCTGCATACTTTCGAATTTCATCCACCCATCTCCCATGTGGTCTTCTTCTGGGTCTTTTCCTGTCCCTTGGAATCCAATCTAAAATTTCGGCTGTCCATCGATGATCTGTCCTTCTGGCAGTATGTCCAGCCCATTGCCATTTCAGGGATTTAACTCTGATCATGATGTCTTCCACTCTTGTCATTTTTCGGATCCACGAGTTCCTCTTCTTATCTCTCCTGGTTACACCAAGCATGCACCTCTCCATTCTGCTTTGAGTTGTCTGCAGCCTTTGTATGTCTCTTTTAGTTAAGGTCCACGTCTCCGCACCATACGTAAGCACTGGAAGGATGCATTGATCAAAAACTTTTCTTTTAAGACATAATGGCATATTGCTCTTGAAAATTATGCTGTTTCTTCCAAAAGCTCTCCAGGCAAGTTTTGTACGACGATTAATTTCTTCATCAATGTGACCCTCACTTGATATCTGCTGTCCAAGATAAACGTACGTGTCTGTTATCTCCAGCTTTTCTCCATCAATCGATAAATCTTCATTTCTTGTAAAAGCATTGAACATCACTTTTGTCTTCTGAAAGTTCATTTTTAATCCCACTTCTTTACTCTTGTCAGCAAGTTCCTGGATCATACTCTGCAGCTCTGATGGGGTAGTTGCAAAAATGACTATATATATATATATATATATATATGTGTGTGTACGTTTATCTTGTACGTTTATCTTGGACAGCAGATATCAAGTGAGGGTCACATTGGTGAAGAAATTAATCGGCGTACAAAACTTGCCTGGAGAGCTTTTGGAAGAAACAGCATAATTTTCAAGAGCAATATGCCATTATGTCTTAAAAGAAAAGTGTTTGATCAATGCATCCTTCCAGTGCTTACATATGGTGCAGAGACGTGGACCTTAACTAAAAGAGACATACAAAGGCTGCAGACAACTCAAAGCAGAATGGAGAGGTGCATACTTGGTGTAACCAGGAGAGATAAGAAGAGGAACTCGTGGATCCGAAAAATGACAAGAGTGGAAGACATCATGATCAGAGTTAAATCCCTGAAATGGCAATGGGCTGGACATACTGCCAGAAGGACAGATCATCGATGGACAGCCGAAATTTTAGATTGGATTCCAAGGGACAGGAAAAGACCCAGAAGAAGACCACATGGGAGATGGGTGGATGAAATTCGAAAGTATGCAGGGGTGACATGGAGGAGACTGGCACAAGACAGACCGTTGTGGAGGAAACTTGGGGAGACCTTCGTCCAGCAGTGGATTGATAATGGTTGACAATGATGATGATGATGATGATATGTGTGTGTGTGTGTGGCGGTTCGGCCATAACGCACCACGCTGTCCCGCGTGGTGAGAAATGCTATCCTCTAATCCCGATGTAACTCACCACCCGTGGTGAGTTGTGTGATAGCATATCCTCTAATCCCGATGTTATAGTTATACCCTGCTTGGCGGTCATCAGAGCCCCTGTAGCCTGAAGAGGATGCACAGAAGGCAGGTTTGACATTTGTCAGTGAGAGGCTATATGTTTGCGTATCACCTGACCTTGCATCCCTGGTGCCCCTATTCGAAACGTAATGGACTGGACCTATTGCCAGAAGGACGGACCACCGATGGACAACCGAAATTTTAGATTGGATTCAAAGGGAAAGGAAAAGACCCAGAAACCCAGAAGACAACATGGCAGATGGGCGGATGGAATCCGAAAGCATACAGGATGAAGAAACTTTGGGAGACCATCCTGCAGTGGATTGAAAATGGTTGGCGACTATGATGATATATATAAAGATACAGTATACATATACACTGAAGAGCAATTAAATTAGTGATACCTGTCTAGAAACGTGTAGCACCACCTATCGTTATGATGACGGCGGCGATTCGTCTCAACATGGACTCGACAAGACACCGGAAGCGTTGGGAAGCCATCCGGATCCACGACCCCTGAACAAGCTCCCACAGTTCACGAAGATTTGATGGGGGGGGAGGGTCAGAGCCTTCTCGAATATCTCTCTCGATGGCATCTCAGATGTGCTCGATGGTATTGAGGCAAGGTGACCTGGCTGACCAAGGTAGCGAGGTCACGCCGGTGGAGTGTTCATCCAACTATTCGGATACGATTCGGGGGTGCATTGTCTTGTTGCAGGATGAGGTCCCCAGTGGGATGTTGAAGACGCAGAAACGAGAGCAAATGGTCGTTCAGGATATCCCGGTAACGTTGACCTGTGAGGGACAATGTCACACGTACCAGGCGTCCCATTTCAGTTCACGTAAATAGTTCCCAGACGAGAATGCCACCCCCACCAGCTTGAAGAGTACCCTGCTGGCAAGAAGGATCCATCGCTTCATGTGGTTTGCGCCGTACTCGTATCCTGCCATCCGCATGTACCAACGTGAATCTCGACTCATCAGTCCACGCAACATTTTTCCACATGTGTAGGGTCCAGTGGCGATGTTACCGCGCACATGCTAATTTTCGCACCCTGTGATGTGCGATCAGCAGCGGTACCCTCTTGGGACGATGGCTTTTGTACCTCGTAGTGAGAGATGGTTCTGGATGGTGTAGCTGCTTACACGTTTTTGTGCACCAGCGTTAAATTTCCGAGTGATTTTTTGCACTGTGGCCCGTCTATCCGCTGTTACAATGCGAGCTAACCGACGATGACCCCGCTCATCCACATGCTGTTGTCCACGGCAGTTGGCCCTTGCACGGATGGTTTTACCGGATTCGATGTACTCACGGTTCACCCGTGAGACAGTGCCTCGTGAAAATCCGAGTGCCTGCACGACTTCCAAGATGGAATGACCCATTAGCCAGGCCCCGACAATTTGTCCACGATCAAATGCGCTTAGATCCTTTGTCTTACCCATACTGCGTCCGACTCTTACTGATTCCCGTCGCATCTCCTTATATATATTGTCGGATCGCTGCATACGTCATGTCGTTTCCGTTTGTAGTGCCGCCCACAGCGCCATATTTGCATAGCGCCAGCTGTCTCTAATTCAATTGCTCTTCAGTGTATATATATACATGCATAGTGTGGCTAAGAATTTTTAAGACTGGGTCTGTAAAATGAAATAGAAACAAGAAATTATAATTTGTTTTGGTTTGTTATTCAAAATAAGTCCCTCCGGCTTCAATACCCTTGCTACAGCGATTTAATAATGATTCGAATGCCTGTTCCAGTTCACTTTGCGGAATTGCCTCCAAAGCACGCGTTGAAGCTGTTTGTATGGCCGAAATATCATCAAAATAACACCCTTTTAACGTCATTTTAAGTTTTGGGAATAAAGAAAAGTCGCAGGGTGCTAAATCAGGCGAATACGGTGCATGATTCAACACACATACGTTATTTTTCACCAAAATTCTACGAACAAGAAGTGAGGCGTGACTGGATGCATTATCGTGCAACAAACACCAACTGTTTTCATCGATATTCTGGACGAATGCGACGAATTCTGCCCATCAAACGCCTCAAAACATTTAAATAAAACTCACCAGTAATTGTTTGTCCACTTGGAACAAATTCTTTGCGGATAATACCCTTACTATCGAAGAATGTAATGAGCAATGTTTTGATTTTCGATGGAACTTTTCTTGTTTTTGTTTTTTTGTCTTGTGGTGAGTTTTTTGACTTCCATTCCGTACTTTGTTGCTTTGATTTAGGATCATATTGAACACACCATGTTTCATCACCTGTAACAATCGATTTTAAGAAGTTTGGATCATTTTCAGCGGCTGAAATGATGGCTCTGCAATGTGCACTTCTCATTGACTTTTGTTCATTGGTTAACGTGTGTGGAACAAATTTAGCACAGACTTTTGTTTTACCCAAATCTTCGTGCAGGATGGTTGGAATCGTTTCTTTTTCGATGTTTAAAGACGCTTCCATCATTCTTAGTGACGCATATCGATTGTTTGCCACGAAAGCACGCACTTTTTCAATAATCTCAGGTGTCCTAGATGAACTTGGTCTTCCGGTTTGCTTATCATCTTCTAGCGTATCTCTTCCGTCCAAAAACCGTTTGTGCCACAGGAAAACATTTGATCTACTTAAACAAAACTCACCGTAAACTTGTTTAATCATTTGGTACGTTTCCGAGGCACTTTTACCAAGTTTTGCGTTAAATTTAATAACAGCCCTTTGTTCCATCTTAATAATTCAACATGAAAAAAATTTTACTTCTCTAATGAACGGCCGTTCCGTTTGAGTTATTTTAACAACTGCGCAGTACTTTTGGCAGAAAGCAAGCAGATGGTCACGGTTTATAATGCATTCGCGATTACACTGGTGGCGTCACCGTAGGCTGAAATCTAGTGCCAGTCTTAAAAATTATTTGACGCACTTGTATATATATATATATATATATATATATACATATATAGGGATGTAAGGTCAGGTGATGCGTAACATCACAGCCTCTCCCTTGACAAATGTCAACCCCGCCTTCTCGTGGTGCATCCTGTTCTCACTAAAGGGGCTCTGACGACCGCAAATAGCGGTATAACTATACCATCGGGATCAGAGGAAATGCTATCCCACTCACCAACCCGCTTGGCCAGCGTGGTGAGTTATGGCCAAACACCTCCAAAATGACTCTACAACTTAAATCTTGGCCCTCAGTCTCCGGCAGCTGGAATGTACCTGGCCAAGGCAGCGGCCAGTGCGACATGAAAGCAGAGGGTGCTAAGAATCCCCGGAGGACCGGACTAGGCTGCCATTTGATGCTGACCTTGGCTACCTACAACGGACGCTCCCTATCTTCTGATTCAAGGCTTCTTGAATTGGAAGAGGAACTACAAAGGATCAAGTGGGACATCGTCGGGCTGGGTGAGGTAAGGAGAAAAGGAGAAGATCTCATTGAACTGAAAAGTGGACATCTCTTCTATTATCGTGGGACAGATACTGGCAGAACTAGTTATGTTGGATTTATAATAAACAAGAAACTGAAGGATAAAGTGGTAGAAGTTGAAAGTTCCTCTGACAGAGCTGCACGACTCGTTATGCAACTCTCGAGAAGATACCAGGCTCAGATTATTCAAACTTATGCACCCACCACAAGTCATCCTGAAGAAGAAATTGAAATATTTTATGAGGAAATTCGTGATCTAAATAATAAAGGTAAGCAGCACTTGAAGATAATTATGGGAGATTTCAATGCAAAAATAGGGCACCGGCAACAGAATGAAACTTCTGTAGGTAAATTCGGTCACGGCAACAGAAACCAGCGTGGAAATACTCTCGTTGAGTTTGCAGAGGCAGAAGGATTTTCATCTTGAATTCCTTTTTCAAGAAAAAGCCACACAGGAAATGGACATGGAGACATCCAATTGGGACGACAAGTGAAATTGATTTTATTATGTGTAACAAAAAATTCGTCATCGAAGACTGCAGTGTGCTAAACAAGTTCAACACAGGTAGTGACCATAGATTGGTGAGATGTAAGATGCACCTCAACACTAAACTGGAACGTGGCAAGCTCATAAGACAAACAAAAATGTATTGACATAACCAACCTTAAAAACACCATAATACTTTCAAGTTGGAACGGAAGAACAGATTCTCTGCTTTAGAAGGCCTAACATCGGAAGAAGTGGATATTTCGGAAGTTAACAGAAAAGTAACCAAAGCTCTTATGGAAACAGCAACAAAATTAGCTGGGTCTAAGAACAAGTTGCATGTAAACAAATTATCAGGAAAAACCAAAATGTTGATGCAAAAAAGAAGAGAGATGAGGACAACTAAAGAAGATGTGACTTCCAAAGTGGAATATATAGAGCTATGTAAGACAGCACGAAAAAGTATCACTGAAGACGTAAGGAAATTCAACTGTGAGCTAGTGAGGAAAGCAATTGAAAACAACCAAAGCCTAAAGATAGCAAAGGGACATCTCAGTAAGGGAAGAAAACAGATTATGGCTCTGAGAAAAGAAGATGGTTCTATAACAAGAAATAGAGGCGAAATTTTGACAAGAGTGAAAGATTTCTACTCCAAATTATATGAAAGGGATGACACATGTACTCCAGACATCATGAAAGGTACCAGAGTTCTTCCAGTCCTCCCAGCAGAAGTTGCTCATGCAATCAAGAACATGAAGCAGAGGAAAAGCTCCAGGATAAGATGGAATTACTATAGACATCATACAAGAAGCAAGTGGAGAAATAGAAACAGTACTCGCCCAAAATTTTCACTCGATGCCTTAATGAAGGGAAGATTTCTGAGGATTGGAACAATGCTACAATGATCCTGCTACATAGAAAAGGTGACATTGAGGATCTCAGGAACTACAGACCTATCAGCCTCCTATCAGTGGTTTATAAAATCTTCACTAAAGTTCTTTCACACCGCTTGAAGGTAACACTGGACATGGCTCAACCGAGAGAACAAGCTGGATTCAGGAGTGGCTACAGCACAATAGATCATATCCACGTACTGAGAGAACTAATTGAAAGAGCGAGGGAATATGAACTTCCATTGTGCATGGCTTTTATCGATTATAAAAAAGCCTTTGATTCGGTGAAACCATTAGCAGTTACCACGGCTCTGAAATCCTGCGGTATTGAAGATGCATACATTAATATTATTAATAACATCTATGAAAATGCAAGTGCAAAGATTCGGCTGTTTGAAAATACAACACACATAAAAATTGGAAAGGGAGTGAGACAAGGTGACACCATATCTCCGAAGCTCTTTAATGCCACATTGGAAAATGTCTTTCAATCACTGAACTGGGAAAACAAGGGATAAAGATTAATGGAGATTATCTAACCCACCTTCGTTTTGCTGATGACGTAGTCATTTTTGCAACTACCCCATCAGAGCTGCAGAGTATGATCCAGGAACTTGCTGACAAGAGTAAAGAAGTGGGATTAAAAATGAACTTTCAGAAGACAAAAGTGATGTTCAATGCTTTTACAAGAAATGAAGATTTATCGATTGATGGAGAAAAACTGGAGATAACAGATACGTATGTTTATCTTGGACAGCAGATATCAAGTGAGGGTCACATTGATGAAGAAATTAATCGGCGTACAAAACTTGCCTGGAGAGCTTTTGGAAGAAACAGCATAATTTTCAAGAGCAATATGCCATTATGTCTTAAAAGAAAAGTGTTTGATCAATGCATCCTTCCAGTGCTTACGTATGGTGCAGAGACGTGGACCTTAACTAAAAGAGACATACAAAGGCTGCAGACAACTCAAAGAAGCATGGAGAGGTGCATACTTGGTATAACCAGGAGAGATAAGAAGAGGAACTCGTGGATCCGAAAAATGACGAGAGTGGAAGACATCATGATCAGAGTTAAATCCCTGAAATGGCAATGGGCTGGACATACTGCCAGAAGGACAGACCATAGATGAACAGCCGAAATTTTAGATTGGATTCCAAGGGACAGGAAAAGACCCAGAAAAAGACCACATGGGAGATGGGTGGATGAAATTCGTAAATATGCGGGAGTGACATGGAGGAGACTGGCACAAGACAGACCGTTGTGGAGGAAACTTGGGGAGACCTTCGTCCAGCAGTGGATTGATAATGGTTGACAATGATGATGATGATGATATATATATACGAGAACATCTAACTTCACACATAGGTGCAGAACAAAATTTTCAAGAAGAACAGCTAACTAAATTGCAAACACAGAAACTCTCTTAAACCAAAACGATTTTTAAAATTTTATGAAACTGAAAAACTAGTCAAAAATTGCTTTAGAAAGAGATGGAAGGATTGCAAAAAAAAAATTTGATAGCTGCCACTTGCGACATCAGCGAGCCGCCTTCTGGAAGGCCGTGCAAACTGAGTAAGCGTGCCAAACGAAGCTTACTGCGGGATCTGAAGAAGGCACGCACCCTCACAGGCACTGAATGGACGTCGTACGAATCATTGGACCAGCTATTTTCACGAGACTATTTCGTCGCAAACTGCTTGCACCCACAGCTTAACGTGCCAGGTCACCTGCACACAAGGAGACTGTTAGCAGGAGACGACTGCAGTTTTGCCTCGCTATACGTTAGTAGACAACATAAGAATTGAAAAAGGTCTCGTGGAATGACAAGTCAGGCTACTCACACTTTCTTTGAGATAACGAAATGGTGTGTGGCGTTTCTCCAGGCAACGTTATCACACGGATTGTATTGGAGTACACTACTTTTATAGTTAGTTACAGATTGATGGATCAAATGTAGAAGTAACTGGTGATTACATTTATCTTGCGAAATGGATATCAGAGGAAGGAGGGATATGCACAACGAAGCAGAAACTGACAGGCGGGTAAAACTTGCCTGGAGAGCATTTGTAAGGAACAGTAAAATTTTCAAGAAAATCTAACCATTATGTCTTAAGAGAAACGTTTTTCATCAGTGCATCTTTCCAGTTCTTATATGGATCCGAGACCTTAACTAAACGAGACATACAGTGTCTTCGGACAACTGGAAAAAGCATGAAGAGATCTGTACTTGGGTCACCAGGATATCATCAAGATCGAAGTAAATACCCTCAAGTGAAAATGAGCTGAAAACACCGGTGGGATAACTTTTCACCTTTGGATAATACTGAGATGGATACCAAGGGTCAGGAAATGGCCCAGAAGAATATAGGAAAGACCCCAGAAGAAGACAGGAAAAGTCTCAGAAGAAGAATATGGCTCGATGAAAGACAGTGTTTCAAGCAGTGGCATGGAAGACAGTGGATCAAGAATGAGTGATCGAGAATTGTAGAAGAAACTTGGGAAGACCTTGGCACTCATGTCATTTATTTAAATTCCGTGTTTCTTTACTGCCTCTACGGTCAATGTCAATCTTTTGTTATCGCTCGTTCTACTTTCTGAACTGAACGTAACATCGAAACTCCCAAGAGCTTATGTATTTAAGAATTCACTGGCATTCAACCAGGTCAGGAAAAAGAATATATATACGATCTTGCTACTGCAAAAATGTGTAGTCGGATCAAATGGTTTGATCAATCATCACCATCATCATCATCAAATAGTCTATTGTCATTAAAATAAATCATCGAGCCAGATTACTAAGGTGCTATTCCAGTGGTCAAGCTGTTGTTCAAGTTTAGAGCCGTTAATTGTGTTTAGTGTCTCAAGTTCGCTGTTTTGACAAATCGTTTGTTAAAAGTTCATATTATCTTTTATCATTCTAATCAACAACTACTAATCGTTTGAAGTTGTGTTGTCGTCTTCATTTGGTTGACAAGCGAACGTTGTGTCTTCTATTTCAACGTGAAGCTTCATCCTAGAATGAAGAAATAAATGCATTACAGCGGCGTTAGTTTCAAGTACTCCTTTTCTATCAAATTTCTCCGGTAACAGCTATTTGAGGAGAATGGCAGATTATGATGATATATATTATGCATATACACTCATCTTCATAAAACACAGAACACCTGAAAGAAGTAGAAATGCGACTTTGATTTTTCCAGGATATGTTCATTAGAAAATAAAAAAAACAAATTAGCACCTCGTTGTCAAACGTACCTGCTGCGTCGATGTAGATTATAATAATCGGTTTGACCACCTCTGGCTTGTATCATCTGCTGTATACGCGCTGAGGCATCGAATTAAATAGTGTGTGAATGGTGTCTTGTGGAATGGCCATTCAGGCTGTACGTCCAAAGTTCATCAAGAGTTGCTGGCAGACGGTCGTACCGCGGCAACTGTCGTTTGAGCACGTCAAGGAGATTTTCTATATGTGATATATCCGGCGATTTAGGTTGGCACTGCAGAAGTGGAACGTTTTTATCTCTGAAGAAGTCACGTTTTGTCGCTGCAACATGCCGCATCACATGTTGCAGCGACAAAAGGTGCAACATTCCTCATCATGCTGAAATGTGACACCGGAGACGTCCTACGGAAAGGCCGACTGGCCGTAGAATGTCATTGGCGCAACGGACTATAAGCAGTTTTCCGTGCCTAATTTATGGTCACTGATTCCAGGGAAGGGAGATAATCAATGCCATGATGTAAACACAGTATCCATGCCTTACCGGGATTCGAACTCAGAACCTTCTCGGACGAATGGTCATAAGCTGGGACACCGGTACGACGGCAGATATTCGGAATCACCAGGTAAATCCTGCAAACGGTCAATTCAGAAAAACTCTCTCAACACCTAATGACTCTTGTGGAATCCACTCACAAGCTGGCTTTCCGCTGGCAGTAACGCTCGGGAATCGTCGATGTATGAAGGTGCCACAACAATGCTAGGATTAATGATGCTGTACCGTTTTCACTCTTCTCGGAAACGTCAACAGAAAGCACGATCTTCGGGTAGACCACGTGGTGTAGACCAGTTGCACGCATGTAAGTTTTTTTGTGTGACTCCAGGGGAAAAGCCACTGAGTGATTAGGCTGACACAAAAAAATGCAGTTAGTGACTTCTTGGCATACAAAGATTAGGGTCTCACGGTGTACGCGGAGAACGAGGGTGTGTGTGGTTGAGCTCTCGGCAGCCAGAGGCATATACGTATTTAAGGAGGGTCCCGTAGTAAGGGAAGTCAGCGTTCGAGCTCAGCCAAGGAGTTGCTGAGGCGATCACGTAGTGTGAAATGCAGGCACTCAATGAAGAATATACATATAAAGTTTTGGAAATGGCACTGCAAACTCATTTATGCTCGTTTGCTTGAAGAATGAAACAAATGCCTTTCATCCGTCTTCATCACCAAATCCATTATAATAAAAGTGAGGCGACGGCGGCGGGTTGCATGTCGCTTATTAAAATACTTTTAAGTGGTGTAAGTTACGTTGAAAAACCAGTACAGTGGGAACTACTGTAATCCTCCAGAACGAAAGCCGAAGATATCAGCACCGGCCTTACAACATCTTCAGTAGATATTTTTAATTGACATTCACCTACCAAGATTAGACTGGTGTGACGTGCCTGCCCAGCAGGATGCACACGACATAAAGGCAGATATCAGTCAGAACGAACGTCCGCGTAGCTCAATTGGTAGAGCGACTTATTCCGGAATGAGGGGACCCAGATTTGAGCCCCGGCGTGGACAAAAATGACGGAGAAATGTACTTCGTTATACTGGGTAAAAAGTATCTTCGCAGTTTGGCGATAGACGCTGTTGGTAAAAATCTTAATGGTTACTGTGCATTGCAGACGTACCACATTTACATATTCTGAAAAATGAGGTTTCTATACTATTATACAGGGTGTCGTACTCCCTATTTAATCCAAGTTTTTAAGTTTTCATTAATAACATCGTGAATAATTACATTAATGGAATCCATGAAACACAGAACCATATCATAAGAGATATTGGAAGTGTCCACCTTGTGCATCGAGACAGGCTTGAACATGAGACTCCAGATTTCAGAAAGTTCCCGCCAGTTGCTCCGGCGTAATTGCTTCCACTGCCTCTCAGTTGTTGTTTTTCAATGTCTCAAGGGTTGTTGGCTTGTTTTGAAACATTACTAATTTGAGATACCTCCCAGAGAAAGAAATCAGGGGATGATAGGTCAGGTGATCGGGATGGCCACATTCCTTTAGAAATCACGCGATCGCCAAAGAATGATGACTCAATTTCAGCCGTACTCATATGTGATGTATGGCAAATTGCACCATCTTGTTGAAAATATCTAGTGGTCAGCTCTTCAAGGTGCAGTTGGTAAACGAATGCCTGAAAAAATTCCACGTAGACGGCTGTTGTAACGGTATCGTGAAAGAAGATGGGCCTAATGATCTGCCGAGACGACAGTGCGCACGACACTCCAATTTTTTGTACGTGAAGTGGTATCTCGGTAAATGCGTAAGGATTTGCCTCTGTACACATACGCGTGTTTTGTGCATTTGTGTATTCCGACAAGTGAATTCACGCTTCGTCAAAAAAAAAAAAAAGGTGTAGTCCAAGATGTCCGGTCGTTCAGCAACAAATGCCTGAAACCACTGACAGTTCCTCATTCTTTTTTCTTGGTGTGACGGTTTCAGTTCGTGAACAGCAGACAAACGGTACGGATGAATTACAACCTTCTTCGCTGCTCTATGACACGTGCCCTTTGACCTACCGGTTTCCTGGGCAAGTCTACGAAAAGATTTCCGTGGCTAAGCAAGAAGTCTTTGTTTAACGTCCAGCTCTACTGTTTCTGACATTTCGAGACACCCCCCTCCGTGCAAATCATGTAATGTTTCATCGGTCTCTAGCTTCTTAGCCACTTGCAGAATGCACGGTTTACTTGGTGGTGTCCGATATCCGAATTTCCCATGAAATTAAATTCACACTGACACTTCTTTATCGAATTACTCTCCCAATAAATACGAACAAGAAACAAAAGCTCATTTATGGTTTGCCTGGAGGTCATCGTTAATGCATGCGATCAGCTTCGCGACAAACAAACAACTGAACTAAACCTGGGGAATCGTGAACCTGACATGCGCGACTTCCAAGGTCACAACGAGTGCTCCAACAAGCATTGAAGTGCAACATCTGCGAGCCAGTGGCAGCGATTACGACGGAGCAACTGGAGCGAACTTTCCGAAATACGGGGTCTCGAGTTACTTTCAACAACTTTTATGATATGGTTCTATTTTTCATGGAAGAAGGTATGTTCTTACTAAAAATCATTCAATTACTGTAATTATTCACGATGTTATTAATAAACACTTGGGTAAAGTAACTAGTTGGACATCCTGTTTAAAAGGTGTTCTGCTTGATCAGTTCAATTCTGTACATTTGGCATGAGTTTGAAGCTGGGACACAGTAAGGTTAATTTTTGTTTTGTTTCGAGTTTAACGACCATCGTGAGGAACTCTTGTGGCTATAAACGATTATTCGTTCTTAACTGGGGGCCACGGGTTCCTGAGAAGGGAGAAAGCCAGAGCAGTGAGACAAAAAGTCCAACCACGCCTCATCTAAGATTTCAATCCTAGCTCACTCGCACGATTCGTTAGAATATAACGCTTAGACCAATGCGCCACGGTTTTCTTCATTCAATACTGTTTTTCTATCGCAAGAACAAATACCGATGCTTGATTATTGGTTTACAAAGTCTCGAAATATCAAAAAAATGTTTTGTCGTGGATATTACTTATTCGACGATGCACCATGCTGTACAATAGCCGTTGACGTCGACAAGAATCACGAAATCAAAGCATACGAAACCAACCCAGACAATATGACCCAAGCTATTGCGCGACACTTAAGACATATCCAACTGCGACGTGGCATTGCGAAACATCTTGATGCTTGCGTACCTCACGAATTGAGTGAGAAAAATACTCTCGACTGGATATCTGTTTGCGATTCGCTGTTCAAACGAAATGAGAGCGACCTGTTTCTGAAACGAATGGTGAGAGAGCGATAATAAATGGTTTATGTACAGGGTGATCTTAATTAAAGAGGAGGTGCTGATAGCTCCCTGTAGAAAAAACTATTGAGCAAATCACAATCAAATTTAGTTTCAGAGTTGTGCAAAATCGTAATTGAATTAATCGGAAATACGTTACAGCGTAATGGTAATGGGAACAGGAACTTAGCTTTACCTTTACAGGGTAATGGTGAACTGGTCATTAGAATTACATGATAATTGTAATGACATGTAGCAGTTACCCATTATAATCATAATGGTTAATGGTTAACTATATGTTGGTAATTAACCAATAACTTATGGGTAACAATACGACGTGAATAAACTAGCAACCAGTACACCCTTGCACGTTGTGTAGGTTATTTGACAATTGTTCCACCCTCGGACCTCAAATGTGTGTATGTATGTATTGGCGATTGAATTTACGTGTATGACATGAGTAGTTGCCCCGTCTTCGCCGCAAGTAAAGTGATTTGAACGAAATAATACGTATGAAGTAAGTACGAATGGGATGTTTATTTCGGTTAGAGAATAGTACAAAAATGAAAGAAAGATCAATGCTGCTGCATGTGATCTTAGTCTTCAACAAAGAAAAATTCACTGAAGCACACAAAAAAACAGTCAGGAAATAACAAATTGTGCATTAAACGCCAATAGAAACCACTTTGAGACACCACATCACTTGAAATAGAAGGAATAAAAGATCTGATTGCTGCAACATATGGCAACCACAAAGTGAACTACGAGTACAACTGAAAGAATCAGCATCTAGATCATCACAAAGTAAAGAAATGACAAATCCTCATTGTAAGGTAGAAGTAGAATATCTAGGTGGCTTGCCGCAAAAAAAGGCAGGATTTTCCTATTCTTTAATCCCTAGTTTGTTTGTGGTCTTTTTCTTCATACTTTTAAAACATCCTTCATTTCAAACATTTCATCCGAAAGTCTATTAGCTTTGCAGTAATTGGTAATAGTAGCGTATGAGAACAGCCGTTCGGCGGCCCCTGAGGAGGGCAGAGGTGTATTATACTGCACAAACAGATATTTTACCTCTTTATAATTATGTAACACACGTAAATCTTCTGGTTCTTCGAGGCTAAAATGTGCATAGATGAGTTCGGCTTTACTTGTTGGATGTTTGTTTTTCACTCTCATCTTCAGAATTGTAATCAATACAGATAAAATTATCTTTGACTTGGCGACAGGTAGAAGGTGCATTCATGAGATGACATGTTCTGTTAATGCCGCTAGATACGGATATATGCTCCAAACCTTCGTCATTCCAACACTTCAGCAGAGAAATTGCCTGAAAACCATAATCTTTATGCAAGATGGTTTACTCCCTCATATCGGATTAAATGTGCAAGCCTTACTACAGCAACAGTTTTCGAACGAAAGAATGATTGGCCGATCATCTCCAACGTCACAGCCGGCACGACCACCAGATCTGAACCCCTCTTACATTTGGTTATGGTAATACTTAGAGAACCTCGTTTATCAAGGCAATCTTAAAATACCTTAGTGGAGTTGTCTCACATGTTGTGAAATTCTGTCCTTTTTAGACAAGTAGTCTTAAAGACAGAATTTCAGAACATGTGAGACAACTTCACTAAGGTCCGTTGCGTTCCACCGTCGAGAGTGTTATTCAGAGAATGAAGTTTTCAAATTATGGAGATGGAGGAAACATAGAACCGTATCTATGATTTAATATTCATATTCGTTAGATAACCTACGGAATATGCAAATTAACAGGACAACAGCGCCAAATTTTACCCTAGTCGCTGAATTATGAACTACATTTATTTATTTTTGAAAATTGAAACCGCATACTCGGGAAAGTATGTATACCAAATTTGGTTCAGATTTCGTCCAATAGTTCTTTCTACAGAGAGCCCTGAACACCTCCTCTTTAATTGTGATCACCTGTATATTAAAGCATAACGGAAATTTCGAGGACCGGGCGAAATGAGCAGCCACCAACAATTCCAAAGGCAATTCTGCATTCCCGAGATGGTAATCCTCTGTGTGTGGTGGGACTGGAAGATACTCTTGTATCACGAATGGCTACCAAGTGAAAAACGATCAGTTCTGATAGTACCGTTCTCAACCGGTAAAGCCGATGGGCTTAATTGATAACAAATAAACCTTAAGAAACAGACAACAGGGCGTTGTTTTTCACCATGGCAACGCCTGATATAATGTTTCTTCGGTCACCAGAAAAAAAATTGTTGGAGCTTGTCTGAGATCTCCTGTCTCAACTGGCCTAATCACCCTAAATTGTGCCTTCGAATTTCCATTCATTCCGTCTTTTCAGAATTCTCTCAAAAAGTGATTCGCTTCTTTGGAGGTTGCCAGAAATTATCTTGACCAGTTATTTTTCCTAAAACCGGTAAAGTTTTAGGCAGATAGAATCTTCAAGATACCCGACAGATGAAGTGGGACACTGGAAATGACTGATCCTTATCTTATTAAATAGAGTTGTAGTGATATGTAAAAGTTTTGCTTTCACTTTTGTTAGCAAATGCACAAATGCTTTTACAACAAAACCACCCATTTCTGCAGGTGATGAGATTTGCAACCACATCTTTCGCAGGCAGTCGGACATTCTACAAACTGAACTAGGACGTTAAAGGTTTGACTCTGCAACTTCCAACTCTCTGTTTTGACATATGCGGCATCACCGAGGTGCATACCTCACATAAATACTCACGGACAATGAAATTTGTTCTCCAAGAAAAAAGCATCGGATTGAACTGAAATTTTATGGACGTAATGATGCAGATGAATGATGCCAATGATGGCAAAAACAGAGCTGAAGGACAATTACAGAAGGATCTGTGGCATGCAGTCCGGTCATCTTCAATAGTTCGTTGCACCACCTCGTGTGGTGATACATGATGCTAGACGGTCCGTCATGGAGGCGAACAGACGCCTGATGTTGTTCTGCAACAGATTGGCCCACACGTGTTGAACGGTATGCTCCAAATCCCGGATAGTGCGGTGCGGCGTCCGCTGGCGTTTCAACTGGTCCCACACATGCTCGACAGGGGTCATGTCCGGTGAGTGGGCAGGCCATGGATGTGCCTGGACATGACGTAGGCAGTCCTGGGCAACCCGAGCAGCGTGCGGGCGGGAATGATCCTGCTGGTATAGCGCACCTGGAATCCCACCCAGGAATGGGATCACATGGGGCCGTAGGATATCATCCACATACCGCTGGCCTGTCAGTGATCCACGTTCCACTACTAGAGCTGATCGGCTATCGTAGGCTATGGCTCCTCCGACCACAATGCATGCTGTGCGGGGAGGTGTGGCACTCGATAGCGAGGTTAGGATTGTGCCGTTGATCCGGCAACCTCCACATCCAGACACGATGATCACCTTCCCCTAAAATGAAGTGACACTCATCGCTAAACACCACACGTCACCAGTCTGCGGCATTCCACACGTCAAATCACGGAGTCGATGCCGCCGTATAGCCTGCCACGTAGCATGTTTTCTTCTAGATGCGCAAATTTCATTGTCCGTGAGTGTATCTCTTACTTGAGATAGGTGGGTGTACGAAATCGTAGGTTTCGGGTTATCAGACAGCAAGTCTGAAGAAATTCTGATTAATTCCAGACGACGTGTGGAAGAAGCATCATACATTTTTCAAAGAAGGAATTCCTATTAATTTCAGACCATGTGTGGAAGATGCATCACGCAATTTCTTCAAACCCAACGGCCAGGAAATTCGTTTTACGTTAGAGTGCCAGTATAGCAAAATTGTTCTTTTCTGCAGGTGATGCGATTTGAACTGACATCTTCGTTCTCCGGAGTCGGATATTCTACCAATTGATCTACGCCGGTAAAGGCTCAACGCTCCAACTTGCCGTTTTTACATGTCCGTCACCTCAAAGGTAGATACGTCACACATTTTACACAACCGAAACTTTTTTACAGCGTTCCTTAGAACCCATTTGTATCTTCTTGGAACATTTTGTGTGGCATTTTTTGAAACTCAAAAACAAAGCATTCCAGAAATATGCTTTCTTTCATTTAGCGAGTGCCACAAGTGCTTCTAAACTTTGAAGAACTTGTTTCCTGTTTACTTCATATTAAGTCGACACTTCTAATTGAAAGCATAACACTGATACCATTGCTATTGTACTACTAGCCGTAATGAAATTCCGAAGCAAACATTTGTCTGAAATCTTACATAATTCAAATTTTCAAGCAAACTAAACCGAAACGATCATAACTTCATTATGTTCTGACTACAGCAGGCAAAACGACTTTCTGAAGTTCCGACGTCATTTTCGAAGTGCATCCTCTCCGACTTAATGCCTGTCAGCTACGCAATTAATAAAATCGTAAAACTGGATCGAGACCCATATTTCGTGAAACGGCACTGAACAGCAAATATCTTAAACAGTTCTCTCAAAGCAGTTAGTGTTACTTGCTGGCAATGAAGATTTAAATGAAAAGAGTGTTACTTACTGCCCATATAGTAGTGTATAGTACACGTGTGTGTACATGAATACAGTTTTCTCGTCATGTTTGTTAACTAAAGCCTTTCGTTTCTGCTTAATTTACATCTGCGTAAGTAAATTTACAAAGCTTTAACATGAGCATTAAGAAGCGTGCACTTATCTGATTACTCTAAATTCCATTCTTCACAGTATCTATGGAAGATATTAAATATGAAGGACAAAAATAAATTGCGACTGTATAAGCGCAGTAAATAGCACTTTTTGAAAAAGAAATTCAATTAGGAAGTAACTGAAAACTATTTTATTCGTGTTGAGGTTATATGGTAAAAACAATACCTGGTTTGTAATTCACTGCCATTCCTAGTATCGGTATTAAAACGGTGTTAGGTGAATATAAAATATTTTGAGGCGAGAAGTGCAATGTAAAAATATTGTTCTCTTATGATTTTTTCCTTGAGGACATCAGATTTATTTCCCGAATGACGGAGATTCCGTATCCTTTTTCTCTTTTTTATTGTTTATTCCTTTACATTTCGTTTGTTTCTTATTTTCATTTTGCATATATTGCGATAACTTCATTAGCGGGTAGGCTGGTATCTCCAGATGTTAGAACTAGCTTCGACACAAAATCCAATAAAAGTAGCGACCGTCGGAAAGTTTCATCCTTGTTTATCCGTGATAAATATCACCTGTCGCGCACTTTGAAAGACAAATACAATCCAAATGACAAAAACATTGAACTTACCTTAAAAAATGGTCGCAATTTCTCATTCTAGGAAGTAATATAAAAGGAACTCAACAATATCAGAAATTGAAAATAAGCTGCTGCAGCTGGCTAGTTATCATAAAGAAAGTCGTTTGACGAATTATACATTCCCTTTACGACAATTGCACGCTTAAGCCACAATGGATGCATCCTTGCTCTCTTAATAAAATTTTACCTTGTGGCATACAATATCGTGATAAAGTCAGCCATTTTGTTTGTAGCTACGAGTAGCTTGGTCCTCACCAACTTGCATCGGTGGTAATGTAAGCAAAGAACACATATTCCTCATTTTACAGGAGATAACTGATTACATTTGTAGAGCTATACAAGATATTTTTTTCGTGAAGCCATCTCAAACACAAATAGCAGCCTCTACATGGCGTGGCATTGAATGAAAGAGGTTTTCTAAATCGTCATGAGGAACAGCCTGCCATTTTGCTTCTATGCGAGACCAAAGTTCATTTGTGCTAACTAGCGGAGGCGCTTGACGGGCTAATGCGCTTAGCCACCATGTTCAGGACATATTCCATCCGGGACAATCCGGCGAACGCACAGGATCGGGAAGAAGCAGTAGTGTCTGCCGTGCATGGAAGAGGTATTGGACATTCCGGGATACATGTGGCCAAGCAGTGGCCTGCTGGAATACAGCGCACGGACAACTCTAAAGGACGATATCGCCTCTGGCTCTACATATCTCTGATGTATCGCTGGCTTTTGAAAGTTCCCACAGTTCGTATCAGGCGAGACCGCGAATTGAGTCCCAAACCGTGTTGGACCAGTATAACGCTACAAAACGAACGCTGTCGTTCACCACGATGTCTTCGAATACGTATCCGACCCTCCTGGTGCATCAAGTTTAATCATGACTCGTCAGAAAACACGATCTGCTGCCAATCAGAGCGCCAGTGTCTGTGTTGGAGACCCCATTACAGCCTAAGGTGTTTGTGATTGAGGATCAAAGGAATGCACAGTAATGGGCTGCTAGCTAATTGTCCTCTGTTAAGCAGACGGCGTCGAACTATGCTGGGGGACAAAGCCTGACGTATGACAGTAGTTTACTGCTGCGCTAACACCGTGGATGTCCTTGTGCGATCAGTCACGGCCATATGGTAAAAGTGTCTGTCATCTCGTGCAGTCGTGGGATTTTGTGGTTCATTTCTCTGGATTCCCGTGCGTCCGATACTTATCTGTCCATTGACCCCAAGTTCACGTCACTGTAGTGGTGTCTCGTCGTTTAGCAGTGGCAATTTCGCTGTAGGAAAATCCAGCTTCCCTCATCCCAAGAATCTGTCCTCACTCAAAATCAGTTAGGTGTTCATAATGTGACCTTCTTCGGCGACGGGTCATAGTGAGACAGAAGAAACACCTTTTCGACTCTATATTGGCTCTTCACTGATTGCAACATCTCGTTTGAGCCAGCTCTTTATACACAAGACCGGACAGTTCAGAGGACGCTGCTCTGAAACCGCATGAGCATTTTCACTGACATTTTAATCATTTGCATATCCAACCTGCTGTACATGTTCTGTAAGTTTCAAGCTGATACCAATTACCAACACTCCTACATGATGTTTCATTTTCACAAACAGTAGTGTAGTTTTCGATTGTTATGCTGGAATATCTTTTGACAGCAATCTGAAACCTTGAATGCTGAAGATATTTCCAAAATGTGCAATCAAAGGTATTCTAAAAAACGATTTGTAAGTTAGTGTGTTGACAAAGTTGACGTTTCCTAATGAACAACACGAAAAAGTGTTTTAAAAAGTGTTTCTAGAATCAGCAGAGATACCGCGGTAGATGCAAATATGCACAGACACTATCAAGTAGAAAAATTGGTACCTGAAAATGCACAAAAAATATTTGTGATGTTTAATGCCGCACAATGAAGTACTTTTTCATTACTCCAGACAGAGTCCGAGAAAACATATATTTAGCCGGACAATTTCCAATAACCGCCAGACAGAGTCCGAGAAAACATATATTTAGCCGGACAATTTCCAATAACCGCCAGACAGAGTCCGAGAAAACATATATTTAGCCGGACAATTTCCAATAACCGCCAAGAAGTATACAACTTAAAAACAAGTATCTCATTCCTGGAAACACCTGATTTTGTGGAGAAACAATTATTGTGGCGCATTATGAGAAAAAGGGTATGTGCTCGAGCTACCGAAATAGTTTCTTCTTTCAAATTTCAGATTTAGAAGTCTTGATGAAATATTAAACTCAGATGCATTATTACGCGTCCTAGTGGAAAGCCATCCAGAAAATCAAAAAACATATTCGATAGAAGTTTTCTTCCTGGTGAGAATCAGCCAATGCTAAAAATCCTTTTCGAATCCTATCCATGAAAGATATGATATTGTCAATAAATCAAAGCATACAATATTTGCTTTTCTGAAAAATTCTGAAAACGATAAAAATGGGAAATTTTCAGAAAAAGGTTTTCATCGTAATTGCAACCATCGGAGTAAAAATTATTTTAAATCAGACTTTCATGCATAAAAACTAATATTCCCTTGCATTATGTCTTAGTAATACATATTTTCCCAACATGGGATAAATACATATTACGCTAGTGAGGTAAATATGTGTTTCTGAGAAATATTGGAAGTGTGCAATACTGCACAGCACAAAATGCAACGGAAATTTAATGGTGTTTTTTACATCTCCAATGAGAAAAGGGATTTTTCTAATCACATTTTTAGAAGTAGGTTATTGTGCGGATTACAGCAATCAATTTTGTGGCAGTTATGCATGCCTCCAATCGGGAAGTGACAGGATTTTCTTTATGATGGCTTCTGATGTCAGATGCAAGAGACATTTTTGTTCTTAGCTGCTAAGTGATAACATCTTATTTGTACAGACTAAGAGACTGATGGGCCACGTGATGATTTGTTCTCAATGCCTAGATAAAGTAAGTATATTTTTCTGGTTTATATCAGTACGATATATTATTACGCAGGATTTCATCTAATAGTTGTCTACAGATAAGTGCATTCTTGTTGTACAGAAAAGTATGACAAGGATTTCAAATACAGTGAATAAGGTTCACTGTCCGAACAGTAACCACTGTAGGTCGCTGTTTGAACAGGAAAATAACGAGTGTTTTAGAAGATTAGCCTTAAGTTAATGTTGTTTGCTAGTTGCGTTTGGGTTGACCAAATCCTGTAAGTCAATGCAAAATTAGAGCGAGAGATGTGAGCAGCGTTTATAGCGAGGCGAAGATCAGATTGCCCACTTATTAATATTAGTAGCCTAGAGAAAAATCAGTTTAATTCAAGTGAAAATATCTTGATTTAGAGCAATAAATACAACTGGTTGTTTGCAACTGAATCTTTGAACCTGCAGTAGCAGTTTAAATGTTAGAACTTTTATCGTTATCTCCACATATTGTTCACTAAAATTCGATGATCTACAGCAAAACTTTAACAATTATTTATGGGGCAAAGGATTTTATTGAGGCAGTATTGACCACTGTTCATAAATAGCGTTTAGAAATAATTAGTTAGAAGATTAGGGTTAGTACCAATGGGAAAGAAAATCAAAACAATTTCAAGGACAGAGAAGTGTAGCTGCACAGTAAGGCCGCGGCGCACGAGAAAGAAGGAACAAACTCAACAGGAACCAAGCTAACAGACACCATCGCGAATGAGCAATATTCCTGGCATCAGTAACCACCCCCGCAGGCTTCGGTGTGGGACTGAGACATACACGGGAGCTTGAGTTCAATTTAACTAATTACCATCACACTTCGAACTAAAGTTTAACTCCTTTCCTTTCACGTAAGCACACGGTTGTGCCCACCATAATATAACCCATCCTTCCCGAGGCCCAGCAAAATATTTGTCCCCATCTTACTCACCCTCCAAAGTACCGAAGGAATTAAGTAAAATCTTAGAAAGCAAGGTGTCCGTTAGTCCTCATTCCGGACTGACTCTGGCGTCCGTTGACTGTTGTTAAGGCATTCCGTTATTAGGAAGTTATTGCTAATGTTAATCCTACCGGAGCTGTTTTGTACCAACGGTGACGCATGAACTATGCGTTTGCCTTATGCTTATGCACAGGCTCGCTCATCTCCCTGAAATCGGTGGCCCCAAATTACGGACGCGCGAGTACTTATAGCCTCAAATGTTCTTAACCATCGCTAAAGGGAAAAGGTTCCAGCAAATGCAGAATCATAGAAAACACTCAAAATGAATTTATGTGCAACAAAGTATGAGGAACTGCGCAACATTTTTGATATCTAATTTCGTACACTTAGTTCCGAAGTGCACTACCCACAATTTCAATAATAACATTGTGAAATAACTGTGAAAATGTTCATCAATGGAAGAAAACGCGTGAAGTCGCACCAGTAGCCGAGAGGTAAGAGACGAGAGGTAAGAGACGTCCTATAAGAATTCGTTTAAGATGGGTCAGGGTTCAAATCCCAGTAAGGCATGGATGGTGTGTCTATTTTACAGCTCTAGATCTGCATCTCTCTGGAAAAAAGGGCACAAAATTAGGAACGAGCGATTCCTTATAGCCCATTAAGAGTCTCACTTTAGTCGTTAAAAGAAAAAGTTCCCCAAACTATAGAAAACATCTGCCTAAATAATTGCGGTTAATGTAAGTGTTCCAATTTACATGCTTTCAAAGCTAAAAGGATAATTTTAATGTAAATTATGATAGCTATATCGAAAATATGTACGTTTTTTCTTATACAGTCCTCCGTAGAACACACTTCGGTAAAATGACAGTAACTATGTCAATAAGCAACTTCACTTGGCACAATATTTCATTGAATATTAATTGCATGAAGTCTTTGAAAGAGTGACAGTCATCCAGGTTTTATATCAATGAACATCTGTTAGGAAGCCATATTTCGTTTTCTGAAAGAATTTTCGAGCGTACGCGAGAAGAACACAGAGTTCTTTAAGAGAGATAGCATTGTTCTTTGAGAGCAGCAATCCCACAAGCTATCCATTAGCAGAGCAGAAACCAAGCGAAGAGAGAAGTCCATTATCTCAGACATCTTAGTGACTTGACTCATCGCATCAACAAGATTTGCTCCCTGGCTATATCAGAGCAATCTCTTTCTTCCCTAAAACAATCACTTCAAGTGATTTGCTCAAAAGAAAAATATATATATATAAACACACATGAAAAAGAATTATATATATCGCTGTGCTGGTTGCGCAAGGCAGTCCAGGTTGCTAATGGTCACCAAGTTCGTGAAAAATAGTGTAAAATGTTTCTAATGTTTAACAAACTGGAAAAAAGATATTTTCAGGTAGATCAGGCTGAGCATTAGTCCTTTTTTAGAGCAATGTACGTTTCTCAGTTCCAACTCAGGACAAGCAATAGATGTTCTCGTTATATTGCAATTGATTATTTGAATTTATTAAATCAAATATGTGGATATAATGTTCAATATTTGAGAGATTAAAACTGCAACAATCCCTAATGTTTTCTCAGAAAACAATATTTTATTTACAATTAATGAAAAAAAAAGCAATCTTTCCTTCTCTCTTTGAAACGATTTTTATGATTTACCATCGATCATGATAAAATGGCTTGCATCTTTCATATTTAAAAAGTAAAAAATGTCTTCTATTATTGTAATGCTTACAGTACAAAAGTTTGCTGTTTGCCTCTTAACTTAAATTTTTAAATTGATTCCAATAGCTACTCGAACATGTAATTAGAATATTTATGCCATAGTACCTCTTATACAAATAAATGATTTTGTATATACGTTGATTTGAAAGATGAGTTGATATAAGAAATATGTTAAAGAAAAGTATGATTTCTCAAAGAATTTGTAAAGATGTGTTTGCTCTGCAGTTTAAGAGTGATATAGTTTGATGTACTGGATTACCAATCGTACTTTAACTCGATTTGTGCAAAGAACGCATGTAAATGGATTACTGATCGTGAAAATTGTAGCACCATGAAGGACTGTGGTATTAGCTTGTAACTTATAGGTATTAGCTTGCAACTTATAGGTATTAGCTTGTAACTTATAGGTGTTAGCTTGTAACTTACAGGATATGTACAGCAGCTTGAGAAACGCAAATGATTAAAATGTCAGTGAAAATGCGCATGCGGTTTCGGAGAACAGCCCTCTGAACTCTCCAGTCATGGGTGTAAAGAGATGTTGCAATAGGTGAAGTTTGGGATTGCAACATCTCAAACGAGATGTTGCAATCAGTGAAGAGCCGACATTGAATCGGAAAAGCGTTTCTTGTGTCACGCTATGCATCGTTGCCAAAGAAAGTCGCATAATAAACACCTTATAGACTTTCAGTGCAGAAGGATTGTTGGGATGAGAGAGAATCTGTGCTTTCCTACCCCGAAATTGGCACTCGAAACTCCAGTCCAATGATGCTAAGCTTGTCGTTTGTGGACGGATGAGACTCAGACGCATAGAAATTCGGCAAATGGACCCCAAAATCGCACGACTGCACGGGATGACAGATACTTCTACCGTACGGCAGCGGCCAATCGCTTAGCGACATCCACGGTGTTAACGCAGCAGTAGAGCGCTGTCACACGTCAGGGTTTGTCCTTCAGCACAGTTCGACGTTGTCTGCTTTTCACATGACTGGTCACTAGCAGCATAGAATATCTAACGCTTAAAGAAGGTCAACTCTCATAGAGATAACGTAAAACAGGCGTTAACAGCGCCACCACATTTTGAAAGATAATATGCTCTGCGGGAAAGTTAACATTCAGGAACAAAACACGTTAAGGCAGACTACGGCAGTGAAGCTTTTCTTTGATCCACGATGGTTTCCTTCGATCTGATGACTATTTGCTTAGAGCAGGTTTTTGTTGTTGTTGTTGCTGTTTTCTGATATCGCGCCCTTCCCTTATTTCGGTGAGAGAAATATGCAATAACATTAGTATTACTATTTAAATTAAATTTCTGCAAATCTTACAGTTAGGCCTAAGGATCCGTCCAAAATGCAGACATTCCCTAGTATTTGGCATTACTGAAAATGTTTCTGAATAACGGAAGAACAAACAAAAGCCTTAACTAACCCGATTGGCGTAACAAAACTAACATATCCGATTTGCAAAGTGATTATGCTACCGAGAAGGCAACAATCACGTGCTGTGAGTAGCTCGGTTGACTGTTCTTTACCCAACGAATTGAAGTCAACAGAAATACGCATGCGCAGTCTACTCTGCCTGCTCCGGCATCAGCCTGTATGTTGGCTTTTGTGCACTGCGTTTTTTCTATGAAGATATGGCGTTGCTAGTTACGTCTCACCGAGGCTTAACTTCTTCTCGTCAGATATTCTTTGACTAGCAACCCATTGCTGCGCATTCCTTTGATATTCAACCACAGAAGCGTCAGGCTGCGATGGGCTCTCGAACACAGATATTGGCGCGCTGATTGGCAACAGATCGTGCTTTCTGATGAGTCATGATTCAACGTGATGCGCCATGATGGTCGCATACGAGTTCGAAGACATCGTGGTGAACGGCACCTTGCAGCGTGCATTTTGCATCGTCACACCGGCCCAACGCCAAATTTCATGGTTTGGGGTGCCATTGCGATCGCGCTTGATACGAGTTAACTGAACCCAACAGCGATACTTAAGGAATGTCTTAGATGCAGAGGTGATACCCCTCATTCAGAGTTGTCCTATCGCTATATTCCAGCAGAACAATACTCGGCCACATGTGAGCCGGAATGTCCAAGATTTCTTCCATGCACTGCAGATATCGCTTCTTCCCTCGCCTGCACATTCACTGGATATGACCCCGATGGAACATGTCTGTGACATGGTAGCTAAGCGACTGGCCCGTTAGCCGTCTCTGCCAGTCACCACAAATGACCTCTGGTAACGCGTAGCGGCAGCCTGGCAGCTATTCCCTGGGACGATATCAAGAACCTCTTCAATGTCACGCCGTATAGAAGATGTTATTGTTGCTTGTACACTGCGTGGGTTTGAATGGAAAATATTTTTTTAGCATGTCCTTTGTAAAGAAAAAAAAAAATGATCGCGCTTGTGTTACCGGTTTTTCCGTCTGTCCGCCTGTGGACACCATATCTCAGTAACTATTGGCCCGATTTCAAAAATACTTTTTGCATTGGGAAGCTTGAAATAGGAAAATGATGATCCTTCAATTCTATTTTTTTTTCGATACACGACTTCGCCGCTAGAGGGCGTAAATGCAGGTGATATCGTATTCACAATACATTTTATGGCATATATTTATATATATATTGATTGAAGGTTTAACGACCACCGTGAGCAACTCAATGGGCTATAAGCAGTCGCCTGTCCCTAATTTAGGGTTACTGGTTCCAGGGTAGGGAGAAAGTCAGTGCCGTAAGACAAACACAACATCCATGCCTCACCAGGATTCGAACCCGGACCCCTTTCGGACGAATCATCAGAGGCCATCGCTTAGACCACTGCGCCAATCGGATATTTAGAGGCATATATTTGCTTCTAAATATCCGATTGGAATTTCTTTATTCCTTTCGATGGCATTTATAACGAAGACTATTTTAGGCGCAGTTTCTTTTTCAAATAATGCACACATTTTGTGCCAGGGGTGTACAGGTAAATTGCGTTTTACCCGATATATCTGCTTCTAAAAGCCCGACTTGAAAAATTCTTCCGCCATCGGAAACAGCTTCTCATAGGAAATGTTTTCCACATAATTTCTAACTTTGGTAAAGAATGGTAGTGCCACTAGGAGGTGTAAGCATTCATTTCTGCTTCTGATGCATTTGCAGCAAAATCTGAGCTTCTAAAAATCCGACTGAAAAATTATTTCATGGACCCATACCGCTCACCTCGGAAAATCTTTTGAGAATAACTCCTGCTTAAAGTAGCTCATAGTTTTCCCGCCAGGGGCGTAGATGTATATCTTATTTTTCTTGGTGTCTCTGCTTCTAAGAGTCCAATTTGAAAAATTATTTCTTTGTTGGAAAGCACTTCCCGTGCAAAATGTTTCACATATAATATCCGAATTTTCTGAACACACAAATGTATCACTAGAGGGCATAAGTTCGCATTTTCGTTTACAGCAATATCTGCGGGACTAAATACTCCATATAATTTTTTTCCGTCAGATACTACTAACTATGAAAACCCTTTGTGCATATTTCCTTTCAAAATAATGCAAAACTTCACCGCTGGGGAACACCAACGTTTAATCTGTTTTTCTTAATAACGCTGTTTATATACGTGCGATTTAAAAAAATTTCAACACCGAATGCCATTTACCTTGTGGAAAATTTTAGGTTAGTATTTGAGGAGTTTTATAGCACACAGTTCTGTCGCTAGGTGGTGTTTTTGTACTTATATTTGCAGTTGTAGCTGCGCTTCTAAAAACCCTATTGAGTGTTTTGTTTTACTGTATGCCATTACCCACAATAAAGATGGAGAACATTACCCTCTTTAAATAATGCCCACATTTCCCTCTAGGGGGTGTAAAGGTCAAAACTTTTTTCTTGCTATCTCTGGTTTCGGCAGACGTATTGGAAGAGTCCTTTTCCGTTGCATACATTTTTCACTGAAGAATATATTTCGCCTGTTTTTTAACTTTTCCATTATGCAAAATTCTTCCGCTAGAAAGCGTAGAACTATATCATGTTTCTTTCTATATTTCTTATTTTAACTGTTAGATTTGAATATCTATTTGTCTCTCATAGCTTCCTTCTGCTACGAGAAACGTTTTTGCGCCATTTGTTAATCTTTGTAACATGCGTTTTAGCCGCTAGTAGAATTAAGTAGGTGTTTCTATTTCTGGATGTTTTATCGATTGTAGAAATCCTGTTGATTCTTTTTTCTAATCGGTTGCATTGTCTTCGAACAACTTTGGTAAATTTAATTTGCTTCAGAAAGGATTCAAATGACGTGCTAATGACAACGGAAATTCAGTATCTTCTTTCTTGATAAAAAATAAGTTCTTCGTACTGAATAATCACTAACAATATTCATAAAGCTGTCGAAATACGATATACTAAAACACGTTTTCAAATTGCAAATTAAAAACTACCTTATTTACAAATTAAAAACAGGTTAAAAGACGCAAGATCTTTCAAGGCCTCATGGCCCCATCTTCAGGTAAGTGCCACATGTCACAAAGTATATATTGAATGACGTAACCCATAATACACCCTGCCACAAGCACAAGTGATGCCATTTAAAGTAAATTAAAGTTCAAAAAGTAAAAATGTATGCTAATTCTTCTTCTTCAAATTGATGGGTATTATGAGTAATAAACCGTTTCCACTGTCGAGGAACGAAAGCTAGAAGCTCAGAATTACAGCATGTTGCTCTAAACTTAATAATAAATAGGTTTACAGAAAAAAAAAATTGTATACTTGTTGCAATTAGATGCAAGGTCTTTGGAATTCATCCAATCCGGGGAAAACTCACCCTGGGTGACTGTAGAAGTGGATCCCATCCTAATAGCAAATTTATGTTCCAGCATCCGGGTATTTAAAGTCCTAAGCGAATTCTATATAATATAAGTGGATTCTATATAATATTTGACAACATCATTCGGGTCCCTAGGGTCCCATCAATGGATCCCTAAATATTATAAACAATACTGACTTTTGAAGCGAAAACATCTTCTGTAGATCTACAAATGTAAGCAGTTATCTCCTGTAACATGAAGAATCTGTGATAAAAATTTCATATGAATAGCACGATGCTTCCTTTGTGTTGCAATTTTCATAAACAGTATAGTGTATTATGTTTTTGGATTTCAAAAATTGTAATGCAGCTTTCTCCTCCAATCTATAACGAATACGCATACATGGGAGAAGTAAGCTGCTTGAATTTTAATAATTCCTTATCAGCTATCTTCTTCGTAGATAACTCATGAGATATAAAATTAAGATAAAATATATTTCGAATGAATTTCACATATAGCCAATTTACAAACGGAGACATCAAAATTAAAATTGAATTGCTGCGATGAAAGAAAAGCATTCCTAAATTAGAGCCGAAAATTCCAGGAAAGGGACAGGATCATTCGTATAGGATAAACACAAAACTAATGCTTTATCTGGTACTCGGACGTCGTCTCGCATCGGCCTGTGTTACAGAATAATAGGGAACTTAAGCTGCCCAAAAAGACTTATCCTAGGGAGCCCATAAGAGAAGACAGGGAGGGGGGATCGAGCCCCCTCCCAGCCGTTGGCATTGCCAAATTTTTGATAAATTTAAAATACCAAAATAGACGAAACCTTTTTATAAAGCATTTTTAAAAATAATAGGTTATTAATGATTGATTGTATCAATTATTTTTGTTGTATTTTAGTATCTTGTGCATTTACTAAACTGTTTAACAGCCTTGAAGGAGGTAAGGATTTCATTAGCCCCCCCCCCTAAAAGTATTCATATGGGCGCCACTGTTTATCTCTATTATATCTGGATGTGGATATGGCACCAGTTTCGCAATTTAAATTTAACTGCCTATTATACACGGTCCAGTCACATTATTGTGACCACCAGCTAATATCCAGAGTAATCACCGTGTGCAGCGCAGACAGCAGCTAGACGGACTGGGAAACATTCAGTAAGGTGCTAGAAGGTGTTCACAGGTATGTGGAGCCATGCTGACTTCAGTGTATCTGACAGCTGCTGGAGGGTGCGTGGTGGAGGATTCATAGTGCGAACAGCACGATCGAGGTAGTCCTACAGATGCTCAATTGGGTTTACGTCTGGCGAAGTAGGGGGCCAGGGAAATGCTTGAAAATCTTCATCGTGCTCTTCCAACCACTCTCTGACATTTCTAGCTGTGTGATACGTCGCATTGTCGTGCTGGAAGATCCCATTCCCCTGAGGAAAGACAATCAGCATGTATCGGTGTACGTGGTCTGCAAGGATGGAATCATAAAGAATTCGGTCCATAGTGCCTTCCACAGGTATGAATGGACCCAGGGAATGCCACGAAAACATTCCCCAGACCATAACGCTGTCTCCACCAGCTTGTGTTCTTCCAGCAATGGTTGAAGAGCGTTTGTTCTCCGATGTTTCTTGTTTTATACGACAAGGTCCATCCGTTCGATGAAGCAGAAAACGTGACTCATCGGAGAAGGCAATCATTTGCCAATTAGTGGAGGTCCAATTCCGATACGGCCGCGAAAATGTAAGCCTTTGCTGCTGATGCACCTTTGTTAGCATAGGTGCAGTGCACCATCCGTCTGCATCGGAGCACCGTATGCAGCAGGGTTCACCGAACCGTCGTTTTAGACACACTTTCGGTAGCCACCTGATTCATTCGGCCAGTGAGTTGCTCCACTGTAGCGTGTCGATCGGTCCTCACGCACCGTCGCATCCGACTTTCACCTCTCATATGAATGACACGTGGTGCTCCGCAGTTTCCACATCGCTTATTCGCAATGACGCCATTTCTGCAACCACGATACGCTTTAACCACAGCAGCACGCGAACAGTTCACCAACTGCGCTGTTTCAGAAATACTGCCACCTTTTGCCCGAAAGCCGATAATCATCCCTTTTTGCAAATCTGATAAATCGCTGCTTTCATCTATGACAGCAACGAGTGATTTGTTTTCAGAATGCCTACAGCACACCTTATATACCCTCCAAGCCAGCTCATGACACGTGCCATCTTTCATTGGCTACGCGTTGTTGACTTCAAAAGTAGGAGGTGGTCACAATAATATGACTCGACTGTGTATATGCCCGACATCAGTCTTCTGTTTTAAAAAAGAAGAAATTCGTATAGTTATATGCATTTTTGTTCGTCTACCGAAGAATTAGCATAAGCGTTATTTTTTCTTTTTTTCAAAGGAAAATAACACTTATAGTCATTTCTAATTTAGAGCGCTATTTCGAGGGGAAGCAATGCAGCTAGTGCCGTGAAAAAAGATATGCAACATCCATGCCTATCTCGCAATTCTCGTCTATTCAGATATCAATATCTGGTGGGCTGTGAAGAAAACAAGGAGTGAGAACAAAATATGTATTTTATTGTATAGGAAACATACTTACAGGTCTAAGCTACTTATCAACATAGTCAACCCCAAAATTGAGACACTTATCGTATCGGGGTACGAGCTTTTGTATTCCTGCATCAAAGAAGATTGCCGCCTGGAAGCGGGCGCCATTCTTCAACTTCTGATTATCATTGAAGGACTGAGATCCCAACAAGGTTTTCATGTGGGTGAAGAGGTGATAAACGCTCGGTGCCAGGTCCGGGCTTGGGTGGTCAAACAAGTTCCATCGAAACTGCTCGAGCAGATCTCGTGTGCGTCCAGCCGTGCGTGGCCTCGCCCTGTCGTGGAAGAGCACAATGCGTGACGTCAGCATTCCTTTCCTTTCATTCTGTATTGCCTTGTGCAATTTTCGTAGTGTTTTACAGTACCTCTCTCCCGTTATTGCGATTCCTGGTTCCATGAAGTAAATCAGAAGCACTTTTTTCCGACCTCAAAAAACGGTTGCCACCAACTTTTTCTGTGAAAACGTTTGTTTACATTTTTTGGGCTTGTTTGGCAAATGTGTGTGCACCCATTGCTTTGACCTCTGTTTGCGTTTGACATTCACGAATTATACACACGTTTCGTCACCAGTCACGACATGGTGAAAACATGCATCCCTAACTCTGCTGTAGCACTGCAAGAATGTCAAAGCTGATCCCATTATCTGCTTTTTGTTCACATCGGTAAGCATTCTTGGCACCCATTTGGTACAGAACTTATGGTAGCCTGGCCTATCACGTGTAATGATCTCGTGCAGAATAAGTCGAGAAATTTGAGAAAAATTACACGACACCTCTGATATTGTGAAGCGACGTCTTTCGCTCACTTTATGGTCAGTTCTTTGAACATGCTCATCAGTCACCACGAATCGTCTACCATGACTCCCTTCATCATGCACGTCTGTTCGCCCTTCTTTAAACTTCTTGCACCACTCTCTCACACGTCCTTCACTCATAAAGTTCGGAACGTGCGCTCTATTCATTATCTGATGAATTTCTGCGGCATTTTCCCCTTCAGCATAAAGAAAAAGGATGACAGCACAAATTTCACAGCTGGAGAAAGAATCGATTGCAGCACACATGTTTACTCGTCCGTACTATACTGAGAACTAAGGCTAGATGGCCGATCCCGTGACATATGGAGAGGGCAAGCATCACATGATGCTATGGCGCATGCGTGAGCTGGCTACTGCGCTTACCTCGTGCAGTACATTGCAACGGAAGTTAAAATTTGAAACATCCCACGTATTCGAGGAGCTGGAATATTAACTTTGCAGGCATGAGACTTACTGAAACACGATTTTACAATACCGGGGACAGTACTCCAGCAGAAAACGGCAAGAACAGAAACAAAAGCGATGCCATATATCCCATTACGAAATGGATTTGCACAGTTGTAAATCTGCGTGAAAAAATGTGCAGTTGCATAACGACCAATAATTTATTTGAGATCTCCCTCGTAAATGTTATGGAAAATGTTTCTGGGACGCTCTAAATATTACTGATGTTTTTCGTGATTTTGATGCATAATATGCTGTTTCTCTTATTATAAAAATGAAGTGTGGAAGAGAACTCATAATAATCTCGTCACACACAATGTTCTTTAAAAGAGCTTTATTCACTTTCAGACTCATAATTTGACAGCTGTCAGACGTCTTTTCGTAAGATTTTCAGAATATGATTTTGTAACCTATTTGCATGGAGTGTTAGAATTGCTAAACAGTGAGCAGTACAGTTATTTGTTTGTTTATGTAGAATGCTCACGCTTACGGTATTAAGTAACTCCCCACTGTAAAGAAGAATACATGACAAAAGTTTACTGAACATCACGTATAACGCCCAAGTAAGCAATCAGTAAAACTAATAATAAATTTGCAGTCAGAGGCGTCAGACAGAGTACTGACTAAGTAAAAATGCTTCAAGAATGTTCAATATATACCACAAAAAGGGTCAAATACCTAACGTTGTTTTACATGACATGCTGGAAAACATTAGCTTCGGCTGCGATCTTGCATGAGTTTCTGCTTCTGGTTTCGAACTCCTGCGTCGGCATCTGTTCCAACACACACTAAATTCTAATCACCACTTAGATATTAATTGCATCGGCCACAGTGGTACTGATGCATGTCAGTCCCGCAACTAAAAACGTCAGGGTTACGAACACGTGAACTTCTTTCTACTTTGATGCGAGCATGCTTTAAGAAATGCCAGTATAGAGGAGGGTATTTCTGTTTCATAAAATTTTATCAGTGATCAACTAATCAGAAAGACATAGCTTTTCTTCTTGGAGTCAGTGACTGTCAAAAGTTTGATCCACAAGCACATCATGCTTGTTATGAAGTAAGAAATTTCTCAAGGTTATTACGGAATTCTTAGTTTCTAGATCTGCCAGTGGAGGTGTAAATGGGCACGAAAAGTATATCACTTTAAAGTTCCGGAAGCATTTAAAGAAAAAAAAAGAATTCTGCCAAAGTCTGATACGGTAAAGAAGTAGAAATGACCAAGGGTTAGGTGGCAGAATAACCTGATGGGAAAGAAAAGAAGCATCACATCACCATCATTTAGTTACTTTTTCTCGGATTAGTGATGTTCCAAGGATGATGTAAGGCTGAAAAAGAATAAAAAAGACTAAACAGTTTTCACTTCAAAACATGAAAACTGCATTTTTTGTGTTATTGCATAGATCTCGATGTTAATATACAAGATGTTTCTAAAACGCAATTAGTAATCTATCACTATCAATTGAATCCCTGAAATTCTAAGGCATTTAAATGGTGCTAAAATAAAGCCTTTCTTTGCCATTCATTATTGTATTTTCGTTAATACTTATTTAATGGACAACAGAGTTCTCTGGATTATATAAATATCAGTTGAATATTTTATGTTTATTTATTTATTTATTTATTTGCAATTGGTTTCCCCGATAGGTAGCATATACAACATTTTACTTTTGGTCATTTTAAGAATGTTGTGTGTTCTGTTAATGTAAAGGCAACAAGAATAATAAAGTGTTCAACCATATGTTTATATATTATATTTATATTAATGTGAACTCAATAAAATTAAAAAAAACCGAAGGTTTCTCTTTCAAGGGCCATACAAAACATAAACTTATTTAGATTTCATCTTTCATATAATTATTTTGAAATGTCCATAAAACGGAATATGTCAAATAACAATGTTTGCAAAGACCCTTTAATTTGCCTCGTACTTCAGCTGTTTGCATATGAATGAACTTTCGAAACAGTGTTATGAAAGTACAACTACCGAGCATTAACATTTTGTATAAAAAAGAATCAATCATTTCATCACACGAAGATGATAAAACGCATTTTAAAGAAGCACCAAAGTAGTTTATCCATATTGTTTTCCTAATGAATAAAGCATAATGGCAACCGCTTAATATTGAGCAGTTCATCCGAGTTCATTTTGTAACACTTCGTGAGGTTTGAAAAAACTGGGTCTTCTTGTAAAAAGATGCCTCCATTAATTTTGCTATCAGTTTGAAAATTAGGGTGGAGTGAATTAATGTGAAATTAGATGTGAATAAATTTAGGTTGTAGTACCTTGTTCGAAGAACGGCGAAGAAAAAATTGCTTCGCGAGGTGGAATAAATTATGAATAATTATGACTTCGGCTCCCACAGAGACCTTGCAGTTGTCGGTTTAATTGCAGAGAGCCACTGATTAATCTTGCTAAAAACTGATGAAGATAATAAAGACCTTTATTGTAAAGAGATAAAAACTTTAGAAGTTATTTTAATCGCTAAATAAACCTAAAATAACGTATGAAGTTTTTGCCTACCAATTTTATTTTTTATGAACATATGCATGCTTGAAATCTCAGACAAAAAGTTAATGAAAGATTCAATTATACACTTCCAAACTTTCTTTACTTACTTATTTCGGATACCGTCTATGATAAAAGGTTGTGAATTATTCGTTTTATTGTTGAAACTCAATATAAAACCGAGAAAAGACTTTTTTTAGATTTTCGGACTTTTCCAATGAAAAAATTGTGTACAAGCGGAGACAAATCGTTGTGTGTAATACAAAACAGTTCAATATCGCTTGGGAATTAATAACAAAACTCAATATTTTTAGAAAATTCCACTTTGGAAAAGAAAAAAAAAGGAAACAAAATCGCAAATACCGAAAGGAGTTTGGTTGAAAATAGTTACTGCACTAAAGCACGTGTATGGCTGTTGATTCGTTTCTTTAAGTGCAAAGAAATTATTGGTTGAAAAATACTAATGTGGAATGTCACTTTGAACAAGCTGGAGAGGAGTGAAGTAGAAACATTAAAAGGTACTGTAAATGAGTGCATGCTCTGGAAAACCATATCGGATATTCTTAGACACTATTGTTTTGCAACATACCGTTGACAGGACGAAAAAGAAATGAAAAAAACATTTTCTGGGAATACAGACATCTCACACAATTGGCCACAGTATCCATCATATGTGTACAAAAATTTAGAACGTTTCTCTAATGCAAAAACTTAGTTCCAATTCCGTATTGTGGTGAAATATGTAAAGATGTTATATGTGAGAACCTCTTGGAACAGTAGTACTGGTGTAGGACACTCAGAACTGTAGTTACGGCAAATTACCCGCAAGACTTAGAAAGAAGCGTCTCCGTTACGCGTTAGATACTGCAATAAGACATCATCTGAGTAATGCGTAGATTGGTGGTCCTATGAGGGCATGAGTGAAGGGCGAATAACTTATTGTAACAGTTTCTTGGTTAGTGAGGGTGTGAAACCTATCGAAATCCATCACCGCAAGACGCTGCAGTGTGGTGATGCGAACTTATTGTTGCACGAGCTGAGCAAGAAATATATTTTGGTAGCAGACGCTTCGCTTCAAATAGAAATGTATACAGTGTTTCTAAAATGTTTGCCCAAACTTTGTGAACTTGTTCAACCACTGACTCTAATTAAATGAAGTCATATGAGCATAGGGCTGGCAACTCTCTCTTACAGAGACGGACGCTAAAGTCACACACCAGAAGCTTCCCAGCCGAATGAAGGGTCTTGACGTTGTGAAGTCAAAGGTATTGGCGTAAGCGCCAGAGAGATGATTTCATCAGCTCGACTTCAGCGCCCCTAGCGACTAATTCCTGAACATAGCTCACAGAACCCCAAAAACATGATAGATGCAGGAAAAATATAAAATCCAAAGTTCGAGAGCACGATTCGTTTGTTACAAATCAGTCACAAAAAGGGGTGGTCCATGGACAAGTTAAGGCTGTACACTGATGAGCCAAAAATATCCAAGTGAAATACTGTGGAATTGCTTTCTAGAGCTGAGAAAACTCCTAAAAGGAAGAGATGATACATAATGACCCTAGAATCGATTTCCCCGACGCCGTTCGTACAGAACTGTCGGGTTGTTTTCGTCAATTGCAATTCCATGCGATCAACTCTGTGGAACTGCCAAGCGCGGTTTTTCAAAATTGGAAATGTTAAACATGGTTTCTTTTGTCTGGATGTGATGATCAAGCATTATTCGTCGGTTAGTTGTGTCTTTTCCATATCATTTTTACTTTTTCACACTGGCTTCCTCTGTGTACAACCTACACTGGAAATGTTAAACATGGTTTTTAAGACGGATATTATGTCGTCCCAGTCTTTTCTCAAGGAGGATATTATATATGCGACGTACCTTCCTCAGAGGTGACGCACATGTCAAGACGGCAAAGTTGCAGCGACAAACTTCATCTGTATAGTTTAACTGGGAAAACATTCGTCTCCAGAGCAGAAAGATGCAGATTCGATTTTCGTCACCAGCAAATGTCTTTTATGTTATAAACAATCGCTGTCAATGAAGGTTTGGTAAATAAAGATAACCGAGAAATTTGACAAGCAGAAAACTGAAATAAGAAGATATAATTAAAGACATATTGTTGGAAATCGAAAAATTCACTAATGAACGAGGGCCATTTTATGCAAAAAAGAGTTTACCGCCTTCGTTACCTAATTATTCTGAGCATGAAAGCAATTCAAATAATAGTGACACTATGACCGAAATCCTACATTAATTCTTTATACATGTTCATCTTTCACCTTTGTTAAAACTATAGGAGGTATTTTCACATTCAGCTCAGAAACCCATACAGATTCGATGTCAACTGCAAGATTGCATTGCAGAATATGTTCCGCACACTGAGATGGCAGTCTAATACGTACACCTACCCATGAGTGCGGCTTTGACTGATTATAAAAAAGCTTTTGATTCCACGTGAAACTGTCAAAAGTTATGTTTTTGAAATCATGCCGTATTGAAGAAGAATACGTTAGTATTATTCATAACATTTATTAAAATTATTTTCTTAGAGTCCTAAAACTCATAAAGGTACATCAGTGTGGGTGATCAACCCAAAACAGACTGTTCCAGTTGGTGATCACCCCCCCCCTAAGGGTTCTGGAACAAAACCGAATGAGTTGTAGTCTTTTGGCTAATGTCACGCTGGTACTTCAACAATATTTATACTAAAGCTTACATTTATGTCAGCTTCCAAGATTCATAGAGACCGTTGTTGCTCTCGTGTGTGCCATTGTTGTCCAGCGGAACGCCCAGTGGACGCAAACCCACCTTTCACTAAGCCGTTGTGCCAGGGAAAGTATTTGGAAAGGTTTTTATTGAATAGGTATGAGGTCTTACATCACAGAAAGTGGGGAATGTGCAGAGTGGTTTTATACTTAGTAAGGGCTTGCACTAACCAGATATTTGGGTTACGTTTGATGATAGAAAGTATCTGTCTGTTGGTAAGAAAGTTTTGTTCCTTTCATTGATTTAAAGAAAGCTTACGACCGAGTAAATAGGACTTCTATAGATGGTACTGAATAAATATGGTGTTACTGGGAATCTACTCAATAGTGTAAAAGCTATGTATGCTGGACAGAGAAGCATGTGTACGAGTAAATGGTGTTGCGTCAAAATGGTTTTCTATTGGAGCAGGAGTCACACAAAGTTTGTGAAATGTCACCATGGTTGTTTAATATATGTATTTATGGATGCGTGCATGCCTGATGCCAAAATGGATAACACTGGTTTATGCCTTGTTAATATACGTGCACGCAGATTGATACAATGTCCTATTGGCAGAGAGTAAAAGTGAGTTGCAGAATATGTTGGCCCATTTGTATGAAATTCAAACTCAGTATAAATAAAGGGAAAAATCAAAGTTATAGTTTTTGAGCGAGGAACTGTTAGTACTGAAAGCAGGGTAAGTCTAAATGATACAGTTATTGACCAGGTAAACGTGGTTGTATATTTGGGAACATATATATATAGATAACAAATTGGATGGCGAAATTAGTATGCGAGCAGATCTTGAAATTACCATGCCCGAGATGTCCGGGCATGTAAATTATTGACTTTGGGCAGGTAATAAAATCTAGTTGCTAAGTCAACTAATTTTAAAACTAAAAAAGATCGAAATAAAATTTCCTCCTACAAGAAAAAATACAGTCGTCGCATGTCGTGCTGCATTTCATTGCTAATCACCAGAAGTTGTATCATTGTTACGGAGTTCCCAGGTTAGAAGAACATCACTTCTTTAATTACATTATGCTGTAGGCACAGATATCGGAACCATATGTAGTTTTGCTCCAAATGTTACTTTATTGTCATCGCGACGTAATGAATGCCTCTGATGGAACTAGACTCCGGTGTTTAACACAATGGGCGAAAACCTCAACGAAAGGAACATGGCACAATCACTAAATTTCTCAAATACCAATTTCATCATCATACCGTTTCATACCAATTTCAGCGTCAGTATTTTAAAACTTGAAATACACTCTTTTGTGCATTGAACATTTTGAATACAGACCTTTAAAACGGAAAAGCAAAGCATGTAAAAGATGTTCATATTTTTTAACTTAAAAAAAGAATGAGGGTTCTGATTTGTTATCTCACTTGTTTTCCTGGGATATCCGGTTTTTACAAATGGACAGGTAAATAATTTCTGCTCATGCACACCTGGGCATGTAAATTTTCAAATATTTTTCAAACCCTCACGAGTGAATTTTTCAATGAAAGGCATAGGTGCTTTAGGAGGATTTTACCGGAATCATAGGTTCTCAAGGCTGTATATGAAAGTCTCGAATGGTTGTATACGAAAGTGTAGTTGTTCTTACTCCGATGTACGGCAGTGAAACCTGGGTACTACAGAAGAGACATAGGAGTCGTTTGTGTGCTGGAGAGAAGCGTTACTTACGGTGGTTTGTGGCAACACACGCTCTGATCATGTGAGGAATGAAGACGTATTGCAGATGTGTAATGTGAGGTAAAATGTTGTTAGTAAGGTGGAGAGTAGTATTTTTAGGTGGTTTGGTCATGTTGAAAGAATGAGTGATGAGATGCTTTACTAAGATAATTTATTCAGCTCAAGTGGCAGGAAAGAAAGGTAAAGGAAGGCCAAAGAAATCATGGCAAGACCACATTTTGGAATGTCTTAATGAGAAAAAGGTAATGAGTATGAAGTACAAAAGGTCCTGTGTGCAGCGTGTGATGGATGTTAATGAAGCTCGAGCTGTGTGCCGAGATCGCTGTAAATGCAGACATCTAATACAGCAGCAATGAGTTCTTTCTGTGAGGAGCTAACCTCTGAATATTAGAGAGCCGTTTAGTGGTATGTATGTATGTATGCATGTACACTGAAGTGCCAGAAAATCTGGTACAGACGATCTTATGCAAAATACATAGCAACGTCACCTATGCGCGTACTCGGTTGCGTCCGCCAGTGCGTATACAAAGCGATAGATATCCTTGCCAGCTGTCAGAGCTATTTTCGGCATGAGAATGACAAGTAATAACGATTTAAGCGATTTTCAACGCGGTGTCATAGTTGGTGCTCGTGAGATGGGCCATAGTATTTTGGAGGTAGAAACGAAGTTCGGATTTTCACGGACGACCATTGCAAGGGTGTACCGTGACTACAAGAATTCTGGCAAACCCTCCAACCTACGATACCAGTGTGACCGTACAAGGTCATTGGGTGAACGTGACCATCGTTGGCTGTCAAGAATCGTTTCACGCAATAGGCGTGTAACACTCTCGCAGGTATCATCGGAAT
Organism: Macrothele yani; assembly: GCA_039090855.1. Lineage (NCBI taxonomy): Eukaryota > Metazoa > Arthropoda > Arachnida > Araneae > Macrothelidae > Macrothele > Macrothele yani. The sequence continues at coordinate 61,702,652 of CM076989.1, read as the reverse complement.
TCAATGCTGGAGCCTCAACAAGCATCAGCGTCCGGACTGTGCAACGTAGCCCTATATGATATGGGCTTTGGGAGCCGACGCCCAACTCGAGTCCTCTTGATGAGTGCACGACACAGAGCTATGCGCCTCGCTTGGGCACGGCAATACCGTCACTGGACACTTTATAACTGGAAACAAGTAGCCTGGTCTGACGAGTCGCGTTTCCAACTGTATCGGGCAGAAGAAACGATTCGTGTGTTGCGCAAACCCCATGAAGCCATGGATCCCGCCTGTCAACAGGGAACTGTACCGGCTGGTAGGGGTCAGTAATGGTAAGGGGTGTGTCTAGCTGGACTTCACTGGGACTCCTGGTATGTCTACAAACGGCCAACGCTATGTGCTCATCCTTTCTATGTGCTCGTCCGGACTGTGCAACGTACCCTATACGATATGGGCTTTGGGAGCCGACGCCCAACTCGAGTCCTCTTAATGGGTGCACGACACAGAGCTGTGCGCCTCGCTTGGGCACGGCAATACCGTCACTGGACAATTGATAACTGGAAACAAGTAGCCTAGTCTAACGAGTCGCGTTTCCAACTGTATCGGGCAGATGAAAGGATTCGTTTGTGGCGCAAACCCCATGAAGCCATGGATCCCACCTGTCAACAGGGAACTGTACCGGATGGTGGGGGTCCGTAATGGTATGGGGTGTGTCTAGCTGGACTTCACTGGGACCCCTGGTACGTCTACAAACGTCTGCGACTGGCCAACGCTATGTGCGCATTTTTTCTGACGAGGTACACCCGTTCATGTCTTGCATTCATGCTGATGGGTTGGGCCTGTTCCAACAGGACAATGTACCTCCACACAAGTGTCAGTACGGCACATTATTGTTAGAGAAGCATTAATATGAGTTTGGAGTGTTGCTATTCCAACCCAAGTACCCAGATCTGAACGTGATAGAAAACATTTGGGAAGCCATGCAACGCGCTATCGAACACAGGAATCCGAGTCCTCGGAATACATCCGAATTGTGGAACGCTCTGCAGGAACTATGGTGTACATTGCTTACAGCATATTTCCAGAAGCTAGTGGAGTCCATGCCCCATCGTATTTCTGCAGTCTTGCGCTCCCGTGGGGGACCTACCAAGTATTGTGTACCAGTTTTTCTGGCACTTCAGTGTATGTATGTATGTATGTATGTATGTATGTATGTATGTATGTATGTATGTATGTATATTTATTAAAATGCAAGTGCAAACGTTTGACTGTTGGAAGACACAGAACGTATCAAAAGTTTGAAAGGGGATAGGACAACATCAAGTTATATCAGCCAAACTCTTTAGTGCTACATTGTAGAATGCCTTTCAATCGTGTAACTAGGTTTACAAAGGCATATACTCATAGCATGATATGGAAATAGGTAAACCCACCTTCGTTTTACTGAAAGCAATGAAGGGCTACTAATGACGACCTTACAGAAAAAACAAATGATGTACGATTATTTTACAGGCACTGAAGATTTTGATGTTGATGAGGCAAACTCATTTGCAACCGATACCGTCATCAGCCTCAGGCAAGGGATATCAAGGGAAGGCCAAACCGAAGGCAGACATTAATAGGCATATGAAACTTGGCTGGAGTGCATTTGGAAGGAAGAATACAATTTCAAGTGTACCAGTAATTTACATTTATGTCGTAAAAACAGTGTTTAACAAGCGCATTTTGTCAGTTTTTGCTTATGAATCAGAGACACGAACCGTAACTACAAATGACGTGTATTTACTACCGACAGCTTAAGGAAGCATGCAGAGATGCATGTTTGATATAATCAGGAAAGATAGGAAAAGGAACTCATGGATCAACAAAGTACAAAAGATTAATGCTATTGTGATAAAGATAAAAATCCTAAAGTGGCAGTTTGCTGAACATAACTCTAAAAGAACTGACCAACACTGGACAAGTGAAATACTTGACTGAATGCAAAGGGACAGGACATGACCCAGAAAGGGGTCATGTGATAGGTATGTGGATGGAATTCTAAATCGTGGCGGAATGACATGGAAGAAAATGGCTCAAGAGACAGATTTGTAGGAGAGACTTGGAGAAACATTTATCCAGCAGTGTGTTGAGAATGGCTCAATATAGAGATTTGTGGGAGACACTTGGAGAGACGTTTCACACACACATCCAGCAGTGGGTTGAGAATGGATCAAGATAGAAATTTGTGGGAGACACTTGGAGAGACATTCACATCCAGTAGTGGGTTGAGAACATCCAACATGCTCTACTGCCAGGTGCTAAAGTTGACCGAATTTTATTCCGTATGGTACGAGCCAACAGAAGCGACCCTGTGGCGCAACACGCCGGAATTTGAATGCTGATGATAAGAGTACTGTGTAACGATATACAGTGCATCGAACTCTGCTGAAAATGGGGCTTTGAATCGGAAGGCCTCTCTGAGAGTCAATGGTAGCCTCGGTTAACCGTTTAAAGCGCCTACAATGGACATCCAAGCATCAAAACTTGACCTTAAATGATTTGAAGAAAGTCGTCTGGTACGATGCATCTTGTTTCATGTCGCACTATGTTAGTCGTTTACATGTGCGTCGTTTACTTGGGGAAGTGTTGGCATCAAGATGCACCGTGAAACGAAAACAACTCAGTGGAGGAAGTGTAATACTTTGGGAACTGTTCTGCTGGGAAACACTGGATCCAGTCATCCATTTACAAGAATCTGCGACGTCTGCCACTTATTTAAATGGCATTGCAGACAAGTTACATCCTTTCATAGCAACGGTATTCCACTATAATATTTATACACTGCTGGACAATTGCTAAGGACGGATCATAAACGGCTATATAGCGCATAAAAAAGTAAGTGTGGTTGGATGCCATGTGAAATAAAATAATGTCAGAATGCCAGGACATTACAAGAAAGACAATTTATTGTGCTCTGAAATCCAGAAGGCTTTGGAACGTGTTCGAGGGACAAACAGGCCATTTTGTGCAGAATACGTAAACGTGAAAAAAATGCAATTACCGTCCGCAGGCGTTCCGGCGTAAGATATCAATACGGGATATGGCCACCATGGAGGGCGATGCAAGATTCCACACGTCGTGTCATGCTTTGCACAACATTATCAATCAGCTGTTGGGGTAATTTATCCCATTCCTCTGTCAGTGCACGGATGAGGGTGTCCTTGTTTATTGGAGGGCATCGGCGACCAGTAAGACTCCTCCCCAAAGCATCGCACACATTTTCAATGGGATTCAGATCTGGAGAACGTGCTGGCCATACGAGGCGTTGAATATCCTCGCTCTCAAGACACTCCTGGACAGCGACTGTTCGATGACATGTTGCGTTGTCGTCCATGAAAATGAATCTATCACCGACAGCACCACGGAACATGCGAACATGAGGTAGCAGAACATCATTAATGTATCGTTGGCCAGTCATAGTCCCAGTTGGAAGCACATAGAGGGACGTACGGCCATTGATTATGATGCCAGCCCATACCATGACACTACATGTCGGATATCAGTCCCTTTCCTGTGTGTTTGCTGGACAATATGCAGTACCACTATCACGCCAGATCAGTTGTCGTCGACAATCAGACGATAGACTGTATCTACTCTCATCTGAGAAGAGGACAGCAGACCAGTCGTTATCAGTCCAATTACGATGTTGATGGCACCATTGCAAACGAGCAGTACGGTGACGTCTGGACAATGGGATGCACACAACAGGACGGCGGGCGTATAGTCCTCCTTCATGCAAACGTCTGGCGACAGTTTTTCGGGAGATCCGCTTGCCAGTAGCAGCCATAAACTGATTTGCTACCTCACTAGCTGTGCTGCGCCGGTGTCTTTTTGTTGATAGCACTATGTACCGATCTTCTGCAAGTGTCGTACTGCAAACACGACCTCCCCCGTGATGTTTGCTACACTCTCCATTTGTTTGAAATGATTTCCAAAGCCTTGAAACAACACTGTGGCTGACGTCGAACTCCCTGGCAACATCTGTTATTTTTCGCCCTTTTTCAATCTTGCCAATAATACGGCCACGCGTAAAATCATCTAGGTGATGTCAGGAAGACATACTGAAAATTGCAAGTTCGTCAATTGATTCTTTCCCTTTCAACTTTGCGTTTGAACAACAACGGTCAATACGCGTCAAATCCTTTATATCTCTTATCAGCGCTATGACGTCACGAACAAGTTCGGCAATCCAAAATTTGCTTACGCACAACACTTCTTACTGTGTCCCGCACTTATGCTAATTTCCACATTTTCCTGCCTTCCATTTTATGGTTGTTATCGTTGCTATTGTCATCCGTCCTTAGCAATTGTCCGGCAGTGTAATAGTGTCTTATTTCAGCAGGATAATGCGTCATTGCACACTGTCCGGATTGTTAGAGAATGGTTCGCGGAACATGAGGGATACCTCCACGTATTTTCCTGGCCTCAAAATTTCGCAAGCATCAATCGAATCCAGCATCTGTGATTTGTGTTGGAACAGCAAATCGGATATGCAACGGCTGAACCACATAACTTACAAGATCTGTTGCTATCGTGCTGTGTGTCAGAGAACACAAGACACTTTTATAAAACTTGTAGCGTCCATATATCGCCGGATAAAAGCTGTTTTGGCTACACTGGAGGTCCGACAGCATATTAGACAGGTAAAAATAAAGTTTTGGCTCTATGTTATGTACAGTATTTAGAAATGTGTTTTCCATTTTTTCTTTCGTGTGTTTCCTATTTTATTTCCTTGAGATGTTACCTAAGGTTTTAATAATTCAGATTCAACATTGTATCTCCAATAACATCCTCAAGTTCATAGAATTAATGTTGAGCTTTGGCATACCTTTTTTTCTTTTCGATACTTTTTATATCTTTTGTACCTTGATTTGTATTAACATCGCGATTTCCTATAGAAAATAATATACTAATTTTTAACAAATCTCTGCATTTTACTAAAAATTAAAAGGAAAAAGAAACTATGTGTTGAATATATACTTGGGTCAAAAAAATGCATTCGGATCCTAACAAAAAATAGACAATTGTTTTTCAAGCGTTTTTCTCGATAAATGAATTGTGCGAAGAAATGAGAAAATTCTTAGATCATTTTAAAGTACGTTGACAGACTAGTATCGTCTTTAAATAAACCAAAATACAACGAGATTAGTGCAGCAAATATATTCTCAATTTAAAATCTATTTGTCTTAGTTGTGTCGCTAAGAGGGTTATTGAAGATTAAATAATAAATTGCAATTTTAGCTGTTATATTTTACGGGAATCAGTTTTGCCAAAGTGAAGAAAGCGGGGACTTCCTGAATTAAATATCTGCCTACCCATCACAGCACCACCTGGCGTCAGGGCTTGCTGCCTCGAACTCGCTTATCTTTATGTTCTTTGGAGGGGGGGGGGGGTTGTGAGATGCCGTGATACTGCGTCACGTGACGTCCACCACCCGGGAAATCCACTTTCTCTCTATCTGTGAACTGTACGCAATGTTAAATTGCCATTATATATATATATATAGCCTGTGCATCTTTTCTTTATTTTAACTTTTTTTGAAATTCTTGCAATGTATTAGATTGTAACAGAAAGAGAGGTGACCATAAAAGAAAATCCCATGTCAGAAATATAACAAGCTGCCACTGTCGCCATAGCAGTTCCTCGCATTTATCGGGGACTTGATGAGTCTCGCACTTGACAACATATTAATTTCCCATATCGCCACTTTTGCTTTAAAATGGATTTAAAAGAAGTCAGGTAAAAGGTATTTTATACTGTTTGAAAAGATTTTCATCGTGTTTTTATAAGATGCATAATTAGCAGTAATTTCCATCATTCCACTGCTTTTAAACGGATAAATAGAGTGAAACGATCTCCAATGCGTTTTTATATTTTATGTAATGTGTTGATTGTATTAATTTCACATTCTCTCATTGAATTTAATAAAAGTAAAGAAAATTAATGCACTGCATGTATCACTAAATCCATTCCATTGCGTTTCCTACGTCTAGGATTCGTAATGTCCTTCCACATTCTGATTTTCTGAACTTAGATTTAAGAAAAGACAGCAAAATTATTCAGCTAATTGTTCATGAATTGCATATCACGTGTATTTTCATAAATTAAACATTGAATAATGTGTATTTTTTTAAATTATTTCCATTCTTCAAAGATCGGTATAACACCTATAGTAGAAACCTCTCAGTGAAATGCTTTCTATCCTATTTTTGCAATTTATGAAGTCGATTCGGGTTGATTTTTATATTCCATTCTTCTACGACCGCCTTTAATAGAAGAGAAATTGACCTTTTTTAAGTAGGAGTTAAGAAAGACAAATTATGCCATCCCAGATAGCTGAGAGGTCTAAGGCGCCATCTTCGAGAAAGGTCAAGTTTCCAGTCCAGGTTCCAGGCATGGGTGGCTTGCTTATTCGATGGCACTGGTTCAGTCCTTTCCCTGGAACTAATCATCCTAAATTAGGGACGGATAATACTTACCGGCCCAATAAGCTCACGGTGGTAGTTAATCTCCCACACCTCCAGAAGATTTAAATTTTAAAAGCTTTCCTAGGCAAAAAGTCAGTTCTTTCAGAATCATATTGTTCAAATCATACTAATTGAATTTCTACATAAACACACATTTCAAAACCTGTAAAAAAATTTTAATTTCGAAATTTAAGAGATGTAGCTTTAAAGGAAAGCAAAAACCGTGAAAAACATTGATGTGACATACGCAAATTGTCCCAGATTGCAATCACATTAAATGAAGAAACAAATATAAAATACTAATTATTTTAGAGTAGTAACAGTGTCTCCATTCGTTGAAAATTAATAATGTAATATCACAGTAATAGCATCGTTGCTAATATCACTGGGCAACAATTTTTGATGAAGTTGATGCTTCCGAGATAAAAAAATAGCCATTTCTTAATGAATTTGATGTGCTGAAACAGAATATGACCATAAAAAAGTTGAATTGGCTACGGTTTGTTTGTAATATGCAGGTACACTGGTTGACCATTGATCAGGAACACGTGCATGCTATTTCAATGGGAGAGTAGCATATACTTTGCCTGCAACTCTCGATGTGCTTCCCTTATAAATATTTGTTTATGCTGCTAATTAAAGAGCTTCAAACACTTAACAAAATCAAAAATCATAATCAAAATATGTTTTTCTCACAAATTTTCCATGTGTTTATGAGGAAATGTATTATTGTAAATCAGTTTTCAGGACATTTTTATTTCAGTCTGCCAACCTTTATACCAAATCTCTCCCATTAAAATAGCATGCAAGTGTTCCTTAGCAATTTCAACCAGTGTTTATGTACGTCTATGCATATATTGCATGCGTTACATTACACTTCTTTTGAAGTAAATACAATCCGAAACAGTAAGTGTAATTTTTTATAGTACAATTAAAAATAGATAGTGTAATTCTTTTTTTTTTACATTTGTATTAAATGTAGTTTTGAGATAAGTACATGAGTTTTTCATGCATAGATAGAAATCAGTTACCAGTTCATGACGTTTTACTTCTCCTTGCCTTTCGGTTGTATTCCACCAGAGGGGCATCTCTGAAGAGTGTCCAAACGTAGTCTGCGAGCATCAAAGTGGACCACTTTCCCTGGTATCTTTGCTCCATTACGGCCATATCTTGATGAAACCGTTCACCATGCTTATTACTAAATTTGCCACAGTTATCCGGGAAGAAATCCAGGTGAGAATCCAGGAAGTGGAGTTTTAAAGACATATTACAGCCAAATGTTTGATACAGAGCAAGCAGGTTGGTAATGAGGTCTTCGTATTTTTCAGCCCTGGAATTCCCAGGAAGTTTGTTGATACTTGACAAAACGCATCGCACACTTCTCTTTGATCACACTGAAGCATGTCCTCAAACTGCGAATCTTGAAAGAGCTGTCTGATCTGCTGACCCACAAAAATTCGCTCTTTTATTTTTGCTTCGCTCAGTCGAGGAAATTTGTCATGCAAGTACTTGAACGCTGGTTTAGTTTTTTCCATGGCTTTAACCAATTGCTTTACAACAAGACCGAGTTGTATGTGCAAAGGGGGTAGTATGATTTTCTGAGGATCTGTCAGTGGTGTGTTCTGAACATTCATTTGTCCAGGTGTTAAAGACGTCCTAGGAGACCAGCCTCTATCGATGTAGTGCAGACATGTAGCTCGGCTATCCCAGTGACAAAGAAAACAGCAGTGCTTTGTGTATTAATGCTGAAGGTCCATCAACAGAGACACTACCTTCAGGTCAGCACAGATAAGCCAACTATAATTTTTGTAATTATGTCTGTCCAACAGTTGTTTAAGGTTGTTGTAGGTCTCCTTCATGTGCACCGCATGTGCAACTGGAATAGAAGGTAGCTGATTCACGTCATGCAGTAAAACCCTCTTAAGACTCAACTTGGAGGAGTCTATAAATAGACGCCATTCTTGCGTAACATGTTGTATTCCTTGCCCTTGCATTAGGCCGTCAATATTGCAACAGAACACAAAGCTTTCACTTTTTTGGAAGCATTACTCGAATTGTCGGTGACGAATACGAAACGAACGAACTCGAACATTTTGTTCTAGAAGATTCCATTGACGAAGCCTTGACGCTAGTAGCTTTGCTTTAACTTTGGTTAAATTCAAATCGCGAACAAGATCGTTCATTTCGTCTGATGTAATATAATGCGGCATAGACTCAGAAGATGCATATTCGTCATCGCTTTCATTAATCCGTGACGTTGACAGTTCCGGATTACACAAATCGTCTTCCTGAACGTCATCTAAATCGATAACAAAATTTGTCGGAGGCTTGGGAATGGGGAGTTCTTCAGAATGAGGTACAGGTCGTACAGCAGCAGAAGGTATATTTGGATATTTTACAGTTCATTTCTTCTTCTTTGTGATACCTTCAGCCACTGGTGGCACCATACAGAAATAATAGTCATTTATGTGATTTGTGGGCTACCTTCAAATCATGGGAACAGCAAAACCCATCGTTTTTCTTTTGCCATTAAGCCACTGAGACAGATTTGTTGCACACGTGCGGCAACATACATGTGGAGCCCAGTCCTTATCCTCGTCGCCTATCCCGCAGCCGAAATACCAATGATAAGCCTTTTTAACAACCGGACTGATGGACTTTTTCTGTGCAGCAAATGTCACTTTACCACATATATTGTAAAAGTTATCCGCCTTATTCACACATGCACGCGGCATAGCTACGTAATCTCGCAATACAAGGATTACTTTAACAGGCTGATTCACGAGAGTACCCTCACCAATGAAGGGAAAGAAACAAATGGACTGAGATCTTACCGTTGGGCTGTTAAAACTGAAAGGATTGCATCACATCGGGTAATACTACACCGGATGTCGCGAGAACTCCTGACTTCTTACCCAATGATGCAATACTTCCTGGTCTGACGGTGCCTAAGAGTACGGAAAACGCCGTACGAACCTGATGTCCTTTGTTTTTATTTCAGTACCGTTTTAACATACATTTACTAACATTTATTATATTTATCATAAATTTATTAATATGTAACATAAAAACAATTATTACTCATTATACCTACTTTTTTACTAAAAATCACAAATGTTTAACGTTCCATTAGCTGTATTTCCGAAAGAAGAGCCAATGAAAGTTTTTCATGGCGATATTCGTGTTCAGTGGGTTAATTTCATACAGAATTGCACACATTCTCGTCAGAGGCAATTTCATTGTTGTCCAGTCTATTCTGTAATTCTGGCGATATATTGGTTTGATGCATAAGTTCATGCCGTTTTATTTCACGAGTCTTTCCCAGGTCAGTAGTGACTGTGCAGATGGCCAGTGTTATATCAAGATGTAGCCACTAATATCGTGCATCTAAATCATATTACGTTGTATGACTGCGACTAAAGGTGTTTTGGTTTTCAGGTCCGGAAGTATTGAGTGTCAAGTAGAGAGAATGAACATTTCCGACATCTTCTCCTTTACGAGTTTAACAAGTGATCCTCAGTCGCCGAGGCTACTCGATGAATTTGTGCTGTGTATGTGGAGGATGCTATTGCTCCGAAGACAGCCTCCAAATGTTTTGAGCGGTTCCGAGGTGGCAATTTTGACCTCAACGACACTCCACGCTCTGGTCGATCATCTCACTTTGATGATGATCATTTGAGCCATCTCATCCTCTTGGATCCGCGTCAAACCCCATGCAAATTGGCCACTGAAACGACTGTGATCAGGCCACAGTGGTTCGACACCTGGGACGTATGGGAAAGGTCCAGAAATTGGGGCCTTGGGTGCATCACAATCTCACCGAGGACAACAAGAATCAGCGTGTTGGCATATGTGGTTCCTTGCTCACCCGTTATAGCGAATGTTTTCAGAAACAGTTGCAATAACGGGTGAGCAACAAAACCTTTTCTGTCACGTATTGTTACTGAAGATGAAAAGCGGTGCCTATTCGTGGATTTCAGACATCGGAGGGAACGGTTAAGCCCAAACAAGACGCTCACACAGCGTCCAAAACATGACCTTCATCCTGCAAACATCATGTTTTGCGTCTGGTGGGACATGGAAGGCATTATTCACTGGGAAGTGCTGCCGAGGAATTGGACCATCAACGCTTCACTCTATTGTGAGCAACTCTGCCGTGTGGACGGAGCAATTCAGCAGAAACGGCCACATCGGCACCATGGTGTCCTTCTCCAACATGATAACAATCAATGATGACATCAAACCAATAAATGTAACGTTACGAAACTTTAATCACACACATTTCTCGAAAACGAATCCCCAATATTATTCGAATGCAATTTTCTATAATTCTAGTGCGAGATGAGATTTAAAACATAAAGGTTTTCCAAGCATTTGCCATCTGTGCAGAATTCTGGATGAAAAGAATTGCGAGGATGAAGAAGAAATTCACTCCTGCCTGTCACAGCAGCTATTGTTTAAAACTAAAGTTAGATAAAGACATGACCAGAGTGTCTCCTTTAAAATACACCACTCGGACAATTTTTGAGAACTCATGGTCAATGTACCATTTTAAGAATCAGTTTCGCAAAGAATATTTGCACTAAAAGTAAAACGACCGTGACTTATCCCGTCCAATACATCAAAGAATTTCATCAATTACTTAATAAATAGCACGAAAGGGCCGTAAAAATTTTCCAACTGCCATTTTCAGGACACTTTTCCTGGTGATGATGGATTATGCGAAGGTCAACGTGTGGGTTTTTGAATTCCATTAAGTGCTTGCCCATGATTCCGAAACGAGCCCGTGAGGAAGACAATTGAATTCGCAAACATTGAGATGAAAATAATCATAAGATACCTGGTTCCTGGAAAAATAACGCTATCAGTCCTCTCTGAAGTGGACGAATCAGCCACTTGGCAAGTATAAAGGTAGGGGGATATCACTGAATTCACGTCGATGCTAATTCGATGTCAGTATGAATGAACGTTGATATTTATCAGAGTTTGAAATAGGAGTGGCACTGGATGTCCGACGCATGGGTCACTCTATGGCAGAGGTGGTACAGAAGTTGCAGTATTCCCGTTCGACAGTATCGGGTATCAGGAATACGCCATCACAGGCATCACATCGCATTGTGGACAGCACTGTCGGTGAAGAAAGGTGGTGAATCAACGTGACCGCCGGCTTCTCTATCCGATAGCTGCAATCAACCGGTGAGAGATAGTGACACAAATCCCCGCCTACTTCAACAAGGGAGATGCCAGAAGCGTCTCCACGAAAACCAACGAGGGGATCATTAGCCGCAATTTTTCACGGAAGCTCCGACCCACCAGGGCCCCATTGTTAACTACTGTGCGCTTAAAATGGGTGACAGAACATTGGCACTGGACCTTGGATGATAACAAGAAACTATACACCAACTATACTTAAGTACTATAACTATACTAGTGATCCGAAATTTCTTGGTGTAGAATAGAAATCAAAGTTTCCCAGCTTCCTCACATCAACCCGATGACTCTTTCAAGGACGGTGAGAGCAAACTGCAATAATGACGTCCTTTCTTTTCAGGTTTACTATCCTTGATAGGGTCTGGCGCAGGAATTTGTTCTTTTTTCTTTTCGAACCATGTTCCTTCTACCGAAGTCTTAAAATTAAGGAACTTTGAGATTAAGCCGATTGTCTTGCAAGCGGTTAGAAATTCGAGGTGGGACCGTTCCTTCTCCAGTTTGAGGTTCAGCTGTCGAAATAGTTTAAGGTGTTCCACGTTGCTCGGAGAGCGCAAAAACTAATTAAGGCAGATTGCTGTCTACCTTTCTTGAAAAGTTTGCTGTCTACCTTCCTTGAAAAAGCCATCTGGTTGATGTGAGAAAGCTTGGAAACTTTGATTTCTATTCTACACCAAGAGATTTCGAATCACTAGTATAGTTATACTATTTAAGACGGGATTCCTTGTCCGACGAGTCTCATTTCTAATTAATTCACGCATACGTGAGGGTGCGGATTGGGTGGAAACTGCACGAAACGATGGATTCGGCATGTCAACTAAGAAGTGTTCAGGCTGGTGGAGGGTCGGTTATGGTATGGTGCGTGTTGAACTGGCACACATTAGGACCTCAGAAACGTCTACATGAATATCTGAACGGACCACACTCCGGGTCCATTCTCGCAGACCATCTGCATCCATTCATGATCACTATGCACCCCTAAAGCACTTGGTTCTTCCCTCAAGAAAACGCTCCCCTCCACAGAGCCATGGTGACTACAAAATTGTTAGAAACGCATTACGCAGAAGTTGCCACCCTTTAAAGGCTTCCCTTTCACCCAATATTAACTCTATGGAGAAGCTTTGGGATGCTTTGAAAAGTTCCATTTCAGCTTTGGATCCTCCACCCAGGAATGCGGCGGACTTATGGACAGCAGTGTAGCAATTATGGGTGGAGATAGATCCCTTTGGAACGGTTTTGTGACCTAGCGGACTCAATGCTACGCCGTGTGACTGCCCTTATCCGAGAGAAAGGTTGGGCTACAAGTTACAAGGCAGATATCCCATAATCTGTGTCGACTCACTGTATTTCAGTCTCCATTTTCTGCAGATGCTCTTAGTGGATGAAAACTTTAAGCCATTTGCATACCGTTTGCCGTATTGTATCACAATCTGTAAACACAATTCCTATCTGTAACTGTTCAAAGCAAATAACAGTCTTGTTGCCCTGGTGCGCGAATAGTCGGAGGGTAAGTCTTGGTCTAGTCGTTCCTGATGGCTCTGGGCTCGAGTCCTGAATGAGGCATATGTAGTGTGTTTGGCTTATGGTTCTGTATCTCATTCTCTTTTTCCTGGAACCAGCCCTGGAAGAGACTACTGCTTTAACCATTCACGTTCATGGTTGTCGTTTAATTAAAAAAAATAGAACAATCCCTGGAAAACTTTCTGTGATAAATATTTGAAATCCGTATAAGTAATGGAGGAGTGCTTATAAGGATAAAGCGTATTCGTATGTTGCGTATTAGCTGTGCGTAAGTAAGAAATAGCTGCTTTTCGTTCAGAAGTTATTGTGTATGTTCACCGTGAAATCGAGGGGATGCAGCACAATGAAATCAGAATGAAATCAGTGAAATCAGAATGCAGCACAATGCCATTAAATCACCATAAGAGACAAAATGCTTTCTCTGTTTCAAAGATCCGTTTTTTATTTCTTCTTGCTGCGATAGTTGTGTTGCGGAATAACAGTTCTCTTCGTTGTGGAGATGAATGCATTACTATTTGCGGGGAAGATTCGGGAGTTCTGGAAAAAGGGAGTAAGGCTGTGCTTTATCCATCTCTATGCCGAGGAGAGAATGTACTTCAAGCTGACTGTTGACATGGATTTCCGAAGGACACTCCTTTACTTCCGGAGAAGGCGGTTCCTTTCCTCGGCAACAGACAGGAAGCGTCTGGATACAACAGCAAGTGACTATTCGGTCTTTGCAAGGACCGCCGCACTTCTCATGTGGGGCATTAGCAAGGAAAGGAAAGGCCGCTTCTCAGTAACTTTCCTAAAACATTTTGTTTGATAAAGAAAATGGAAAGAGAAAAGTTATTTGCCATGTTTATTAGAGCGTGGTCTTCAATTTTGCACTCCATCTCACTGCCGAAGTGGAAGAGTTCACGATATAATTTTAATGAAAGGAAATGCAGATACACGATGGTAAATCTAAGATTCTGCAACCATTTTTGTTTGGAATATTGCAATGTTGTGATCATTTAAAATCATTCAAAAAGAGAAGGGTCTTGAATGTGTGTTTAAATGAAAGAACATATCTTTAACGTGTGCTTAGACATAATATGTAGTTTTATTATGTTTTTATTATTTCCTGCCAAGTATGTGAAGATACTGTATCTACTATTATGACATTCAGATCACTATGTTCGTCACTTCCAAGCCTTACCCAGTAAACGTTTTATGTGTAAAATGCTTGTGGTTTCATATACTTGGCTCTTAATAGGATAAACACAATGAAAAGTGTAAGTTTTCTGATTCAAATTTCTCAAATTATTTTTTTATATGTGAGCAGGTGGGAGTAATTTTTTCATATTAAAATGATATGTGTCTTTTCGGTGAAATAACATTAAAAATATGCAGTAGCATCAGGAGTAAGGGAATAACAGACTTACCTCCGAGACCTATCTGTTACAAAGACATAAAATTTAAAATGCAAATAACCATCGAGAAGATTTGACAGACTGAAATTAAAAACTATTGATCTGAATAAATATGATTGTAATCACAAAAAATAGCAAAGGATAAATTTGATTACATATGTTTTTAAAATATATATTGGAATAATATAAAATACGAGAATTAGCCATTTAATTTCGTAATTTTTTTGTAATTAAACTGATGAATACCTATTGTGCGAAAACTGTATATATGCCGAAAGCAATTCAGTTATTCCTTTCTTTAGTGCTGGAAGTGAAAAAGTTTTGTTCGATTCTCTAGTTTGTCATCGAGTGAATCCGAAATATTAATAATGGATATTTTTCGATTGTGTTATGTACGTATGTTAACAAGAGCATTATTTGCATTGTACCATCATCTACACATTGCTAATTGAGATGAAACTGAAAACTCGAAGTTTCTTTTGTCCGCTGATAAATCTAGCATTCTTTTTTTCGGCTTAGATGATTGCAATGAAATAAAAACTATTTTTCCAGAGGTCAAGCATAATTATCCTTTTTTAAAACTATATGATTTGATGAAATAAAAACTATTTTTCCAGTGGTCAAGCATAATTGTCCTGTTTTGCCGCTTTTGCATTTCAAGCAATTTTATCATTGAATATAAAATTTATGGTTCATAATTTTCTGATGTCAGATTAATGAAAAACAAAATTTATTCATATACCTTTCTCCTTTTTTGCAGCCTCTTGCATTGCAACAGCTCACTTTTGAGTGCAATATGTAATTTTAATTTTAATGATTACGAGGCTACAAAACTGAAGTTTCCTTAAAGTGTCTTTAGAAATGATGGTCGTAGTTAATGTTATTCTAGTAAATGATTATTAGTCCCGAATATAATATAATAAAAGTTGAACACCCCTTTGAGAAATGCTTGGAGGCTGGAAGTGTCTTGGATATTATCGGTTTTAGGAGTATTTGCATCCGGTTTATTTATACTGTATAACAATGTGTCTTCTCACCAGATAACAGAGAATAAGCACAAAATGGACGATAATTTCTGTTAGTAATGTACGGTAAGTCCGGCGTTGAAAACTGTAGGTAACAAGTCGGCGCCAACAGGATGGAGATGAGTCGTTCAAGAACGATTCGTTCGAGAAGAACAAAGCAGTAAACTAGTCGTTCGAGAAGAACCAATCAGTAAACTAGTCATTCGAGAACGATTCATCCGAAAACCAATCAATAAACCAGTCGTTCGCGAATGATTCGTTCGAGAAGAGCAAATCAGTAAACTAGTCTTTCGAGAACGATTATTTCTTGAAAGGAATCGATTATCCAAAAGAACCGATTAACTCAAATAATCAATTGGAATTACTCTTCACTAGACATCAAATTTTCATCGGGGATGTTTCGGTGGGTTCATGTTCCAATCAGAAACGTAACCTTATTCAGAAGTGAAAAGAAAAATCCGATAAATTTCATGAAAATTTTGAAATCAACAAATTTAAAAACTGAGAAAAAAATTCCATAATATTAGAAAATAAATTTAAACTGAAAGTCATTCACTGGAGAAGTCAAATACCGACACCAACGGATTTGTCTCTAAAACGGTTCGTGGCAATTACTTCCTGCAGAAATCGTTCATTGGAAGATTGTTCATTGGAAGATTCGTTCAATGGAAAATTCATTAATTGGAAGATTCAAAAAACGGCACAAATGGATCGAATCAAAAGCAATTCGCGAAAGTCATTTCCTGCAGCAATCATTCTACGGGAGTTAAATTTTTTATTTAAATGATGTAGAGAATTTTAGAAAGGGAGTGTCTGACCCCAGGTGTAACGTATACTCTATATTCACTTTCCTTTTGATTTTACTATCTCTGGTTATTTTATTTTACTATGTAAATTATCTTCCTACTGAACGAAATATTATTTCACCCGCTGAATGTGATCTGGCAATGAGTGTAAGTCATGACGTGGTGGTAGCTAGTATATAGGCGCGTTCATCGAGACTTAAGCGTTGTGTGTTGTTATGAGGTGTCGCGTGGTTGTTGCGTTGCAGTGTGTTGTTATGTAGTGGTGTGTTGTGTGTGCCTTAGTTGACCAAGAGTCTTGGAAATAAAGAAGTTTTCAGTAAGTCAGTCTTTCTCAATTCATAGTTTTTGTCAGACCTCTGTCTGGCTGTTAGGTTTATAACTTTTATTACTTACTATAAATAACCAGCGTTGAGACTTTGTTTAAGTTCGTAATTAACTGGTAACAACACCCTTTTGGGAATTCATTATTTTGAAGCTTAGTACAAGTATATCATTAGCTAGCTGGTAAGAAGAGAATCATTCATAATAATTAGCTTAGCGGAAAGCAAATAAAGCTAATTCATTATAATTGGCGCCCGAACTTTTCTCGAACACGAGATCCTGACTATTATTATCCATGTCTTCCTTACCTGAGACAACTTCAAATTTCCACCCTCCGGCAAGTCTCGAGGGTAATGGTGTTTTTTGGACAATTTGCACGAAGCCTGTGGCTCTGACTTTGATATGAATGATCTACACGCACCCAGGCATTCTTCACCATTTCGTAATGCACCAGCTTCTTATTACTCTGAGTCGCGGGTCGTACCTGAGGGAGTTCAATCCTCTCAGCGAAGCAGAATGCTTGCCCATTTCGTGCCGCATGCAGGAACAATTTATTTCAATGGTTTGGAGGGGTCCTTAAAGTTCCTCGAAGATCTGGAAGATCATTTTGATCTATATAATATTCTTGAAGACTGCAAGGTCCAAATTGCCGGCACTTGCTTGAGGGATACCACTAAGACCTGGTATCGGCAGTGGAGAGGGTCGAACCCGGATTCTCATTATGCGAATTTCCGTGCAGAATTCTTGGAGGTCTTTCCTTTCGGCCTCAGTCGAGCTAGCCTTGCTCAACAGCTTTTTTCACGTCAGCAAGGTCCCAATGATAGCCCTGTTGCATTTGCGTTGGAAACTACACGCCTATATAACTTATGGGATCCACATGCCAGTCATGTTGACATGTTGGATACCCTCGTGCAGCAGCTCGACCCATTCTTACAAGATTTTCTTGAGGTTCGACACCCTGCCACAATTCATGAATGCCTTCGCCTCATACGCACGTATGAAGAGCGACATGGCAAACATGGTTCAACTCACCATGCTCGGGCACCCCGCGAGGCTTATTACGAAAACCCTCAGCGGCATAATAGACATAACTTTCAGCGCGAGCATACACAAGTGCCCACCCAAGCTTCATACGTTCCACCACACAGAAGAGTGGCAAACCAACAGCGAGTTTCTGCACAAGCTTCGGAATATCGTAATAATGCACAGTATGCTCGACCCCGTTTCACTCAGCAGCATTCGGAACGTTATCATGCTCAGGGCACTGATAATTTTTCTGCCCGTGCTGAGGGCAGACGTAACGGATATGAAAATGTCAATAGACACGCGGAGTTCCCGACGCAGTTTTCACGCAGTTTTCCTCATCGTGAAAATTTTCCCGATACCCGGCAGGGTGGAGGTTTCCGACCACATGATAACCCCACCAGGATTCCTTTAAACTTCCACAGGAAGTAGACGAAGGGTCGGTCCTGCTTCCTGATACCAAACATTCTGACCCTAAAACAGTATTAGTGACTGTTCAAACTCCTCAGTTGCCTGATGTATTCTTGACACTTGAAGACATTATTGTCGAGACAAAGTTCGACACTGGGTCTGAGATATCAGCCCTAAATACAAAGTTTTGCACTGACACTTTTTCTGCAATACCCGTTCGGCCTGCAACGCAGTATTTGCGAGGTGCAAATAATGAAATCTTCAGTATCTCAGGAACTGTCATATTATCTTTAGGGCTGGGAAAAGCTCGTTTTACACATTCTTTCCTGCTTATAGACGAGCTACCCGTGAAATGTCTAATGGGAATGGACTTTATAAACCAGTTTCAAATAACTTTGAATTTTGTACAACATGTGATTTCCTTTCCGGAACCTGTCGAAATGATTCCTACGGTTCCTGTAGATATCACGAGTTTATTATTGAGTGACCAATTGAATGAGGGGCAACGAGACCAGCTTTCTCTCCTTTTACAGGAAAGCCCTGGTTTATTTTCGGATCAACCTGGTTTCACACAGGTGGTTTATCATGTTATTGACACTGATGGTTCGAAACCAATTGCGACGAAACCTTACCCTTGTGCTCCACATAAGAAACAGGAAATGCAACGTCAAATTGCTGAAATGATTAAGCAGGGCATAATCAGGGAATCAACAAGCGCCTGGGCTGCCCCTGCCTTTTTGGTTCCAAAGAAACAACCCAATGAATTTCGTTTCGTGACGGATTTTCGCAAGCTCAACCAAGTCACAAAAACAATCAATTATCCCCTACCTGTCATGTCACATATTTTAAATGACTTGTCGTCAACCAAATGGATGTCAACTTTGGATTTGGCGAGTGGATATTGGCAGGTTGCAGTACATCCGGACTCTGTCGATAAAACAGGCTTTGTGACTCCCTTTGGGGCCTATGAATATTTACGTATGCCTTTTGGACTAGCTTCTGCACCTGCTACTTTCCAAAAGCTTATGGACACGGTTCTCAGACCTGTCCTGGGTCCCCATGTGCATGTCTATTTGGATGATATTATTATCACATCAGAGACATTTGACGAGCACCTTTCTCTGCTCAAACAGGTGTTCCAACTTATATACAATGCTGGCTTGACGTTAAAACCTAGTAAATGCCAGATAACGCGGGACGAGATTGTATATCTGGGGTTGAAAATCACTCCCCATGGCTTATTCACTGATAATGAAAAAATTAGGCCTATTGTTGACTTTCCTCGGCCTAAAACAGCAAAAGAACTATCACGCTTTCTGGGAATGACCGGTTGGTATCAGCAGTTCGTCCCCGCTTATGCTACAATATGTGAGCCATTGTATGCGTTAAAACGTAAATACAAGAAGTTTATTTGGACACCTGAGGCTAACGCTGCATTCGAAACACTGAAGTTTGCATTGACTCAGCCTCCGGTGTTGGCTTTCCCGGATCATACTAAGGAATTTGATACTTATACTGATGCATCCGGAGTTGGTCTTGGTTGCGTTTTGTCACAAGCTGGGCATCCAATAGCTTTTGCGTCTCGTACTTTAGCCAAAGCTGAACGCAATTATTCAGCTACGGAACGTGAATGTCTTGCTGTTGTGTATGCACTGAATAAATTTCAATGTTATCTTAATGAATTGACAGTTAACATAATTACGGATCATTCTGCCCTCCAGTATTTGAATTCTGCTAAGCACCTATCTCAAAGACTTATGAAGTGGGCTCTGAAGTTACAAGAGAGCAATATCAAAATTTCATATCAGCCAGGTCATAAGAATCAATTACCGGACGCATTATCTCGCGTTCCGATTAGTGGGGTCCCCACAGAAATTACTCCTGGATGTCAGCCTTTACTTCTAATAGCTGATATAACATCCAGAGAGCAGATAATGGCAGAATTAATAAATGATCCAGATTTTGGGGATATCTACAATTTTTTGCTTGCGGGTTCGCCCCTACAAAGTGATCCTTCTCTGGCTGGAAGGTCACAACATATTAAGGTAATAGAGGGCCATCTTTATTATACAAAATCTAGGACTACTAGGGCAGAGTTTCGCCCATGTATTCCGCGAACCCTTAGAATGGCTCTTTTAAATGAATTTCATGACAAACCTCTTGCAGGCCATTTAGGTATTCGCAAGACCCGTTGTAAATTGCGGGATGTTGCCTATTGGCCTGGCATGTACCAAAGTGTGCTCGCATACGTTCAATCATGTCACTTGTGTCAGATTAATAATTACCGTAATGTAAGACCGGCCGGTCACTTGAAATCTAGTTCAAGTTCTCATGTGTTTGATATTATTTCCATAGATTTATTGGGACCTTATCCATTATCTGTTAAAAATAAAGCTCGTTATGTTTTAGTACTAACTGATAATTTTTCTAAATGGGTTGAAGTTTTTCCCATTAAAGCCGCTACGGCTGAAGTTATTTGTAATGTCTTAGTCAATGAAGTATTTTCTAGATATGGTGCACCTAATAAAGTAGTTTCGGATAATGGTCCTCAATTTATTTCTGACATTTTTGAAAGAATGTGTGCGAGACTACACATTCAACATAAATTCATTTCCCCATATCATTCCCCAGAGTAATCCTGCAGAACGCGTTAACCGAACGCTAGTGAAAATGATTGCGACTTTTGTAATGGATCATCATGAAAGATGGGATGACCATTTAGAACTTTTTGCGTTCGCCCTCCGCTCGTCTGTCCACGAGTCTACTAAAATTACTCCTGCAGAACTTTTTCTGGGTCGCAAAATTAAAACCCCTTTTGAAAATTTAACGGGGATTATCGACGAACTAAATCAGCGACCAACTCCGCAATCAGTACACATTATGGCAGAAAAAGCTCGTGTTGCAATGCTAGGAGCACAAGCGGCTCAAGCAAGATATTATAATTCTAGGCGTAGGGAACCAGATCTTGTCGTTGGAGATCTCACTCTCGTGGAAACGCACTTCCAGTCTTCTGTTTCGCATACTTTAGTGAAGAAATTTGCACCCAGCTACGAAGGTCCATATCGGGTGGCAAATGTCTTTGAAAATAATATTGTTCTGGAGAAACCGGACAACCATTTTCAATATGTACATGTTGATCAGTGTCGCAAGTATCACGAACGGAATATCGATTTAATTATCAATCCTACTCAACCTTCTGTTCCACAGACTCAAGAATCTATATCTCATGTTCAACCGCCAGAAATTTTGGACGAACCAACAAACATTTTTGAAGAATCTCCAGTGATTTTTCCTTCACCCTCCCCCTCCAGACGGGTTTCTACACACGCAACCTGATTCTCCCATGAGACCAAGGCTCGAATCGCGTTCGTCGAATACTAGTATCGTTCCTTTCCCTCCAACCATTGCCAAGACTATTGCTGCGCCGTTTCCGGATAACTCTGCACCAACGCGGGCTACTTCTTCTTTGAATACCTCGTCCGAAAGTATTCCTATAGGTAAATCTAAACATCGCCCTGCTCGACCACTGAATTACAGCAGCGACTCAGAGGCTTCGGACATTTCTGACTTATCAGTTATGCATCCTCAATTTCCGGTTCCAAACCGTCCAGCACCAGCAAAGGCTGGGCGCAAACGTGACTTGTCTCCCCAATCTGCTTCGCCGCAACAGCGACGAAGGCAGAAATCCTTGCATCCGCCCGGGTTTCGCCCCTGGAACCTACGCTCAGGGCAAACAGGGCCGATACCTGCTGCTACTCTCATGCCACGTGGGCGTAAGCGAAAGCAAACGATGTGGTCGGAGACACGTCCGTCCAAAAAGATACTGGAAGGACACAACGGGCCCCAGCACAAAGGGACTTCATATCCAAAGCCTGGGGAGCCCGTTCCTATCAGCCGCAAGGATTCCCGGACCGCCAGACTTCTGACGTTCCTGACCGTTCCTATCAGCCGCAAGGGATTCCGGACCGCCAGACTCCTGACCGTTCCTATCAGCCGCAAGGGATTCCGGACCGCCAGACTTCTGACCGTTCTTCTCAGCCGCAGGGATTTCCAGACCGCCAGACTCCTGACCGTTCTTCTCAGCCGCAGGGATTTCTGGACCCACAGACTTCAGCCGTTTCGGACCGAAGGATTTCCGCCATTCCTGACCGTTCCCGTCAGCCGCCGGGATTTCCTGACCGACAGCAGACCGATGTTCCAGTTCCGTTCCAGTCCCGGAAGAGATCGAAGCCACCTGATTTTACCAGTCCAATTAGGCCTGGAAAACGTTATCGCACTAGAGTTTTTTATGCATCCTCGAGATAAGTAAGTTCTCGTGGACAGGTTCTTTTCTCAGTTTGTTGTTTTTCCTGCACGACCAGTTGGCGTGTCAGAATTTCTTTTTTTCGTGGGGGCCTATGCATTCTTTTTTGTGTATATATGTGTGTTTTTTTTTATATTTCTTCTATGTCCATCTACTAATCCACTTTTTTTATATATATCTATGTGCTTAGGGGTAAAATAATAAAATTGTTACTGTTAGGCAGCTCCAGGTAAATTTCGCTGCTGATACAGTTGGTATGTATTTCAACGAATAAGGCGAACGTAATTTGAAATGAAAATTATAAAATTGTTACTGTTAGGCAGCTCCAGGCAATCTTCGCTGCTGATACAGTTGGTATGTATTCACCAAATAATGAGAACGTCATTTGAAATTAAAAAAGTGATTCCTGCTAGGCAGAATAAAAGGAAAGTATGCCGATGCAGGTTTGTTTTGTTCCACACTACAAATTTCACAGTCGAATACAGATTTCGTAAATTGTCATGCCAAGTTTGATAATGTAAATACGGCTACCACCAAACAACAAATCAAAAAAAGATCGAGAAACGTCAATCACCGAAATGTAAGACTTACACTCCAAAATTGATAGGTTTTTCGGAAACAAAAAAAAAAAAAGAAAAAAGAAAAAAAAAAAAAAAAAAAAAAAGAAAAATTAAGGGGGAGATGATGTAACGTATACTCTATATTCACTTTCCTTTTGATTTTACTATCTCTGGTTATTTTATTTTACTATGTAAATTATCTTCCTACTGAACGAAATATTATTTCACCCGCTGAATGTGATCTGGCAATGAGTGTAAGTCATGACGTGGTGGTAGCTAGTATATAGGCGCGTTCATCGAGACTTAAGCGTTGTGTGTTGTTATGAGGTGTCGCGTGGTTGTTGCGTTGCAGTGTGTTGTTATGTAGTGGTGTGTTGTGTGTGCCTTAGTTGACCAAGAGTCTTGGAAATAAAGAAGTTTTCAGTAAGTCAGTCTTTCTCAATTCATAGTTTTTGTCAGACCTCTGTCTGGCTGTTAGGTTTATAACTTTTATTACTTACAATAAATAACCAGCGTTGAGACTTTGTTTAAGTTCGTAATTAACTAGTAACAACACCCTTTTGGGAATTCATTATTTTGAAGCTTAGTGCAAGTATATCATTAGCTAGCTGGTAAGAAGAGAATCATTCATAATAATTAGCTTAGCGGAAAGCAAATAAAGCTAATTCATTATACAGGTCTTAAACAACCCTTAGAAATAGGAAACTAGGAGATTTGGGCTAGAGCACATGATAGGAAAGAAATATGGAAGCGAAGTAGAAAGGAAGACGCCCTTATTTATTACCGCGGGGCCAGTACCCGGGGTCCGACGGCTTAACGTGCCCATCCGACGCACGGCGGGTATTTAGTGTATCGAGCGTTCGTACCTGCCTGGGATCGAACCTGAGGCCCTTCCCGTGGCAGTCACGAACGTTGCCCACTCGGCCACCCACGGCCCATTCTACGGGAGTATCAACGAGCGAACTGTTTTATTGAGTCATATAGGAAGAACTGGTTTGCATATGTCCCCACTTAGGGAATCACAGGTAACGTGTTGTAACCGTCGGGGTGCGCAGAAGTAAAAAAAAACAAGAAATATGACACCGAATTTTCGGTTGTAATGAGCACGTCTTTTGAATCCGTTCTGACACGAATTAAATTTATCACAGCTATTCAAAGTCAATGGAACCGGTTAGAAAAGCGATCAACTGGTTTTTACAATCGATAAAACATTCACAAATAGAAACATCTGCTAAGTTCCACCAGCGGCTAATAAGCATGTCACGAAAATTAATAAATAGCGCACAAAACGTTTCTCATAGCACAAGGTTGGTATCAGAGACAAAGATATTTTCAAATCGAACTGTTAAAAGATGAAATATAGAAGGAGGCATTAAATAAGTCTAAGTCTGCTAGCGGAAGAATTTTGCATAATGGGAAAGTTGAAAATAGGCGAAAATTATTCTTCATGGAAAAAGCTATGCTAAAGAAAAATAACTTTTCAAACACGTCTTCCTGGAAGCAGATATTGCAAAAAAAAAAAAAAAAAATTGATCTTTGCGCACCTACCGGGAAATTTTTGTATTATTTAAAGAGGACAATTCTCCACATCTCTGTTGTAGTGAATGGCATACAGTAAAAAAAAAATCAAATAGTGCTTTTAGAAGCAGCGATACAGCTGCAAACTGAAATACACAAATATCACCCTATGGACAGAAATGTGTACTACGAAATTCCTCATATACTAGCCTAAAGTGTTGTACAAAGTAAATGGCATGCGCTGTTGAAAGAATTTTTTAAATCGGAAATGTAGAAGCAGAGATATTGAGAAAAACATATTCAGTATTCGCGCCCCCTAGCGGCAAAATTATACATTATTTTGGGAAGAAAATACGCACACAGAGTTTGCTAAGGCAGTGGTATCTGATCGAAAAAGAAATTTTTCACTTGCGTTTTTAGTCCCGAAGATATGACTTTAAACGAAAACGTTGTTTACGCCCTCTGTTGTCCGACCTGTGCGTTAAAAACAATTTGAAATTATATGAGAAACATTTTGCAGCGGAAAAGCTCTCCAACAAAGAAATAATTCTCAGATCGGACTCTTAGAAGCCTAGCTATGGACAAAAATGATCTATGCGTCTACGCCCCCTGGCGGAAAAGACCATGCATTATTTTAAGAAGAAACTATTCTCGAAAGGTTTTTCGATGTAAGCAGTATTGGTCCACGAAAAATATTTTTCAATCGAGTTTTTAGGAGCTCAGATTTTGCTGAAAATGCATTAGAAGCAGAAAGTGAAACTTGCGCCTCTGGCGGCCAAAACAATTTTTACCACATGTTAGAAATTATATGCAAAATATTTTTCATCAGAAGCTGTATTTGAAACAGAAAGAATTTTTTAAATCGGAGTTTTAGAAGCAGTGATATCGGGAAAAACGCATTTTACCTTTAGGCCCCCTAGCGGAAAGTCTACGAATTACTTGAAAATTTTGAAATTATATGAAAAATATTTTCCTTCGGAAACTCTATCAAACAAAGAAGGAATTCTTCAAATTGGACGCTTAGAAGCAGAGATATTGACAAAAATACGATATACATCTACGCTTTCTGGGGGCGAAACCATGCATTATTTTAAGAGGAAAATATTCCGAAAAGGTTTATTGACGTGAGTGGTGTCCTTTGACGAATTAATTTTTTTAATCGAGATTTTAGAAGCTCAGATATTGCTGCAAATGTATCAAAAGCAGAAATTAACTCTTAGGCCCCCTGCTGGCCACACCATTTTTACCAAAAGTTAGAAATTGTATGCAAACGATTTTCCATCAGAAGTTGTACCCGCTACAGAAAGAACGTTTCATATCCGAGTTTTAAAAGCAGATATATCGGAGAAAACGCAATTTAACTTTACGCCCTCTAGCGGAAAATCTATGCGTAAATGGGAAAAGTGACTGTATCTAAAATAGTCTTCTGCACAAATGGAATCGAAAGGTAAAATAATATTTTTCAATCGGGTGCTTAGAAGCAAATATATGGAATAAACTGTATTTTGAATTCGACATTATTTGCATTTATGCCGTCTAGCGGCGAAATCGAGCATCGTATAAAAAAAGAAATAAAGGATTATCATTCGCATATTTCAATACGTATATATAATTTAATATATATAATTATGGGATGTAAGGTCAGGTGATACGTAACATCACAGCCTCTCCTTGACAAATGTCAACCCCGCCTTCTCGTGGTACATCCTGTTCCCACTAAAGGGGCTCTGACGACCGCCAATAGCGGTATAACTGTACCATCGGGATTAGAGGAAATGCTATCCCACACTCACCAACCCGCTTGGCCAGCGTGGTGAGTTACGGCCAAACCCCTCCAAAATGACTCCACAACTTAAATCTTGGCCCTAAGTCTCCGGCAGCTGGAATGTACCTGGCCAAGGCAGCGGCCAGTGCGACATGAAGGCAGAGGGTGCTAAGAATCCCCGGAGGACCGGACTAGGCTGCCATCAGATGCTGACCTTGGCTACGTACAACGGACGCTCCCTATCTTCTGATTCAAGGCTTCTTGAATTGGAAGAGGAACTACAAAGGATCAAGTGGGACATCGTCGGGCTAAGTGAGGTAAGGAGAAAAGGAGAAGATCTCATTGAACTGAAAAGTGGACATCTCTTCTACTATCGTGGGACAGATACTGGCAGAACTAGTGGTGTTGGATTTATAATAAACAAGAAACTGAAGGATAAAGTTGTAGAAGTTGAAAGTTCCTCTGACAGAGCTGCACGACTCGTTATCCAACTCTCGAGAAGATACCAGGCTCAGATTATTCAAACTTATGCACCCACCACAAGTCATCCTGAAGAAGAAATTGAAGAATTTTATGAGGAAATTCGTGATCTAAATAATAAAGGTAAGCAGCACTTGAAGATAATTACGGAGATTTCAATGCAAAAATAGGGCAACGGCAACAGAATGAAACTTCAGTAGGTAAATTCGGTCACGGCAACAGAAACCAGCGTGGAAATACTCTCGTAGAGTTTGCAGAGGCAGAAGGGCTTTTCATCTTGAACTCCTTTTTCAAGAAAAAGCCACACAGGAAATGGACATGGAGACATCCAAATGGGACGACAAGTGAAATTGATTTTATTATGTGTAACAAAAAATTCATCATAGAAGACTGCAGTGTGCTAAACAAGTTCAACACAGGTAGTGACCATAGATTGGTGAGATGTAAGATGCACCTCAACACTAAACTCGAACGTAGCAAGCTCATAAGACAAACAAAATGTATTGACATAACCAACCTTAAAAAACACCATAATACCTTCAAATTGGAACTGAAGAACATATTCTCTGCTTTAGAAGGCCTAACATCGGAGGAAGTGGATATTTCTGAAGTTAAACAGAAAAGTAACCAAAGCTCTTATGGAAACAGCAACAAACTTAGCTCGGTCAAAGAACAAATTGCATGTGAACAAATTATCAGGAAAAACCAAAATGTTGATGCAAAAAGAAGAGTGATGAGGACAACTAAAGAAGATGTGACTTCCAAAGTGGAATATATAGAGCAATGCAAGACAGTACGAAAAAGTATCACTGAAGACGTAAGGAAATTCAACTGTGAACTAGTAAGGAAAGCAATTGAAAACAACCAAAGCCTAAAGATAGCAAAGGGACATCTCAGTAAGGGAAAAACAGATTATGGCACTGAGAAAAGAAGATGGTTCTGTAACAAGAGATAGAGGCGAAATTTTAACCAGAGTGAAAGATTTCTACTCCAAATTATATGAAAGGGATGATAAATGTACTCCAGACATCATGAAAGGTACCAGTACCAGAGTTCTTCCAGTCCTTCCAGCAGACGTTGCACATGCAATCAAGAACATGAAGCGGGGAAAAGCTCCAGGAGAAGATGGAATTACTGTAGACATCATACAAGAAGCAAGTGGAGAAATCGAAACAGTACTCGCCCAAATTTTCACTCGATGCCTTAATGAAGGGAAAATTCCTGAGGATTGGAACAACGCTACAATGATCTTGCTACATAAAAAAGGTGACATTGAGGATCTCAGGAACTACAGACCTATCAGCCTCCTATCAGTGGTTTATAAAATCTTCACTAAAGTTCTTTCACACCGCTTTAAGGTGACACTGGACATGGCTCAACCGAGAGAACAAGCTGGATTCAGGAGTGGCTACAGCACAATAGATCATATCCACATACTGAGAGAACTAATTGAAAGAGCGAGGGAATATGAACTTCCATTGTGCATGGTTTTTATCGATTATGAAAAAGCCTTTGATTCGGTGAAACCATCAGCAGTTGCAATGGCTCTGAAATCCTGCGGTACTGAAGATGCATACATTAATATTATTAATAACATCTATGAAAATGCAAGTGCAAAGATTCGGCTGTTTGAAAATACAACACACATAAAAATTGGAAAAGGAGTGAGACAAGGTGACACCATATCTCCGAAGCTCTTTAACGCCACATTGGAAAATGTCTTTCAATCACTGAACTGGGAAAACAAATTGATAAAGATTAATGGAGATTATCTAACCCACCTTCGTTTTGCTGATGACATAGTCATTTTTGCAACTACCCCATCAGAGCTACAGAGTATGATCTAGGAACTTGCTGACAAGAGTAAAGAAGTGGGATTAAAAATGAACTTTCAGAAGTCAAAAGTGATGTACAATGCTTTTACAAGAAATGAAGATTTATCGATTGATGGAGAAAAGCTGGAGATAACAGACACGTACGTTTATCTTGGACAGCAGATATCAAGTGAGGGTCACATTGATGAAGAAATTAATCGGCGTACAAAACTTGCCTGGAGAGCTTTTGGAAGAAACAGCATAATTTTCAAGAGCAATATGCCATTATGTCTTAAAAGAAAAGTGTTTGATCAATGCATCCTTCCAGTGCTTACGTATGGTGCAGAGACGTGGACCTTAGCTAAAAGAGACATACAAATGGCTGCAGACAACTCAAAGCAGCATGGAGAGGTGCATGCTTGGTGTAACCAGGAGAGATAAGAGGAACACGTGGATCCGAAAAATGACAAGAGTGGAAGACATCGTGATCAGAGGGAAATCCGTGAAATGGCAATGGGCTGGACATACTGCCAGAAGAACAGACCATCGATGGACAGCCGAAATTTTAGATTGGATTCCAAGGGACAGGAAAAGACCCAGAAGAAGACCACATGGGAGATGGGTGGATGAAATTCGAAAGTATGCAGGGGTGACATGGAGGAGACTGGCACAAGACAGACCGTTGTGGAGGAAACTTGGGGAGACCTTCGTCCAGCAGTGGATTGATAATGGTTGACAATGATGATGATGATGATATAATTATATATACGTATGTATAATTTGTGGTTTGTTTTGAAGTTTAACGACCACCATAAGTAATTGGTACGGCAGTAAATAATATTAGGTTCCTAATTCAGAGCTGCTGGCTCCAAGAAGACGGGCAGCGCCATTGGACAGGAGCACCTCCCACGTCTCAACCTGAACTCGAACCCGGGTCCATATCAGAGGAATGATGAGAAGCCAGTGTCCCACATCATTCAGCCACAAGAACGGTAATTTTAGGCGCGAAAAATTAGGCGACTTTCGTTTTCGTAAGGTTCAAGACTACCCATTTTACCGCTTTGCTTTCAAACAGTAAAATTGCCATGCCAATGTTCTCCCAGAATTCAATAATATGAGAAAACGAATGTATGACCGATTTCATCTAGGAAAATCCATATGTTTATGCTGATTCTTCAGATTGTGTTATGTCTTGAAAGAAAATCATCCAGCCCTTCACAGTCTCCAAGTCAGAATAGTGTTCATCTGTCAAACCCAAGATAACGGCCGAGAAGAGTTACTCCAAAAGACTTCGAGCTTTTCCTTTCTCAGCCAACGTTTTCCGCATTTCAGTTCGGTGTTTTGAACAGTCTTTTTTAGCACGTCTTTTGTAAAAAAAGATCGTGCTTATGTTATCGGGTTGTCCGTCCGTCCGTCTGTACTCACGATATCTCTGCAACTAAAATTTTTTTTTTGCATTGGGAAGCTTGAAATATGCGAATGGTGATCCTTTATTATGTTTTGTTTTTACGATGTACAATTTGGCCGCTAGAGGGCGCAAATGCAGATGATGTTGAATTCAAAAATGCGTTTTATTCCACATATTTGCTTCTAAACATCCGATTGAAAAAAATATTTTATCTTTCAATTCCATTTATGTCGAAGAGTATTTTGGATATAGTTACTTTTTCAAATTACGCACAGATTTTCCGCTAGGGGGCGTAAAAGTAAATTACATGTTCCCCGATAACTCTTCTTCTAAAACTTCGCTTTGAAAAAAATCGTTTGCATATAATTTCAAATTTTTGGTAAAGAATACTTTAGCCACCAGAGAGCGTAAGTGTTAATTTTTGCTTCTGATGTATTTGTCATCAAATCTGAGCTTCTAAAATATCGATTGAAAAAATTATTTCGTGGACTGATGCCACTCACATCGATAAACCTTTTCGGAATATTTTTCTTAAAATATTCCACAGTAGATGTACATCGTAGATACACATCTTATTTTTTTCAATATCTCTACTTCTAGGAGACCGATTTGAAAAAAATCCTTCTTGGTGGGGGGATAGTGTTTTCCGTGTGACATGTTTTTCATATAATTTCGAAATTTTCAAGTAATTCATAGACTTCCGCTAGGGGGCGTAGCGGTAAATTGCACTGCTAAATCTCCGATTTAAAAACTTCTTTCTGTACCGGATACAGCTCCTGATGAAAAATCGTTTCCACATAACTTCTAATTTTTGTAAAAAATGGTTTGGCCACCAGGGGGCGTAAACCTTAATTTCCGCTTCTGATGTATTTGCAGAAAAATATGAGCTTCTAAAATCTCGATTGAAAAAAAAGTCGTTTGTTGACCGATACTACTCATGTCAACAAACCTTTTAGGAAAATTTTCTTCTTGAAATAATGCATGATCTCTACGCCAGGGGGCGTAGATGTATATCTTATTTTTGTGAATATCTGTACTTCTAAGTGTCCGATTTGAAAAATTCCTTCTTTGTTGGACAGTGTTTCCGATGCAAAATGTTTTCTCTATAAATTCAAAAGTTACAAGTAAATCATGGACTTTCCGCTAGGGAGCACAAAGGCATATTGCGTTTTCTGTGTTATTTCTGCTTCTAAATCTCCGATTTGAAAAATTCTTCCTGTATCGCATACAAGACCTGATGGAAAATATTTTTCACATAATTTCTAATGTTTGGTGAAGAATGGTTTGGCCACCAGGGGTCATAAGTGTTAATTTCTGCTTCTAAAGTTTTTGTAGCAAAATCTGGGCATCTGAAAACTCGACGAATTTTTTTTTCTTGGACCGATACCGCTGATATGGATAAACCTTTT
Source organism: Macrothele yani (assembly GCA_039090855.1). Classification (NCBI taxonomy): domain Eukaryota; kingdom Metazoa; phylum Arthropoda; class Arachnida; order Araneae; family Macrothelidae; genus Macrothele; species Macrothele yani. The sequence continues at coordinate 61,671,198 of CM076989.1, read as the reverse complement.
GAGAATACTTTCTTCCTAAAATAATGCATGGTTTTCCCACCAGGGGACGTAAAGTCACATCTTTTTTTGTCGATATATCTGTTTCTAAGAGTTCGTAAGCTCACGATTCCGTTTACAGCAATATCTGAGGGATTAAAAACCCGATTGAAAATCCCCTTTCTTTCGTCAGATCTATTGTTTTCCATACCAGTTCCATTCACTTTGAATAGCTTTGTTAAATTTAATTTGCTTCAGAACGGATTCAAAAGACGTGCTTATTACACCCGAAAATTTGGTGTCATCTTTCTTGTTGATCTTCACAGCATTGCCGAATTTCACAAGCTTCACAATTTCATTAAATTATCAAAAGTTTGCACAAGGTGCTTTTTGGTGAACAATATAGCGATAAGAGGATCGTGGTGGCAACTCTGATACTTTAAACAGAACGCAAATTTTAAATCCGTTTTTAACATAAGTAAATGCTGGAACAGCGTCTGCTGCAATAACCACGAGCTTATGCAAATCTTCAGAAGAAATAATTTTTTAAACTCTTCAACTATGGTAAGTCCTTTTAATTGAATAATTTGCAAACGTTTTTATGTAGGAGAAAATTCAATGAACACCATTCTATCAAATTTAAAAAATTCTGATCTGTCACTAACCTTTCTTGATTCACCAAACTGAAGTGAAATACAACAGGAAGAGTTGAAATCTTTTTTCAACTGTGAAAAAACTTTACAAGCCTCTTCTCATCATCGTCAAATAACACTGTGTAACACAATATTTGTTTATATTGATTTTTTAATGTTTCTTATACAATCCACAGGCGCTGATTCCGTGATGATAAAAACCTGAAGTAATCTTTGTTTTTTTGTATTATCAAAACTTTTTGGTTATCTTAAATTTTATGTTTTTATTAATACACTGTCCTTTGCCTTTTGTTACAGGGTAGATATGCCACTACAAGAGGTTTTAAGCACTCCTTCGACTCTTCCTGTCATGTTTGCTGGTACTGTACAGATCCTGAGAAAGTCATGCACACAATTACCACAAGGACCAAGTTTTCCATTGCATATCAAGCTTCTTTAGAAATGCCTATGGCACACCAAGAAAAGGTTTAGGTACCGCATGTTTGCTGTAATAGATGCAGGTCAACTTTGGAAGTTTGGCTTCGTCGTGCAAGGAAGCAATACCATTTGCCATTCCTCAAATTTGGAGGAAATAAAAGAGTCGTCATGATGACTACTTCTTTTGTACGGTGGATATTTTCAAGTAGAAGAAGCCTAGAGACCGGAATGCCATTACATACATATCCAAGCAGACCATCATCTACTGCACCAGTTTCACATTGCAACAATGAGCTTTCCATTTACAACCACCAAAAAAGTGTGGGGACAGTAAAGAAACCTTTCATCAGGTAACGTACGGGAGGACTGACTCATTTAACAACCGTGCTCTAAGTAAATCCTGTTTTCTTCACTCTGTTTCCGCTGCGAAACCGTAGTTGTACAGCAGGACGTTTGGGTTTCGAATTGTCTTCAAACGCTTGTCTCAGGTCGACCTCCTTATGCGTCTAATTGCTTACAAACTACTGGCTGGAGAGCCGTGCATTAGAAAGATTCATCCTGCGACGACGATAATTGAAAAATTGTAAGCATTTCATCGGAGCTGCAGACACCAACTTCAATATGCAGAACTGAATTTTGATTATCCGAAATATATTTCATTGCAGTCTTAAAAAAGACGCGCGCGCGCTGTGTGTGTTTGTGTATGTGAAATATCGTACCAGCAGTCCTTTGAGTTTGTAGAACAGACAGCACTGTAATTTGAAGAACTATAAAACTTTCAGCTCATGATTTAACCCACTGACCTGTGAAACGAATTAACTTAGGGTTACCAAAAATAAGCTGAATTAATTCAGCTCGAATGGATATATTCGCTGTCTAAGATATGAGCCAAACGCGGCTAGAACGAGTGACCCTGCGTGTCAGAATGTTTTGGTTTCTCCTTAGCTTTGTTATTCAAACTGGTGATTTAGGTTGATGACTGACACTGACACTTTCTCACTGATTACCTACTAAAAGGGCTATAACAATGATAACGGACCTAAGAAAGGTGAGCTCCTCGGTGGCTCAGTGGTGTAAGCGATGTTTTCCTATCATTCGTCCGAGATGGGTCCGGGTTCGAAACCCGGTGAGGCATGGATGTTTTGTTTGTCTTACGGCACTGTCTCGCTCCCTTCACTGGAGTCAGTAGCCCTAAATGTGGGACGGGCGACTACTTATAGCCCATTATATTGCTCACGGTGGTCGTTAAATCCCCAATAAAAAAAAAAGAAAGGAGGTAGAGATCTCTGTGGGTCACTTATTTCTACCCAGTGGGATGATGTCCGTCTCGCTGCCACGGTGACGCAGTGGTCTAATCGATGGCTTACGACTATTCGTCGGAGAAAGGGTCCGGGTTCGAATTCCGTGAGGCATGGAATGTTGTGTTTGTCTCACCACACTGGCTCTCTCCCTTCCCTGGAGAAAGGGGCCCTACATTAGGGACCGGCGATTGCCTATATAGCCCACTGAGTTGCTCACGGTGGTCGTTAAACCTTCAAAAAAATGTCCATCTCAGGAAGACTAGCTCTTCCCCATGTTTTTGAGCCCTAGGGCAGAGAATAAAGAGCTACAAATGAGCTCTTATCAGCAGTAAGAGGTTTATTTTGGTACTGCTGAGATGAAATACGAAAAGGAATAGTTTTGCGCAGTTTCCGTAAATCCTCAAAAATTTCTTCGAAAATCCTTTAGAAGAGCGCAGGTAAGTTTTCATGAAACCTCTAAAATATCTTTATAAATAATGTCTTTGGGATGCGTAAAAAATGTTAAGCACCATTTGGTTCAGGTACATGCGCCGCTTTGAGGGTTAAAATGACTACTCGGTGTATCAGATGTGCTCTTTACATGCATAAAGTAGATACCCAAGAATTATTTTTCATCTTTTAAATTTTACAATTTCTGTATTTTCAATGTCAAGGAGGTGTAAAATACTGCGATCCTAGTTTGACAAGAACTCTTTTACGAAATGCGTTTTTGCTGATGGTCGTTTCTTATTCATGGACCATTCTTGATTCTCTCTCTCTCCTGAGAAAAATATTTCTTTGGAAATTTTCCTATCCATTCCCTTCATGTGATTTGGTGCAATAACTTGAGCTGCATGAATTATAAGTTTTTTGTTCTCCTCAGGGAGTTTGTAACGGGTTCAAATTTGGAAAGAAACCAAAATGGCAATTTGTCAATCCCTTTAAACAAGTGGGGGTGTCTTTCTTAGTATGCTGGCCGTTGTTCTGTGCTGCCCTGAAGAGAGCGGTATGGAGAGAGCCAATCAAGATTAATGCGTTCACGGTAGAAAACATCAGTTTTTGCCGTCACGGGAAATACCGAATTTTTCATATATGAACAAACACATCTCGGCACGTTGCTGCATCAGAATATAGGCTTTAGGGCATTTTTGAAGGAAAGTAAAGATGCGTTCTCAACTCGTACATCATATTTTTTTCATATATGTATAAAAAACTCCATATTACATGAATACTTCTGCGTAGTAAATTTAACTTCTGTTCTGTATGGTTAATTTTATGTTGTGTATGGTTAATTTCAACCTTGGGCTGCGCTCTCAAAATTTAGTATTTGTTCTTGAAATATAACAATTGTTTTTTCTCGTAAGTTTTATGCCTCCTCAAAGCAGAAGATTACAATTCCTCCCGGAGTATAGAAGAAATTGGCGTCGAACTATCAAGCATCTTCAAAATTTGATGTCATTTTGCGAAAATTAACCGAGGAAATCTGTTTGGATTAATTCAGAATTCAGAGATTCTGTGAGCTTTTTACATTATTTGTACTGAAAGGAAAAACAATCTATCCAAACAATACGGCTTTACGCAAAATTATTTGTCCAAGATATACCGTATCTAAGAATCATATACTTCCCTCCAGTAAATAATATATTCGCAATCATGGCTATTTCAGAAATTAAAGGGTAGTTTTGTGTTTTACATGTAAGGTAGTCTAGAACTAATACCATGTATCCTGTTCTTATTTCGTTTAATCCAGTATTAATTATATCAATGTATAAGTAATGTTTACTTAATATTATTCCAAACAAGGTATTCCTTGGTTTGTATTCGAAATGCACTCTCTAAGGATTTTCAGTCAATTTAAGGGCGTTATTAAACCTTCAGGAATTAGTTTCAAATATAATCATTACACATAAAAAACTGGAATCAAACTCATTTTAATAATTCCAAAAAATTCAAAAGCAAGCATGAGTGAAATCCATGACTCATCATATAGGGATTACAGGTTCCTGATGAGCTACAAATGAAACTCTGAGACGAATGTTTTCAGTAACGGAAGCCAATTTCACGAACTTACTTCTCTAGATTCCTTTGACGCTTTACGATGACAACATTTTTGCGTCCTAATATTTTACCAAATGAAAAAATGAAACGCTTTTTAACAGATGAAGTGCACTTTTTTAGCACGTCTTTTGTAAAAAAAGATCGTGCTTATGTTACCGGTTTGTCCGTCCGTCTGTACCCACGATATCTCTGCAACTATTAGTCCGATTTGAAAAATTCTTTTGCATTGGGAAGCTTGAAATATGCGAATGATGATCCTTTATTTCGTTTTCTTTTACGATGTACAAATTCGCCGCAGTTTTGAGTTTCCATCGCCGCTAGCGCAATTGCAGATGATGTCGAATTCAAAAATACATTTTTTCCACACATTTGCTTCTAAACATCCGATTGAAAAAATTATTTTATCTTTCGATTCTATTTATGTCGAAAAGTATTTTAGATATAGTTACTTTTTCAAATTACGCATAGATGTTCCGCTAGGGGGCGTAAAAGTAAATTAATTTTTTTTTTTTTTTTTTTGCAAAAAAAAATCATTTGTAGACCATTACTACTCATGTCGACAAACCTTTTAAGAACATTTTCTTCTTGAAACAATGCATTGTTTCTATGCCAGGGGACGTAGATGTATATCTTATTTTTGTCAATATTTATACTTCTAGGAGTCCGATTTGAAAAATTCCTTCTTTGTTGAACAGTGTTTCTGATGCGAAATGTTTTTCTTATAAATTTAAAATTTTCAAGTAAATCATAGACTTTTCGATAGGGACACAAAGTTAAATTGCGTTTTCTGCGTTATTTCCTCTTCTAAATCTCCGATTTGAAAATTTTTTCCTGTGTCGCACACAAGACGTGATGGAAAATATTTTTCACATAATTTCTAATGTTTGGTAAAGAATGGTTTGGCCACTCGGGGGTATAAGTGTTAATTTCTGCTTCTGATGTATTTGTAGCAAAACCTGGGCTCCTGAAAACTCGAGTAATTTTTTTTTCTTGGACCGAGATCGCTCATATGGAAAAACCTTTTGAGAATACTTTCTTCCTAAAATAATGCATAGTTTTCCCACCAGGGGACGTAAAATCACATCTTATTTTTGTCGATATCTCTGTTTCTAAGAGTCCGATTTAAAAAATTCTTTCAGTGTTGGAGAGCGTTTCCGGTGCAAAACGTTTCTTATAGAAATTCATGTTTTTCTTAACGCACAAGTCTGCAACCAGAGGGCGTAAACTCACGATTCCGTTTACAGCAATATCTGAGGGATCAAAAACGCAATTGAAAAACTTCTTTCTTCCGTCAGATACTATTGTTACCATATCGGTTCCATTGACTTTGAACAGCTTTGATAAATTTAATTTGCGTCAGAACGGATTCAAAAGACGTGCTTATTGCACCCGAAAATTCGGTGTTATATTTCTTGTTGAAAGCATTGGCACTTAACCATAATTTCCATCATACAGTTTTGAGTTTCCATACCAGATCAACGGGGGGCATGTCATTCAGATTTGTACCTAAATAACGACAAAACTGATTCAGCACAAACAGCTTCATATAGTCTAAATTTGTACCTGTTGTAGGTTAAATAATTACCCGTACATGTAGACTAAATATATACATAGGTATGTATGCAGCTCTCCTTGGACAAACATTTTTTCGCGGATATGTAAGCCATGTTTACCATAAGAAAGCGCATGTACAACATTAGCAAGATTTATATAAAACGAACTTAGATAATTTTAGAAAACTTAAATACTTTTGAGTTTTCTAAAAACGCCAGATTTTCGACCAAAAAGCCTAAATCACAAAATTTTTGTTTCAGTTTAGCATCACAGATATTATTAAAAAATGCTAAGTTGGTTATGTGCAATTTTCTTAAGTTTAGCCTCCCTTGTGTGGTACTTCATTTATTTGTCTTGTTTTTGTGAAGACTTTCTGCATACTACCTACTACCTATAGAAACCTTTACCTATGTTTGTGCAAGAGTTAAAACATCATTTTTCTATCTTTCCCTACTTCGTATACCGAAGTATTTAAAAAAATCTTTAGTTCTGTCTTACAATTTCTTGTCTCTCAATACGTAGATTTTATAACAGCAAGCAGTAGTGATATTCAATGCCTAATTTTCTGATCAACACTATTTTAACACAATTATGCATTACGTTATTCATAAAAACAAGAAAGTAATACTTGTATCCATCCATTCTGAGAAAACGCGTACTGGAGAAAATCCGGTGAATATACTGGCTAGCAGGTTTTGTGTAATGAAAACTTGTTGAAGGTAACGCAATCGTATATATATACAAACTTGTGGTACTGACCTTTTAGGAATGGATAGCTATTCGTTTGCTTCTCCTACGCATGTGAATGTGAATTGCTTCTGTATTATCGATCATTCGCTTCGTTTCTAAACTTATTTACCAAAACAGCAAAGGTAATGATATCGTACATTTATCACCTTTCTTAGTGGGGCAATATGTACAGAGGATCAAATATATAATCATAATAAATAAATATCTTTCTGTGTAAACATTTTGTTCCAAAGAAAATTATTTCACTTTAAAATTCCCTTTTTGGACTGCTATATTTTCCATTTCCCGATAGCATGACTAGCTATCATCATGCAATCATTTTTTGTGTTCCGTGCTTTTACGCAGGTCATTCAATTTTATCCTAAAACATGGCTACTACATTATAAAATATTGAAAGTAATAATAGTAGCATTGGAGAATCTACGACAATAAGTAATTCAGGACAGTGTCTTCAAGTGTCTTCAATCAATCATCCAAGTTTTTCATTTCCAAATGAATATACAAATTATACGACTCGGTACATTCTTTGTTTGACTAGGTGTCTTTAGGAAGCACAGCAGTCACGGTACATTAGAAATGACTGCATTTCAAATATGTCTTGCAGTTAACAAATTGTAGGATCTTATATTTATGTGCTTCATTTCGCTAGCTGCTGTAAGTCTTACCCAAATTAACGCATTCCACAGACCATTGACCTAATTTATGCATTCATTTTAGTCACATAATCTTCAACATAAGGTTTCAGCATCTGTTTGAATGTTTTAATTCTTTCCTTAAGTAACTTTAGATGTTTCAGTCTCAGATCACTGACTTTAACTAGGAGGGAGAGTACAGAACCTAGACTTTCCCAAACTTACCAAGACAACCACAAAATCTGTCCCCTCCCATTCAGCCTTTTTTGCTACAAAAGCCGTGATCTAATGTGTAAACACTTACTTGCGACCAGTGGATTGTTCTGTCATTACTTTTAGCTGCTGTTTCTCAGTAATATCCATGCGCGACTATCCCTCTGTCACTGTTCTTTTTATCTTGATGTTATAGGCTCATATTAGTGGGGTGTGTTGCATTCGTGTCTAGTGAATCGGTGTTTCTTTGCTGGCTGAATTTTGGATTAAATTGGGGTAAGCAACATTGACCTTCGAAAGCTGAGAATAAAAGGAGAAAATGACAGTAGTTCCAAAAATTTTAAGCTTTAGGTCAAAATTCATAGCGTAATGTATAGAACATATGTCTGACAAGTGTTAAGCAATTCAGACACATATGAACAGGGAAAAGTGCTTAAGTATACCTCCCACAATTAGGGGTGGGCGCTTGGTGCACCAAATATGTAGTCATTGGGCAATGTCATGTACTTATACCGTAAATAAGATTATTCACAAAGTAGAAAAGCAATAACTTCACGCTGGCTAATGTGAGCTTTCTTGAAATCTCAATGACTGGTGGATGGAGTTTCACTCTGGAGTTTTTTTTTTTTTTTTTTTGTATTGGGGGTTTAACGACCACCGTGGGCAACTCAGTGGGCTATAAGAAGTAGCCCGTCGCTAATTTAAAGCCACTGATTCCAAGCAAGACAGCCAGTGCGTAAGACAAACACAACATCCATACCTTACCTGAGTTCGAACCCTGACCCATCTCAGACGAATGGTCATAAGACAGCGCATATATCACTGCGCCACCGGGGCAGCTCTACTCTGTAGTGTATGACATATGTTCGATTATATTGAAATCTGGCATATTTTATTGCTTGTTTGGGGATTTAACGTCCACTATGAGCAACTCGATGGAATATAAGCAGTCAGCCGTCCTTAATTTAGGGCCTCGTCCGAAAGGGGTCCGGGTTCGAATCCCGGTGAGGCATAGATGTTGTGTTTGTTTTACGGCACTGGATCTCTCCCTTCCCTTGAACCAGTGACCGAAAATTAAGGACGTGGGACTGCTTGTAGCATATTGAGTTGCTCACGGTGGTCGTTAAACCTCCAATCAAAGAAAAAATTAAAGCCACTGTTTCCAGAGAAGGCAAAGAGCCAGTGTCGTAAGGCAAAAACAACATCCATGACTCACAGGGATTCGAAAGCGGACCCATCTCAGATGAAAGATCAAAAACCAACGCTTAGATCACTGCGCCGCCTCTCTGGACTGGCATAAGTGCAGGTCATCCAATCGTAATATGCCATGTTTTTCAAAATATGCGTCGACAACGTTTTCTATCAGTAGTATCCGTTAACATTCATCAGGATAATATCTACGTCGACAAGGCAGCCAGTGCGTAAGACAAACACAGCATCCATACCTTACCTGAATCCGAACCCCAACCCATCTTGGACGAATGGTCATAAGACAGCGCTTATATCACTGCGCCACCGGGGCAGCCCTACTCTTTAGTGTATGACATATGTTCGATTATATTGAGATCTGGCATATTTTTTTGTTTCTTTGGGGGTTTAACGACCACTATGAGCAACTCGATGGAATGTAAGCAGTAAGCCGTCCTTAATTTAGGGCCTCGTCCGAAAGGAGTCCGGGTTCGAATCCCGGTGAGGCATAGATGTTGTGTTTTTTTTACGGCACTGGACAGTGACCCGAAATTAAGGACGGGGGACTGCTTATAGCATATTGAGTTGCTCACGGTGGTCGTTAAATCTCCGATTAAAGAAATAATTAAAGCCACTGGTTCCAGAGAAGGCAAAGAGCCAGTGTCGTAAGGCAAAAACAACATCCACGACTCACAGGGATTCGAAAGCGGACTCATCTCAGATGAAAGATCAGAAAACAGCACTTAGATCACTGCCCCGCCTGGGTGGACTGGTATAAGTGCAGGTCATCCAATCGTAATATGCCATGTTTTTCAAAATATGCGTCGACAACGTTTTCTATCAGTAGAATCCGTTAACATTCATCAGGATAATATCTACGTCGAATGCACAAGCATACGGCCTCATGAAGGAATCCAGCCCTCATGCAGGTGCTTTTCTCGAGTCACAAGTCCTCCAGAAAAAAATAACAACATGGATTTCCGCACGGTCAACCATTAAAAACCCAGCAATATTGGTAATTACACCACAAAAAATCCTTCGTTCGATGATATCAAGCAACGTGCCGTGGATCCTGTCCTCTTTCCAGGCTAATACACTCTTACCAGATCACTATTACAAAGTCAAAATATTGGTTAAAAGCCTCTCACGTTTGGACGCCCGATTCCGAAACCGAAATTCCATGAGAGAGAGAGAGAGAATAAAATTTGTTCCGAGGTGAAGTCGACATTATCGTAACATCTAAAGCAGGATCTATTGTGGTTGTTTGTTTGTTTGGAGGTTTACGATTACCGTAAGCACCTCCGTCGGCTATAAGAAGTCGCCAGTTACTAACTCAGGGTCACTGGCTCTAAGTAGGAGAGAGTGCCAATGCCGTAAGATAAATTGCCATCCATGCCCTACCTTGGACACGATACTAGACCCAACTCGGATGAGTGGTCAGAAGCTTTTCAGTACTGCGCGCTCTGGGTTGCTCTCCTGTGATAGGAAGCAATGGAACACATACAGTAGGCTTACGCGCATAGAGTGCACAATTATAGAGCAGTCTGGTCCCAGCACATGTGGATATGCTGCTGCCTAATGCTGTATTGAGGTCTAAAAATAGACTGATTTCTCCTGCACTCTTTTTACGTCTGGATCGCAACGGGACGTAGTAATACTTTTGCTAGCTTGTTTCTTTTGGAATGCACAGAACAAGTATTCTGGCGTGTGTTCCATTTGTTTGAAACTGGTTCCAGAGAATTGCGATCACAGATTGGTCGACAGCGAAGAATCGAACTATCACCTTAATTGAATGGACTGCCTGTAATCGTTATCCGGCCCTCCATTGATCTGAATCTTCTCTAAGCCTTCTTTGCGACATGTCAAGGAAAATGGTTGTTCCTGATCTATTCTAGAAAGTTCAAAGTCGTACTGAAAATGTCCAATGAAAGTTCTCAATTTATCAAGAGTTATGATTTCTTTATTATTCGCTGTGCGAGTCACTATGCAACAGATGTTTTGATAAATACCAATGTCGACAAAGCAGCATACTGAAAATTTTGCACAAGTCTGTGCTGCTCCGTTTGTCATTAACATTTTTGCGTGCAGTTCTCAGCTTCTTACGGCAATGTATTTGACATGAATAAATCGGTGTAGATGTAGAAATTGCTAAGTTGTTTTTAATAATATTTTATTTTTCCCAAAAGTTCATTTGAGTCTGATGTCACAGATGTGTTGTTCGTTTGGATATGACAATGTGAATCTCTCCAAACATTTTCTTTTCTTTTTCGAATAGTGCGTGAACGTTTTTCAATGATTTTTAAGTTCGTGAACTTTTTCGATGTTTTGAAGGTGTTTTAGCCACGCCAAATTTGTTAATGCTTCGGTCGATAACAATGAAAGCATTGAATTTTGTAAAAGAAGGCAATTTTACTGGCTTAAGTCGCGAAGAGAAATAATGCGGAATGGGTGTTTTAACAACTTGCTCAAAGCAGCATCAATTTGCACACTTTTTTTGCAGTATTTACTAAATCCAACTTAGAAACGCAATTTAATTTCGGTTGTTGGAAAAAGGCGTAAACACAAAGCCGTTTCTAAAACGTACATTCAAAAATTAAAAAAAAAAACATCTTAATTTGTAACTCTGGTCAAGAAATGGAGAAGAGCGAAATAAAGCACCAAGCAGCTGTAGCATGATTAAATACATGGATATTTTGTAAAACGGAAGGTATGTGTAGGCTCTGACTTCATTATTTTGCATAAAATGTCCTCTGTTTCTTCTCGAAGAAATGTCATTAAACGTGAGCACGTATCTCTTTTTTGTCTTCATCATGTTTTCTGAATGCGTGTTATCAAAACACGGTCGTATTTCTTTCAGCGAGAAAAAAAAGTCAATCAAACTCTGTAAGACATTCGCCTTAAGCTGTTCAAATATTTACAAGGTTTTTTGCATTTTTCATCTTCTTCATACCGCCGTTGCTAATGTTTAAATTTCGTCGAATAAAGGAATATGAAAAACATTTCTCGCATTTCATTAAGTTTCTTTGTTTGTTTCGATAAACATCGATTCTGTCTTGGTTTCGACATTACCGTGCTGTTAAAACAATTGATTTTTACTGGTTTCGCTCGACAACATTTTACTGAAACAGCAATTTTAACAAAATTACAGTACGAGTAATCTAATATCTACGCATTGTCTCACTCTGAAAAATTTAGCAAAATACATATATGAGATGGGTATACTTTGAAATTTAAACTGGAATCGCAGTGAGAAAGGCGAATAACTTGTTATTCATTCTACTAATCGAGACTTTTGTATTTGTTTGTTTGCTTCGGGGATTAAGCAAATCTAAGGGTTCTAAGCAGTCACCTGTCCCTAATTTTGAGCCGCAGCTTCCAGGAGATAGACATAGGCAGCCCCGTAAGACAAAAACACCACGCATGCTTTATCTGAGACTCTGACGAACGGTCAAACGTCAGGGAACCATTAAGCTACGAAATCCGGATTATCAGTCTCGTTGTAATTCTTAACATTAAAAACACAGTAATTAGTTAGCAAGTAACGATCCCTCTGCCGGATCGTTAGCCGAGTGGCCAGAGTTTCTGGCTAATCGTCTGATCGGGGAACACTTCCCTACTGTGCAAGCCATGTTGATTTCGAAGAATCGGTGGACCCAAATTAGCGACGGACTACTCAATGTCCACGATGGTATCTAAGGGTCTAAGCAGTCGCCTGTCCCTAATTTTGAGCCGCTGCTTTCAGGACAGAGGCATAGCCATCCCCGTAAGAAAAACACATCACTTATTCTTCATCTAGGACTCGGACGAACGGTAAGAAGTCAGGAAGAAATCCGGAGTATCAGTCTGGTTGTAATTCTTATCATTACTGGTAAAAGCACAGTAATTAATTTGCAAGTAACAATCCCTCTGCCGACTCGTTGGCCAAGTGGCCACAGTTTCTAGCTAATCGTCTGATCTGGAAACCACTGCCCTAAGGCCATCTTCTTTTCCAAGAGTCAGTGGACTCAAATTAGCGACGGCTGACTTAATGCTTATATCTGTCCACAATGGTTGTTAAACCCCAAAGCAAAATTTGAAAGAAAAAAGTTTCTTGAGCTTTCAGCTTCTCGTATCTTTCCAAATGATTTATGACGCTAAAGCTACAATATCAAAAATACATACGTTATTATAAGCCTTTTATTTACTTTTTAAAAATTTGCAAACTCTAAAGAAAGGCAATTTAAGCAAGCAGGACATCTGAGATAAGCCTGAAGAGAATTGCATAGAAGGAAAAAAACATGTTACATGCATTCGGAACTTTCATTTCGCGCGGGAACGGAAGCCGCATCTCCCGGTTTCTGTTCGAGCACACTACGGTAACACCATCCAGAACAACAAAACTCTAAGTCACTGAAGCTAAGCAATTATAGCTAAGAAATGTGAATAAATTCAGATTTTCGTTAGTAGAAGCAATTTAGTGCTTCGTCGTGGTGTCGATGACCTTTTTTCTTTGTTTATGGATTTAACGACCCTCTACAGGTTACAAACAGTAGTCTGTCCGTAATTTAGGCTCACTAGTTCTAGGGAAGAAAGAGAGTGAGTGCAGTAAGACAAATGTACTCAAACCCGGGCCCACTCGGAAGAATGCTCAGAAGCCACTGAGTACCAGGGCCGAAACGAATCTTTTTAAATTCAGGAACGAATATACGTCCTAAATCACCAGCATATCAGATATCACATCGCATAAATTAAGAAAATATGAGGAGACATTACTTCTGAATTGCTTTTCGTTGACGAGAATAGTTAACGAGAAGCAATTCTGTACCGCTACTTGACTGCTTGAAATTATGTACTGTCAATTTCCCTTTTAATTGTGAAGAGTTTCTCATCTTTAATTTCCGGTACAATATCCTCATTCGCAGAATGTCGATTATTTAGAATCTTTCAGTGTGCACAACCTCACCTCAAGTTTCTTTTTAACGCCCCTTCGCGGTTATCATACATTTTTCTACTAGTCGCAATCACTTTGTGATATATAAGCTTTTTTTTTTTTTTTTTTGCGATTCAGTGACATTCCTAAAACATCTCTGACATCTCTTCATTGTTGAGACTCTGTCTTTGCGATACTTTACAGTCTGATATCTATTTCTTCTTTGATCATCCGTGGTAGGTTTGTACTAATAGAAAGCTTCCAGCTAGGTACTGGGCATTATTTTCGGTTCTTCTTTTTAAACAGAGAATTCGCATCTTTTGCTTTCGGCATCCGCAAGCCAAATAGCTCCTCCAGTCATGCTACAAATTCCTTGAATTTCAACTTGCTAAGCTTTTCAAACTCGTTTCCTTGACTCCACTATCAGTGGTTAGTTAGGGAAGGCGTCATAGAATTAAAGAACATCTCAGAGATAGGGTGATATATCTACAAGTATCCTAATTTTCTTTTTTATTGGAGGGTTAACGTCAACCGTGAGCAACTCAATGGGCTATAAGCAGTCGCCCGTCCCTAATTTAGGGTCACTGGTTCCAGGGAAGAGATAGACCCAGTGCCGTAAGACAAACACAACATCCATGCCTCACAGGGATTCCAATCCGTACCCCTTTCGGACGAATGATCAGAATCCATCGCTTAGACCACTGAGCCACCGGAGCGACCAAGTAACCTATGAGAAATGCCTTAACCTATTTGTTTTTTCATACCATATTCATTTCATAGGCCTGTAGTAAACCTTTTACGCTTGAATGCCGTTCCATTTGTCAATGCTATCCTTTGCCTGAGTTTGGAACCTACTAGAGATCACTTGTCCTCTTTGATAGAGTGGTTATTTATGTGATAGAATCTCCTAACGTCTCGATATTGTACACCACTGTCCAAAACTTAAGGGTTAACATACAATCATACAATCTGATTTATGAAGACATTCCTTGATGCGCAGAACGTCTGAAAATTGGTTGTGAGCACGAGACAGCTGTCGAATATGTATATAGGTAGGAGGACGGGACATGTCTCAAAAGCCTTACTCCTACGTTTCACGTGTTTCAGCGACGAAGCAAGAAACTGCGTTTCTGAGGCACCAAAATGATGTCCCGCATGCATCATAAGAATCATTTTACCAGAAACCAAATTATCGGGGAGTTCGAAGAATTCCGAACTGCGACCGATGCCAGCAGAGATGTTGCAGTTGTATTCAGTATAGCGTCGCAGCTTTGGTTTGCGTTTAGGACACACACAACTGCTGCAAGATGTTTTGCCGGAGGTCGTCCCCGCTGTATGAGCCAACTGAATGAAAGTTTTCTGGCCATAATGACAAAAAAGGAGTCGGAATAGTACTGAGGGCCAGTTGGCTCACCGTTTTCAAGCAAGCACAGGTGTGCAAATTTAGCGCCAAGCCTTGTCAAGGCGTCTAAATGTTTGTGACGTATATTCTAAAATAATTTTCATTTTTAGTTCCTTTTCCTATGTAAATGTGAATTTGTTCTCTTCTTCACTTTCCAAACTTAACGTGATATCTTCTCTCTCACATGAATGAAATTGGCAACACTTTTGAGGCCAGAGAGAGGGACGTATGAATGTGATAAGAACTTTAGATAAGAAGAACGACACAGCAGTTGCTTAGTGTGTTTGTGTGTGTGGATATGTTCGATCATTGTTAAGCCAGATTATACGACAGATAATTAAGATATTATGTGCGAAGTATAAAACTAGGAGTGCTATATTTTGGATTTCATCTACTGTGCTGGACCAATAAAAGGTTATCGTAAGTTTGTCTTCTGTATATGTTTTGCCTAGCCGTAAAACCTTAATTTGACCTATCCCGTGCAGCTATTGCATCGTATTCTCATTTAGTTCAACATTTCTTTAGTCATGGTTTTAGACATAGCGTAAAACCAATCGCGCGCACGAGAAAGGATTGCGTTATGTGCTGCAGTACTATATACACGAAAACCCATACGCTGTCTACCATAATCCAGGATGCATCCCACAGCTCACGCTTTTGATGGTTTTCATATCAGTGGGCCAAGGTAATATTCACAGATGAAAGCCACTTGATTCTTTCGTTGGAATCCAATCAGCAATTGATCTGAAGGGTATGAAGTTACTACAAGGGTGAGCTCATGTTAAGACGGAAAAGTTGCAGATATGGATACCGTTGGTGTAGTTTCATTGGTAAAATATTCGGCTCCGGAGTAGAGGGATGCTGAAATAGAATAGCTCAGGCTTCTGTTCAGGGAAACCTTGATAGTGAAATCCTGTATCAACTCAAGAAACCAAAATAGCTTCGGTTTGTTTTGCACATAACAGGCATCTTCATTTGCAACTCATGAAGTTAAAAAAATATGAGTAAATCTGCACTGCCAGCAAAAGGGAAAGGAAGCACAAAACAAAAAATTTATGAATCACAGTGGAAACAATAGAAATTTAGACTTAATTTTCATTATGCTGCTGACACGTAAACAACAAACCATCTATTCGATTATTAGCGCAAGGAGGGGTATGCAAATCAGAACTACCCGTATAAGGAGTGCTTTCCGTTGGAAGCTATAAACATAATGCAGAATGTTTTTGCATTAATCGTAAATAGTATTTTTTTCTCACGTTTCAAAGATGACACATGGACGATTCAGAACAGTGTACAGCTGTTGAGAGGTTAGAGTCCGAACAATCAAACATGTAACTCGACTCTTTGCTGACAATCATTGAATAATCTCAAGGTTCTGGAACCAGACAAACAGAATTGTCTTACTGAGACCTGTTTCAGTCCTTCCAAACGTAGCACCCCCCCCTCAAGGTTACATCTACATCGTTTTATTGGTCACACAATATCGGGAAGTAACAGTACCCAGTCTGGGTTAGGATCTCATTGGAGCCATAGTAGACCAGATACCAGCCTCAACTGTTAGCAGGAAGCCATAGCAGCGGGCTGAGTAGTATGAAGCGCGGGCTTCAGGTAGGCGTAGGTTCCACTCGAGGATGAGCCGTAGTTGAAGCAGTTGTCCTACCTCTTCTTCTGTCTTTATAGTCTTAGATGTTCTCCGTGGTTGTTAAGCTCCGAAAAACAAAACAAAACAAAACTGCGGACTTTATACCTGCAAACCTGCTATATCTGTGTCGTTACGGGCTAACCACGGACACTTATTAAAGTAATGTCGCGATATGTCTACAAGATCTCGGAGAAATAGCGCAATGTCTTGGTCACCGATGAATCATGTTCCTCTCCGGAACGGGAATTTGACAGCAGCCATGTATTATTGTATCGTGACGTCATCCAAGAGCTTTTTGTACTGGGTGTACGGCTGTGTGATCTAAAATGTCTCGCGTTTTTTCTAAAAGCCTTGTGAAAGACGTACAGTGCAGACGCATATCCGAAGAACGAGTAATTAGATCAGATCAGATGTAGAGAATTTTAGGAAGGTAGTGTCTGACCTCAGGTCTTAAACAACCCTTAGAAATAGGAAGCTAGGAGATTTTGGCTAGAGTGCCAGATAGGAAAGTGACACGGAAGCGAGGTAGAAAGGGGGAGGAAGAAGCCCTTATTTATTACCGGGGGGTAGTACCCGGGGTCCGACGGATTAACGTGCCCATCCGACGCACGGCGGGTATTTAGTGGTTCGAACGTTCGTACATGCCCAGGATCGAACCTGAGTTTATCACCATAGCAGCCACAAACGCTGACCACTAGGCCACCCGCGGCCCCCGAAGAACGAGTAATAGAACTAATGGAGGGTCTTGAGGTTTTTCTTTATCAGACTTCATTGCAACTGAACATCAGCGGAGGAGTATGACAGCCTCCGAATGCTTAATGAAATTTGGTCTATAGTGGTTAACTGCTGGCTGAGTCATGCCCATTTTCTTGTTCTCTGATTAATTTTAACAGACAGCAAATTTTAGATGACGAATGTATAAATCAAAATCATCCGTAAAGTATGTACTTAAACACTGACGATGTAATATTTTAATTTATTTTCGGTAAGATAAACAAGTTAGTAAAATCATGCAATGCATTGATTATGATACGCTTTATAACATACCAGAAATCATTACTCAAGCTATCACTCAAGTTATGAGGATAGTGGCTGTGGAATAAATCTCGCTCCTGTGCCCTGACCTTTGACCCCATTTCAAAGATATTAAACATAATTGGTTCAGTATACCTCCGGAACAATATACTAAAGTTTTGTCACAATCGAAGAATTTTTGTATAAGTTATGACGCATAAGTGCAATCGAATGGATCCGGCTCCTATGTCCTGACCTTTGAATACATTTCGCCCATTTTCAACAGGGTGCATCCCAAGGTGGTCCTAATGAAGGGTGGTCCTAATCCTCGAAATCGAACCATTTTTACGTGAGTTATCGTGCCGACGGACAGACAGACAGACGGACAAAGCTGGAGCATATACGCTTCTTCAACCTACGGTTGGAAAGCGTAAAAAATGGTTCAACTGAAATGATTACCGAGCAAATTCTCAAATTTGACTCACAAGCGTGGTACAGGTAATACAGCATGTGATTCGTTTTTATTAAGTGCGCACTCACGTCGTTTGTAGAATTCCAGATGTTTTGGAAATCAAAATAAGTGAACGGCTACCGTAAATGAAGTAGGTATCTACTAACAGCAAGGTATGCTTTCGAGATAACGGGTTTGAAATTATCAACTAAATATTGATAGTATAAATTCTGTGGAAAGAATATTATTCTCATAATATGTGGAGATGTCGAAATCGTTAATATAGCAATCATACATCTCTGAATTGCTTGTATTTACAACTGACGGTATAAAATCGAATTGCCTGTATTTACTACTGACGATACAACATCGAATTGCCTGCATTTACTACTGACGATACAACATCGAATTGCCTGTATTTACAACTCACTTACTAAACACACAGATACTTGGGCCTTAATCGGCCTGGGTGGTGTAATGGATATCATGCTTGAACGGAAATAGGGCGATGCGGGTTCGATTCCCGGATGGTGTAATTTTCATGTTTTATTATGTGATTAATGTTACGTGAAGAACAGTAAATACAAGCAATTCAGAGATGTCTGATTTCTATATTAACGATTCTTTATTGTGAGTGTTTTTGACACACAGTGTCTATAATATTTAAGGAAAATTATTTATTAACAAACTAACTTTCTTCGTCAATATTTTTTACCTTTTTTAGAAGAAACCAGAAACCGAAATTATGAAGTAGAAAATAATTCATAGTTTGGAAATAACTTCTAAATTTTTGTATTTTTTAAAGAATGAGGAAATGTTTGTTGTCTTTATAACTCTCCTTTACTTATTTTTGCCATGCTGAGATCCCCATTAAAATTGAAAGTACTGAGCGATCGTATAAGAAATACTTTTAAATGAAAATATTTATAAAATCCGTTTCTTAATCATTTATAAACATCCACTTTTTGAAATCTACCTATGTTCGTAAAATAGCCTATCAGCTTTGTTCTACACTTATTTCTTTACAGATGTAACCTAAATGCAAAGCAACAGGATGGTGAAATACATATTTTTTCATTTATGAAAAAAATATAATTCACCATCCTGTTGGACACTTCTGTAATCGGAATTCAAATTTGAGAAACATGGAATTTAGCACAAATTATGCGAAACGTTTTCTCCAAATTACTTATTTCCAACATAACTGTCATATATGCGTATTTTTCGAAAGCGAATATTGAAGAATTGTTTTGTGCTTTTATGGAATAAGAGAGTTTGGCCCGATGGCCGAACATTTTAATGCGCTGACATCTGATATTTCGTCCGATTTGGTAAGGGATGACGCATAGATGGGTGTGCTTTTCTTACGGCTCTGGTTTTGTCCTTTTATTGGAGCCGTTGGCACTAAATTAGCTTACGAGTGACGCTTATAACTCTCAGACATGCTCATCGTGGTCGTTAAACCTCGGAAACAAAAACATATGCAGTATATTATTCGTTTGTATGTATTTTTGGAGTTGAACTAAAAGATTGAACAATTGTAAACACTTGTACTTTAAAATCAGTTCAGCAAAGAATGCGTTTTGATTAAAAATAAATTATTAAGATTCGATTGTGTTTTACTCGAAGCTCTTCGGCAGCTGGATTCATTTTTTACTATTTCTCTCACGTACTATTCATTCTAGTGTTTTCTATGCTTTTTGTTTGATAAAAAGCATCGCGTTCAATTTCAACGTGGATTTATTTAAAGCGTTAACTTTTTTATAACATTTGGTCGGTGGAAAGTTGTAAAATTGATAACGTTCGTAAGGAAAGCGAACTTCAAATCCGTGTAAAGGAAATAAAAAATAATGGGACACGCTTTCCGAAAGAATGTCCTGTTACTGTGTAGCATCAAATTTAAAGGAGTATTTGACGTTGATTATCATCTGATGTGCCAGTCTTTTTCGAGAAACCCCTAACTGTCATGCGAACTTTGATAAATATTCGTTTTTATCAAACATTTTCTTTTGCAGCGACTATTTATTATAATTAAGAGTTCCCTCTCATGCATACGCAAAGGACGCGTGTTTTTCCTTTTCTTTGTTGTGTATTGCTGGTAGTTTTCTCAAGCAATCGGTTGTCTCTTCAACTAAAACTCTACGCAGTTAAACACGACAGCGAAAGTATCAATAACAACCCCAGGACACATTTTAATGGACGATTTTTCGTCCCTCCCTTGAGCATTCAGCCCGCCGTACCTCTTCATGGCATGTTTTACTTTTCTAAAGGTCGAACTTGATAAATGGGAGTACATGTTGTTGTTCTTCTTGTCAGCCGTTTTTCTTTCGCCTTTTTTCACTCAGTAGCAATCGTTGTAACGATTAGCATACCGAGATATACGCGTGCTCTATTTTTGGCACGTTATTAATTATCAGCTCTCTACCACGTGACATCTACAACCTAGTGATTAGCCGTGAAGAATGCTCTGTCAACGGGCTTAGTTGCCACTCTGATTTGTTTTTCACCAACAGTAGCACTACTAATCTGGCATGCACAGTTTGCAACAGCTTATTTCTTCCACCCCATGCATTCTTAACATCCTATTACGCTGAAGATATAATTACAAACAATACTGGAAAATAGTTCCTACGGAAGAAAAATTAATTAGATGCCTCTGAGTT
The DNA here is from genome assembly GCA_039090855.1 of Macrothele yani. Taxonomy (NCBI): domain Eukaryota; kingdom Metazoa; phylum Arthropoda; class Arachnida; order Araneae; family Macrothelidae; genus Macrothele; species Macrothele yani. The sequence goes on along the minus strand of CM076989.1, from coordinate 61,650,393 downwards.
TTACTTTTCTCATGAATTATTAAGGAACAGCATATTCGCAGGAACGATTGATATCTTTATTATTTATTCCCTATATTTAATTCTCTGATCAGCAAAGGAACAAAAGGGAATTATCCGCTGGTGGTGTCAGTAAATATTCACTCTTCAAATTAGAAAGAAAATGTTAAGTTAAACATGGAGTGAGTAAAAAAATACGTTGGTATATTCAATTGGAAGTGTAAAGGAGGTCGGATAAAATTTTGTTAGAAAAAGACGACACGTATAGGTTTAATCAGAGATAAAATGCAAACTGCGTCAGATAAATGGCTTTCGAAAATTATATTAATATAGTTTCCTCTCGGCGGCATTCCAGTGCGTCGGATTTGACTGCTTTCACTGCAGTCAGAGATTTCGAATTCCAGGTTTTCAGGAAATGTCTTTGCTTTTTTATTGCTTGATCTCTAATTTTCCCTTTAATCTGTGTCCACAAATTAATGAAAGACGAGTACCCGTGGTCAAAAATGCTCATAGAACTTACACTAGGTAATTAAATTAAACAATCTGCTGTCCGACAATCTCTGTAGATTGATCGTACACTTCTTCTCGTGGGATTTTTCATTTGAAGAATAAAATTTCAGTTTCGTTGCAAAACTGATTCTCGTACCCTTTTTTTATTTCCCTTCCAGTCAGTGATCTGAAAAACAAAAGAACGAAAGGTTCTTGATTCCTTGAAACCTATAGAAACTTTTTATGGAAGTGTTATGAATCAAAGACTTTGGATAATGTCGAGATTCGAAAAGGTCCCAATAAAGTAAAGGTTTCAGGAATTCTTTAACCATCGAAGTATTCAATTTAAGTCCAAAAGATGTTGAGGAAAGAACTTTAAATTTACTCCTAAAACATTACCAAATTGAAGCTTTATACACTCAGGGTTGATCATCGAAAAAACAAATAAAAGAAATAAATAAGCCAACCCAGCTAAAATATAAAAACAGCCTATTAAAGAGAAACATTTCTCGTCATTTGGCAGACATCTAGTGAAAACTTGAGCTAGTGTAGTTTCTTTTTCTGCAATGGCTTTTTGCATAATGACCAAGGGAAGATGGAATTATCGTGGACATTATAAAAAAAACAGTTGAGGAATAGAAATTACACTCTCCCAAGATGTCACACTACGGGGAAGGTTCTTAATGATTGCAACAATGCAACAACGATCCTGCTACTTAAAAATGTGACATTGAGGCTCTCAGAAACTACAGACCCTTCAGCCTATCAGTGGTTTACAAAATGTTCACTAAAGTTCTTTCACATCGATTAAGGTAACACTGGACATGTCTCAAACAAGACAACAAGCTGGATTCAGGAGTAGTTGCAGCACTATAGATCATATCTACGTACTGAGAGAACTAATTGAAAGGACAAGATAATGCGTACTCGCACTACGACTAGGAATTGCTTTTATTGATTATGTAAAGGCCTTTGGTTCCGTGAAACCACATCAGCAGTTAAAATAACTTTAAAATTCTGCTGTATTAAAATAAATTAGCATTAATAATAAGATCAGTGAAACTTCAAGTACAAACGTTCGGCTAATTCGCAACATTATAGGAAAGGGAGTGAGACAAGGTGACACCGTAGCTCCCAAACTCTTCAGTGCCACATTGCAGAATGTCTTTCAAACATTGAACTTGGAAGACAAGGAGACAAAGATTAACGGATATTATCTAAATCTCCTCCATTTTGCTGATGATATCTTCACTTTTGTAGCAACCTTTTCAGAGCTGCAGAGCGTGATCCAAAAGCTGGCTGACAAGAGTAAAGAAGTGGGATTGAAAATAAACTCTTACAGAAAAAAAAGTGATGCACAAAAAGTGATGCACAATGCTTTCACGAAAAATAAAGATTTAGCTATTGATGGGAAAAATCTAGAGGCAGCAGACACCAACATATACCTTGGGCAACATATATAAAGCGAAAGCGGCATTGATGAAGAAAACAAATCGGCGTATAGGACTTGGTTGTAGAGTTTCAGGAAGAAATATTGGGTATGTTCAAAAGTTCTACCCGTTTTTGTAATAAATGCAAATTGCGATCGGAGTAGTTAAATTACAGATTACGCTGCGATGCCGAATTTTCGGCCAATAAAGCGTGAAGCAGTAGAGCATATAGAGGCACTATGCTTGTCCGAGTAAGTCATTCGTAACGGAAATCACGGACGGTGTAACATAGCATGCGATAAGGAGCACCTTAGACGTTGTTTACTTTACGAGTTCGATAAAGGCAGCACTGCAGCCGTGGCTTGCGGCAACATCTGTCAAATGTATGGGGAGGATGCAGTTGATGATAGCACATGTGGCCGTTAGTTTCGGAAATTCCGGGACCGAGACAGAAGCTGTAAAGGTCAACCTCGTCCTGGGCGTCCATCCGTGGTTTCTGACGAGCCTGTGGACTAAGCTTTAACAAATGACGCACATCCAACAGTTCAGGAATCAGCGGAAACGTTGTCGGTACACAGAACAACAGTCGAAACACGGATACATGTGCTTGGGTTCATCACCAAGTTTGATAACTGGGTTCTGTCCCAGCTTTCTGCAAAGCCACGAAAGGAGACAATCCGCATCTGCGTTTCTTTGCTTTCTCATCACAGAAATGAACCGTTTCTGGGACGAATTGTAACAGGTGATGAGAAATGGGTACTGTACCGTAATGTAAAACGTTGATGGACTGTGTGCCAAGGTGCGGAGTCTGCTCAATTGACTTCAAAAAGAGGACTGCGTCCCAAAACGGTTTTGTTGAGTGTTTGGTGGGATGTCCAGGGAATAATCCACTGGGATGTATTGGCACCTAACCGAACGATAAATGCTGATATCTACTGCCAACAGCTGGACAGATTGCGAGAACAACTGGCATCGAAGCGGCTAGCACTCGTCAATCGTAAAGGCGTGATCCTTCATCATGATAACGCCAGACCTCATGCTGTTTTAATCACTCGGCAACATTTACTGGACTTTGGTTGGGAAGTGTTACTTTAGCCGGCGTATTTCCCTGACCTGGCACCTACGGGCTGCCACCTTTTTTCGATCGTTACAGAACGATTTCGCTGACCAAACCTTCGATGATATGGACGATGTGAAAACCGCATTACACGACCTTTTTGACTCTAAAACACATGAGTTTTTCTGGCGTGGGATTCACCTATTCATAGACAGATGGCCAGAGGTCTTACAGAATGATGGCAATTATGTGAAATCCTAGGTACGTTTTTGTTGTGTTCTTTGTCCTCCTTTCTTTGTAGCCTACAAAAACGGGTAAAACTTCTGCACACACCCAATAGCGCAATTTTCAAGAGCAATATTCCATTAAGTCTTTAAAGAAAAAAGTATTTAAGCAATGCATCCTTCCAGTCCTTACCTATGGAGCAGAGACGTGGACCTTAGCTAAAAATGACATACAAAGCTGCAGACAACTGATGAAGCATGGGGAGATGAATGCTTATTGTAACCAGGAAAGATAAGAAAAGGAACTCGTAGATCAGGAAAATAAGAGTGGAAGACATCATGATTAGTGTAAAATCCCTGAAATGGAAATGGGCCGGACATATTGCTATAAGGACGGACCATCGATGAACAACTGAAATATTAAACTTAATACCAAGGGACAGAAAAAGACCAAGACGAAGGCCACGTGGAAGATAAGTAGATAAAATTGGAAACCATACCGGAGAGACATTGAGGAGATTGGCTCAAGACAGGCAGTTGTGAAAGGAACTTTGGGAAACCTTATAGAACAGTGGATTGATAAAGGTTGAAAATGATGAATGATGATGATATCTGGTGTTCCACCGTAATGCAAGGACACTAGAAGCACTGTTTGGAATATACAGTACCTTTTTCTTAGTCTTTTCTCTTTTTCTCTCTTATATTGATCAAATATTTGCGGAAGGTTTTCTAAGGAACATAAATGTGTGGTAAATAATCTTTTTAATTTCTATTTAAATTTTACAAAAGTTGTCTACATGAAGACAGGGCATCTCTTCCTCATGAATGATTTAGAAAATGCACTGTACTCTGACATTCCGTAGTCAATTCGTCCCAAAAAATGATTCACATTGATAACATGAAAATTAGTTAATTATTTCCAAAGTGACCATGCTGCAACCATTTTCAACAGTCATTCCTAGTACACGAATGAACGGAGAGCCGTCTGGCGGCGAAGTCACATTCCTGTCTTTTAAAGCATGTTTACACTTCATTGACGTACTAAAATGTTCGATGCCATACGACTTAGTTTTATTTTATTTTGAGGTGTTTAATGACCACCGTGAGCAACTCGATGGGTTATAAGCAGTCACCCGTCCCTGATTCAGGTCCGCTGGTTCCAGAGCAGAGAGGGAGCTAGTGCCGTAAGACAAACACAACATCCATGTCTCATCGGGATTCGAACTCGGACTCATCTCAGACGAATGGTCAACAGCCGGCATTTAGAACACTGGGCCACTGGGGTGGGGGCTGTCGGACGTCTTGTAACCTTATGTTCTCAAATACCGTTGTACATTTACTATGCAAAGCACCACTCTACAATAGTTTGAGCCAACCCGGTGGCGCAGTGTTTTAAGCGCTGACTTCTGCACATTCATCCGAGATGGGTGCGGGTTCGAATCTGGATGAGGCATGGACGGTTTGTTTCTCTTACGGCCCTACTTCGTCCCAGATACCAAGAACAAGTGGGAATAAATAAAGGTCGCGCGAATGCTTATAGCTCATTAAGTAGCTCACGGTGGTCGTTAACCGTTGCTCCCTAAATAGCAAGGCCTCTGCGGTGACCCAGTAGTCTAAGCTCTGGCTTCTGATCATCTGCCCAATATGGGTACGGGTTTGGGTCTCGGGTAGAACATGGGTGTTGTGTTTGTCGTACTGCGCTGGCTCTCTCCCTTCACTGGAAGCAGTGGCTTTAAATTAGAGATGGGTTACTGTTTATAGCCCATAGCGTTGGTGAGGGTGTGGTCGTTAAACTCCAAATTTAAGGAAGTAAGCGCAGAGCCCTCTGGCGGCAAAATGATATATTTGGCTTTTAGAGTATGCGCACACATGTTAACACTTCATTGGCGTGTTAAAAATTTTCTGCCTGACGTCTTGTAACCCTATTTACTGAACGATCCTTTACTTTTGATTTGCAAAACATCCCTGTGCAAAGGGGAAAGCGCTGGCTTCTGACTGTTCATCTGAGATGGGTACGAGTTCGAGTCGTGGATAGAACAAGAGTTATGTGTTGTAATTTTTTTTACGTACTGGCTATATCCTTTCCTGAAAACTGTTGCCTCAAATTAGAGACAAGCTACTGCTTAAAGCCTATTGAGTTGGTCATCGTGTGATCGTTAAACCCCGACTTTAAACAAATGAGCACAAAGCACTGTAGCATCGTAATGATGTTTTCTGGGTTTGGGGTCGTGCGTGCGAATGATAATTGATTCTTGATTAAAGCGATAAAATTTCTGATGCCGAACGTCATGTAACTTAATTTACTGAACATCCTTGTACTTTTGTTCTGCAAAATATCATTATACAATAGTAAAGCCACCTCGGTGGTGCAATAGTCTAAACAATGACTTATGACCATTCGTTATAGATGGTTCCATAATAACGAATGGTCAGTAGCCATTGTTAGGCTGCTACACCATCGAGGTGGCTTAACTATTGGCTTGTTTTCCGAGTCCCGGATGTAATATGAGTGTGGTTTTTTTCTGTCTTGCGGCACTGGCTTCTATTTGTGGAACTAGTGGCCCTAAATCAGGGATGAGTGACTACTTATAGCCCACTGAGTTGCTCGCGGTGTCATTAATGAACCTCCAGTTAAGAGAAAAAGTTAGTAAAATCATGCAATGCATTGATTATGATACTCTTTCCAACATACCAGAAATTATTACTCAAGTTATGTGGATAATGGCTGTGGAATAAATCTCTCGCTCCTGTGTCCTGACCTTTGACCCCATTTCGATGATATTATTTGCCCCCATTTCGATGATATTCGAAAGTGTTGTCGCAATAGAAGCAGTTTTAGGCAAGTTATGAGAATAATGGCTGTGGAATAAATCTTGCCTTTGTGCAATGACCTTTGACCCCATTTCGTTGATATTCAACAAAACCGGGTCACTATACCTCCGGAACAACATGATAACGTTTTGTCGCAATCGAAGCATTTTTAGGTAAGTTATGATGCACAAGGGCAATGGAATGGATCCCACTCCAGTGTCCTGACCTTTGACCCCATTTCGCCCATTTTCAATAGGGTTTGTCCCCAAGTGGTTCCTTACCACATACTAACATTTCATCGAAATCGAACCATTTTTACGCAAGTTATGATGTATAAAGGCAATGGAATGGATCCCGCTCCTATGTCCTTACCTTTGATCCCATTTAATTTATTTTCAATAGGGATCGTCCCCAGGTGGTTCCCTATTACATACTAAAATTTCATTGAAATCGAACTATTTTTACGCAAGTTATGTCGCATAAGGGCAATTGAATAAATCCCGCTCTTATGCCCTGCCTGACCTTTGAACCCCATTTAGCCCATTTTCAATAGGGCTTCCGTTCCCAGGTAGTTACCTACTACATACTAAAATTTCATTAAAATCGAACAATTTTTACGCAAGTTATGACGCATAAGAGCATGGAATGGATCCCGCTCCTATGTCCTGACCTTTGACCCCATTTCGCCCATTTTCAATAGGTTTCGTTGCCAGGTGGTCCCCTACCACATACTAAAATTTCGTCAAAATCGAACCCTTTTCACGTGAGTTATCGTTCGGACGGACAGACGGACGGACAAAGCTGGAGCATATAAGCTTCTTCAGCCTACGGTTGGAAAGCGTAAAAAATTGATTACATGTTGGCCGTGTTTAGTAAGAGTTGAATGCATAATCGATTGTTTTCTCAGGACAGAAATATCTTTCTTAAACATTTTCTTAAAATATTGACGTACCCACGTGCATCTGTGAGAATGGTTCATTGCACTCTAGCCAAAAAATATCTTTTCAGAAGTTAGTGGATTTCAAAACTAAATCCTTGTAATATAGCGAGAAAAGTTCCACTCTTCTGAAAACACATTATCATAATTTTTAATTTGAGACAATTAGCATTAATTTGTCTAGAAACGCCATTTTTATGACAAAGATCCTGAGAGTGCAATTTTTATTATTTGGAAAGTGCTTCAAATTTCTATTAAGGCCGTTAAATACATCTGACAGAATTAGATGATGTGAACTGTGACGAATAAAAGAGTAGAGAGAAGTTTCAAGCATCGTGAACAATATGGAAGCATCCAAACAATGTAGCAGCATTGGATAAACTCTTGAGGATAAAACACTTCTCATAAATGGATCCCTAGCCAGATAACTGCAAATTGCTCGTACAAGGAGGTTCACAAGAAGAGAAAGATATGTCGAAAAAACATCTTGAATCATCTAAATGAGAAACAGAGATTGAGGAGGAAGATGATCCACATAGGAAGAAGACGATGAATGAGCATCCTATCATTCCTAGCATTGATCACATTTTCTTTTTCCCCCGAGTCTGCAGAGGATGGTGAAGGGCGATAGAGAGGGCGTGACACTCGTTGTGCGGATAATAACCATTCTTTCTGGCCCTCCAGCTTAATGCTAACGGTGGTTTCATTCTAATTCAGATTTAATTTTCCTCCAACATATTTCCTTTTGTTTTCTAACTTGTTTTTCATCATCCATTTGCGTTATTCATTATGTGGATAATTTCATGGATCGAGTACATTTGAAGACTGCTTTTGTAAGAAAGTAAATTAGATGAAAACAAAGAGAGATTTTTACGGAAGTGAATCCAATAACTTCGAAAATTAAGCACCTTGAAGACTGGTTATATTTGCGCTTTAAATTGAAATCTTAAGAAATTAAATTCCGATGATCAACATTCTTAGAATTAAGAATTCCTTGAATATTCTGTTTTGTTAGGCACTAAATAACAAGGCTGGAATAATTGGAAATATCAGATTTAGTAACGTGCATCAGGGTGAATGAAGTACATCCTTTCTGAAAAGGATGAAAAAGTAATTTGGTAGTACATTTTGAAGCATATCACTCTTACATGCATAAACTTGAGGGATCATATATTCATAACTTGGCATGTTGATTCAAAAGGCAGTGTGTTAATTCTTACTACGAAGATTAAAATAATTATTAAATTGTTATGGGTGTACACGATAAACGGAATTCCCAGTAGTATTTTGGTTGGCATATTTTATTATTAGAAGAAATTCTGAATGAACAAATCAAAGATATATCAGTGGGCTTTTATCCGCTTGTACATATGAGAACAGCACTGCAGTTGCTTTAACGACATTTCGATTTCATAGTTTCTTTGGGCACTCCAAAGAAATTATGAAATGTTGGCTTTTTAAGGAATTGATTCAAGCATTAAGTACAGTTTTCAGGCAGATGAATATGGTTCCCACTTATTCAAAACGGTTTTGCTATTTTATTTTTTCTTAAAATAGCAAAACCGTTTGAACAAGTTAATCTGAGCATCAAAAGTTGCGACGTGAAAAAATTGCTGAAAGCATTCAAAAGCGTTCACAACAAAAGTCATAACAATCAGGGTTGAGAAGGAATAATAGTAAGTTGTTTGAAATCAAATATGAAGTATGGCAGGGTTTTAAGTTGTTACCACATTCATTTTTAATTTATATGTTGAAATTGGTATAATTAGTATCAAAACTTTGTTGCATGATGATGATTTATTCTTAATATCTAATCGCGATAGTCGCCTGCAGTATAATATTAATCACCCTAAGTAAGACTTGACAAGAACTGGGAATGAGGGTAAATGTTGAGAAGTTTAAATTTATGTATTTAACTCAAACTGTTAAAATATTGACCGTGAAGTTCTGAAAAAGTGAAGAATTAATTTTTGTCGTATTTTTTAAAGGTATATCGCTTTTCCATGCATAAAGTCGTGCGGTCAATTATTCATAACTTACCTTTCTTGGCATGCTGATTCAAAATCAAGGGTGTTAAGATTAATTCTTACTATGGATATATTAAAATTACTAGAACATTTCTATGGATATATACGAAGAGTTTCACGGGGCTACAAGTTTCACTTATTAGATTGTAATATCTGATGAGGCACGAAATATTGATAATGAATTGGACAAAAGGACGTATCATATCAGGAGGACAGGTGTAGTATCAGCTCTCATTAAGAAGAAAGTAGGCCAGAAACAAAACAAGCTGTCTCCAATCTATCCTCCTGTAAAGCAATGGGTGTTGTTAGTGAAGTAATTCTCCTAATTATAGTGGTAAAATGTGGCTTATGTGAGAGCAATAAGAAGAACAGTACAACATAGATCTATTCACTGGTTTCACAAAACTTGTTACTAAAGTAGATATTAGATTCGAAATGGGTATTTTTTCTGTAGAAAATGAAGCTAGAAAAAGCACACTTTAGGTGGTTTGGGAAAGCGTGTTGTATGGGAGAGCAGATATTTCCACGCCATGTGCTACATGCTGAAGCAGTGAGTCCCATACCAAGGAAAAAACTCAAAACAAGCTGGCTAGACGTTATAAAATTGCTCCATTTCTGATCTCCCTCAACAGTGCGAAGGTACTCTTATGCTCTGTAACGTATATTCTAATTTACCTTTCATTTTTAGTTTCTTTTCCTATGTAAATTTGCTTGTGTTCTCCTTTGCACTTTCCAAACTTAACGTGCTATCTTCTATCTCACATGAATGAGGTTGGCAACACTTTTGTGATCAGTGAGAGTGACTTATGAATGTGATAAGAACGTTACATAAAAAGGACGATGTAGCAGTTGCTTTGTGTATGTGTGGGTGGAGATCTTCGATCGTTGCTAAGATAGATTATAAGACAGATAATTAAGACATTATATGTGAAGTGTAAAACTGTTGGATTTCATCAATTATTGAAGATTATCGTAAGTTTGACTTCTGTATATATTTCGTCTGGCCATAAAATCTTAATCCCGTGCAACTATTTCATCGTATTCTCATTTAGTTCAGCATTTTCTTAGTCATTGTTTTAGACATAGCGTAACACCAATCTCGCAGCACGAAAAAGTGTTACATTATATTGGCACCCGAACTTCAAAGATGACCTGGCTGTTAGGTTTCTCGCAATGGTGCGATGTTCTTTCCACACCGCGAGATAGGAAAAATGAGAACCCCTTCTTCAGTGCTTCAAAAAAATAAATGAGTGTGATGTTGCGTTCCACACACCAAATTGTCTGGGATTTCTCAAATGCATGTTCTTCATAGGAATAATCCCAGCAGCGACACATGGTCCCGGCTGATCCGTGGGCCATTCCTCGGACCTCTTTTGGGGGAAGGGGGTAACGTGCCTGGCCCGCAGGACACACATGTGATAAAGGCAGATAGCAGCGAGAGCACATGCCACTGTAATATAGTGGATAGCACTCGGAGCTCCGGAGCCGAGGGTTGAGGATTCGAATCCCTCCCCTGGCATGAAAATGATGGAGAACTTTACTTCATCATAGCTCTTAGGCCCAGATATAATACAACAAAGAGCCAAAATATTATGACCAGCTGCATAATATAATGTTGGTACTTTGCTTGCCGCCAAAACAGCTCTTACCCGGCGAGGCATTGACGCAACAAGATTTCTAAAAGTGTCTTTGGTATCTAGTACCAACACGAATTACTAGCAAATTGTTATGCGTGTATAAGATCCTTAAGTTTTGTAAGTTACATGGTTGAGCTTCCGTAAATCCGATTTACTGTTCCAACACAAACCATAGACGCTGGATTGGATGTCTGGGGAAATTTGGAGGCCAGATAAATAAATGGAAGTCTCCTCATGTTCCAAGAACCATTCTCGAGCAATCCGAACAGTTTATAAATGGAAGTCTTCCTCATGTTCCACGAACCATTCTCAAACAATCCGAGTAGTTTATAAATGGAAGTCTTCCTCATGTTCCACGCACCATTCTTGAGCAATCCGAGCAGTTTCTGTTTATAGAATGCACCACTAGAGGTGAATACCGTTACCACGTAAAGATGTACCTGGTCCCCAATTATGTTTAAGTAGGTGATAGACGTCGTACTTTCCTGCAAATGAATGACTGGATCCAGGGTTTCCCAGACGAATATTGTCCAAAGCATTACAAATTCCCCACTGACTTGGTTTCATCCCACGTGCATCCTGATGTCAACACTTCCTCAGATAAACGACGCACGTGTCCACAGGGAGCAATAGGAAACAAGATTCATCGAATCAGAACTACTTCCAATCATTCAAGGTTCAGGTTTGATGCTCGCTTACTCATTGTAGATGCCTTTAATCGTAATTTTTTGGTTTTGGTCTTTTTTATTTATATGAATTTTTAGGTCCATCCCCTAGAAAAACGTATAACCATAACCTCTGTATATCCGGTGGAAGTGATTTAGAATTGGAAATATTTTCGTGTAAAAATTCAATTTGTTTACTGAGATTTCTGGTTTTGTGTCTTACAATCAATGAACTTCATAAACGGAGGTCATTGCATTAAGAAGAAGAAAAAGGAATGTCCTACAAGGATTATCTGAACATTGTTACCGATCAAGTCCGTCCCGCAATACCAACCTTTTATCCAGAAAGCAAGGACTGTTTCATGGACGAAAATGCTGCTGTCCATCGCTCAAGATGTGTCCAGCACTGGTTCAGTGAGCATGACAACGATTTCTACCATTTTGTCTGGCCACCACAAAGCTCCGATAGGAACCGCATTGCGAATGTGTGGGATATGTTAGAAAAACAAATCCGGAAACAAATTCCTCTTCTGTCAAATATGTGCCAGTTAAAGGACTATGGTGAACGGCTGCTATGCAGGTAAAATAGATGCACTCGAAAACCTTTCGAAATCAGTGCCAAACAGTATAAGTGTCATAATGCTGGCCAAAAGAGATCAAACCCGGTATTGAATAAAGTTTCTAATTCAGTGGCCGGTATGTGTAGATTGTATTTGTTAAATTTTAGATTTACAGTTTGATTACTTCTGCAGGCTTCTATTTTTTTTACCATGAACTGATGATAAAATGTCTATCTGAACGTTTTACAAAAATTTCAGGAAGCACAAGACATTTATGCTCGAAGTGCAATGAGACCAGAATGTTACCAGAATTAGATCAGGTAGTTAAAATTTTTCAAGCAGAATTTCATCCTAGCGTTTAACGGTTAAATGCAAGGCTCGAACATTTAAGTCGATCCAAGTATATTTAATGAGTCAGGTACTCGTGGAATACATCTTTTGTGACGACAATGTTCCGTCTTTAAATTTCATCGTTTACTACTCTACTTTGAAATTACGCGATATTTAAAAAAATCTAATCGTGATGCAACAGAATGTAGCCTTCTTGTTTTGTTGCTAATACATGTATTATTAATGATCTGTTGCTAATATCTGCTGTCAGGCACTATCATTTTCCTCACTTCGTAAATACGATCATGCTTCCTTCTACCTGGAGCTTCTGAAGTGCGGTACTTTTTCCAGAAAACCTAAAGCAGTTAACTCAGATAGATGCATAGAAGCTCTTCAAAATACAGGAGCAATTAAAAATTGCGAAACTTATTGTTACTTACTCATCAAGCTAAAAAAATGTATGTAAATGTTTCATGCCATTGGGTCATTTTGAACGTCCTTCAAAGGAAAATGTAACGGCGTAATTTTTTGAATTAATGTATCCAGTATTCAACGCGCAGGAATAATAATGATTTGAGTTTTGTGGGAAAACAGAATAATAGGCCTTCTTCTGGCACAAATAATGAAATAAAATGAGCTTACGAACAGGCAGTATGCTTTTACATAAGGCAATATTTAATAGGGGTTGATAAATAAATGTTTGTTTGAAGGGAATATGGCAGAGGTGAATATAACTGCCTCGCGGAGTTGGTACTTCCGCAGCAATTCCTCTCGGCTTATCCATTCTAGTGAGAAAAGTTGCGCTTGATTTATCGGTTTTCACATATTCTTAGAACAATCCTAATTTTTAGCAGCATTAACTGTAATGAGAAATCTGCATATGTATGAAAGCAACAATTTGTTTCAACGTCGCTGTTGCAGTGCTCCTGTTGGAGGCTATCTCCTTATTCGCAGTGAAATATGTTATCCGGAAACACATTACCAACCGGAGAGAGACTACAAGAAGTTACTAAGTGCCACTGTGCCATTTCAGAATGGCTGTACCGGTTACTTACTTTCCAGACGCCTTTCTCATTTCTACTGGTGAATTTTCTCAAACCAGCGGACATTTATTGTGGAAGATATACCGTACGAATGGAAGGTAAAGCTAGCAAACAAGTACAAAGTATGTTGACAGAATATAGAAAATCAGTAGAATTTGTAGTTTGTAGTTGTTGCTTAGCAATCATTTCCCCATTATAGAAACATAAGTGTATTAAATATTTATAAAACTGAATACCTTGGACAAGAATAAGTAATAACGTTTCAGATGAGCTATTGAATTTATATAAAACTATTCGTGCCATCGTTGCAGTGATTTTTGCGTGTAAAGCAGTCTTCAAAAACTTTTACCACCAGGTTTTCAAAATCTTGAAGGTGATTAATTAATAGCTGTACTAAATTTTGTACGCGCAACCATGCAGGTGGTGGTTAACAAAGTGGAGTTGAAGAATTGCTTTTTAGTGTCTTCAAGGATTCTACAATTGCCGGTCTGCCTGCTAGCTTAATGAAAGTCCGGTTTTATTTTTATCTGGGGATATAACCATCACCGTCAGCAACTCAATGGGTATAAGAAGTCGCCGTCTCTAATTTGGAGACATTTATTACAGGGAAGGGCAAGAGCCAGTGAATAACGAAGTAAATTTCTCCGTCATTTTTATCCGCGCCAGGATTCGAACCCGGGTCCCCTCATTCCGGAATAAGTTGCTCTACCAATTGAGCTACGCGGACACTTTATTCTGATTCCTATCTGCCTTTATGTCGTGTGCGTCCTTCTTGCAGGTACGTCACATCTCCTGGTACGCTACAAGTGCTATAAGACACACTGTCCATGCTTGACCTGATATTTGATTCCTGACTCCATCTCCGATAAATGATTATAAGCCAGCGTTTCTTACAACTCGGCTACCGGAGCAGAAAATGAAGTAAGACAGTCACTGTGAAGATCACTCGCCAAAAATAAGTACGTGTATCACGGTCCATCCACTATCCACTATACTGAGTGGCATATCCATGTAATTCACCAAGGATAAACCAAAGAAAGAGCAACTGCTGGATAGTGGGATCGGTTCCACTTTTAAAGTACTTGGCTTCCCAGTTGATCATAACTTCTAAGGCGATTGAGTTCGATGATTGGTAACAATGTGTAAAAAGGAAGATGGTTGTATTGAGAAACGCTGCCGTTGTGATTTGGTAAAAGACCATAAAAGGGGTGCAATTTCTTGTTTCATGAGTAAAATTTTATTCGTCCATCTGGCTGTTAACTCGTAATCAAGCAATAGTTATACTCCATAACAAATACAATTCGTAGAACTGATCTGATCTGATCATATGTAGAGGATTTTAGGAAATGAGTGTCTGACCCTAGGTCTTAAGCAACCCTTAGAAATAGGAAGCTAGGAGATTTGGGCTAGGGTGTCCAATAGGAAAGTGACACGGAAGCAAAGTAGAAAGGGGGAGGAAGACGCCCTTATTTATTACCGGGGGGGGGGGCAGTATGCGGGGTCCGACGGCTTAACGTGCCCATCCGACGCAGGCTGATATTTAGTGGATCGAGCGTTCGTAACTGCCTGGGATAGAACCTGAGGTCCTTTTCGTGGCAGTCACGAACGTTGCCCACTAGGCCACCCGCGGCCAAATTCGTAGCACCAAAGCCCAAAGCGGATTTATTTGGATTTTATTTAACATTTTTAATGAACATCAAAGACTGTGTAATAGTCGGTCCCCAATTTAGGGCCACTGGTTCTATTGCCTTATTGCAGCCGGACCACACCTGCCTCATCCTGGACACGTACACCAGCTGAAGTTGGACCGTTAGCCAAAAGCCCGCTCATCTGAACTGAGCAGCAAAGCAAGTATCTTGTACTCGAGACTAACGGTTTAACTTGACTTCCGATCGATGTCGGGTGTTTAAACGATTTGTGACATGAACGGGACAACCTACGGACAAAATTAATCGAAGGTTACTACTGGATGTAGCACATCTGCAGTAAAAACACTGCAGGGATCGTTTTTATATGAATAGTCTGCACGTCTTGATTCTCCTTCCTTATTTCAGCAATGAGTGGCAAGCAACGTAACAGCGTAAAGTGCCATTAAACTTGGATTCATTAAACAATAAGTAAATAAATAAAAACCTATGCCTCAAACGGATGGGGAAGTGCTCCCTGTACAAAACTAAAAAACGTAGTTGCTGCATTTTGTAACTTATCTTAGAAGCAAAAAAGTCATGAAAGTTAATCAATATTTTTAATCTCCAAAGCGTATGGGAGTCCTTACAGCATTTTCCTTTTTTACTTTGTTTTTTCATAGAAATGCCCTGAGCAGCTCTCATCTGCGTGAAGACCTATTCAAAAAACTTAAAAATCGTATTGCCCTGGAGCTGATATCAAGCGCTCTTGTCCCCATTTCTAACTAAGTATTCTAACCATTATACAAACAACAGCAATACATTTTAAAGAAAGCATTTTAAGCCGAGTAAGCAGCCACAGAATGTTTTTGAAAGCGTTCGTTCCCCTAGAGCTTCGTTTAGCGTTCATAATCAGCATGTAGTCCAAAATTGATCATTTAAAGTGGACGAGGAGTTCTCCATATCAACAGCAACTACTGACGGGTATATATTTACCGAAAACTTACGTTTTATACATTAGATACTAAACATTAATTTCGGCTATTATTCCAGCTGTGTTAACCGGTGGATTTTAAACTGCGCACCAATTTTCAGAGTAGAAATTTGCTGATGCTGGAAGATGGAAGTCAAACATGTCGTCGATTGATGATCATACAATTTTAGTTACTTGAAAATGAATTTTCATGGTTGTTGTAATGTTTAACATGCTCAGACGTTAGTCAGGGCATATGGGTTCGACTCTTGAATGGGAAAATGTTTTAGTTCCAGTTTATTCGCTAAACAAATCCTGATTGCTTGGAAAGTTTATACGTAAAAAACTATAATTTTTGTGGAAAAATATTCTTTAATCAAACCAACATTAAATTATAGCTTATTGTTCCGTTCTTTTTACAGAACCAACCAATTACCTTTACTGGGTCCACTAGACAGCAGAATTTATTTCGTTCTGGGAATTCATAAAAAGAAGAGAAAGTCCTTTTGACAATGAACGCACTGTAAAATAGCTTCTGTCTGGTTAGAGAGCATAATATGTAAGATAGAATGACGGCTATTTTTAGCTTTTGGACGACGACACTCGCCGTTTTTCCGAAAGTAGAAGTATTAGCGTCGCATAACATAGAAATTATCTGATGATACCTCAGAGAGTGGTGGGTGTTATAGGAAGAGGGCGTTTCGAATACCTCTCTGTTTTTTCTCTCGGCACTCAGGAGCATCTGGTTGTCATGTGCAGCACGTGCGACAATCCGTTCTGAGGTCCAACCGCAAGGACACGTGATTCGCCTGCTGCAATGACCTCTCCTCAACAAGGAACCACTCCTCGGCTCAAGGATGGCCGAGAGAAAGACAAAGACTACCAACCGCCAAATCGCCTAGCCTCCTCGGTCTTGATTAAAGGATGTCTCGAGGGCTCTTCTTCCGCTGCATCTTCTCAAAAATTAAAGCTGTACTTCGATTCCGAGGGCAGAAAATGAATCTGATTATTTCTCCCAATATCACGGGAGCATGGAACGCGTAGAAGCAAGATACTCTCTGGAAACAGAAAGAGAAATACGATAAATATTTGGGTTGTCCAAGTAAAGGAAATCACGTAAACCATAATACGTTATAAAAGGTGAGAGCAAGTATTTCGTGTGTGTGTGTGTGTGTGTGTGTGTGTGTGTAGAGAGAGAGTGTGTGTGATGGAGAGAGAGAGAGAGAGAGAGAGAAATAGATACCGTGGGGCAAAATTATCGTAATAGCCATTAATTTTTCTCTTTTCTCGTGTAAGCTACACTGGATGATACAAGCGTCGTGATTATCAAATTTTGAAGATGACAATCCCTTTTTGGTGTAATTGTGACAAGGATGGTAAGTCAGATAATATCCGAAAACATGAAAATTCCGTCGTCCTGAAGCGGGTTCGATTAACGCTCCAGGACGACGATATCGTTTGACTACCTTTTCTTTGAATATATTCGCTCGGTTACTAACCAGTGTAGTACAAGTTACTTTCAGCAGCGGTTAGTACGAGCGTTTGGTGAACGCACCTTTAAAGAGGAGAAATAGTGGGAGCCCGTTTAGCAGGATCAACTGTAACCATGACATCCAAATCGTTTGGTGTTTCGAGAGCAACAATTTTCACGGTTATGACAGCGCACACCAAGCATGGAAATACGTTTTCGGCGAAGAAGAACAGAGGGCGAAACTCGATATTGAATGAGAGGGCGTCGAATACTAACAAGGGTTATGTTCAAACTGCACTCTACTGTAGCAAAAATGACAGCACAACTCAATATCCACTTGGAAAACCCTGTTCCAAAAAAGCAGTCAGCAGAGAACTTTACAAAGTCAACATCCATTGCACATCTGCAATTAATAAACCTTTAATCACAGAAACCAAGAATGCAATGCAAAACAGATTGTGTCGTGAAGTGAGCATAAAACCTTGACAGCTGATGACTGAAAACGTGTTACCTGGTTTAATGAGTCTTCATATACCATATTCCAAACCGTAGGTTGGTTTCAGTGGCGCATATTCGAGGCTAGCTAGGCTAGCTGCGAAGCCCAGAGAATGCACAAATAAAACTGAATTTAATATACACAAATAAAAGTCAACTATCAATGGTATTAAAATATGTCGATACTTTCGGTGTTAAAAAGAACGCGTGCGGATTCGCTTCTTTGACTCAGTCTGGCGAGCGAAAACCAACGGCATAACGCAAGCAGCTCTTCCACAGTCTTCGCAGTTCTGATGCGAAAACCTTACAAACCGTACAATCGCCTGCAGCGTTTCGTGGCAACATGAATTAGCTGGTAGAGGGGAATGGGCTATTGCTTTGGGAAACGGTTCGCTCAGAAAAAGAAGAGTTAGACTATCTCAGTCACTCGCATACTCCCGCCCATAAGAGAGTTTCGCGAGAAATTGTTTCAGTTTTTGTGAAGTGTCAATAAATTAAAATCAGAGATATTATATCTTAAATTCGTGGCTCTCTTGGATTCGAACTGTTTTGATACATTTTGTGAAAGCTTCCCTGAACATCTACTGTCAGAACTTAAAGAACTATATGCTTCAAATTTTGATACAGCTCGACTAAAAAATGAACTGAAGGTGTTTTATTCCCTTGATGAATACAAAAACAAATCAGTAAGAGACATTATGTGTTACATAAAATTGAATAAATTGGACATAGTGCTTAGAGAGGTGTAAAAATTAGCAGACCTCATATTAAACTTTCCATCAACAACTGCAACTGCCGAAAAGAAGTTTTTCAGCATTAAAAAAATATCAAGATATATCTTAGAGCCACACAAGGATATGCACATTAGAAAAACTTAGCTGTTTTGTCAATAGAGAAAAACATTCTTTTTAAATATGAAAAAGTACTTGGAAGAAACGCTTTATGAAAATGTAGCACTCAAGTTCACACAAAAGGAAAGAAGATAGGAGTTTATGTACAAATAAAGTATTCAGAAGAAAAATGGAGTTCATGTACAAATAAAGTACTCAGAAGAAGAATGGAGTTCATGTACAAATTAAGTATTCAAAAGAAGAATGATGTTCATGTACAAATAAAGTATTTAGAAGAAGAATGGAGTTCATGTACAAATAAGTGTTCAAATCCTAATCCTCATAATTATTTGGTATCATGTTAGCAATGTCATGTACCTAAAATTTAGAAAAAAAGTTACTTCTATTACTTAACAATTAAAAATTAAACTTCGCAATTTAAAAAAAAACAGTACTGGGGGAGGGAGATAGCCCAGGTCTCGGACCCAAGATACGCCACTCGTTGGTTTTATGTAAGAAGAACTCTCAAGCGTACAATTCAGAATGTCTGGTTACAACTGCCAGCCATGGGGGTTGATCTGTGATAATTTGGGCGACCATGTCTTGGTATTGGGTTGGCCCCATCGTTACCCTATATGGTCGAATTACTGTCGGCGAGTTCTTGGACATTCTAGGTGGTCAGGTGCATCCTATTGTCCAAATGTTGCTTCCCAACAATGATCCCATTTTTCAAGATGGTAATGCGCTGATACACACAGCCAGAACAGTTTAGTCTTGGTTTGTGAAGCACCAAGATGAACTTCAACATCTGCCCTTGCCAGGGTGACCAGATGAATTTTTGGAATGGGAAAACATTTTAGTTAAAAACGGTGGACATTACGAGGAAAAGGAGGACATAATAAATTTGTGCAAAAATGAATATGAATGCACATACTCTGTTAAAATTAAGTTTTTCAGTTTGAGAGTTTATACGTGTGAAACTATAAAAAAGAGAGGAAGATGTCTGCTGAAGAAACGCAAGAGGATGCACTCACCGAGTATGGGCTGACGATATGAAAGACCGGCGCGGTGGAACTCCTCAATAACGGAGCCACTCCGCAATGAACAGACTTCAATGGGATAATATAGTTGAAACGACAACAGACACCTACGGGAATTATACCCATGGCTGATTATTATGATTATTATTACTATTATTATTATTAACACCAGCATCCTCCAAAGGTGTTTTGAAACGATGTATTAGTGTTGACACCTCGGCATGTGCGTTGTGACGTGCCTGCCCCGCAGGACGCACACGACATAAAGTCAGATAACAGCAAGAACGAACGTCTGCGTAGCTCAGTTGGTAGAGAGACTTGTTCCGGAATAAGTGGACTCGGGTTCGATTCCCGGCGTGGACCCAAAATGACGGAGAAATTTACTTTGTTATAATGGTGCCCGAACTTCCCGGATGACCCGGTCGTTAAAGATCTCGCAATGGTGTGATGATCTTTCCACATCGCGAGATAGGAAAAATAAGAGAATTCCTTATTCAGCGCTTCGAAAAATAAATGTGTGTGACGTTGCATTCCACACACCAGATTGACCGGGAGTTCTCAAGTGCACGTTCTACAGCGGATGGCTGCCTGCTAGGATACATGGGCACGGCTGATCCGTGGGCCATGCCCCCGACCCACTTTCGGGGGGGGGTGTGCCCTGCCCCGCAGGACGCACACGACATAAAGGCAGATAACTGCAAGAACGAACGTCTGCGTAACTCAGTTGGTAGAGCGACTTGTTTCGGAATAAGTGGACTCGGGTTGGATTCCCAGCGTGGACCAAAATGCCTGCCCCGCATGACGCACACGACATAAAGGCAGATATCAGCAAGAACGAACGTCTGCGTAGCTCAGTTGGTAGAGCGACTTGTTCCGGAATAAGTGGACTGGGGTTCGATTCCCAGCGTGGACCAGAAATGTCGGACAGAGTTACTTCGTTATAGCGTATATCCGTAAATTTTTGTAATTGATCGGAAAATTAGTTATTTGAAATGCTAATGAACATTTTGTTGCTCTTCCATTGACAAATGAAATTATTAATCTCATATAAGTACTTTCAAAAATTGTACTATTCAATGCCTTTCTATTTAAGAAATCAAAATAATTCCTCTTAATACTTTGCCCTGAAACTTTTAGTTTTTTTAGATTGGAGGTTAAACGAGCACATTGAGCAATAAAATGGGCTATAAGCAGTCGCCAGTCCCTAATTTAGGGTCACTGGCTCCAGGGAAAGAAGAGAGCCTGTGCCGTAAGACAAACACAACATCCATGCCTCACCGGGATTCGAATCCGGACCCCATGAAGAACGAATGATCTGAAACCATCGCTCAGACCACTGCGCCACCGAGGCGGTCACTGGAAATTGTAAATGTCCGTTTACACTGTCCGCTTTTGAAGTCAGTGTTAACGCTGCTGTGTTTCAACAGTTATGCGTATTTCTTTACACTACAGGCATGATCAAATACTTGTTAAAAAATTTGTGTTGTGCTCTTGTAAGTAAAAAGTTGCTCGGTTAACTTTCCCTAAAATATCCGCGAAGAAATGCAAATGCAACACGGATTTGCAAGTTTTTTTTTTTTATTGGAGGTTTAACGACCACCGTGAGCAACTCAAGTAGCTATAAGCAGTCGCCCGTCCCTAATTTAGGGTCACTGGTTCCAGGGCAGGGAGAGAGCCAGTGCCGTAAGACAAACACAACATCCATGCCTGACCGGGATTCGAACCCGGACCCCTTACGGACGAAAGATCAGAGGCCAACGCCTTAGACCACTGCGCCACCGAGGCGGCATTTGCAAGTTAAAGTGTGTCTCAAAATGTTTCTACTGCTACTTTTTTCATTCGGAAAAGCTGGTGAAGAAGAAATGGTCTGTAATTGGTTAACAATTGATTTTCTGCTATGAAAAAAAGTTTTGCAAACTTTGCAAAGATCTCATATCATCCAGGCTTTCATTCTTTACAATGGCATCTTCATACAAACAAATTCCGTATATTTTGTCATATTATACGTAGATCGTAAAATTCGGGAGAAAAAAATATGTCGTATAGGCCGCAATCCGTGAAATTATGACAAAGAAATCACCGTGTAATCCGCACCTGCGATGTTGATCTCGAGCCATTATTTACAACAGAGAAATCGCGATTGACGGAAAAACCCAGTAATCCAAAGGAAGAGGAAAAACGAACTTCTCATTAAGAAAATAACCACCATTTTTAAGTGCTTTTGTGTTACTTTCAAGTGAATAAAAAGCAAAAAAACGCGATTTTTTTTTCATCATTACCGTAGTTCCATAGTTGTACCGGTCAGTTCCGTAGTTGGATTCCTTAACTGTACCTTCGACATTCACGAACATGTGTGACGCCGAGATTCCCACAGCACGTGATGTCCGAGAGAGTAAATAATACCGTCGTCGTTATATCGTATTTTCTGCCAAAATTCTCGTAAGTAAAAAAAAAAAAAAATCCTTCGAATTTTTGTGGATTTTTATTTTCATACTGTATTACGGTTTTCTGTAGTTAACGCATTTTTGGAAATTCCCAAATGCGCAAACTTTCTTGACAATTAGGACGCGGATTTTTTTTTAAAATCAAAATGCCGCAAAAACGTTTTTATTTTTTAAGTGAAGTATAATCTGCAGACCCTAAATTTATAATTTTTTAAACAGGCAATCCGCGGATTACACGACAAAAATTACGGTATCTT
This sequence comes from Macrothele yani, assembly GCA_039090855.1. Classification (NCBI taxonomy): domain Eukaryota; kingdom Metazoa; phylum Arthropoda; class Arachnida; order Araneae; family Macrothelidae; genus Macrothele; species Macrothele yani. Next base: position 61,628,051 of record CM076989.1, on the reverse strand, counting down.
TTTTCGATGTATTCTTTCGTTTAAGAGATATAGGAAAAATTATAAACACGTTCCATTATCACACTGATGTATTAATATAGCTTTCGGAAAATGCAATTTAATGCCCTGTTAAAGACCGAGAGGTACGAAGCAATCAATGAGTTATATCAGCAATCAGTGAGTTATATCATTTCCGGTGTACTTGGTGAAAGTCTAGCACGCTTGATCATTATTATATGTTAAAGCAATATCCAATATTTCATTCATTCGTGCAATAAAAAATAAACGTTTCGTAGAACTCGAATTTGTTTTTCAAATTTTGTCGTCGGAAACGCGACACGTAAGAGCTTATCCATATTTTTCAACGTTTTGTCAGCAACAATTAGAGCATACTGTTTACCACAGGTGAACCATTGCTTTTCTATTCCTTAGAAGAGATTTTGGGCAAATGTTCTAATACCTTTGATTGTGCAAGAACATATTTTTCCCACCACATTTTCTGTGAGATATTTTTTTGCCATATGACTAAATGCAAATTGCTCTAGGTAAAACTGCTTTGTCTTAAGCTTAGAATAATTACTTAATTTTCGCTAAAGTTCAAGTTATGTCTCATTTGCTGTGAGGTGAGTAAAATAACTTTAGTGTGCATGCTTGAGGACTCAGTGTGTTTGAATTCCCGTTGTCGATTCGTCTACCTATAATTTACCCACAGCTTTTATACACATTAAATGAAATTTAATTCGTAAAATGGACCTGTCACCATTTGTCATCACCTAGGTGTTGTGGATAGTGCCTAAACAATAAATCAAATCTGACTGGTCTTCTCCCAGAAAAACGACAACGAATAGGTGCTTTTAATTCTTCTAAGAATAATTGATTTTGTGTATGTCTGTTTTGTAACGTAGAATACATGCTTTAAATTCTTCATGCAAAAATTATTTCAGGAATTTTCAGCGAAGTACGAAGATCGTTGGTGGTTTTATGTATCCTCTATTTCCATAATATTATTCCTATATACCTCTGTCGTCCGTCATACAGGAATTTCAAAAAATAGTTTCCACAAATCTGTAATGATAAAATTTCCGTTTCTGTTTGTCAGTCGCCTATACAGAAGATACTAAATGTAGAAGTTTAAAATTTGGCAACACCCAACCGATTCACAGTGCAGGTTGAGAATCCCCCCTTTTTTTCTTTTTTTTTTTGAAAATTGAAATTTTCAAAATTTATTTGATTCTTAAAGCTAAGAGACGATTTGCCGCCCCGGTGGCGCCGTGGTCTAAGCGATGGCTTTGAAAAAATTGTGTTGACCTGTACTCCGTGTTTGACATGCAATTGTTAGTGTCCTTTTGTGTGTGTGCCGTAATTTTGTGTATCTCCTGCATTGTGAACATCTCCTGTGTCAATTGAGTCCGACCTTGACGTCTTGTGAGTAAAATTTTACTTGTACTAACTCTTTTTCCGTCCTGGCTTTGCCCAGGGTCGGGTTTAGCAGGGCAGCCATTGCAAATGGCGGTGAACGCATCTGATAGGCCAGGTCTGAAACTTGATAGCAAAGCTCCGCCCCCACCTGGCCACGTTCGGTTCTCGTCATTACCTCACGCAGTTGGTTTTCAAGCCGCGTCATCTGATGTTACCACCTCTTCTTCCAACTCTATGGATGTATATTTCCCGACGTTATCTAAAACAGTGACGTCATTAACTTCTTCAGTTTTTTTATTGAAGGCTTAACGACCGCCGTGAGCAACTCAATGGGCTATAAGCAGTTGCCCGTCCCTAATTTAGGGTCACTGGTTCCAGGGAAGGGAGAGAGCCAGTGCCGTAAGACAAACACAACATCCATGCCTCACCGGGATTCGAACCCGGACTCCGTTCGGACGAATGATCAGAGGCCATCGCTTAGACCACTGCGCCACCGGGGCGGCAACTTCTTCAGTATCAGTTGTCTCTGGTAATTCATTTGCTCCTGCGAGCACTGCGTCTCGACCTTCCCCATCTCCGCCCATTCCTTCGGCAACTTTTCCTTATGCTTCCGTTGTGAAGGGTACCAGTTCATCTTCCTCTACAGCGAAGAATCTATGTACAATGCCTATTGATATGATTGTCACTAGAGACAACAAGAAATTACGCATCGAAATTCAGGAAACTTCTGCTGCTGTGCAAGAAGTTTTACGCACACAGAAACTTGGCATATGATTTGATGCCCTACCGGACACTAGCCTTAAGAAATAATCCTTAGCCGTTCGCCAAATCCTTTCTAAGGGAGCGATTGCCCATATGGCGAGAAAACCTAGGACTGTTCTCATCTATTTTGCGACGCCAGAGTTTGCGGAGCGCGACTTATCTGACGGACTGCATGTTGGGGATCATACCTTACTGGGAGTCCTGCTCACGCAGCGCCCCGTACTTGGTACGTGCTACCCCGTACGGCCAGAAATCAAGGACCATTACTTAATGGCGGCCCTTTCCCGTTGTGGAAAGGTGGTTGGTTTCATTTCCACTTTGTCTTCCGCACCAACAGACTCAGATGACAGGAACATTTTAGGTCTGCGTCGCCAAGCAAGGATCCTGTTCCCTACTGAAGATGCCATTGCTGACTGCCCTACTGAACTCACTGTGGTTGTAGGGAAGCAGATTTTCCTGATCGATATCGTTACTGCCTTGCATTGTTTTAAATGCAAGACATATGATCACATTAAATCACGTTGTCCACATACATCTGCCAAGCCACCTATTTCTATACCGCTCGAAGTCAACACCCTACTGTCTACACCAGTTTCTCAGGGCACACAAAGTTCGGCTCCACAGACGTTCTTGATCCCTGCTGCTGTCGCTCCAGAGGCTTCTCCCCCGGCAAATGATGATTCATCAGCAGTCTCCAAGTCTTCGATCTCTACTACGGAAACTTTAGCTACCCCTCCATCGTTGGACTCACTTGCTGCTGTGGTACCTCTAAGTTCTTCGGAAGGTATTATCTCCGAAAAGGAATGGCAACCCCTCCGTCGTGTTACTTCATCTCCTTCACTTGGATCTCCTAATGTGGAGTCAGATCTAACTGTCATACAACCACCAGCCTCGTCCGGCGTTCCCACGTTGAAACGCACTAGACAAAGTTCAATCTCGCCGGTGGCGTCTTCTCCACGCTGCTCTCGCTCCCGTTCACCAATTCGACAGTCTTCCTCCCCAACTGCAGTTTCCACGTCTCGTAAGTCCCCAGATGTTCCAAAATTGTTGGATCAAAAAGCTTTCGCAGAATATCTGGAAATTTTCCATGCATTAGACGGGCCGCTGGCACCGTCTGATCTTGCTCTTATCATACTCAATCAACCGTCACGTCCCCTCATGCAGCTAGACTGCGTTCAATCACGTAATGCTCAGCTTTCTACTATTATCACCCACCTTCAGAGTCTACTTGCTCTTTTGCCAAAAATTGACACAGTTACTAATGCGCAGACATCTAATTTAAGGAAACGTGTAACCAGTCTTCACAGAAGTGCTGGTAGTAATATTCAACCACTGCAACCTCTTTCACGTTAAAATTACTTTCTTTCAACTGTAAGGGATGCTCCGTCTCTCCTACCAAATGCGTTAATGTTTGAAGATATCACACCACATGATGAGGATATATTATTGCTACAGGAGACTAACTGTCATCCCAACACCCCATACCATCGGTGGCGAACCTGGCCATTTCAATTCTACCATGTCCATCGACTTAGTCTTCACGCAGGACTTGCGGTGGCCATCCATTTTCGTCTTCGATCCTTCATCACTGATATCACGGTCAAACCGATTTATCGTGACCTCCTGCAGTTTCTGTCCTTCCGCCTTTACAACTTCCGATACCATATCTTCAACACCTATGTTTCCGGCAATCAACAGTATTCAGACTGTCTTTTTGAGCATTTTGTTTCCTGTGTTCAAGGTCTTCCGTCCACTGATATTGTCATCTTAGGTGGTGATTTCAACTGCACCCTTGACCCATCCCTTGACAGATCGGACGGTTCCACGGATACCAGGTATTTTCTTACCCGAGCACTTTCTACAGCTATCAACCAGCTGCAACTCCAAGATTCTTTTCGACACCTGCACCCATTTCTTCGTTCGTACACCTGGCACTCCTACTCCACTTCCTCCCCTACAACTGCCCGACTTGACCGATTTTATGTTTCTTCAATTCTTGTTCCTTCAGTTCTCTCCCTTTCTCACACACCGACAGTTTCTTCCGAACACAACTGTGTCGTAATGTGTCTTCACACCGGTCCATCGCCTCGGCAATACTACCGTACTTGAACCCTTGATGATGATCTTTTACTTGATCCAACTGACATCACTTCCATTCAATCGCAGCTCCAACAAGCCTTTAATACGCTCTCTTTTGCTTCCTGTCCCTTGCAACACTGGTTACATGTCAAATCCCGGATTCTTTTTTATACCAAACAATATTCCCACGAAAAACGTACTACCGCCTCTATGAAGATTGATGCTGCACGTCCGATTTTTTTCACCCTGGATCATGATTCTCCGCTATTTTCTCATTACCAAGCTGAACTTCGTGCCTTGCTACTTCCTGTCTCCCAACAAGCTCTTCACCGCCTCAAGCTCCTTCATCTCCATCCAAATGACTATCTATGTGAACAGGTTCAACAACTGGAATTCCACAAACGTTCTGATCATGGCCTCCGTAATCTGAAATTACTTGATGGAACTGTTACTAATGACCCCATTCTCATTTGCTCCGGTGTTAGAACATATTTCCAGTCACGTTTTGCTCAGTTCCAGTCAAGTTCTCCGCATGCTGATTCGATTCTTCGTGCTTTACCACATATTCTATCGTATCTTGTTGCATCTCTTTCTATGCCTTTCACCCCAGCAGAAGTAGTACAGTTGCTTGCCTTACTTAACTGTCACTCGTCACCTGGTCCTGACGGGTTGACAGTTAATTTCTTCCGCACGTTTTCCTCTTTCCTATTACCTCTCCTATTGCCTTGCTTTACAGCTGCATTTTCCTTATCTGTTCTTCCCCCACTTTTAGTCTGGCTCACATCATTCTTCTTCCAAAGAAAGGGTGTCTGCTGGAGTTGGATAACTGGCGCCCTATATCCATCCTTAATGTCGACTACAAGATTTATACTGAAATACTCTCTCTTTGATTGAACCCTGTCCTTCCCACCGTCACACATCCCGATCAAACGTACACCATCCCTGGCCGAAGCATTCATACTAATATTAATCTCCTCCGTGACTCATATTGCTTTACCCACCATTCCTCCGAACCCTTAGCTTTCCTCAATCTTGATCAGAGGCAGGCCTTTGATAACGTGAGTCATCAGTGGCTTGCCTCTGTGCTCTCTGCCTTCGGTTTCCCATCTGTCTTCATCGCAGCCCTCTTCGCCTTGTACCAGGACTAAGTTGTCCGTATCCGGACGGCCTCCTTCCTTACAGCCCCCATTCCGTTTCGCAAGGGCATCCGTCAAGGATGTCCTCTTTCCGGACAACTTTTCTCTCTAGTCTTTGAGCCTTTTCTCTGCTCTATCCGTTCACTTCTACAACCTCCCTCCTCTACCAATCAGCATAGCGCCAGGCACCATTCTATCGTTCTTACTGCCTACGCCGATGATATCACAGTTCTCAACCGAGAAGAATGGCAATTCACAATTGTTCTTGCATGGTATCAAGTATATGCTGCGGCTTCCGGCGCTTCGTTAAACCTTTCAAAGTGTACAGGCTTGTGGTGTGGCTCCTGGAGACATCACCTCGATGCACCGTGGGGCGCTCATTGGACTTCCACCAGTCAAAAGATACTTAGGGTGCACATTGGCAGCAGGGTCTCAGCAGAGCCTGCCACATGGAGACCTCTCGTTAGGAAACTACGTCACACCGCTGCTTACTGGTTCAAGCTCAAGTGTTGTTTGACCTACCACAGTCGTGCAAGGCTTGCTGGCACCCACTCCCTCTCGTTAGTTTATCATTCCTGGATTACACAACCGCCACCAGCCTACATTCAAACTGCAACAACATCAGCAATGCTCAGCATTGTTTGGTCATCCACTCATTGGTTATCTTCCTCAGTATTATCTCTACGTTCGACTTGTGGTGGCCTCAATATGCCATAGTTTACCATACGTTATAAAGTTGATAGAATTTCCAATTTCCTCCGTTTGACAGTTCAACCAGACTCTTACGCTTCCATTTTTCTGCTTAATGTCCTGACTTCCCCCTTAATCCCTGCCTCACCATCCATCTTCTTTTCAAGATAGATATTCACACTGTCATCCCCTCCCCCGTTTTCCTTTAGTCTACCATGAGGCTGTTCAATTCATTCATTCTTTACCGCTTATTCGACAACCCCCTCTTCCCCACTTGATCTTCTTTCCGAGCCTCTTTTTTTCTCCTCCGTCCTCCATCCCCCTACTGCCAACTTTTTCTTTTTCCCCGCATGGCTACACGCTGGTGTAGTCTCCGTTTCCCAACTGGTCCTCCCCGATTTTTCATGGAAACCCGTTTCCGACATTTTTCCCACCCTCCCACCGGCCCTTTCCTCAGAACTTAATGTGCACTGGAGGTTTTTACACAATCAGCTGCCTGTCCCTTCGCCTTTCTTCCGGAGAAATATAGTATAATCAGATCGCTGTTCTTTTTGTAACATCGTAGGAGACGTCTTACACATGTTTGTTTACTGTCCGACGCTGCTCCCATTATTTCACAGTATGTTTCAACTTGCACATCCTTCTTGTACCAGTGATCTCACCCTAGAAGATTATCGTTTCCTCGGCCACAGTTTTACAAGTTTCTCCTCTATTTTACCAGTTTGTTCATATTTATTTATCCTAGCTAAATATATTATTTTTTCTCACTTGCTAGAGTTACAAGATCCAGATCCTATCACATTCTCTGCCATTCTCTGCCTCCTTGGATGCGCACTACCGCAACAGGGCTAAAGCCAGACTCACCCTGAAATACTCCTTGGCGTAAGATACGGCACGGTTACCTGCCTTCTTCACAACATGGTCGCCGTGTCGTCCCTGGTTTTAGTTTTCTAGTGCCCAGACTGTTTATCTGCTGTTTTAATACTCTTAAAACTACGTCGGAACTTTCTATTTTTACTGTTCCCTCACCATGTTTCCTTCTGGAACTGGACTGTGTTTGCTTCCTGCTGATGTCACCTTTTGTACACAGTTCTCTTCATGCTCACAGTGACTCTCTGCCACCAGTGAATCCAATGTCACTAGAACTGCGCAGATTATTTCTATAAATTTGATTCGCTCCAGTGATGTTACAAGAATACAATGAACAATTATCCCAGAGCTACTGCTCCTTACAGCAAATAATATAATGCCTGCCATTGCTCATTTGTACAATTGCCATTTCATCGTAAATATCTACATTTTGTTTTATTTCTCCCCTTCTCTCACACTGCGTGTGAGGTTGGGAATGTTCTGTTGTAATTCTTTTAAGTGAATAAAAGAGAATATTGAAATTAAGCGATGGTCTCTGATCATTCGTCCGAAAGGGGTCCGGGTTCGAATCCCGGTGAGGCATGGATGTTGTGTTTGTCTTTCGGCACTGGCTCTCTCCCTTCCCTGGAACCAGTAATCACTTATAGCCCATTAGCGACTGCTTATAGCCCATTGAGTTGCTCACGGTGGTCGTTAAACCTCCAATAAAAAATAATAATAAGAAGAAACGATTTTTCCACTATTGCATCGAACTACACAATATTTCTTTGATTCACAATTTTAAATTTTACCTTGCTGTTTACTGAGTTATAACCGCACGCTATAATATTTCATTACTTTTTTGTGATTTTGAGGGAAATTAACTACGATAAACCCTACGACAAGCATGATAGAAGCGACAGTAGTAACAGATTGTGAGGAAATTTAATTTTGAGGCTGGACTTCTTAGGTGTTACATGTGGCCATTCGCTGCAATTGCAGGTGGGTATGTTTACGTTTCAGACAGCGGCGTTCCATGGGTTACTGCAAACCTTATGCAAAAAATTCCACTGTAGGAAGCACCAAAAACCGTTTTGCCAAAATGGTTAAATCAGCGTATAAGAAATGGTCCAAAAAAGGAAAAGAAAATGGCATTAATTAAGCACTGTACTAAAAATAAAAAAAATCCAAAATTTGAGGATATTAAAATATTGAGTTCATATCGAAAGGAGCTTGAACTGAAAATTTCTGAAACATTCTCGATTGCGAAAAACATTAAACATTTGTATTAGATTGCTGAAGATGAAATATCGGAATATTGTTAGAAATTTCAAACTCCAAATTACAATGCAAAGTGAACTTTATTTATAAAAATAATCCATGCCAGCAAAAACGCTCTTTTGCTAACAAGATACAATTTTCTGTATACCGTAATGACAAAATGTCGCGCTTCGGGATGCGAGAAACTCATGAAATGCGATTTCAACTGATTGAGAAACGATTTTTTCACTGCAAAGAGGTATGCAGGTCCTTGAAGAAGTGATGGTCTGTAAGAGACAAATCAGCTGAATAGGACGGATGTGGTAAAATTTCGTACCTCAACTGGTGCAGCTTCAGGATCGTCTGGAGTGCAACGCGGGGTCTCGCCTTATTATGGAGAAGTGTGAGCCCAAGGTGATTGGGTCGTGGCCAGTTTTTGCATACATAGTGCCATGTTCTTGACAACTCCTGTCCCCGTGAAGGCTTAATCCGGTTTTGTGAATGAGAACTGGATCCCACTAGCTGCTGACTACCAAACACTGACCATCGTCTTTCTGAGACGAAGTACCGGCTTCGGGTGTGTTTCGGCACTTCATCGCGGTCGAGCCATTCAGTTGAACGATTGTCACAGAGCATCCATTTCTCATCAGTAGTGACGAGGCACATCAAAATGTCGTTCGCTTGGTTCCGGGTAAGCAGAGAAGAGCAGACATTCTATCGTCGTGCTTTGTGCTGTTCAACAACTCATTTGGGACTCATATATATCATTCTTCTTCACTTTTCCCTTAAATGTCGAGAGATGGTTGCATAGTGTACTCCAAATTTCTCGCCAAGTTCTCATACCATTTGACTTTGATCATACTCAATAAAGGACTCCAACTGGCATCCTCACTAGCTCCTTCTGGTCTATCGCGTGGTTCATTTTCGAGACTTATATTGCCGGAAAGGAATTTTGCAAATCCGCGTTGTGTCTTGCATTCACTAACTGTTCCTTCTCCAAATTCTCTTTTGAAGTTTCGAGCTGACTCCTGTGCAGGCTTTCTAAGCTTGAACTCGTAAGTAAGGAAATAACACGAATTTGGCTCTGATTCGTCGTCTTCTTCACTGTGGCACTATGTCCTTTGAACTGACGTCAGTGACAAAATGATCGGTTCTTTATGGGTAGCAGCCTTGATGCTTTAAATTTATAAATCACAAGTTACATCGCACAATGTGTGTTAATTCCAAGATTATCTGCCAAATGCACGAGCCTGCAAAATCCGACATTTCATGTGCAGTAACCCAATATGTAATGATCAGGAATCTACCATCCGAGTGTCCCTTCATACCTTTTGTAGCTCTAGACATATGCATTCATCATGCTTCTCAGGAATATCTGGATTCAACAACGCATGTATATAGTGGAACAGAACTGACCATGAAGACACTCATGTCAGGCCATCCTGCAGATTAGACCATGGTTTTATTCCACGCATTCCAACCTTCCTATTTAGCTTCCATTTCATTTTAAGCGCCTACAGTTTCTTGTTTGTTCAGTTTCACCATGCGCGTCAACAAGGCACGTGGTCGATAGTTAAAAGTTTTTGAACACAACCTCCAAACTCCAGTCTTTACTTATGACCAGCTCTATGTTGGATGTTCCAGAGTTGGCAGCTGCTCATCTTCACTCTAAATGAAGAACACCCAACATCGTTTATCCAGAGTCTTTTCAAGGACAAACTTATTTGCGCTTTGGATTAACTGTATATTATACTGACAACAACACATTTGGGAAATTTACGTGTATGTTTCAAATATTTTTAATTTTCTGTGTTCCGAGTCACTAAAGAATATACTGGTGTTAGCCAATTCTGCCAGCAAAAGTACAGATTTTATTCCTTTTTTTAAAAACATTCCTTTCTTTTGATTACTGGAACATATTTCAATTAAATGTTTCCGTCAATATCTTAATCATCACCTCAGCAAAACTCGGACAACATGGCGCATATAATATTTTGTTAAACTAGGGCCAGTCATTTGGTATTCAATAAATTCGCTCAAGGTATGAATTTTCATTGCAAATATAAAGCATTCACGCATTTTTAAACCTAAAATTTATGAAGACGTAAAGTGCCCTCGTGTGGAGGTTTATTAACTTAAGGTGCCATGACTGCCGAACTCCTTGAAAAAGGAGGGGGTTTATTCTTTAATATATAACAAAGAAAAACCGAAAAACGCAATGAATTAGCCCTGACTGAAAAGATGTGTTAAGCACGTTTTATGAGTCTATTTGTGTTGAAATTTATCGTGAGGTATAAGGGTGATTGCATTCAATGTAAATAGAGCTCGCAAAAAGAAATACTCTGGGGAAAATACCACCGGTTTTTAAACCATCTTAGGTTTAGTTGATGCGCAAAAAAGGACAGAACGGCAATACAATTCTTTGATGCATTGGAGCTATTGACAATAGCGATCAATTTGGTTATTAGAATAAGGTATTTTAAGCAAGAAAAATGATGAAAGCAGAGGCGGAGAGGACGATATGGGGTTGAGGTTACGTGTTTTGTTATAAATGGCATTTAGCATGCAGGCTGCATTCGATGATGCTGGAAGGTGACCTGCATTCACACATCGCTCTCCATCCCCGTTTGTCTTACATCTTCTTCTGGGAAGGTATGTGATGTGTCCTGAATCACATCGAGGCACGGAGGATGAAGGCGCTAAGCATTTCAGAGGTAGATCTTTTTCCATGAAACAGCCGCGTTTTTTCGAAGCAGGAATAAATAACCGCATTGGAAATAGGAAAACATGGATATCTGGGGGGACGGGGGAATCCACTGACTGTATGTTTCAACATGGCGTTGAAACGGAACTGCGGTAAATAAAATGAAAATATATTCTACGCACCACACATCTCCTCCGTGCTGTATTTATTTTTTCTCTTCCTTTTCAACTTTTCTTGGCTTCTTCTCATACGCTGTTCGAAAGCATCACGTCTAGAAGTTTTAATTGCTGTTGAATTTGTTTATCGAGACTTTATTTGGATAAAATGGAGTGCGAAGAATAACACTGTTTGAACTTCCTTTAAAGTTTATGTTTTATGTAAAATGTGTTACTTTTTTGTTAAATGTTTTCTGACATACGACTTTCTCAATTTTTGCAAGTTGGCAACACTGACAGTTTCAGAGCTAAATAAAAGTATTAGATTGAATGGACATGTGGGGAGTTGAGTAGTAGTGGATTTGGAGTTGTCGAGAGATTTTATGTGCAATCGAGATATAGTGATTTATGTACGACAGCTGTTGTTATTGTCAGAGAGTAGATAGTTAAAAACGTTGATTTAAAAGCCATTGAGATCTACCTGATAGAAGAAAGAATATAAGTACTGCGAGGTTGATGCTTGAATCGGTTCTGATTGGACCGTCCCTTGAGTGGAAAAATAAAAAGGAAGAGTTCGTTAAATAGTAAGTGCTGATTCTTTTATGTAGTCGTTGTGATCATTATTGAAGTAAATTGGAGTGGACAGAAATCATGGAATACCGACTTAGTGAGAGGTAAGCACCTTTTTCGCCCAGATAAGGGCACCCCCACTGCAAGGCACTGTGGCCTCTAGGTCACGAAAGCGTTTCACGGGAATCTCCACCCATGCCTGTTACACTGCTGTCTACAGTTCCATCGCATTCCTGGATGGAAATTCCAAAGCTCAAACGAACGTTTTCACATCATCCCAAAGGTTTTACACAGGGTCCATGTCCAGTGAATAGGGAAGACATTATAGGATTGCAAATTCTGCCGAATGCGTTTCTGACCATGTTCTAGTCACCAAGGCACTGTGAAGAGGCGCATTTCTTCTGAAAAAGTTTATTGCCCTGTAGATGCAGGATGGCCATGAATGGATGCAGATGTTCTGCAACGATGGACACGTAGCGCGAATCGTTCAGAGATGCATCTAAATGTACCAGAGGTACCAATGTGTGCCAGTTGAACACGCTCCAGACTATAAACGAGCGTCCATTAGCCTGAACAGTTCCGTGTTGACATGCATGTCCATGGTTTTGTGTAGTTTCTGCCAGATCTACACCCTGCCATCTGCGCAAAATATTTCGAAACGGGATTCAATGGACCAGGAGGCCCATCTCCAATCATCCAAGGTCCAGTGCCGATGTTTTTTTGCCTAGCTGAGGGGTACAGTCCGTCATGTGGCGCTAGCAATGGGGCTCTGAGGGGTCGGCGGTTCTCATGACATATTGTAGCTAATGGTTGCGTGATGGTTTTGGTGGAAACGTTTCTGGCACCTCCTTCTTTGAAGATGTCAGTGATTTGTGCCACTGTTTCACTGCTGTTGGTTTCAACTATGCGAATCAGGCGCCGACGGCTACGTACATACGCCACCTTCCTGTTCCTACAAAACGTTCGACGATGCGATGTTATTCCGGAAATGGCGCCTTTCCCCAATATGCTCTTGATACTCATGAACATGGATACTACAATTCCTGTATCACACCTTCGCTGTAGTGAAGAATGCGCCGGGTACCCACTATAAAATCACGGCAGTTTTCCATACTGACATCGAATTGCCGTCTACTTGGATTCAGTGATGTCCTCCCCTAAATACTAAGCAAACGGTATATATCGGACGTTAAACGGTATATATCGGATCGTTATCGGACGCTAGTTTTATACCGAGCGTACGATAACGAGAGGGGTCTGTTTATCTTTGAACTTGGTATCCGTTAGTTAGATAACGAGACGGTGTTACTTTGTCTTTGAACTCTGTACCCCATGATTTCTGTCCTCTTAGTGTGCATGTCTACGAAGTTCCCCACGAACAATAGAGGAGAGAGATTTAAGCCACTCAAATTAGAGCTTCACAATTTGAAGTTAAATATTATAAGAGTTTCTTCTGCAACATGCTTTGAGGGAGCACGAGCTTTGAATGCTCTTTGCTGAGTTCTTAATCAGTATTTCATTGTAATTAAGTCTCTTTTTTTCTTTTTTTTTAATTGGAGGTTTAACGACCACCGTGAGCAAATCAATGGGCTATAAGCAGTCGCCCGTCCCTAATTTTGGGTCACTGGTTCTAGGGAAGGGAGAGAGCCAGTGCCATAAGACAAACACAGCATCCATGCCTCACCGGGATTCGAACCCGGACCCCTTACGGACGAATGATCAGAGGCCATCGCTTAGACCACTGCGCCACCGGGGCGGCAATTAAGTCTCAGTTATAAAACAGAGGAGGAGAGATAGAGGTCCAACTCTCGTGTTTAAGACAGCACCCCAGTGGACGAACATGAAACTATGATAGTGTCTACCGTGGAGGGAGTTGTTAGCTTCTGAAAAACAAAAACAGAAAGAAAAAAAAACATCCTAACGGTTACGGTTCGACGTTTTAGTTTCATGTCCGTCCACTGTCGCGCTGTTCTATTGGGATCTGCGGGGCCAAATTGTTGCCATGTGTCTCTGTGGAAGATTAATCTCGGAGCCTTCTGCTCTGTGAGGGAAAAAATGGAAAAAATGCGTAAATGCATGTGTTCACATTGCGTGTTTTGGATTTCATTGGGTGTTTTTTGATTGAGTTAGTTAAGCTCATATGACCTTTTCCCTCTTTTCATCCCTGTTGTTGCTCATCTGCTCCATAATCACCTCATAATCTATGTAACTTGTATGCGACAACTGGAATGAAATAAATGAAATGAAATTTCATGCCTTGTGACACGACACATAAAACCTGTTTTAATCATCCATTTTTGTTGCTATCTCTTGCGTAAGACCTATTTAAACTTCTGTTTGTTTTTTGTTGCTATTTCACGCCTACAACATATTTAAATTTTTAACCATCTGGAATCGATTAACTCGGGGATAGCAAAATCGGTTGAAATTAGCTCGAACAAATAAGTCTGCTGTTTAAGAAGTGGACAGAACACGGCTGGAACACGTAAACCAGAAAGTGTTGCTTTCCCCGTTAGCTTTGTTGTTCAAAGTGGTTATTTAGGTGGATAATCGGCAATAATTCTTTCGTACTGATTACCTGATACAAGGGCTATAACAATTGCGACGTACCTAAAACGCAAGAGAGAGACGTTTGAGGCACTTGTTTCAACTCAGTCACATGTGTCAGGAGGATTAACTCTTCTGAATCAAGCCTTGTATTGTGGAGCAGAGATTAAAGGACTGGAAGAGAGCGCTGACCACCAATGACAGAGTTATGGTCGGTACTGCTGAGATAAGCAGGGGAAAGGAATTGTTTTGTAGTAACTTTCGTAAAATCCGGCCGCTCAGTCAATATTTGTGTTTGGATATCACAGACGATTTTCGACACTGTTTGGTTAAGTTATATCCGCCGCTGCCGCCCCGGTGGCGCAGTGGTCTAAGCGATGGCCTCTGATCATTCTTCCGAAAGGGGTCCGGGTTCAAATCCCGGTGAGGCATGGATGTGGTGTTTGTCTTACGACACTGGCTCTCTCCCTTTCCTGGAACCAGTGACCCAAAATTAGGGACGGGCGACTGCTTATAGCCCACTGAGTTGCTCACGGTAGTCGTTAAGCCTTCAATGCAAAAAAAAAAAAAGAAAAAACAATCCGCCGCTTAAGAGGTTAAACTTCCATTTTTATTGCTGTCTCTTGTATATGACCTATTTAGTCTTCCGTTTTTGTTGCTCTCTTGTATATAGCCTATTTAATCTTTTTTTTTTCGCTACCTCTTGCGTGAAATTTCTTTTCGATTACACTTTCAGAACTAAACGTCACGTTTGCACTCTAAAAGTTTTTCTTTATGTGACAACCCTGCCAGTCGGCCGGAGGTCAAGCTACAGATAAATATCAAAGATCTCTACATTTGATGTGATAGGTGGTGAAATGTAATGAGCGTTAGGCTTATTTTCTGTTTAATTGTTACGTTACTCTGTTTACTACAGGTTCACAGTTAGTCATTTCATGAGCTGTATTAATGCGTTTTTGAAGTTACTTTCTTTCTAGTACTTACTCCACGTTTGTTCAAGTCGTCTTCAGTGTGATAGTATGTGTCCTGCAAACGTGTTGAAAAAGAGTAGCGCTTGCGATGAGCTTGAATAAAAGGTGCTGGAGTACAACATATTATTTCATTTCGTTCTCATTTTCTAGTACCCACATTCCTAGAACCTTAGGTTTAAAGGGTATAGTGAGAGTAGTTTACTAAACATCTCATCCTGCATTAGCAAGTTAACCCTCTAACGGCAATATCTCTCCGCACTAGTCCCATACACGCAGACTTGTACGGCCGCCCGAATCGCCCATTTAGAGTCAGTAGAATTTCCTACGCCCACATGTTCTTTGAATTTGCACGGCATCTGCGGAATTAGCGGAATTCATCCTCAGTCGTTAGTGTTTTTACTCAACGAAGAACAGAACCAGGCGTTGGTTTCTTCCAGGGTGATATCATTCAACCTATTGACATCTCATCTCTTCTCCGTGGATGAATGCAGTGAATGCCTCCAAGGAAATGTCTGAAGGACAGGGCACATGAAGCCGCGTAATCGGAAGCTTCGTCTGGCGCCTTAAATGTTAATATGTTATCCTTCATTTGCTAACTTGTAAAAGGAAGGATACAACTTTGAAAAAATGCAATCGAGAGTTTCAAGCATTATGGTATTTTGGCTGACACAGTATTCCAGTGTATTGGACGTTAAAGGGTTAAGACATGGTTTAGGAATATGTTGATCGAATATCGAACCTGAATTTCAGATTTTCCGATAACTGAATTTCACTGGGCAGTCAAGATGTGTTCGTTGATTGACTAGTAAAAGGAATCTTCTCATCACTGAAAACTGGATAGACGTCTTTTCTCCGTTTCTGTGTTTGACGCTCTCAGTTGCCTCCACTTGTAGTATTTGTGAAGATTAAGCTCTAGGTTCTGTTAATAATCATCATACATCATCATTGTCAACCATTATCAATCCACTGCTGGACGAAGGTCTCCCCAAGTTTCCTCCACAACGGTCTATCTTGTGCCAGTCTCCTCCATGTCACTCCCGCATATTTACGAATTTCATCCACCCATCTCCCATGTGGTCTTTTTCTGGGTCTTTTCCTGTCCCTTGGAATCCAATCTAAAATTTCGGCTGTCCATCTATGGTCTGTGCTTCTGGCAGTATGTCCAGCCCATTGCCATTTCAGTGATTTAACTCTGATCATGATGTCTTCCACTCGTCATTTTTCGGATCCACGAGTTCCTCTTCTTATCTCTCCTGGTTATACCAAGCATGCACCTCTCCATGCTTCTTTGAGTTGTCTGCAGCCTTTGTATGTCTCTTTTAGTTAAGGTCCACGTCTCTGCACCATACGTAAGCACTGGAAGGATGCATTGATCAAACACTTTTCTTTAAGACATAATGGCACATTGCTCTTGAAAATTATGCTGTTTCTTCCAAAAGCTCTCCAAGCAAGTTTTGTACGCCGATTAATTTCTTCATCAATGTGACCCTCACTTGATATCTGCTGTCCAAGATAAACGTACGTGTCTGTTATCTCCAGCTTTTCTCCATCAATCCACAAATCTTCATTACTTGTAAAAGCATTGAACATCACTTTTGTCTTCTGAAAGTTCATTTTTAATCCCACTTCTTTACTCTTGTTAGCAAGTTCCTGGATCATACTCTGCAGCTCTGATGGGGTAGTTGCAAAAATGACTACGTCATCAGCAAAACGAAGGTGGGTTAGATAATCTCCAATAATCTTTATCCCTTTGTTTTCCCAGTTCAGTGATTGAAAGACATTTTCCAATGTGGCATTAAAGAGCTTCGGAGATATGGTGTCACCTTGTCTCACTCCCTTTCCAATTTTTATGTGTGTTGTATTTTCAAACAGCCGAATCTTTGCACTTGCATTTTCATAGATGTTATTAATAATATTAATGTATGCATCTTCAATACCGCAGGATTTCAGAGCCATGGTAACTGCTGATGGTTTCACTGAATCAAAGGCTTTTTCATAATCGATAAAAGCCATGCACAATGGAAGTTCATATTCCCTCGCTCTTCAATTAGTTCTCTCAGTACGTGGATATGATCTATTGTGCTGTAGCCACTCCTGAATCCAGCTTGTTCTCTCGGTTGAGCCATGTCCAGTGTTACCTTCAAGCGGTGTGAAAGAACTTTAGTGAAGATTTTATAAACTACTGATAGCAGGCTGATAGGTCTATAGTTTCCGAGATCCTCAATGTCACCTTTCTTATGTAGCAGGATCATTGTAGCGGTGTTCCAATCCTCAGGAATTTTTCCTTCATTAAGGCATCGAGTGAAAATTTGGGCGAGTACTGTTTCGATTTCTCCACTTGCTTCTTGTATGATGTCTACAGTAATTCCATCTTCTCCTGGAGCTTTTCCTCGCTTCATGTTCATGATTGCATGAGCAACTTCTGCTGGGAGGACTTGAAGAACTCTGGTACCTTTCATGATGTCTGGAGTACATGTATCATCCCTTTCATATAATTTGGAGTAGAAATCTTTCACTCTTGTCAAAATTTCTGCCTCTATTTCTTGTTATAGAACCATCTTCTTTTCTCAGAGCCATAATCTGTTTTCTTCCCTTACTGAGATATCCCTTTGCTATCTTAAGGCTTTGGTTGTTTTCAATTGCTTTCCTCACTAGCTCACAGTTGAATTTCCTTACGTCTTCAGCGATACTTTTTCGTGCTGTCTTGCATAGCTCTATATATTCCACTTTGGAAGTCACATCTTCTTTAGTTGTCCTCATCTCTTCTTTTTTGCATCAACATTTTGGTTTTTCCTGATAATTTGTTCACATGCAACTTGTTCTTAGACCCAGCTAATTTTGTTGCTGTTTCCATAAGAGCTTTGGTTACTTTTCTGTTAACTTCCGAAATATCCACTTCTTCCGATGTTAGGCCTTCTAAAGCAGAGAATCTGTTCTTCAGTTCCAACTTGAAAGTATTATGGTGTTTTTTAAGGTTGGTTATGTCAATACATTTTGTTTGTCTTATGAGCTTGCCACGTTCCAGTTTAGTGTTGAGGTGCATCTTACATCTCACCAATCTATGGTCACTACCTGTGTTGAACTTGTTCAGCACACTGCAGTCTTCGATGACGAATTTTTTGTTACACATAATAAAATCAATTTCACTTGTCGTCCCAATTGGATGTCTCCATGTCCATTTCCTGTGTGGCTTTTTCTTGAAAAAGGAGTTCAAGATGAAAAATCCTTCTGCCTCTGCAAACTCAACGAGAGTATTTCCACGCTGGTTTCTGTTGCCGTGACCGAATTTACCTACTGAAGTTTCATTCTGTTGCCGGTGCCCTATTTTTGCATTGAAATCTCCCATAATTATCTTCAAGTGCTGCTTACCTTTATTATTTAGATGACGAATTTCCTCATAAAATTCTTCAATTTCTTCTTCAGGATGACTTGTGGTGGGTGCATAAGTTTGAATAATCTGAGCCTGGTATCTTCTCGAGAGTTGGATAATGAGTCGTGCAGCTCTGTCAGAGGAACTTTCAACTTCTACCACTTTATCCTTCAGTTTCTTGTTTATTATAAATCCAACACCACTAGTTCTGCCAGTATCTGTCCCACGATAATAGAAGAGATGTCCACTTTTCAGTTCAATGAGATCTTCTCCTTTTCTCCTTACCTCACTTAGCCCGACGATGTCCCACTTGATCCTTTGTAGTTCCTCTTCCAATTCAAGGAGCCTTGAATCAGAAGATAGGGAGCGTCCGTTATATGTAGCCAAGGTCAGCATCAAATGGCAGCCTAGTCCGGTCCTCCGGGGATTCTTAGCACCCTCTGCCTTCATGTCGCACTGGCCGCTGCCTTGGCCAGGTACATTCCAGCTGCCGGAGACTGAGGGCCAAGATTTAAGTTGTAGAGTCATTTTGGAGGTGTTTGGCCATAACTCACCACGCTGGCCAAGCGGGTAATCAGTTTCTTAACAAATTCGATTTTTTCAACTCTTCTGACGGATTTTGTTTCATTTAGAACAAGAGAAAATCATTGCCCATACTTTCTGTGATGTGTGATATTTTCATTATTTCCTTGAAACACCCATGCTTACTGTTTGGTTTTCACAAATACCAAAAAAATACTGTAATATTTTTATAAGAATTTGTGAATTTTGTCTTTTTCGAAATTTTTGGTGCGCATGAAAAGAAAGTAAGTCAAACTATTGAGGAGGCATTGTTCATTCCATTCCATTTTATTGCATTTTTAAACATTTCATGCGCTGAATTTAGATTTTTGTCAATTTAATTCTATATATTTTGGCATTTTTAAACATTTCATGCGCTATATTCAGTTTTTTCGTCAATATAATGCTATAATTTGGAAATTTACAAAACTCGTAAAAAAAATCTGGCATCATTTATAAACAAATATAAATCTAACATGTAAGGACTATCATCTCCCTTTTTGTTTTCGCACCAATAATCTGGAGTAATGATAGGCACCTAAAGGATATGTCCAAACGAAAATAATACACCCTTATAACTGAAAAGGCAATAAAGTCTCATAAATCCGTAATTAGTGTAGTAATAAGGAATATTTTAATACGCTGAGCTTTCGCCACTTTGTCAACGCAAGTTACAATAGAGGAACATATAACACGTTTGTAGCTTAGAATTAAAATCTGGAGAATAGAACGAGGTTTGAAATCACATAAATATAACATTACAAATACATGAATCTGCAATGGTCATTACGCGGGTCCAATGTTAACGTAGTATAATTGAAAAAAATATCAAGTCATAGACTTTGTTTGTCTCGAGTTCAGTGCTTGCGGAGGATGGAGTTTCACGTTATGGCAGTTCAACGGACACATCATTATCAGACATCAGCTCTTGTGACAATTTCAACAGTCTCTCTGATCGCAGTTCCTCCGAAAGTTGTGAACACTAGTTTCCTTTCATTAAATAATGCAACTGCTGCGCTGTATATTACTTCTTTCGTTAAAGCAGTTGCTCCCTTATCTCTCCCTATATCTCTCATATGCTCCTTATGTCTCACACATGGAAATCTTTTCGTCATCCGACGTAGAACTTTATTGAGGAATCCGGGAATTTCAGGGAAATGGTACTTATATACCCCTGAAGCACAGTTCGTCTGGTTTTCTGCATCTTGTATTTAATATTTTACCAATAAATTTTCGTGGGTTCAAGGCCACTTCAATACCACATTTCCTTAGCAAATTATTGACATAGAACGAGAACTGAGGTATATACGAAATGCTGTCAGCAAATTTCATGTCCACTTCCTTTGTGCTGTCTTTTAACAGGTTCCTTTTCACCTTTTGAAACAGGTCGCGTAGTTATTACTACACTAAGTGCTGATTTATTATACTTAATTTTTTGTTCAGAGAGTAACGATACCGCTCTTCATAGTTTGATGGAACATTTGCCGCATCTAATTAACATTATGCGTAAAAAAATCCAATATCCATGCGAAGAAGAAGTAGAAACATAGAAATAGCATTTACGAAAATATTCACAGGTTTGATGCTTTTATTTAGAGGAATTTAATTTATTTAAACCTTTAACCGGCCTCAACGAATTAACTCGAGGTTACAAAATTAGACTGACATTTGCCTGAGCTAATATATTCGCTCTAAGTGGGCCGAACACAGCTAGAACCAATCATTCCGAGTATGTTTAGTAGTCCCGGCGCCGCTCGAACAACTGACCTGCAAGATCAAAGCATTAGAAAGCGTTGTTTTCCTCCTTTGCTCTATTACTTAAAATTGTCGTTTAAGGTGATGATTGACACCTTTCATTTCTGACTGATTGCCTGCTAAATGCGCTATGACATTTGCGACTAACCTAAAAGACGGACAGAAAAGATGTTTCAGGCGCTCGTCTCTACTCAGTAGCGTGATGTTCGTGTCAGAAGGACTGGCCCTTCTTCATCATGCCGTGGATTATATAGCAGAGTATAGACTACTAAACTGTTTATCACCTGTGACAATTTCGTGGTCAGTACTACTGAGATGAGAGGGGAGAAAGGAATTGTTTTGCCGTGAAAACAGAGCGGCTTTCATAGAACCAGGGGCTACTATATGATCATTTCTTGTGCAGAATATTTGAGTACAATGCTTCCTTAAGGTGCTACTGATTTAGGCAATTATTTGGGTCACGTAGATAGGCTGTTTTTTTTCCACTCAGAATTTTGTTGGAATTAAAAATAATTCTTCATCATCGTTTAAAGTTTTTCTTCTTTTCTCATTACGAGCTGTTTGCAGGTTATTTTATACTAAAGGAAGAGGATGAATTCACCCTTTATAAATTCAGTTTCATGCTGAATGACATCAAAACACTGAAACTGAGTCATGAATTCAACTGCAGTATTTTTCCATAAACCATTTTATTAAATTCATCCTAGAAAAATATAGATATGAATACAATTCTGTATCATTTTGTTCCTTCTTGATAGTGAAAATGATTTGTTTATCGTACGCAGTAATTTTTGGAAAGCCGATTAGGCTTTAACCATGTGAAAAGAAAGAGAAGTTTGTTAGTGCCCATGCAAACAGGTCAACAAACGTACTTGGCCATTTACAAGCCTCCATCCTTTTTTCATGTTGAAAGAACATTATTACTGCCTGCTCTCCAATTAATCCTACCTTCTCTTTTTTTTAGTGGGTACCCCAAGGAGCAGGGTTGGAATAAGGACTACGGAGGACCAATTTATCTGTTGAGTGACTAAATGTAACAAGGGTCATTAGCTGGCTGAGGTAATGAACGCGGGACTGTGGTCGTAAGGAACAATGTTTCGCGCCTGTAAAGTTGTCCTTTCGGCGCACTTAATAAGCTCGGAAAGGAACACGGCTGTAGGGAAATTAGATGCTTGTAAATCAGCACTGGAGGGTTAAGCCAAGTGTGTACGCTTCTCGAAACGGATGTTTTTATTTCTCCTCACCCTTCTTCACGCGCTTCAGAATTGTGTTTGTGAAGAACAAAGGGAAAACAACAAAGACGTAAAAGCATAAAACTAAGTACGCCAAGGCGCGCGATACGGAAAGCAGGAAGGAAGTGAATTTATTTTATATTCGGTTTTCCTAGCTTTCCCACGGGGCAGTTGCGTTCCTTAGGCTACCTCGGCTTTATTGCTTTCTAAAATTGCACTTCCTTTTGTTCTGAATTAAATGAAGAAACAAATGCTTTTCACAATGTAACTCGTTTTAATTAAAGGTTATAACTACTTTTGCAGCGTGCCACAATTATTTGCCATGCTATTTTGGACAAGGCATATAAATGTATTCAGCAGTCATTTTTTTTGTTTCCAAAAGAAATATGTTAAGAAATCACAGGAAGAAAAACAAAGAAAAATAGAGTAATGCCGATAATTTTGCAGCTTTTGTGTCTAAGTTGAAAATGAGCACTTTCTTTCACTGCGTATGCTAATTACTCTTTCTTGGGAAGGGCAATCTTGCTATTATTTCTCCAAAAGATATAAAAAGCTTGCCTACTACTATAAAAAGTGCAATTACGAAACGACCTCAATGAAAGTTATGACAGAAAGGATTTCCTTAAAAGTGAAATGTACTGGGGAGAGACAAGATTTTTTCCTTTGAGTTTCTTGAGATTTGTTTCATAATCTAAAAATGAACTAACTTTTAACATCATATAATACGAGAAATTTCTCACAACTTTACCTGATAAAATTAAATAGTCCTGTTGCTCTTGAAACAATTCAGTTCTCGTACACATAACGAGTTTTCCATCTTTTAATCAACTAAATGAGTTCTGTGAAAAGCACCGGGGGCCGAAAATGTGTTGCACCTGAATACAGTATTTTTAAATATAATGAATTAATGATGATACATTTGAGAATTTTGCGGCTATTTCAGCTAAAGGAACATTCCTTAAGTTCAATTCGTATTCGGAGGATTTATTTCAATACTTAAGATGTTATTTTCCGTAAAGATACATTCCATAACCGGTAAAAATGGGCTGTAAAATAAAACAGAGAAAATCAAATCCCGCCAGAACCCGACAAAAATGAGAACTAAAAGACCCTAAATATAAAAAAATTAAAAAATCCAGAGAGTACCTGGTACTCTTTGAAGATAATCTATGCTATGCTTCTTTCGCATGCCAAGATCTTTGTGGGTGTGAAATAAAACGAGGGATTCAAAAGTATACATTTACTTGCGTACAACCCATTTCACGTATTCGCGTTACTCACGACCACACCGAGCCACAGTCCGGTACATACTAGGGGGAATTAAATCATAACAACAAACAATAACAACACATTCGTCTCAATCACGACCACACCGAACCACAGTCTGGTACATACTAAGTGGAATTAAATCATAACAACAAACAATAAGGTCTATTTACTCCTGACATTGAGCGGTACTTAGGTAGATGGATAAATACATGTTATTGTCGTAAACTCAAGGAAAGAAGATATCTGAATCAAAGTAAAAATATTTACCAAACTATGATGCCTGCAATAATAAATATTTCGACTGTTTAGTTTTTCAAAAAAAAAATAATATTAATAATAATAATAAGTTTATGGAACAACTGAGAGAAAGAAATACCACTTCCCAGACTTGGTACGTCGTACCCGTCTTGGAAGGAAGAGAAGAAAAACCAGAGGAAGAGGTGAAATCTCTTTTTATAATAATAATAATAATAAGCCACAGGAGTTACACCTTAGACCACTCATAGCTCTATACAAACACTAGACCTTCAACCTAACGCCTACATGGAACTACAGAAGGCAGCTATCCTGAACCCTATAGGATAGTAAGGAAGTTCCTGGACAGTTGAGAGAAAAGAAATATCACTTCCCAGACTTGGCACGTCGTACTTGTACTTGTACGTCGGAAGGAAGAGATAAACGTCAGGGAGAGGTGGAATCATCTTATAATAATAGTTGTATTATTGTTATTATTATTCGACTGCATAATTCTATTTGCATTGCTATGTTATTCAGATTTAGACTAACTTAAGAAACGACCCTGGCACCGATGAAATGTGTTGTAGCTACGAATGTCCATCTGCTCATGAGCAAGCCAAACTCTGTCCTCAAGATAGAAAGAAAAGATGAATCACAAGTGTGCTAGTGAGAGAGGTCTTGAAAAAAAAGAAGCTGAATCACAAGTGGTCTTAGATATTTACAGGTGTTAGGTTTTTTAAACATTGTGAGTAGGTAGTCCCGCTTGGGGGGGTAGCTAGAGTGGAAGCCAAATTTTGCTACGATGCATACTTTACTACTTTCAGGAAAGATGCATGGCATCAAAATGCATTTTCGTAATGGCTTTTTACCGCTTTATCCTGAGGTTCCCGCAATTTACGCAGATTGCAATGGGATATTGTTACGTTTATGTAAAATGTGATGAAATAACGTTCGGCAATAGTTTAGTAGAGTATATTGTTGAGTAACAATGAAATTAACTACTGTTGCGTCACTTTATGGGACAGAGTTCAAAAATCAAATTTCACCAATGGTTTTAACTACTTTCGTTACCTATTTTCGTTACATCGAAATGTTTTACTTCGTATTTATTTTACTACTGTCGGGAAAGATCTAGCATCAAAAATTAAAGTTTAGTACAGCAGGCTACAGAGTGGCGCTAGCATTTGACTCTCAGCACCGGATGAAGGAAAATTATACGGTTAACTCAGAAAGTCTCAAATAAGTTAAAGTTAAAAACCTAATAAAACGCAAACAAAAGTACTCTAAGCTTAACAAATTTAACCTACCATTTTTAACTGAAAGGAGAAAAATGGAGATAAAAGGAAAGGGCCTCTCCACACAGTCCCTAAGCCAGAAATAAGGAACCTAACAATTTAGACCCAATAGACTTCTATCCGAAAAAGCACCAAGGAAGAGCAGAAGAGGAGAACTAATTTTCGTATGGTTATCTATAACGAAGTAAATTTCTCCGTCATTCTTGGTCTACGCTGGGATTCGAACCCGAGGCCGCTTATTCCGGAACAAGTCGCTCTACCAACTGAGCTACGCAGACATTTGTTCTGATTCCTATCTGCCTTTATGTCGTGTGCGTCCTGCTGGCAGGTACGTCACATCTCCCCCCCCGAAAGAGGGCAGGGGGCATGGCCCACGGGTCAGCCGTGACCATGAATCGTTGCAGGCAGCCATCCAATGTAGAACGTGCACTTGAGAACTCCCAGTCAATCTGCTGTGTGGAATGCAACATCACACATTTTTATTTTTCGAAGCGCTGGAGAAGGAATTCTCTGATTTTTCCTGTCTCGCGGTGTGGAAATAACATCACACCAATGCGAGATTTTGAACGGCCGGGTCATCCGGATAGTTCGGGCGCCATTATAACGAAGTAAATTTCTCCGTCATTCTTGGTCTACGCTGGGATTCGAACCCGAGGCCGCTTATTCCGGAACAAGTCGCTCTACCAACTGAGCTACGCAGACATTTGTTCTGATTCCTATCTGCCTTTATGTCGTGTGCGTCCTGCTGGCAGGTACGTCACATATCATGAGAGTCATTCTAATAACTTGGACAGGGAATGAATAAGATTGTTTCATAGTTTTAGTTAAAATTGTCGTGAGGCTGGAATGGTGGAGGGAGTGTTCACGGCAATTAAAAAATAATGATAACAACAAAATTATGCACCACCACAATTTTTTCTATGCTACGTGGTTAAGTTATAGTGTTTCTGCTTTCAGCATATTCATACCCCTCTCTCTCTCTCTCTTATTAGCACTCTATTTCTCCTCATTAATTCACCTTTGTGCTCAATGTGTAGCCCTTCACATTTTAAACTTCTTAACCACTAGGACAGTTTTTCGCATTGCATGAGAAACACTGAAAGGAGTGACTCACTGGCAAAATATTGCACATGTGTGTACTTTCCATATTTATGGGAAAATTATTTCTTTCATAATTGTATTTTTCTTCATTCGTTGTTTCTTAAGCGTGCAGTACGGACTGACTTCGCTGGCTGATTTCAGAGACGGTAAGGGAGATGAAAAATAATCTTTGCTTCACGACGTTCAAAATGCATGGACTCGTATGCAGTGTTGCCAATTTAGGGGTGAAAGTCGTTAAATCTAGAGGATTTTAGATTCGAGCTAGTGACAAAAATATTGTTTAGGGATTGGAGGCCTTTTTAGTGGATTTCATTATGTTTTTGACGATTTCGGTGAATTCTTATATTTACTGTTTAAAACATTAAAAATATTGTTTTTAAGTCAGGAGAATATCTTCTTCACATTCCGTAGATCTCATACCCGTAACCGTGAATCTTAATGCTTGTAGACTATTTTGTTTTGTTTTATTATTTGAGGGTTTGACGGCCACCGTGAGCAACTGAATGGGCAACTCAGCCGGCCATCGTGAGCAAGTCAGCAGTCGCCGATATCTAATTTCGACCACTGGTACCAGGAAAGGAAAAGAACCAGTGCCGAGAAACAAACGCACCACCCAATCAAAGCCTCATAGGGTTTAAACCCTGGCCCATCTAAGGCGAATGGTCAGAAGCTAGTGTCATCGCTTAGGCTACTGCAATCCTCACACTGCTGCTTGTAGAATGCAACTCTTTCATCTCCAGCTTTTCTTTTTATTAACCACAAGAAGCTAGCCTTGACCCGCTGAATTGATCTGTGAGAAAATTATTTTTCTGTGATGTATTAGGATGTAAAAGTGATGGCAGTGGGACTACTTCAGTGTTTTCATTAGCAGAAATATTTTATCAATAAACCAAAAATGTTGTTTTATCTGAATCAAAATATCAGTAACACGTAACTGATAACAAAGACGAAACGTGCTTTTGTTTCAAGAACTAATTTCCTTTTCAACCCTGCAATTTATTCACCATTGTTCGCAAAACCTTTTACATAAGATAAACCCAGTTTTTGATACTATTTGTTTAGCTATTTAAATTTTTTTATAGCATTACCTCTCCCAAAGTATTCTCTTGAAGACATATTAAGCACAGAAGTCAGGGGAGTTGGGGAGTTAGAATAGTGCTATCACATTTATTTCTTTTTATATTAGTTTAAAGTACAAAATAAAAAATAATGCATCATATAGGGCTCGTACACACACACACGCACACCCAAAGTTCTTTCCACAACTGGCTGTCTTGTGCCAGCCATGTTACTTCGGCATGCTTTCGAATTTCATCCATCCTTCCCCCATGTGGTCTTCTTCTGGGTGCTTTTCTGTTCCTTGGTATCCAGGCTACAATTTCGTTTGCAAATCGGGGGTTCGTTCTTCTGGAAACATGTACAGCCCATTGCCATTTTAAGTGTCCAGCACATTGCCATTTTAAGGATTTCACTCTAATCATGATGTCTTCCACTCTTGTCATTTTCCTTATCTACGAGTTCCTTTTCTTATCTTTCCTGGTTACACTAAGCATGCATTTCTCCATGCTGCTTTCAGTTGTCAGGAGCTTTTTTATGTCTTTTTTAGTTAAGGTCCATGTCTCTGCTCTATATGAAAGAACTGGAAAAATGCATTGATTAAACACGTTTCTTCTAAGACATAGCGGCATATTGCTCTTGAAAATTGTACCGTGTCTTCCAAAAACTCTCCAGTTAAGTTTTATATGCCAATTCATTTCCGCATCATTGTGACCTTTGCTTGA
Source organism: Macrothele yani (assembly GCA_039090855.1). NCBI lineage: Eukaryota > Metazoa > Arthropoda > Arachnida > Araneae > Macrothelidae > Macrothele > Macrothele yani. The sequence continues at coordinate 61,600,329 of CM076989.1, read as the reverse complement.
TATCTGTTGTCTACGTTAAATGTAGATCTCGGTTACCTCGAGAATTTCCCCATCAATCTCAAAATCTTCATTTCTTGTAAAAGCAATGTACATGAGTTTTGTCTTCTGAAAGTTCATTTTTAATCCCACTTCTTTACTCTTGTCAGCAAGTTCTTGGGTAATTATCCGCAGCTCTGAAGGGTAGTTGCAAAAATGAGTACGTCATCAGAAAAACGAAGATGAGTTAAATAATCTCCATTAATCTTTATCGCCTTGTTTTACCAGTTTCATGATTGAAAAACCCTTTGCAACTCGGCACTGAAGAGTTTGGGAGATATGGTGTCACCTTGTCTCACACCCTTTTTAAATATTTATTGGTGCTGTATCCTCAAATATCCGAGCCTTTGCGCTTGCATTTACATAGATGTTATTAATAATGCTAATTTAAGTATCTTCAATACCGCAGGATTTCAAAGCCTTTGGAACTGTTAATGGTTTCACAGAATCAAAAGCGTTTTCATAATCAATAAAAGTCATGTACAATAGGAGTTCATACTCCCTCGTTCTTTGAATTATTTCTCTCAGTGCATGAATGTGATCCTTGGTGTTTTTGTCACTCCAGAATCCATGTTGCTCTCTTGGTTGAGGCATGTCTAATGCTACCTTCAAGCAATGTGAAATAACCTTTGTGAAGATTTTATAAACCGCTGAAAGGAGACTGATGGGCCTGTAGTACCTGAGATTATCAATGTCAACTTTTTTATGTAGCAGGATGATTACAGCATTGTTCCAATCCTCAGGAATCTTTCCTTCATTGTGATATCTAGTGAAAACCTGGGCGAGTGTAGTTTCTACTTATTTGCTGGCTTCTTGTATAATGTTGACGGTGATTCCATCTTCTCCCGGGACTCTTCCCTATTTTATGTTCTTAATTGCATATATAAATTCTTCAAGGAGAACTGGAGGAGCTTTGGTACTGGTACCTTTCTTAATGGCTGGTATAGGTGTATCATCTCTCTCATATAGTTTTGTGTAGAAATATTTCACTCTTGTCAAAGGTTCACATCTACTTCTTCTTATTACAGAACCACATGTATAATTTTAAATGAAGCGCAGATAAGTATGAAAATTTTACATAATTTAAATCTTATTTTTAGGGCTTTTTTTTTTTTTTTTTTTTTGCTTTTGGAGACTTTTGATAGCTGATTTGGAGATTTTCAGATTGGTAACACTGCTCTTATGACAATATAGTATTCGCAAGTGTATTTATTATATGTCCACTCAGTGGCCTACTGATCTGAGGAGCCGGACTCTGGCCATTCATCTCAGATCAACTGGAGTCACTGATGATGCATGGGTACTGTTCTTATTTGATGGCGCTGGCTCTGTCCTCTCCATAGCACCAGCGGCCCTTAGCTAGGGACCTAAGGCTCCTAGCTAACTAGGTAGTAATGCGCAACCAGTTTTTCGTGGTTAAACTCCGAAACTCCAAAATAATGTATTATCTACCTTCTGCGTTCTGAGCTATCTTCATTCGCATTACTCAGTGTTCATTATTAATAGGCATTCGGGATATTTAATTATTACCTTCGTCATATTATATTTAATTAACATTTGCAGCAAATATAAGGTTTTAAGTAATAGCATCGAATATTTGACTTCCCCTGAAGAGAAGTCAAAACTGTCTTGATCTGCTTAGAACACAGAAATATGGCATTTGAGGTTTCTGAATTGTAAGTGTGAGGGATCTGAAACTTGGAACCTAGACTGAGTGCTCACTGGATTACGACTACCTAATACATCAAGGGCATTCCTTTCGCCTGAAGAAGAGCAGTCACCCTGCTAGGCATCTATTTCACGTGACGTTTGTCTAATTGTGTTGGGATCTGCAACACATATGTTTGTATTGCGGTCTAAAGTTCCGATATGGAGCTTGGTCGTGCTTCCAACTGGCTGACCTGGCTTTCCACAACATTCTACAGATGTTCAATTGGGATGATATCTGGCCTGTGTGTGGCCATTCGAGATGTTTCATATCAGCACAATGTTTGTCGGACCATTCCTTTACGAATTGCACTCGATGACATGAGGTTGTATCGTTTGCAAGAAGCCTTCTTCCTGCTGGTGGAGGTAAAATATTGTAGAATGTACATGGTCTGCAAGTTTCTAGTGATGTCGACTTCCATGCGTTGATGCACACGTAAACGTTCATGCCTGCACATCATACCCCATATAACGAATCTAACCCTGTTGTCCTGAATACCACGTAGGAGGGATTCATAGCCTCATGTTGCAGACGCAAAATACGGACCCGACCAGTGGTAGAATGGTGTGCATATCGTGATTCATCGGACCAACACGCCTGCTTACAATTTTCTATCACCCAGTTCTCATGTTCTTATCGCAGAAAGATCCGTTTACATCAGTGGACTGTGATAGCTTTTTCTGTTTGGCTTATATTGTATTGTGCCAGCAACTGCGTAACTGGACTTCACCGACTGCCCTGTAAAGAACAACGCCCCAGTCGTTCCACTCTAGAATCAACCTTACGTCGCCCTTTACAGTTGCGCCGCCGATTGGTTGACCTCCTTTTGGCAGCACTTCTGTAACACTTTAACAACGGAGACCCTTAAACAACCCACAATTGTCGCCGTTTTCAAAATGGACAGAACAGCGCTTTACGCACCCATAAGTTGGTGTTTAATGAATTCCTGCGGATTGCTGGTATTCCCCGTCACGACCGTAACTTCGCTCTCATCTGAACCTCTTACATACACCCCTTTAGCCTGCAGTCAACGTTCACCTCCATGTTACGCTAGTGTCGGGTTTAAACTCACTTTGAATAGGGGCAGTCGTAATTCATTGAGCACTCAATGTATTTTCCCAGTAAACAAATTTCTCCTCTTTCCAGAATTGTAGAATTATAATAAAAAATTTATTCACCCAAACACTCACATTGGTTGTTGTTGTTTGAAGGTTTAACGACCACCGTGAGCAATTCAACGGGTATTCAATCCTAATTTAGTCATCCATCCCTAATTTAGGGCCTCTGGTTCCAGGGAAGAGGGAAAGCTAGTACCGTAAGACAAACACTACATCTATGCCTAACCGGGATTCAAACCGGAACCCGTCTCGGACAAATTGTCAGAAGCCAGCGCTTTGACCACTGTACACCGAGGCAGCTAAGGGTTCATTTCAGGAAATAACTGCTTTTCTGTACTTTCCTTTTTTGGTTGTTGTGCATCAAAGTTTTTGTATCAACACAGATCAGAAAAGCGGTTCTGTGTATTTGAGAAACAGTAACAAATTCTTGAAATGTCATAAGAGAAAAGGCAAAATGTAGCTTTCAAAGCGGGTTTTCTTTCGTTCAACTTTCCTTAAGTGCATTACTCAGGTTATGTCGAAATTTGAATATTTACACTACCTGCACAGGCTTTTACCACAGACATAGTTTAACAGGGATTCAAATATTGTGAACGGACAATGTATGCATGGGAATAGCTTTAGTAACGTTAACTACAAATCTGGACACGCTACGAAAAGCCACTGAGTAAACTTTGAAGCTGCATTTTTCTAATATGACTGCACTTTTAGAAATAAGAAAGAGGTGAACTTTAAGTTCCACGAAATACGCTTTCTCAAAAACGCTACAGAGGCGAAACCAGAACCTGAAACATATTTACACCTCACCCTGTAAATATTATTTACTGTAATCATCCTGTAGTCTTTAAGGCACGTAGTCCTGGAACTACAACATACACAGTTCAGTCGAAAGCTAAAAGTCTTACAAAATTTCTACTTCTTCGGTTTGTTTTCATGTAAAAATATCATGGTAGAGGTACAAATGCCATCAATGAGAACTGTGTTATTGGCTATAGAAAAGGGTTTTTGTAGGCATTTTAAGTGCTAACGATAAGAAAGAGGAGACTGTCGCAGTTTCGAAGGGGGGGCGAGAAAAGGAGAGCGAGAGAGAGGAGTCTTGCCGAAAGATAAAGGAGTGAGTCAGAAATGTACAGACAGGATGGGATCAAAGACTCTTTTTGTGGAGAAATGGAGAAGAAGAAATGAAGAAAGTACAGAACGGCGGTCTAGCGAATTCTACGGGGAGGCCGGAGAGAGATCGCGGGACTCGCTCACTGAGGAGGGAAAGAGCACAGAGGCAGAGCAAAATCGCTTTGTCAATAGCAAGCGGCCGCGCCTTAGGGCACTAATGTGAGATTCGATCAGCTCAGCGATCATCAGGAGCAGGGGAAGTCGATCTTCCGGCATTCCTTCTCTCTCTCTCTCTCTCTTTTTTTTTTTTTTTTTTTTGTGAGAGTCCGCATGTGTGTATGTGTGTGCTCGCTAGAGTGTGTGAGTGTGTGTGCCTCCCTGCGAAGTAGTTTCGTCGTCACAACACACAAAAGTATTTGCTGCCGGTTTCAGACTCCATTTTGAAGGAACTTGGGATTCCTGAAATAATTTATCATCAAAAGCACGATTACATATTCAAAATGGCATCTCACGTGGAAGAGCAGTAGATTAATTATTCACATCTTATCATTCTCGAAACAAAACTTGCTTGTAATGAAAAAAAGTGAAGATTTCCGGGAAGCAGTGGAAACAGATTTCTGAACCTACATATTCTCAGCATGCGTATTTCCTGCCGCTGCATTCCTAGTTCAGTAACAGAAAAGCAGCTCGGAAATAAGTATTGCTTTTCAGATATCTGCCGACGTAAAGACGTTTTCGAGAATAAAAAAAAAAAAAGTTCCAACCTAGATGAATGTGCACAGTTTCGTCAAATGTACAGTTCAAATTGATTCGAGTTATCTTTTGCATATTTACTAGCTATTTACAGTGTGTGAGTTTCAAAACTCTGGGCTCTCAATTGAGCTAGATACAAATATCAGGACAGAAACTTGGCTCTATACTGCCTCTCAGTGGCCAGTGGCGTGTCTAAAGGGGAGAAAGAGGGTTGATGTGTTAACCTCCCAAATTTGGAACCTTTCGATATTTCAAAAACGCGATTTTTAAAGGCAAAGTTTTGATAGTATTTGAAATTGTTTTTATGCCTCATGTCAACAATTGAACGTGTTTTCTCCATGAAGACGAGGAAGTGGCAAAGAGCCAAGGACTAGAAGAATGTTCCATTGCAAATTAAAAGCCAATACAATACATGGGTATGCTGAACGTTTCTGTGGCAAGAAGGCGATTCCAAATTTGAGTTCCATGACTTATTTCACATTACTTTAAGGCACGCTGAAAGCAAGGAGTTTTGATCAAAATTCCAAAAATCACATCGAAACAAAACCAACGCTGTAACTGAAACACAGAAAACCCAAACACTATTACAGGATTTCAATTTATGTACCATTTGTAGAGATGTTTATTAGTGCTTTGGAAAAAGACATCTTGCACACAAATTGGTCTTATTCGAATTCCAGTTGCTTCTCTGAACTTGTTTTCTGCACAGATAAATAGCAAAATAGCAAAATAAAAGTAGTCAACCACTATGTGGTGATAAGAATATAGGTGATAAGAATATTAATAATAAATTGCAGGAAAATTTATTAAATATTTTCGCGCGGATGTTGAATACATTTTAGAAATGCACTCATAAACATTTAGTTGTATAAAAAAATAAATTTCATAACCCCAACCAAAAAATATTTCATAACACTCCCCCGAAAAAAATTTGGGGCACGCCACGGGCAGTGGTGAAGTGATTTAAGCGCTGGTTTATAACCATTCTTCCGAGATGGTCCCGGGTTCGAATCCCGATGAGGCATGGTTGTTGTGTTTGTCTTAAGGAACTGGCTCTCTCCTTTACCAATGACCCTAAATTAGGGACGAGCAACAGCTTATAGCTCATTGAGTTGTTCACGGTGGTCGTTAAACCATCAATCAACAAAAAAGGAAAAAAAGAAGAAGAAGAAGAAAAATTATGCCAGCGCGCGTCGCGTTTACTCCAAGACGCAACTGAGTCATTTGTTACGGACATTTCAGATACCTCTTTTAATATCGGGTTCTTGAGTCAGCATGCCATACACACAATAGCGTACCGAAATTACTCGGGGATCCCCCGCAAAAATATCGACGAGGCCCTATTGCAAAAATATATTAGCTTTCAATTACTGAAATTTTTAAATTACGTATTATTAACTAAGTTCTATGGGCGTTTTAATAATTCAAATTATTGGGTTGGTGCGAATGAAATATCCGGCACACGACTAGCACACGTGGACGGCAAGAACGGAAAAGTAGGGCAACTTACCTTGGCAAGATAATCCCCCTCGGCATCGAAAGGCATTTGTAATCTGTCCGACAAGGCCATGACCCCGGAATGAAAAAAGTCTTGTGGTTGGGATTAGAAGAAGTCATCAACTGCACGTCGAACCTCGTTGTCTGTCGTGAACTGTTTCCCGGACAGGAAGTGATCCAGGCGACGAAACAGATGATAGTCTGTCGGAGACAAGTCTGGGGAATAAGGCAGGATGAGGCAGTGCTTCATCCCCCAAAGCACTTAGTGTCAGCATCGTTCGCTGTGCGACATGAGGGCGGCCGTTGTCCTGGAGCAGAAGAACGCCATGTCTGTTGACCAAAGCCGGATGTTTCTGCAGCAATTGCCGGTGCATCTAGTGCACAATAACGTTCTGCAGTGATGGTTTGTCCTCCTGCCAAGAAACCACGATGTATTATCCCGGCTGTGGACCATCTGACAAGGAGCATCATCTTCTTGGTGTGTAAGGGTGGCTTAGGATGCCGTCCAACAGGCTGTGCTGTGTTTAACCATTGTGGAGATCTTTTCCGATTATCATAAAGGACCCACTTCTCGTCGCAGGTGACAGTTCGATGCAGTAGAGGTTCCTGTTTATTCCTGGCAAGCTGGTACGTGCAGACTTACAAACGCCTGGTCTTGTTGTCAAATGTCAACTAATGTGGCAGCCACATGTCCAGCTTTTCTTACCTTACCCAGCGCAGCCAAATGCAGAACAACTGACGTGTGTGGTGAACACCTATCTATGCCGCTATCTCACGACACGCTTTTCGGGGGTCCTCTTCAACCACACGTAACAGAACATTGTCAGAAACAACAGCAGGCCGGGGACCACGTGCTTCGTTTTGCAGGTCCGTATTTCCGCTTCGAGACTTCACAAACAATCGCCGAATAGTTCGTTCGTTGGCTGTATTCTCCCCAAATACTTCGTTAACGTTTCGAGCTGCAATTCCTGCAGAATGGCCCAGTTTAAATTCATACAGGAAGATGATTCTTAAATCTGGCGTGTGCATGTTTCCTTTGCAAGCCACGTTACGTCAAAACAAACCACGCCTGAACTTTGTTCTTCAGATCATCGGATCAGATCCGATCATATGTAGAGGATTTTAGGAAGAGAGTGTCTGAACCAAGGGCTTAAACAACCCTTAGGAACAGAAAGCTAGGAGATTTGGGCTAGAGTGCCTGATAGGAAAGTGACACGCAAGTGAGACAAAAAGGGAGAGGAAGACGCCCTTATTTATAACTGGGGGCCAGTACCCGGGGCCCGATTGCCTAATGTGCCCAACCTTGTTCTTCACACACGTGCTAGCTATTTATAATAACTCTGTGACGTAATACACGCAACACCTGTGTGTGGTTCCATTCCGCTGTGGTGGGGGTCTGTCTCCACTGCTCGTTATCCCCGGATATTTCATTCGCACCAACACAATATTTGGAACCTACAGGTATTTTTCGTAAAACCAAAATTATTTCATTTTATTGCGTGTAACACAAATGTGCAGGTCGTAATTAAAATGATTGCCCTAGTTTTATACAAGTACGAAGTACTACAAAACAGTTACGCCAAAGCTAATTATATGGGTATTTTAATCTTTTAGAGAACCCTTTTTGAAATGCCTCACTGTTAAACACATAGATCACGTAACTGTCGTTGGTTTGTTGGTTAGTGTTTATTAGCGCAATGGATTCAATGGTGAATGAGCACCATGCAAAAACGGCTTGCATCAGAAACAAACAAAAGGTAAGAAACATGACAAGAAACGGTGTAAATGGTTGGCAATCAGACAGCGGACTTCACGAAACGAAAAACACCACACGTTACAGCCATGTGACAGTGCCAAAGGACCTTTTCCGATTTATACGAAAATATAGAACATAAGTAAGTAAGTAACAGGAATATTTTGCCAAAAGAAAGCAAAACTTCTTAATTTATTTGCTCTTGAATATAAAGAAAAAAACATATCTAACATCATGCCTCAATATTTTGCACGTAGTCGCTGCGGAGAACATATTTTAGTTCATTACGTTCTGAAGGGTGCGTAGTTTTTTGCAAACGACTGTAACACATAACTCCTTATCCACTTTGGTACAAAAATTTCATTCATCGAACTGATGTTTCTTTCATATTATCTTATTAATGCACATGTATAGGAACTATTGCTATGACTGTGAAAAGAGGCCTCAAGTCATCATGAGTAGCTACTTTCCCATCATCCAGTTTTTATAAACTAAAACCACGACAATTATTTCTGAGTATTTCACTTATTTATTGAAAAAAATGCTTTTCTTTTTAATACTTCATTCAAATCTGCCGTCAAAATTACCGGCTATTTTCTTAAGCTTCCTAAGAAATTCCCTCTAAAAAGTTTGCAAAATCTTTTTGCTAAGGCTAGAGGCCCTCTTAGCCGTGAGGCCTACCCGCAATGAGGGGTTTGCGGGGGCTATATGTACGCCCCTGCACACACACTGAAGTAGCCAATTATTAGGAGCACCTACATCATAGCGTGATGTGCCGCCCTTGTCCTTCAAAAAAGCCTCGATTAAAGTGACTTGGATTTAACTAAATGCTCATATCATACTACAGGTAAAAATCTTCCAAATACGTGAAGACAATGTAAATAGACAATGTCATCGCTCTTTCCACGTTTATCTTTAATTAACACACAGCAACCGAAAAATTGTATTTCGACACGGTAGCGTGAGGCGAACGCACTCGGCTAGTTATCGAGAGATCTGGGGATCGTTCCCAGCGGTGTCGAAATAAAAATTGTCGGTTGCTGTGTATTAACTAAAGAAAAACAAGGAACGAATGATGACTTTGTCTATGTACTACAGGTATGTTCAGCCAAGATGATGTGCCAGAATTCATCACTGGCAGAATGTTCGCTGAAGGAGGATCTCCGTTATGAATAGTTCACTTGATCGCATTTCATAGGTGTTCAATTGAGATAAGTTCTGGGGACTGTGGTGGCCAATTTAGTATCTTAAATTCACTGTCGTGCGCATGGAATCACTGTGTGACAATCCGAGCCTCGAGGCATGATACACTACGGTATTTTTATAAAATAGCCACCTTCATCAGAAAACTTACGCAAATGCACGGGTGTGTCAGATCCGCAGTGACGTTTAGATACCTTGTAGCATCCAAATTATATTTTGGAAGTATTGAGGAGCCCAGTGCTCGCCACAAAAACCGAACCCAGTCGATTATATCGCATCTACCAGCTTGTAAAGTTGGCGCTAGGCAAATTGGAGCTATTCATTCGTACGGTTGACGCCATATTCTAGCCGGTTCATCTGCGTCTATTAGCAGAAAACGTGATTCATCAGAACAGGAGACCTTTTCCCAGGCGCCAAGAGTCCAACTTCGGTGCTCCCGTGCCGACTGCAGAACAATTTGTCGGTTTCACTGCAGAAATGAGTGGTACACGACTTCTCTCATCGCCCATTCGCACTAATGTGCGGTGTGCTGTGTATGGTGAAATGCTTCTCCTGATATCGCTGTTGTACAGAGCGTCACAGTGGGTCGTCGGTACCCAGGCCCATTCCCTCTCAAAACAGGCCCAATGGGTCACAGTTGCTCAGGGATTAAACCTTTTAGGAATCACCGAATCGATCTCCGCTAATATGGAATATAGACATGCTCAACTTGTTCTTTGATCACCAAACTTGTCCTTTATACCTTCACTGTAAGATCCTGAGGTGAGACCCAACACTGTTAAAACTTTCGTGGTAGGTTGCACTAAAAAATGGTGCTACACCAGCTGCACCACTTTCTGAGAAAACATACACCATTGTGTGGTGCAAACTAAATCCAACAGCATGGTGCAACCTTGCACCATAATGTAGGGCTACTTTGCACTATAACATGGTTTAAGGTTGAACCATGTTGTTGGGTTTTGTTTGCACCATACAATGGTGTATGTTTTCTTAGAAAGTGGTGCAGCTGGTGTGGCACCACTTTTTAGTGCAACCTACCACGAAATTTTTAAGAGTGAATAAACCGACATTGAAGGAAAGCCTCAGTTCATGTTTATTTTAAGCGACCTGCGTATTTATTTGCGTTTTAGTTCCCTCACTGTCATATGCTTCAAAGTTCTTTTGGCCTACGTCAGATTAGAAATACCAACATTTTGACATTTTTCCATTTCATTTTTTTTTTGAAAAAATAAAATAAATTCAAACGGTGTTGAAATAGGGTATACACTAAAACAGCTTTTTGATGAAAATTTCTTTGACGCAAGAACTCTCTTTTATTGGGACTTTCAGTTTTATTATACACAAAGTGTGTAGTTTTTAATGAATCCGAAAGTACGCTGCCTAAAGTTAAAAAAAAATTCAGCAGTTTGATTTCAGGTGTTGAAAGTAACCATAAAAAGTAAATAATCTATAAGTTAGTACATTTGAAATCCGCAAGTAGTGCAGTTCCCAATTCTTGTAAAATATTCTATAATTGCTGTAATATTCACTCAGGATTATAGAATTTAAAAATGCGGCAATGCAAAGAAATCACATTCCAGGTAAAGTTGCTTAACGTCGTGTATTTTGAACATTGCTTACTTTTTCGTCGCATAAATTTATCATTTATAATTTTTTTAGAATCCTGGAAAATATTCAGCACTAGTTAATTTTTTTATTCGGCACTGGTTTAATTTTCCCATAGGTTAACAATTGTGAATTTATAAAATGAAATCAGACACCTAAATTTTTCTAATATCTTCAGATTTGCGTAGCGGTCTGAATCTAAATAAATCAAGGAAAAGGACACCAAATTCTTGGATATAATCAGCACATCTTTTGAATTATTTCTGTTTAATATGTTTCAAAGCAGATTTTTAAAAGGAAAAATCCAACGAAAATGAGAATGCATTTACTACACGCGCTACAGAAAATCTGCGCATAACTTATAATGCGGAAGGTAAGTCGTGCTCTTCAGAATGTTTTGAAAGTGTTATAAGTAATAAACATATATATATATATATATATACATATATATATATATATCTTGACGACCTTACCCTAGAAAAAACCAACAGAACGTCTACTTATTTTTGTTACCTCGATTTAGAGGTTCAGGTGGACGAGGAGGGAAGAGGTGTGGTGAATTTTAGTTGATAAAAGAAACTCTTTTGAGTTTGATATCATTCACTACACTCACTGGTCATCCAATATTTCAAAAGTTATATATCGCAATCTACTCATCTCTCAGTTTCATACATTAGCTAAAATTTGCTCTACACAGCTCTTACTTGTAAAAAATCTGAAAGCTCTTCTTTCTAAATTGCAATCTAACATTTTTCCTAAAAATTTCTTAAGACATCATTTTAACCATTTAATTTTGAACTATAATTCGGTGTCCAAGAGTTTCAAATTACACATTGAGATGCTTTATTAACCTAGGACCTAACAATTTTAAATATATAGGTAACATAAAGTGCTATTTGGTGGGTCCCTAATAGCTGAAGATCTTATCTACATACACAGTTTTGCATCTTGTCAATTCACACATTTTTTGGCTTACCAGGTAGTTGATTAACCGTGACCACCTTTTATATCAGTGTGTATATTTGGGTTCTTGTAGGTGTTCTGTTCAGTCTTGTTTGACTTTTTGTCATGGCGGGTTTTATTCTGCCGGTAAGCTTTAAATTCTTTTTTTAGTTTTATAAATTTGATTCTTGGAATTTTTGTGCTTATTAGAATTTGGTTTTGTGGGCTAGGGAGCATGACCAACCTACAATTTTGGCTTGCCTTGTCGTTTTGTTGGTACTAGAAAGGCCACTCCCACAGGTTGATGCTCTCCTGATGACGGCAATCTATTCCAGTTTTCACTTGTTTTGAAATTTTTGTATTTTTGTTCTGTAACATTTTCACTCTCTCTCTCTCTCTCTCTCTCTCTCTTTATATATATATATATATATATATATATATATATATATATATATGTCATCTGGATTTCTACTCAATCGATCAAATATCCTCTGGTGCACCAGAGAAATGATGCACAAATCAAGACAACTAGTAGCAGTGATATTTTCTTGCTGGCGTAGCTAAATTTGGATGTATCTACATACAGCAGGAATTCATTTTCTCCTCTCATTAATTGCGGCTCCCGAACATAAGAACCTGGGTTCGAGTCCTACAGGAAAATTTGACATTCATATTGGCGCCTGAACGCAAGGAATGGATCTACTGTCCGTTAGATTCTTCGAAAAATGTGTGATGTTCCTCCTACACATTGTCTGGAATTAGTGAGAATCCCTTCTTCTACAAAGAGTTACTTCATAAGTGGTTTGTGGCGGACAGAAACTTGTGATTTCGTGACACCGCCATTCTTAATGGGGGGATATATGTGACGTAGTACAGAAGTGACGCACGTGTCCATACAGCTAGAAACAGAGGTAAGCACTTGCTGGCGTAGCGTAATTGGGAAATCATTCGGCTCCGGAGAGAAAGATGTAAGATCGAGTCTGCCACCTGCAAATTTGAGTTTTACAATCCAAATTTGTTGGTGGCGGAAGTTTTTCTCATAGAAATTCTAATCTAGACAATTTCAGTATTTTTACAAACATCGGGCTTATGGTACTTAAGATTCACAAATCTACCCTATTTTCAGGCGCTCGCTGAAAAACTTCCCGTTTCTTTCTTTGAGGTGCAGAGTAAAATCTGAACAAGCAGTTGCTTCCAGTTGAGCAAATAAAAAAAAAGCTCTGTTCTTGATTTCAAAGTTTGTGCTGTGTTTAGCTGGTCGTAAATGAAGCACATTTTGAACGCTAAACTGATGTGTAAAATTGCCGGTTAAAAAAACTTATCTATTTTGAGATCATATTAATTGCACGCATGCAACATACTGTAGATAAATTATGGAATGTTATTAAATTCCATAAATTAGTTATTGGGAAGAAAAGCTTTGGTTAATCATATCAAATTAAGGCATGTGCAGTTTTAATAATTCTGGGTTACTCCTGAAATTATTAAACTGCACATGCCTTAAACCTTGGAAACTATTAAGGAACACGAGACGTTTTTATTATGAAACTGTCCACCAAAAAGCAAAAATCGAATTTCGAATTAATATTTTTTTCAAGAATTATATTCTTTCGATTACGCTGATGATTCTCTTTCTGCTTTTGAAGAGTTTGCTTACCAGTTGAAAATAAAGACATTTCCGAATTGTAGTTTTTTTTATTTCTCCTAAATCAAGTCCTTTTAAACGTGAAACAGTGAAAAAGAAAAGTTTTTGTTAAATTTTATTCAGTAGAGGTCACCAAAATATATAGTGTTTTAGAAGAGAAAGAAAAGGAAATACGTGAAACATTCGTGATACTGAAACGGATTTATTGAATCTCACGCCGAACATGAAAGTGGAAAAATGTCACGAATTCCTTAACCAGTCAGATCAGTCTTAAACCAAAGATTTCTTTCGTTTTACAGTTCAGCATTTTTGCGTTTGATTTCGTGAGGCTGGATCTCCAGCGATATTCGAGATGATAGAGAAAGCATAGGTGTAACGAGATAAAAAAAGAGAGAGAAAGTGCAATACTCTCTTCTTCCCTGGCTCCTATCGGGGCCGCAGCTGCTAAAGCATCGTCTGGCCTTCACAAGAGGAGATCTGAGGCTCGTGACCATCTGCTTCTACTGGCCCAGAGCCTTCGCGTATGCGGATTCAGACACCTTCTGAACGTTCCGTAAAGGACATTACAGCATCGAATCGAATCACATGCGCTTCATCTAAACATACTTCAAAGAAAGTTCCCCGGAACAGATGGATTTGTAAACAGGTGGTGTAAAGATTTACGACGCAATGAGCGTCATATTACATCCACACATAAATATATCTCGAATCTCTGAGTTATCTGAAGCAAAACTGTTAATGTGCGAACTGTTTTCATGTGAGCTCTTAAGTGAGAGAAATAAAAGTCATTGCTTCTGCAAAGAAATATTTACTTACTTTAGACAGATATATAGGCCCTCCGTACAGCAGAAATATTTTTCAGTTTTCTGCGAATATTTTCTGTATTATAAATGATACGAGATTTTATTTCATTTCAAAATTTGTATTCATACTTGCGCTTTGTTGATTTGATACGTCTTCATCCTCTACACACATACTGACACTTTATTGCGTTGTTCCTGGTAGGTGTTTGCTCGAGGCTAATTTGATTTTGTGTTTTGCCAATATTCTCGACTTCCTCAAAAAAAAACAGTGCTTTTTTCCTTCTTGGTACTCTACCGTTTCTGTAACCAACGGCTTGTGATGTGTAACTCTTAATTATCAGTTGTGTTTAAAAATATATATTGTACACTTCATGGCAAGTTCATTATGCTATCTTCGGACTCCGCCACCGGCCAATTTGAGTATTTACTTACATAACATACATTTTGTTCCACTTATCGAAAGCAAACACGATATAGCAAGCTTTCCACTTACTTTTATATTGCATTTATTCCACTCGTTCCACAAGAAGGTTTCCACTCACCCTGTGACGTCTTCAGCAATTTGAAAGCGATAACGTTCAACCCAACAAAACCCCACATGATGGTTTAGCGAATAGTTGAGTTCGTGGTACATCCTTCCTCGAAGAGCAGTTTGCTGATGCCACATGGCAGGTTTTCAATAGTTTACGCATATTTTTTTCGTCCTCTCACAATCTGTGATGTTCTTTCTTGTTGATTGTCTGGAAGAACGGAAGGTTTTCGGGTAATTGCACGGCTTCCGAACAGCTTGTGTGCAATTTATCCGACAAACATAATTGTAGTTAATCCGAAGTACATTGTATCGTTTGACAAGCTGATGTACTGTATACCCAAGGTTCGGGTCTGTTGGCAAGGCCTGGCAATATTTCAAAGCACAAAGAGAGAATGGAGATTTACATTCTTAAAATGATGAAATATGTACCTAATCAATCGAAAAGAAACTTCCGTTTACTTCTTCCGTACAAGAGAGGAAAAGCTTTCAAAATAATGTATATAGAGTAAAATGAAGAAAAACTCGAAAATCCGAGTTTTCTTATTTTACATAATTATTTCCTCATAGGGTAATGAGACCGAAAGACAGTATTCGTTCAGAATTCGAAAGACAGGAAACTTGGCTTTGGGAGAGTGATTCTGTAATTCAAATCATTCATCCGGAAGTTTTCTAATGTTAAAATGTTCAAGTGAGCTTGTGGATTTTTTTCGGAGAAGGAGTTAATCAGAAAGTTAGCAGCAAAGCAGTAATTCAAATGGGCTTCGAAGGTTGGTGGCAAAGAGCTACTGCAAAACACCCGCAACAGTTTAAGGAGCCACAGGCTTATACTGTCTATGCTTATTATTTATTCCCCCGCCCCTTTATATTGTAAAATCTTTACTTTGACAATTCCACCCTCAATAAAATCACTGGTTATGCACCACGAAAGTCCATTTTCTTAAAAGGGGAGTTTTAACTCCTAGTTTCCGATGGTCATCGGGATCAAAAAGCACCAACAACGTAATCATACTATGCATTTTAGAAGATCTATATATTTTTTGAAATATCCGCATTGAGAGTGAACGGAGCTTCTTTGTCTCTAGATCTTTGGTTCGCGCGTTAAATATTTCCAATAAATTCCATATCCAGTCCTCCCTCAGAATGTGATCGCCGTGTAATGCCAGAAGAAAAATGACTTTGCTTAAACACATTTTAGTCAACAAATGACTAATCTAAATGCTGTTAAAACGGATTAGTTCGTTCATACTCAAGGTTTTACAGTCTATCAATGGGTACCATGTCAATGTTATTAAACACAGAAATTCAATTTTTAACAACCATGGAACGGCTGCACTTCAAAATTTGCATATGAAGTGGCGTGTTAAGTCTGAGAAAGTATGCACAGTTAGAGGAAAAGGTAAGAAGTACAAGAGTGAAATATAGAATACAACCAAACAAGATACAGACATACCAGATGGCTCATTGAAAATATCTTGATCAACGTTTTGTGTCATTTGATACCGAAAGTTCAAAATCTTAAAATTTGGAATAATATAGCAAAAGACGTAGCCAAAGAAAAGAAATACCTTTTCTCGCTTTCTCTGAAACGAATGGTCCGATTGAAGCCTAGTTTAACTTGGTGATTGTCGACATTGTCCCAAATAAGTGTGAAAAATCGTAGGCAAAAATCTTCTAAATTCGCTGAGTTATAATAACTTTGGGAAGGTAAATGAATCAATTTCAAATTTCGCCTACAGGGTATCTTATTATACTTTAATAAGTATGCAAAATTTTATTTTAAATACTCGTTTGGGTTTTGAGAAATAGGCCTTCCCCATTTTATCGCATTTTGTGTAGACATCCTAGAAGGGCTTCGGCCACTGTTCACAAAATAATTTTGGTTGTGATTGCATACGTAAACGCTGCTTCCATAGCCGCAAAACGATTTCTCAGTCGGTAAACTTACATAACATCAGGCCAGTGTTATGTCACACGTTCAAAGCAATCGCTTGGAGGTATGCATAACGGCGTAAAACCGAAACGAAAATGTGGTCACGACTCTTCAGTTTCTTAGTTTTGATTATAACCATAACCATTCGGAAACGAATAAATGGATTTATAATTAATTGAACATGGTAGGTGTTTCCCGTAATTTCTTATGTAGCTGTACACAGTTTTAGGTGTGGTGATTAAATACGCAGAATTCTGTTGCACATGTATTTCTAATAATCTTATTTCGAAGTAAAACTGACAGACTCACTCACTTCAGAACTATGTTATTAAACG
This sequence comes from Macrothele yani, assembly GCA_039090855.1. Taxonomy (NCBI): domain Eukaryota; kingdom Metazoa; phylum Arthropoda; class Arachnida; order Araneae; family Macrothelidae; genus Macrothele; species Macrothele yani. The sequence goes on along the minus strand of CM076989.1, from coordinate 61,583,359 downwards.
TGATGTGATTTGTAAAACCTCAAACCAGTAACTTTTTCTATGTGTTCATTTCTCTGTGTGCCGATTAACTGGAGAACAGTCGAAATTCCAGAGGAAAACCACCGGCGATCCCACTAAAAACTGGTGAAACCAGAAAAGACTAATTACAGTTCAGTAGGGTAGGTTGATCTTTACTCGGCGCCATTTATTTTTGGTACCTCTTTTCTTGTGCCAAAAAAGGAGCACTTGGGATATGCAACTATCATGCACCTTTTGCTGAGGTCAATATGTCGTTTCTTGGACTGCATCTAAAAGACACGTAAGAGGGATTCTGTGCTTGAGCGTTGTGTATTTCAAGTGCTCCCTTATACAAAACTCAGCCCTTGCTGAAGAGGCACCAATCAAAACTGTCGCAAAGTAAAGCTGAACTTATTGCAGCCAGATCTAGTTAGTCTTTTCTGGTTTTACCAGTTTTTTTCATGGGATTATTACCTTCTTAATTTTTATTGTTATTAATAACAATTGATATTCTAAATAAAAGCCCGGTAATCAAAACGCAATGTAATAGATTTTCTGCTTGGCATTTATGAATTTTGCAGTGCCACAAGTTGTCTACAGAGCAACTGCCATATGCAATGGAGAAAACCTTTGTCTTGACAATCAGGATTAGCCGTGCTCAGCATTTATAGGACTCTCTTAATGAATGGTTATATTTCAAGGAAACTTTCTATTTGGTACTTACAATAGTACCAAATAGAAAGTTTTCTCGAAATGGAGGAATGTAGCAAACAAGCCGTGTTAGTTAAAATACTCTTTTTCGTGAGAACAAGTAACGGCCAACCAAAGTTTGCTTCGTAGTTTCAGTAGCTTCAATAAACCTCCTGCAGTTCACTGTCCACAAATTTCATTATATTATTTTTAAATTTCTTCTTTTCAATAAATTGATATTGAAGTTTAATAAAGAAACCTTGAGTTTATAGATATGGCTGACATTTTTGTAGCAATATTGATGAATTTTTGTCTATGTTTTCAAATCCTCGGGCTTAGATATTTTCCGCACAAAAATAAATTTCGCCAACCATTCAGTGGCTCTGAATTGTTTTCTGAGTGAGGAATCAACCGAGCATTACTGAGATTTAGTGCTGTGTAGCCTTCATCAGGTGTAGGCAATAGGAAAGTGATGGCATGTTTTATCCCTCAGAAATACTGTTTGAATTGCCTTTCTTGTTTCCGGCAGAAGGCAAAGGTATTGATCAGCTCCCAATCCCATTGTTTTCTTTCCGTTTCACGTATAGCCTTTCAGCTGATGAATTTGGATGATGACATGTGTATTTGGTTAAACGTCTTCTTTTAAATCTGCAAGTTTCAGTAGATTCGAAATGGCAGCCCATTTAAACATTCAATAGCCCTAATATCAGTACAATATCCACTTCGGTTTTGAATCAGCAAAACTGAAAGAGGAATCTGTACAAAAGCAAAGCGGTTATAATCATTTTTCTTAAAAGTTTCCGTTATTAACAGCGATGTCTATAGTTTTCATTTCATCTAGACTCGACGAAAATTAAAATTATCTCGAATTAAACTCTCTTATCAGTTTTTCACGAGAGCGTGAAGTAGATTAATAATGTTAGGTTTAATTTTGGAGGAACTTAGGGCTTTACGAAGCGGAACATGCCTAGCGAAATCTAACTGCTTGAGACAGAGTAATTGACCCCGAGATTTCACTACAGCGTGTGCTCCAGCTTTAAATTATTTGACCAAACATGAGTTGTTCTATACATCCTACAACACATTTCAACAAAGCTTTCTTTTCCATAAGAATATTTAATCATTTTTCTTCTGCTCGAAAACGTTATTAGAAATAATTGAGACAAAAATTTGAAAATACTCGGTAGGCATATTATTAAGGGCAGATCTTAGGTCAAGCTGATAATACAGTTAGGTATAGTAAAACAAAATTTCCAGTAGTGAAGAATTCGAGCATTGTTTTTGGGTCCGTGAGGTCCTTACTGAAATACTCATAAGAAATTGAGTTTCTGCGAAAAACTTCACCACGAGTATAGGTACATGCTATGATTACTGGGGACTTTCCATATTTCGGAGCTTTTAACTGTATTAGTGATTTCGTCAAAATTAAGTACCTCGAAATAAAAATTCTGGATGTTTGCAGTTCAGCAGTCTGCTTTACATGTATACGTATCTGTTTGAGTACACATGTTGCATCAGTACTGTTGCAGAACTTTTGTCGGGCATGTGTCGGTAGTCTTCATTAAGGAGATCTGTTTTTCTTTGGTGGGAGTTTAAAGACCACAGTGAGCCACTAAATGCAATATAAGCAGTCGTCCGTCCCTAATTTAGGGTCACTGGTTCCAAGGAAGGGTGAAAGCTAATGCCGTAAGGCAAACTCAACATCCATGCGTCACAGGGAGTCGAACCCGGGTCCATCTTAAAACACTGTTAAGAAGCCAGCGCTTAGACCACTGCGCAGTGAGGCGACAGATTTTTCCCAAATTTACTGTATCACACTTTATGGTTCTGTAGGAATTGTTCATTTATTTTCATGATTCAAATGCTTTATTGCACCAAAGAAGTTCAGGTATGGTATTCAAGTATTTTTCGGAGACCATTCAACTATACTTTCATTTCGCCATTTTAACACCGTGCATTATTTGAACTTGATTTTCTTCACAAATCTGTTGAGCCTTAAATTGCCCCTATTTGTTCGTGCTCGGTTTCTATTACATATCTTGTCGAAGAATTTGAATTATTTTGCTACAATTTAACCTCCACATCGACTCATTTTCCCCAGGATATCACTATGTCTTGTTGGGTCACGTCTGCATATAGTTTTTCTATTAAGCTGTGTCCCCATAACTTCTGCACTATAAACCGCCAAGTGAATATAATGGTCACTTTTATCTTTAAAACGTTTTTGCAGATATTATTTCACTGTGTCAGAAAGTTTATTTGGGGATTTATCTTCTTTCATTTTAGAAAATTCCAGTATTATGAGGGAGTTAGGGTTTTCAAGAAGTAGTTGTTGGACCTCTCATAAACCAACTGGATGACAATTCAAGCCCCATTCGCTTTCGTTCTTTAATTTCAATAATTGCATAAGCACTAACTTCTTTTTTTTTGTGCTATGTTTATCGACTAGCGTTTGTTAGGGTCATTTAAATTCTGGTAATTTGAATGAAATATTTGTTAATTTTCTTTTACCTGTAATCAGTTTTCTGTTTCATTCTGACAGTCATCTGTCAGACAAAAAGAACGCATGTTTCAACTATTCCTTGAGTTTTCCATGTAGAGAGTTTGAAGTTTTAATCAGTTTGTGATTCCAGTTCTGCAGGCAACAGAGTTCAGGAATTTGAGTCAAAAGAGGTTTATTAAATGGCATGAGTTGATTCGCATTCTTGCGCTTCATGAGTAAATCATGCCTATTTTTTTATGCCCAGTCACCCGAGGAACGAATTTCCGATTATTTGTAAAGATTGTGCGTGGGGTCTTATCCGGAATGAGGTCATAGGGATATGAGTAGAACTAAAATGTTCAATGATGACACAGGTAGAGAAATTGGTCTTAACAAATGCGTGATAATAAATATCAAGAGAGGAAAATTGTTTAAAGTTCTATCCTTAGAGAATGAATTTGTTAACAGACTTAAAGATGATGAAATTTATAAGAACTTCGGAACAAAGTAAAACAGAATATTTGGTCAAAGTGCACTTAAAAATGAATTTACAACAAAATGATAAAACAAGAAATTCGAGTAGCAAAGGAAAAATGGCTGGAAGATTGCAGAAATTGAAGATTTAATCAAGAAAAATTACAACTATAACCTACATAAGAAATTCAAGGAAGCCGCGGAAAAATATAAACAAGCTCCTATTCCTACACTGTACAATGACGATAATCAACTCATACTAACTGAACAAGAGAAACTGGCAACATGGACAAACTATATACAAAAGCTGTTCAATGACAACAGAATGAAGCCAAACATAAGACAAAACCAATGCGAAGATAGCCTCGACATTTTACCATCTGAAGTGGAACATGATATACAAATATCCAAACCCGGTAAAGTATGTGAACCAGACCAAATACCTATGGAACTTTGGAAACAGCCGGACTACGATAATATCCAGAAAATAACCTGCTGGTTTAAGCTGATCTATATCACTAGTGAAATTCCAGCTGATTGGATGCAATCAGTCTTTGTGACCATACCAGAGAAAACCACTAGCCGAAAATGTGAAGAATACAGACTGATTAGTTTGATGAGCCACCTGCTCAAAGTTTTTATCAAGGTGATACAGCATCGATTACGACAAACGTATGAAAATGTGTTAGGAAATACACAATTTGGCTTTTGCAAAGGATTAGACACAATAGAAGCAATATGTTGCTTACAAACTACTACAGCGCTGCTATGAACATCAAAAAGATGTGTACATCTGCTTTATTGACTATGAGAGAGCCTTTGATTCCGTGAATCATGATAAATTAGTTTATCAACAAAAGAAAATCGGGCTAGGAAGTAAAGATGTCAATTTTATCACAATTCTATATTGGAATCAAACCGCAATAGTTAAATATAACAATCAAATGACAAAAGAAATCCCAATATAAAAAAGGCGTCAGACAAGGATACCCGCTATCACCAATTCTATTCAACTTCTACTCAGAAGCAATCCTTGATAAAATCTTGGCTGAAAAGAATATTGGCATCCAAATTGACTTGCGTTATGCAAATGACACGGCACTAATTACCGACTCGGAGCAAGATCTACAGATAATGAGATAAGTGCCGAAAGCCAAAACTGGAGATTAAAAATAAGCAAAAAGAAAACGAAAGTAATGAAAGTTAGCCAAACCCCAAGTAAAATTACAATCAACCTAAATGACGAAAAACTTGAACAAGTTCAGACTTCAAATACCTCGGAGTAATAATCAATGAACAGCTTAAACACGAGGTGGAAATAAAAAGTCGTATTGAACAACTAGAAGTACATTTATGAAATGGAAGTCACTCTTAGCTGACAGGAGCTTAAGAAACGAGCTCAAGTTGAAAACACTTAAATGCTACATATGGCCAATACTGCTATATTGAGAAGAAGCGTGGGCATTAACATCAACAGCAATCAAGAAGCTACAAGCATTTGAAATGTGGCTATACCGACGAATGTTGAGAATCTCTTGCACTGACAAGATAACAAACATCCAAGTACTGCGTCATTTGAACACTGCCCAAGAGCTTTTAAAAAAATCATTGAACGGAAGTGTAAATACCTAGGACACATAGCTAGGAAAAACAACAAATACAACCTGCTACAAATAATTTTGGAAGGTAAAGTAGAAGCAAAAAGAAGACCTGTCAGGAAGAAAACTATGTGGATGGACAATATTAAAAGCTGGCTTGGTCTGACAACTGCACAAATTCTACACACAGTGCACGATAGAGGGAGATACAAACTGATAGTCGCAAACGCCATAAGGCAGCATTAGAAGAAGAAGAAGACAACAAAATGCACGACTTGCAAATTTCTAAACACTAAAATTGTCCAAACCTAAATTGTCGCTATCACCACCTTGGTTGTACCTGTAATAACGTACTCTTTTGGGAACCCTAAATGAAATAATACCGATCTACAGGAACTTGATTGTCTCATTAGAAGACTTTTAATCAAATACAGATCTCACCAACCAACTTCATCATTTGAAATGTTGTATCTGGAGAAAACAGAAGGTGAAAGAGAGCTAATCAATGTTTTACGTATCCTCTTGAAACAGGAGGAACAGTTCAAAGAGTACGTTTTAGAGAAAAAACACGCCATCCCTACAATGGTGGTTACAGCTGATGAAGTCATGATCCCATTGAATCTGAACACTGCTCAGCTCCTTATTCAATCATAAAATAATTCAAACACACTGAAGTGTCGGAAAGCAAAATTCTGCAGAGAAGATATTCAAACTCCTTAGATCTGGAATACACTGATAAAAACTGTTCAATGCAATGGCTAAAAGAATGTTAGCTCTATTCTGAAATCGATGAATTCTTCATTGATATTTAAGACCGAGTTATTGCAACCTAAAACTACAGGAAACAGAATGAAAGTTGCAGTTGATGACACCTGTAGAGTATGGGGTAAAGACAATGAAATGACAGAACACGTTTTAATTATGTCTTTGCATTAAAACAATACTTTAATAGACACGAGCAAGTAGCTGAGATCCTATATCAAAAGCTTGTTGTTAAATACGGCCTATTCGAAGGCTGTAATTCATCTTATCACAAGGACCAATCCCAATCTGTTCCTGAAAATCAAAATCAGATTATATACTGGGACAAATATATCATTACAGACTAGAACATTGATCACAATCGACCTGACATTGTAATTTTAGACAAAAAACTGAAGAACACAGAACTAACAGATTACAGAAAATATCTGCTCCGCTTACAGAAAATATCCGAAGAACAGGGTCGGAGAACATCTCGGAATATGAGAACCTATGAATGAAAATCAGAGGAATCTACAAACAGGGACACAAATCGTACCAGTTTGTTATTATGACAACCACAGTGGTACCTAAATACCTTCTACAGGATCTGAAGGAATTAGAATCGCCACAGAAACTGCTTCACTCAATCCAAAAGACAGACATTCAATAGAACTCTAAATCACAAAAAAAAAAAAAAAATTCCCGAATTCCCAGTCCTGCTATGAATAGCTTCGCCTTTGCTCACCGACCTCGTCTAAGGGAGTCAACTACAACAACAATTTATAATAATAATAATAATAATAATAATAATAATAATAATAATAATAATAATAATAATAATTATTATTATTATTATTATTATTATTGCACGAACAAAGTACGACTTTATCTCAGAATTATGTTCTGAAATTTTACAAATCTTGGAAGTTTTACTTTCCTGAATAAACTTTTTCCGTTTATTCAGCTATGTCGGGGCAGAAGAGACAGTTTCATTTTTCCACGATGGCTTTCCAGAAATTATTATCTCTCCCACTCATTGAGAGAAACGGCTGTGTAAAGATTTGCTTTCATGCGAAGAGGTATGTCGATGCCCAGGTTGTCTTAATAAAACGGTTCGATGGAGTAACTTGGATGATTAAGAGCGATCTCCAAAATGCTTTTTTCATCTGGTGTTCAAGTATGTGATGTTCATCTTTTTATTTTTTTTCCTTGCAAAGCACGACAACCGTATAAAGGAAAAAGAGAAATATATAGTAAAGAGCCAGATCATTAAGATAAAGATCTTATTGAGATGTTTAATGACTGTACTTCAAAATTAACTTTGTGGGGAGAGCTGAATGAGGAAAAACTTAAGGAGGACGTGATACGAGGCTGGGAATAGTATTTTCTTTTTTCAGAAAATCAAACAAGTACAGGATTTAATCTTCATCCAGGATAAAAACGATTTGAATTCCAGTTAAGAGCAAGTAGTCTTGTGATACGAGCATGCAAAATGCAGCAATGACTGTATTGGATGCTAAATTGAATAAACAGACGTTTCTTTTCAAAAAATCAACCATAGTTCCTAGATCAAGATTACTTGTGCTTCATTATTTCTTTTACGAGTTTAATAAGTGAGAACTTTTTATGTTTCTTTTTCTGGGTGGAAAAAGTTATTTGCATGATTTCATCATACATTCGATTTATTAACTATACAGATTTTATTTACTATAATAATTTAAAACACTATTAACCCTTCAAGTAGCCAATGTACCTGAAACAAGCGGTACCCCAAATTTTCTGAACTCCCCAAAGAGGAATGTACACATAATGGCCGGGCTTTCGATGAGATATGGCAAAGCAATTCCTTTCCCGATCTCATCTGCGCGGTACAAACAAAACGTCTGTCACACGGGATGAGTTGATTTTTGTGTAATACTGATTACCATAACCCGCACCGCCAAGAAAGCATAGCAGGGCTTCATGGAACTCACTAGGCGCGTCTAAAATGATGCTACGACAACAACCCCATCCACCAGGACCACAGACAAGGACACCCGGAAAGGTGGAGTGAATCGGAGATAATTTTGAACACCAACTGGGAGTTTGTTCTCCGCGCGAACAATATATAAATCTCAAAATTTTCAGCCGAAGCACTGCGAAGGAAGAAGTCTAAAATTTCGCTCTTCCCCTGGGGGAATTTTTATATAAGAGACACTCAACAATTTTTCATATAGTTCGCCCCCACAGGAAAGGTTTAGTTACAACTACTTGTGGACCTGCGAATTTCGTGCTGCATATCAAAAGCAAAGATACATTAGATTGAACATAGAGCCTCACATACGACAGGTGGTGAGCAGGTCATATAATAAGAGTGCCATATTGAAAGCGCGAGTTAGCAGTGCCAGACTATGCAGTCATGATGAGTTTTTCCAAGGAGCGGGAGCGGGCAAGCGGAGAAGGAACAGAGGCATTTATTTGTAACGGTTGGTCCAATACACTGAAAGCTACAACTTGATGTGCCTATCCGGCGCCCAGTCGGTGCCCAGTGGTTCAGAGCAACTCAACCTACCTGGGACTGATTCCGCAACCGTCTGGTAGGAGGGCAGTTGTTCTAATCACTAGGCCACTCGTGGCCACACTAGTGGTGAGCGTTATCTTCTAGTCTGTTACTGTCTGTTCCATGACCCAATGAAGGATGGAGAAGGAGAAGTCCCCCTAACACTGATATTATTTTACTGGGTAGAGACACGTGACTCAAATATATTATCTCTCCTTTCTTAGGTTCGTTGCCATTGTTATAGCCCTTTAAGTGAGCAATCACTCAGAAAGAATTAATATTAATCATTTCCCTTAATGACCACTTTAAATTACACAGCTGAAGGGGAAACAATGCTTTCTGATGCGCAGGGTCATTCGTTCCATCAGCATTCAACCCACTTCCTTGACAGCCAATACATACGTTGGATCTAATTTCAGACCAAATTAATAACTCCGAGTTAATTCATTTCGGGAAGTTAAATGGTTAAAATGTACTTAAGTCTTTGAGAGTGCAAATGCTGATGAATGATACGTACACAGATAATCTCTGGCTGAAATTCCATGACTCCAGAGAAACTACACTAGCAAAACCCCAGAAAACTACACTATTTGTCTATCAAGTTACTACTCATGCAACGTCATCTGCTAGTTTTGGAAAAATCAAGTTTAATATGAATTATCCATGGAAAAGCTTTAAAGAACATTTTGTTTTTAGAAGTGCTTAAAACTAGCAAGTAAACGCTTACTCAGCAACTTCTGTATTAGTTCGCAGCACTTGTGTCCTTGATATTAGGATTGATAACCTGCTACGAGATAGCACGTTACTCTTTTGTACGCAGTAGTTGACGTATTTATTTTTCAATACTCGAGTTTCTTTAAAATTTACTGCCTTGGATAGTATTATGGCTAACAAGCTGGGAAGACACAGTTTCGCTCTCTTGGATGATACAATTTTCAAGTATTTGGGGGAGCAGACTGCCTGAATCATAGTTTCAGGGGATATTTTTGTTGCAGAAATGGTGATCTTATGTAATCAACGTGCATGCTTAGGAAATTAAGTGCCGATTTATTTCTATAAAGGTTCTACTAAAACAAAATGTGACAACTATGCTGACAAAGGCCGTAGAATCACAAGATCTGTAATGTTCAAAAGGTTGTCGAAAAACCAGCAAAAATTTGTTCTCCATACAATTCCTTCCATTCATAGTCTTTCCGTTCAATAATAAATTACTTTCATTTCGCATCTCAAGGAAGATACCTGGAACTATTCAAACGTCACGAATGTACTGCACCATATCCGTTGATATTCGTTAGCATTTACTACAATCAAGAAAACTTCAAACGAGATTACCAACAATATGTGAAAATATTATCTCAATACAAAAGAAAGAGTTAGTAAAAAATCTCTTACATTATATGCGCCTATGTTAAAGGTAATTTATCCATATATTCGTCTTCAATGACAACATGCCTGCAACGATTATGAAGGAGATTAGGGAGTCAGTGATTCTAAAATGATTAAACACATATGATCGGTTATTATTTTGGAGTCTTTGATACCGGACTTTATTAAATATTTTTGCAATGCCAAGTTCTGCACTTAGTGTTCCACCTAATATTTGCCATGTCACATTCCAAACTTCGTTACAGTAGTTTCAAATATCGCCTTTACATTTATTCGAACGAAAGCTGCTTTGATAGTAATGACTACCAAATTGATCAGGAGCTATTCCTTAATTGTGTTCTTAACAACGCAGAAAAATTGTGTGAATGTATAAGAGCAATTTCGTGCCTGATGAAAATGTTCCAGTGAAAAACGACAACTGAAATACGATGCCATTTATAGGAGTCGGATAAGGTGTGTAAGATTTGACAGCAACGGTGATACGATATCTAGACTAGAGATTGTATTGGTTTTGAGATTTCGGGATGTTCTTCATCCCTTACGTTGGTGAAAAACAACGATAACATGTGACATAATCATCTCAAAGTGTTTGCATGTTCTTCAGAACCAAGTTTATTGAAGGAAGGAATTAAATTCAATTACTAATCTAAAACAACTATTATGGGAATTTTACTAGGAATTTTTTTCATTTAAATTACAAATTTTCGGAGAAACCTCTTCTCCTTCTTCAGGCTGTCCTGTTGTTGTAACTTATTCCGTCAACACATTTCCTCAATTTAGCGAACATTTTTTTTAAACCACAAAACAATGTTAACCAACATTTTCACGTTGAAAGTTAGCCCAAATGCAATCTATTGATGATGTTTTCGATGAACAGATTGGACTAAATGTATCAGATTCTGATGAAGACGATGAAACAGAACTGAAAGTTAGCTGCTTTAGTGATGTTGGCTACAGTATAGAATATGCTAAAAAGTACTTGATGCCCTTCGATATTAATGATGATGTTTTTCATGCTCTTCATAAAATTGAAGCTGCAATTTATAAAGCTAAACGTTCAGAAAAAACATAAGCAATTTTCTCTAAAGGATTTCTTTTCTACAGTGTAAAAAGGTATCAATACATATTCTGTTTGTACAAGTTAATTAGTACTAGTTGATGTTCTGTTTCATGCCGTTTAGGATACTGAAATCATTATTTAAGAAGCTAAAGTCAACTATCGTATTTTTCTCCTAATTTTAAAGTACGCTTAAATTTTGATGCTACATATTGAAGTCTAATATCTACGAATTATGTATTTCATATGTAAAGTAAATGTGTACGTATTGTAACATTTTTATAATAAATTCGTAATTAAAAGTACTATACATAATTTAAATGTCACTGAAAGAAGCAGAATATAGCTGCTTACGTATTCTATTACGAACATTAGCCTAATTTGAATGTTTCATTCAAAAGGTTTCCTCGATGTAGCGAATTCCGCGATTTTACGTACAAGACTGTTGGCCCTTTGAAGTTCGTTAAATTGAGGTTTGACTGTACTTTCGGATTTTTGGTAAGAATCCCCAATTATACTCACTACTAGGAGGGTAAGTGTATATTTTTGTTTCCGATGTATTAAGTGACAGGAATAAGTGAAAACAACAAGACAGCCAGAAGAAGGAAAAGAGTTTTCTCCGAAAATTTACAATTTAAATGAAAAAATTTCCTAGTAAAATTCCTATAATAGTTGTTTTAGATTAGTAATTGAATTAAGAAACTAGGAAGCCATTTCTCAACATGAGCTTTATTCAAAGGAATTAGCTTTCTCATAAAAATATTTGGACTGATATCAAAAAGAGCGAAACAGGATAAAATATTACACCTAGTTTTTCTGGGAAAATGGAAGATCACGGTTTGGACGGAATATGAGCTACTCACATTTCTTCACGTTTTTAGAACGTCTTTTAGTTAAAAAGGTTCGTATTTATGTTATCACTTTGTCTTTCTTCCGTCGGTGGACACCATATCACTGCAACTATTAGACTGATTTGGAAAATTCTTTTTGCGTTGGTAAGCTTCAAATGTGAGAACGATGATCCTTGCTTTCCGGATTTTCTACGATGCACAGCTTTGCCGCTAGAGGGCGTAAATGCAGATTCTATCGAATTCAAAATACATTTTATTACACACAGTTGCTTCTGGAAAGCCAAATGAAAACATTCTTCCTTCCATTTGATACCATTTATAATGAAAAATATATTGGGTACAGTTTCTTTTTCGAGTAATGCATAGTGTTCCGCTAAGGGGCGTAAAGTTAAATTGGTATTTCCCCAATATCTCTGCTTCTAAAAGTTCGTAATGAAAAATTATTTTTACTTCGGACTGGTCTGCATATACAGTCAAACCACTATTTAACGGACTGCGATTTAACGAATTCCGCGATTTCACGTACATTTTTTATAGTCCCGACGGAATCACATTGAAATTAATGCTTGTCGTTTCCCAATTTAACGAACATATTTCCTCAATTTAGCGAACATTTTTTTTAAACCACAAAACAATGTTAACCAACATTTTCACGTTAAAAGTTAGCCTAAATGTAATCTATTGATGATGTTTTCGATGAACAGATTGGACTAAATGTATAAGATTCTGATGAAGAAGATGAAGCAGAACTGAAAGTTAGCTGCTTTAGTGATGTTGGTTACAGATAGAATGTGCTAAAAAGTACTTGATGTCCTTCGATATTAATGATGATATTTTTCATGCTCTTCATAAAATTGAAGCTGCAATTTATAAAGCTAAACGTTCAGAAAAAACATAAGCAATTTTCTCTAAAGGATTTCTTTTCTACAGTGTAAAAAGGTATCAATACATATTCTGTTTTTACAAGTTAATTAGTACTAATTGATGTTCTGTTTCATGCCGTTTAGGATACTGAAATCATTATTTAAGAAGCTAAAGTCAAGTATCGTATTTTTCTCCCAATTTTAAAGTACGCTTAAATTTTGATGCTACATATTGAAGTCTAATATCTACGAATTATGTAATTTAAATGTCACTGAAAGAAGCAGAATATAGTTGCTTACGTATTCTATTATGAACATTACCTTGATTTGAATGTTTCATTCAAAAGGTTTCCTCGATTTAGCGAATTCCGCGATTTTACGTACAAGACTGTTGGTCCCTTGAAGTTCGTTAAATTGAGGTTTGACTGTACTTTCGGTTTTTTGGTAAGAATCCCCGATTATACTCACTACTAGGAGGGTAAGTGTATATTTTTGTTTCTGATTTATTTTCAGCTATATCTGGGCTTCTGAAAACTGGATTTAAAAAATTCCTTCGCTGCCAGATTCCACTTACCACGACAAACATTTTCAGAATACTTTCTGCTTAAAATAATGCATACCTTTTCCGCTAGGGGTCGTAGATGTATATCTTATATTTGTCGATATATCTGCTTCTAACAATACGATTTGAAAATTTCTCGTTTGTCGGAGAGTGCCGGTGGTACGAAATGTTCTACATATAATCTGACTTTTTTCTTAACGCCGAAGTGTGCCCCTTGAGGGCATAAGTTCAAGTTTCCGTTTGCAGCATATTAGCAGCAATATCTGCGCATCTAAAATCCCGGGTGAAAAAATTATCTTTTCGTTAGACACTACTAACTGGCAAAACATGTATGTACATTTATTGCCGAAGTAGTTCACAAATGTCAAATCGGTTTTGTGAATATCTCTGAATTTAAAAATCCGATTAAAAAAAACCCTTTGAACGCCACATCATCATCATCATTGTCAACCATTATCAATCCACTGCTGGACGAAGGTCTCCCCAAGTTTCCTCCACAACGGTCTGTCTTGTGCCAGTCTCCTCCATGTCACTCCCGCATATTTACGAATTTCATCCACCCATCTCCCATGTGGTCTTTTTCTGGGTCTTTTCCTGTCCCTTGGAATCCAATCTAAAATTTCGGCTGTCCATCTATGGTCTGTCCTTCTGGCAGTATGTCCAGCCCATTGCCATTTCAGGGATTTAACTCTGATCATGATGTCTTCCACTCTCGTCATTTTTCGGATCCACGAGTTCCTCTTCTTATCTCTCCTGGTTATACCAAGCATGCACCTCTCCATTCTGCTTTGAGTTGTCTGCAGCCTTTGTATGTCTCTTTTAGTTAAGGTCCACGTCTCTGCACTGGAAGGATGCATTGATCAAACACTTTTCTTTTAAGACATAATGGCATATTGCTCTTGAAAATTATGCTGTTTCTTCCAAAAGCTCTCCAGGCAAGTTTTGTACGCCGATTAATTTCTTCATCAATGTGACCCTCACTTGATATCTGCTGTCCAAGATAAACATACGTATCTGTTATCTCCAGTTTTTCTCCATCAATCGATAAATCTTCATTTCTTGTAAAAGCATTGAACATCACTTTTGTCTTCTGAAAGTTCATTTTTAATCCCACTTCTTTACTCTTGTCAGCAAGTTCCTGGATCATACTCTGCAGCTCTGATGGGGTAGTTGCAAAAATGACTACGTCATCAGCAAAACGAAGGTGGGTTAGATAATCTCTATTAATCTTTATCCCTTTGTTTTCCCAGTTCAGTGATTGAAAGACATTTTCCAATGTGGCATTAAAGAGCTTCGGAGATATGGTGTCACCTTGTCTCACTCCCTTTCCAATTTTTATGTGTGTTGTATTTTCAAACAGCCGAATCTTTGCACTTGCATTTTCATAGATGTTATTAATAATATTAATGTATGCATCTTCAATACCGCAGGATTTCAGAGCCGTGGTAACTGCTGATGGTTTCACCGAATCAAAGGCTTTTTCATAATCGATAAAAGCCATGCACAATGGAAGTTCATATTCCCTCGCTCTTTCAATTAGTTCTCTCAGCACGTGGATATGATCTATTTTGCTGTAGCCACTCCTGAATCCAGCTTGTTCTCTCGGTTGAGCCATGTCCAGTGTTACCTTCAAGCAGTGTGAAAGAACTTTAGTGAAGATTTTATAAACCACTGATAGGAGGCTGATAGGTCTGTAGTTCCTGAGATCCTCAATGTCACCTTTTTTATGTAGCAGGATCATTGTAGCATTGTTCCAATCCTCAGGAATCTTCCCTTCATTAAGGCATCGAGTGAAAATTTGGGCGAGTACTGTTTCAATTTCTCCAGTTGCTTCTTGTATGATGTCTATAGTAATTCCATCTTCTCCTGGAGCTTTCCCCCGCTTCATGTTCTTGATTGCATGTGCAACTTCTGCTTGGAGGACTGGAAGAACTCTGGTACCTTTCATGATGTCTGGAGTACATGTATCATCCCTTTCATATAATTTGGAGTAGAAATCTTTCACTCTTGTCAAAATTTCGCCTCTATTTCTTGTTATAGAACCATCTTCTTTTCTCAGAGCCATAATCTGTTTTCTTCCCTTACTGAGATGTCCCTTTGCTATCTTTAGGCTTTGGTTGTTTTCAATTGCTTTCCTCACTAGCTCACAGTTGAATTTCCTTACGTCTTCAGTGATACTTTTTCGTGCTGTCTTGCATAGCTCTATATATTCCACTTTGGAAGTCACATCTTCTTTAGTTGTCCTCATCTCTCTTCTTTTTTGCATCAACATTTTGGTTTTTCCTGATAATTTGTTTACATGCAACTTGTTCTTAGACCCAGCTAATTTTGTTGCTGTTTCCATAAGAGCTTTGGTTACTTTTCTGTTAACTTCGAAATATCCACTTCTTCCGATGTTAGGCCTTCTAAAGCAGAGAATCTGTTCTTCAGTTCCAACTTGAAAGTATTATGGTGTTTTTTAAGGTTGGTTATGTCAATACATTTTGTTTGTCTTATGAGCTTGCCACGTTCCAGTTTAGTGTTGAGGTGCATCTTACATCTCACCAATCTATGGTCACTACCTGTGTTGAACTTGTTTAGCACACTGCAGTCTTCGATGACGAATTTTTTGTTACACATAATAAAATCAATTTCACTTGTCGTCCCAATTGGATGTCTCCATGTCCATTTCCTGTGTGGCTTTTTCTTGAAAAAGGAATTCAAGATGAAAAATCCTTCTGCCTCTGCAAACTCAACGAGAGTATTTCCACGCTGGTTTCTGTTGCCGTGACCGAATTTACCTACTGAAGTTTCATTCTGTTGCCGGTGCCCTATTTTTGCATTGAAATCTCCCATAATTATCTTCAAGTGCTGCTTACCTTTATTATTTAGATGACGAATTTCCTCATAAAATTCTTCAATTTCTTCTTCAGGATGACTTGTGGTTTTGTGAATATCTCTGCTTTTAAAAATCCGATTAAAAAAACCCTTTGAACGCCACATACCATGTACTTTGTGGAACACTTTGCCTGTACTAAAGGGATTTTGACTATCACAGTTCTGGCGCTAGGTGGTGTTAGTGTGCATTTGTCTTTGATGCTGTATCACCGCTTCTAATAATCTCTCTGAAAATTTCTTTCGTTTTTTTACTGTATGCCCTTCGCTATAATAAATATGGGGAATATTATCTTTAAAAAAACGCACAATTTACCCGCTAGGGGGCAGAAATATCAAAACCCTTTTCTCTCTATCTCTGATTGCAAAAGATGTATTTGTAATCCTTAGCATAACTTTTGCTATGAAGAACACTTTTCGCATATTTTTCACTTTTCCATGATTCCAAAATTTTCCCTCTAGGGGGTGTAAAGTTCTGTCCTGTTTGCCTCTATATCTGTTCTTCTAACTGTTCGATTTGAAAATCACTGTCTCTGATACATTCCTTCAGCTAAGAAAAACTTTTCGTGCACTCTTTGTTAGTTTTCTTAACAGATTTTTCAATAGCTACTGGGAGAAAGTAACTGTTTCTATTTCCACATGTTTTATGGATTGCGGAAATGCGGCTGAATTTTTCTGCGTAATCGGTGTCATTGATTATGTATAACTTCGAAATAATTTATTCGTGTTGGAAATGATTCAAACGACGTGCTCATTACAACCGAAAATTCGATGTCATCTTTCTTGTCTGTTTTTATTTTTGTTTGGGAGGTTTAACGATCATCGGGAGCAACTCCATGGGATATGAGCAGTCGCTGATCTCATAATTAAGGCAACTAGTTCCGGGGAGGAAAGAGAGCTAGTGCTTCAAGGCAAACACACCATCCATTTCCCAAACAAAATTCGAACCCGGACCCACCACATTTCTTTACACTGAGTTCTACACTTTTAAACTTACTTGCATTTATGGAGAGTATTCACTAAAGTTAATCTTGATTTAGATAATTCAAATGGTTTCTAAATCATGGATTGACGTTTTTGAAAGCTCCGCAGCCTAAGAATAGATTTTACCGAAACAAACGCTTTTTCTTGTCTTTTTAGAAACTTCAGGCAAGAGAATAAAACTCTCGATTACTGGAAGGAATGCATAAGTGACAGAAATGGAATGGTTATTGGAATAACAGGAGAAATAAAATCGTGGAAAACATGTAAAATGGTGTTTGAGTTCATACAGCTGCAAAGATATATGATACACTTGACGCTGAACGATAAAATACACTGACGGAAAAAAAAATCCCAACACCAAGAAGGGGTTGTGTTAGATAAACGACAGTTGGTAGGCGGTGAGAGTACATCTGTAAGATGACGTCTATGCAAATTTCGCGCTCGGCGCATACGTGTGGCGCTAGTAGCGCCCCTCGGAACATGCAAAGCAGGTTTGCTGTAAATACGCGCTGTAACGTTCGTGAGCGTTAGTTATCGTTGAGATTCGACGTAGGGTGTTGATGTTAGTCAAGAATGCTTTTAAAAAGACGAAAAAGCCATTATCAACAGCTCACGGAGTTTGAACGAGGTCGTGTAATAGGGCTACGAGAAGGTGGATTTTCTCTCTGCAATATTGCAGAACGACTTGGCAGGAATGTAGCCACTGTGCATGATTGTTGGCAGCGGTGGTCAAGGGAAGGTACTGCCTCAAGAAGCTCGGGTTCCGGCCGGCCACGTGGCACTACTGAGAGGGAAGACCGCCGTGTGCGGCGTATGGCCGTGGCGCATCGCACCGCGCCTGCGGTAGCAATTCGAGCTGCAGTTGCCACCACAGTGACACAACGAACTGTTACAAATCGGTTACTTGAAGGACAGCTCCGACCCAGATGCCCTGTAGCGTGCATTCCACTTACACCCAACCACTGCCGTTTGCGACGTCAGTGATGTCAAGCTAGAGCTCATTGGAGGACGGAGTGGAGATCTGTTGTGTTTTCTGATGAAAGCCGGTTCTGCCTGGGTGCCAGTGATGGCCGTGTGTTGGTTAGAAGGAGGCCAGGTGAACGCCTGCAACCAACCTGTCTGCGGCCAAGACACACTGGACCTACACCTGGAGTTATGGTCTGGGGAGCAATTTCCTATGACAGCAGGAGCACTCTCGTGGTTATCCCACGCACCCTGACGGCACAGTTGTACGTCGGTCTGGTGATTCATCCTGTTGTGCCGCCATTCATGAACATCATTCCAGGGGTGTTTTCCAACAGGATAACGCTCGTCCGCATACCGCTGTTGTAACCCAACATGCTCTACAGAGTGTCGACATGTTGCCGTGGCCTGCTAGATCACCAGATCTTTCACCAATCGAGCACGTATGGGACATCATTGGACGACAACTCCAGCGTCACCACCAACCAGCATTAACCGTCCCTGTATTGACCGACCAAGTGCAACAGGCATGGAACTCCATCCCACAAACTGACATCCAGCACCTGTACTACACAATGCATGAACATTTGCGTGCTTGCATTCAACCTTCTGGCGGTTACACCGGTTATTAATATACCAGCATTTCACATTTAAAATGGCTCTTCTCGCGCTTACAATAAGCTGTGATCTTGAAACCTTAATCGATTAAATATGTTACCTATACAAATGTATTGCCGCCATTTCATTCCTCTACAACTATTTTTTTCGTGGTGTTGTTATTTTTTTTCCGTCAGTGTATAAGGTTTACACTGTACAGAGTTAAGAAGCTTGACAAGAAATATTCAAAAGCTGAGGGAACAGAAATTTTACAGTGTTAGTGTTATTAGTGAGAAAATATATTATATTTTGGTACATAAAATAGCGGAGACACTGTGTTTACAAGCTGCCTGAAGGACGAAGTGATACCACGCGCAAGAAACTTTCACACATACATTCGCACGCAAAAAAGGCAATTCGTACGAGAAACTGACTATAACAGGAAGAAGAACAAGATTCGAACTGCCTTACGCGAATTGATGGAATGAATTGCAGGTGACCTTTTTTCCAAAAATGAAAGAAACTTTCGCCCGTAAATTCGCATCTAAAAAGGTAATGCGCGTGAGAAACTGACTATAAAATGAAGAACAAGATTAGAATTGCCTGACGCGAATTGATGAAACGAATTGTAGGTGACCTTATTTCCAACAATGAAAAAAAGTCCTAAATTTAGTTTAAAATAGAATTGCATTTAAAAATATTGAAAACAGACTGGCTAATTAATTTGTTGTTCCTTGAAAATGAGTACGGTAGCTAGTGAAACGAAATGTTGTAATATGTTAATTTTTTTCCTCTTTGATGAAGAAAGTTGCTTCACTAAAGTACCAGGTCAGAAAACTTTATTTTTCAGCTCTCTGTCAGAATTGTTTCCATTTGGCAGGAAAATACTTACAGATTTTCGAAATTTTTCGACTGGATGATACTTTTCCTGTCTGTTTTCTGTATGACATGATCGCAGCACCATATTATTCATGACGAGCATGACAAATTGTTCCTTTTTATTTCAGTTATATGAATTATCCAACCGTTTTATAATTAAGCTTGGAATACAAAGCAATCAGGTGGTATAATATTTGACACGAGACAATTTGTAATCTCTTTTTTTCTGTTTAGCTTCACGTTTATCAGTCTGATATCACTGCGGTAATGATTATTATGCGTAATATTCCGATTGTTCATTATATTTTGAGATCTATGGGATTATTTATAGCATGGAAAATTCAGTGACATGCAGTTAAGTTGAATACGATACCGAAAATATGAAATCTTTTTCTTTTATTCAAGGGAGAGTGGTCTAGAACAATAATTTTAATGAAGTGCCCTGATATTGCCTATAATCAAATCTGAGTAACAGAGAGCAAGGACCTTTTACTAAGAAATATTATAGCCTTTTGTTTAACATGTGCTTGATAAATTTTTCAGAAGAAAAATAAATAGCTGCGCAAGGAAATTGAAATTACGTGGAGGCTTTTAAGCAGAAGAAAAAGCCATTGAACGTCTGAGTGTCAAATTCTTTGACTGAAACTATTTTTATAACTTTACAAGTATTTACATCGTATTTTCGCACTGCCCTATTTGAAATCGTTTCATTTGATTTCCTTTTTGAAAATAACTGTCTCACTCAGTTGAAAGCAAATATAAGCCTTATTTAAATGCGTACATAATACGTGATAATATGTAACATTACCTAATAACACGTGCTGGTATGTACGTCGTACATATCAACATATGAATTTATTTCCTGTAGTAAAATGGCAGGTGTTAGCTTTTAACGTAAGTTTAACCCAAAACGCAATTTAGGCATCTCGTTTAACCCTTTATCCGGCTGAAACGAATGAACTCGGGGTAAGCAAAATAGGCAGAAATCAGCTCGAAGGAATATAATCGCTGTCTAAGATGTGGGCCGAACGCGGCTGGAAAGACTGAACCTGATCATGAGAAAGCGTTGGTTCTCCTTTAGCTTTGTAATTCAAAGTGGTCACTTAGGGTGATGATTGACACAAAAAATTTCTGACTGGTTACCTGATAAGAACACTATGGTGTTGAACCTCATAAAGGAGAGAGATGTGTTGAGCCACTTGTTTTTACCCTTCGTTCAGGCCTTGGTCGTAGAGCTAACACTTTCCGTTCAGGGCTTGGGTCGTAGAGCAGTGAATAAAGGACTGGAAGGAAACTCTGATCATCAGGGACACAGGTTTATGGTCGGAACTGCTGAGGTGTGATTGAGAAGGAATTGTTTGGTGTTAGCTTTCGTAAGAATAGCTTTGCACAATTTATTTCCTGCATATCCTCCGCTTAAACGCATCTTTTTTTTCCAGTTTTCTCTTGGTAACCGAAAATAATCTGATTTGGAATTTTTGATCTCGGAATTATCGTTCGTTTGTTGTCATGGGAAGGCAGTTTTGTGCTGTTAGCTAAATAATGGGGTAAAAACGTGGCTGGAATTATTTCTTTGCCATTGCCAGTTAACTTTGCTAGTTAGTTTCGAACCTTAATCTTTGACCATTATATCGATTTTATTTCTAATCTTTCTTAATATATAGTTACATTTGTTACAATCAATTGTATAACAGAAATATCTCATAAATTTCCACGAATTTTGAGTAGTAATTTAGCCAGAGTTGTCGTTTTCGTCCCATCTTTGAGCTTTCGCTGCTTGCTTTTGGGATTTAACATTGGCCTTTCGTAACACTACAGGTTCCTCTATTTTTAAGATTTTATCAGAATAATTTCCTGTGTTATCGGCATACCTACTTTGCATTTGATTCCAATTCATCACACATTTTTAGGGCACTGGTTCTCTCTCCGTTCTGTGAACCCAGTTGTCCTAAATTATTGATGGACGACTGATAATAGCCCATTCAGTTGCTCATAGGGATCGATAAAAACCCTAACCCCTCCCCCTCCGTTTTTTGTTCTAGTTTTAGTTTTCTTCCAATCGTCGGAACTCTAAATGTTTTTCTTGTCGTTCGAATTCTTACATTTTCTTTGTCTGTTGTGTCACATTAATTACAGCAACACTAAATGCTCTTCCTGTTTTGCAGCTCTACGTTTCATCAATGCCGTTTATCATTGCAAATTCAAATGCAGGGGATATCTTCACTATATCTGGTTTGTCTCCAGATATAATTAATTTTCCTAGAAAAAATAAAATTCAATCGAAGGATTTTATATCAGTTTTAACAGTGCAAATCCGTGTTTGTGTGTCTGAGAGCACGAAGTACTACAGGTTCACTTGGCTTGACTTTTTACCAGTATGCAGCATCGTGAGATTTTTTTCTTTCTAGTCGATTACACCTTTGTTCAAATTCGTTGAAGGGCGTCCTACGATGGGAATTGTTTTTATTTCTAGGAAATGAGAAACTTTCTTCGTCCCGAGAAACCCGTCGACAATTAAATAAACAGGGTACTTAATAGGACGGTGAAGAACAAGCTTTGGAAAGAAGAAGAACAAACACAAGAGATCTTAGACAACGACAAGGAACTTTTAAATGAAAAGAGGATATCTAGAAATAAAAGAATAGAAACGAACTTAGGCAAACTCTCAGAAGATCTCAACATACAATTAGATTCCAGTTTATTCCGTATACCTTATAGTTTATTCTCTTCAAATAAATGGCTCATTCCAACTCGTAATAGGTCACGTGAGTGCGGTGTGTGATATTTTATCAGGAGGATCAGATAGTCGAGCATCAGTCAGCTCTCGATGAACAGTCTAAATAGGTAAAATGAGTGATCTGGGTGACTTTGAAAGTAGTATGATTGTTGGTGCCAGGTGAGTTAGTTCCACCATCACCCAAACGGCCACCTTTCTGGGATTTCACGCAAGACGTTAGTAAGGGTTTTCTGTTAATGATGCGACAACTAAAACACTTCCAGCAATCGGTGATCCTAAGGATAAAAGCAGCTGGTGGATACCAGGGATCATTTGGCCCATCTGTTTTCTTGCATGATTCTCGCAAGTTCGGTTGAACCATCTAGTCCACAAGCTGTTTTCAACCACAAGATCACCTATTTCCTAAAGCTGCTTAATAGGATTGCACCATTCACGGTAAACCCCTGATACTGTTTTGCATGGAAAGTCCAGGAGGACGGTCATTTAGGAAATGCTCAAACCGTCACGCCTGAAACCAGTCATGCCCCTTTCAAAGTCACTCCAATCATTCGTTCTGCCGACTTCGACTTCCAGTCAAACGCTAAGTGATATTCGACGAGCTGGCCTGCATCACTGATAGCACAGAGCGAGCTCATTTAGCCTCTAACGTGTTGATAAGAGCCATTTATCTGACAAGGGCAGGGGTAACTTATAAAGTGAGTTTTCCGTGCTTGTACTTCGTTGCAACAAGGAAGTTGGTTAGTTGTAAGTAATAAAAACAGAATACACGCATAGACAGATATTATAATAAAATAATGTTAAATATTAAACATCTTTAGCAACCTAAAATAAGCTACAACTATGTATTAAATTTTCATATTCTTAAATCAAAACAAGTTGAACGAGAGCTCTCATAGGGTGGAGAAAGTATGGTAGCTGTAAGGACGAAAATTAGTTATTCAAAAGTGTGCTCTATAATGTATGTAATTATTATAATTTATACATAAGCATAAAGAAATTATCTCCGTGTTTCATGGGTAACAGATATACATGCCACGTATTCATATGTGAGTGATTGAATTACACTTCTGGAAAGGAG
This sequence comes from Macrothele yani, assembly GCA_039090855.1. Classification (NCBI taxonomy): domain Eukaryota; kingdom Metazoa; phylum Arthropoda; class Arachnida; order Araneae; family Macrothelidae; genus Macrothele; species Macrothele yani. Next base: position 61,560,004 of record CM076989.1, on the reverse strand, counting down.
TTTGCTTTCTCCCGGAGAAAATGACTTTCTTTTCCAAAGCCATTGTTAAAAAATGTAAATGTCTAGTGTGGTTCAAATGGCGCCATCGAAGCGCGATTCGGACAATCACAACGGAATAACGAAATCACGGAGAGAACTTAGCGGCTGCATAAAACAGTCCATTTAGATGTTTCTCATCTAGCCGGACAAAGCTCAGCAACCAAAATCGCCGGTCTGTCTGGTCGATTGTGTTCTTTCTTTGTAACGAGAACATGTAGCCAATGTTGGTACATTGTATTGATGTATCTTTGAAGAGTTTGATTTCAAGCGACGGCGGGGAAGATGAAAAATACGCGTAGTGATCCCGTCGGAAGATAAAGGATGGCAGGTGTGCGTGATAGAGAAGGCCAGCCAGGGGTGTGCTCATCCGAGTTGGGAGCCATTGTAGCCGGAGGGAGCGCAAGTTCGGAGGAACCAAAAATTGCAGAGTCAGGTTGCAGCGCCTCAGGGCCGCGAGCCGAAACGTATGCTGAGTACTCTCCCAGGAGCAGAAGAAGGAGGTTACGTGTGCAAAAAAAAAAGGTAGTTGCAGTCAGAGTGTGGAGTGGGATGCACTAGCATTAGGACGTGGGAGCAGAGGCTCTCGTACGAAATGGTGTAGGAGAAATGACGGAGAGCGCTTCATGATTGAAGGCACTGAGTTGTGATAAATCGTGTTAGGTCGGTGTGAGGATACACCGTGGTTTTCAGAAATGAGTAACAGCGAGGAACGGAGAAAAGCGTGAAAACAGTTAGGTAGGTTCCAAACGTGAGTGGCCAGGTGAATTAAGTCGATTAGAGGAGCGCAGATTCGAGCAATAATAATAGACACATGTCAAACCAACGAAACCGTAGGCCATTTCCAACGAAGTCGTCAGTCGTGCGAAATCAGACTTTGAGACCGTGAACTTTCTTCAATAAATTTGTTGAGTTTATATTAGGGAGTGGTTACTTCAATTAGTGTCAAATTCCTTATTAAAACCTTCCCTTCCTTCCTCGATGAGCAATCAATAGTAAAGCTGAGGAAGAGAACGCCTCGGAATTCGATTTACAAAGAATGTTAAATACGACTGAATCTCATTCAAGTTTGCTGTGTGTGGGGAAATGATGAGTGAAATAAGCTGAGGCCTTCCTGAGGGGAGGCGGGTCACAGTACACGGGCGATAACGCTCACCCCTACAGTAGTTACAGGAAGTCTTCCTCATATTCACAGGTTTTTACACAAGTGCCTAGAAATGCTGTAACCTCTGAATCATGGCTTTGTAGAAAGGAACGAATCACGTGCAACACATCTCTGGAGGAAAAAGACTTCTGTTATAAACACACCTACACTAATGAGCCATTATATTATGACCACCTCCAGCTTAGAGAAATGAGCGCGCCTAAAGACCGAAACGGGGGAGCTGGTGAAGTTCATATATACAACCCCAGGACTGGCTTTCTGTTAGTAGAATGTTCGGAGTCAAGAATGGGAAAAGCTGTAGATTTATCGGAGTTTGACAATGGACAAATTGTGATGGCACGGCGCCCCAGAACCACGATCTCGAAAACGGCGAGGCTTGTGGGTTGTTCACGTGCCGCTGTAGTGAGCACGTATCGAAAGTGGTGCACAGATGGCTAAACGACGAACCGTCGTCTAGCCGTGTGTTATTCGGAGTTCATTGATGCCAGAGAGGAGCGGAGACTGTCGCGCATTGTTCACAGTGACCGCAGGGCCACAGTGGGACAAATCACCCGCAGCTATAACAGTGGTGATCAGGGCAATGTGTTACAGCGCACAGTTCGTCGCAGCCTTCTGAAAAAAAAGTGAACAATATCTTGGGAGGGGGAGGGGGTGTTAATATTTTGCAGTGTTCCGCTTAATCACTGAAAATATTAACAAAATTAATGTTGCACGTTATTCTCAGTTAGAGGATAAATTTCCAGTTAAAAACACGTTTTGTTGCAGAAATGAAGAAAATAATTTTGATAAAGGAAAACCGTGTAGAAATAATAATAAAAAACAACAGCGGTTGCCTTTGCTCTGTATACGTAATGTGTATTTTCCGTCTCCTCACATTTAGAAGACTAGATTCAATTTTCGCTCATTTTGAAGCCACTCTTTGCACCAAAAAATACTTAAATAATCTCCCTACAACACTAGAATCATCACGATGATACTCCAAATTTAAAAATCCCATTTTTATTTCCAAACCAAAAATCAATCTCTAAATCTAAATACTATTAAAAATTTCAAAAGATAAACCACCGAGAAACAGAGTAAGGAGTAAGCAGTGAGCTAAAATCGTCCACTTATGGTGTACTAGCAAAGGTACCCGGTATTTCCCGGGCAAAAATTCGTGGAATCACTAAGTTCAGCGGGTGTAATTTTATGAATGAAAAATATATTCCTGTAATTTTCCCGTTAATACCAAATTTGGTGATTCTAAATTGAAAACTGTAGAACTTTTTTTTATATGAAATTTGGTGGTTCTAAATTGAAAACTGTAGAACTTTTTTCGAAAATTTTGTATGGGGGCTCCTTGACCCCCTGCTCCGACCCCTTCCCAAAAACTGCCTACGGTCTAAGTCATAGTATTATGAGATGCTATACAAAATTTGGTGGTTGTAAATTGAAAACTGTAGAACGCTTTATGAAAATTTTGTATGGACGCCCTTTGACCCCTTCCAAAAACCCTGTACGATCTAAGTTAGAGTACCATGAGATAAATACTAAATTTGGTTGTTCTAAATTGAAAACTGTAAAACTTTTTTACGAAAATTTCGTATGGGTGCCCTTTAACCCCCGGACTCCGACCCCTTCCCAAAACCGTGTACGGTCTAAGTCAGAGTGCCATGAGATGGTATACCGTATTTGGTGGTTCTAAATCGAAAACTGTAGAAATTTTAACTAAAATAACAAAAATTTTGTATGGGGCCCCCTTGACTATCCCCCTCCCTTCCTGGCTCCGAGCCCTTCCGAAACCCTTCTACGGTCTAAGTTAGAGTACCATGAGACAGTACACAAAATTTGGTGGTTCTAAGTTGAAAATTGTAGATTTGTATAGCGGACAAACAAACAAACATACAAACAAACAAATATACAAACTTCCACTTTTATATAATATAGAACAGATTTTTCTCTCAATTTTTCTACGTCTTGAAAATTGCTTCCCAGAGCGTAAAAAACACTTTTTATTGAAGAGTTACTAATTGCTCACTAATTAGTGGATCTCACTAAATTACCAGGTAAAAGAACGTCCCCTATGAGAAATTGTTATATGCTTCGGGAATTTTATATGATTCTAATGCCTCTAACTGTTGTATGGTAATGGCGCTTCGACCAAAGACAAAGTAAGAGAAAATATTTACTATTTGCACTTCTGGAAAACTTTTCGCGTCTCCTTCCAAGATACTTACATTCAGCATATAGGAATCTTTTCCTTCAATCTCATTGATTTTTTCCAAATACCGCATTTTGTACTCGAAAGTTAAACTTTCAAAGTAAGATAACATCATTTCAATGGGGATTGGTTGTCCTTCACTTGCGTTACTAAGGCTCGTTGCCATGAAGAAACTCACGTGTCTGCTGCATCCTCATAAGCAGTGGAAGCAACGAAAGAATGCGAACGGCGGTTTTTTCTTTGACTTGTCACTAAAATCATTACTGCTCGGCTCCCTTTTGTCATAGATAGATTAATGTTTCATACATCTAAACCTTCCTCAACAAATGCTCTATGGAATGGTGAAAACCGCATCCAAAATCCGTTCGGCGATTCTTGAGATTAGCCCGAACAAACAGACAGACGCCTACCGGGGACTTTATTTTATACTATGTATAGATGTACGCATCAGATTGTGTTAGCTTACATATATAATGAATTTATTGTTTAAAAAACCAAACATTAATTGATTGACTTCAGTCGTCCCAGTAGCTCAGTGGCCTAAACCCTGTCTTCTGACCATTCGTCCGAGAGGGCTAAGGTTAGAGTCCCAGATAATATCTTTCGGCTATCCCCCCCCCCCCTTCCATGCCAGTGCCCAAAATCGGTGCCCTTTAAATGAAACGTGGAAATTCTTTATTACTTAGTAATGGAAGTACAAAGTGTAAATTATGAGGAAATATTTACTTAAGCAAGAGAGGCATTTTCGAGTTGGCTCAGCAGTAATAGACAAAAATGGAAATCAGACTAGAAACTTCGTTAGCTCACGAACCTTTTTACACAAACAAAGATCTCCTTTCGTTACACATATCATTCCAGCCTGCAATGTGAGCTATTTGTTGAAATTTTAGTTTGCATGGTTTCAAAACTTTTCGAGCAGGAACGCATGCAGAAAATGTGTATTTTGAAATATATTTGAATTCTTCGCATTTGCGGGAACATGGTTTTCTTTCCAAAGTAGCCTCCCGAACACAATTTCACTGAAACAACTACAGCCAGAGTTCTCGAAGTTGGCTAATCTATATAAGAGTGCGAATACTCTGTTTTCAAAGGAAATGCTGGTTATACATGACTTTAGGAAAACACTTCTAAGAGCGACAACGAAAAAAAATATTTCACTGTTTTTTCTATCAAATGCGACGATTTGTTTCTCTTTTACATTCTTTCTTTCCCAAAGAGAAATGAAAAAAAAATAACCCAAAGGAATACACGAAGCACGTAAAAAGCAAATCACAGAAAAATGCAAAACCACAGCGATTTGTTTAAAAGGCGAGGGAGAAAAAGCCGAAGAGGAACAAGAAGAAGAAAGCAAGGCGTTAAAACTGGAATCCAGTAAGAGGATCATCAGTTATATTTGCTTCAACGGGGGGGGGGGGGCACATCGAGTTGGGTTCGGCAGCTAGCTAGCTAGCACAGCCGTGCAAACAATGATCGTCATGTCATGCTTATGGCCAGATACTCCCTTCAGGCATTAGGAAGTTCAAACTGCGTAATACACGGAAGGTCCCTGCTTACACCCGCGTCTGTCGAACTGTGCCTCTTCCAGCCCATTGTATCTCAGCTTCGTTAATTGTTCACAGGCAATAACTGCGTTTGATACACCCTTGACAATTTCGGAATAATCAAATGCGCATTAGTTCTGTCTCGCGTATTTCGAGATATTACGCGCACGGGGAATTCCAGTAGCAAGCATATCAGCATGCGAACAGGGCTGCAGTTAAAACCGTGAGCACATAACAAAATACAGATCGAAGTGTGCAAGCATGTTTAAAAAGAAATACAGCTCTTTAAAAATTAATTTTAGATTTCTGTGATTGTTCGTCATTACAGTTTTTTCCCCTTAAAATGTTATATATGTCATATATTCTTTCAGTTTCTATATTTTATAAACAAACTTTTTGAAGCTGTCTGTAATGGTGTAACTGATTGCTTCAGTAAGCACCTTTGCGATTAGTTATTCGTTCCACATTGGAGCCCTCGTCATAGCATATGAATTAACGGTCCAATTGGACGTAGTGTCGCATTTATAAAATTTCCTAAATGTAGGTACAGGGCTGTAGCTAGCAGGTGGCTAGAAAAGGAACTCAGCCCCCCCCTCCCCCCCGGAGAATGGGCGTTGTTGTGAATTCTCAGAACTTTTATTTTCGGTGGTTTGTGAAAATGACTTTTGCATTTCATTATAAGCATAAATACTTTGCCTTATTTATCCGTATATTGCACGCTCTTTTTTAAGCAAAATTGAAAAGATACGACACGAACGATGTATAACTTAAAAGAAATCACTTGTTGAAGCGAATCAGTAGGAATTGTCGCATCAGTGATCCTCTGCGACATCGGCACCTTGTAAAAAAAAAAAAAAAAAAAAAAAAAGAAAGAGGGAGATTGACAGGTGGAAGTAGCAAATGAAACACTGTCAGTTGGTAAATTATTTTCCTGACCTGCTGTTTAAAAACTTCCAGGTTGTTAGTTACCTACAAAAAAAGTTTTGTCGTGTGTACGTCTTAGCTAAGTGTATCCTTCTAGGCGATGTAAAACAGTGCTAAAGAGAAGTCTTTGTACGAGAAAGAGAGAGAGCTTTCAACTTCTTCCTGTTTGTTATTTTGAGGTCAGTAGGAGAGGTTTTGCGATGCATGTGCGGGAGAAGCGTTTATTGGCAGGAATCTGAGAGCCATTGGTTTTGGGGTGGGGATGAAAGGTTTGGCTGTTGACCACGGTAAAAAGGGTTAACTCTGAGCATCAGCTAAAGAGAATGGCGGATTAAAGGTGGAGAAAAAAGGGCCAAAATTCGGCATCACATTGATAACTCTTCGATGCCACTGTGTGGATCCACGGAAAGGAACCAGAATGGTAAACTAAAAAATAAACAGTTTTTTACGCAAGTTGGAAGTTATTTTTTGCTCCAGAGATAATGACTCTGTAAATCAGCCATCGTCAAACAAATTTCGAAAACGCAATTTATTTTTTGTTTCAAGAGTCTCCTTGCCCTCTTCATTATTTTGTTCCTTTAATTTTTTTTTACTTTTCGGCATGCAGAAATTGTTTCATGTAGTTTGTCGTTGAACACACAGCTCCCCCCCCCCCAGATGAGTCCTCAGCCTCTCCCCCGCCATCCGGTTCTGAGGCCTAGCTACGACCCTGTGTAGGTATGACAGTGTAACTGTAATAGTGAAATCTATTCAGTTTTCTAGATATTCAGGAATGCACTTTAAATCCATCCTAAAACTTTCTCGAAAACCTCAATTTCTTTAAGCCAGTGACGGATGTTTGAGTTCCAGGAGACCTGCTCACAGCATCGGTTATGAGAAAGCATTTTAATTGTAAAATATATTCGATTTCGAGATTTTAGCAGATATAGGTATTTTGAGTTGGTTCCCCCTAACATGATTTTACGATTTTCACAGTGGTGTCAGTGTGTCGTTCTGTACGTGCCTGTAGTCTGTTATCGATATAGCTCAAAAACTGTTATAGTTATCAAGGTGAAATATAATATTTAGAGGTTTTGTGATACTCTGATATAAGTAAAAAATAGTGTAAATTACAAGTAGTAATGTCCTGGTTAAGGGCAAAAAATTAAAACTTTTATGTGAGGATGACCACTAAAGCACAGTACTAACATTTAGCATGTTATGTACAATTTGTTTACGGCAATATTTTAATTACCATTTATGCTACAAGTGATGCGGGATTTGCTATCACCTATCTTAAGATTCCATCTCACTGTTAGTTCCCCTAAAGATCCCGAAGTGGATGAAATCGATTAGCTGTCTCGTAAAACCAGCTTTGCCAATGCTGTTTTACTAATAACATAATAGTCTTTGATTGCCTTTTAACCCTTTAGCGACCGTAGCTTCCAAAACACCCTTAGATCGAAACTACCACGATCGCCCGAAAACGTCCATCTATGATGAGCAAGATTTCCTACCCCTACCTATTCTTCGAATTTACACGGGGTTAGCAGAAGTCATCCTCAATCACCATTGTTATCCCTACACAAATAAGTAATGGCGTTTGTATATCCCTGGGTAATATTATTTCTTCTCATGACATCGCATGCCTTCTCCGTGGAAGAATACAGGGATCGTGCCCGAGAAACGTCGATCAAACATCAAGGCTACAAATCGGAAGTTTAGTTTGGTGACAGGGACTCCTTCTCTTGTTAACTTGTAAAGCGGATGGAAAAAGTTCTGAAAAGATCAACATAGACAGTTTTGGGCGTTATGATACTCTGAACGACACAGAATTTCAAGGTCCTGGTGATTTATCTGTTAAACTGGACTGAATGGGTCTAGCCGTTAACTTTCGTAACTGCTACACAAAAGTCTCAGGTCCGATCTCATCAAGCACGAGCGCCCGAATCACTAAAAATCCGCCGTGCGGCAGATGGGCACGTGAAGCCATCGTACCCCGGGTGCCAGCCCCCCGGTTATAAATAAAGGAGAATATTTTGGTAGAAAGAGGGAGGAATATTTTATATACTTCTTCCCCTTTTCTACCTCGCTTCCGTGTGACTTTTCTGTCAGGCACTCTAGCCAAATTCTCCTAGCTTCTTACTTTTAAAGCTTTTTTAAGACCTGGGGTCAGACACTTCCTAAAATCCTTTGCATATGATGCGATGTGATCTTAATAAGGATATGCGATCTGATCTTTTAAGGCTTTTTTAAGATCTGGGGTCAGACACTCCCTAAAATCCTCTACATATGATGTGATCTGATCTGAATAAGGATAATGAAATAAGGATATGCGATCTGATCTTTTAAGGCTTTTTAAAGATCTGGGGTCAGACACTCCCTAAAATCCTCTACATATGATGTAATCTGATCTGAATAAGGATAATGAAATAAGGATATGCGATCTGATCTTTTAAGGCTTTTTAAGATCTGGGGTCAGACACTCCCTAAAATCTCCTACATATGAGGCGGTCTGATCTGAATAAGGAAATTTTAAAGCAAAGACTGCCGGTCACATTAAATTTCAAACAAAAAAGTAAAATGTTTGTTTTGCCTTCTATTCAAATGTTCCAGAAATAACACCCAAGTCTCTGATCTCAGTTGTAGTGTAGTATTAAGTAACATTACTCTCAAAATTATTTCTTGTTAGCCTGCATTTAAGTGATAAATTAATGCTTGTTGATACCTACTTTGAGTTAGGGGGAATGGTTACCCTAAAATTGAAAAGAGTGAGCTAATCTTTCATTACAAAACGGCGAGTTAATCTTTCACTGCATGCTTCTTTTTAGAACAATATGAAAAAAAATATCTTTTGTGGGTCCTTCAGCATCGCGGGGCCCCGCGTTTGCTTTTCATAAGCTTCCATGTAAATCCGTCCTGCTTTGGATCTTCGTACACCATCACTATAAATTATGCGTAACAATCAGACAGACTTTGCAAACTTTTTTGGTCCTCACTTCTATCAACCCTTCAATACAAATGAAAGCTGAAATTTACCGCTTTTTTTATTTCTTCCTAAAAGTCTACAAGACTGAGTGATTCAAAACACGGAATCTTTCCTCTCTGCCTGTAAACAGTGAAGTGACATTCTGTTTCAGCTATTCCCATGACCTAGGTATCCGCCAATAGAAATCAATGCGGTGGACAAAGATTTCACGATTCCATATTTTTCGTCTAGCGTGAACAAAGGCAGAAGGACACACATTTGAAAGCCATAAACGAATTTTCTAGCTGAGATAGACTTATAAAAATTATTAGAATTTAATATCTTGTTTGTAAATGCTAAAACTTTCATATTAGCTCAAACTTTTAAAGAATGTTTATTTATCCACGTGTCTAAGGATAAACAAATATAAATAAGCTCAATATAAGTTTAAAAACTAAAATGTTCCGATTAGAAAACTTATTCTGAAGAGTGAATAAGGATTTTTTGCGTCCCCAAGTAAAAGAATATTAGTCCAAAACAAAATGTAGAATGTTCACTGATTTGGCAAATTTGCTAAAAAATTCCATATTTTAGAGGTACTTTATTTTTATAAGATAGAAACTCCAAAAAATCGAAAAAGCGATGCCTCTTCAGCGTGCATACTCACATGAGCTTTTGGTGAATATGTATGAATACAGTAAGCTCCCGTAAAACGTGATAGTCATTGTTCCAAAAGTAGCTTGAGAAATAAAATCGTACATTATGCCAAAAATATGTTTCAATTAAACATGAATGGAACTGTTCCAGTTGAATTTTAATTTGACATTTCTCATTTTTATTTCATGGCGTTTTTTTTTTTTTTTGTGCCTTTGTTCACGCTAGAAGAAAAATGAGCATATGCACAACAGGGCGTTAACACACTTCTGCGTTTTGCTTAGGGTGTATACTGAGTAGCATAAAAGGGCCGATCCGAACGCAAGGAGTAGGGGGCGTTGCTGGAGGCAGGAAGGCGAAAGGGCGTGACAGGTGGCGCTAGTATGTTGGGTCGATGCTGATGTGCTGCCCCCTAGCGGTGCTTCTCGGAAGTTTATTATTACGTTGAATCTTTGTTTTTGAGAGACGGCAAGGACTGAGTTGGGTTAGACATAAGGGAGTCTACTCGGTGCTGATGTGATGCCCCTTGCAGTGCTTTTTGGAACTTTCGATGTTTCTTTGAGGGATGGCAACGACCAAGTGGGGAAATGGGGTTGGTTAATTAGATGCTTGGGGAGATGAATATAGGGGGATATGTACTCGATGAGCTGCCCCCTAGAGGTGCTTCTTAGAACTTTATTATTTGCTCGGGAGGTTTATTGGACTTTGTCAAATTTTTAGAGGAAGTTCTTTTGTCCTTTCCAATATTTTTTTGTTTCCCCGATTTTTTTATTAAACTTATATTTTTAGAACTTCCGTGAGGTGTTAGAAATTTTTAAAGACGTTGCATTGTTTTTTTAATTCTTATATTTGTCCTCCCTCCAATTTTAATTTAGACGAGGAAATGCTTTGTTTGAAAAGATTTCGGTCCTGTTGATTCATGTTCCACTCACTTTTGTCCGCCATTTTAGTTTTAGCACGTTGTCATTTTGTGCGCCACGTGATTTGGGATGAGTCACCATTTTATCTTTGTCTCAGACCATACCATTTTGTATGCCACGTGTTTTGCGATGAGTCACTATAATGGGTGACACCGCCGTTCCAGCAGGCAAATCCATGACGTCAGCTAACGCCATGTTCTCCTCCACGGGGGTTGGCGCTAAGCTTTTCTTGTGAACAAATGGAACGAATTAAAAATGGGGTAAGAGGAGGTGTTGACGTCGTTTGAGATTCGGTTAGACACATTAAGCTCCAAGACTGAATTTTGTTTCAATAACGTAATCATTTTGCAACGAATTTATTCCTTATTTTTTCCCATTTTATATCCATATTTTTCAACGTAACAATTTTTTTTATTTTCTTTGAGGAGACCACGCATTTTCAACGGACGTACCAACATAAAGACGTTTTCCAAAGTTTTGTGCTGTAGACATAATCTAAAAACACGATTTTTTATTAATGTATTTATGTGTTCATGGCATTTTCTGTTACATTTTTTAACGTTGTACCTTTTTCCACCGTACAAAGCCACAAATTTTTATACATAGCTAAAAATTTTTTTTATTTTTTCCTATTTTTTTATTTCTTCATGATTAATAAGTGAAATGTACCTTTTAGCGCATTATCTTAATCTTTTTTCTAAATGCTTGCGTACGCGTTAAACTTCTCGATGCACCAACATTATTTTATTGTCTAACTTTTCAAACTAACAACTACTTTTATCGAGGCATTATTTTTTCTGATTCAAACAAGTAAACGTTTCTTCATTATTATTTCTTTTTCTTATGCAAACAAGTTTTCTTACTTGCTTTTAATGTATGACTTAATCTGGTTTTCTATACAGCTGTTTCATGTTTGTGCAAGAAATATACAGATCTATTACAGCTAGCTATACGTAAAATTTGTTCGTAAGAGTATCTTTTTTGTTCCAGATTTAAACCAACATACGTTTCTTAACGATTTGATATCTGTTTTCTGGGGAACTTTTATTTTTCCTTCATTCAATTGTATTCCAGACCTTGAGACGAGGAAATGCTTCTTTAGAAACGATTTCGTTCCTGTTCGCTGTAATTATTGGACTTTGACAATTTTTTTGTGAAATGACTTCATGTTAATACTGAGTCTTTCGCCGCTGAAATATTATTTTCTCGTAATTTTTCCGTGTGTTCAAGAACTCTACAGATCTTTCATAGTTAAAATTCTGTTGAAACAATATTTTTCGTATATCATTATAGCAAACGTTTTCTTCCCAATTTTCGCTATTTTACTTAATCTTTTTTTTTGAAATTTCGATAAACTTTTTAATATGTCAGTAATTTATTTCTTTTTTGCAAAACTTATGACTCATTTTATTCCGACTTTAGTTTATTTCATTTCGTTTGCTGAAATGAAATGAAAGAAACTAAAGTCGGAATAAAATGAGTCATAAGTTTTGCAAAGTAAGAAATAAATTACTGACATATTAAAAAGTTTATCGAAATTTCAAAAAAAGATTAAGTAAAATAGCGAAAATTGGGAAGAAAACGTTTGCTATAATGATATACGAAATGAAGAAAGAAAATATTGTTTCAGCAGAATTTTAACTATGAAAGATCTGTAGAGTTCTTGAACACACGGAAAAATTATTAGAAAATAATATTACAGCGGCGAAAGACTCAGTATTAATATGAAGTCATTTCACAAAAAAATTGTCAAAGTCCAATAATTACTGCGAACAGGAACGAAATCGTTTCTAAAGAAGCATTTCCTCGTCTCATGGTCTGGAATAAAATTGAATGAAGGAAAAATAAAAGTTCTCCAGAAAACAGACACCAAATCGTTGAGAAACGTACGTTGGCTTAAATCTGGAAAAAAAAGATACAGTTACGAACGAATTTTATGTATAGCTAGCTGTTATAGATCCGTATATTTCTTGCTAAAACATGAAACAGCTGTATAGAAAACCAGATTAAGTCATACACTAAAAGCAAGTTAGAAAAGTTGCTTGCATAAGAAAAAGAAATAATAATGAAGAAACGTTTACTTGTTTGAATCAGAAAAAATAATGCCTCGATAAAAGTAGTTGTTAGTTTGAAAAGTTAGAAAATAAAATAATGTTGGTGCATCGAGAAGTTTAACGAGTACGCAAGCATTTAGAAAAAGATTAAGATAATGCGTTAAAAGGTACATTTCACTTATTAATCATGAAGAAATAAAAAAAAATAGAAAAAAATAAAAAAAATATTTTAACTATGTATAAAAATTTGTGGCTTTGTATGGTGGAAAAAGGTACAACGTTAAAAAATGTAACAGAAAATGTCATGAACACATAAATACATTAATAAACAATCGTGATTTTAGATTATGTCTGCAGCACAAAACTTTGGAAAACGTCTTTATGTTGGTACGTCCGTTGAAAATGCGTGAAGTCTCCTCAATGAAAATAAAAAAAATTGTTACGTTGAAAAATTATGGATATAAAATGGGAAAAAAGAGGAATAAATTCGTTGCAAAATGATTACGTTATTGAAAAAAATTCAGTCTTGGAGCTTAATGTGCCTAACAGAATCTCAAATGACGTGAACTCCTCCTCTTACCCCATTTTTAATTCCTTCCATTTGTTCACAAGAAAATCTTAGCCCCGACCCCCGTGGAGGAGAAATTGGCGTTGGCTGACGTCATGGTTTTGAATGCTAGCACGGCGGTGTCACCCATCATAGTGACTCATCAAAAAATACGTGGCATACAAAATCGTATGGTCTGAGACAAAAAGAAAATGGTGACTTATCCTAAAACATGTGGCGCACAAAATGACAACGTGGTGAAACTAAAATGGCGGACAAAAGATAGCGGAACATGAATCAACAGGAACGAAATCTTTTCAAACAAAGCGTTTCCTCGTCTAAATTAAAATTGGAGGGAGGACAAATATAAGAATTCAAAAATAATGCAACGTTTATAAAAGTTTCTAACAAGTCACGGAAGTTCTAAAAACATAAGTTTATTAAAACAATTCGAGGAAACAAAAAAATATTGGAAAGGACAAAAAAACTTCCTCAAAAAATTTGACAAAGTCCAATAAATCTCCAGAGAAAAAAATAAAGTTCCAAGAAGCACCGCTAGGTGGCAGCACATCGAGTGCACACCCCACCTACAGCCATCCCCCAAGCATGAACCTAACCAACCCCATTTCCTCACTCGGTCGTTGCCATCCCTCAAAGAAACATCGAAAGTTCCAAAAAGCACCGCAAGGGGAAGCATCGAGTAGACTCCTCCTATGTCTACCCCAACTCAGTCGTTGCCATCTCTCAAAAACAAAGATTCAACGAAATAATAAAGTTCCAAGAAGCACCGCTAGTGGCAGCACAGCAGCATCGACCCAACACACTAACGTTCTTCTGCCGCAAGCCACGCCCCTGCTCCTTCGACCAGAAGGAGCTGCTCGGATCGGTCCTTTTATGCTACTTCCTTGTCACTCCGGCATGCTTTCGAGTTTCATCCATCCATCTCCCATGAGATCTTCTTCTGTGTCTTTTTCTGTCCCTCGGAATACAGTCTAAAATTTTGGTTGTCCATCGATGGACCGTTCTTCTGGCAACATGTCCAGCTCATTTCAATTTCAGTAATTTTACTCTGGTCATAATGTCATAAACTCCTGTAATTTTCCTTATCCACAAGTTTCTCTTCTTATCTTTCCTGGTTACACCAAGCATGCATCTCTCCATGCCACTTTGAGTTGTCTGCAGTCTTTGTATGTCTTTTTTAGTTACGGTCCATATCTCTGCTCCATACATAACCACTGAAAAGATGCATTGATTAAACACTTTTCTTTTAAGACAAAATGGCATACTGCTCTTAAAAATTTATTGTGCTGTTTCTTCTAAAAGCTCTCCATCCAAGTTTTATACACCGATTAATTTCTTCATCAATGTGACCCTCACTTGATATCTGCTGCCCAAGATAAATGTAGGTATCGGTTGTCTCAAGCTTTTCTCCATCAATCAATAAATCTTCGATTTTTGTAAAAGCATTGTATATCACTTTTGTCTTCTGGGAGTTTTTTTAATCCCATTTCTTCACTCTTGTCAGCAAGTTCCAGGATCATGCTCTGCAGCTCTAAAGAGGTAATTGCAAAAATGACAACGTCATCAGCAAAACGAAAGTGAGTTATATAATCTCCATTAATATTTATTCCTTTGTTTTCCCAGTTCAATAATTGAAAGACATTTTGCAATGTGGCATTAAAGAGCTTGGGAGATATGGTGTCACCTTGTCTCACTCTCTTTCCAATTGCTATTTGTGCTGTATTGTCAAATATCCGAACCTTTGCACTTGCATTTTCATAGATGTTAATAATAATGCCAATGTATGCATCTTCAATACAGCAGGATTTCAAAGCCATTATAACTGCTGATGGTTTCACGGAATCGAAGGCCTTTTTCATAATCAATAAAAGCTATGCATAATGGGAGTTCATATTCTCTGGTTCTTTCAATTAGTTTTCTCAATACATGGATATGATCTACACTGCTGTAGCGACTGCTGAATCCAGCTTGTTCACGACAGTATATATAATATAACTATTTTAAGAATATAACTATTACTAATGTAATAATACAGCTATTATTTATATTTACAAGAACATAAGTAATGATTTTACTAAGTAGAATCACTATTTCAAATTAAGGATATTTTTTTCTTATACTGTATTTGAATAAACCCATTATTTGGCTTTCCACATTAAATGATAAAATAATATTTTAAGAATGAATTTTTACACTCATTTGGATCAAAAGCATCATCCAAGATGTGTTGATTAACCTTGTATTTTTGGCCTCCTTCAATTTAATCAGGATAAATTTAAGTGTTTTTTGTCCGTTTAGACGACGTAAATGTTTCCCTATATCAGTCTTCTAGAGCACAGAGATTTACAGTATAGTACAAATTCAAATTTTAGTTATGTTTAAAGTAGGTAAAACGGAACTTCTCTTTCAGGCAACCTAGGCGGAAAGATTTCTGCGGGATAGATACAGGTGATGCATTTCTGAATTACTGTGCTATTATGAAGGAAACCTTTTGATCACTTTATGAAGCTCACAATAGGTGTCTTTTCGCGTAAGAGATATCAACCTCAAAAACTTAATTGATTTTTTCCGTTACAGTGAAATAACCAAAAACATGCTTAAACTATTTTTGTTGCTTACAAATGGCTGCATTTTTAATTGCTTTGTGGCTTTTTTGTAATCTTCCTCTGGTGTAGGTCTAGGTGTATTACTCACTGTTCATTCTCGGTTTTCGACATTTGCTTCCCTAAAACGAGTATCCCTAAAATAAGGTTTAGAGATACGAAAGAAATATCCCTAAACTGGTTTACGGATAAGTACCCACTAAAGGGGCTCTGACGACCGCAAATAGCGGTATAACTATACCATCGGGATCAGAGGAAAT
This sequence comes from Macrothele yani, assembly GCA_039090855.1. Taxonomy (NCBI): domain Eukaryota; kingdom Metazoa; phylum Arthropoda; class Arachnida; order Araneae; family Macrothelidae; genus Macrothele; species Macrothele yani. The sequence continues at coordinate 61,544,132 of CM076989.1, read as the reverse complement.
GCTATCCCACACTCACCAACCCGCTTGGCCAGCGTGGTGAGTTATGGCCAAACACCTCCAAAATGACTCTACAACTTAAATCTTGGCCCTCAGTCTCCGGCAGCTGGAATGTACCTGGCCAAGGCAGCGGCCAGTGCGACATGAAGGCAGAGGGTGCTAAGAATCCCCGGAGGACCGGACTAGGCTGCCATTTGATGCTGACCTTGGCAACGTACAACGGACGCTCCCTATCTTCTGATTCAAGGCTTCTTGAATTGGAAGAGGAACTACAAAGGATCAAGTGGGACATCGTCGGGCTGAGTGAGGTAAGGAGAAAAGGAGAAGATCTCATCGAACTGAAAAGTGGACATCTCTTCTACTATCGTGGGACAGATACTGGCCGAACTAGTGGTGTTGGATTTATAATAAACAAGAAACTGAAGGATAAAGTGGTAGAAGTTGAAAGTTCCTCTGACAGAGCTGCACGACTCGTTATCCAACTATCGAGAAGATACCAGGCTCAGATTATTCAAACTTATGCACCCACCACAAGTCATCCTGAAGAAGAAATTGAAGAATTTTATGAGGAAATTCGTCATCTAAATAATAAAGGTAAGCAGCACTTGAAGATAATTATGGGAGATTTCAATGCAAAAATAGGGCACCGGCAACAGAATGAAACTTCAGTAGGTAAATTCGGTCACGGCAACAGAAACCAGCGTGGAAATACTCTCGTTGAGTTTGCAGAGGCAGAAGGATTTTTCATCTTGAATTCCTTTTTCAAGAAAAAGCCACACAGGAAATGGACATGGAGACATCCAATTGGGACGACAAGTGAAATTGATTTTATTATGTGTAACAAAAAATTCGTCATCGAAGACTGCAGTGTGCTAAACAAGTTCAACACAGGTAGTGACCATAGATTGGTGAGATGTAAGATGCACCTCAACACTAAACTGGAACGTGGCAAGCTCATAAGACAAACAAAATGTATTGACATAACCAACCTTAAAAAACACCATAATACTTTCAAGTTGGAACTGAAGAACAGATTCTCTGCTTTAGAAGGCCTAACATCGGAAGAAGTTCATATTTCGGAAGTTAACAGAAAAGTAACCAAAGCACTTATGGAAACAGCAACGAAATTAGCTGGGTCTAAGAACAAGTTGCATGTGAACAAATTATCAGGAAAAACCAAAATGTTGATGCAAAAAAGAAGAGAGATGAGGACAACTAAAGAAGATGTGACTTCCAAAGTGGAATATATAGAGCTATGCAAGACAGCACGAAAAAGTATCACTGAAGACGTAAGGAAATTCAACTGTGAGCTAGTGAGGAAAGCAATTGAAAACAACCAAAGCCTAAAGATAGCAAAGGGACATCTCAGTAAGGGAAGAAAACAGATTATGGCTCTGAGAAAAGAAGATGGTTCTATAACAAGAAATAGAGGCGAAATTTTGACAAGAGTGAAAGATTTCTACTCCAAACTATATGAAAGGGATGATATATGCACTCCAGACATCATGAAAGGTACCAGAGTTCTTCCAGTCCTCCCAGCAGAAGTTGCTCATGCAATCAAGAACATAAAGCGGGGGAAAGCTCCAGGAGAAGATGGAATTACTATAGACATCATACAAGAAGCAAGTGGAGAAATCGAAACAGTACTCGCCCAAATTTTTACTCGATGCCTTAATGAAGGGAAGATTCCTGAGGATTGGAACAATGCTACAATGATCCTGCTACATAAAAAAGGTGACATTGAGGATCTCAGGAACTACAGACCTATCAGCCTCCTATCAGTGGTTTATAAAATCTTCACTAAAGTTCTTTCACACCGCTTGAAGGTAACACTGGACATGGCTCAACCGAGAGAACAAGCTGGATTCAGGAGTGGCTACAGCACAATAGATCATATCCACGTACTGAGAGAACTAATTGAAAGAGCGAGGGAATATGAACTTCCATTGTGCATGGCTTTTATCGATTATGAAAAAGCTTTTGATTCGGTGAAACTATCAGCAGTTACAATGGCTCTGAAATCCTGCAGTATTGAAGATGCATACATTAATATTATTAATAACATCTATGAAAATGCAAGTGCAAAGATTAGGCTGTTTGAAAATACAACACACGTAAAAATTGGAAAGGGAGTGAGACAAGGTGACACCATATCTCCGAAGCTCTTTAATGCCACATTGGAAAATGTCTTTCAATCACTGAACTGGGAAAACAAAGGGATAAAGATTAATGGAGATTATCTAACCCACCTTCGTTTTGCTGATGACGTAGTCATTTTTGCAACTACCCCATCAGAGCTGCAGAGTATGATCCAGGAACTTGCTGACAAGAGTAAAGAAGTGGGATTAAAAATGAACTTTCAGAAGACAAAAGTGATGTTCAATGCTTTTACAAGAAATGAAGATTTATCGATTGATGGAGAAAAACTGGAGATAACAGATACGTACGTTTATCTTGGACAGCAGATATCAAGTGAGGGTCACATTGATGAAGAAATTAATCGGCGTACAAAACTTGCCTGGAGAGCTTTGGAAGAAACAGCATAATTTTCAAGAGCAATATGCCATTATGTCTTAAAAGAAAAGTGTTTGATCAATGCATCCTTCCAGTGCTTACGTATGGTGCAGAGACGTGGACCTTAACTAAAAGAGACATACAAAGGCTGCAGACAACTCAAAGAAGCATGGAGAGGTGCATGCTTGGTATAACCAGGAGAGATAAGAAGAGGAACTCGTGGATCCGAAAAATGACGAGAGTGGAAGACATCATGATCAGAGTTAAATCCCTGAAATGGCAATGGGCTGGACATACTGCCAGAAGGACAGACCATAGATGGACAGCCGAGATTTTAGATTGGATTCCAAGGGACAGGAAAAGACCCAGAAAAAGACCACATGGGAGATGGGTGGATGAAATTCGTAAATATGCGGGAGTGACATGGAGGAGACTGGCACAAGACAGACCGTTGTGGAGGAAACTTGGGGAGACCTTCGTCCAACAGTGGATTGATAATGGTTGACAATGATGATGATGACCTATGAATATCTGCTAACGTTCGTTGGTATGGGAAGATGTTAAACACTCTCAGTTGTAGGCAAAGGATAGGTGAGACTGAGACCATTACCTGCATTGCCCGAAGGCACAACAGGTTTTCATGGTACTCTTTTAAATAAAAAGTTTGAAAAATCTTCACGACAGCAGAATCAACAATCCCTGATTAATTCTTAAGCTTATATACAAGTAAGAAATGCTCAACTTTGTTCACTAAGTATGATGCTAATTATTATATATAAATCCAGGAGTTGGAAAACCAGCTAGTTAGGTCGACGCTCGGGATTATCGATATTTATGTTCCAACTAGAGCAAAATATTTTTACTAGTCCGGGGTTACCGTTTAAAAGTTTGCTTTTCCAAAGCAGTGGCATTTCAGTCCGTGTACTTTCTGAGAAAGTTTACATGTTTTTTTATGTAAGGTATACATACATACAGCTGTTGAACCGTACAGATTTTGATATCTAACTTTTTTATTTCAGGAACCGCATCTGCTGTATTGTGGAGTGCCAATGTCGTGGGAAGGAAGGGAGTCAGGAGGGAAAAAACCCTAGTGGCTAGATGTGAGTAGGCTCTATCGGTAAAATAGATAAAGAGTGTTTTGTCTGCATGGATGGTTCTTATAATCGACATTTCCCTATGTTGGAACTTTACTTAATTTACTTGGGACTAGTGAATTCGCACTCCAATTAGTCTGGGACCAAATACGCAAAAAAATAATTTTCTACCCCTGAAATCTCATACATCTCTTGATTGAGCTTTACATTAGCAGAAGACCACCCGGTGGCGTGGTCTTCTATTAATGTAAAGCTCAATAGACCACCCGGTGGCGCGGTGGTCTAAGCGATGACTTCTGACTACTTGTCCGAGCTGGGTTCGGTTACGAATCCCTGTGAGGCATGGACGTTCTATTCATCTTACGTCAATGGCCATCTCCCTTCCTTGGAACCAATGGCCCTAAGTTAGGGACGAGCGACTACTTATAACCCACTTGATTCACCCGCGGTGGTCGTTGAGTCTCTTCCCACTTCCTCCCAAAACCATCAGAATAATGGTTCGTATTTTGAATGGAATTACTAGAACGGTTAACCCATGTTTCGGGAGTAAGCTTACTGACAAGTGTTTAAAATTCTATTTACACAGAAAATGTTAAAGATATTTTCGACTTTGATTTGTGGATACGATTGCCGTTCGCAAGTAATTTATTCCTTGCTGTTTTATTCAGATGCATATAACAGCTCTTTACCCGAAAAAAAAAATGGGAACTAAACAAGATTTGCGGACGTACACGTTCTGTGACAGTTTTGGTCATCCATCATTGAGATTTTGCAAAATACGTGCTGCCAGTCAATGATGTTTGTTCACTGAAGAGCACAAAATCACTTCCGCGGCGGCGTCGATGACATCACTTCCGCTGCTTTGATGAGGCACAGAATCAGTGATATTTACGACGCAGTCTTCCCATCTTAATTTGGAAGAAACTCTCCCAAGATACCTTATTTTTTATACAAGTCAAATTTCGTTTAAATTTTACCCACTTGTGACAGCAAAACGCGAGGTTTCCACAAAGCGAAATTACTCGTTAGGATTAAGAGCAAAAGCATTCTATGAAATATTATGGCACAAAAAACACAGCCGATGCCGTACTTTTGGGGAGGTATTTTCTAAAGCTTTGTTCTTCCGAACGCCAAGATTAATGATCGTGCCATTCTTTATCACTAGCGAACAAAAGGAAGATATGTCAAACTAAGGATGCTGGTTATCCTAACCAGACAGAGTTGTGACAAGCTCACTAAAATTGAAAAATTCTCTCTCCCGCGCACGTGTCTGTACTTTTGCCTGGTTCGGTTGGTGGATTAATTCCCCTTGATGGGATAAAATACCTGAAGATTTCGAAGGAAAATATCCCTAAGTATCACACTGGTGAAAGTCGTATACATGGGTATTCCACTGTAATCTATCTCCTTATTGGCTTCCGTGACAGTTAAAAGCCTAAAAATAACAAAACCTACGGAAAGAACAATAAAAATCTGGAATGTGTACTCAAACATGGAGACCTAAGCTCAAGTAGCCATAAAAGTCACGCTTTGTAGTTCCAGGATATTAACAGAATGTACACTGAGATGCCAGTTGATAAGGAATGATCATGATGATATGTAGAGGATTTTAGGAAGAGAATGTCTGATCCCAGATCTTAAACAACCCTTAGAAATAGGAAACTAGGAGATTTGGGCTAGAGCGCCCGATGGGAAAGTGACACGGAAGCGAAGTAGAAAGGAGGAGAAAGACGCCCTTATTTATCACCGGGGGCCCAGTGCCCGGGGTCCGACGGCTTAACGTGCCCATCCGACGCACGGCGGGTATTTAGTGGATCGAGCGTTCGTGCCTGCCTGGGATCGAACCTGAGGCACCTCTCGTGACAGTCACGAACGTTGCCTACTCGGCCACCTGCTGCCTCAAGTTGATAAGGAAGTGAAAGCCCATGACATTAGAGAGATGAGTTTCTTCCGTTTGTGGCGTCACTCTCATGTTACAAGGACTGATACGTCGGCGTCGTGTTTGACGACACACAGGACAGCGTTGAAAACCAATAGAAAGCTCTGGTTTTCGTGTCACGTCATTAAAAGAAGGAACTCACTCTCAAAGTCCTTGTATTTTCTAGACCAGAAGCGTAACTAGGGCGGGGAAGACGGGTCGGCTGCCCCGCAATAGTTGCGCCTCTGGGAGGGCGCAAAAACCAATGCTCTCAGTTTTATTAAAATTGGAGTTGTAACTAATAAACCACACTTAAAATTCAAATTTCTTCTTCAAAATGTTCAAAGCATTCTACTAGTTCACATTCAGGAATGAATGTGCGGTTATATGGTCCGTTGAACTAAAATAGAACTACGGCCACTGTGGATAACAATGGCGCGCGCGATCTTTCTTTAGTTCGATGGACGTTGCAATATAAGGATGTTATTCACATTGTGAAAGATTCTTTGGGGCTACTCGTTCCTTTCAGTTGTTGCAAGTCACTCCTACCATCTAAATTCGATCTATTTTATGTGATACCGACGGTCCGAACTCCCAAGCAGAGGTAACATTGGGTATGCATGTAACGTAGAGATAACATTGGGGTATGGCATTCATTTTGCTTTGTCGAGAGGTGAATTAATAGCTATATATTAGGAATTTTACACACACGCACGCAGACGCCCACGCACACATACACAAGCACACACACATGTATACAAACACTACAGACAACTGAAAGAAGCATGTTTGGGTATAACCAGGAAAGATAAGAAGAGGAACTCCTGGATAAGGAAAACGATAAGGATGGAAGGCATCATGATCAGAGTACAGTGCATAAATATATATATATCATCATCATCATTGTCAACCATTATCAATCATATCATCATCATCATCATCATTGTCAACCATTATCAATCCACTGCTGGACGAAGGTCTCCCCAAGTTTCCTCCACAACGGTCTGTCTTGTGCCAGTCTCCTCCATGTCACCCCTGCATACTTTCGAATTTCATCCACCCATCTCCCATGTGGTCTTCTTCTGGGTCTTTTCCTGTCCCTTGGAATCCAATCTAAAATTTCGGCTGTCCATCGATGATCTGTCCTTCTGGCAGTATGTCCAGCCCATTGCCATTTCAGGGATTTAACTCTGATCATGATGTCTTCCACTCTTGTCATTTTTCGGATCCACGAGTTCCTCTTCTTATCTCTCCTGGTTACACCAAGCATGCACCTCTCCATGCTTCTTTGAGTTGTCTGCAGCCTTTGTATGTCTCTTTTAGTTAAGGTCCACGTCTCCGCACCATACGTAAGCACTGGAAGGATGCATTGATCAAACACTTTTCTTTTAAGACATAATGGCATATTGCTCTTGAAAATTATGCTGTTTCTTCCAAAAGCTCTCCAGGCAAGTTTTGTACGCCGATTAATTTCTTCATCAATGCGACCCTCACTTGATATCTGCTGTCCAAGATAAACGTACGTGTCTGTTATCTCCAGCTTTTCTCCATCAATCGACAAATCTTCATTTCTTGTAAAAGCATTGAACATCACTTTTGTCTTCTGAAAGTTCATTTTTAATCCCACTTCTTTACTCTTGTCAGCAAGTTCCTGGATCATACTCTGCAGCTCTGATGGGGTAGTTGCAAAAATGACTACGTCATCAGCAAAACGAAGGTGGGTTAGATAATCTCCATTAATCTTTATCCCCTTGTTTTCCCAGCTCAGTGACTGAAAAACACCCTCCAATGTGGCATTAAAGAGCTTCGGAGATATGGTGTCACCTTGTCTCACTCCCTTCCCAATTTTTACGTGTGTTGTATTTTCAAATAGCCTAATCTTTGCACTTGCATTTTCATAGATGTTATTAATAATATATATATATATATATATATATATATATATATATATATATATATATATATATATATATATATATATGCAACTTTTGGTGAAACCTTGGTTCAGTGGATTGTGATCAACCTTTTTCCTTTATTTCGACAAGATTTTCTTTTTCAGTGGATATTCTTTACTAGCCTTTTTCGAGCCCTGGGTACGGTGGCTAATAGTTACATCTCCTTGAAGAGTTTCACGGTCGACAATACATTAGGGTGCTCCTTCGTTTAAAATGAGTGTGTACCTTCGCCGGCAGAAATTTGACTATGGGGATACACTCAGGCGGTTGGTTGTTGTATGGGTTTCACAAAAGTCGCTATTTTCCACTTCTGAATAGACGTTTTCAGCTGCTCCCACCAGCCAGACTTCAACTGACTCGAGTATTTTCTATCCATTCTCTTGGCTATTTCCTCCGTGCCTGGGAAATGTTCGTTGTCACCTTTTCGAGCTCTCCTTTTCTTTTTTCCTTCTCTCTTTCCTGTGTGTGTCTGGTGCATTCTTCAGGCGGGTCATGCAGTGGATTCCTTCACTTTCTCTATGCAAGCACAAAATCCCCTCATCTTACGTGTGGTACTAACCGCTGATTGGAGCCCTGGGGATAGTTATATGGATGAAGCCTCCTGAAAAGTTTAGTCTATGTGCCAAATTTAAAAGACTGCGGCAACCTCCGTTTTTCTTTTGAAAGAAGAATTATCCCGTTTCCTTTCCATCCCTGGGTGGTTGCAATGTTTATTATCTTTGCTGTTTTCACTCTTTTATTTCACTCTCGAACTTCTCTCTTGTTTCACTTTACATTAAAATACACTGGCGGAAAGTGAAAGAAGAACACCAAGAAGGAATTGGCGGACGATCATGAAATTTACATATGGAAATGGGGTCGAGTTTACGTAGGTGTGATGTTAATTTCGGGACCAACCGGTGAGCGCTTACGCCACAGCACGGCATAATATGCAAATTATCGTCAGTGGTATTTAAGGAGTACGGCGAAGTGAATGTAATCAGTCGTCGGCGTACGGACACGTGCGAGACACTGAAGAATCTGCAATGCCTGGACATGGAAGAAGTGTACGATTTCAGCAGTAATCGGACGCAGTGGTGTTGTCAACGTCTGCACTGGAGAACGCAATGGCGATCTGTCGTGTTCAGCGATGAAAGCAGATTCTGCTTGGGAGACTCCGATGGCCGTATACGAGTTCGCAGACGCACAGGGGAGCGTCTCCACCTTCTTGCATCCGCCAGCGACACACAGGGTCTACACCTGGTCTCCTGGTGTGGGGAGCGATCAGCTATCGCTCACGTACACAAATAGTGTTTGTACTGGGTACGTTAAACAGCACTTCCTACATCAACAACATCATTCAGCCCGTTGTTGTGCCATTTGTAAGGTCGGTCCATCCTGTTGTTTTCCAGCAAGATAACGCCCGCCCACACACGGCACGTGCAACGCAACATGCACTTCAGGGTGTGAGGCAACTTCCGTAGCCTGCACGTTCACCGTATTCGTCCCCCATTGAGCACGTGTGGTATTGTATGGGACAACTACTTATCCGGTCTCCACGGTCAGCCACGACCATCCCCGATTTACGCGTCCAGGTTTAGGATGCTTGGAGCTCAATACCCCAAAGTTACATCCAACATCTGTACGACAGACTCCATGCCAGAATTGCACAGTGTGACGCAGTTCATGGCGGTTCAACCTCGTACTAACCATGTTACATGGAAATGTTATTTTTCAGTTTACAAGCAAATACAGCTGTATTTTGCCATAATGTTTTGATCACGTTATCCTCTGTATTCCGTTATTATGCTGTACAAATTTCGTTGGTATCAGACGTCTCCTTCTTGATGTTCTTTTTTCACTTTCCGCAAGTGTAATAACTAAAAAATTAAAACAATTCCTAATAACGGATTGAAATCCTCAATATTTCTGACTCAATGGTTGTGTGTGAAAATTCCATGAAGAATGCCGTCTGGATGATGATCAAACCGGTACGCCATATGTTAACTATCATACTACGTTCAAAGTTATTCAGAGCATTCATGTTTTGCCAGTTCCGAGCCCGAGTTGAACGCTAACTGATGCTTGACGAGACAGTTCGCCAAATCTTTCCTAAATCTATTTACTACGTAAAACAAAATGTACTTATTGCATTGCCGCAGTAAAACATTATCTACTCTTGAAAGATATCATTTTTAAAATTAAAGCTGACTGATAAGTGTGACCGAAAAGCAATGCGTAGTGATATGATAATCGTTCCTCTTTTGTAAAGCACAGAGCTTCACAAAAGTGCATTTCGTTCAAATGACGACGAAGAGCAGTTCTTATTGGTTTTTTGACTGCACCGTAAGATGAAAGCACTTGTGCGAATTAATGTAAGCAATGCATGCAAGCCTTTAGGGTTCGCGTAAGGAGACACCAGAAGGTTACTTGATTATAATAGGATGTTACACAACCTTTTCGACTAGAATCAAATGCTTCAGTAAATCTCTTCGCCTGTATCCCTTAAATCCAGGCTAAAATATCCGCTGAAATCAGATGTGCAGCATCTAAATTATGAATGGAGAACAGAGGAATCCGCAGTCTTGTCTTTTTTCATGTCTTCTTTGTTATTTAAATCTTGTGGTGGATTTATGCTGTCAGCAATGAGAATCGTTTTATACCAATAACAGTACTAGTTTCCATCAAGGGCTTCATATAATTTTTCCGAATTTCTGCATGAAACTCATGTTTTTGACTTAGTTGTGGTTTTATGATGCCCTATCAGTAGCGAGAGTGCGCACTTTTGCCGTTTAAATTTGTCAAAATGAATTTGATAAGCGGTAAAACGGATACAGCCAAAGAGAATGCTTCGGCAACTGCCATTTGCAGTTGCTAGTAAAGTTGTTTCGTTTTCACGGCAGAGGTGTCTTCTGCTACGTGGAACTTCCGGTTGCCAAACGGTAAGTCGTAGATGGGTAAAAGTCTGAGCTATAGGCTCTCGTGTTACATACAGCCCAGCAGAAAAAAGCATTCAACTACCAAAGGCCGATGTTTCCATTTGTATGTTAATCTACTGTATATATTCCTTTTCCTGGCCCAAATGGCAAAGGATTTTTGTCATTTGTACAAAGGATTTTTGTCCATCATGACTAATGTTGGACAAAAATCCTTTATACGAAAGTATATTTGGATCATCAAATTAAAGACTATCCCCCCCCTTTTCCGCGGAGATAAATTATTGGCGAAAATGAACATTACGTCACATTTTACTAAATTTCTAAATATGCTGTTGATAAATCAAAACTATATGTGCTTCTCAACTGATTTTTGGGCATTTTCTACTCTACTGTTCCTCTACGCCACACTCTCGCAACGCAGTTCAAAAAGAATTTATAATTGCATTGCTTTTTTTCTCCAGTGACATTTAATTTGTCTGTCACGGAACATCATATGCTTTGAATCTGGTAACTGCTGCGAGTCAGGATGGATTTTCTACTGGAGCAGCAATAATGAGTTTTTGCAATGCATGTGTGCGTGGGTTTCACGTTTTCTTCCCAAAAGACACAATAGAAGACTGTCATCCATACTTACTCACATGTTTCATGAATAAGCCGGCGAAAGTTTTTCCACTGCCCTTCCTTAATGTTGCACAGCCGATTTTCCTCTTAGGATCTGATTGTTATAAAATAGCAATTAGCCTTTTCCAGGTCTTTTATAATGATGTTTGAAAGCTTTAGTTCATCAAGATATTTCCATAATCCCACAGCGCTCGTGCAGGTTTCAGCTGCCAAAGGAATGCTTTCGATAACACTCGAAATTCAAGCAATCTCCACCGTTTTTAAGTCCCTTTACTACGTTTTAAAACAGTGTATGGATTTTCTCAAACATTTTCTTGATCTTTTGTTATACCGTTTCACTATATTTAGCAGTTATCTTCCGTCATGAAAAAATATAAAGCAGATTCAATAATGTAGATCAGGAACCAATACTACTACACCAAAGCAGTTATTTTTAATGAATATACAATACTGATTTCTGACAGGCTGTTCACATCAGAAGTTGTCGCCTATGACACACTCCTTTAGCAGCGTTTCTTTGGGTTTAATGAACACGTTAAACAACTCTGGTTCGTCTCTAATTTAGGGCTACTGGTTCCGGGGAGTGGAAAGAGCCAGTGCCGTAAGGCAAGCAACATCCGCACTTCCTCCTGTACTTGAGCCCGGGGATACCAAGAATAACGTACAGAAGCCTGCGTTTAGACCGCTGCGCAAACGGAACGGTATGAAATAAATGTAATTCCACATATTTTAGGTTTATATGCAATGAAAGCTGTAATTTTACAAATTATGTAACTTTCGATTTACTCACCTAATAAAGATATTGAGATATCCAGATAAAACCAACCTTGAAAATTTTGATTTATTTTTGAAGTAACGTTTCATATTATATATCCTAATTTTTCCGCGGTCCTCAGAAATACGCAGTATTCAAGCATTAATCTTATTTACAGGGGATCCAAATATCTACATTTCTATGCTAATGTTTGTTTGGTATCTGATTCTTGTATTTTCCGAAACTGTTCTCTCTGATTTCAACTTCGGTCATTTGTTTCTTCAAATGACCGAAGTTGAAATCAGAGAGATCGTCCACGAGCAACCACGGCGGCGGACGGCCGGTATATTGCCCTACAGGCGAGAAGAGACAAACGGCAGACAGCGGGAGAAATCGCAAGGCACATGCAGCAGACAACTAAACGTCCGTTATCGCGTTTTACCGTGGCCAGGAGGTTGCACAAAGGTGGTATATTGGCACGACGACCAGTACGGTGTATACCATTAACGCCTGCTCATCGGAGACGGCAGTTTCTGTGGTTCCAGGAACACAAGAACTGGACACATCAGCAATGGGGTCGAGTTCTCTTTACGGACGAGAGCCGATTTAGTCTGACGAGCGATTCTGGACGTATACACATCTGGAGAGAGCAGGGAACACGCAATCACACCTCCAATATCATCGAAAGGGACCGGTTTGGAGGTGGCGGAGTTCTCGTTAGGGCGGTATCATGCTTGGAAGCCGTACTGACCTCTACATCTTTCAAGGAGGTTCAGTCACTGGTGTCCGCTATTGTGCCGAGGTTTTCCTGCCTCACGTGCGTCTGTTTAGAGATGCTGTGGGTCCTGAGTTCCTCTTCATGGTCGACAACGCTACACCTCATCGTACAGTGGCTGTCGCAGAGCTGTTGGAGAGCGAAGGTCCCCGGACCTAAATCCAATCGAACACGTGTGGGACCTTCTCGGAAGACGCTTGGCAGCACGTCACCAGCCGCCAGCAACGATTCCGCAGCTGCGATTGGTGCTACAACACGAATGTGCTCCTTGACAACCTCGTCTCCAGCATGGACAGACGTTGTAAATTCTGCAACACAGTCAGGGGTGATCATATCCCCTACTAAAGACTGGATTTTTTTGCAGCCGCCTGCCACATGGACGTTTCTGTCTTCTGTTCAGTTGTGCTCGAAGCTACCTCTTCAATAAAGTGCCTTTGGAGCCTTTTGATTCCTTGTTTGGACGGCTTTGCTCACTTGTCCCATATTCATACATCTTGGGGATCTTACGGTATGATTTGAGTCGATATGGAGCGCTTCTACACGACGTTACATTCGAAAAACCGTCTCGTCCTAAATTTTTGCACGCCAGTGTATATGTATATACGTATTAAATTTTCAAGGTTTTGTTGTTAATTAGATGTCGTACTTACATAAGCAGGTCGCATTTAATCCTCAGCAGAATATCTGCCAGCTTGAGCTGTGAATTGCGCCATCTATCAGGTAGCTGTAGAATGCAGTCGTGAAAAAACGACGTCGTTTCAATCGAAGGAGTTAAGTCGACTAGGCATTTTTAGAGACACTCAAGTTTGGGGAGCGGCTGGTCGGCTAAGAAGTGTTTCATCTACCGAAACGAGTGGAAGTCCCACGGGGCTAAGTCTAGGAGTAAACCGCTTGATGGATAACCTCCAACGTCAGCTGCATGACGGTTTGCTGGGTCACTGGAGCGACATAGAGTTGTGCGCTATCATGCAGCAGAGTGACCTTCAAACGCCGATGTCACGAAAATGGTCATTGCAAAATCTCGTTCAAAAGCAGTAGTTGACAATTTGAACTTTCCGCAGTCACTGTTGCACCTGGGAGACTGAGCTCATTATGCACTACACTTTGCTGTCCTACAAGGTACAAAGAACTTTCTTACCGTGGAGATTGGGATTCAGAGTTTATATCGTTGGCTGGTTGTGGCCTAAAACAGCAATGCATATAGAACAAGCCATTCAGCTGCGGGTACAGACTGTAAAACTCATGGATGGCCACCATTCTACGAAGAGCTGATTTGATACACTTGGGTGTAACACATCTAATACATTGTATATTGACTTCCAGTATAGATCAAATTAAATAATAGAGTTACACTATAATTCCAAGTAACACCGAGCGCAACAAGTTTCCCTTCTTCTTGTTTTCTCACACACATATTCTTACAATGTATTCTTCACGCAGATAGGTCAACAAAAATTTCAAATGCCCTTTGTTCATAACGTATTAGATCATAACACATTCTTCATATTTAGGGATATCTTTTTAAACGAAATAACTTTTCCTGTAAATTTTCCATTCAAAAAAGAGCTGAAATTCATTTTTAACTAGTCATTGTGTACGACATAAAGTTTTACATTAAGCTTCGCACCTCTCTACTCGATGTTCAGGTAGCTAAAACCAGCTGAATGCTGTAACACAATAACCATGATCGTAGACATTTTTCTTACTGTCCTTTAGCCATTATCTTAGACAATTTTAATTATCTCCTGTCTTGGAAAGTTTCCATTATCCCTTCGGCAGTTAAAAACTGGTGATCGGGATGACCATTAGTACGACAAAGGATACGGTATCTCGTATTTCAGATTCCAAACCGGACTTAAGGAGAACAAAATTATTGTACAATGCTTTTACAAAAACTGAAGATTTAGAAGTTAATGGTGCAAATCTAGAAGTTTCTAATGCCTACATTTTCAACAGATACGTATCATGCGAGGAATGCATGGGAGAAGAAATAAATACGCGTAAAAAACTTGGTTGGAAAGCTTCTACACGAAACAATGCAATTTTCAAGGGCAATTTACAATTAAGTTTCAAAAAGGAAATGTTTCATCAATGCATACTTCTAGTTCTTACTTATATGTGAAGGACATGGGCCTTAATTAAAAACAGCATACAGAGGCTGCAAATAACAAAAAGAAGCAGGAAAAAGTGCATGCTTGGTGTAACCATGAAAGATAGTTAGAGGGGAACATGGATTAGGGAAATTAGAAGAGTCGTGAACATCATGTTCAAGGTGAGGAACCTCAAGTGGGAATGGGTTGGATATATTGCTAGATCTAACCACAGTTATACAAATGAATACTATATTGAAAACCTTTAAAACACACAGAATAAGACAAATGAATACTATATTGTACAACTTAAAAACACCCAGAATAAGTCCACCTTGAAGATGGGTGGATAAAATCCTAAAACATGCTGGAGTGACTTGAGAGAGACCGATTCAAAACAAAAATTTGTTGAACAGACTTGGGGAGACATTCATTCAGTAGTGAATTGATAATGTTGATGATGATGTTATATTTATGTATGCGGAATGTTGCAATCTTCTCCCATTCCCTCAAATTAATTCATCTATACAATCTGCTTTATTACATACTCAGCAAATAAGCCTCAAAATAAATGCGTTACTTTTAAATTAAAACAAATAAAGTGTTTTCTCTTTACTCTTGATGCATCTAATTTTATGACGTATAACTGCAGGTATCAATAATATGAATCAAATCCTTTCACAAAAAAATGAACTAGAAGGAAAATCATACATAGTTTTAATGCAATTCTGTTTTTTAAACAATTTTGTTTTGAATTTCCATATATTTTATGGAATTAAAAAAACGTTTTCTGTATATATTTTAAAGAGAGTTAATTTTTGTTTTTAGAATTATTTATAATATGTTTTCATCGACATAGTAACTTCAGTACTAAGCACTTTAACTGCATATCTCACTGTACAACTTAAAATAAAGATAAGCATTACTTTAAGCAGTAAGAAGAATTTAGCTTTTAGACTTCCTTCTCACTGCTTTCGTGTTTTGATCTTTCATGCTAAGAAAGAGTTAAAGTAATTATTTTGTTTCTGGAAAAAGAAACCCAGCAAAAATATATACATATGGTTTTAACGACTCTGGATTCTTTTTCTTTATTCACCTTTCATCTGAATTTTAACGAAGACATATTTCTCAGAATTTTTAAGATGTTTCTTGAATTTACTTTTGCAGTGAATAATTTCTTTTCGTAAGATTATTCAATTTATTAATACACACAATATCTGAAGCCATCTGCGTGAGTTGATCGAAGCTTAATTAATTTCCTTAAGAAGAGTTCAGTGAAATATTCGCATCTGGAAAGTTTAATTGCTCTCAGATTATTCATTGAATAGGTTACTAGTTCTTTGTTGAGATTCACTTTCAATAACCTCTCATTAAAGGTGAAGAAAAAGTGACGTTCTTAGCCATTTGTTTTCTTGAACAAGATCCGAAGGAACTCAATTTGGGACAGACGGTTAGTTATAAATAGAAGTTTTCATTTGCACGCGAGAACGTCATTTGTAATGTGTGTGTGTGATTTACTTAAGAACACAAAAGAAATAACTTGGATAAGATCGCACACACAATGAAGGGACAGAAAGGTAAGTCGATTCTAAACGGTTCCCCGCTATTGATTACCTCTGCAAATTTGCCAATCCGTGTCAACCGTGTCTTGAATTCTTAAGTCCCACGTTCTGCTTTTAAATTGTAACATGAGAAGCTTTATACATTTTCAGCCAAACAGAATTTATTAAGGAGCAAATCGAATATAGCTTTGAAATTTTTTAATACGAATCACGAAATATTAATGAGTAAGAATCACAACGAGTAAGTTTAATTTTGAAAAAGAATTGTGTTTCACAAATTGCATTCATTTCTATTATAGTAATACCTTCAGTATTCATATTTTCACCACGAAGCGATTTAAACAACCTTTTTTCATTAAATTCTCAATTGGATATTTGTAGGGGGTTTTACTAGGAATTATTCTTAAAATAAATTTGCAAATATTTGGAGAAAATTCTTCTTCTTCCGTCTGGATTAGCTATGGATTTAAAACTCTCTCCACTTTTAATAAATTATTATTAATGCTGGGGAACTTGACGAAAAACATCTTCATAAAACCCACATATTTTTCCTACGTAATAGATATATTTGTGATATTTTATTTATAGTAGATATATCAGTAAAGGATTTGCCATAAAAATTCTAGACACTTTCAATGAATTACATGCTTCCCTAAAATGCACTTCAGGAGTTGAAAATGAAGGGAAAATTAGCTTCGTAGATATCACTATCTATTTGAAAGGAGGAAAATTCCATACAAAATTATTCAAAAAATTTTATATACTTATAAATTACTGGATTTTAATTCAGTATCCACATGTTATAAAAAAATTCTTATTACCATCCACATGTTATTAAGAAAAATTTAGCTTGTTATTTCTTAGAAAAAATAAATAAGTCTCCACAGCATAGATAAAAAATCCCACAGATAAGAACTTAAAGACCTCCTTGCGGAAAATATCTACCCAAAATGGCATCAACAACATGTTGAATGGTTCAGTAAAGAACTCTCAAATTAAGTAAATAAAATTAACTAGATGTTATACTCATTGGTTATGAAATTCTGGGTGTGAGTTCCCATTGGTTATGTTGCAAGTTGTGTACACTGTTATCACAGTAAATAAATTTCCATTTCTTCAACAAAATGGTTATGAGGACTAAAATGGTTCATCTTATCCTGTATGATTCAGCGGAGCTCTATTTTCTAATGGCATAACCAGTAAAAATTATAAAACAGGTAAACATAGACTTTTCACTGTTTACGGTCCAGCACTTGGTCATTTAGAAAATTGCTTTATGAGTTTTAAGATGAAGAAGGAATATTAATTTTGAGTCCATTCCTTTTTCAAGTGTACGATTGAGTTTCACTTTTAAAAGGCTGATTCTCGGGATTTCTCTTTCTGTACCAGGATTCTGTTACCCTCAAATTTACCATAATTCTGAGAAGTAGGCTCTATGTCTACCAAAAAATAAAAATAAAAATAAAAATAAATTACAATGGATAAGTGCATCGGTCAATAATCGGAATCGGAACTAAACTCTCCTGCACTGCGAGTTTAAAAAAAAAGGAAAAAAAAATCTCTTCAAAGTGTTCTCCCCATTTCTTGTTTTCGAATCGCTTTCGTTTTGCATTATCCGTCTCCGTGTGACTTTTACATCTTGCCATGTTTATTTTGCTCATAAAAGCTTGGAAACCTGATAAATGTAATTCGGTTGTTACAAGAAGTTAGGACGTAGGCATCAGTGCGTTACGAATTAGAGTTGATGTGTTTGAATATTAAGAAGAAATCTGGAAGGGAACCAACTTTCGCCAGAGAGTGCCGAAGCAGATCATATGTACAAAGAGCTGGCCTCGATCTAAAGAAACGGCAAAGTCCAATGAACCACGCTGTAAAATCTACAGAGAGTATGAAAACTTAACAGAAATTTCATTTGATTCTTCCATTACTTGTCACGTTGTGTCTACGGAGAACAGGACATAATTGAAGTAGTGAATGCCCGGAGACTGCATTCGGACGAACATGTCGATAGAATACCAAGGAATAAGTTCCACTGGATTGCGTTCTTTTATTTATTTTTTTCGGAGGTTAAACAACCACTGTAAGCAATTCGATGGCTGAAAAAATTGTCACCTATCCCTAATTTGAGGTCACTGGTTCCAGAAAACGGAGAGACACAGTGCCGTAAGACAAACACTACATCGTTGCTTCACGGTGATTCGAACCCGCACCCACTCCAAGCGAAAGGTTACAAGCCAGCTCTTAGATCATAGCGCTACCGGAGCGTCAGGCGTGCGATGGATCTAAGAGTTTTAGATCTTTAGAAAGACCTAAGGATTACATGGGGAGATGTGAGAACAACATTGGGAAAATTTAACTGGAAAGTACTGGTGGGAGATCTTGAAGTCTGGAGCCGAACGCTGGAAGGTGGCCCTGGAAGCTCAGTGTCTAAGTGCTGGCTTCGGTCATTTCTTCCGAGGCTGGTTCGGGTTCGAATCCCGGTGAGGCATGGATGTTGTGTTTGTCTTACCGCACTGGCTCTTTCTCTTTCCTGGATTCATTGGCCCTGGATTAGGAACAGACAATTGCTTATAGGCCATCGCGTTGCTCGCGGTGGTTGTTAAATACACAGACAATAATAAAATGATTTTGGGAGTGTTACGTAGTTACCTGTGGTGTCATGATGATGACAACCATGTCAGTCATTTTAAGTCTCACCTACCATGCGCTAGTAAGCGAACACAGAAAGTTGGAATGTGCTAAATAAATTGTAAATTTTTTTACACTTAAGTACTTCCATAAAAGTATGAAATATTTAATATGAATATTCTCTGTACGAAATTAAGTTGTGGAAGTAATCAGATTGATGCTACAGCAAGGAATGTGCTGTCATTTAAATGTAGCCTTTTTGCTTATTAAGCGTCATTTTCTTCAATGCAGAAAAATGCTCAAATTACGACAGTCTTTTCGTTTTAGAGCTTGAGGAAGTTTGCCTTTACACTATGATTTTTTTAACTTTAAGAACTGGAAGCAGCATGAAGGATTTGGGTATAGCTCCCTGAAAATGAGAACCGAATGAAAGTGCAATGGAACGGTAAAGCAGGTTATCGTTCACGATTCGTAGGATTACTTCGATAGTTCACCATAGCGAATGCCAATCAAGGGTACTAATCCCTCATAAGGTTAGCACCGACTGTTGTCCGCCTGAGGCGCGTGTTCTTTTGTCGGTAATGACATTGTTTCTTTCGCCTTAATAGAATACAAGGACACTAAGAGGTAAGTCAAGATACTGAGAATTGCCGTGAAATGCTCCGATATCGATTTATGAGTCTCGTGGGTAAATATCTTATCACCATGTCTTGTACATCAACAATGATTATCTTTCTGGGACCTAATTCGAATGATTATTTTTAGAACTGGAATAGCGTTGCGTAACATTTCATAGTGCCTTTTCATTCACTATGTTTCTTAAACATTGTAGATGCAATTGTTGGGTATAGTATGTAATCGAGCAGAAGTAAGAATGCAAATTCAAAACACTGACCTTTTCTAATGTTTCGAATGTATATTGAAAAAAATACCTATTTTTAAATATGTTATTAAAAATCATTATGGAAGCACAAAGAAAGAAAAACAGCATATAAAGCTCTTGAAATAGCGAAGAGTAAGTGAATGTTAAGAAAGCAGAATACCCTGGTCTACTAAAAAAAACTTTTTTCTGTCCCAAAGATGTTATTGGCCAATCTTTATAATATTTGTGGCGTTGAATTCAATAATGCAAACCATTTTTCTCTATCACGTAAGGTTTTTCTGTGACAGTTACGTAAATACTTTACATTAATAGCATGTATACAAAGGAATTTAATTAATGTTCAACGTACTTAGAAGGTCTTAGTTGAAGATTTCCTGGAACACTTTGCTTTAGGAAGGTCCCTTTTGATAGTTAGTCCAGCAGTAATCTGCTAACATACTTCAACCCCATTTTCCTTTATATCTTTTTTTGGTGCATGAAAGCGTTCACCGTGTTCACTATTTACGGCGCCCAGGTTTTCGGGAAAGAAATCTAAGTGAGAGTGAAGGAAGTGGATCTTCAGAGACATATTGCTGCCTAAGTCTTGATATGCTTTCAGCATCTCACGGGCTACATCCGTTTAGTTTTCAGACTTTTAGTTGACCAAAACGTTTTTCACTAAATTCTTAAAAGAAACCCATTCGCGTTTTTCTAAGACATTCAAACTTCCTTCAAAAGTTTCATCTTTCATTAGTTCTCTAATTTGTGATCCTATGAAAATTTCTTCTTTAATTTTTGCATCACTAATTTTAGGGAACTTCTCCTTCAAGTACAAAAAAAAAACCTACTTTCATTTCTGTTCATGGCTTTCAAAATTTTTTTCATCAAACCTAATTTGATATGAAGAGGTGGGAGATAGATGGTTTTGGGATCAACTAAACGAGCATTCAATACATTTTTTTCACTAGGTGTAAGAGATTTATTTACGTGAAGGCCATGTCTTCCTTTTGAAATTACTTTTGCGATCCCGGCTGTCCCATTCGCACAAAAAACAGCAAAATTTTCTGTATCCAGACTGTAATCCGAGCAGCATAGCGATCATCTTGAGGTCTCCACATACGTTCCAAATGAATTTTTCATACTGCATCTTGTTTAGAATAATTTCCATGTTTTCATAGGTTTCTTTCATACTAGTAGCATATGCTAGTGGAATTTATGGTAATTTGTTTCCATTGTGCAAAAGGACAGCTTTTAGGCTAACATTTGACGAATCCATAAACAAACGCCACTCCTGTGTGTTATGAGCATGTCCTATAGTGTCCATCACTGATGAAATATCATTACAGAACACTATATCTCCTTCTTGCTAAAAAAACTCCCTGAAATCTGCTTGACGATTTCGAAAGTAGCATATCCTAGCTCCGCGATCAAGAAGGTTCCACACTTTTAGTCGTGATCCCGAAAGTTCTGCCTGTTTTTTAGATACATTTAAATCACGCACTAAATCATTTAGGTCTCCTTGTGTCAATAAATGAGGCTCATTAGAAATGTCGAAACATGAATCATTTCGATCAGCGTGATCTTCATTTTGATCGTCTTTGAGCTTGAATTTTCAAAGATTGATGAGCTTGAGTTTTGATGAGCTTGAATTTTCATTTATATCAGTTGATACCGGGTGAGGTGGTATTGGCATATCATCACTGTGGGAAATAGATCGCATCGCCTGAAGGTAAGTTGAATATTTGAAACTGTGTTTCGACTTACTTGCGATTCACTTCGTATTTTTTATACAAAACAAATAGTCCGAAGAATGATCTTTCGGCTTTCTCCACACCATGGGAACTGCAAATGGCATATGGCAAGAACGTTTGCCTACCCCGTTAAAAGTCTTGAACATGTAACACGACAAATATGTATGGCCCAACTATTGTCCTGATCTCCTACTTTGCAAGCAAAGTAAAGCTGATAACACTTTCGTATTAAAGGGGTAAAGTTCCGCATTTGAGGTTTAAATGTCAATTCACCGCACACATGAGCAAAACGTATCCGGATGGTTGAGGCACTTGCGTGGCATTTTTCAGTTTTCACACACAAACAAAAGCTACTAATAAAGAGCAATAGCACAGCGTTCACTTCGGCTGTCTACAGAGAACTGAGACATAAGACGTATACGAGCAGTCGAGTGAGCAGCCGGGAAGGGTGCAGGTGGCGCCATGTCTATGACTCATTCGCACGAGCGGAGATGAACAACACACCTTCCCCCTTTGATAAAACGCGAACGTAACAGAGTCTGTATGTCACCTGCAGCTTTTTTTTCTCATATGAATAAACGATGCTATGTGCTCCAAGTCAATGCTGGAATTATTTCTCGCAAAAAAACAACAACAAAAAAACACAACTATATTTAACGTAAAAAAATTGAAAAACCCATATTATTACATCTCTAAAACTATACGTGATAGCAAAATTTGGATAGCAAATCTGGATTCCACGTATGAAAATACTAAAAAATCAAACAAAATTATGTCTGGGACAAAACATGTGCTTACCAGCGTAATTAGTATCACATATGAAGTGTTTTCATCATGTACTCCTAACAAATTTTGGGAGGATAAAAAATGTACTAAGTAGCTGTAAATTCAGTTATGAAAATAAACAATTGATTAGGATATAGGATATATATTCTAATCAGTTGTTGCGTATATGTAAACTTCAGAGGAATATAGATATCGTAGTCGTGCATTGACGATGTACGTCCTTAATAGTCGCCTTTCGGATTCTTTCAGTGCAAAGTTGATACCTCAAGTTTCCGTTCAATTATTATCCACAAGTCATACTATTTGTAATTTTTTTTTTCAATATTTTGCGTTGGATCGTGTTGTATGTTTTAATATTATTTATATAAAAGATCCATGATGACAAAACCTAAGCTACTAAATAATCACGTTTTCAATTACCTAAATTGAGACTATAATTTTAATTTATTGCGTTGAACAATAAATGAGAAGAAAAGTTTACCCACTCATGTGTGAAATACATTAATGATTTTTGAATCTCTGACACCAAGTCCATTATTCATTCTCGTCCGGTTTATATAGGGACAACCTTCCCACAGGTCTGCAGATTAATGATATCCCATCAGGTTAAAGACAAACGGCCTTAGAGTTGCAGTTAAATACGCCTTGAAAAAACAATCATTCATGTCTCCAAAACAAGTTTAATAACTGATTGAAAAACTTTGAAATGTTCGACAGAGGACAAAAATCTACTCATAACGTTAAATATGAAAATGTCACAACTTTATTTCAGTCAAATATTGAAATTTTAATGATTCCTATGCGCATTTTACAAGATGTTTTGGCTCCCAAGCCTTTCCACTTGTAGGAATTAATATCTTATTTAAGAGAAAATGGACTATAGCCCTTCTACCACAGATTATTTGATGTACGTAATAGAGCTCAGAAGGAAATAAATGCTATCAATGCCATAGCAGATTACTAGACCAAGTTAAGAAATACCTTAAGATAATTTTTCCGGAACAGATTACGCTTGACAACAAATTTTTACAAAAGCCTTTCCCCCAAAATTATATTAATAATTTCATCTAGATTTCGAGGAGCTGAACACGCATATGGAAATAAAAATGCAAAATTGCCTACGGTTTGTGAGAGATCCGCAATGGTTTCTTAAAACCGATGAGTCATTCCATTATGACCACCCAGCCTAGAGAAATGAGCGCGCCTGGAGACCAAACGGTGGCGCAGGTGAAGTTCATGAAGCTGTACATATACAACCCGAGGACCGACTTTCGGTTAGTGGAGCGATTGGAGTCTGAATGGGAAAAGCTGCCGAGAGTTTGATAAATGCCAAATTGTGATGGCACTGCGACTCGGAACTACGATTTCCGAAACGGCGCGGCTTGCGGGTTGTTCACGTGCCGCTGCAGAGAGTACGTATCAAAAGTGGTGCACAGATGCGTAAACGACGAACCGTCGTCTAGCCGTGTGTCGTTCGCAGCTCATTGATTCCAGAGGGGAGTGGAAACTGTCGTGCATTGTTCACAACGACCGCAGGGCCACATTGCGGCAAATCACTCCCATTTATAACAGTGGTGACCAGGGCAATGTGTCACAGCACATAGTTCATCGCAGCCTTCTGCGCATCGGCCTGCGTAGCCGAAGACCCAGCCGGGTCCCCATGCTCACTGCACGTCATCGCTAACAAGGCATGAAATGATCCCAAGATAATTGCACCGTGGATGATTGGAAGAAAACGACCTGGTCTGACGAATCACGATTCCTGGTTCATCACATAGACGGTCTAGCACTGACATGCCGATTACCAACGGAGACTATGGCACCTCAATGCACTGTTGAGCGGAAACATGCCGACGGCGGCGATGTTATGCTGTGGGCGATGTTTTCTTTGGACACTTTAGGTTCCATTATCCCAATAGCACAATTCCTGATAGCTATCAGGTATCTGAACAGCGTTGCGTGCCAAGTTCACTCATTCATGGCAACTGTGTTCCCAGCTGGTGATGACGATTACCAACAGGATAATGCGCTATGCCACACTGTCGGAATCGTTAAGGAGTGCTTCGAGAAACATGCTGGTTTCTTTCTGTTAATGCCCTGGCCTCCAAATTCACATGACATAAACCCAATCGAACATTTGTGGTTCGACTTAGAAAAGCGGGTTCGTGCTAAATAACCACCACCCCGAAATGTACGGGAACTTGAAGACCTGCTGTTGACATTACGGTACCAGATACTCCGGGATACTTATCGTCACCTCGCCGAGTGGTCGCTGTTTTGCGGTCTAAAGGGGGTCCTAGAGCTTATTAGGTAGGTGGTCATAATGTAATAGCTCATCGGTATATAGAAAAATAACACACGTACCGTAAATATCCGGTTCGATATCTGACGTCGCTTTGCCTGTCGCTTGTATAGCTGCTCAGGATCATCTCTAGCGAGCGTCCAACAGCAGTCAGCCAACATAGAAGTGGGCCACATTAACTGGAATCGTTTCTCCATCGTTGTAATTTCTTGATCGAGTTGTTCCCGTTCTCATCACCGAATGCGCCGCAGTTGCCGGGGAAGAAATCCAAGTGGAAATTTAGGTATACTAGAAAACGTTGTCTGAAATTCTCGAGCCACTTTCCGTGATTTTTTTCGTAAATGAACAAAGCATGTTTCTGATACAACCTTTTCCGTCAAATAACGGAAAAAAATCTGAATGTCACGGATGTTTTGTGCTGCAGAAAAATTCCGAATTTTCAGAAACCTTTCCGCAATTTCTTTCTGATATTGACGGTAAAATACCGTTTTCAAGAGGTGTTAACGGAAAATTCTGAATTTTCAGAAACATTTCCGCGATTCCTTTCTTATATTAACCCTTTAACCGGCTGAAACGAATTAACTCGGGGTTAACAAATTAACAAAATGGCATGAAATCAGCCAGAACGAATATGTTCTTTGTCAACGCGGCTTGAATGAGGGAATTATACATAAGAAAGCATTATTATTTTTATTAATATTCAAAGTGGCAATTTAACGGGGATGATTGAAGTCAATCCTATCGCTAAAATTGCTGTGTAGCGCTAATCCTTCATATTGACTTTAATCTTTTGTCTTTTGTTACCGGCTAAAAGGGCGATGGCGACGACATTAAGAATGGAGAGAAATGTTTGATTAACTTGTTCCTACTCAGCGGCATGATATCTGAGATAGGGAGACTAGCACATTTTCATCACGCCTTGGGTCATGGAGCAGAGAATAAAGGACTGGAAGGAAGCTCAATTTCCCAGTGACAAGTTTATGATAGATCCTTGCTGAGATCAGAGGGGAAATAATTGTTTTTCCGTTGCTTTCGTAAAACTTGGCCGCTATGTGAATGTTTCTGTTCGGAGAAAGCAGAAAATTGGGTTCAAACTTTGGCCGCTTAAAGGGTTAACGGAAAAACTTCTTTCTCACTTTTTGCACCCATATGACGAAACATTTCCGTTAACAGGAGAGATTCGCTGGAATAATTAGGGGTTTGATTAACTGCTAAATTTCTGTACTCTGTCGAAGTATTTAATTTTGAAGTTCTGTAGCGAGATCGGATATTGTGGATACTATTGAGTTGATCAAACAAAGATCTTCGCTCTTTCCACGCTTATAAGTGAGTCACGGAAAAATTCTCATTGGCCGCCACCGGGAGTCGAACCCAGGGTCTTCCAGTTACGCGCCGGATATGCTTCCGCTACACCACAGTGGCCTCGAATTCTTCCAGACTCACACACGCTAACTGCCAAGCCAATTTGGCAGGTTGCTTTTTGGAGCTCCGCACAATGCTGGGGATTCACCATCCGGCGCGTAACTGGAAGACCCTGGGTTCGACTCCCGGTGGCGGCCAATGAGAATTGTTCCGTGACTCACTTATAAACGTGGAAAGAGCGAAGATCTTTGTTTGATGTTCCTGGTGCACGTTAAATGTCTGTATTAGTTATTGAGTTGATGCTTAAGTTCATGCCGTTTTTTTTTCACCGCACTACAGAAATGTATTACATCAGAAGGAAAAACGGAATTAATTCACTATGTATCCCCCCTATTGTTTACGATGGTGTCCCAACATCTGGATACGTCTGCAATGCCATTCTTGAAAAACGTGCAGGTTTTCCTGCGAAGAAATCATCAAGGAAATTCTGGAAATCCACATCATTGTTAAACGTTCTGCCACGGAGTGCATTCGACAGAGATCGGAAAAGTTGATTGTCTAAAGGGGCGACATCTGGGGAATCGGCCGGATGTAGAAGAATCTCCCATTTCATGTCCTGAATGGCTATTGTGGTCATCTTTGCACTGGGAGTGCGTGCGTTACCATGTTGGAGAAGGACACCATGGCGCCGACGTGGCCGTTTCTGCTGAATCGCTCCATCCACACAGCGGAGTTGCTTACAACAGAGTGCAGTGTTGATGGTCCGATTTTTCAGCAGTATTTCCCAGTGAATAATGCCTTCCATGTCCTACCAGACACACAACACTATCTTCGCAGGACGAAGGTCATGTTTGGACGTAGTGTGGTCCCATTGTTTGTGTTTACCATTCCATCCGATGCCTGAAATTCACTTACAGACACCACTTGTCATCTCCAGTAACGATACAGAACAAAAAGGGGTTGTGTTGCTGAGAACATTCGCGATAACGGGCGAGCAAGGAACCATATATGGCAACACGATGGTTCTTGTTTTTCTCGGTAAGAGTGTGAGGCATCCAATACACCGATTTATGGGCCTTTCCCATGTGTTCCAGGTGTCACACCACGATGGCCTGATCAGAGTCCACCTCTGTGGACAATTCGCGTGTGGTTTGACGCTGATCCAAGTGGATGAGATGGTTCAAACGGTCCTCATCGATGTTCACTACCGTCGCAAAAAGATTCTTTCGCGTAGGGGTTGAAATATTCATTATATTGGATTTTGCGAAATTTCAATCTAAATGCTGAGAAACTTGAAACGCACTTTTTTGAAATAAACAGAATTACTGACTACGGAAAATTTGTAAAAATACATAAGTGAAAAAAAAGGGAACTTTTAAAAACGAAAATTCCGTTAAATGAAGGACAATTGCCCGCAACTTTGCTACACGTTATTTTCAGAAGTTTTCTGTGAATTCAGACCACATATCGTTTTACAGTATAGAGTATCTTTAAGGACATATTGCAGCTACGTTTGTGATAAGGAGACAGCACGCCCTAAACTAGTTTCTTGCAGTTTTTTGCCCTGCTCTGTTTTAGGTTTTCGCAGGATTCTTTCAGGTAGACAGCGTGCCGGACTGGAACAGATGGAAGCTGATTTCCATTATGCAGCAGCACAGACTTGAGACTCAATTTCGACGAGTCTATGGAAAGTCGCCATTTGTGCAGGTCATGTTTGATTCGAAGGGCATTCATCAGGCTATCTACACTGTAGCAGAAAACAAGGTCATCTTTCATTCGAAAGTAAAGCGTAATCAGCTCATGACGAGTGCGAACCTAAGTCACTCGGACATTATCCTTAAGAAGATCCATTGTAGAAGTCTTGAACCCAGTAACTCCGCTTTGGCCTTGGACAACTCCAGATCGCGAACAAGATAGATCAGTTCTTCTTCTGTGAGAATGTGTGGCGCAGATGACGCACTGCGGCCGATATACGGATCATCTTTAGACACCGAAAGCTCAGGAGAACCCGACATCATTTGGCCTTCGTCCTCTGAATCGATGGGAAATTCTTTCGGAGGTTCGGGAACGGGAAGTCCTTCGCCGTGCGGAACTGGTCGGATAGCAGATGGGTATATTCAGGTACACTATTGTACACTTCTTTTTCCTCGTGATGACTCGCAAAACTGGTAGCACCCTGCAGAAGTAGCAGTAATTTGCATGATTGCTTGGCCCCTTCCAAACCATAGGAACAGCAAGCGGTATCGACATTTCACCAGCCACTTCGTAAGACTTTTAGCTCACGTACTGCATCATATATGTGGTGCCCATGCCTTGTCCTGGTCACCGATCTTGCATCCGAAATAAAGCTGATACGTCTTTTGCACTATAGGAGTGATGGCCTTTTTTGGATTGCAAACGTTACTTCCAGGCAAATATAACAAACGTTATTTGTACTATAAACACTGTTACGAGACATCACTACTGCTTGATTTACACTACAGGTATCACTTGTGTATATGACGCAGGAGTAAATGGCAGCGTAGCCCAGAAAGACGCACAAACACTTGCTCACCCTACGAGACTTCGGTTGATTGCATCATCTAACGTTAGCGATGTCATGACTCAGGTACATTACATCGGAAAAGGATGCAATAGTTCTTGGGAGTGGTGTGTATGACGGGCTGATGCAATATGATGCAGCATGTTGCGGACTGAGTCTCTCCTAAACAACAGCCAATCGACAGCTTTTATTGCCGTGAAATGCTCCGATCAACGTTTTTTGTGTGCTGTCTAGTGTTATCAGATAACATGACACTAATGAACGCCATTAAACAGTTCCAATAGGCTAAAGAAAACAAGTAATGAAAAATGTACCTTGATTTGGTACAAACCTTGTTTTCAAAATTTCTTAATTTCAGTGACAGGTAAGGAAATTTTCTCCATTGCAAATCTAGTGAGTGATATCTTAAACTCGACATCGAAAGCTCTTCGGAAATAATCATCACTTTCGCCGATCTGAGAGAAAATCTAATCTATTCTGTGAAATATGTTATCTGTGCTAAATGATGAGGTCACACTTTCAAACCGCAGAAATAAAGTGTTTTTCCTGGACGTAATGCTCTCTGTTTTGTAGAAAAAATAGCTGTGGAACTTGAATTAACTCAAATACACAAAAAAGTACAACCGTTTGCTTCGAGAGCCAACCATGAAGACCAAGTTATTTTCAGCAGCCTCAAAGTCACTTCAGATATATGGGGTTTGAGGGCAAATTTACACCATCAGGCAAGCAAAGAGGTATTACGTGGCATGTCAAGAAGGCAGCATCTATAGTATTCGGGTTACAACTCTTGGTTACTATTAACTCATTTCGACAACAAATAACCGAATAAAAAGCTATAAAATTGGAACAGTTTCCAATACAGTAAAAAATTGAAAATGGTAGACCCTCGACCTTAAATTTCCTCCGAGTTCCATTGTTGCTTAAGTCTGGAAAGGTGAACTGAAGTCTCTATAGTTCAACAAAAATTTCAATGTTTTTGTTTTGTGTGTGCCGGAGTTAAACCAAATCCATGAGCAACTTGTAAGGATATGAGTATCCCCCGTCTGTAGTTTAGGATTAATAGTTCCAGGAATGGGAATGACAGTACTGTAAGACAAACACACCACTCAAGCCTCATCCGGGACTACGACTCTGACCTATTTCGGACAGATGATCAGAAGCCAGTGTCTCATATCATTCGGCCACCGCGCTGATAATCTCAATGTCGCTTCAGATTCAGTGACCGCCCGAAAGCTGGAAAAATATAAATCTACATTTTCCAAAGGCATTACGCAGTAGGAGAGCCTAAAGCATAATGTCTGGGCTGTTCTCTTGTACAACAGTCACTCGGTTAATCCTAAGAAACCTTTACAGAGATTCAAGCTCTCCAGGATTTAAAGGCCTCGTTTTCCAAACCATTGAAACTTGTAAGTTTTTTTAGAAGTATTTTTGTATGTGTGTAATGAATGCGGAGTAGTGAAAGTAGCAATGCTTCGTCATGAAACTTTTAAAATCACAACATAGGAATGAGTTTACTTGCTTTTTCTTTTAAGAATGCCCGAGCGAGAGAGAGAGACAACACGAACAAAAATCAGAGATAAGACTGTCAACCATATACAGTAACTGAGAGTGCACGAGTATGCTAGAACAGCAGAGTTTTGTCAAAGGCGCATGCAATTCTAACCGAATGACTGTTAAATAAATATATGTCTTGTTTGAAAAGTCAATAACGTGAGTGTCACGAAGGCTTTGTAGAGTGTACGTGCTTCCAAACGACTGCAGCATTTCCACAAACGAATCTGTATTCTCCTTTTGAATTAATTAGGTTATTCGCAACTTTTTAAATACTGACATTTTTATCTCTTGGCATAATATTAAGTAGAACAACGCGATAAAGACATCACTAATATACACAGTGCGTCAAAGAATTTTTAAGACTGTGTCTGTAAAATGAAATAGAAACAAAAAATTATAATTTGTTTTGGTTTGTTATTCAAAATAAGTCACTCCGGCTTCAATACACTTGTTACAGCGATTTCATAATGATTCGAATGCCTGTTCCAGTTCACTTTGCGGAATTGCCTCCAAAGCACGCGTCGAAGCTGTTTGTATGGTCGAAATAACATCAAAATAACACCCTTTTAACGTCATCTTAAGTTCTGGGAACAAAGAAAAGTCACAGGGTGCTAAATCAGGCGAATACAGTGGATGATTCAACACACATACGTTATTTTTTGCCAAACATCTGCGAACAAGAAGTGAGATGTGACTGGGTGCATTATCGTGAAACAAACACCAACTGTTTTCATCTCGATATTGTGGACGAATGCGACGAATTCTGCCCATTAAACGCCCCTAAACATTTAAATAAAACTCACCAGTAATTGTTTGTCCACTTGAAACAATTCTTTGTGGATAATACCCTTACTATCGAAGAATGTAATGAGCATTGTTTTGATTTTCGATGGAACTTTTCTTGTTTTTTTTTGGCTTGTGGTGAGTTTTTTGACATCCATTCCGCACTTTGTAACTTTGTTTTAAGATCATATTGAGAACACCATGTTTCATCACCTGTAACAATCCATTTTAAGAAGTATGGATCATTTTCAGCGGCTGAAATGATGTCTCTGCAACTTGCACTTCTCCTTGATTTTTGTTCATTCGTTAACGTGTGTGGAACAAATTTAGCACAGACTTTGGTTTTGCCCAAATCTTCATGCAGGATTATTCGAATCGTTTGTTTGTTGATGTTTAAAGACTCTTGCATCATTCTTAGTGACGCACATCGATTGTTTGCCACGAAATCACGCAATTTTTCAATAATCTCAGGTTTCCTAGATGAACTTGGTCTTCCAGTATGCTTATCGTCTTCTAGCGTCTCTCTTCCGTCGAAAAAACGTTTGTGCCACAGGAAAACATTTGATCTACTTAAATAAAACTCACCGTAAACTTGTTTCATCATTTAGTACGTTTCCGAGGCACCACTACCAAGTTTTGCGTTAAATTTAATAACAGCCCTTTGTTCCATTTTAATAATTCAACATGAAAAAAAATTTAACTTCTCTACTGAACGGCCGTTTCGTTTGAGTTACTTTAACAACTGCGCAGTACTTTTGGCAGAAAGCAAGCAGATGGTCACGGTTTATAACGCATTCGCGATTACACTGGTGGCGCCACCGTAGGCTTAAATCTACCGCCAGTCTTAAAAATTCTTTGACGAACTGTGTATTTACGGTGTTTCTAAATTAGTTGAGTTAGTTCCAAGGGAATATGAAAAACTTTCCGAAGAAATATGTATGACTGCCTTTGTTAAATGTAAAACAAAAAGCCCTTGCGTAGTTTGTTTTCTTTTCATATACTGCAGTCATAGGCGATAATATTTTGACTACCTGTATCATTACCTTTTGGGTCGCATTTTCCCGCAAAATCCCTCGTAGCAGCCGTGCCATCGACTCCACTAGAGAACGGATGATTTCGTAGATATCTTGAACCAGCGAGATACATTGTTGTCCTAGAATTCGGCGAGGAAGTGAGGCACAGGCGTGGACCAGTGAAAGCTGAATACCACACATGTTCGACAGGATTTAAATCACGGGACATTTGTGACAAGGGAAGGGGATGAAATGCTTGAACATGGCCTTCGAACCATTCCTGCAAAATGTCGGCCTTCAAACACGTGACTCGCTTTCGTGTGAATCCAGTGCTGTCCCTGTACGCGATCACAATGGAGGGTGGTTCTTTTCTAAGCATCCAATGTCCAATGACTTTGCTTCGGTGCACAACACAGAGAAAAATCCATATGACGGTTGTCAACATGCGCACATGAGCAGGCCGCGGTCTGCCTAGGCCAATCCGCAAGAGGATTGTGTACTTGGAAACAATCCTCTTGCAGATTGGCCTAAGCAGACGGCGGCCTGCTCTTGTTTGTAGTCTGAATTTAAGTGAGAGATGGTTAAGTGTCTGTTGGCCCAAACAACACATGCCATCCGGCGTTCAGCTCGACTTCCAATTAGTGGTAGTCCCCTTTTCCAGCACGTTGGATAAGTGTGTGCCACTCTTGGGACGATTTCAGCTGCACATTCACTATGGCGGCCCTCTCACAACGGACAAACCCTAGGGTTGCTGTTATCGGCCTTCCTCACGCAGACAATCCTTTCTGACTCAAACTCCGACAAGTCATTCCTTTTCCCTATAGCACATGCTTCGTGCAGGCGAAATAGGACGCCCCGTCCATGCCGTTTTAAATTCAGCGCCATTTAGTAGCGTCTGTTCTATGTTTAATGGAGCGCATCAACGCATGGAGGGAGTAATGAACCGGCTAATAAATGTCAGTTTTTATGAAGATTTCAGGTAAAAATTTACATTCATGAACAATTTTATCTGAAACACTCTTTTTTTCCTTATATCTCGAAAATTTTAATGAAGATTTAAGGTAAAAATTGACATTTCACTGAACAATTTTATCTGAACGACTCTGTTATTGT
Organism: Macrothele yani; assembly: GCA_039090855.1. NCBI lineage: Eukaryota > Metazoa > Arthropoda > Arachnida > Araneae > Macrothelidae > Macrothele > Macrothele yani. Next base: position 61,511,238 of record CM076989.1, on the reverse strand, counting down.
GTGATTACAATCTTACTTTCACTAATAACCTAAATAGAATTAAGAGTTGCATGTAAGAAATATGTAAGAAATGATGAAATATACAAAATCTGCATAAAGAACTCATGTTATCATTGCTGATTTAACGTCTTGAAGGAATTTAAAAATTTAGAAACACATTAAATCATCTTTATTATTTTACAGATGTTTTATTTAAGTTGACTTAAGCAAAAACAGCCAGAGACGCCACCGAAAGAATTTGACACGTTAAAGACTGCGTCGGCATTATTTTTCACGTTTTACCAAAATCAGGAGGAAGATTTTTGTCATGGAAGAATTGTTCCTAGAGGTTGCAAAGAAAAATGCTGCTGTAGTTTGCAAATAATTGCTCTCAGTGCTTTGGATAGGTTGCATCAAATTGGAGTCATTGGTGAATTCTTCTTGTCTGTATAGCGGCCGTGTAATGCGCAAATGAAAGATATATCGTTAATATGTATTCAAAAAAGTATCCTCCAAAAACGAGCAAACCTAAATTTTCCGTTACAGAACTACAGAAAAGGGTTGTCTATCTTTTCCGGGTATGTTCTAGATGAATAATATATTGTTTTTTTTTGTTTTTTTTTTTGTCACAAGTCGTCATTCTCCTTGAGGACAGCAGTTTCTCAGAGGAATCATCTAAAAATAATTAATGTACTTGATATTCTGGCACTAGAGAAATAGCCAAAAATATTTCTGTGCTCCTTTGATGTGAATGCAGATAGGAAAGACACGCCATATTTGAAATTCTCTTGCAGCAAAAGCATTGTTGCCACATCACAGAAAAACTGTTAAAAACCAAATTAGAAATTCATTTTTCTATTTTGTATTCCAACAAATTTGTGAGAATAAAACAAATCAAATTAAGAAGGGTTAGGTTAAATCACAAACCAGAAGGTTTGTTATTTCACCTAACCCTTCTTTTGGAGAAACGTCACATTATTATTTATGGGGCGATTATTGAAACATTGACTAAAAAGACGGATTTGAATTTCCGTTTTTTCCGTTGTTTGTTTGTAATGACCTTTACGTAAGAAAAAAGAGGCATAAGTTCTGAAAAGAGGTACCGGTACAAGCTAAAACAAAAATGTTACTGTAAGAATTATTTATTATTATTATTATATTATTTTAACCTGTGATCGCCTTAAGTGCAAGCATGTATCGTATCAGTCTGGTAACGGATTGTGTAGGTGTTACAATGAGCTTATACACATATTATCAAAAACGAATAAAATCCACCTACTCTTTTCCCAAAATGGATTAAAAACCCACATGCTTCAGAATATTTTTTTAAAGTAACATTTTCTTATCTTTTTGCTGTATCGAGAAATGTGCTTAACGGTAAAAAGTTTCCACTTTTCGGCGTGAGTAAATGATTTATCTCAAAGATTAAAGTGTTAGAGCTACATACGTTAATGAAAGCAAATAAAGAAGAGCCTCTGAAAATGGTTGTTTGTTCTTTCTTCTTTCCGTTTTTTCCCCTGCTAAATTGAAAACATACTTTTTTTTTTTTTTAGGTCAAAAATACACTGACGGAAAAAAACTCCCAACACCAAGAAGGGGTTGTGTTAGATAAACGACAGTTGGTAGGCGGTGAGAGTGCATCTGTAAGATGACGTCTATGCAAATTTCGCGCTCGGCGCATACGCGTGGCGCTAGTAGCGCCCCTTGGAACATGCAAAGCAGGTTTGCTGTAAATACGCGCTGTAACGTTCGTGAGCGTTAGTTATCGTTGAGATTCGACGTAGTGTGTTGATGTTAGTCAAGAATGCCTTTAAGAGGACGAAGAAGCCATTACCAACAGCTCACGGAGTTTGAACGAGGTCGTGTAATAGGGCTACGAGAAGGTGGATTTTCTTTCCGCAATATTGCAGAACGACTTGGCAGGAATGTAGCCACTGTGCATGATTGTTGGCAGCGGTGGTCAAGGGAAGGTACTGCCTCAAGAAGACCGGGTTCCGGCCGGCCACGTGGCACTACGGAGAGGGAAGACCGCCTTGTACGGCGTATGGCCGTGGCGCATCGTACCGCGTCTGCGGCAGCAATTCGAGCTGCAGTTGCCACCACACTGACACAACGAACTGTTACAAATCAGTTACTTGAAGGACAGATCCGAGCCAGACACCCTGTAGCGTGCATTCCACTTACTCCAAACCACTGCCGTTTGCGACGTCAGAGGTGTCAAGCCAGAGCTCATTGGAGGACGGAGTGGAGATCTGTTGTGTTTTCTGATTAAAGCCGGTTCTGCCTGGGTGCCAGTGATGGCCGTGTGTTGGTTAAAAGGAGGCCAGGTGAGCGCCTGCAACCAACCTGTCTGCGGCCGAGACACACTGGACCTACACCTGGAGGTATGGTCTAGGGATCAATTTCTTATGACAGCAGGAGCACTCTCGTGGTTATCGCACGCACCCTGATGGCACTGTTGTACGTCGGTCTGGTGATTCAACCTGTTGGGCTGCCATTCATGAACATCATTCCAGGGGGTATTTTCCAACAGGATAACGCTCGTCCGCATACCGCTGTTGTAACCCAACATGCTCTACAGAGTGTCGACATGTTGCCGTGGCCTGCTAGATCACCAGATCTTTCACCAATGGAGCACGTATGGGACATCATTGGACGACAACTGCCGCGTCACCCCCAACCAGCATTAACCGTCCCTGTATTGACCGACCAAGTGCAACAGGTATGGAACTCCATCCCACAAACTGACATCCAGCACCTGTACGACACAATGCATGAACGTTTGCATGCTTGCATTCAACATTCTGGCGGTTTCACCGGTTATTGATGTACCAGCACTTCACATTTAAAATGGCTCTCCTCGCGCTTACTTTAAGCTGTGATCTTGAAACTTTAATCAATTAAATATGTTACCTATACAAATGTATTGCCGCCATTTCATTCCTCTAAAACTATTTTTTCGTGGTGTTGGGTTTTTTTTTCCGTCAGTGTATAAATCTCTTACATAAAGAAAGTGTATCATTACTTTACACATAGTGCGTCGCATAAATATAGAGACAGAACAAATTCTCGAAAAAAAAGAAACAACAACGAGATGAAATGTACACCTCATATTTACAGCAAAAATAGCATAGGACACCCAGCTGCACAATAGTTTGACGGAAACATTACAATTCCAACGCTAAGTACAAGAAAAAAAAAAAAAGAAATACGCTGTCTCAAAAATATTAAGAATTACTAGTATGAGCACCTCCGGTACGAATAGTGCTGCCGTTGTTCCGAATAACACTGAAAACCCGATTGGGCATGCTGTCCATCAAGTGATGTAAGTGTTCTGGACGGAGTGCGTACCAGCTTCGTTCAATCTGCACTTTCAATGCCACCACACTTGAGAACTGCCGTCCATTCGCATACACATCACGAGCTAGGATACCCCAGAGGTTCTCGATAGGGTTTCAGATCTGGACTGAGTGCTGGCCAATCCATTACGGTCACACGATGACTGTTAAACCAGCTTTTCGTTGATACAGACCGATGGATAGAGGCAATGTCTTGCTGGAACAGATAATCAACACCCGCTAGAGTTTCGCCAAACGGTAGAAGGTGGCTGCTGAGTATGTCCTGATACGTTTCGCAGTTTTGCCTGCCTTGCAGTAAAGCGATATCCGTTGTCACATTGAACGCAAAAGCTCCCCAAATCATCACAGATCCCCCTCCTTTCTGTCTGCCGAAGAATGTGCGTGACTCGCGCCGTAAATCATACCAATAGCAATTCCAACCGTTAGGGCCGTCCAGGTTGAACTTTTTCTCATCGGAGAAAATAGTTGTGATCCACTCGTCCGTTCAGTGCATGTGGCTGCTTGCCCATAACAGTCTGGCTTCCTTGTGGCGCAACGTGAGCTGTGGCAGACGGCGCATTTTACGCAGCACGATAATGTTGCGATTTTCCTTGATTCGTCGATGAACTGTGTCCTTTGAGACGGGGACACCAACAGTCCGAGAAACTTGACGTAGTGATAACTTTTGGGATGAAACTAAACGCATAATGGCACGATCATCTCGTTTGGTTGTTATTCGAGGCCTTCTAGGGCGTTTTCTGGCAGTTAACGCACCGCGTTTCGATAAAGTCTTATAAATGACTGCCCTACTCCTCCTCATGGCTTTACAAATTTTCGCTACAAGAAATCCATTTGCTCTCAGTCTCCTAATCTTATGTCTAATTAGATACCACTTCATCTTCCTACCTATATTCGCATTGCGTTCACGGCACAAAGTCGACTGTCTCTATATTTATGCGATGCAACTTACAACTGTGGTTATGATTTCACTTTCTCATGGAAATTATGCATTTTATACATATTGTGTCCCAGCACCCCAAAGTAAAATTTTATAAATAAAGTACACAAAATGTGAATAAAATGTTCTGAGACAGCATATAGAAAGATGACAGAGTAATGTTATCAGTCTCTACGAAAACACACTGTTTATCACCTAATCATGATGAATGATTGACGAATTGATCCACTAAGTTTTCGTTTCTGATGTTCAGAAAACAACGAATACCACAGTTTTAAACAGGAAAGGATATTTCCACTCAAAATCCAACAGATTTTGCTTCAAAATCTTAAAATGTCAGAGAAAAGCAAAGTTATCTTTTAAAATATTTTTAGAATTCTACACTTAGTTTCACTGAAAATTGTAGATAAATGAAATCATTGATCCAGGAATTTTATTTACGTGCTATGCCTCTAATGGAGCTTCATAAACTGACTACATTTGACTTGCGTGGATGAAAAACTTTGCATCATATGCTTAGAAGCGTAAAACTAATTTCAGGGAAATAGCTAATTGTTACAGGAAAACTCGAATTCCTTCAGCAGTAATACTTCCCACCAAAATCTCGTATTTACCTCTTTAAACAGCCGACAAACCTATACCAACAGACGCCCCCAAAATGTCTTCTCTTCCTAAATATAAATGTTCGTTGAGCGGCCGGGTTTTAGCAAAGCTATGGGAAAACAATTTATTTTCACCTCTCATCTCAGAAATACCGATCTTACTCCTGCCACCCGTAATGAGAGCTCGCTGTTATTTCTGTATTCTATACTGCTATGACCAAGGACTATTTCCCATAACAAGGGCACCATGCCACCCGGCAGAAGCACACGACTGAAACATCTCTCTCCTATCTTAGATTCTTCAACATTGTTCAGCTCTTTTAGCTGGTAATCAGTCAGAAAGGATTTGTGTTAAGTATCCTCCTATATGACCGCTTTTAATAACAAAGTTAAACGGAACGCAACACTTCCTGATGCGCAGCTTCACTCATTACAGCCGCGTTCTGACTTTTCGTACGGCAAGTACCTTCGTTCCAGCTGATTTCAACGCATTTTGCTAATCCCAAGTTGATTCATACCAGCCGGTTATAGAGTTAACGCGCATTTAAACAATATTACTCACACCGTGTCCTCCGAAAATGATTAAAGCTGGTAACGAATTTCAGCTTGGCTTTAAGCAGTTAGCGTAAATGAACTGTTAGCTTCATATCAAAGCTAGTGTCACGAAAAATGATTTTTTATCATGGTATTTCTGAAAGATTTATTATATGTGTGCATAAGTACTACCTGTTTTTTGAGGCTACAAAGAAAGGAGGAGAGTACAACAAAATATTTATCTAGGATTTCACATAATTGCCATCATTCTGTATTACCTCTTGCCATCTATTTATGAGTAGATGAATTCCACGTCCGAAAATATCCTGTGTTTTAGAGTGAAAAAAGTAACGTAATGCCGTTTTCACATCGTCCACATCATCGCAGGTTTGTAAAGCGAAATCGTTCTGTAGCGATTGAAAAAGGTGGTAGTCCGTACGTGCTGGGTCAGGGGAATACGCCGGGTGGAGTAACATTTCCTGACCAAAGTCCAGTAATTTTTGCCGAGTGATTAAAGCAGCATGAGATCTGGCGTTATCATGATGAAGGATCACGCCATTGCGATTAACGAGTGCTGGCCGCTTCGATGTCAGTTTTTCTCGCAATCTGTTCAACTGTTGGTAGTAGAGGTCAACATTTATCGTTCGGTTAGGTGCCAACACCTACCAGTGGATTATTCCCTGGACATCCCACCAAACACTCAACAAAACCTTTTTGGGATGCAGTCCTCCTTTTGAGGTCAATGGAGCAGGCTCGGCACCTTGGCACACAATCCGTCGATACTTTACATTGCGGTACAGTACCCACCTCTCATCACTCGTTACAAGTTGCCCCAAAAACGGTTCATTTCTGTGACGAGAAAGCAAAGAAACACAGATAAGGATTCCTTCCTCTCGTTGCTTTGCAGAAAGCTAGTGCGGAACCCAGTTATAAAACACGGTGATAAACCGAAGCGCATGCAACCGTCTTTCGACTGTTGTTCTGTATACCGACAATATTTCTGCTAATTTCTGAACGGTTAGATGTGGGTCATTTGTTATGGCTTGGTCCATATCCTCGTCAGAAACCACGGATGGACGTTCAGGACGTGGCTGATCTTTATAGCTTCTGTCTTCTGCCTTGAATTTTCGAAACCAACGGCGACATGAGCTATCATCAACTGCATCCTCCCCAGACACTTGACAGATGTTGCGGCAAGCCGCGGCTGCAGTACTGCCTTTATTGAACTCGTACAGTAAACAATGTCTGATGTGCTCCGTATCGCATGCCATGTTACACCGTCCGTGATTTCCGTTACGAAGAATAAACCTAATGCTCTATATGCTCTACTGCTCCACGCTTTATTGGCCGAAAATTCGGCATCGCAATGTCATCTGTGTCGTAACTACTCCAATCGCAATTTGCATTTATTACAAAAACGGGTAGAACTTTTGCACACACTCAATATGTAGGAAGCATTTCTAACATACCAGGATTTTGCTACGAAGTCATCAACGCTACAAAAAGGAATGGTGTATAAATAGGAATCTAATATTACAATAAACTGCAACATATATGACAGGCAGTTTACATTACTGTTTATGCAATGACCAGTTTTTGCTCGCGCCTTTGTTTGCGTGGAACTCGGAACATATTTCTAATATCGGGATATACTATCTCAGAATATGTTATCATGTGTAGCTTCTGCATATACTACATTTTTTAGTTTGGTTGCCATTTTTTACTTAAGCATACGAAAGTTCAAATAATTATATAGGTACCTACTCAAAATCTTCTTAAAATTGAGACATTAGCAGTCAAAGAAGTAATATCAGTGCGTACGCCTGCACTACCTGCCGGTTCGCTTGGCTGTGCCGGCGCGACATGGTATTCTACTGGTATCGAAGTGGATGTGTCTTTCACCTTTTCCCTCACCACTTACCTCGCATAGCATCGGTGCGTGACGCGGCGGTGTTTTACATAAATCTTTGCTGTTCATCCCCAATTTCTCATATCGTAGTAATACACTGGTGTGCAAAAGTTAAGGACGAAGAGGAAAAATTAGCATAACAGCGGAACGAGCAGGCAGAACGGACCCAAGGACTACACAGGAGATAGACTAGGGTCCAGTACGGTAGGGCATGCGCATATATGCAGCATGACGTAGTGGGGGGGGTCGAAGGGTATAAATCACATGGGCGGTGTACGCTCAGCAATTCGGTGAAAGCTATTGCACGGTGTACATCGGTTTGAACGACGTCGAGTTGCTGCTACCGTGTGATATGGCCAACAGGCAATCCAGTAGACGACATATGGATGACTTTACCCAAGGTCGCGTCTTTGGGAAGTTGAAAGAAGGTCGAAGTGTGACTAGTGTGGCCGAGGAGTTCAGGATCGCTCACAGCATCGTTTCACGAGCTTGGAGAGCATTTCAAACAACAGGAACAGTTGTCCGAGAGTTCAGCAGTGTTCTTCCACGAGCAACCACGGCGGCAGACGACCGGTATATTGTCCTACAGGCGAGAAGAGACGGACGGCATACAGCGGGAGAAATCGCAAGGCACATGCAACAGACAACTGGACGTCTGCTATCGCGTTTTACCGTGGCCAGGAGGCTGCACAAAGGTGGTCTATTTGCACGACGACCAGTACGGTGTGGGCCATTAACGCCTGCTCATCGGAGACGGTAGTTTCTGTGGTGCCAGGAACACAATAACTGGACACATAAGCAATGGGGTCGAGTTCTCTTTACGGATGAGAGCCAATTTAGTCTGACGAGCGATTCTGGACGTATACACATCTGGAGAGAGCAGGGAACACGCAATCACACCTCAAACATCATCGAAAGGGACCGGTTTGTAGGTGGCGAAGTTCTCGTTTGAGGCGGTATCATGCTTGGTAGCCGTACTGACCTCCACATCTTCCAAGGAGGTTCAGTCACTGGTGTCCGCTATTCTACCGAGGTTCTCCTGCCTCACGTGCGTCTGTTTAGAGGTGCTGTGTGTCCTGAGTTCCTCTTCATGGACGACAACGCTACACCTAATCGTACAGTGGCTGTCGCAGAGCTGTTGGAGAGTGAAGATATTGCACTCATGGATTAGCCCACAAGGACCCCGGACCTAAATCCAATCGAACACGTGTGGGACACCTGTTCGGGAGATGCTTGGAAGCACGTCACCAGCCGCCAGCAACGATTTCGCAGCTGCGATTGGCGCTACAAATGGGCTGCGAAGCCTCAACATCTCCTTGACAACCTCGTCGTCAGCATGGACAGACCTTGTAAATCCTGCAACGCAGTCTGGGGTGATCATATCCCCTACTAAAGACTGGAATTTTCTTGGCAGCCGCATGTCACATGGACGTTAATATCTTCTGTCCAGTTGTGCTCGAAGCTACGTTTTCAATAAAGTGCCTTTGTATCCGTTGGATTCCTTGTTTGGACAGTTTTGCTCACTTTTCCCATATTCTTATTACATCTTGGGAATCTTATGGTATGATTTGAGAAGATGAGGAGCACTTCTGCACAACGTTACATTCGAAAAACCGTCTCGTCATTAATTTTTGCACGCCAGTTTATATAGCTTATGTACACCGGAAAGAAATAAACTTTTTAACGGCGAAAGAATTTTCCAAATTGGTTTAATAGTTTCCGAGATTATCTCTTACAAACATAGAAATTTACATACGTTTTCTCTTTATAATGTTAGTGTAGATTACACTGTAATAAGGCACTTTCTAAAAGTACTAGATCGGTATGACGAAAAGGTCGTTGCCAATTCGCAGGAAAGAGCAAAAAGGAGTTCACAAATACCACAGTTTTGGAATTAAAAGCACTACCCAAGTCCCCTACCCCTTTTACAGTACCATATGAGACTAAGAATTCACTTCAACCTAATCCTGAGGGTACTACAACTAGGCAGAACATTGGAAAGTTTGACCAAATATCGCATGAATAACGAAGAAATATCAACTCAGTAACCTGCTACTTGGAAAGCAATACTAAAGTATATGTTATCAGCAGGCATGTGATCTGTATAATTTACTCATTACCTTCAATTTACGTTGTTATACATTCTCTTTGTAATACATATCAAATCCAAATATTTTTTATATGTTTAACTTAACTTTACTTTGCAGTCTGAACTATAAAGCTACAATACTTGAAGATGCTTCTTGTAAAAAAGCGAAAGCTTGGTATGTCACACTGTTGTTTGACAAAGAAAATGCCACACCAGGAAGTATTTGTCGGAGAGCCATGAGTCGTACCTTCACCCTGATACCTTTACGAGAGGCTGAGGTTGTATATGACTGGTTTGCCCATGGACCACATTGAGGCAGAAACGCATCGGGTTGCAACAAATTGTGCTGTAATGTGGCAACGGTGGTTGGAGAAAGATAAGGTGCGTCGCAGTAGTGGGATCGGCGCATGCAAGCTGAAGTCCGAACGCTACAACCACCACATTCGATAACAAGGCGTAGTAGCTCCCGTTTTGACTGTGTGTCGCAGATTGGCTGACGTACGTTTGTATGTACAATGAACATCCCCGTATCGATACCGACTGTGAATCGCAAATCGGCTGGACAAGATTTATGTTCTCTCCAGCCATTTCGATGACTGCCACTCACCGCAGCACGTGGTCGCAGATGTTACAGTAGTGACCTTACATACGTGACGAGACAAATGGAAAAATGCCGATCATACATACGTGACGAGACGAATGGAAAAATGCCCTTTTCATCGACGAGTCTCGCTTGTATCTACTATCGCCGATTGAGAGTCTGAAGACGACAGTATCACCGGGCTGATCTTGTGAGCGTCATGCGGCTCCCTTGCCTGGCTTCGTCGTTTGGGGAGCTATCAGCTTCAACAGATGTTTACGTCTCGTACGGATAGTGGGTACAATTACAGTATGATGATGCATCCATGTGATTCTGCATCTCGTTTTTTTTGCCGTATCTTTGTGGTACCCCTTAGTCCTAGTTTCAACAGGATAATGCCCACCAATACACTGATAACATCAACAAACCGTGCCTATAAGGTGTCCAGGTGCTTACCTGGCCAGCACTGTCCGTAGACTTCGCCAGAATGCAGAACATCCAGGCCGTCATTGGCCGACGACTTAACACATCTGCACGACCTCCTCGCAATATCGATAAATTTTTGGACACAGGTCAACGAAGCATGGTAAGAGATACCTCAAGACACCGTCCGGGGAATTTTGCACTCGATGCAACGCCGTGTTGCCGAATGTATAGACCAGCATAGTAGTCATACAACCAATTGCCTCAGACTAACTATAGTATACTGTCTCCTTCCACATCGCTTTCATGTAATCCCACAGAAATTGAACCTGTTCTTTTCCATCCAATTGTCTAAATTATGGAAAGTTTCGTATTATTTTGTGCATTCCTTCATGATGTTGCATTTTCTATTTCGACAGTGCATTTGACTTACTGCGTCAGTGAACGGAATACGTTTTACGATTCTGTTTGATGAAAACCACTGCCGTGCATGACATTTGGGGATCTCGAAAAGACAAGTAAATAGCTACAGCGGCAGTTACCGTCGAATTTATGAAGGTGAAAATTGTGACTGCTAGAAATGGAGTAACAGAAAGAGTGAAGTAAGCAAAACTGTGAAACACTTTGCTGGACATGATGTCCCGCTTTCTGTCAAGGCAAAAAGACAAGAAGTGGAATGAACACAACCAAGCTCTTGTATCAACACTCGAAGAAAAACTAAAAAGTTATAAATTGCATTGGCCTGTGAATTGAAGTGGAGATATAACGAAAAGTGTGACCAGTAGAGTGTTTGCATAAATAAATTGCCAAATGAAAACTTTACATGGATTCAGTAATACCAGCACCTACAGTAGGCTACAGAAGGTGATAAGGTAAAATTTGCGAGATTGTAGAAATGTCAGCAGTGAGGAAAAATGCTGAGACTTAAAGTGCCTTGAGAGTAAGTCAAGTTCCCCGGGAAATGAGGACACCAAATTGTATATACGGTAGATCCAGGAAGCTAATATTAAAACTATTGGATAAGAGAGTAACTGCTGAAATGAGAGGCGTTTTGAAGAATGCTCAAGATAACGACGACCGTTTGGGAGATCGTAGAACAGGCACGACTGACACCAATAGTCATGCAGCATTCAAAGTCGATCCACTCACTCGTTTTGCCCACTACGACAATCAGTTGTACGCTAATTGATGCCCAATTGCTTAATTTGTATTGCACATTGGGCTCACGTGCAGTTTTACTCGTGGGAAAGAGCCATTTTAGTGACGAAAGTAGGTTTCCTAATGAACCAGTATATTAGTACATATTCAGAAGAAGTGATATTCAGCATGTTACTCGTTGATGTCAGAACGTGGAACACTTCTGGAGCAGAGGACTTAACATATGATAAAGTCTCGTTTATGTGACTTAATCTCATGTTAAGTCCTCCTTTTGTGGGACTAGGAAAGGAATAACATGAAGGAAGAGGATTTGAAGTATGAAGTGACAGGCGGAGCTCAGTACACAAAGTTATCCTGAACAGCTGTAGAATTTAATTTGGACTTAGACCGCGAAAAGAAAAAGAATATTTTCATTAAACTGAATTTTGCTGTTTACAAACTTATGTGTCTCACAATGGCAGACATATTTTCATCTTCTTCGTGTTAATGGAAATTACAAAACATGCAAAACACTTTTATTGCTTCCATTTGTGTCATTCAGTTTTCGCTGCCTACAGTGTTCCATTTTCTCAGAACTCAGCTGGCACTTTTCAGTATAGTTCGTATGTTGGTATCTGCATCTCTTTTCGAGTGGTATCTCAAAACAGTTCTCAAGTAAAAACTGCAGAAAAGTAACTTTAAACTCCATAGAAGTTGAGATACTTTGCATTTCAGATATTTGAACCAGCGCCAAATCGCGAGAAAAATTTTATAACCGTTTTACAAAAATAGAAGAAACTGTGACAAAAAATATACTTTCACAACTAAATACGAAATTTGGTACCAGAAAATCTTAAAATATTTGCGTAAATTCTGGCTTTCATTTTCTTTAAACAAAAAAATTTTGTTTTCTTTCAGTCTGATTACCACATTTAGAATCGATGATACAATGCGCACAAGCTTATGAGTGCTTTAATAAATCGCAAGACATAAACACATGCTCTTCTGAAAAAAAATCAGGCCTCAGCTATTTTCAAAGGATAACAGAAACTTTTGACTAAATTGTAAGTTTATTTCTCATTACTAAAAAATAAATTAATTTCAATTTTGCACTTGTTTTGTTTCTTAGATGATGACGAAATACTGATAATGTACAGACATGCTAAGTTTGTCATTTCTAAGCCACCTGAGGGAAATAGTAAATCATACTTAATGATCCGGAAACAAATGTAGAATAAAAGTATGAATGATACAAGATCTATTTTCTATATTAAAAGTATGAATGATACACGATGATATATATTTTTTTTTCAAAAAAGAAATATCAGGCTTCTATTGTATGGCCTCGTATTTTTAAATAGTACGCTAGAAATGTCACTGCTTTAATTAAATCGTATTTCTCTTTATAAGACAACGGTGCACAAAGAGGAAGAAGGAAGCTAAATAACGTGAGATATGTTACTGATGCAAATTTATTGCACTGAGTCAAAAGAGGTATGCAAGCACCTTGAACCAGAGTTCGCAAAGTAAAATTTGTTAAATGAAACTGCTGACACTTCAGAGGTGATAAATTCTTATGAATTACAAATAAGAGCGATGACGAATAAATAACTTTCGATCGTAGGTTTCAAAAATTTTATTATAGCCACATGCAAGTGAATTAGGGCAAGGGATGTACAACAGAGATGCAACTTTTCCACATAATCACCCAACTGATTAAGCAAACTGTCCCGCTGGCACACCAATCTTTACTCAAAGCGTGTGATCTATACTCTAATTTAACTTTTTATTTTAACTCCTGTATTTTTAATAAAATTAGGTTTGTACTCGTTAAACAGTTTTTTAACTTTAACGCCACAGATTCTTTCTCGACGAATTTGAGTTTAGCAACTCAAATTCGTCGAGAGAGGATCATACATCATACATCAATGACGTACATCAAGTTAGAAATCATCATACATCAAGTTAGAAATCAATGATGTATGCTCAAGTTCAAGATAAGAGCTGCTGTTTTGAATATATCAGAATCACCATGCATTAGACAATGTTTTCGAGTATACTTTGTTTTTGGAGTTATAAATTTTCTCTCGCTGTACGTTTTGCCAGTTACGATTGTTAAAAAGCGAGCGCCTAATTGTATAGTGCTGATTGTTAAAAAGTAGAGGGGATTATACTACTTGGATACTTAATCTGACCAAGTAATCGTTGATTGAATGGAGTCTTTCATCTCCACTCGCTTATATACTGCTTGACTGGAGCCAACAAAAAAGTGGACATTGTAAGTACTGTCTTATGATTAGACTTAGACGTTACTATTCTTGAAGTGCCTACGTAAGTATGTCATATATAATTAAGACTTCATGAAGAGGAAGATATTCTGGACCAACGAGAAAGAAGCTCTAAATCATAAAGCTAAGCTTTAAGAGTACTACAGTGAAGCTAACAGATAAATTTAAGATAAACCTAATTAGCCCAGAGTTTAGCGTTTCACAAGGACTCAAACTTAGCATTACGATAACAGCTGCTACTATAAACATTTGTAATTCAGCTATTATTCTACAAGCATGTAATGCTTTACTTCATCTGCCACTTCAAAGTCGTTGCAAAAATGCTTTCCTTTAAGGTATTTTTAGAGAGCTGAAGATGCTGAAGTCTGAACTCAGGTAGCACATCATTGCAATTGAATGTAGGCCTAACACTGAGCCACCGTCTTCTATCCCTAAAAGACGGTGTCTCAGTGTTGGGCCTAAGTTAAATTGCGAGGCTGTGCTACCTGTGAGGGTTCAAGCTCCAGGCTGTACAGAAGATGGGGAAGAAAAGATCAACCGAACTTCTCCATGAGGGGTATTGTCACACTTGGGAGTATGGGTGAGAAGCTTGCTATGCAAATGGTTCACTCTTCTCATGAGCGTGCAAAGACGTTGTCTAAAGATTGCTTGCTTAAAGAGTCGCAGAATGGTGCAATGTTAGTCGGCAGTGATGATTGCTTCGTAATCCAAGAAATTCTAGAGGCGGACGCCTTGGCCAAACCTTAACACTGTGAGCGCCCCCTCAACAGCAGATCTAAGTCTTGCATTTATTTTTTACGAGAGACGACTTATTCTTCCTTTTCATTGTCGCTGCCTTTGACGTCAGCGTGACGTGACCGGTGACAAAATGCCCAAGGAATTAGTGCCCTTCTTCTGCGTAGATTGCAGGTGTGAAAGGCTCAATCTTATGCGCAACGTTTTCTGTTTTGTCGTCAGTTGTGTGGGCACCATTTTACTGAAAATTGCGGATACCCTAACACAAAGTGAACGATGTGACGTGTGGCACCGAAAAAATATTCTTTGCATTTGCACTACTCTGACAAAAAGTCGCCAAACTGTCTTCTTTCACCAAAGCTTCCACATCTCTGTCTGCTAGTGAAGTTGAAGGCCTATCACTGCGTTTCTCAGTCGTTAGCTCATTACTTCTGTGTGCTAATTTTCAACTCCATTCTGACACGCTTCGAGCGCTGATGAATTAAGGACCAGTGACATCTTGCAATTAGCAAAAGATCTCGACTGTCGGCGTTTTCTGTACCCTGAGAAATCTAATCACCGCTAGCTGCTCCAGACGAGATGTTTCCATTAATTGAATCTGTTCTCTAGCATTTTGAGGTTTTATTGAAACTCTTGTGCCAAACAACGCGTTCTTGTCAGGAAAACGCAAGGACGTTCTGAGACACCGATTTATTCTCAGAAAAATTAGGTAGCCGAATATTTGTATGATTTAATTTATTCTATGAAAAAAAAAAAAAAAAAAAAAAACGAAAACAGAACACACCTGAATGACTTACAAAAGTAAGACCATACTCTCCATTCGTTGATGGCCATGACACTAAATAGCAAGGAACACGCAATATACTATAGGGATGATATTATAGCGTACACAGTATCACTTCAAATTCAAAGTACTGCAGTTTTTTTTGTTCTTCTTACATGAAATAATGTTTTCTTTTTACACTTTTGAAGCTTAAAACGCAAGAAAAGGGAAACTCAGGAATCGCACTTAAACTGCACCCTAGAAGAAACTAGTACAACATTATACAAAAGTGGATGGTTCCCGTGTGAACAGAGTATTTGAGTAAAATTTGTTGAACTGCCGTTTTGATCATATGCACTCTCTCTCTCTCTCTCTCTCTCTCTCTCTAGCTGATGGTAAAAGATAAATAAAAATGTACACTATATGGACAAAAGTCACCGGACACCCCTTCAAAAGCAAGTGAACGGATCTGATGCGCTGTTAAGATGCGCGGTACAGCAGCAAACGGTATAAAAACAAGCCTGCAGCTGACCGCGATCATATCGCACTGTGAGGTTGAGTGAAAATGTCGCGGCGAAAGAGAACTGACTTAGAGAAAGAAAAGATTGCTGGGTGTTATATTAGTGGGTTGTCCATAAGAGAAACCGAGAGAAGTTTAAACATACCCATGTCAACTGTTTTGGATGTACTGAATAAGTGGAAGACACATGGCGTGCCTGAAGCAGCAAAACGTACCGACAGACCAAAGAAAATCAGTGATAGAGGACGTCGAAGCCTCAAGACAGTGGTTACAGCTAGTCGACGGAGTACTGCACAAGACCTCAGTGTACAGGTGAGTAAAAATGCTGAAACCACGGTATGTACACGTACCATTCGCAGAGAACTTCATTCCATGGGTATTGTGATCGTGCGGCTCCTCATAAGCCTTTCATCTCCATTCGGAATGCTACTCGTCGATTAGCATGGTGTAAAGAATATTTATCACGGACCATAGATCAATGGAATCGGATCCTATGGACTGATGAATCCAGATACACGATCCATTAGTCTGATGGCTATGGATGAGTACGGCGAAAGTCGCGGGGACGCTATTTATCACAGTGTTCTGTTCTTACGGTCAACTTTGGAGCTGGCAGTGTACTCGTTTTGGAGTGTTTTTTGTGGTATGGTCCGGCCCATTGTTTATCGTGGACAAACCGGTTAACCAGCACGTCTATCTCGATATTCTGGACAATTATGCCCTATCAACTCTGTGGCAATACTATGGAACCCAACCTTGTTGGTACCAGCAGGATAATGCACCGACCCATAAAGCAAGGACTGTAACGGCGTGGTTTAACTATAATTCCGTATCGTGTGTGGACTGGCCAGTGCAGCGCCCTGATCATAATCACATAGATCACCTATGGGATGAATTAGAATGCCTCATAAAAAGTTTGGAACCGAGGCCTACTACTAAGCAACAGTTATGGGGAGCATTATGTACTGAATGGAAACGCATACCTATCGCTGTGTACCAAAAACTTGTCGAAAGTATGTCTCGAAGGGTCAGTGCATGCATTAAGGCCAAAGATGGACCGACACTGTACTAATGTATGTCAAAAAATATTATGCTGTATTTCTCTTCTAGAAGTCCATGGATTTTGCCAATATAGTGTATATACTGACGATGGATCAGATTTTCAGTCGCTTATTTGGCCTCGGACCTCCGAGAAACAGGGGATATCGCAGAAAAGTGGAGAATATTTTTCGTCATTTACAAACATTTTGCGCAAATGAAGAACGAATTCAGTAAATCTCTCACCCATATAAGCTAATTCGGAGAGATAAACACATAGTAGAAAAATTATTGCCGTCGCTGATAAACTGCCTGTTAAATAGAAGGGCGGGAAATCTAAAATCTGTACGATTGCCATCAAAGTTCCGTAAAAGTGCTAGTACCTGTTTTATCTTTTTTAGTTTATCAAACCTTATGCGCATCTAATTTAATAGGAAAAAAGCCGTCTGTGATTTGGGGTCACTTTTTCTAGCGAACCGACATACCCATTACTGTAGGACAACCATGCCACCATGCCTGATGCGTCATCGATCCAAGGTCCAGGCCGAATGATTAACCAGAAGCCTAAGCATCAGTCTTCTCGTCTGCAGGTACGTGAAACCTGGACTTTTGGATGTTTTGTATAAAGAGTAATATAACTGCCGTTGAGAGGGGTATTTGTTTCCGAAACAGCTCTTGAATGCTTCATATAACAGAAGAAAGAATCAAGCTAAAATACACGATAAATATTAAAAGAAATTTGACGCTTTGGAATCTATGTCTTGTTCTTTATCTTACACCTTATATGTCTAAATTTTCATAAAAGGCAAAAAAATGCGTAGTGTGTTTACACTTTTAATACATTCGCCCGAAATGCTTAAACCAGCGGCCTCTGGTTCAATCTTTAAATCCGGAAATTTCGTCACCTGGCACACTCGGGATTTCTGTATTACGAACAGAATTATTACTAAGAATAACGTCTGAAGCAGATTCGTCTGGCAACACGTATAACATCAGACGAGAGTGTCTTGGAAACTGTTTGTCTAAAGTTTTCTCCAAAACACATTTTTCATGCAACTGTTATTTCAAATGTTATTGGAGTTCGCGTGTTTCTTCCCTACAGGCGAAACACACGAATATTTTCTATTTTTTGCCCAGTGTAGTTTGGCGTGGTGGTTTCAAAAGTAACAACTGAGCGCAAATGGTTTTACCGTGTGTAAACACTGTAGCAATGTGAGGTTAGAAAGAAGACGGGCGACTTTAAAAAGAAAACAGAAAAATAAACGGGGCACGAAAAACGACAACAACATGCAACCTTTCTGTCTTAGTCCTCGACGAATGATGTACTTAATGCACGCACTATTTCTAGCTTCGCAAACGATTTTCTCTTTTGTGTGAGACGGTGGTGCGTAAACAACCGTCTCAACCTGCCGAGAGTGCTCTTCGTCCTTGCTCATGCGAGAAAGCATTTCAGATTGCTTGGCAAAATTATTGACGACACAGACATATACTACTTAAACAGGAAGATAATTAAACCCAAACTCGGTGCAAAGAATTTTCACTCTGCTGCATTATTGGACGGTAGACGACATTGCGTACAAGCTTAATTGTACGGAAGACATGCTTTCTGTGCGGATTAAGCATTAACAAATGCGCTGCCTTTGAGCCTTCATTTAAAACTTCATTCGTTTTGTGATTCAAAATATTTTTGCCTAAAGATTCTGGATTAATTATGGAATTTCTTGATTTCAGACGACGCTCGGTGTTCAAAACTTTCAGTATTCTAAGTAGTCGTAGATATCACAGTTACAACATGACTGTGTTACAAATATTGGTAGTACTTTAGAAGTTTAGTTACAGGGTTGTAGATGTACATTTTTTGAAGGCTTTGCACAAGGAATTTTCTCTATCTGCCGTTATAATATTTATGTTAAACTAATGAAAGTCACTTTTTTATTATATTAACTTGGAATCTTGAGAGGTTATATAAAGTTTAACACTGGTTAATGTTACCTTTAGCTTCACTGTAGAACACAATTTAAGCTTTCTTTGACACGGTTAGCTTGAAACTTAATAGTTGAAAAGTTCTTAAGTAGGCATTTAATTAACAAAATATTAGGTGTGCAGCTTATTTCTCGGTCCCTAAACGCAAGCGATCATAGAACGTCGGCAAATGAAAAAAGCTGTGTGCGATAATGGCTGATTGCAGCGCCATCCAACAGTTTTCCAGGCAACCGTAACCGCTTACAGCTGTAGTGACAGAAGGGACGAAAGTTGACGGTGAAAGCAATGTCGTTCGAGAAGCAACATTTGAGGCACTGCCTCCTGTTCGCGTTTCAGCTAAACAAAAGTGTCGCGTAAGCCCAGCAAATGATCTATGCTGCTTTGGGTGAGGTTGCTGTGTCCTACATTATGTGTAAGAAGTGGTTCCAGCGGTTTAAGCAGGGAAATTTCGATCTCCGTGATGCAGAACGTCCGGGACAGTCACAGAAAGTTGACGATGAGGAACTGGAACAACTGTTGAACGCGGATCCATGTCGCACACAGTCAGAGCTCGCCCAGGAATTCGGAGTAACACGGAAGCCCCTGCACAAGCTTGGAAGGATTCACAAGGAGGGCCGTTGGGTGCCCCAGCAACTCACAGCTGCGAACATGTATAAGCGCTACGATGTTGCTGTGCTCTCCAGATTCAAGAAGAAGGATTACCTCCTCAACATTTTTACCTGCAATGAGAAGTGGATCTTCTACGATAAACCTAAGCGGCGCGAATCGTGGGTTTATCCAGGCCAGCCTACCACCAGTACCGCCAAACCGAATATCCATGCCAGGTGGGATCAGCGCGAATATCCATGCATATGGTGGGATCAGCGCGGTGTCGTACACTATGAGTTGCTCAAACCTGGTGAAACGGTCAATGCTGAGCGTTATTGTCAGCAACTCATTCGTGTGAGTGACGCAATGAAGGCGAAAAGGCCATATACCGGCAAGGGCAGAATGTCGGTCCTGTTGCTTCAGGATAACGCCCGTCCTCACACCGCGAACACGACTTTAAACACGATCATCGACCTGGGATAGGAGATTTTGTCCCACACGGCGTATTCTCCAGACTTCGCCCAATCGGATTATCACCTCTTTCGCTCCCTGCAACATCGCCTGAGTGACACGCATTTCACTTCTGTCGAGGAGGTCCACACAAGTATTGATGACTTTATTAACTCGAGACAACCCTCTTTTTTTCGCAGTGGCATTCGGCAGCTCCTGACCGATGGGTCAAATGTATCCAACACGTAATAATTTGCAGTCAACGTGTCGTGCCTGTGGCCGAGAATTAATTAGCACACCTATTATATGACCATCAAATATGTGACCAAAAATCAACGAGGAAATGGATGACTCACGTTAATATTTCGATCTTTTATTTGAATGTTACGGCATGAAGTAAGCCCGTTGCAGAGTACACAGTTCATCTTCACCAAAGGTACATGGTCTAATCCACATTGAAGAACTCTTATTCCCGGAATACTTTAGCACAGATACGACGCTCGCTTATTAATCGTACAGGACGTGGATAACGAAAATGAAACGCCTGCGCAAATAACACCCCACGTGTCACGCCGCTCTATACGCTACCTGGTGGCCAGCCGGCATTTATTTCGCAGTCGATCAACGAGAGCGAAGTGTGAAGGTTACATTAGCAGAGCAGTACCACAGTTGGACGTCAGAAAGCGCGATCCACACAACATAATGGAAGATATCTACCTAATTGTTGGTGCGCGTCTTTGTAGTGTATCGCGAGCCACGGAATCCAGGGTCATGTCGGCATACCAGCACGAGGGAAGAATTACTTCCAATAGGAGTAACTGTCGAAGTAAGAGGAAGCTGTCTGACAGGAACGATCGGGTGTTAACACGGATGATAACCAAAAAACTTAAAACCACAGCTGCGCAACTCACCGCGACACACCAGCTTCGAGCAAAACTGTTTTTCGGGTGCTACACTGGGCCAATATTCACGGTCGTGTTGCTATTGCCAAACCCTGGATCACCAGTGTGAATGGCAAATGCGCGTCGGTTGCAATGGTGCCAGCAGAGCAAATAGTGGAAGTTGGACAACGTGAGATGTGCATTTTTCTCCGATGAGTCATCCTTCACTGTCTTTCCTACAACCGGGGGAATTTGCGTGTGGCGACATCCCTCACAGGCTTACCACCCGGACTATTTATAGCCCAATGAAGCGCGGAGGTGGATCGATGATGGTTTGGGCCACAATATCGCGGCAGTCTGTCGGCCCGCTGACTGGTATTTGAGGGACACATCCCTGCCAAGGACTATCGGACAATTCTGAAAGACCAGGTGCAACCCATGTTTCAAACATTGTACCCTGACGGTGATGCTATGTATAAGGATGATAACGCACAGATACACAGAGCCCAACTGGTGGAGGAGTTGTTTGCTGAGCGTGAAAGTGAGGTTGAACATCTGTCATGGCCTGCACAGTCCCCCGACTTGAATATTTTTGAGCCAATCTGGGGTGTTCTGGAGCTGCGAGTCAGGAAACGATTACCTCCACCAGCATCAGGTCTTGAACTAGTCACTTTTATCTGTAAGAGGAATGGTTTCAAATCCCTTTGACCTCTGTAGATGGCTTGTATCGGTCCTTCCCACAGCGAATTACAGCTTTATTGGCCTCCAACAAACACCGTACTAAAAATTGGTGTGTCCTAAACCCATGTTTCGTTGTCCACCTCCTGTATATCTACGCGTATATTGGCAACGCATGAAAGTTTAGCTAACACAGGAGCTCTTTTGAACATCAAATCATGAATATGACTTCAGTAAACTTACGTAAAGAAATACAAGGTTTGTCCGGAAAGTAATGAGACCACTTTTCCTGGGCCAATCAGAAGGGCCGGAGGCCGGAGTCTCCGGTCGTGCTGAGTGGCGTGGTATGTTAGGTAAACGATCGATGCCTCGTCAGTTGGCTCTGAGTTTTTACACAGTGAGGATCGCTTGCGAAGTGGACAGCTGTGTGAGCGTCGCGTAAAGGTCAAAATGCAGAAGAGTGTCGAACAGCGATACGCGGCAATGTTTTGTGTTAAACTTGAAAAATCCGCGACCGAGACGCTTGCTACGATACAGAAAGCCTACGGGAAGGATGCTTTATCGAAAGCACAAGTGTTTCGGTGGCACAAAATGTTCACAGAGGGAACAGATAGCGTCAAGGATGAGCCACGCCCAGGGCGCCCTTCAACGTCTCACACTTCGGACAATGTGGAAAAGGTGAAAGATTTTGGACTCTGACCGACGTCTGAGTGTTAGATTGGTAGCAGAGAACGTGGGACTCGCGAAATCCATTGCGCATGAAATCATCGCGCAAGAATTGCAGATGCTTAAAGTTTACGCCAAATTGGCACCTAAGGCTTTAACCGATGAACAGAGAAACAACCGTGTGTCGATTTCTCGTGAGCTTGTGTACCGTGTGAAGAGTGAACCTGATTTTTTGGGGAAAGTGATAACAGGTGGTGAAACATGGGTCTTTGAGTCCGATCCGGAGACGAAAAGACAGAGCTCAGAGTGAAACACTCCCGAGTCTCCTCGACCAAAGAAGGCTCGAATATGCAAATCGAAGGTGAAATCGATGCTCATTTTCTTCTTTGACTGTAAAGGTGTTGTCCATAGGGAGTTCGAACCACCCGGACAAACGGTCAGCGCTGCATTTTACGTGAAAGTGCTTCGACGGCTGAAGAACAGAGTTGCGCACGTCCGCCCGGAGATCACCAACATTTGGGTTTTTCACCACGACAATGCGCCGAGCTATGCGTCGCTGAGAGTGAGAGAGTTTCTGGCGAAACACAACGTGGCAACGCCGCCCCAACCTCCCTACAGCCCGGACTTGACCCCGTCTGACTTATTTTTGTTTCCCTGGCTCAAATGCAGTCCGAAAGGACACAATTTTGGGACTGTTAGAAACGAACGTGCAAGCTACCGCGACGAGTACTTTGAAAACGATCCCTGTTCCCGACTTCCAGGCAAGCTACGCGGCGTGGCAGAACCGCTGATAGCGGTGTATTGATGTTCAAGGATGTTATTTCAAGTAATTTTAATGTTATTTAGGTATAACTTTAATTAAACGTCTGTTACTGAATGAGTCTCATTACTTTCCGGACAGACCTTATATATCCTAATGCATTTGTTGATGACAAACTACCTGAGTTATGACTGCTTTCCGAAACTAAAGTAACATTGCCTCTAGAAGACAGATAATCATATTGCCTCTCGAAGACTCAACACGTTCGTTCTAATCTTTCAATTTCGACTAGGTAATTGCACTTTAACCTGTTTTCAGAGTTGCCAAACGCAAATTCACAAAAGAGAGAAAAAGTGGCGTTCAAACTGAAAAGCGTTAAACGAGAATAAATCAGACTTACGTAAGAAGATAGAACTAAAAAGGAAGGTTAAGTTAGAGTATGCGTCACACTATCCACAGAGCAATGTCCGTAAATTGAGTTGCCTCTGCCTTTTTTTGCAGTATCACGAGTTCTGGTCAGCATTGGAATGCCCACCGCCCCGTAACTCCATTGGAAATATGTTAGGTATTTTACTGAGGAAAGTAACATTTCAAAATGTTGAAGGTAGGTTGCTTTTTATTCGAAAAGAAGCTTGTGATCCTGGCATTCATAAAATTGTTAATTTAGTGCGTTTTATTATTTTTAATTATTATGATTACATAATGCTCTAAGTCACAACCTATTGATAAACGGAAATTATTTAAAATGTTAACTGATAATAGGAAATGTAAATACTCATCCAGGGGATCCTCAAAGGACTGGGAATAAAGCATGGAAGATGTTCCAAGGAATTAATCAGCTATAACATTTTCGCCTCTCGATACACGACAATGTTTTACGTGATAAGAGGCATACAATAATCATTACAGTGACAAGTAAATGGCTTGTCTGTTTGTGTGTCTGTCAGTCGCCTGCCAGAAACGCAGGTTTGAAATTTGTCATAAATTCCCAGAAGCATCTGGGTGATCCCCTTCCTCTTTTTGAAGTCCACATTTCTGATAATCACCGAAGAAACTTCGAAGTGCTAATGCATGCACTGCCAATAGATGGCAGCACACTCGTTATTTTGGAAAGCAAATGAAATTTATAAGCGCAAACGTCTTATTGCTTCTCTCCCATCTTGTTCTATAAGATATAACTCCAATTGCTACAGATAGTAATCACTTTAAACTTTACTGTATACTTTGCTATATAATACTTGTAAATGGCATACTTTTTAGCACGTCTTTTGTAAAAAAAGATCGTGCTTATGTTATCGGTTTGTCCGTGCGTCCGCCTGTACCCACGATATCTCTGCAACTATTAGTCCGATTTGAAAAATTATTTTTGCATTGGAAAGCCTGAAATATGCGAATCATGATCCTTTATTTCGTTTGTTTTTACGACGTACAATTTCGCCGCTAGAGGGCGTAAATGCAGATGATGCCGAATTCAAAAATACGTTTTATTTCAAATATTTGTTTCTAAACATCCGATTGAAAAAAATTATTTTATCTTTCGATTCCATTTATATTGAAGAGTATTTTAGATATAGTTCCTTTTTTAAAATTTCGCATACATTTTCCGCTAGGGGGCGTAAATATAAATTACATTTTCCCCGATAACTCTTCTTCTAAAACTCCGATTTGAAAAACATTTATTTCAGCGGATACATCTCCTGATGCACAATCTTTTGCATATAATTTCAAATTTTTGGTAAAGAATACTTTGGCCACCAGGGGGCGTAAGTGTTAATTTTTGCTTCTGATGTATTTGCCATGAAATCTGACTTCTAAAATATCGATTGAAAAAATTATTTCGTGGACTGATGCCACTCACATCGATAAAGCTTTTTGGAATATTTTTTTGTAAAATATTCCACAGTTTCTCCGCTAGGGGACGTAGATAAATTTTTTATTTTTATCAATATCTCTACTTCTAGGAGTCCGATTTGAAAAAATTCCTTCTTTGTTGGATAGTGTTTTCCATGTGACATTTTTTCATATAATTTCAAAATTTTCAAGTACTTCATAGAGCTTCCGCTAGGGGGCGTAGTGGTAAATTGCGTTTCCCCCTATATATCTGCTTCTAAATCTCCGATTTGAAAAAGTTTTTTCTGCACTGGATAAAGCTCCTGATGGGAAATCGTTTGCACATAATTTAAATTTTTTGTAAAAAACTGATTTGGCTACCAGGGGTGGTAAATATTAATTACCGCTTCTAATGTATTTACAGCAAAATATGAGTTTCTAAATTCTCGATTGAAAAAAACGCCGTTTCTTGACCGATACTAGTCATGTCGACAAACCTTTTAGAAACATTTTCTTCTTGAAATAGCGCATGGTTTCTACGCCAGAGGGCGTAGATGTATATCTTATTTTTGTCAATATATCTACTTCTAAGAGTCCGATTTGAAAAATTCCTTCTTTGTTGGATATTGTTTCCGATGCGAAATGTTTTTCCTATAAATTCAAAATTTATAAGTAAATCATAGACTTTCCGCTAGGGGACACAAAGGTAAATTGCGTTTTCTGCGTTATTTCTGCTGCTAAAGCTCCGATTTGAAAAATTCTTCCTGTATCGCATACAAGACCTGATGGAAAATATTTTTCACATAATTTATAATGTTTGGTAAAGAATGGTTTGGCCACCAGGGGTCATAAGTGTTAATTTCTGCTTCTGATTTATTTGTACCAAAATCTGGGCTCCTGAAAACTCGACTAATTTTTTTTTCTTGGACCGATACCGCTTATATGGAAAAACCTTCTGGGAATACTTTCTTCCTAAAATAATGCATGGTTTTCCCACCAGGGGACGTAAAGTCACATCATATTTTTGTTAATATCTCTGTTTCTAAGAGTTCGTAAGCTCACGATTCCGTTTACAGCAATATCTGAGGGATTAAAAACCCGATTGAAAATCTTCTTTCTTTTTTTTTTTATTTGAGGTTTAACGACCACCGTGAGCAACTCATTGGGCTATAAGCAGTCGCCCGTCCCTAATTTAGGGTCACTGGTTCTAGGGAAGGGAGAGAGCCAGTGCCGTAAGACAAACACAACATCCATGCCTGACCGGGATTCTAACCCGGACCCCTTTCGGGCGAATGATCAGAGGCCATCGCCTTAGACCACTGCGCCACCGGGGCGGCTTCTTTCCTTCTTTCGTCAGATATATTGTTTTCCATACCGGTTTCATTGACATTTAATAGCTTTGGTAAATTTAATTTGCAACAGAACGGATTCAAAAGACGTGCTGATTACATCCGAAAGTTCGGTGTCATCTTTTTTGTTTCTTTTGATTTTCCTTGCAGCGGAATTTCTGAAAGAGGCCGACATCTGAGATAAAAAAAAAAAAAAAGCATTCACTTAATTAAGATGCATCTAGCGCCAGGCAAATATTCTGGAAAAATTCTATAGCTTAATGTTCACAAATAAAGAAGATGATAGCTGTCTAAGCACGAACACTTTAGCTCAAACCAATTACAACACTCAAATGAAGCTAAGACGTATCACCGGTATCAAAAGTATACACAGTTAAAACCATGACGACACAAATAACTCATTCCATTGAGGTTTAAAAAGGTTTAATGTTAAAAACTTGCGAGATCTTTCGAACCTACGACTTATAGGTTCATCATCAGGCACCAAAACTCGCAAGGTGCACATGAAACGTAGTGGTTATATACACGTGTGGTTATGGGCAAAGACCGCGCATGCGTACAAGTCGGAACAGTATGAGGTCATAAAATGCATACATTTAAAATAACCTGTAGGGTAAAAAAAAAAAAAAAAAACCAAAAAAAAAAACACATAATGGTTGTCATAAGAAATATAAAATGAAGGTCAAAGTTCCCTCGCCTGAGTTTTATATATGTACAATAACATCAATGGTTGTCTAATCTTGTTTCTTGGTTTTTCAGTAGGTATCGCCAAGGTGCTGGTATATTGGATGGAGCTTCATCATTACAACATTGTTCATTCAAATGATAAATATACAAGCTCTCGAGAAACAACAGGCCATTTTTAGTTTTGGTCGTCGATAACAGATCATAAAGTCATTGCCGATTCATGCTCAGGACCCACTTAGATATAAAATCTCTCGTACTATTGAAAAGGAATCCACTCAACCACTAACTGAAATTCAACATATATTAAAATATGAGCGTACTACTTTGTTATCTCTTTCCGGGGACACATCATTAGCAATTGTTTCTGCAGATAAATCGGACCAAATAGTTATACTTGATAAGTCTACCTATATTAACAAGATGACCGCAGTTATAAATCAGATCCCACATACAGTATTATCTCGTAACCCTATCCCAGCTACTATTACTGCTCTTGCAAAACTTAAAAATAGTAATACACTACCCCCAGCCATTTCAAATAATATGCAACCTCCTTTTGGTCCTCGTATACCAGATTTGTTTGGCAAAATTAAACTTCATAAACCGGAACACCCCATCCGTCCTTTAGTATCAGGCTATACTAACCCCACCCGAAATCTGGAAAAATCACTTGCCTCAGTCCTTTCCCCCTTAACCACATCTTCACCTTTCTCAATTAAGAGTTCTAAGTCCGCCCTGGAACGGATCCATTCCGCTACATCGGGTATTCCATTTAAAATGGCCAGTCTCGATGTAGTTTCCCTGTTTCCCAATGTCCCTGTGGATGTGGCCCTTGACCTGGTTACCCCACTACTTCCATCCTTAAACCTCTTTTCTACTGAATCCACTGCTATAGTTTCAGCCCTGAACCTTATCAAGGACCGGACTTATTTTAAATTTAATAACATCACCTACCGCCAGGATTTCGGTACCCCAATGGGGTCACCTCTTTCCCTCGTCCTGGCAGAAATAGTACTGCAACACGTCGAACATACAGTTTTTCATAATGGTATATTCCAACCATTACTCTATATACGATATGACGACGATGTTTTAGTTTTTTGGCAATACTCACTTAATTAGACACTTTTGCTGCCTCTTTATCAGCCGTCTTTCCCACTATTTCCTTCACCCAAAAGTTAGAAACCTCCAACTCCCTTCCGTTCTTAGATATTTTATTACGACGCACCCCATCTAATGACATTCAAACCTCCGTCTACCTAAAACCCACTTGTTCACCTACCCTCATTCCATATAATTCGTACACACCACTTCCCTATAAACATAGTTCTATTTCATCTTTAATCTGTAGGGCTTATAGTCATTCATCCACCAAAAGATCTTTAAAACTAGAATTACACAGGATTTTCAATCTAACAAAGGTTTCCGGTTATCCCGGATATCTATTTACAAAATTGTTACGCAGGTATCAACGACGGATCTCCACAACGTTACAACCAATACGTGATGAAGTAACCATAAAATACGTGGCATCCATTCCCTTCCATCCAACCATTGTACCGATCTTACAAAATTCATGCAAAAAATACGATTGTTCCTTTGGTGTGTCTTCGGAAAGTTTGTTCAATTTAACCAAATCAGACCGAGATCCGACATCAATCTTAGCTAAATACGGCGTTTATTCGGTACCACTGAACTCTTTCTCAACTACCTCACAGTCTACTTCCTACGTGGGATCCACTTGTAGATCATTAAAGACACGAATTACAGAACACAAATACAGTGTTCGTACACATGCCTTAACAACTTCTTTAGCGCGAGAGGTACTAAAAGGAGAGCACCATCCTGACTGGGACAATGTAAAACTGTTATCGACGACCAAAACTAAAAATGGCCTGTTGTTTCTCGAGAGCTTGTATATTTATCATTTGAATGAACAATGTTGTAATGATGAAGCTCCATCCAATATACCAGCACCTTGGCGATACCTACTGAAAAACCAAGAAACAAGATTAGACAACCATTGATTTTATTGTACATATATAAAACTCAGGCGAGGAAACTTTGACCTTCATTTTATATTTCTTATGACAACCATTATGTGTTTTTTTTTTTTTTTACCCTACAGGTTATTTTAAATGTATGTATTTTATGACCTCATACTGTTCCGACTTGTACGCATGCGCGGTCTTTGCCCATAACCACACGTGTATATAACCACTACGTTTCATGTGCACCTTGCGAGTTTTGGTGCCTGATGATGAACCTATAAGTCGTAGGTTCGAAAGATCTCGCAAGTTTTTAACATTAAACCTTTTTAAACCTCAATGGAATGAGTTATTTGTGTCGTCATGGTTTTAACTGTGTATACTTTTGATACCGATGATACGTCTTAGCTTCATTTGAGTGTTGTAATTGGTTTGAGCTAAAGTGTTCGTGCTTAGACAGCTATCATCTTCTTTATTTGTGTATCAATCAGCACGATAGTCTCTTCATAATATAGCTTAATGTTCTTTATGATCTTGGAAGACATAGCATTTAAATAGTCAGATAAGGAATACATTCATAATTTTAGAATCACCCAGACAACGTTGGCTAAAAAAACCATGATCCGCTTAACCGGATCATGTATGTTTTGTTACATTTACCCCTTATACTAATTGAATTGTCGGTCTTTGTTGTTTTTGAAGATATGATGGAACTAAAAATATACATATGCTGTTGTCGTTTTTTACAAAGTTCTTACTGAATGGCTTATAACATCTCAAAAGGGCGTCTTCATCGAGAACGGAACTCCCGTAAACAATACAGAAGAGGCGATACATCTGGGAGTATTCGTATGTCAGACAGTTGTTTTAAAATAAAGACTCTTGATGATGGAACGATGAAATCTAGTTTGTTGGAACCATATCTAACAGCAAAAGAAATGGGATTATGTAAATCTAATTTGTAGAAAATATTGAGACGGAAACCTGGTAAAGACATCTTTTGTAGACACGGTGGAGCAGTGGTCTAAGCGATGGCCTCTGAGCATTCGTCCGAAAGGGTTCTGGGTTCAAATGGATGTTGTGTTTGCCTTACGGCACTGGCTCTCTCCCTTGCCTGGAACAAGTGACCCTAAATTAGGGAGGGGCGACTGCTTACAGCCCATTGAGTTGCTCACGGTGGTCGTTAAACCTCCAACAAAAAAAGCTATTGTTCTTGTCAAAAGATAATATCACATCAAAACAGTATGAATCGTTTGTCTGTTTGGTTTTTTGAGCCACTAACCACATTTAGCAATAGCTAAAGTTATTTTGTTGTCCTTATCCCTTCTAGAAATGGTCCTGAACAGAAAATCCGGGAGAAGGCAAATTTGCAGCATTTTCTTTTTTTGTGTTTCGTGAATTAATGCTATAAGCATCTAAGGCTGTAAGAAATCTGTGTTTTCTAATTTAGAGCCTCTTATCCCAGATGAGGACAGGAAGGGCACATCTCTCATCTCATGTCCGGGACACTAGCGAAGCTCCACTAAGACGATTTAACAGATGTATATGCCTCTGATGATTAGGCTATTAAAGCCGTTTTCTGCATAGTCTCTGATGTTAGTTTCGTCAATCGCCCTTATTTTGTCCGATATGCTTCGACAGCTTTGGCATAAAACGGCTTCAAGCAAGCAAGCGTTAAAACAATAATTTTGTTCGGCATGTTGACTCAGCTTCAAAGGCGGAAATCAACATTCAAATATACATATACACTATCTACCAACAAGTAATTGGACACCTGTGATAGCAAAGGAAAACGAAGTTTATTCATTTTCAATAGTTAATGGAGCCTCCACGAGCGGCGATTACAGCTGCGACCCTCCGGGGCATACTCTCAACCAGGCGTTGTACGACGGCTAGAGGTATTTTCTTCCACTCGGCTTGGAGAAGACAGGTCAGTTTCTTCACCGATTTCGGACGGTGGGGGCACCCCTTAAGTCGACGCTCCAACTCGTCCCAGAGGTGCTCGATAGGGTTAAGGTCCGGGCTCTGCGCAGGCCAGTCCATTCGATTAACCACATTGTCACCATACCAAGCCATGGTGGACCACGCAACATGACAGGTGGCATTTTCATCCTGAAAGTAACATGGGTCCACCCCGTAAAACTGCCATAATGTAGGAAGCGCATGGTCATCCAAAATGGTGCAGTAGGTCTCGGCGTTGAGTCTACCAGGAATTGCGACCAAGGGTCCCGTGCCATACCAGGAGAAACACCCCCATAGCATAATTCCACCGCCGCCGAACTTCACAGTTGGGACAATACATTCCGGCAGGAGGTGTTCTCCAGGCAGGCGCCAAATCCAGACCCTGTCATCCCAACGGTACAGGGTGAACCTTGATTCGTCGCTCCAGAGAATCTGTTTCCACTGTTCAAGGGTCCACTGTCAACGTTCTTTGCACCACGTTAGCCGAGCAGCGCTATTGGACTTGGTGATCAAAGGCTTGTGGGAGGCAGCACGTCCATGATAACTGAGCAGATGGCCTTCCTTAGGGACGGTATTCATCGAAAGAACACTTCCGGATGCCTGTTGAAACTCCTCGCGGATGTGGCCTATCGATTTGGTGCGGTTCTTCCGAATTTCTCTGGCCAGCACCCGTCGGTCTCTAACTCCCAGTTTTGTGGGTCTGCCGGATCGGGGCACATTCCGACAGTCACCTATCATCTTCCACTTGCCAATCACGTAAGCCACTGTTGATTTTGGGTACTTCAACTCGCTGGATATGTCACGTATGGATCGGCCATTTCTGTGATACCCGACGATTACACCTTTCTCGAAATCAGAAAACTCCGAACTGCGTGGAATCTTGCATGCGACTGGTTGCGTTGTTGTTTCCCATACGATATTTAACGGCGGCGGCCGTGACGTGTATCTGGACCGCAGATGTCGTCGATTGCAGGGGTGTCCAATTACTTGTTGGTAGATAGTGTATAACGTTATAGTACACTCAAGATAATGAATGTAGCCAAAAACACCTACATTTATTCACATTGACGTCTTTTATTTGGCTATTTTATTTGGCTATTTTATTTGGCTATTTGCAGGTATTAACGCTGAACTTTCACAGCAAATCTTTTTTTTTTTTTTTTGTCTGGGGGTTGAACGACCACCGTGAGCAATTCGATGGGCGATACGCAGTCGTATATCCGCAATGTAGGGCCACTGGTTTTATGGAAGGGTGAGAGCCAGTAACAAAACATCTATGTCTCGTCGGGATTCGAACCAGGACCCACCTCTGAAGAATGGTTCGCAGCCAGCCCTAAGACCACTGAGTTTAATTCTTCACACAAAGTGATGTGAAGAATTAAATTAATTGTCGAAGAATTAAATTAATTGTCGAAGAATTAAATTAATTGTCAAAGAAGCTAGCACAATAACAAGGTTACTGATTAAATAACAAAAACTTATAGGTTATAGCAAGATAAAGGAACTTATAGGTAGCAGCAAAGTAATGTCATACTAAATAAATAACGTAGAATTTGAAGATGATGGTAAAGTAACTTCATACTGAATAACTAACTGAAAACTTGAGGATAACTGCAAGGTAGCGTCGTGCCGAATAACTGACGAAGGACATGGTACAAATGAGGTAACGTCGCATATCTTAGGTAACAAACATCCTACAATGCTTGATGACTCCTAACACCTAACACACTTCAAACTTAGTAACATTTTATTTATGTAGCTGAGTCCTGTCTGGACTGACTACAAGTGATGCCACATGTAGAACGAAATATTTGGGGAGTCCAGATAGACGTTATGTTTGGAAAATATGACGAGTGCTAACAAAAGATTTGCATAAAAGAGAATAAACAAAAACAGAAAGTTAAATGCATAATATTCGTCACATATGGCTGCCATATGTAGTGGAAGAAGTTTAGCAGAAAACAATTTCGTAGAGTGTCAAGTGTGCATTGTTAAGCTAAGAGTGCTTCGTAATGTAGATATGGTGTTTATACAACAAAAACTGTAAGCGTCTAATTTCTTACAATCACATATGTTTCGATAGCAAAATGCTTGAAACACTTCACTCATATGTTGCCAGCATTTCGACTGAGATGATAAGGTCATCTATGTTAGATAAGTTTTCTGAAAGAAACGATCTCACATTCCAATGCACTCGATACTGTTCTCAGATAGAAGCGGGTATCAGAAAGGAAATAGCAAACAGCGAAGCATGAAGGGAATATTCGACTTCGATGCTGAACAAAGATCACATTCCAAAACATTGTCAAGAAGAAGCTGGTTACGCCATAATGGCCTAGGACAACTTTGTGAGAGAAACAGGGGTGCCGGGAAGTTTACCTTCCCCGTGTTGCACACGAAGAAGAAAATCTGAGAAGGGGAAAAAAGTCGCTTTGAAATCATAGAACATTCATCTTTAAGATATGTTTCAGCGGGAAAACATGAAGATCAAAAAGAAATGCTAAGAGATGAAGGTGAAAACACTGCTGCATCGATAACTCCTTAATTTGTCAGAGAGCTTTAAGGAAGCATGGAAAAACTGAAAGTTATATATTTTAGAAATACGAGGCTTAATCTTGAGCTGCGTATTCTACAGGTAAGGCTACACAAGACAGGTTCCCTCGAGTTTATCTATTTCTGACATTGTTCTGGGCGAAAAAATAGTCGGTAGTCCGGCATTACCTAGACAAGTGTCAACAATACATCAAACGTTCACGGATTTAAAATGGCTGCTAAATGATAAAAGTGCCGGCGTTTATTTACTTGCCGTTTTATGAACCAAGGTTGGAAACCTCTGCATAGAGCCAAATCAGTATCTTTCTTTGGAAGAAAGTACTAACGTTTTTCATTTTATTTGTGCCTCATGCAATGACAAACGAAAATCCAACGCCAGCATATATATTTTTTTACGTCGTCATCATCAATATTATTCATACTTCCGTACTTCAAATCAATGCATTTTGGAATTCCGAGTAAAATTCTGAGGAGCTGATACTTTTACGGTTTAAATAAGTATTTCTTACTTGAACATGTCACCTTCATTCTTTGCTTTAGCGACTATTTTCAAAGAAGAGGATATTTTAAGCACTTGTGAAACCCAAAATGAAAAGAAAGGCTTTGGTCCACTAAACGTTTATAGGGTAATTACATAACATCTGAAATCCTAGGTTTGCTACAAAGAATGTGTGTTCCATGTAACACCTCTCAGAAAACTTAAAAATTTAATCGCCCTGGAGCGGAAATCGAACCCCCATCATCCGATTTCCGTTAGGGTACTCTTTTATCTGAGGTACTGGTGATTTCCCGTATCACGACAAAAGGGTGCACCATAAAAAGGCGAACGTCAAAAGGGGCGAACGACAAAAGGGCGCACCATAAAAAGGCGAACGTCAAAAGGGGCGCAAAACAAAAGAGCGATGCCCCAAGAGGGCCCATGACATAAAGACGATACAACAAAAGGGCGATACGACAGAAGGGTGCAAGGCAAAACGGCGAAGCGAAAAAAAGGCGCCACGACAAAAGGGCGAATCCACGGTCTTGATATTTTTCTACTTCAACGGCAAGATTTCTAAAAGATATTATTTCCAAAATCGGCACCAGGTTCCCTTTGAGAAAACTACATATTTCTTTGTGAATTCAAATCCCAACTGAAATCAGACGACTTCTCATCCTACATAGAAGGCTTTCTAAACGATGTTATTTCCAAAAAGGCCACGGGGCCCTTTCAGGAAATTCAGTATTTCTTTGGGTATTCAAATACAGTAATTCCAACTGAAATCAGACGTGTCATCTTTATACTCTAAGTGAAATCTATATAGAAGGCTTTCTAAACGAGGCTTTTTTCTAAAAAGGCCCCGGGCCGTCTCAGTAAATTCAATATTTCTTTGGGTATTCAAATAATCCCAACCGAATTCAGACATGTGTTATCTTTTGTACTCTAATTGAAATCTTTATAGAAGGCTTTCTAAACGATGTTTTCTCCAAAAAGGCCCCGGGGCCCTCTCAGTAAATTCAGTATTTCTTTGTGTATTCAAACAATCCAAACTGAAATGAGAAGTGTCATCTTTTGTACTCTGAAATCTATATAGAAGACTTTCTAGAAGATGTTTTTTTCCAAACAGTCTGTGGAGCCCTTTTCTGAAATTGCCTTCTTTGTACATTCAAAGCAAAATTTTATGCACGCATGAAAATTTTTGTGCTTCAACTGCAACCTGCAGAAATGGCCGAAGATATATTTCCAAAAGTGCCCCGGAAACTTTGTTTTGTCTCATTTCTTGTTTTTAAGAAAAAGATTTTCTTCAGAGCAAGAGATTCTTAGTAGTTCAACCCTTCCCATGGCACGGCTTGAGCTACTTAGGATTGTCGAGGAAAAAAATTAAATAAAAATAATAATTATTACACCAGGCCCAGACTATTGGACTTTTTGCCTGGTTAGGATACCATTTTGACTAAGTGTTAGTTATTTAACCGTAACCTGAATTCTAGACAAATTTCGTATATTTCGTAATTGTTTAGTTCTTTTTGCTTATATTGTTCACATTGTTTGATCGTTTTACTTGGCTGTTAGGTGAGACCTTGAAGGGTCGGAATAGACCACCTGTCAGTGTCGCTGACGTCCTTCGATCAAATGAAATTTCCTGTTTTCTCCTTCCGACCACAGAGAGAATTGGGAATGTACTTAATGTATTCTTAGGTCGTAGTATTTAAGATAGACAATATAGATGTTAGGTTGTTTATCACTGATCGTAATTTTTTCTATAATACAACAATTCCTTCCAGCCAAGACTTTCATCCCACTTCCCCTTCTGTGGTCGGTATGGGATATCATCAGGGAATTTTCTTTGTCAGGAAGGGAATAGTGGTCCTTTCAAGGTTTCACACAATGAGAGCTTGATGGTCAGAGAGCCCCCCCCCCTTCCCTAGCCCCCTTCTAGTAAGACTGTCTTTAGCTTGTAACGTACCACGAGATGTGACGTACCTGCCAGAAGGACTCAGACGACATAAAGGCAGATAGGAATCAGAATAAAAGGTTCGCGTAGCTCAATTGGTAGAGCAACTTATTCCGGAATGAGGGGACCTGGGTTCGAATCCTGGCGCGGATAAAAATGACGGAGAAATTTATTTCGTTATAAGCTGTTTCCGTCTTAAATTACGAAAAAAGGGCAACTATCATTGGCGTACTGATAGCCCCAGCAGTGCGGGGGTGCCTCACGTCTAAGACGGCTTCAGCAGATGGATTTTTCGAAATTTTTGTGGAAACTTCATATGAAACAGTTTAAGAAATTGCCAGGAATTTTTAACAGCAGCTTTGAATGAAGTATTAAAAAGAAAAGCAATTTGTTTTTCAGTAAATAAGTAAAATCTTCAACAAAACATTTTCGCTTTAGTTTATAAAAACTGGATGACGGGAAAGCATCAGCTATTCCAGAGGACTTGAGGCCCATTTTCACAGCCATAGCAATATTCCCTATACATGTCTATTAGCAATAGAGTGTGAATGAAATATTAGTCGAATAAATGAAATTTTTACATCAGTGAGGATAAGACGTTATATATTATACTTGTTTGCACATAACTTCTTATCCTTGAGAATACAATAAGCTAAAAATATTTCTTCGCAGAAACGATAAAACAGAGACCTGTGTCATTTTTTTTCAACACAGAGTCAAAAGAAAAGGCTTTTACTATGTGCAAAACATTATGACATTATGCTTAAGTGTGCTTTGTATATTCAAGAATCAAGGGTAAACAAGTTAAGTAATCTTACTTTTTTTCTGCCACAATTCTTAATTGTTACTTTTTATTTGCTTATTTATGTTCTGTAATTTCGTCAAAATCGGAAAAGATCATTAAAAACCGTCACAAAGACGTTACGTGTTTGCGTGGTGTCCGCACTAAAGCCTACCGGACACTTACCACCTGGACATTTGCCCACCCGGACATTTGCTCACCAGACACTTGCATACACATTTGTGTGCTTCAACTAAAACTTTTCTATAGGATCTTAGGATGCATTTGGAGCACAAAAAATGTCACGTCTGATTTTAGTTAAGATTTAAGTATACAAAGAAATAAGCAATTTACTCGAAGGGCCCTTAGGGCCTTTTTTAAAATAACATCATTTAGAAAGCCTTCTGCATAGGTTGCATTTCAGTACAAACAGTGTCCCATTTGCGCTTAATTTGGATTTGAATACCCAAAGAAAGAAATAATTTCCTTGAAGTCCTCACGGGCCATTTTGGAATTAATATATTTTTGAAAGCATTCCTATAGGTTATTGAAGTTCAGAAAAATTAACATTTGCTTTCAGTTGGAATTTGAATATACAATGAAATAAGCAATTTGGAAATTTAGATCTTCTTAACTTTTCTTGCAAATTGGTTAAATAGTTCTCCTAGTTTAGTGAATTGTTAGTCTAGTAGTCGTGCACCCTTCTGTCGCAACGCCCTTTTGTCGCTTCGCTCTTTAGTTGTGCGCTCTCTTGTCGGATCGCCATTTTGTCGTGCAACCTGATTTTCGACCTTCATCTGTTTCCTGATAGGAGTTGGGTCAAAACGCTATGACGAAGTAACGATGCTTTGACTAACAAAAATCTAAGAATGTTCAGATTTCTAAGCTAAATTTGCTTAGTCTGAGTTGCTTGGAACTTTACTGTCATGGGTGGTGTAACGGTTAACATACTCCAGCTCGAAAAATAGGGAGATGTGGTTCGATTCCCGCTGCAGAGCGATGACATTTTCAAGTTTTCTGAGATGTGTTATATCTCAGTGTTACAAGTAAATTCGGAATTTACATTATTTTTGCCTTGAATATTGTATGGATTTTCCATGTATTATGAAGAATATTTCTTCCTTCATTGATTTGAATGTATGTTTCGGCTTGCGCTTACACAGCTAATTTAATTTATAAAAATCGAAGCTGTAGCCCAGTTGACAGCCGTTAGAGCTGTCAACTGGGCTACATAGTATTCTCTAATTGGCTGAGCTCATCTCACAGGCATGCCGTCAAAGCTCATTCTAACAGGAATTTATGGTGTAATTCTTTTTGCATACGCATACACACAAGCCTCTCTTCTCGATTAGTCATGTTTTCTCCTTTGCTTTAGCTGAGATACCCCCACATTTTCAGCATCCGCTTTCCGAGTGAAACAAGTGTATCCGGGAGAATTTTTGTGAGTACCTGTACCTTATTTAAGGAATATTCCAATTGTTTATTCTAAGAAAATTTGTATGATTCTATTTTCGACGAAATTTGGTACATTATTTATTTGTTCTCCGCAGCTTTGTTTAACAGGCTTCCTCTCCAACGTTAAGAACAAAGGAGTTTCAGACGTTAAAGATAATGAGGTACTACAACAAAGGGGATAAAAAAGGATCCACATAACAAATATTTGCGCTGACAGGAATTAGAAATCCTAATTGCAAGGTATCTCATGTAGAATTTTTTTTTTGTTTCGGAGTTTAAGAACCACCATAAGCAACAATGAAGTTTGTAAGAAGGAGCTCTTTCCTAATTTAAAGCCACTGCGGCTTTCAAAAGAAGACAGAGCCCTAAAACAAACATAACACTTGTGCCACATTAGGGAGTCGAACGCGGATCCACATCGGAAGACCACTGATTTAGAATTTCATGCACTAAATGAAACTCTGAGTTGTCTTTTTACACACCTGCCTTGCACGCGGAGGTGCTTTACATCCTTCTCGTAGGTTTATTTCCCGTGTGTTCATCAGTTGGATAACATGCATCGCTCCAATGAGCAGAAGGCTCCAGCAGAGATAGTTATGCGTCAGACTACCAGTGGTCAATACTCTGCTAGTATCGCAAATAGACGAACTGCCTCCAAGTGTTGCTGAAAGAAGTCAGTATGTGGCAACTGTGTTGGTGTGAATTAACATGACTGAGTATGACTCGATGAATATGACTTAGTAGTCTCCGTTAAAATGTCTCTTTTCGGGAGCGTCACAAGTTCTACATTCCATATAATGGAAAAAAAATGAAACCAGTCATCCACATGGAGCATCCCTTGTAATGGCGCCAACAGCTAAGCTATTCCTTTCATAAAATTCCCACCTCGCTCAGGGGATCTTAAACCGATAGAACTTGTGTGGCGTGTTCTTCAGCGCAATTTAAATATATATCTCAGAACTTTCAGTGACTCTTCCGTAGCTTCGATATACCACGGGAAGAGAATACAGCTTCTGTCCTGCGATTTTTGTGCATAATTTGATATTAAGAACAGGGATACCTTGCGCATTCTGCTTTTCAGCATGCGCTTTCATAAGAATCATCCAGTTTATCTTCATATTGTCAGCATAGGCTT
Organism: Macrothele yani; assembly: GCA_039090855.1. Lineage (NCBI taxonomy): Eukaryota > Metazoa > Arthropoda > Arachnida > Araneae > Macrothelidae > Macrothele > Macrothele yani. The sequence continues at coordinate 61,472,164 of CM076989.1, read as the reverse complement.
TAATCAAAGGGAGAACAAATGACATTATTTGAATACTTTCGAATGTCAGGAATACTACATTAGACTAAGTAATGATTCCAGTTGTTCAAATATTATCCATCCAAGGCGTAAAGGGAGTGATTAAAATATTTTAAAATGTCAGGTGCACAACATTCGGCCATCTTTGAAGCATATGCTCTAATTTAACTTGCCATTTTGGTTCTTTCTTTTATTTAAATTGTGTTTTGCTTCTCGTTACATTTTCTTAACTTAACGTCAGATTACTCAAGCAATAGTTCTCAGCAATTTCTGTCAGACTGTCCAGAGAGTAAGACATGGATAAAAGATCACTGATTGCGCTGTGTGTAAGTGGCATGTGTGATCCATCTATCGAGCGTGTGCTTGGTCTCTGTTCTGCCAACATACTATAATATCTTCAATGATGAGTTACTGGTGTGGATAAAAGAGTTTGTTATTATCTTTTCCATGAAATAATTGTTAAACGTTTATCAAGGATTCAACGAGTTACATTCTGGCTTCTTCAGCTTCAAATGTACAAGCTTACATTGGGAAAGGACAATACAGAGAAGTATAAATGGTCATTATTTCACTGTCTTTCTTACTTTGTGTGCATTAAAGATTCAATTAAACCATATATCATTTCGTGTAAGCTTTGCAAACGATGTTTCTTTCTATATATACATTATATTGACAAAAGTCACCGAACACCTCTTCAAAAGCAAATGAACGTATCCGCTGTGTTGTTCAGATGAGCGGTACAACAGAAAACAGTATAAAAACAAGTACAGCTTACCGCAATCATATCTCACTGTGAGGTTAAGTGAAAACTTCCCTGCGGCAGAGAACTGACTTTGGGAAAGGAAAGATTGATGGGTGTTATATTAGCGGGTTGTCCATAAGAGAAACTGAGAGGCGCCTAATCACACCCAAGTCAACTGTTTTGGATGTACTTAATAAGTGGAAGACACATGGCGTGTCTGAAGCAGCCAAACGTACCTGCAGACTAAAGTAAATCAGTGATAGAGGACGTCGAAGCCTCAGGAGAGTCGTTACAGCTAATCTACGGAGTACTGAACAAGACCTCAGTGTACAAATGAATAACAATGCTGGAACCTCGCTTTATAAACGTACCATTCGCATAGAACTTCATTTCATGAGTTACCGTGGTCGTGCGGCTGCTCATAAGCCTTTCATCTCCATTCGGAATCAATGCTACTCTTCGTTTATCATGGTGCAAAAAACATTTATCGTGGACCGTAGATCAATGGAAACGGGTCCTATGGACTGATGAATCCAGATACACGATCCATCAGTCTGATGGCCGTGTGTGGGTGTGGCGGCAGCCGGGTGAGCGCTATTTACCACAGTGTGCTGTTCCTACGGTCAAGTTTGGAGCTGCCAGTGTACTCGTGTGGGAGTGTATTTCGTGGTATAGTCCCGGCCCATATGTTATCGTGGACAAACCTGCCTGTTAACCAGCACGTCTACCTCGGTATTCTGGACAATTATGCCCTACCAACTCTGTGACAATACTATGGAACCGAGCCTTGATGGTACCAGCAGAATAATGCACCGAGCCATAAAGCAAGTTTTCAAAATCGCTTTATTATTCATCATAAAAAACATAAGAGGGAGATGTACCGCGTTGGGCGTCTCACTGGGAAATAATACAAACTGTTAAAAAATGATGGTATATACACTGCAATGACAATGGGGATGAATAACAAATGCTGCAATCAAAGCTTATTGCAAAAAAAGAAAGAATTGAAGGAGAAGTGACAGAGAGAAACCCATTGTGTCACATGACACCGGCTGGGCACAATGCACAGGATAACACAGGCGAAACAATAGTGCAAAATGAGAAAACGAACAGCACAAGCACCGCCGTGAAGGTGCTAAAGGAAAACATTACATAGATAAGATAAAATACAACGCGAACAATTGTGAGAGTTATTTGATGAGGGAACCAAAGCAACATAATACAGGCTGGGTGAAGGGGATTAATTTACACGAGTAAGTATGAAAGTACACTGGGCTGAAGTAATCGAAGACGCAGAAGCAGTAGGGAGAGATGCTGGCTTAAAATCAGAGGGAAGACATTCATGCGGAGCAATAGCTGGATGTCGAGACGAATGTTGTACTCCAAGAGTAGTGATACAAGCCATTGAATGGGGGAAGGCACGATGAGGTATAGGCACTAAAAGATGTATGGCGACAAGCACTAGGAAGGCAATCGACACGCTAGAGAAGGCAGCGTAGTGAACCACTAACGATGGGTGGAGTGCAAAGACGGAAGACAGACGCAGACGCAAGCAGCAGGAAGTCTTCTATGAGCAGTAGGAAGTTCAGAACAGAGAGTCAAGGCAAGTCACGATGAGTAAAAAGTAAACATGCTCAACGTGATAAATTATTATGGTAAAATAGTAAAATATTTGCTTACTAGCTCGGGAAAGTGGTTGAGAAGATATCGCACACTGTTTTGCACGAGCGAAGCACAAATTAAAGGAGAAGTAGACACTTGAAGCAAGTAAACAGGGCGCACACTGACTATCTCGGCAGGGCGTGGTCAGCAGATGAAATTATGATGAAATATCGGTGAAACATGCACATTCCAACTCGGAGAAGTGGTTAGGGAAGAACCACACATTTTCATGTACGAGTGAAGCTCAATTTGAAGGAGCAATAGGCACTTTAAACAGGCGAACAGGGTACACACTGCAGATCTCGGAATGCCGTCTTCGGCAGGTAAAATTTTGATAAAAAATTGGTTAAAATATGCACTTACCAACTCGGAGTAGTGGCAAAAAAGACATCACACACCATTATGAACGAGCGAAGCACAAATTCCAGAAGCAACAGGCAATATGAACAGGTACTTTGAGCGCACACTGCATATCTCTGAAGATATCGGAAGGCCGTGGTCAGCAGGTGAAATTATGATGGAATATCGGTATAATATGCACTTACTCACTCGGAAAAACGTCGAGAAAGATAGCACCCACCTTTACACACGAGTAGAGCACAAATTTCAGTAGCAACAGGCACTTTAAACAGGTAAACATGGCTCAAAATACAGAGCTCTGAAGGGTGTGACAGGCAGCCATAAAGCAAGGACTGTTACTGCGTGGTTTGACGATAATTCCGTATCGTGTGTGGACTGGCTAGCACAGAGTCCTGATCTGAGTCCTGATTTTAATCACATAGAGAATCTATGGGATGAATTAGAGCACCGCATAAGAAGTTTGAAACCAAGGCCTACAACTAAGCAACAGTTAGCGGCAACATTATGTACTGAATGGAAAAGCATACCTACCGCTGTGGTCCAAAACCTTGTCGAAAGCGTGTCTCGAAGGGTCAGTGCATTTATTAAGGCCAAAGGTGGACCGACACCGTACTAATGTGCATGTATGTCAATAAATGCTATGTTGTGTTTCTCTTCTAGGTGCCCGGTAACGTTTGTCAATATAATGTATATGTAAAATAAAGTGGAAAATAGGAAAATGAGAGTGTTTCCACCTGCGACTTGTTCGACCAGTTCTAAATGACTTAGAAATCTAAAAATTGGAATGTTGAAAAGTCCGAAAAAAAAAAAAGAATGGAGGCTATGGAATGTTGTTTGCTTGAATTTTTCTACTACTTCTACAGCTGAAAAGTCTGAAAATAAAAAATTCAAAAGGGTGGCTTAGCTTTACTGTTCAAAATGCTGATATGTTTAAAGATAATAATGCCAGAAACGTTGAAGAGCTGTAGAACATTCTATGAAATGTTGACTTAAACTTAAGTAGCGCCAAAGCCTGCAACCGCTTTAAGTCAAACCGTATGCATCGACGTTACTCCCCTGTTCTAAATCGTAAAACAGTTACGGATCTTAAATTAATATTCTTTCCCTTTACTACTTTTCCCTTTCTTTAATTTTATGCTCAAGAAGTGATTTTATAAATTCACCGTTCGGGGAACGGGCATGACTACTACTATATGTATAAATTCATATCTTTGCAACAAATCAATGGTAAAACAATCCCTATACAATGTTCAGCAGAATTTTCTGCACATTACTTTCGACGATCAGACTGTGACTTGCACTTCTTTTAATACTGTTTCTTAAATGTTTGCGTAGCTGTGTGCGCTATAAATACATTTGTTCTAAAAAAACCAAGCTCAATTTTCAGAGAAATGCGCTTGGTTTGTTCTTCACATTATGTAGCACTGCAATAAAACCTTAACACCCCGTTTTAGACAATCTTCGCTTGTGATTGCGTTCATCCAGTTAAGTATTTTAACATGTGAGAAGTTTTGTTTTGCGGAAAGCGCTGAAACTAGACATACTGTGAATATATTTTCAGTGAATGAATAAATATTTAACGACGTTCTTTCTTTCTATTTCGTTTTACGTTTGCTCTGCACATCATGCTCTCCTAAGCGCTTGAATTCACTACGAAAAAAGATTTTAAAAAATAATTCAGAGAAGTATACACAATAATATGAAAAATATTTTTTTTATCCTGCACAAAGACAGTCATCAGCGGTTATTATTGTGACCTGGAAAATTGTTTCTTTCCTTATTTCAGTCAAAAAAGACAAAAACTGAAAATTTATATTTCCGTATTCTAGCTGTTGCATTACCATCATTGGCAAACATTACAGTCCACTGCTGTATGAAAGTCTAACCCAAGTTTCTTCCATAGCTGTCTATCTTGAGCCAGTCTCATTTATGTCATTCCGACATGCTTTCGAATTTCACATGCACATCTCCCACGTGGTCTTCCTCTGCCTCTTTTTCTGACCCCTGTTATCTAGTCTAATATTTCAGTTGTGCATCGATGGTCCATTCTTCAAGCGGTGAGTCCAACTCGTTGTCATTTCAGGAGTTATACCTTTACTATGATGACATTAACTCTTCTCATTTCCTTGATCCACGAGTTCTTCCTATTTTTCCTGGTTACACCAAGCAAGCACCTTTCCATGCACCTTTCAGTTGTCTGCAACCTTTGTATGTTGTTTATAGTTTAATACTCAGCGGAGCTCGTGCTCATTTGTGTTGAGAAAAATCTGTGCTTTTAATAAAATATGTAACTTAAATTATAGTTTCCGAAGTTATACATGCACAGTTAATGTCCTCCAGAAAATTAAACATGTTGATACTGGCTTGCCAGTCACTATTCATTAATTGGATTTTAAATTTCATTTTCACAGTCTGTGGAATACTAAGAATAAGCACTCAAACAACGGGAATACGTTCTTTCTCCTTATGTTCTTCACTCATGAACATCGTTTAGTTTTAGACTTGGTCATCATCAACGTAACCTTCAATTACTTTCAGTTGTTAACTATTGCTTCGCGCATATTATTAGTTTAGAATTAAGCCTTCGTGTAATCATGTCCTAAGAGTTAATTTAGTACGCCATGTAACACCAAGAGTGACAGTTGACATGTTAATGAAGTCACGAACTACGAGAGTCGATTCAGGAAGAGACACGTGTATAAACAAAGACATCGCTCGTTCCACGTTTTAACACAAAGCAACCGAAAAATTGTTATTCGGTCACCACCGGGGAATTGAATCCCGGATATCTGTATATCTAGCCGAGTGCGTTAGCCTTACACCACTGTGGCCAACAATCCACCGCGCTATGTGCGTTTTTCTGTCAGCATCTGACATAATAAATCCGTAAGACGGGCTCAGCTTCTGAGACGTCTCCATCTGGTGGACATTAATGGCACTGGCTATATATTAATTATAGCAATGAAATCCAAAAGGCGAGATACAATGTGAAAATCCTCTAAATACGTGGCGTCAGTGTATAAACAAAGACATCACTCTTTCCACGTTTTAACACACAGCAATATTCGGTCACTGCCGGGGTTCAGTTTCCCGGGGGTGATCGAATAACAATTTTTCGGTTGCTGTGTGTTAAAACGTGGAACGAGCGATGTCTTTGTTTATACACTGACGCCACGTATTCGGAGGATTTTCAGATTGGATCTCGCCCTTTGGATTTAACTGCTGTAATTAATATGTAGCCAGTGCCGTTAATGCCCACCAGATGAAGATGTCTCAGTAACTGAGTCTATCTTACAGATTTATGATGTCAGACGCTGAAAGAAAAACGCACATAGCGCCGTGGATTATTGGCCACCGTGGTGTAAGGTTAACGCGCTCAGGTAGATATCGAGAGATTCGGTATTCAATTCTCCGGCGGTGACCGAATAACAATTTTTCTGTTGCTGTGTGTTATAACGTGAAACGAGCGATGTCTTTGTTTATACACTGGCGCCACGTATTTGGAGAATTTTCGTAAGAGACACGTGTGTATTGCATTACTCAGAGTTATGGTATATGTTTTTATCTTTTAAGCTTTTTAAACCATCGATAATTTATTTGCTGGTTCTAGGTTAGGAAGGATCTCCCTCGTTAACAAATCAAAGACACTTCATCTGGGAAAAAAGAGAACTTGAACAGTTTCAACGGCCATAACACTCATACGTTTCCCTAGAGCGAAATCGAAACTAACAGTCCAGTACAATGAATTAAGAGGCCCACTGGCTGCAAATGGATTGAAAATGAATGATCCAGATATAGAATGAACAGCTACGAATTTGAAATAACTTGTATCATAGAATCGAAAGCTGCCTTGGGAACCAAGTTATAGTGTACAATACTCTTTTTCTGTGTGTAACTACCAAATGCTTTACTGCGGTTCTAGGAAAAACAATATTTGGCCATAAATGATTTTGTGGGCCATAATTACGTCTTGGAGTAGAGGCACATGGTCATCTAGTGAAGAAAATATATTGTTTGGCTCTGAAATTTCTTTATCCATATTTTACAGATATCTCGTCAGTAAAAATACGAAAGCATGGACTCTCGTACGTATAGATGTACTGCCAAAACCATAAAACAAAAGCGTCATTTCCAGCACACACCTACTTTGGCCAAACATATTATTCGCGTCCACTGTTTACAAACTGTGAATGTATGCTGAAATCATTATAACTTTGAAAAACACAGTTAAAAATCGAACTGAAAAAGACAAATTGTTTTCACTAAACATACTGATGAGAAAAAATCGGGTTTCACTTTTGCACATTTGGAAATTCTGTTTCCCACGGAGGACCTGCAGAACCTCGAGATGCTTTTCAGAGCGTCAATGGCTCTGAAAAGCATCTCGTTTCTTAAATGTATGGCAAAGTCTTTGTATTATTGTATTAAGGTGGGTGAGCCGTGTTTCCTAAAAAGGAAATTTGTTGACAAACAGAAAAGTAACTGCTGTAACATCAATTTTATTTTAAACTGTTTCCTAGTTTTAAGACCAACGCACAAAACAACACTTAAGAGTGAGTCAGGCTATGCTACTGAATGAGTATCGCATTAGTTTTTGCACATCAATCATACAGATCTCTGGGGCTATTTATCGGAATGCCTGGTAAAATATTCTGTAATGACCTCTCTTTCTCCTATTTAGTTTCAGAATTTTTATTTTAGTTTTTACTTACCAATCGCAAACATTTCAGAGATTGTTTATCGGAATGCCTGAAAAATTTTCTGGATTGACTTCTTTGTTTCCTTTTTTTGTTTTAGAATGACCTTTCTTTTTTTATTTTAGTTTGTACTCACCAATCATAAAGATCTCTGGGACTATTGAGCGGAATGTGAGAAAATTTTCTGGAATGATCTCCCTTTTTTTCTGTTTTGTTTTGGAATGACCTTTCTTTTTCATTTTAGTTTTTGCACACGAGTCATAAGGATCTCAGTGACTATTTATCGGAAAGTCTGAGAAAATTTCCTGGAATGACCTATCTTTTTTTATTTAATTGCTTTTACACCATATGCCAGTATTAGAAACTGTTGCAAATGTTTACCTACCCAGACACGAATTTAGACGTCACTGCAGTAAAAACCTTTAAATATTTTTTTCTTTGCCGTGGTTTGTTCAGTGGGTGGCCACGAAGTAAAACCTTGTCAAGTTTCAGTGTAACTGAATTTACTGAATAAGGGCAATTAAATCGATTTCAGATGCTGAGAAAGAGCTCCTCACAGCATAGTGATTTTTGTGATTTTCCCCCATTTTTCTTTCTTCTACCGCTTCCGTGTTCTTTAAGTGAAAGTGCGAAAGATCAATGTATCTGTGCTGATGCGTTTACTATCAACAGGGTCTCTTGTCTAGATCAAAGTTGCAGTGCATCTGGCATATACGAGAAATTTATCAGTGATGAACTTTTGTTACTTTACATTCACTGAGGCAAAGTGGTTCATTTGAAATTCACATGGATTTTATGTGAAATTTTTAGTTAAATGTTTAAATCTTTGTATCTATGTTCACGCACCCACTGTCTAATAATGACTTTCCAACCATTCATTGTACTCCGCATTAAATTGATCAACCGTTCTTTTCTGAAACATATTCTTCTTTCCATAAAAATTAGTCTATGTAGAAACTATCCTGAAAACAGAGGCAATAAAAACACATAAACTATGATAAAATCTGATATTGTTTTAGAAAAGAAATAAAATATTCATAAAACATACATCAGTACCTTAATACTCTTTAAGTAAGGCAAAATATAATAGAGCTTCTAGAAATTTGAAAATTAGCACCAAGGAATATCCGTACAGTTCTTTCCTATGTTAATCAAACCTTTTTGATTTTAACAAATGATCTTGCTGACACTTTTAATTTAAAAAAACTAAGACTATATGACCAGTTCAATAAGCAGGAACTGTACACCAATTATATTCAAAATAGTATAACTATACTAAAAATCCGAGACTTCTTGGCGCAGAATACAAATGAAACTTTCCAAGCTTCCACACCTCACCAGATGGCGTTTTAAGGAATGTAGCTGTCTATCATTTTGAAAAAGCCATCTGGTTGATGTGCAAAAGCTTGGAAAGTTTTATTTATATTCTACGCCAAGAAGTTTTAGATTTTTTGTAAATTTATACTATTTTGAATATATGACCAGTGTTGAAGACATGCCATCAAGGTTCAGACCACCAGAGCACATTTAGTATGATAACTCTCTTTTCATGAGTCACAGCACCTGGGTGTTCAAGGAAAATAGTGAGTGAGTATCATGTATAATCAGAACGTATTTACCTTGCATTACATTCTTACAAATTGTTAAAATGAGAAAAGTTTTGAGGAGCACAAAATTCCCAAGGAGAAAGCACCTGTGCCCAGATAATAAGAATTTTATCAAATGTATGATTCATACTCAAAAAGTGCATATAGCGTATTAAATCCGTTTATTTTTGTGGCTCAATGAGCACAAAAATTTGCCAAGCTGTAGCTTTCCACTGAGAGGCTTTTTCAAGGCAATGGTAGACATAAAAATTCAGGGAATTGGAACACGTTAGGAACAAAGCTGATTTTTGAAAATAACGTAGGTGACATCACGAACATATTACATGGATTTTTATCACGCAATTACTCGGCACGACGCGATGTGTTTCCATCTTTTAATAACGCATGCCAAACCATTGGTAGTTCAGTAGAGATCATATCACTGTATGGTACTTTGCTGGAGAGGATTTCGATTGTTTCCCTGATGGCAGTCTCTTTAAGGTTCGTGAAAAAGGCATTTCTTCTGATATTATTCCATACAGGAGCTGCCGATGAATGCATGACTTCTCTGGCGAGGGCTGTATTCTGCATGTTTTGGTTGATACTTCGCACGTGTTCTTTACATCTTATATATCCTTTCCGAGTTGTCAGGATTTTAATACACTTGACAACACGTAAAATATATGTATCGGAATGAAAATACTATCTTTGGATACTAGATGTAAAGAACACGTGCGAAGTGTCAACCAAAACATGCAGAATACAGCCCTCGCCAGAGAAGTCATGCATTCATCGGCAGCTCCTGTATGGAATAATATGAGAAGAAATGCCTCTTTCACGAACCTTAAAGAGACTAATATCAGGGAAACAGTCGAAATCCTCTCCAGCAAAGTACCATACAGTGATATGATCTCTACTGAACTACCAATGGTTTGGCATGCGTTATTAAAAGATGGAAACGCATCGCGTCGTGCCGTATAATTGCCTGATAAGAATTAATGAAATATGTTCGTGATGTCACCTACGTTATTTTCAAAAATCAGCTTTGTTCCTTACGTGTTCCATTTCCCTGCATTTTTATGTCTACCATTGCTTTGAAAAAAACCTCCCAGTGGAGTGCAAAAGCTTGGCGAATCTTTACGCCACAAAAATAAGCGGATTTAATACGCTATATGCGTTTCTTGAGTATCCACAGTCTGGTGTATTTAAAATAACGTGTATGATTCACTACTTGTGTCGACAAATAACGAGCATAATTTTTATCAGGACACAGACTTTGTAAGACATGCTGTTGAATGATGAGGTAAAATATTAACAAACGGGTTTCGTTTTAAGAAGTTCATGAAACACAGATCTACCCACGTATGTTCAAAATTATAAATCTTGGAATTTTAATCCCATTCTTTACATTAATGAAAATTAGGATTGGTAGGTATTTGTGTAGAGAAGGTGAAAAGTTCGAATTTCACGTGTTTTTAAACATGAGTGAAGAAAATTTGAGGGGAGGTATGTTGCTCTTTGGGATACTTGCAGTAATATGTAACAGTGTGACACTAGTGAAAACAGCAGCTGTATAGCATGATAAATACCCAGAAAGAAAATTTCATATGCATGTGCCATGAAGCTTCTCTTTTTTCTTTCTTTTTCTTTGATATTTCCTTTGTGTTTGCGCTTTCACATACTCTCCCCCATGACTTTTTTCACTCTTTCTCTACCTCCGGAGTTTTTTCTTTCTATTTGATACTCTTTTTTTTTCATTGAAGGTTTAGCGACCACCGTGAACAACTCGGTGAACTATAAACAGTCTCTCGTCCATAATTTAGAGCTACTGGTTCCAGGGAAGGGAGATAACCAGTTCCGTAAGACAAACATAACACCCAACACCCATGTCTCACCGGGTTATGAACCCGGGACCTTCTCGTACTAATGGTCATAAGCCAATGCTCAGACCACTACGCCACAGGGACAGCGTGTTTTATATTCTCCTTTTTCTTCTTGTTATCGTGCTGCCTGCCTCTCATACTGTCTTACGTTTAGTGAGACAGTGCGAGATGCATTTTTCTCCCCGTCTTTCATTATCTGCCTCACTTTAGTAAAAACGTACTTGCTTGTACACTTTCTCTCTTCTGTTCTCGCAAAAAATTATCTTTTGTCATCCTATGCTATTTTCCCCAAACTTCCTATGCGTGTATTTTTTTTCTTGCACTTACGATCTTACTTTCACTTTCGAGCACACACTCTCCGCTCCCTTCTCTGTTTGATTTTCGCTCACTATACTTACCTTTTTCCTATTTTTAATCGTTCTTACATAGTTTCTTTTGTCATGTATTATTCCCCTGGTCCGGATTCTCTCATTGGATTTCTGAAGCTCCATCTCTCGATTTTTATCACCTCTTTCTTTCTCTTTTTTTCTTTTCATCTCTTTCTTTACCTATGCCCTGACTTCACTCTTTTTGCTGAAAGATTTTTCGACACTTATGAACACCTAAGACTATACCGAGTCTCCCTACCCTAATTATGGGCCGCTAATTCCCGGGAAGGGAAGGAACCAACACAGTATGTCCCCCAATGACTCATCCTGGATTTCAACCCTGGCCCAACTTGGATCGTTACCCAGCAGTTTCCGCCTCTGATCACTAGGCCACATGGGCGTACTTTCACCATTTGTAATTCTTCACTGAAATGTCTTCCTTTTTTAAATACGTATTTGTTGCCCAATTTTTAACTCTCTATCTCTCATAATTTTCCTCTTTCAGTTCCTCCCATGTATCGTGTTATTTCTTCCTCTTTTTCGCTCTCACCTCCCTCCTTTTTCCCCTCGAATTTATAATTTTTCTTCTTCGCTCTCATATGTTTCTCTTTTGTTCTCTCCTTTTCTTTCTCATGTCTCTTCTATGCTCTCTCAAGAACCTCCTTTGCTTCCTCAGGTTCATTTTTTGCTGTCTCATGCTCTTAATCTGTTTTATCGGGTTCCTCCTTTGCTCTCTCAGGTTATTTCGGTCTCCTATTATCTCTATCTAAAATTTTGGCTATCTCGAATTCGTTCATGTCCACAGCTTCTCTCTGTCCTCTAACTTACGTTTTCTGTTTCTCTCTTTATCAGTTTCTAAATCTCTGGATCCTCGGCCGCTTGGTTTAAGTGTTGCATTCTGACAATTCGTCCTAGATGGGCCCCAGTCCCAGTCCCGGGAGAGGCATGGATGTGACGTTTACCTTCCTGAATTGGCTCTCTTCCCTCCCAGGAACCAGTGACACCAAATTAGGGACGGACGACTGCCTATTTCCCAACGAATTGCTCATTCCCAACGAATTGCTCGTGGTCGTCAAAGCTTCACCTCCCCCCACACACACCCACTCTCGAAAATCTGTTGATTCTTGAACTCACATACTTTAAATTTGCAAACTGGTGGACAGACATGAATCTTTTATAACACTGGAAGCTTATCCTGTAGAATATAGCTGTTATTTAAATTATTAAAAATGCTGGGTGAGTGAGCAATGAGCAGCTATTTTTGAACGTCTTGAGCATGTTCTTTAAAGCAGGTAAACATTTATGTTAAATTTATCGAGTGCAGCTTCCCATTTTTATGTCTTCCAGTTCTTATTGAGGTCAACCATTTTGTGAGACTTCTGTTCGAAAAGTTATAACACTTGTTATTATTTCTGTTCTCAAAAAACTTTTTTTTTAAATAATTGTAGTATGGAATAACCTTTACAGTACGAGAGGTCTTACAATTAAGTAATGAGACCAATTTTGTCGCGCGCGCTGTGGCAACGCTGAAGCCTCGTACGTCACATATGTGTGACATTGGTTCTTCCCCCATCCGTAGGCCTCAGTGTGTAGTAGCTGTTTGGCTCATGAAGTTGTGTGTGTGTGCTCCTCGTCAGGAAAATGGACTCGCGGAATATTGCGCAGCGGTATGCCATCTTTTTTTGTGTGAAACTCGGTGAAAATGCAGCGGTAACGTACAAAAAACTGCAGCAGGTTTTCGGCAATGAGGTACTTTCGAGATCACAAGACTTCCGTTAGCACAAAATGTTTTGTGAGGGCAGAACCAATGTGGAGGACGAACACCGGACTGGGCGACCAACAACAACACGGGCAGAGGACAACACAGCTCGGGTGAGTGAAGTTCAGCGCCGTGATAGGCGATTAACAGTGAGAATGATAGTGGAAGAACTGAACATAAATCGCGAAAGTGTTTGCCGAATGCTGACTGAAGATCTGTAAATGAGAAAAATTTGTGTGAAGTTGGTTCCAAAAAATTTCACAGAGCAACAGCGAGAAAAACGGTGAAATGCAACAGTACCGCATCCTCCTTACTCGTATTCACCCGACGTGTCTCCATGCGACCTTTGTTTTATTCCCAAAACTGAAATCAGTTGTGAAAGGACGCCATTTTGACACATTAGCAGACGTCTAAAAGGCAGTGGCGCAGGCCTTGAACAGTGTCTCAGCTGATGAGTTCCACAGCTGCTACCTGCAATGGCAGCACCGTTGGAATAAGTGTGTGCAAGCTCAAGGGAACTACTTTGAAGGTGATCACATTGTAGTTGACTGAAAGTGTAACTAAATGTGTTTTTTGACCCAGTCTCATTACTTAATTGTCAGACCTCGTATACTAACAGCGCATAGACAGACATGAGCCCATGAAAAATCTGAGTTTTATTTATAAACTGGTCCCCAAATGTTAGAAATATTGCATGAAATGAAGGATGCACGTATCTGACTCAAGTAACACGCATTAAAATAACATCAGTGAGGTTACGTAACACAAACGACAAAGAGTGTGTTTACAAAAACAATTTATTGTGCAGTTTCTGTACACAACAAAGTATTAGTGAAATATAGACAAAAGATAAATTCGGAGAATGTCCATACCTCTAGATTTCAGTACCTATTAACATCACCTCTGTGTAGAAGAACGTCTTGATACTTACGAGGCATATTTGTAATGCCGTTATTGATGAGTGTTTGGGAAAGTTCGTACATTTTTACAGACAACACGTTACTGAGTTCTGCCAGTGTACTGGGGTATGGAACGTGGTTATCCAGAAGTCATTGTACAACGTTCAAAATGTTCTTAAAAGGACTAAGGTCAGGAGTTGTCGGTATGAGCTGCAACGATTCAATCCCATGATTTTCCATCTCCTGAAGCAGGCTCCGGGCATGGTGACTGGTTGCATTGTCATCGAGAAAATGGAATGCATGTCCAATACCAGTGTGAAACAGCGTCATAATAGGAACAATGATCTCGTTCAGGTACACTGAGGCATTCATGCTGCCTTTACGAACATACAAGGAAGTACAGTCTTTAAAACACACTCAAGGAAGTACGCCTGGAGCGTGCCCATACCAGAAATGACTGCTTCTGGTAAGGGTGAACGAACGCACATAATGGGGATGCATTTGTGTGTGCCGGATCTCCTCCACACATGTCCCCGTGTAGCATCAGCGTAAAGCGCGAAACTGGATTCGTCTGTGAAAAGTACATGATGACATTCTGTATTTCACGACATGTATTGTTGGACCTAGGTATATCTTTGACGACGGTGAGCTTATGTCAATGCCATACATCTCAGCGTCCTCCTTGCTCTGAGTCGGTACACGTAAAGACGGTACTATACCGTTTCGAGTACATACTGTGACACCAAAAGCAGTTGGAAGTGATTCCCGGAGTTGGCTAATTGTGATACTAGGCTTTCTCTGAGCCTCCTGGTGGTTATTCTCGGGTGACTACTCCTGGGTCAATCTGCAACTTTTCAATGTGATAAAAATCTTATCTGTAGCCTACTTTCTACACTTTTCGAAACTCCTAAAGCAGCAGTCACATCGATCTGCCGTACACTTGCTTGTACCGTGCTAACAGCCCTATTTCTGTTGTCAATGCTTAAACGACGTCTGGACATCATTTCAAGTTTAATCCCACACTCAATGCTATACATTCAGCAAAGTCTAAACCAAGCGGTGAAACTACCCGCTTTCCAATTCTTACTGAATACTTTTATCGGTGCGAGCGCCGATAAAAGTATTCAGCAAGCAGTGATGTCATTATTCTAATTTACATATGACGTAGCTTCCCACGCTGATTTTTCCCTTTGAAACCGCAATATCCCTAACTTTTTGTCACCAGTGTATTTTGCAAAATGCATGCTAAGAGCATCAATCGAAGAAAGATACGGGACCGCACGACACCAGAGACATAGACGTAACAATCAAATCTACAACACAAATGTTGAAACAGATCACAAATGTTTGTACGATAGAGATATAGCTAGGAAGTGGTCTGGGTCTTACCTTATTCAATGTCTGCCTTTTGTTCATGGCTAACAAAGTAGCAGTGGCCGACTGATGATCAGCAAAATCCACGAAACAATAAGGATCATTCCCAGGCTGTAATAAAAGAAGGAGAATTAGTTGCGTTTTTCCATTTATTTAACGTTACACGTGTAAGCAATGGACATACTTCTTGGAAACACTAAATTCACTTTGCATTATTTTTGCAAAATCAGCTGTCGGGATCAAATGTGTTTTTTAAATTACGGAAACCTTTGAACAAGATGATTTCTTAGATGAAACGTAACTGCACACATTTTGCACATTTTTTCAAACAACAGTCTTGAATTTCTGCTGTAATTCAAAAACAACCCGAAATAACTCCTTCTAATTTCAAAAGTTTTAGAATAAAATCGTTTACTTCAAAAGATAGTTGTAACATACCTTTTATAAGTTTGTTCTAGTCGCTGTTTCTTTTATTACGGCTACTCAATTTTATGCTTTCACTTCGAGTATTAAATGCTCAGTCAAGGAAACATTTTTATTTGCGTGGTGAAAAGCTTGTAATTACTCTTCACGCAAAAAAGAACTACCACTTACATCTTGTAACTCGAATCATTTTCAGTCCATTCCGTATAGAGTATGTTTTTGTTTAGATTTTGTACCTCAAGTATATTTAGTTACATCATGTTTTTATAGGAAATGTTTGTGTTTTTATTTGGTAAAACAAGCATACAGCAATTTTTCATAACGAAAATATTTGCACCAGTACACATTCACCTCTCGTGTTGAACGTATAAAGGTTTATATGTTTATACTCGTATTTTGCACTTTATGTAACATAATCGCTTCCAGTGTAAAAAGTAATACTGATTTCAGGAATATTTATTGTATTTCGCAGTAGAAATTAAATTGTCGTTTTCCGTGGTTATTTTGTATTTAGTACAGAATAATTTCCACGTAACAGTTGATTTTCCCTGACTGAAGGGATGACAGTATCTGAAAGATGTGTGAGTGTGTGTGTTAGTCGCCTTTCTTTATATATTTTTTGGTGCCGCCCAGTGATTTAATCCAACGTGCCTAATGCATTAATCTCGATATACTGCTCAGGTTACAAATCAATAGTGAGGCCAAGAGAAATCCCATTACATGAAACTGAATGGTTCTGCAAACAAACGTATCACACACGATGATTGTTATCTTTAAGAAATGAAACTGCAACTTATAGTATTCCTAATTTTTCAGGCACTTGAAGCATATTTATTGTAATAAATACTATTACGTGACAACTGCAACTTGCTCATAGCAATTAAAGACAAACATAATAGGTATACTTGTTAATCAAAAACGCCTGTAATAGCCCTTGGAAATTTTCTTAAAAGAATAATTGTTTGAGGTTTCCAAATTTTGTATAAAACACAAATTGTGTTATGAAATTTGTACTATCATACGCAACTAATTTTTTCTGAAAATTTCAATTTATTTTACAGTGATTAAAAGTTAGAAAACTTTCATCGTCCTGGAGCTAGAATCGAATCCGCAACTCCCGATTTTCGGTCGGCATGCTAGTCATTACACTACCCAGGACAAGGAAATTTCAAGGGTAGTGTAATGATTAGCATGCTCGACCGGCAATCGTTAGGTGCGGATTCGATTCCCGCTCCAGGACAGTGAAATTTGTAAAGTTTTTGGAAGGCAGTGGTTACATGGAATACAGTGAAAATATGACAATAATAGCATTACAATGCTTACCATGTGTTTATGAAGAATGTTTTCTTCGGGAAAATTAATTTCCCAATTCTATATGATGTAATTAAAAGATTTCAGTTTTGTCTTTTCTCATGAAATCATCACCTCGCGCTGTGTTGTACCATATATTTCCAGCAGCTATAAAATCTGATATTACTTATTTTCTGTAAGTAACTAGCATTTAGATTCTTTAGATGATGTAGAGCAAAAAAATACTGAATTGTTTCTTGATATCAAAGACTACAGTCTTGTGACGATTATATATATATATATATATATATATTAAGATAATACAACGCAGTTTGTCATAAATATTTATTTTTTCAGGCCGACCATGGCTTCGCTGGGTGTTGACCTAACTTCATCAGGACGAATGGCACGTAAATATTCAAATTGTATATGACATCATAAATGGTGTTTACAGTCACGTGTTTTGGTTAGATACCTCCACGCGCTTGATAGAAATGGGGTGGAAGTATCTAACCATGTCCTTAACGAGTCGCGAATACATATGATATATATGGAAAGCTTCCAAAATATCAAGTTTGGTGGTTGAATCTGGCTTGTTAATCAGTTTTGCTTCTTCAAAGGGAAATTTACGGTCCTTTTCGTAACAATGTTCAGCCATCGATGACTTCTTTAGGTCACAATTCCGAATGTAGGTCTTGCGCTCCTTCAATCGAAAACGCAAGGCTCTACGGGTCTGTCCTACATACTAATTTGGAAAATGAACTTATTTCCTTATATATATATATATATATATATATATATATTTCTGTCGTATATATATATATACATATATATTATAAAGTTATTTTTCGGAATATATATATATGTCTATATATATTTGGAAAAATAACTTTTTTCCTTTAACGTATTGCAGTACAGCGAGGATACAACCCTTCCATTATAGACAAGGCTCTAACAAAATTCCGGAAACCGAAGCCGATCTCCACATTAACTCCTGTGATGCGTCCATTGCGAGAGAATTTTGTCATTATTCAATTTTTCCGTGCCTTCAACATTTCAAGAATTCTTAAAACCTTTAATTTTAAGGTGATTTTTAAATAAATCCATAAACAAAATGTGCTTTTTAGGATCAAAGGACTATGTTGAAGACAAAAACTCGAGGGGAATTTATAAAATTCCATGTGAATGTGGCGCTTCGTATATAGGACAGACCCGTAGAGCCTTGCGTTTTCGATTGAAGGAGCACAAGACCTACATTCGGAATTGTATCATAAAGAATTCATTGACGGCTAAACACTGTTACGAAAAGGACCATACATTTCTCTTTGAAGAAGCAAACATATTGACAAGCTAGATTCAACCACAAAACTTGATATTTTGGAAGCTTTCGATATATATCAGAAATCTTCGCAACTTGTTAATGACATGGCATCCACCCCATTTCTATCAAGCGCGTAGAAGCATCTAACCGAAACACATGACTGTAAACACCGTTTATGATGTCATATACAATTTGAATATTTACGTGCCATTCGTCCTGATGAATCTAGGTCAATATCTATCGAAACCATGGTCGGCTTGAAAATATAAATATTTGTGACAAACTACGTTGTCTATATATATATTTAACACATACTGAATTGTTTATTTATGTGAACCTGATTTTTTCATTGCGCTGCGCATATGCTTTTTCAAACTGATTCCAGGCTGAAATATATTTAAAATTGGAACAGAAGCGTTTTAATCGCATTTCTGTCGTATTTAATAAGGAAAAGAAGAAACCGAATTTTTTTTTACAAAGGCTCAAAGTATTATCTAGATGAAAAGCCGCTCGTGGACCTTCATTATTTCTATTTATTTCCGTTTTTAAAAAGACCTCGCGATAAATAACATTCTGTGTAAAATATTTGTTGTTTAACAATTGTAGATTAGAGCGTTTAGATAAATCGATATTTTGCAAAACTTGTAATATAATCAGCACTAAACTCTGAAATTGTTTTTCGTGTAAACTTACCTTAATAACTTTTTCTTTGATATTTCGCGTGAAATTACTTTTTCTCCGGAACACTTGTTATTCCCTTCACGGCTTGTTTTAGACTGTCCTATTCAACGGTTAGTTTGAAACTTCATAACAAAGCTTCTTCTACAAAATTACACGACATCTGGCTTTACAAATCGGAACTATCTAAATTCTCAAGAATGTGCTATTGGGGCGACATCTGCTTTTAAATGTAATCGTACTCACTTTGACATCTCAAAATTTCAGTTTTTATTGTAGGTTACAGCGTTTATTTAGATCAATATTTTGCAAAATGTGTAATATAATCAGCACTAAACTGGGAAAGTTAGTTAAATTAAAAAAGTAAAAGATAATTAAAGTGTACGAATTAATATTCGAATTGTGCTAAATTAAATTAATATACAAACGCAGCTTGCCGTGATATTAAGATTTTAATTCGAATTTTGTAGATCGGATAAATGAAACTCGAGTCATTCTGTTTTTAAATTAGCGAGCGAACACCTTAATATCTCAATGTGATCGCGTGCAAACTCAACTTGATGTAATATAAAATTTCAATTCGAATTTTGTAGATCGGAAAAATAGAACTCGAGTCATTAAAAATCTAATTATTTTAAATTAGCACGCGATCATATATATATAGCAGGCAATCATTTTGACCTCGAGAGCATACAGGAATTGTTAGATAAGTTATGGCGCAACAATGCAGATGTTGCTGTGACGTCAAGCGTTCCAGAGAGACAGACAGATCTGGGTGTTTATATATGTTACCGCTAAAGTGCAGAAATCAGTTATTCTACAGATTATCTAGGTAATGTGCAGAATAACTAGGGTGATCCGTTAAAGTGCCGAAAATTGTTTCATTGCTCAAATTACCTAGGTAATCAGCAGATTAACTAGGGTGATCCGTTAAAGTGTCGAAAATTGTTTCATTGCTCAAATTACCTAGGTAATCTGCAAATTACCTAGATAATCTGCACAATACCTACTAGGCATTCGTTGTGAAAATAAGATCTTTGCTGGAACAACAGCAACGTTTCTGTACACTTAAATTACCATAATGTTATTTATTTTTCGATATATAAAGAATCAAGTTAATACAATCAAACAATCAACAAATTAGTTGATAGAATCAATCACCAATCAATTAAAAAACTATAATAGAAAGTATCAAACGGTTTAAAATATTATTATAATTAAGTAAATGAATTTGCAAAACATATGATAAAATTATGCTTATTTATTAGTGCAATCTAAAGGTCGGTGACACTTTGAATTACATAGCAATTGGTTTTTGCGACAAGCACCCCTATTTGTGGTACACTTAGATTTGCAGTCACATTTTCTGAAACCCTGCCCAGTACCAAGGGATTGTTTTATTGCTGTTTGACGTAAAGATATTTCTACAGCAGGGGCATCTTCTTTCGTTAAAAATCTCTCTTTGCAAACACTGAATTCAGATTTTGCATACAATTGTTTTAAAATACCCGTTTTAGTACCAAGTTTATAAAAGCCATCCTCTGATTTACTAAGAACCACAGCTAAAATCGAGCGGGCATCAGTTTTTGCTCTGTTTACTTCGGGTACTTTAATTCTCACAGTGACACCTTCATCGACATTTGGGTGCTTTGCATTAGAAACTGCTAACATTTTCTTTGCTTGCTTTTCTAAACCTTTCTTGGCTTCATCACGCTGTATTTTCTGATCCATATTCTTTTTACAGATGTTGCACAATACATTCTTACCATACCCTTTCTCTTTAGGATCTATTTCACCACAAATTACGTGAACAAACATATCACACGATTTACACTTGTGAGCACCTGATGTTGCTTTTGAGCAAACAATACAGACTATGTCTTTTATAGTCCTCTTTACAGGCTCTGTACGAAACTGTGATGGCGATTCTGCTGAAGTTGAGGGTAACTCAGTGATGATTATGAGAAATAAAAACAACCGGCAACGACTAGACGCTGGCGAAACGAACCTAAAAGTGGAGGGAGAGAGGGAAGGTGTATGGAAAGGAAATGAGAGAAACTGGCGAAACCGAACTAAAAGTGGAGGGAAAGGGGGAAGGTGTAGGGAAATTAAATGAGAGAAACAAACTTTTGAACTTTAACGTTACGGAAGCCGTTAATGTGCACATTACCTAGGTAAAATGCGGAAAACTCTTGATTCCGCACGTTAACGGAGCAAATCAGTTAATCTGCAGATTAGCTAGGTAATGTGCACATTAACGGCTTTCGAGCTTTAGCGGTAACATATATATTATATTCTTAAAATCCAAAAGCAGACTACGTACAATATTGTGCATTTTCTCATGTCTTCGATATAACCAGAGACAACGCAATGCTTCTTTGTGCAAAAATATTGATAAAATATATGCACTTTCATGTTAAGTATTTGTTTTAGATGTGTCTGTAATTCTGCAATCATTTAAAAATATTTTCTACAAATGTATTTTATAAGCACATTTCAGTGCAGTTGAATTTGAGATTTTAATCCCATCTATTTATTACGTGCTTATTGATTTTCAAAGATTTCATTGAACTTTTATTCTTATATGGCAGTACAGTGACTTGCTTCATTTTCTCCTAATGGATATTGCATTATGTTTTAGTACACTGTAAGTACAATCTCCTGCTTCTAAACATAATGTACTACAACGTTATGTCTTTTATTTATGTGATAATGAAATCCTAATTACATCCGTGTGTTCATGCATACATACAGAAATAACGGATATTAAATGTATTTTTTTCATGTTTGTCGGATTAATAACTCTTATCGGCTTCCAAGGCTATATATAGTTGTTCTCCGCAACATAGGTTAATTTCTTGCGAAAAGGAATAAAACCAGCTCCATGTGGTAGAGCAATACACATGTGGACTTGAATCAGAGGCAAATTGTGATGATTAGCTAAAAACTAAAAGACCGTACCCCTGACCACTCGGACACTGGATCCACTGACAGAATATACATGCACCTGCAATTTAAAATTATCAAAAAGAGCACTCATAGGCTATGAGGTTTGTTAGATAGCATTTCCATGGGGGAAAATCTTTCCAAAAAATTAAGTTTCACAGGAGTATCTTAAGTCATAAAAAATATAGTAAGAAGTATATAAAATTTCTATGATATCGAAACTTAAAGAGATAATATATTTGTTTTCAATTCAAAAAATTGTGTTATTTTATTTAGGCTGGAATTATTGTATCAATTCACTTCAATAAATGTTTATGCTTGAGTGTAAACCAATTTTGAATCATAGTGATGTACTACAGAAAAAATACTTCCCCGGACAATTTAATGCTTCATTTTCGACTTTTCGAAACTCGTTATTTCGGTAATGAACTGATGCTAAATTTGAATTTTTTAGATACTTTTTCCTAGCTCTGTTGTCTTTTACGTATTTACCACATGAACATTTTTCTCGAAAGGTACGATTATATGAATTTACCCACATAAATGATCTACGATATATGTAGTCAACTCGTCTGAAAAATTCTGAGAAGCTGTCTATATAAGTATGGAACCTCTGCCTTGCCTTTGTGAAGATTAGTTTTCTTTGAATTTCAACGATAATATGTAAAGGTGAGATGTGAGTGATTCTTCCTTTTCACATCTCATCTATAGTTACATATTTACATACTTTCACTGTAACCAACGGAGTTGGACCCAAAGCCTATCTTTCTAATTATTTTAATAGGTCTTGAACAAAATTCCATTTTACACTGATTAGTGAAAGAATGGGAAGTGCGTTACACCTGGTGTACGTTAACCATCAAACAATAATTTCTGAAATACACTCAGTACTCAAACAGCCTTGGGAGACATTTTGAATATAACTACTGTTTATGGAAATTGTAACACCACGAAGGAATGATGGTAATCACGTGAAACTTACGGGATAAGCAGAGCCTGGTAGGACATGCAAATGATTAGAAATGCAGAGTGCGCATGTCTGGGTCCGGCAGCGCCCTCTGGACAGTCGAGTGATGGGTATAACAGGAGGGCTGTTTAGGATATACACCAGCAGGACATCGCGGACGGCGAGTTGTAAAAGGGTCTCCAGGATTCAATTATGATTCGACGACGACGAAGGGCGCAATATCACCATACGACATAGTTTGAACGGGGATGAATGATTGGTCTGCGTGAAAGTGCATTTGCGTACAGCGACATTGCGTCTCGGAAGGGACATAACGCCACGACCGTGATGCGCGTGTCGTGGCAGTGGACCGAGGAGAACCAGATGCATCGACAATCCGGCAGTGGACCGCGAAATGTGACGACACCAAGGGCTGACCGGCACCTCATCCGCATGGCAGTGACGAACCGTTCTGCATCTTCGCAAGTGTTAACACAAAAGTGAAGCACTGAAACAGGTGTGGCATTGTCTGCCTCCACAGCTCGACGCCGTCTGCGCCACAGAGGACTGATTGCACGCATCCCTTTGCAGCGTATTCTTTTGACCTTGAGCCATGGACTCCTCAGACTGGAATGGGGTTTTCAGTACAGACAATGGCCTGCTGATTGGCAGCATGTCGTGTTTTTGGACGAGTTCCGATTTAACTTGGACTACCATGATGGACGCATACGCATTGGACGATATTGTGGTGAACGCCTTCTTCAGCATGCATTGTCGAGCGTCATATGGGCCTAACGCCAAGTGTGATGGTGTGGGGTGCCATTGGGTACCGTTCGCGATCACGGACGCTACGACTTGAGTTTAATATCAACAGCCACCGATACATCAACAGTATCGTGAAATCGTGGCCCTAAATTAGGGGTGAACGACTGCATACATCCCATTGAGTCCCTGACGGTGGTCGTTAAACTTCCAAACAAAAACAAAAAAGGGTTAATTATTTTCTGACTATCACTGCATTTTTCGAAATGTTATCTGAGAGGATGTGTATGTTCGAAAAAGAAGGAAGTTCCATTCAAAATCATGCTAAAATAATTTTTCGAAATGTTATCTAAGAGGCTGTGTATGTTCAAAAAAGAAGGAAGTTCCATTCGAAATCATGCTAAAATATTATATGTCTGGAAATACTTTACGCCGAAAATAATACTAACGTAAGATATCCTTATCTGCTCCTAAATTTGAAGGAAAAAATATTTAGAAGCTTGATTTTAAAAGTTTAATTGGATTGATGATCTGATGATCTGTTGATGATCTGATTGGTGATCTTATGATTTGTTGATGATCTGATTGATGATCTGTTACATGTTTTGCTACTTTACTTGAAGATTTTGCTTGTTGAGCCAAGTAAAACGATATTCAGTGACTGATACGACCTATAAGTGGAACATTGCCGACTCTAATATAGGGTTCATGTCGACCTAAACTGCTTTTTGAGGGAAATTATAATCCCTGACGTGCATATAATATAGCCACCCGTAGAATGAGGAGGATTTACTGTATTAACGTGTTTCTTCTGCTGCTCATCCTTTTGCCACTACCAATGCTATTTTTCACGGAATGATATTTTACATAACCCAAAATAAGCACAGAAGACGGAAAATGAAATGGAATCTTATTAAAATGTATTCGATGGAATGTACAGTCAGGCAACTGGAACATGCAAGAAATCTTTGATTGGTTGGCACTGCACTGTGACTGTCCACATCCGGTGCGTCTCCGAATTGCGTATCTTTTCCTTTGAAGGTCCACACAGGTATCCTTGCTCTACAGTTGCAATCAAGTAAAAAGCATTGAGTTCCTGTTCCCCCTCTCCTTGACTCCGATTGCTGCATGTCACAGGGAACATCAGCAAAAAGGTTTCGTTTTCACCTCAACAAAGAAGTAAAGTTTGCCCTGCTCTAAATTTCCCTCATTTGTTTATACTCGATTCCACCCCTCTCTCCCTCCCTATCTCCCGCTCGCTTTCTGCTGTAAATCGATGCTACGGCGTACACCTCTCCCGTAACCTTAGCAGATTAATATTGTCGCCCGTTATTAATTAAAGTGCCTCTCCAGTGGATGGCCCGCCCAGCATTCGTAATAACTGTAATGGTGCGAAGACAATACCCGTTTGCGGTGATCTTTCACTAATTCCGAGGAAACTGGGAACTGGTTGAAAATGTGGGATCCACCCCCACTAATTATACAGATTGGGTGCTTCCTCGAGTCGGTCTTCGCTTTGTGCCGTCGCGGTCTGTTAGTACGAAACGGTCGGTACGTGCGGCTAAGGGAATTGGGTGGGGGAGCAAAGGGTTAGAGATTCAAAACTTTTAGTTCGGAAAAGGCAGGAGGAAATTTGGGCAAAAGTTTTCTACCACATTTTCCCTGATGATCAATTTGCGAAATTCACCGCACATTAGAGCCCTTTGTGCTCATTTCCTAACACCGAAGTATTCGGATGCTGCTTCAACACGGCTATATTTAAAGCTAATTATTTCTGTTAAAAGTTTTCGCATCATAACTCCCAGAAAATGCCGCCATTGTATTGATTTGGCTGGCACCTCTCGAAAAAGCGCTTTTGGCTTTTCTCTAAATTAAGTGCGTTGATACAGGATGTTCTAATTGTTCAGTTTCCGTTGTCAAAACAGCTTTCCAAGCTCAGTGAAACAGAGACCCCGCCAATTTGCATACTTTACTTATTTGCAATTTACGGTCGAGTAGTCCACCGTCGATTTCATCTATTTTATTATGAACAACGTAAATGTGGTTTACTCTAATGAGCTATCACCGTTATAAAATGTTTGTTTAATGGTTCTATAAAATCATGAGTCTTTATTGCAATCTTTTATATTTCGGTTTGTAAAAACTTTATAAATATGTTGCTCGTTTGCAGAAGGAGATGATACTGCTGCTGGATTTCGGTCTTTACGTTCAGAAGTAGGTTATACACTCTCTAATAGACATAAAACATTTATATTCACACTGTACTACATAAGGCTTAAATCGAGTGCAGGAATTGAAATTTTCAAACTTCTGTTCTTTCTAAGGATCTAATGAACTCAGATTTGAGGCGGAAGATTCTTCCAGAATTTTACGATATTAAGTGTTCTTGTGAATTCTTTAGCTTTCCGTTCATTAAAAATATATAAATCCATCCATTGTTCTGAAAGAAACAAGACTATAATTATGTAAAAAATGTCTAGAAGAATGCATTGAAATAACGAGTGTCCGCGATTAAAGTTTGCACATTCAAGGGTGCTAGAAGTGGAATTATTGCTCGGAATGACTTCAAATTTAACACGAGGACTCCTGAAGCGATGGAGTTTTGTTTGAAGGAAAAACAAAAATTAATTCCAAAACTCGTTTGCAGGGGGATAAGGGGCGCTTTCTTAACGTGCAACAATGGGACGCAGCTATACGTCTACCAGTTAAACTTCCCACAATGAGGCATACTTGGGAAGAAGCTCCTATAAAAGCAGGCATCTGCGGAATGTGTCATTTTGCTACAGATGCATAGTTAACGTTTTAAAGAGAAATGGCACTGACACCAAAAGATCGTGCACTTCCCGTAGATTTGGTTTAACCAGAATAATAGCTGTTTCTGAACGTTAAGGAGCTTAAAAATTGTGCTGTTGATTACAACTGGTTTATGTAAAATGATCCGGAACTTTGAAGAGTTAGGTTCATTGCATGACAAACGATGCAAAAGAGGGAAGCCTGTCGACCATCAGACCGTGGTGGATGTTGGCAAAGAGCTAGGGAAAGACAGGACGCTAAATGCCGTTTAAAGCAGTAGCGCACATTCAACCCGGACAGAGAAAAACATGTTCAGCACATGTTTTTCTCTGTCCGGGTTGAACGAGATGCATGCATACTGAGGTTTCTTGCTTGATTTGAACTTGACAACGTGTGGTCATGGAACACGAACACTATGTTGACACACGAAACCGATTTCCATCTGCATGGTGTAGTTAATATGCACAACTTCGGAATTTGGGAAACAGAAAATCCATGCAACGTGAATGAGATCCCACCTCATTCTCCAAAATTTGCCATTTGGTGTGGATATATAGCGCAATTCATCGTCGGAACCTTCTTTCTCGAGGAACTCTGTCCTGCGGGATGCGCTACATGCTACGTTAATGCCCTGCGATGTACATCTTTTTTCACACACCAGGCGATTCTAACACTTCAACAGCATCAGTGCCTCGATTCAATAATTTTATGCAGGATGGTGCTCCTCCTTGCGTAGCAAAGCCTACCAAGTAGTTACTGCAGACACATTTTTCCCAAAGAAAGAACAACGAGGCGCC
Organism: Macrothele yani; assembly: GCA_039090855.1. Lineage (NCBI taxonomy): Eukaryota > Metazoa > Arthropoda > Arachnida > Araneae > Macrothelidae > Macrothele > Macrothele yani. The sequence goes on along the minus strand of CM076989.1, from coordinate 61,444,860 downwards.
AGTTTCCTACAGTTTGGCCTGCGTGCTCGCCTCAGCTGAACACATGAAACCCTTCGATCACTAGTTGAACATCATGCTATTTTGAAATTTCAACATGTTGCAGAAACGGAGTACGGTATGTTGAACATGTTTTGGTATAGACAAAAATGTGCCATAAATGTTGTTGTGTAACCACAAATCGTTGGACCATTCGTCTTTAAGGAACTTAGTCCTATGGGTACTGAAAGTATTTTGTATTTTTGTATCTTTTTCTACTGTAATAAAGCGCTACATATCCCCCTTGAGGCCAGATTTCAAACTGACTTTCTGAACAACAAACAAAATTGCATCACCTAAGGACTCCTCAAATCAACTTGGATATCATTCCGACAAATAGTTCCACCTTTAACATCCTTGGAAATGAGAACTTTAATGATGAGCACTCATATATGAAAAGCTACCAGTGCTAGATTGATATCTCCCCAAGAGCTGCGATGAAAATATGAAAATCCAAATATGTTTTTTCATGCCAAGATGCTTTCAGGTCTTATTCCATTTCCTCACTGCTTTTGGTAAACTCGGTGCGCACTTGACAAAACTAATTTTAATGAAATGCAGAAGGTAATGCTTCAGCTCAGTGAACTGCTACCAAATAATTATTGGAAACTATGATTAAGTATTACAGAATGTCCCAAGATGTTACATTTCCTGAAGACTCATGGTAGAGCATTTCAACTGATGACTTGTGGAGGAGGAATGCGTCAACCAAACTTAATACGCTACTGATCACGGAAGGACATAACAGGAGTAAAAAACAATGTGTTGGCAACTACACCGATGATCCATTCCATAATGATCATCCCCTGCCTGGAGAAATGAGCGCATCTGGAGACCGAACGGTGGCGCAGGTGAAGTTCACAGAGCAGTATACATACAACTCGAATACCGGATTTCGTTTAGTAGAGTGTTCGGAGTTAGAATTCAAAAAGCTGCCGATTTATCGGAGATTGAAAAAGGACAAATTGTGATGGCACGGTGCCTCGGAACTACGATCTCGGAAACGGCGCGGTTTGTGGGTTGTTCACGTGCCGCTGTAGTGAGTACGTATCAAAAGTGGTGCAGATATGGCCAAACGAGGAACCGTCGCGCGCTGCTCATTGATGCCAGAGGGGAGCGTAGACTGTAGCGCATTGTTCACAGCGACCGCAGGGCCATAGTGCGACAAATCACCAGCAGCTACAACAATGGTGATCACGGCAATGTGTCACAGCATACAGTTCATCGCAGCTTTCAGCGCAAGATCCTGCGTAGTCGGAAGGCCCAGCCGGGTTCCCATGCTCACTGCACTTCATCGCCTACCCAAGATGATCGACATTGCACTTTGGATGATTGGAGGAAAGTGGCCTGGTCTGAGGAATCACGATTCCTGGTGCATCACGTAGACGGCCGAGTGCGGATACACCGATTGCCAAAGGAGGCTGTGACACCTGTATGCAATGTTAGGCGTAAACAGGCCGGCGACGGCGGTGTTATGCTGTGGGCGATGTTCTCTTGGGACCCTTCAGGCTCCATTATCCCAATAACCCAATCCCTGACAGCTGTCAGGTATCTGAACATCGTTGCGGACTAAGTTCGCACATTCATGGAAACTGTGTTCTCTGCTGGTGATGACTATTACCAACAGGATAATATGTCATGTCACATTGCCGGAATCGTCAAGGAATGAATTGAGAAACATGCTGGTGACTTTCTTTTAATGCCCTGTCCTTCAAATTCGCCTGATATGAACCCAACCTAACATTTGTAGTTCGACTTTGGAAAAGCGGGTTCGCGCTAAATCACCACCACTCCAAAGTGTACTGGAACTGGAGGTTGTGCTGTTATTATTATGGTACCAAATACTCCAGGATACCTATCGCTACCTCATCGAATCGATACCTCGTCGAGTGGCCGTTGTTTTGCGGGCTAAAAGGGGTCATACAGCTTATTAGGTAGGTGGTCATAATGTAACGGCTCATAGGTGTAAATTTCATTTTGATATTAAATAGGCAGGTAGGTTGCTACTGTTATTAACTGATAGAAATATCGCTCAGACGTAAATAAATAAACAAAGATATCCTTTTACCTGATTTTTAATGGTTCTGTGTTTTTCAGAACAATTAATACCTATTTCCAGAAATTAAACAGTGCCCTGTGTCACCTCAAACCAAATGCTGAAACATTAATCAATTGATCAATTACATGAATGTGCTCCGAATTATGAAACTTTGACTTTCCTGTAGTATCTACGAGGATTATAATTTATTAGGCTTGTACTAGTGCCGTTTAATTTAACGTTCAGAAAAGTATCATTATACACTTCAGTTCTTTAGATAAAAGCTGTCAAACCAACGGAAATTAGATTGGAGTGTGGAACAACGCGCTGTGTCTTAAGTTTAATGAGAAATAAGAAATGCCGTACCTCTGTTTTATCAGCTAATGTAGATGGAAGTTGAAGATGAAACAATGCGGCTTCCACAATATTTGGATTAGTTCTGAAGGTTCACAGTAAAAGATGCCTGTATGATAAGATCCAAATTAAGCTTTCTGATGAGCAGTTTCACTCGCTGCACCCTTATTTTAGAAAGCGAGTATATGCGTACGACCTGATTTTAGCCCATTTTTAAACACCGAGTTAATTCGATCTAGATTATTAAAATGTTAATGTGCCTTGTTTTATAGTTGCGCATCAGTCGCTTTTATTTTAAATAATTTATTGATTTTAATCTTTTCTCATTAATTTTATTGAAAAGTTATTCCGTGGGAATTTCTTTTCATTGAAAAAATCATAATTATTACATTGGCCTTAAATAATCTAGAATTTTTTTAATAAAAGGAATTTTGGAGCCGTCGGTAAATTTTGTTTTCGTTTAAATATGTGAATGTATGCTTTTGTGACGAATTCTTTAATGAAATTATTGACATTTTTCTTTGCTGAATTGCAGTAAGCAACGGCCTACTCTCTTTTTTCAATTTCCGTTTTAGAGTAGAAAACCAAAAGGTACATCTAAATATGCTAGATGAAATTATTAGAAAAGCAGATAAAAGTAAAAGGAAATAGCAAATTATAGTTTTGTAGAACAGATATAACTGCTGAAACGTCAAGATCAGTGTTCCTTCCCGCATGGCCGATTAAATGGAATATTTAAATTACGACCCTTAAAGCACCAGTGAAAAGGAACATTTGACAAATGGCTTTTATGACTGAAAAGCAGATCATAATTTTCCAACATAATTTACTGGCATTTAATGGGAGATAATAGGATATAACAGCTCAAATTCTTAGTACAGAGCACCTTTAAGTTATGATCGCGTCAGAAAGCATTATTAGCTACCGTTGGAAAATGTGTATAGGTAGTGTAACATTTCAGAAAGGCATACTATAGATGATAAACAAAGTCAGGAAATGGTCATTAAGTTCTCCACCTACCAAAATACAAGTATTACAAGCAAACTCTGTTTTCATGGCTTGTTCATTTTTGATGCAGCGATGCACGCCCTCTCAAATCATTAGAAATCATTAACAAATCAAGGATTTCTTTCTGATTAGATTTTCAGAATTCCTTTGACGAAGAAAACCATGTTGATGTTTAATGTTGGAGTCGAAATGCCGACTGATCTTCAAACTGAGTTGAAATGGGGCAATTTTGTTGTGGGACTTAAACGAACAGCATGATCAATGTTAAGGTCAGTGGGTAGTTGCTCGTTCCCAGTTTAGGGTCACTGGTTTCCGATACGACCTGTACGAAACTCATACCTCATCCAGATGCGAACCATGACCTAACTAGGACGATTATCCAAATGCCCACACCCTTGACAATTCAACTATCGAGGCGACTCTTTCAAATTATGTTTCCATTTATGATTCTTCAAACAACAGGAAGTTTTATTTGCAGACTTGAGAAAGCCAAATTTACTGCAAAACGTAAAATGCATTGACAGGTGTCTCTTTCGTTTAACAAGCTCACGAAAATTAAAGGCGGTACGGGGTTCGAGTCCCGCAAGAGGTATGGTGGGGTGCTTGTCTTACGTTACTGGCTGCATGTCTTCCCTGGAATAAGTGGTCTGAAATTAAGGGACGCACGACAGTTTACAGCCATCCCAGTTACTCACGGTGATTACTAAACTCAGAAAAAACAAAAAAACAAAAACAAAGAAAAAAACATCACACTCCTTTTTCCCAGTTCAGTTAACCTGCTTCGAAGTGCCACTTGTACGTATAATACTTTCATGAGTTTTATGCCTGGGGTTATTCACAAAGTTCAAGTGAACACTAAGAACTGGGATATAGACTGAAGAGCAATTGAATTTGAGGCAGCTGGCGTTATGCAAATGTGGCGCTGTGGGCGGCCCTGTAAACGGAAACGACATGACGTATGCAGCGATCCGACAATATAAGGAGTGATGCGACGGGAATCAGTAACAGTCGGACGCCGTATGGGTAAGACGAAGGACCTAAGCGCATTTGATCGTGAGAAAATTATCTGGGCCCCAACGAATGGGTCACTCCATCTTTGAAGTCGTGCAGGCACTGGGATTTTCACGAGCTCCAGTGTCACGGATGCACTGTGAGTACATCGAATCCGGTAAACTATCCCTGCAAGGGTCAACGGCCGTGGACAACAGCGTGTGGATCAGCGGAGTCATCGTCGACTAGCTCGCATTGTAACAGCAGATAGACGGGCCACAGTGCAAGAAATCGCTCGGCAGTTTAACGCTGGTGCACAAAAACGTGTAAGCAGCCACTGGTGCACAAAAACCAGTAACCATCTCCTCGCTATGGGGTACAGAAGCCATCGTTCCACAAGGGTACCGCTGCTGACCGCACATCACAGGGTGCAAAGATTAGCATGGGCGCGGAAACATCGCCACTGGACCCTAGGCATGTGGGAAAATGTTGCCTGGACTGATGAGTCGAGATTCACCTTGGTACATGCGGATGGCGGGATACGAGTACGGCGCAAAGCACATGAAGCGATGGATCCTTCTTACCAGCAGGGTACTCTTCAAGCTGGTGGGGTGGCGTTCTCGTCTGGGGACTGTTTACGTGGGCTGAAATGAAACCCCTGGTAGGTGTGATATCGTCCCTCACAGGTCAACGTTACCGGGATATCCTGGACGACCATTTGCTCCCGTTTGTGCGTCTTCAACATCCCACTGGGGACTTCATCCTGCAACAAGACAATGCACCGTGCCGTCGCTCCCGAATTGTATCCGAATGGTTGGATGAACACTCCACCGACGTGACCTCGCTTCCATGGCCAGCTAGGTCACCTGACCTCGACCCCATCGAGCACATCTGGGATGCCATCGAGAGGGATGTTCGAGGCTCTGATTCTCCTCCATCACATCTTCGTGAACTGTGGGAGCTTGTTCAGGTGTCGTGGATCCGTATGGCTTCCCAACGCTTCCGGTGTCTTGTCGAGTCCATGCCGAGACGAATCGCTGCTGTCATCAGGACGAAAGGTGGTGCTACACGTTACTAGACAGGTATCTCTAATTCAATTGCTTTTAAATGTATACACACTGGACAAAACCTACCTAATAGCATGTTGGTCCTCCTCTAGCGCGAATAACAGCTTGTACATGCCGAGACATTGACTCCACCAAATGCCGGAGTATTTTTGGAGGTAATGCCTGTCATGTCTGTAGCAGAATTGTTCTCATCTCCGCCCGAGATGTTCGCCCAAGATCCATGGATTTCATGTTCCGCTCCCCGGTATCCCATAGATGCTCAATAGGGTTCAATCCAGGGGCCCTGGGAGCCACTGGATGGTTTCAAACTAAGATGAGTGTTCCTGGCGCTATGCCTTGGGATTTGTGGTTGCATTATTCTACTGAAACAGACCATCGGCCCCATGATGAGGGAAGGCCATGAAAGGGTGTAACCATCAGCATATGGTGGTGGCGCGCAGCAGTTAAAGACCTCTCAAGACACACTAAGGGACCTAATGTGCCCCATAATAAGGCTCACCAAACCATCCAAGAGCCACCACTGCCTTGAAGAGAGCTGATCTGGTACGACAGGGCCATGACCTCATGCTGATGACGTCACACTCGCACCCTCCCTTCCTCTCGGTAGCGCTGAAGACGGGATTCATCTGAACACACGACGCGTCTTCCCTCTGCAGCAGAGGTTTAGTTTTGATGTTCCTGGCACCAGGTGAGGCGTAGCGTCCAATGATGAGCAGTCAACTGTGGCACACGGGTAGGGTATGCAGCCTTAACATTACAATTCGCTTGCTGACACTTCTTGAGCCTCCGACATTATACCTAGATGTGATTTGCGCTGCCATATTACCAAGCAGTCGGTCAGTACGAGCCTGGATAGTCTAGTCAACCTAGCTCTTCAATAGCGTGTGGTCGGCCACCGATTATTCTCTGGGTCCTAGTACGTTTGTCGACGGTATACTCTCGGTCAACTTTGAAACGGTGGTTCTCGGCAAGCGTTGTGTTCTTACAATTTCGTCGATAAAATGACCCATTTGTCTTGCTCTGATAATGCGTCCTTGATCAAAGTCTTTCAGATTAGCACGTTTAACCGATTCCGTTTTCAGTTGGATCTGTTCCACTCTGCTCAGGGGATGCCCATGTCAACAACCTATCACACTTATCTTTAATGTTTTCTCTATTGAGTGTAATAACACTACAGCTTTAAACTAAGTTAATAACGTCATTTGTTGCAGTTGGAGGGATTACTTTATTGAATAGTGGCCTTACATTTTGTCAGCTACGAAATGAGTTAAGGGTTCTTTTGTCCTTTAACGGTGACATTCTTCTTTGCGTTCAATGCAAAAGCTGATTTTTGCTATGCAGAAATGAATTGAGCGGCACAAAGGTATAGTGAGCGCTATGATGGAGTATTAAATTCTTGGTGTAGTTTTGTTTGTAACGTATATTCTATTTTAACTTTTCTTTTGAGTTTCGTTTTCTATGTACATTTGAGTTCGTTCTCTTAGACATTTTCAAACCTTAACGTTATGTCTTTTCATTCAAACGAGAATGATGCTGGCAACACACTGAGGTCGGAACAAGAGTGACGTATGTGTGGCCGGATAAGAACGATGGATAAAAAGGCAATGCAGCGGTTGTTTACGGGGATTGATGTTATTGATGATAGACGTGATGTTATACTGTGATTGGATGTTAAATCACTGATACTGTATTCAGTACGCCCAAATACTGGATGTGAGTGCGGAGTACAAACCATGCAAGCAAAATAAACGTATTTGTAAGTACTACGATTGACTTCTTTTTTGTAATGTATATGGATACCTTCTAATATTACATTGACTTTAACACACGCAGTGTAATTACTGACATAAGGAATGAGTTACAGCGGAAACACAAATTACGTTGCATGTTTTGGGATTACATAATCACTCAGAACGCCCTTCGGATTCTCTCATCCCTAAATTAGATCTATTGTTTCCAGGACACGAGAGATCCACCCGCAGAAGGAAAAACACAACATCCATATCTTAGACAAGGGATTCGAACCACCACCCAGCAGCAAAAAAACAACAACAGAAGTCTACGTCCTAGACCAATCGACACTGGGTGAGAATGTACAGTATGTATTGAAAAAGCGATTAATGCAAATCTTTTTGTATTGGACACAAATATGGTTTAGGCAAATATGAATCTTCTAGTGATATGGAAACCTCTAAAAGCAGATAAGGATCGGATGTTTTATGTTCATGACATTGCTAGTTACATTTGCGTGGATATCATTTGCTTCGTGTGAGACAGATGGAGGTAACGAGTGTGTTAATTTATTAATCACGAAAACTCCTGTTGGATGCATAGCATCAAAACATTTTTGACTTGATCTGCATTCTCCATTCAAAAGGCATGAAAGATGCTGAAGGACTGGAAGTGGCTATTGAGTTACTTGTTGCCAAAGGTAACAGATGATCAGTACCGTTTAGTTAGAAAAAGAAGTCCTAGAATTTTCAAGGAATACTTATCGAATAGTGTATCTTTGTCAAAACATATTTGAGCAAATTGCCGACCTAAAATATGGTAAATACGTATCTCTCTAATTTACAAGATATATAATGCGTTCGACCATCATCTGTTTAAGGTTCCGGTCCCAGCCTTTCTGATATCTGGCAGTTAAAAATTTTCATGACAATATAAATGCCTACAGATAGAATAAGAAATTTGCTAGGTATAGTGCGATTCATCGAAACTTGAGGCCTATTCATTGATGTCCAACGGTCCAGGTGAATGCACGATGCGTTAATGAAAGCAATATTTGATGATAAATGGAATTGATGCTAATCTAGTATGAGTTTCATGCGTGCTATCTCCGGGTTGTGGAATGCGCCCACATATATCTGCATATAAATTTTGAACATTTCCTGAGCAGTAATTCATGTTGCCATGATTTAGAAAGCTGAATCGCGTTCGCATATCAAGTGAATAAAATTTGGTTTGAAGCTAATATTTCTACTACAGAAATTTCTTTACTAGCCACGGCAAAACGTCCGTAGTTTTAAAAGAGAACTGTCGATTAATTGAAATATCGTTTTCTATATTGCGCAATTGATTTTTACATGTTGATTCTTTTCAGATTTTTGTTTCATTACTGACCCCCATTTATACTGCAGTATGTACGAATCGCCATTTGTCAATATAAGACTGAACCCAGAAAGGCGAATCGTTCAAAGTCAAAATGCAGGAAAAACCGAGTGTGGCTAAAATGCAAATTTCTCACCAAAAAAAAAAAAAAAAAAAAAAAACGACACAAGGAGTTAGGTGAGTTTTTCCGCTCAAGAAAATAAGAAACACGTACAGCGCCGGATTTACAACATTTATTTGTACAGGAATGATAATAATCAGCTATGTGCCAAGACAGCTTGGTACCATTCCATTATACGCCAGACTATGCTGAAAAACCTTTCATCACACAGCATTTAATTCTTGGGGTAAATGCGAGTTGCCGTTGAGGATCAGTATTTGAAACTGATATATGACATGGGATCAGTGTGTTCAAGAATAAGCGTTTGGAATTGACTATTATTTGAATGAAATATGTTTGATCGAAAAGACTCGGCGATGTCTTAATTTTTCAAATAACTAACTCTCCTAAATAAGAATCTCAAATCTTTTAATGACTGAAGGCGGTTCAATAGGATATTTAATTGATAATTTCTTCTGCGAAAAACAGAAAACTGAAAACCTCCGAAATCTAAACAGGGTTTTCGAGCCCCGACAATACATCACAAATGAAAAATTCTACAAAGCTCCGAGGGATTATGTAGGCATTTGCGCACCTCAATGATTATGACATATACGACATCAAATGTCCTGAGTGTGGCTCTGACGCTTTGTTTTGTTGCCGCGATGGGCAACCAATTCTTTCAATTAGACTTACTAAAACAATTTTTTCGCACTGATTCGCTCATTGAAACTTCCGGTGAACGATATCTGCAGGGAATTACTCACGAATCCTTTCTGAATCGTGCAGTGACATTCCCTGTGAACGGTTTTTGCGAGAAATGACTCGCGAATGGGTTCTGAGTCGGTTCCGTTGCGTTCATTCGTTGACTCTTCCGGCAAATGATTTCCGCTGGGAATGACTCTGGAAAATCAGTTGTGAGTCGGATCCTTTTGTGTCGTTTGTTGACTCTTACGGCTTAGTGAACGATTCTGAATTTAACATTTTTTCATAAATTTAACGGAATATAAATTTCTTTAGTGCTTAAAACTTGGTCAAGTTTCCAAGCTATCCTACTATATAGGGATATTATATGCAAGTAATCTAAAAACCGAAACAGTTCGTTCATTTCATTTATTAGGATTTTAGTTGCCACAACGTTAATACAAAATCAAAAAAGAAATACGAAATAAACTGTAGTGAAAGCAACTGGAATGGAGAGAGAAAATACCTAAAAGGCCTAGCGTGGCCTCTCTTTTCCCAGCAAGGAAAAAATAATACATATACAACAGAGAGTATCAAGTTGGCATGTCACAAATATTACAATAACGGAAGCAAACATGAATCACGAACAAGAGAGGTAAATTACTTAGCATACATTTAGTAAGTGGTGTTTCAATTTATATTTAAAAAGATTACTGTCATTAATAGATGCAAGGTTACTAGGGAGTATATTCCAAAGGAGGGACCCGAATAATTGAGGAAGGTTCTGGAACGTTCAAGCATCGGAAACACAGGAAGTAGTAAGTCTTTATTTCTGGTGTCATAATTATGATTATGAGTGTAAGAATGGATTAAGTCATGTTATAAATTCTTTTTTATTCTTTGAAACATCAATTTACCAATATTATAGTAATAAGATTGCTTAATTGATAGAATATTAAAATCCCTGGGGGTAAGATAAGTTCCAAAATTAGGGCCAGAATATCGATTGTGTTATAATTTAAGATCAAGAAGTCTAATGAATTTATTTCGTAATCTTTGTAGCTTATTCAAATTAAAGTTGGTTGTGTTTCCCCAGATTGAAATACAATAATTAAAGTTTGTTTCCATTAAAGAATAATAAAGTAGCAGCATTAATTTAGGAGAAAGGTTTATCATTTGTGGCGTGCCTGCGGCGCAGATCGCACATGAGATAAAGGCAGATAGCAGTAACAGCACATGTCCGCGTAGCTCAGTTGGGAGAGCGACTTACTCCGGAGTGAGGGGACCCGGTTTCAACAAACCTGTGTTTTCACATTGGCGCCTGAACTTCAAAGATGACCTGGCCGTTAAGTTTATCGCAATGGTGTGATGTTGTTTCCGCACCGCGAGACAGGAAAACTGAGAACCCTTTCTTCAGTGCTACAAAAAAAAAAAAAAAAAAAAAATGTGTGTGATGTTACGTTTCACACACCAAATTGTCTGGGAGTTCTCAAATGCACATTCTTCATCGGATGAACCTACAGTGACACATGGTCCCGACTGGCCTGTGGGCGATGCCCCCGGCCCTCTTTGGGGGGGGGGGCGGATGGGGAGATGTGACGTGCCTGCATCGTAGGACGCACATGAGGTAAAGGCACATAGCAATGAGAGCGGACACATGTCCGCATAGCTCAGTTGAGAGAGCGACTTACTCCGGAGTGCTGGGACTCGGATTCGATGACCAGCGTGGACAAACCTGTGTTTTCACACATTACAGAACTGATAACTCCTATACCCCTTGATATGGTATTACACAGATAATCAATGTGTGTATTTGAATAAAGATCATGTTGAAAAATGGTTCCCAAAAAAGCCTGACCCTTAACAATGTCAATCGGTGTCCCATTAATGGACATCGTATTATGTGGATACGCGAAATTTGTATTATTAGAAAAAAATATGATTTTAGTTTTATTATGATTGATATCGAGCCTATTAACGGTTAACCATTTGGTTAGTAATAAAAAATAATCCCTTAATCGATATGTTAAAGTTTGATATCTGAGTCGTTTCCGACCCCAAGCATTTCTGATAGAGATGCTCAACTTGTACCAGTGTGACAGGCACGAGAAAAGAAGAAGCCATTTCACCTTAGCAAAGAAGTTCTATCACAAATTAGATTTTTAAATTGAACAGTAATATTCCCTTGATAATGTAAGTTCTACTCGCAATTTTCACATAATATGTTTTGCCCGTTTTATTGTTGTGAGATATTTCCAAAAAATATTAAATTGAAAAATTTAACAGAATGCAAAACTAAAGAAAACAGAATTTAATTCTGTATCATCTCCAGCTTATTTAAGGCTAATGACACTGAAGTTTTCTAGTGCACTTTATAAAGAGAAATTGTCATTGCAAGCAAAAGGTGGGAAATTTTTACTACTTCATCGCCTGTACTTTAATGACATGATCGGTGCTTCGACAGATGATTTGTCTAGCATTTTAGGGATCAGAACATCTATTCAAGAGAGATGACCTTTATAAGAGAGAGCTGAGATTGCTTTTTTCCTTCGCTTAAAAACTCTTCGTACGAAAATATCTGTTATCAGCGTGACACGAAGGAATTAACGAAGTGAATTCTTTATCAGATATCTGTGAGACAGAAAGACCACTCACAACTCTTTTAACCGAAATCTATAAAGGTCATGGTTTATTTCGATTTAAGCAGTTCACAACCTTTCGTTTTGTAGACAGGTATATACACTTGCTCAGTTTAAATGAAAACGTTGCAAAACTTTTACAGAACCTGCAAAATAATTTTTAAATGCAATAGGGTGATTAAAAAATCTGGAAAAGGAAGAATATTTACTCGATAAAAATTGCGAGATAAAATCCAATCCACAAAGACCAACAGCACTCTATTTTCATGATTCAATTTATGGACAACTACTTTGAATAATAAATACTATAAGCGAAATTTAAACTACACATATACTAATGCAGGTCCCTTTTTGGAGTGTGTATGCGTGCAACGATTCTTTTGTTAATTTTGAATATTAATATTATTTTCAAACAAATTCACTGAAGTAATGAATTATGCTAAGTCGATGAAATAAATAAATCGTAAAACAGCTCTACTTCTCTAAGCTTCATATTAATCAACCTATGTTAATTATGATTTTTCTAAACATCATGTAAAATATCAAGACGCAGAACGTTGATTTCATTTATTCAAATGCAGATGCAAAACGTTGGTCATAATATTATCAGCAAATAAAATTATAATATTACGATATCTGCTAATGCAGTAAAGGAAAAAAATTGCAAACTGAAGAAAATTAAATTATGTAATGTCCAAATGAATTTATATTCGCCGAAATATGGGTGAAGCTGTGCATATACATTTCCGCAAATTAAGTATAGAGAACCATACGAATAATAACTTCAATTTGCAAACAAAAGTGAAATGGAAATTATGTAAACGAGTTCGTAATAGAAAACTAACTGAAATTGTGTAATTAAGAAAAATTTGGATATCAAATTCTTTGGAACCCAATATTTTGAGGAATCGGTGCTTTGAATTAATTAATATGTGAAAAGTAATCTCCCTAAATTCAACTTTTCTTATGATTTGCTTCTTAAGGAACTTCCTTTGTAAATAAATTCAGTGTTTTCGTAATATTTCAAATTGTAAGTTTTACTTCTAAAAAATAAGCGGTTTTTAAAGAAATTTTCCGTGCGTATAATGTAACATTAACTCCTTCTACATAAATTCACAAGTTCTATCATTTGTTACCAGACAAAATGTTTCTTTTTAGTTTTAATTTGCAATACTTAATGGGACTTGCGGGGAAAGACATGCATATCTGCCCTAGTATCTCCGGAGAGCAAAAGAAAAAACAGCAAATATGAGATGAAGGAATTATGGAAACGATAATTAAGCTCATAAAGCTATTGGGTTAACGATAGCATTTTTGTTTTTTATTTGTTTTTTCATGCCCTGTGGAAAGAAAAAGTTAGTAGAATTAAACAGTGTTTCAACACTGCTCCTTATCTTCTTAAGACAAAGCCTCTGGTCAAAACATCTTGAAGATGAATTTTCTAGGCGCGTCTGACGATTACCAGAGAGCCACGCAGGTAGTCCACTAGTCGGAGGCTTATATTTCTGGCTAGACGTTCAAGCTGGGCCTGAATTCGTATTCCGGATGAGGCATGGGCTGAATTTTCGTCTAACAACGGGACACCCTTCTCTGGAGCTAGTGGCCCTAAATTAGAAACGGGTAACTTCTTAAAACCCTTGGAGTTTCTCATGATTGTCGTTAAGCACAAACACAAAAGAAAAATTCGATACCACACGTAGTGGGCTCATGAGTAGTATTACGAACTCCAAGGAAGACCATAGGACAACAAGATCTCACTTGATTCCCGGGCGTGGTAGCAAAGTAAGTTTCCGGTTTTCATTTTTCATGCATTTTGTTTTTGTTATTGTCGTTGTTGCAAGTATACACTGAAATGCCAACTTATTAGGTACACCTACCCTAGTCACAAAAATGGCCAAGATGTTATGTGAACAAAGTCAATCGGCTATCCAGCTTACGGAAACAGCTGATGATTCAAAGGGGCCAAAAGTGACTGTCGAGAATCGTATAATCGAACAGACGGACCACAACGCAAAAAATCACCACAGAATTTAATATTAGTGTGATATGGGTCATTTCGGAACGCACCACATATTGAACCATTTTTTTTATTGGAGGTTTAATTTTTTTTTTTTGATTGGAGGTTTAACGACCACCGTGAGCAACTCAATGGGCTATAAGCAGTCGCCCGTCCCTAATTTAGGGTCACTGGTTCCAGGGAAGGGAGAGAGCCAGTGCCATAAGACAAACACAACATCCATGCCTGACCGGGATTCGAACCCGGACCCCTTACGGACGAATGATCAGAGGCCAGCGCCTTAGACCACTGCGCCACCGGGGCGGCAGGATTTTTAATGACCACCATAAGCAACTCAATGGACTATAAGCAGTCGCCCGTCCCTAATTTAGGGTCACTGGTTCCAAGGAAGGTAGAGAGCCAGTGCCGTAAGACAAACACAACATCCATGCCTCACCGGGATTCGAACCCGGACCTCTTTCGGACGAGTGATCCGAGGCCATCGCTTAGACCACTGCGCCACCGGGGCTGCGAACCATTTTGGAAAATGGGTACCAACATCATCATCATCATCAACAACTATAGGACAAATGCCCGTAGAAGCCGACCGCCAGATGGCAGCAAATTACAATCGTCTTGTATGTTTATTACCAGCGCATTGACACTCTTCTGGTAAACCCTGTCAGGGTCGAGGTACCAGATACTAAGTGCGCCCGGAGCCTACTTTCTGGGGAACCATCCACGCGTTCGCGTCCCCATACCCGGGGAGTTTGCGGAAACCCCGGAAAAACCGCAGACTAGATGGCCGGCAGAAACGTTCGCCTCTCACTCTAAGAACAGTGCTGTTCTTTCTGTATTTCCGATAGCCGGGGAACATGCCAAATACCGATGTTGTCAGCTCAGAACGCGAAAGCTTGCCTACAGTGGACGTGAGGGTATCGACACTGTCCAGTTGAGGACTGGACAAAGGTCGTCCCAATAAACGAAACAAGGTTTCTTCTTCAACATGCTGATGGCAGGTACTGAATTTGTTGAAAGACATAAGGCTATGGAGCCATCTACAAATTGTCAACATTACACGCTACTGGCGGCAGTGTGGCGCTGTGTGGAGGACGTCTTCCGGGTACGTATTTGGACCACCTGATAGCAGTCGAAGAAAATAAATACACCTGTCAAAAAATTATGGAATGCTGATTGACATATGTACATAAGTATTAAGTTGATGAACGTAACAAGGTGTGTCAATACGATGATTGAGGATGTCTGAGTTATTGGTTTAAGACATATCTGTAGCATTCTGTATTTCCTTTTACAGGTTAAACAACAGGTCGTAAAGGTGAAGTTACTGAGTGAAAAACGGCGTCCATCGTTTTTGGCTGAGAACATGGTCATTCCTTGGAAGAAGTGGCGAAGTTTGTTGGGTCCCAGTCAACCGCCAGTAGTGTTTATTTCCAGTGAAAGAAGTATGGAAGCTATCACTGTAGCCGGAGCAACTGTAGTAGAAGCTCTTCGATGACAAATCGGGATCGCAGGCGTTTGGGACCGTTAGCAACTGCTGCACGTTTACAGACTTGCCAAGAACTGCTTCAACACTGGAACCAGTAAACCATTCTCAGAACGAACGCTACGGAGAGAACTGCATGGCTTGGACATTTTCAGTTGTGTTGTTCGCAAAATCCGAAGTTAACAACTGCTATCCAGAAGAAAAATCGCCTTGATTGAGAAACACAGCATCGTCACTGGACCATTGAACAGTGGCGATGAATAATGTGGTCTGACGAATCAAGATTCTACTTCTATTCCAATGATGTTCGCTCCAGAGTAATGCGGGAGGCTGGGGAAGCATACAACCAAGAATGCGTCAAAAGAACTGTGCAAAATGAAGAAGGAAGTATTATACTCTGGGGCTGTATTTCAAGTATTGGAGTTGAGCCACTCGTTGAGATGTCCAATCGCATGAAATCTATGGAATATATGACACTTTAAAATAATGCATTACTGACATTTAACCAGTTTTTGGAATAAGAACATATAGCGGATCCTGTGTTTCAATATTATAACTCTAGTGTCCATTAAGCTAGAATTGTGCTAGATATGTTTGTAGGACATGAGAAAGACGTTCCAAATCTCAACTGGCCTGCAAATTCACCACATCTAAATGTGATTAAAAAGATGTTGGATATGCTAGAAAGGGCCGTGAAGAGAAAACAACGCCCTGCAAATTTGGCAGAATTAAGGGTTATTTTGAGCTTGGAGTGGAATAAACTTCATACGCATGTGCTACTGATAATATGGTCATAAATTTGTTAGGACAGCAAACAAAGTTAAAGCTGTAATTAAACCAGGTGATGATATAAATCCACCTTAAGGAATAAAGCTTACGTTCTATAATTTTTTGTCAGGTGTGTTTATGAACGTATGTGAACGTACATTGTTCTGGACCTATTTAATCCTCCTCATGGCTACGGTTTATCCTCAAGCTGATGAACACGTCCAGCAGTTTAACTCATCACTCATAGGACTCTCATCCTTATCGATATCGAATGACTCCAGGATAATGCTGAAGAGTTTTCTTTACTTCACAGGGTTGCACAGTCTCCGGATTTAAACCCCATTTGTCATCTATGGAATGAAATGAAACACTCTGCTCGCGGCGAGACTGTCGCCGTGTAATTTACAGCAATTACGAGGAGACTAAATCATTCTCGCAGTGTGCAACATTTGTGCACAAAGTTTTCCGCTTCTGATATCTTATAAGCCCCGATTAATTTAAGCTGCCTTACAGTTCAAAAGCAGCTCAGTACACTACTTGGTAGTTGTAGCTAATAGACTGGCATCTCAGGGTATATAAAATGTTATGTAATGTAATCTTGAAGTTGACTTTAAAGCTGTCCAAGTTACTGTGTAGAATGTGAAAATACTACCAATAGTTTTAACAACAAAGTTTTAATTCATAAATTATTTCAGTACATGATTACTTTCTGAGTTCTTCTTGGGTTAAACGCACTATCAGGTAAATTAAAACTGTAACTAAAATAGAGACACAGCTACACGTATCTAGCTAAAAAACCGTTTAGTCTTTTTTGTTCGCAAATGCGGTGACTTAAATAGCACAAAAAACAAAACTGTTCCCTTTTATACGTGTTCGATCTTTTGATTCCTATTTGCAACATATGGTGCTTGCCAGAAGAAGAATCCTGTAAAATTGGCAAACGTTTATTTCTTTAGCTTATGTTAAAGTAATTTCCACAATAAAATCTAACGCGATGAGTAACTTTTCCTTATTCCATTCTACAAATGGCTTTTTAAACTCTTGAGTTTCAGACACAGTAAAAGAAATGCAGTGACTTAGCACCTGAAAACGTGTGATAAAAGGAACTACGTTGAGAATGTTCGTTTGACGGCTTTTTCAGACAATCCACCAAAAAATAAAAAAGGTTTATCTTTTTTTTATTTGTAAATAAAAAATAGCTGAGTTTATCCTAAAGATCGTTTTGAAACAGCATGAGCTTGTAGTACCGCTTTGTCCACAAGTCAAAAAATGATATTTTCTTATTTGTAAGACGAAATTTTAAACTTTGCATGGTATTGATTAGTGCATATCATGAAATGATGTTTAGGGTTTTTCCATATCATGAAATGACATTTTAATGATGTTTTAAGGGTTTTTATTTTCATTCGATAGCTGAAGAGAGTTTCAATACGTGTTTAATGTATTTCTTGTTTTACACGATGCAAAGTCCTAACTCTAGGTTAAGATTTCCATATAAATTCATTATTTGCAATTAAGATTATATCTCCACTTTTAAATGCCCGATTTCGAAACTTTCATTAGCATTCAATATTTGTAATTAGAATAAAAATGTTTCATGAATTTTTGAACCATTTCCGAGCAAAGATATTCCCATAGATAGCGTAAATTTAGATTTCCATTCATCAATGTAACAATTTCCAAGCGCCGGATTCGACTTTTTTTCCAACATCGGCTAAATTCAGCTGCGGTTCATTTAAAACATGTACTATCTGTTTGAGGGTGACCTGTTTCTTCCCTATAAAGCTATCATGGTAATTTACGTAAGGTATCGTCACTTCTGCAAGTCCGATTGAAACAATTAGTTCTGCATTTATTTCTTACAGGCATCTCCTGATTTTCCAGTGTGTTGTTGAAGCTCTTTTAAAGTTAAATTTTTCTTGAAAAGGTGACCAATATTTGAATTACTGAAAAACTTCTAATGCTAGAATTGGATTTAAAAAAATGGTTAATGCTAATCGCGGCGAATGTTATTCATGTGAGCTCTTTTCCATTTGTGCTTTTCAAAATACATTTCCTCATTTCGACAGTTGTAATGATATCCACGATATTCCATGCATTTTCAGGATTTTCGATGTAAAACATCGCTCCCGTTTACAAACTTTATAATTGGGGTACAGACATCGCTCCCGTTTACAAACTTTATAATTGGGGTATTGCTATAGGAAAACATTATTTTTAGTTAGAATGTTACAGATTTCTGTGTTTACAACTAAGAAGGAATGCTTGTGGACCATAGGTTTAAATCCTTCGATAAAGGCATCCTTCTTCTGGGGATAATTCATCATTAGATGAATGGAAATTTACCGTTCCAATGGTTGAGTTAGCAGACGTTTGGGCCTGTTGCGCGAGAAACAGAGTTGGAAACGGGTCAAAAAATTGGACTTGGACCTGACCCGGATAAATCTGCTCTGGGCCATACATTAAATTTGAAACACAATTTATAGTTAAACATAATAATAATAATACATACATGCATATATATATATATACATATAATATCATCACTGCCGCCCCGGTGGCGCAGCTGTCTAGGTGATAGCTTTTAATCATTCGTCCGAGAGGGGTCCGGGTTTGAATCCGGTGAGGGATAGTTGTTGTGTTTGTCTTATGGTACTGGCTCTCTCCCCTGGAACCATTGGCCCTAAATTAGGGACGGACGACTGCTTATAGCCCATTGAGTTGCTCACGGTGGTCGTTAAACCTCCAATAAAAAAGCAACAACAAAAAAGCATCATCATCATCATTGTCAACCATTATCAATCCACTGCTGGATGAAGGTCTCGCCAAGTATCTTCCACAATTGTCTGTCTGGAGCCTGTCTCCTCCATGTCCCTCCGGCATTCTTTCGAATTTCATCCATCCATCTTCTATGGAGTCTTCTTCTGAATATTTTTCTGTCCCTCGGAATCCAGTCTAAAATTGCCGTTGTCCATCGGTGGTCTGTTCTTCTGGCAACTATAACGAAGTAAATTTCTCCGTCATTTCTGTCCACGCCAGGATTCGAACCCGGATCCCCTCATTCCGGAATAAGTTGCTCTACCAATTGAGCTACGCGGACGTTTTATTCTGATTCCTATCTGCCTTTATGTCGTGTGCATCCTTCTGGCAGGTACGTCACATCTCCTGGTACGTTACACAACGGGTCCAGCTCATTGCCATTTTAATGATTTCACTCTGGTCATGATGTCGTCCACTCTTGTCATTTTCCTTATTTACAAGTTCCACTTCTTATCTTTCCTGATTACACCAAGTATGCATCTCTCCTCTCTCCATTCTTCTTTTAGTTGTCTGCCTTCTGTGCATGCCTTTTTCAATTAACGTTCATGTCTCTGCTCCATATGTAAGCACTGGCAGGATACATTGTATAAACACTTTCCTTTTAAGACATAATGGCATACTGCTCTTAAAAATTGTACTGTTTCTTCCAAAAGCTCTCTATCCAAGTTTTATACACCGATTGATTTCTTCATCAATGTGATCCTTACTTGATATCTGCTGCCCATAAATGTAGGTATCTGTTGTTTCAAGCTTTTCTCCATCATTTAATAAATCTTCTTTTCTTGTAAAAGCATTGTACATCACTTTTGTCTTCTGAAAGTCCATTTTTAATCCCACTTCTTTACTCTTGTCAGCAAGTTCTTGGATCATCCTGCGCAGCTCCAAAGGGGTAGTTGCAAAAATGACTACGTCATTAGCAAAACGAAGGTTAGTTAAATAATCCTCATTAATCTTTATCCCTTTTTTCCCCAGTTCAATGATTGAAAGACATTTTGCAATGTAGCATTAAAGAGTTTGGGAAATATGGTGTTACCTTGTCTCACTCCCTTTCCAATTTTTATTGGTGCTGTATCACCAAATATCCGAACCTTTGCACTTGCATTTTCATAGATTTTATTAATAATATTAATGTACGCATCTTCAATACCGCATGATTTCAAAGCCATTGTAACTGCTGATGGTTTCACCAAACCAAAGGCCTTTTCATAATCGATAAAAGTCATGCATACTGGCAGTTCATATTCCCTCGCTCTTTCAATTAGTTCTCTCAGTACATGGATATGATTCACAGGGCCGTAGTCACTCCTGAATCCAGCTTGTTCTCTTATTTGAGCCATGTCAAGTGTTACCTTCAAGCGACGTGAAAGAACTTTAGTGAAGGCTCTATAAAACACTGATAGGAGGCTGAATTGTCGATTGGTTTTGCTTCTCATAGAGAAATTGGTGGTCCTCTTCGTAACAGTGTTTAGCTTTCGATGACATCTTTAGGTCACATTTCCGAATACAGGTCTTGTGCTCCTTCAGTCTAAAACGCCAGGCACTACGTGTCTGTCCTGCATACGAAGCGTCACATTCATATGGAATTTCATAAACTGCCCACGAGTTTTTATCTTCAACATAGTTCTTTGATCCTAAACAAATTTATTTTGTTTATGAGTTTCTGAATCACTTTAAAATTAAAGGTTTTGATAATGTTTTTTATAATTTTGAAGGCAACGTCACGGAAAAATGGAATAATGGCAAAATTCTCTCGTAATGGGCACATCACAGGAGTTAACGTGAAGATAAGCTTCAGTTTCCGGAAAATTGTTACAGTCTTGTCTATAATGGAAGGGTTGTATCGTCGCTGTACTGCAACACGTTTAAGAAAACCAGGCACTTTTTCCAAACTCCCTTTTTCCGAGCTTATATGTATCTCACGATATACGCAATTTTAAAAGGCGCTGAATTTTTTTGCCAGGGGTGATCGGACTTGGCGTATGGAGGTGAGAAAACAGCGAAAGTCTTCCGATAAATTGTAGTTGCGAGCGATACATTCGAGCGGGTAACCAGGACGTCAACGAATGATAGGAATCCCTTATTTTCAGTTCGTTGCTGAATTGAATGTGAAGATAAATGATTTTTATAAGTTTCAATAATTCTGGAATTTCAGAATTTTTTCCTTTCCATAAATCGTATCCATAAGTCAAATTTTACGAGATTCAAAAGTTTTTCTTCAAATCGACGCATGTACGTTTCGCATAATACAGGTGGCAGTGGGCGGCCGATGGCTAGAGCTTCCGTCTGTTCATAAAACGTTCTACGAAAAGTAAAATTGTTTTGTTTTATGGAAATGTCCACAAGTCTCGTTATTTCCTCTTCTTCAGGTTGGCTGTAATGATGCTTTTAAGACTGGCTTTTGGGATACCAGAACACTTTTTAGTGGTGAACATAGATACGACATCAAAAGATATGATTTGATGTTGTATCTATAGATATGACATCAAGGATATGCTTTAAAGGATACCTTTTGATGCCATATCTATAGATACGATATAAAGGATATCCGTCAAAGGATATCCTTTGATGTCGTATCTATATTCACCAATGTTCCACTAGAAGGAACTCTGGTATCCTTTAAAGCAAGTCTTCTAGAGTATCACTGTAGCCTACCTGAAGTAGAGGAAATAAAACCAGTGACTGTAAATACAATTTATGATGGCATGTACAATTTGAATATTTACGTGTCATTCGTCCTGATGAAGCTAGGCCAGAGTCCAACGAAACCATAATCGACTTGAAAAAATAAAATATTTTTGAGACAAAGGTTGTATTTTCTTAATAAATAGTATCGTCACAAGACTGCAGTCTCTGATTTCAAGTAACTTGTTGTATGTTCAATGTCAGGTTTTGCTGTTTTCTTGATAACATATTGAGTTTCAGAATATGTGTCACAGCAACCCCAATTTTCACCAGATTCTGACGAGTTGAAAGTTTCTAAAATGTGGATGTTGATTTCATCAAGGACCATCAGAAGTAAGGGACACTCATTAAATCAACATTCACATTTTAGAAACTTTCAACTTTTCACAAGCTTGTGAAACTTGGTGTTTCTGTGAAACATATTCTGGTTTCTTGATGAAACGAAACGACTTTCAGCATTCAGTCTTCCCCTTTTTGTTTAAAACAAGAACGTATTTGTTGGCATCGACGCCTTTTCCAATCTCCTTAATATTAAAGGCATTTGTATTAACAAGAAAAGCATTAATTCCTGCACGACGTGCAATGGAACGGGGTGTTAGTACCTCTAACGAAAGCTTCTGAATGCTCAATGCAAAAGATGCGATATGAAAAGTAAATCTCAATCTTACAATGTGACACGCGTTGTGTGAGAGAATGAATCACTAGAGAAGCAGGCGACAGGCATTTGCCTGTATCTTGCTCCTGACAGTCGCACAGAAAACAAACGCAAATGAAGTATAGTTTTACGATATGGTATCGTTGGTCGGTGGAAATCTTCTTTGATTTAAGAAAGAGAGGGCAATATTTTTGTATGATGAATCATTTTTCGGTCCAATGGCACCAGCATGGAGTACAAAATTCCACAGTATGAAGTGCGGTGTGCTAGTGCGGTGACGTTGGCCCTGTCCCTTCTCTTCTCTAGAACAAGTGACTCTAAATTATGAAAGTGCGAGTATCTATAGCCCAAGAAGCTTCTTAAGAGGGTCGTTCAACCCCGAAACGTAAAAAAAAACTGCTTACAGGCCTTGTTAAAGTTAACGGTTGTCGTAAAACTGTGAAACAAAAGTAATCAAGAATCGGGGTTTTAGTGTATGAGGGAATACGGATGATAACGTGAAGCTGAATGAATTTGTAAGAAATTATTTTGTGGTGTTTTTTATTGAAAGTTTAACGACCACCGTGACCAACTCAATGGGCTATAAGCGTCGCGCGTTCCCAAATTTAGGGTCACTGGTTCCAGGGGAAGGAGAGAACCAGTGCCATAAGACAAACACAACAACCATGCCTCACCGGGATTCGAACCCCGAGATCTTTCAGACGAATGATCAGAGGCCATCGCTTAGACCACTGCGCCACCGGGGCGGCATTTTGTGGTTTTCGGAGGCACCACTATACATGTAAAATAATTTTGTCACCTCTAAGCCATTGAATCCCGAATTTCATGAGCAACAATAGCGTTGCCGCTGAATGAGATACACTGCCGGACAATTGCTAAGGACGGATGACAATAGCAACGATAGCAACCATAAAATGGAAGGCAGGAAAATGTGGAATTTAGCATAAGTGCGGGATGCAGTAAGACGTGTTGTGCGTATGCAAATTTTGGATTGCCGAACTTGTTCGTGACGTCATAGCGCTGATAAGAGATATAAAGGATATGACGCGTATTGACCGTTGTTGTTCAAACGCAAAGTTGAAAGGGAAAGAATCAATTGACGAACTTGCAATTTTCAGTATGTCTTCCCGACATCACCTAGATGATTTTACGCGTGGCCGTATTATTGGCAAGATTGAAGAAGGGCGAAAAATAACAGATGTTGCCAGGGAGTTCGACGTCAGCCACAGTGTTATTTCAAGGCTTGGGAAATCATTTCAAACAAATGGAGAGTGTAGCAAACGTCACGGGGAGGTCGTGTTCGCAGTAAGACACCTGCAGAACATCGGTACATAGTGCTATCAATAAAAAGACACCGGCGCAGCACAGCTAGTGAGGTAGCAAATCAGTTTATGGCTGCTACTGGCAAGCGGATCTCCCGAAAAACTGTCGCCAGACGTTTGCATGAAGGAGGACTATACGCCCGCCGTCCTGTTGTGTGCATCCCATTGTCCAGACGTCACCGTACCACCCGTTTGCAATGGTGCCATCAACATCGCAATTGGACTGATAACGACTGGTCTGCTGTCCTCTTCTCAGATGAGAGTAGATACAGTCTATCGTCTGATTGTCGACGACAACTGATCTGGCGTGATAGTGGTACTGCATATTGCCCAGCAAACATACAGAAAAGGGACCGATATCCGACATGTAGTGTCATGGTAAGGGCTGGCATCATGATCAATGGCCGTACGTCCCTCTATGTGCTTCCAACTGGGACTATGACTGGCCAACGATACATTAATGATGTTCTGCTACCCTCATGTTCGCATGTTCCGTGGTGCTGTCGGTGATAGATTCATTTTCATGGACGACAACGCAACATGTCATCGAACAGTCGCTGTCCAGGAGTGTCTTGAGAGCGAGGATATTCAACGCCTCGTATGGCCAGCACGTTCTCCAGATCTGAATCCCATTGAAAATGTGTGCGATGCTTTGGGGAGGAGTCTTGATGGTCGCCAATGCCCTCCAATAAACAAGGAGACCCTCATCCGTGAACTGACAGAGGAATGGCATAAATTACCCCAACAGCTGCTTGATAATGTTGTGCAAAGCATGACACGACGTGTGGAATCTTGCATAGCCCTCCATGGTGGCCATATCCCGTATTGACATCTTACGCCGGAACGCCTGCGGACGGTAATTGCATTTTTTTTCACGTTTACGTATTCTGCACAAAATGGCCTGTTTATCCCTTGAACACGTTCCAAAGCCTTCTGGATTTCAGAGCACAATAAACTGTCTTTCTTGTAATGTCCTGGCATTCTGACATTATTTTATTTCACTTGGCATCCAACCACACTTACTTTTTTATGCGCTATATAGCCGTTTATGATCCGTCCTTAGCAATTGTCCAGCAGTGTATTTAAAGGCAGGGTCTACAAGATTATGTAAAGGCATTTGTGTACAACATATCTGTTTCGTGTTCCACTGCCAAAGAAGATGGCTGCTAGGCTGCCCCCTCGGTAGTGCGATGGTCCAAGCGCTGGCTTCTTGCAACTCGTCCGAGTGGGTCCGGTTTTGAATCCCGGTGAGGCATGGATGACGTGTTTGTTTTACGGCTCTGGCTGTATCCCTTCCCTGGAAGCAGCGACCCTTTGGGACGGGCGACTGTTTGGGACTTATTGAGTGGCTCACAGTGGTCATTTAACCCCAAGTAAAAGAAAAATGTCTTCTAGCTGCCTCAGATGTTCGAAAGTTGCTTTCATATTATTGGCAGAAATGGAGACTACACTGTTCCAGTGCTAAGTAGTGATGAATCATGGAAACTTTCTTTTTCGTAAAGAACGGGTCTTGAAGTAATATATTTGTAAAACAGAAAGAATTTTCTAAATCCCTTCAAGACAGCGGGATCAAGATTTTTCAGCTCAGAGACAAACTGAATGGATTTCTTTCTCCCCTTCAAGGCAAAGAGATGAAGATTCTTGAGATCAACGACAAACTAGACAGATTTAATATATCCCTTCAAAGGAAAAATAGATCAAAATCCATCAGTCCAGTGAAAAACCTAGTGAATTCAATGCATTTTTTCCCAGGCTGGTAAATGAGTAATTTTCAGATAAGTGACAAACTTAACGGATTTTAAACATCCTTCAAGGAAGACAAATCAAGATTCTTGAGGTCAGTTTCAAATTGGACGGATTTAATATCTTCCTTCAAGGCACAGAAAGTAAGATTATCGTAGTTGTAAGGTAAAAACGTTTATGATAAATGAATTGTGAAAGCTGAAAAACTGAAACTTACCCTGTTAAGCGTTTTGTCGTTTGAAGTATTTTACTGAAGGCAGTCACACACATATTAATATTGTATGTAAGGAAGTGCCTTCTTTAACCATTTATCTCTGTGTTGCCACTTCGAAGACACGTTTTGTGAACTGAAATCCGTGTGTTATGACTGGGTCAGGTAAATTTCAATAATCAAAGAAAATGCAGTATTGTCAACGCGAACAATTCCGTTATGTACATTCTGACAGCTTTTTTAGGACAATTTTTAAAGATGACTCTTCTAGAATTTTGGAGGGGTGTGGGAGCCGAGAGCAAAGAACTGAGAGGATAAATAACAGGAATGGCTAGTGCTTCAGCACTTATTTTTTGTGCAAATGCGCGTTCGTTTGTTTCAAAACTTCTTCGTTTTTCTTTCTGTGAATATAATACTGTCCAAAACTTACAGACGAACGATAAATTTGACGATTACAGAGGTTCATTGGGGTAAAACGGTTTTCTAGGATATGCACTGTGTGTCGCACGAAGATATTCCTTGACGTATAAACATTTGCTGTGAGAACGTGACAGCTGCATACTCTGTACGTAGACAGGAGCCCGAGTCGTATCTCACATGATTTCATTGTATTTTACATGTGTTTCAGAGACGGAGTGACAAAATGCGTGCCTGAGGTAATAAAAGTATCCCTCGTAGATACGTCGATGATTGTATTCAAGGACGAATTATTGGCATATTCTAAAAAGGCCTGTCTGTGAATAATGTCTCCAAAGAGTTTGAAGTAGCGCACAGAAGAGTGCAACGGCTTCGGTCCTAATATATTATAGAAGACACCGAACCACTGCTACATGTTTATTTAAGAGGTCGTCTTTGCTATACGAGCCAGCCGGATTACGATTACCTTTCCATAACGGCAAAACGTCTAAATGCAGCTAGACGATATGCTCGAAAACCCGTACATAATCTATCATTATCCAGGGCGCATCGTACAGCCCAGTATCAGGCGTGTACGTCTTACGTCGACTGGTATTGAGATCAAGCTGCTTTAGTATTTCGTTGTATTCCAAACGGAAGTTGATCTGAAAGGAAAGTGGGACTGCGTGTGATGCCAGAAACATCGTTGAACGGAATAGATGTGGCGGTCACGCCTTCATGGCATGGACAGGTATCGTGGTCAGTGGATGTACCGAACTGCAGCTGATGGCTGAAATGGTAATCATCCGGCAGCGGTACTGTAATTATGTAATTCTTTGCTAATTTTTCTCTTCTGTGGTGCTGTGATGATATACTTTTAATTTTTGTGCACAATATTTGATCGTCCACACGGCATTGAAGCTCTGGATGAAGTATTGGCTAATAAGCATATCTGTCAAATGGGTATCTATCCAGCTCTCTTCCCTGATTTGAATTTAATCGAACATACATGGGACGCTCTGGGGAGACGTGTTACTTCAAGGAACCTCCCACCAGAAAAAATTACAGCACGTGTCTGGGCTCTCCAGCAGGAGTGGGACAGTTTACTCTAAGAACTCGGAAACCACTTGGTGCTATCAAACAAAGATCCTCGCTCTTTCCGCGTTTTATAAGTGACTCACGGAAAAATTCTCATTGGCCGCCAACTGGAGTTGAACCCAGGGACTTCCAGTTACACGCCGGATATGCTTCCGCTACACCACAGCGGCCTCGAATTCCTCCGGACTCGCACACGCTAACTGCCTAGCCGATTTGGCAGGTTGCTTCTTGGTGCCCAGCACAATGCTGGGGATTCACCAAAGATGCTAAGCAGAAAAGATGGTTACCATCTTTGGTGAATCCCCAGCATTGTGCAGGGCTCCAAGAAGCAACCTGCCAAATTGGCTTAGCAGTTAGCGTGTGCGAGTCCGGAGGAATTCGAGGCCTCTGTGGTGTAGCGGAAGCATATCCGGCGTGTAACTGGAAGACCCTGGGTTCGACTCCCGGTGGCGGCCAATGAGAATTTTTCCGTGACTTACTTACAAAACGTGGAAAGAGCGAGGATCTTTGTTTGATGTTCCTGGTCCACGTTAAATGTCTGTATTGCTACATGCGTTGTGGTGTGGGTTGGACATTTCTTCTACTGAACTCTTCCATCAAAACTGCATACACAGAATACAGACTTTATTCTGTATTCTGTGTATGCAGTGTTGATGTAAGAGTGTCACTGGATGACAAGGGAGCCAGTACCTCCTTCGTAACATTTTGTTCCATTTCGATCTCTATAGAATATTGCTCATGATTTTTTTTACAGTAGATATGTATTAACTTTTTTCAGTATATATATATATATATATATATATATATTAGCGACATCTGTATTTTAATAAGTGATATTGATTTACTCCTCTATGCAGACGACATAACCATCCTGACTTCATTTAATTCAACGACTGACCCTATTATGAATGTTAATACTCAACTTAATAACATCTCAGATTGGCTAAATTCCAAAGAATTAATAATAAGTACTACCAAAACAAAATCTTTAATTTTCTCAAAACAAAATATTTCACAACCTTCTTCTATCACATTATCTATCAATTATACAAATATAGAAGAGGTTAACTTCTTACTTTATTTGGGGATTACCTTATATAGAGACCTTAGATGGAACCAACATGTGGACCCTCTTCTTCTCAAACTCTCCAAAAACATTGGAGTTATCAGCTTAGTATTCATAAAACTTACCTATAAAACACTAATTTATTTATACTATACCATGTTTCAGACTCATATTAATTATGCTATCTCAGCGTGGGGACAGACGACTAAATATAATTTCAATAAACTTCAAATTCTTCAGAACAAATATATAAGATTAATAGATCTAAAATTTGATAGAAATACACAACTAACACTATATAATAACACAAGAATTTTTCCAAACAAATACAACATTCTTACGATTAATAAATTATATTACTTCAATATCGGAAAAATTATGTTCAGAGCATTAAGAATAATTTACACGCCGACATCATAGAAATTATACCCCAGATACACACACATGACACACGCACTAAATCACATATTCGGCCTTTTCATCCGAAAATAGATACTATGATGCAAAGTATTAATTACATTGGACCACACTACTGGAACTCATTACCGACGGAACTAACTTGTTTAAATGATTTTAACCTTAAAAAAAACTAAAAAACTTAATAATGAATTGCAGCTCCTCAAATTGATGGTTACAGTGGATGGAAACTATAACTAATACTATGACTTGTATATCGTGCTGTAAATTTTTTTTTCAATGGTATTATCTGTAATGTTTATTATCTTCTCATATATCATTACCTTTTTTTTTATTGTTATTACGAAACTTTTGTTTGTAACTACAACTACCGACCTCAATGTACAACTAGCCTAGGGAGCATGGGACCTTGTCAGGCTTGGCTGGCCTTTTTTCCCTGCTTCCTTGCTGTGCATTGTTTCAATAGATATTATGTAATATAGTTCTTAGCTCGGCACAATAATTGAATTGAATTGAATTTCAGATGTCGTTATCCTAATTTTATTGTTGTTATTGCCATCGATGACACTTACAGTAGTGTAACGTTTTTTGTGATTATCACTGGTCAAAGCGAACTTCCTACATAAGTTTTGGACAGTAGTGTATAATGGAATTTAATATGTGCTTTTCTAGCAGAGATGTCTCTGGGAATTACATTAATTTAGAGTATACGTTACAGAAACCTCGTTCTGATGGTCCTCAGTTGGAATCCTGGGCAACACACGCATGTTGTGTTTTCCTGGTGGCAATATATTCATCCCTTCCCGGAACTAATCTCCCAAAAGGGAGATGAAGAACACCTTCATCCCTAAGTGTTCGTACGGTTTATTAATTTCATGAAAGAAAAAATAACGTTAGTTTCGGAAGACACCCGTTGCTCTTACCTGCCATTCAAGTTATATGATGTGGTTTTTTTAAATATTGAAGAAGATTTAAACAATTATATAATATTCCTAGGTAAATTCGTGGAACATAAATATCGCATTTCTGAAATAACTAAGTAATAATGAAAGCCAAGTTGGCAGAACGAGCACGCACTTATAACATAAACTTACTAATTTTCCACCTACTGGAAGTTCAATATAATATAATCTTTACACTGCACTTTATCCACTGACAATAAATAGCTCTTGTATCTACATATATCTCAATCATATAGAAACAATAGGTATTCGTCGTTTAACATAGATGTCCAACAAACCTAAATCTCTTTCGCTATATCAACTCTGCAC
Organism: Macrothele yani; assembly: GCA_039090855.1. NCBI lineage: Eukaryota > Metazoa > Arthropoda > Arachnida > Araneae > Macrothelidae > Macrothele > Macrothele yani. The sequence goes on along the minus strand of CM076989.1, from coordinate 61,414,884 downwards.
TCTATTTACAATCTATGTAATTCGCATTCCACATCTTCTATCAATTTTCTTTGGGCTCACAGTCAGCGTTGCCTCAATGTGCAAGCTGTTCGGGGAAGTAAAGTGCAATATTTAACCAAGAAGTAACGAAATTTACATAGGAAAACAGAAACTCAAATGGAAGATTTAATAGAAATATACGTCACAATGTCTCAAAGCTAAAACTTCAATAACAAAATTTCAGTACAGTAAAATATGCAAGCTTCTGACTGAGATTACTATGACTAGCCATTATTCTCACTTGCACTGTGTGTACTGGAAATTTTCACCACGTGCACTTGTGCTAGCAATTGTAACTTAGTAAGCAAAAGTTCGGATGTTCTAAATTGCGATAAGTACTCCTAGTTTGAAACCCAGGAAAGAGTAGCTTGCTGCATTGCTGGTATTTACTGAAAAGGGAATGCGATGTTGATAATTTTCTAAACCCCCAGGTTTTGAGCAAACACGTGTACCAGAAAAAACTGCGTTTTGTTGAAGACAATTAATTTCCACGCTGATGGATGTTTTCTTCTTTTGTCATTCATTCGAGAAAGGTTTGATCTTTATGTTGTTGTCATTGTACAAAATCCATGTGAAATATCAATACCCAAGGAAGATTTAATAAATTTATTTTCGCAGAACTGCTGTGAGATTTTCAGTGCTTTTATGTCCTGCCCTAATGATGTAGCCTTTTCTCTTTTAGTGGGGTACTGGAGAAGCACTTAAAAGTTTGAGTGAAATGACATTTGCTTGAGTTCACTTGACTGCACTTAAGTTCCTGTCTTCCTGTTTCCTTGAACAATTCTAAAACTGCGTTTTACGAACAAAGTTGTGAGAACTGCTTTGTGGGATAATATAACTTTTTGGGTTAGTCAGAAAATTAAAAAAAAAAAAACAACTGAAAGTGATCATCAATATCGTCATTCAAATTGTGCTATTTATTTTGCTAAATAAATCATTGCCAAATCTGTTCTGGTTTTTTAGACAAAACGCCCATATTACCACTTAGTGTTATTTAAGTGCATTCTGGGAAAGTACAAATGCTTGAAACATATTGAAGAAACCTGTAGTGAGTAATCTTACATTAAATCTACGGAAAGGAATAATATAGAGCAAATGAATTTCTGAAATATAGGTTTTACCGAAACATAAGCTCTACGTGAAAAGAAAATTTAATTAGCTGAAATATCGCCGACTTTATTCATCTTAAATGCCAGAATTTCAGTTAGATAACAGAGAAAACGTGTTTTATATATTGCCAAGGTAACAACTGATCTTGTACTACTAAAATTACAACGCGAATCTTTCCGCGAAAATTGTTTTTATGGGTTTGTCACTGTATGTTGTTTTATAGGTTTATTAGTCTCATTCTAGTTTAAAATCCTTTCCGGAAAATAGACATTTAGTAGACTTCTTGGTGGATGTCATTCCGATTTGAAACGTTTCCCTGAAAATTGAGTTTTTATAGGCTTGTTTGTGTATGACACATTCCAATTTGCAATCGTTCCTCGAAAATTGTTTTTTTTTTTATAAATTCGTTTATGCATTATATCTTTCCGATTTAATAAGAAACTCTAGGTAAGTATGGGTTAACAAAAGATTTAGCGTCATTTTTATATAATTGTCAAAGCTTTGTGTAATAGGTTTGATTCACACACATCATGATACATGACATGACAGTGACAGTGTCGGGAATAACCGGCGACCTTTCTGATATTTTCTCTCAAAATAAAAAAGTATTTTGGTATGTCAATAAATTCTTTCAATTAATGAACAAAAATAATATACTTTTAAGTAGAACTTTCTTTCACGAAAAAATCTTCAATTTCTTATTAAATCCTAACAAATCGGAGCTTTTCCTTGGTGCCTGAGGAGGGGCCAGAAAGACATGAATATTTCTTGACACTTAATAAACGTTAAAGGAAGAAAATACTCGAATTAAAGCCTCTTGCTTTCTATTCAAATTCCAAAGGATAATTCCATTTCAAATTTTTTTTAAATATGAAAAGAGTAATGGAAAATGAAAATTCTTCACATAGTATTCTATTAAACTTAGAGAGAAAATTCACCAAAAATATATTTTGTTCCAGAAAAGTTTCATTAATAAACTACTAAAAGCGAAATGCGTAGCGTTTTAGTTACGTTAACGCATTTTTACGCTATGTTTTTTCCCGATATCAAAAAATAAAACTGATATGACAGAATATACTACTAGTTACGCGTTTCCAGAAATGACAAATATTACTGATATTTGGAGATGTAGTTCTGCAGATTTAGAATGGCCACGCTGTTGGAGCAGGTTTCTTTCCCTTCGTTTGGGCCCGGTTTCAAGTCCCTGCATGGTGGTGTGTTTGTCGGGTCTGGTACGATTCGTCCAACGACGATTGGTCCAATGCCGATTCGTCCAATGGTACGATTGGTCCAATGTCGATTCGTCCAATGGGACGATTGGTCCAATGTCGATATGTCCAATGGGACGATTGGTCAAATGTCGATTCGTCCAATGGGACGATTGGTCCAATTCCGTCCGATCTGTCCGAAGTGCTACTCGTGCTATAAAAGTCTCATCTGTTCTGATTCTATCTCCGATGTTATAAGAAAGTACCGGTAGTCCAAAGAATGTAAAATAATGTTACATTTCATGCGTAATATTGGGGTTAGAGATTTCTTTTTTTTTTTTTTTTTTTTTTTTGAAATCGCGTTTTCTTGTTATACTGTCCTTGCTGCCGTATGAAGTTACTGATGTACGAGCCGTTCTATCAACTTCAATGTTTCTCTTTTGCATGAAATAATATAAAATACTAGTGTTCCGTTTCTTTTTGTAGAATGCAGTGAGGGTTTTCCGCCAACTGCCCAATGGAAACAACTGGTCGGGGTTTGGACAGAGGCCTTTTCAACAGTTTTTATTCCAGTGATGTCATGTTCATAACGTTTACATATTAAATAAAGTTAATAATATTGCGCTTTCACTTAAGCACGAAATATTAATTCATAGGCCTGCGGCCTAGGTGCCTAGCAAACACCTCAGAAATGATACGATGAGTGCTTTTCATAAAGCTTTACAAAATGTTTACAAATACCAAAGTGGCTGTTACTTAAAATCTTCTGAAATAGCCCGCGGCCTAGGTGCCTCGCAAAGACCTCAGAAATGAAAATATTAATGCTTTTTATAAAGTTTTATAAAATGTTTACAAATATCTGGGTTGTAACTTAAAATCTTTTAAAAAGGCCCGTGACCTAGGTGCCTGGTAGATAGCTGAGAAATGATTCGTTGAGTGCTTTTTATAAGGGTTTATAAAATGTTTACAAATACCAAATATCTAGGTTGTGACTTAAAATCTTTTAAAAAGGCCCGACGCCTAGGTGCCTTGTAAAGACCTGAGAAATGGTACGATGAGTGCCTTTTATTAGGTTTTATAAAGTGTTCACAAATACCAAATATCTAGCTTGTAACTTAAAATCTTCTAAAAAGGCCCTGGGCCTAGGTGTCTCGTAAAGACCTGAGGAATGATACGATGAGTGCCTTTTATAAGGTTTTATGGAATGTTTACAAATACCAAATATCTAGGTTGTAACTCAAAATCTTCTAAAAAGGCCCGGGGCCTAGGTGCCTCGTAAAGACCTGAGAAATGATAGGATGAGTGCTATTTATTAGGTTTTATAACATATTTACAAATACCAAATAACTAGGTTGTAAATTAAAATCTTCAAAAAATGCTCGCGGCCTAGATTAGAAATGATAAATGCAAACAGCTGAGAAATGCTCCATTGAGTGCCTTTTACCAGGTTTATGCAAAATGTTTACAATTACTAAATATACGGAAATTATCTTTTAAAAGAACATAAAGAGAATAATTTAAATTATTATTCCTTTCTGGAAAATAAAAAACGTTTACCGTTGGTAAGATGATAGCATTGGACGAATCGGCGTTGGACCAATCGTACCATTGGACGAATCGACACTGGACGAATCGGACATTGGACCAATCGGCATTGGACCAATTGTCCTTTTGGACGAATTGGCATTGGACGAATCGGCATTGCACCAATCGTCGTTGGACGAATCGTCCGGGACCGGTGTTTGTCTTACGGCACCGGATCTCTCCCACCACTGTAACCAATGGCCCTAAATTAGGGATGGACGATTGCTTATATCCCCAATTAGTTGCTCACAATGGTCGTTAACTACCCCCCCGCACCCCCACCCTCCCCAAAAAATTTAGAAAAAGTTTATTTTGCATCACAGAGCACCATGAAGAACTTTACAGATTTGGTTATCAACCATTCTCGCCAAGTTTTTACCACAATTCTCGGTTCTGAGCAATTATCTTTCATGCCACTCCATATGCTCACAACGTTCAGCTGCCCATCACCCACAAGGTCTTCCATAAGGCCTTTTTATGCCCCTTGTTATCCAGTCTAGTATTTCTTTTGTCCAACGGTGATTAGTGGTTTTAGTATCATGTCCAGCCCATTCCTACTCGATAGTTTTCCCTCTAACCATGATGTCTTCAACTTATTATAATTTTCTGGAATACATGCGTTACAGTTGAGTCTATGTCTCTAGTCCAAAAATGGGAACTGGACGAATGCACTGATTAAATACTTTTAAGGTATAATGGCAAATTGCTCTTAGAGATTTTACTGTTGCTTTCAAATGCACTCCAGCAACTTTTTTAAGGCAATTAGTATGTTTTTCAGTATGGATCTCTCTCTGGATATCTGTTTTCCAAGGTAGTTGTAGCTATGAGTTACTTAGCCTCATCAAATGTATCACATATTAACTTTTAAATGTGTGTGTGTGTGTGTGTGTGTGTGTGTGTGTGTGTGTGTGTGTGTGTGTGTGTGTGTGTGTGTAAAAATATGAGTGGTTTAATACAGACTGCTGTGGAAGAAACTTAGACCATCCAGCAGTGGATTGATAATAGTTGACAATGATAATGATGTGAATGATGTGTTCGTGTGTGTGCGCGCGCAAGTGTTCTGCTTTGGATAAGGATATATACACATATGAAGAAATTTCAAAAAATGGTCATGCAAATTATTAATTGGTCAGGGAATCGCATTTCTCAAACTTGGTAGGCTCCTGAAAAATGACTACGTGTCAACAAAAAGAAAATGGGTTAAATTTATTTCCATTAATATTTATCCTTTTGTCTTCCCAGTTCAATGATTTAAAGACATTCTGCAATGTGGCGTTGAAGAACCTGGGAAATATGGTGTCACTTTGCCTCACTCCCTTTTCAATTTTCATAAGTGCTGTGTCTTCGGACAGTCGCATTATCCTACACGTTGTGTAATCTGTTTTCAATGTTTGAAATCTATTTCGACGTCAAAGATTCACCGTAAACATCAAAAGCAGCTGGCAATTTCTCGTCCTTAATTTAGGCCCATAGCAAAGGGGATTGAGCAGTGTCTTTGGACAAACCACCTATGTCTCATTCTGGGTCCCGAAACGAGTTAAACTCGGAATCGTCGCGCTGCTTACTGTACCATCGAGATAGCAATGGGAGTTTATCTGTGGTGCTAGGTAATTCATGAAAACGTACCTCAAAGAAAATTCTATGTTCTCTCCCTTATGCAGGCTTCGAAGCCAAAAGGTGGTCTAGCTGAACATCTCTCTCATAGATCCTTCGAAAGAAATTGAAACTGAAAAAACAACAACCAGTAATATGGAATTATGAAATTGATCAATTCCATAATTTCAAATAAATACAACATTTTTATTTTGCTATCCGTTCCTAAACCCCGAGCCGTGTTGTATTTCTTTTCTACTAAGTCAAACAATGATCTAAAGTGAAGTGAAATAATGTATGTACACTGCTGGCCACCCAAAATGCAACACCAAGGAGGACACGAGATAGCAAAACCAGATTTACTGGACACATAACAACAGATACAAAGATGAAACGATTGAGCTTACAAGCCCGTGCGACTTGCGGAACACGCAGACATCAATAGTTCGTGTGGCCCACATGGCTGGCAATAACGGACACTACGTGCCGCGGCATCGAACGAAAGAGGCTTTGGATGTGGGCTTGAGGTATGTCGGTCCAGGCTGATACGTTGCCACAGTTCATCAGACGTAGCCACTGGTGGTGCTTGCCGGGACACTCGGTTTGCCGATCAGTGACCAGACGTGTTCGATGGGCGATATATCGGGAGAAGAGGCGGGCCACGGCAGCAGTGACACCTGGTGGGCGGTGAAGAATTGTTGCACGATGCGTGCCACGTGCGGGCACGCGTTGTGCTCATGAAACGTGGCCGCTGGCAGGTCCTGTAGGTAAGGGAGGACTACAGGCTCCAAAACGTCGGAGATGTAGTGGTGGCTGTTGAGTGTACTGGCGATGCGTACCAGAGGGGTGCGGGTGTCATATTCAATTGCGCCCCAAACCTTAACGCCAGGCGACGGACTGGTATGGCGATGCATAATGCAGGCGTTATACAGTCTCTCGCCGCGGTGCCGCCACACGCGGATCCGACCATCGTGGTGTTGCAGGCAGAAGCGGGATTCGTCGGAGAAGACAATGTCGTGCCATTCCGTAGTCCAGGTGCGGAGTTCAACTGCCCACTGCCGCCGCATTTGCCGGCGGTGTAACGTCAATGGTGATCGGGGCAATGGGCGCCGTGCCACAAGTCCCCGCTCCTGCAGACGACGTCAATCGGTACGTGCTGACACAGGTTGTTGCGCAACACACACAAATTCCTGCGCGAACGTTCGTGATGTGGTGGTGCGAGCCGTCAATGCCCGCCGCACAACATGCCGGTCCTCTCATTCTGTGGTGTGCCGCGGCTGCGGCAATCGCTCACGTCTGTCCGTCCGTCCCTCTTGCACCCACCGAATCCATACTCATCTCACTGTGGCTGGATGTCGTCCCACACTGGCGCCGATGTCTTAATACGATAAACCGCGGTCGCGATAAGCCACTATTCGTCCTCTGTCGAACTCCGAAAACGTGCTGGAATGACTGCCGTATTCTGCCACGAGGCATCAGGAAGCTTCCCACGCACAGGTCCGGCAGCACAACACACTTCCACTACTTACACCCCGCCTTCTATGCACCCTTCTTACAGTGCTTCTCGGTGGTTTGCCGAGCGCATATGATTTGCATATGCCCTGCAATGCTAATCGCGTGCATGTCCTATCGCGGTGACGCATGCTGCGAATTTCAGGTCAATCGGATGCTTCCTTCTTGGTGTTGCATTTTGGGTGGCCAGCAGTGTATATTTAGTTTTTGATTCCATGCATCTTAAAGGAAATTTTCAATTCAAAATCATCAATCTATTTTGTGAGATCATCTGCTATCCATTAAATTGATCCGCAATTTCAGAAAGAGCCATATAAACACTAAAACGTAAGTTTAAAGAAAAAAAAATAGCCGCTTGCCATTCCTTCCTCAAGATATTCCTGTGGTATCCCTTAATGCAACAATAGTTTGAAATAATCTGATCTAAACTTGTTTGCTTTATTTATGTCTTGTGTTAAGACGAGACAATTTTCAGCAGGATTTGTTATTTACTTTGCTATTTCTGATAAAAATTGGACATTATTACAATGTTAAATGAGGTGTGGTAAACGTCAGAGTTGAAAAGCTTCGGAAAAAGAAAATCATCAACTAACAGTATTTTGTGATGAAAATTGCTGGATTTCTCTCCTGGTGTGCGGCAACTTAACATCTGAAAATAATATTTTTGGTTGTATTGCGTGATCTGTCGGTTTGTAACAAATAAGACAAGAGTGTTCACTTTTCTTTTCCGACAAAGATTCTTTTTTTCTCTTGAAGTTAATGGAAATCAAAAATTTACGAATTACAAAATTCGGTATACGTACGAAAATTCATTTTACGTAAGTTTTAGTAACCACGCTCTTAAAAGCATTCGGGTGTCGAATAGGTTATTCAAAATAATCGTTACTGCCACATATCTCAATAGCGAGCTTGCTCCTTCTGGCTACTATGCCACAACCGCCCACACAGAAGGTCGTTTTTCTGGTATGGACTTCAGATATGCTTTCTTCATAATCATGACCTATCAGTATGGGATATGATAGTATATCCCTCACCTAAAGTTCATACGTATTCCATGGGGTTCAAGTCGGTATTCTGCGGCGTACAATCAAACTTCAGCATATTCATTTTCACAAAGAAATACAAAAGAACTTACGGTGTGGCAAGAGGTATCATTCTGTTCAAATAAACATGGCTCCGTATAAAAAATCTAAGATTTCTTAGAAACATGAATGGTTTAAACTGAAGGAGAAGGTTGCTTCGTACATGGTTCTTTCAGCAGGTCTGAGGCTACAAAATGAGAAATAAGTCCACATCGTCACACTACCTCCTCTGAACGTTTAGTTTCCGGGTTTAACGTCCAATGTGAGCAACTCTAAAAGCCATAAGAAATCTCCTTTCCTTAATTTGGGGCCGTTGGTTCCAGATCAGGGGTCTGGCAGGTTCTGTGAAACAAGCACTCCACCCATGCCTCATCCGGAATTAGAGCCCAGGCCCACCCGGACGAAACAAGACCGTCTAGAAAACACAACGCCATGGCATTAGAAAGATGAGTTCCCCCTCTTATTGACGCCACAGGGAAACCAAGGCTTCCGATTGGTTTCCAAATCTGTCATGTATGATGTCAAATACGACTCCGATGTATCAGGCCATGTAGCTTGAAAGCGACGTCACGAACTGAAGGAACTCATCTCTAAAGTCATGTCTTTCTAGACTGCCTTGGACGGTCAGAAACCAGCGATTAGACCACTGCGCCACTGTGGAGGCCTCTGATATTCATTGTATGGTCTATTCGACCGGTCAACACACGGTTGCCATGCATTTTAGTCCATTTTCTTGAATTATCGTAGATACCTGGCAGCGAGTCGTGAAATTGCGCTCCTCTACACCTTGCTATATGACATCTGACAACAACCCACTTTGTAAAATCCGTCTTCTTACTTCTACGTACCATAACAAAGACAACAAACTTCTCTAGGTCAATTATGTACTAGTCTGAATCAGTGATTTGAATGAGGCTTCGCTGAATTCTGCATACAGAAGTTGTGACGTACCTGCCAGCAGGACGCACATGACATAAAGGCAGATAGGAATCAGAATACATGTCTGCGTAGCTCAGTTGGTAGAGCTGCTTGTTCCGGAATAAGCGTACTCGGGTTCGAATCCCGGCGTAGACCAAAAATGACGGAGAAATTCAATTCGTTATAATGGCGCCCGAACTACCCGGATGACCCGACCGTTCAAAATCTCGCATTGGTGTGATGTTATTTCCACACCGCGAGATAGGAAAAATCAGAGAATCCCTTCTCCAGTGCTTCGAAAAATAAATGTGTGTGACGTTGCATTCCACACACCAGATTGACTGGGAGTTCTCAAGTGCACGTTCTACAGTGGTTGTCTGCCTGCAGCGATTCATGGTCACGGCTGATCCGTGGGCCATGCCCCCGGCCCTCTTTCGGGGGGGGAGATGTGACGTACCTGCCAGCAGGACGCACATGACATAAAGGCAGATAGGAATCAGAATACATGTCTGCGTAGCTCAGTTGGTAGAGCTGCTTGTTCCGGAATAAGCGTACTCGGGTTCGAGTCCCGGCGTAGACCAAAAATGACGGAGAAATTCACTTCGTTATAAAGTATAAGAATCCCTTTTGGAAGTAAGTGTATTGTACTTAAAGTTTTTTCAGTTTTCTCTTTCGCATCTTCTAAAGCAGGATTAGGCATGAAGAAATACGGCTATGATAAGATAAGTTATAAAAGGGAATGTGACCAAGAACGAACACATAAGAAGCTCTGGTCATAGGGTTAATTAACGTAGCAAATGTGGTAAAATTTTGGTTTCTTTTTGGCTCCAAAGAAGTAATAAAGTTTGACAGACTTCAGCTGGCCGTCCCGGTGGCGCAGTGGTCTAAGCCATAGCTCCTGATCATTCGCCTGAGATGGGTCTGGGTTCGAATCCCGGTGAGGCAGGGATGTTGTGTTTGTCTTACGGCACTAGCTCTCTCCCTTCTCTGGAGCCAGTGACCCTAAATTAGGTACGTGAGACTGCTTATAGCCCATTGAGTTGCTCACGGTGGTCGTTAAACCTGAAAAGAAAGAAAGAAAGAGTTCAGCTGTTTAAGGTTGCCCTCACTACTGCGCCAAATAGCCATTGTATCATAGTTTGTGGAAAAAGCATATTATAAATGCAGTCGTGATGCTTATCATCTCTGTGAATAGTCGGAGATGTAAACACATTAAAATACTTCGTCTTTGAATTGAATTAATTTGGCTAAAGAAGAAAAAAATACGTGGAATCATGATGAAAATAATCATAAGAAAATATACCAAAATCGTTCTCTTAACGAAAGTTCTTATGGCATGATTAAAAACAAAGTTAGAGATCTAACGTCACAGAAAAAGATGCAGATCATATGACTGGAACCTATGTTGAATATTTCGATGTGGAATGTTATCAAACACTTTAGAGATATAAGGTTTTTGAACGTAGTATTTCAGAAGACTTTGGCAAAATCCTGATCCACTGTTAGGCTCCTACATTTATGTGAAATTAGTTTAGGTAACGAAAATCAAATTGCATTTTATATACCGGGACAAAATAAAAAATTAAATCCCTCAGGAGTAAAAATTAATTAGAAATAAAGCAACTTGTGATTGGTTTATCGTCAAATGTTAATGACAATAGCTCCGGCGGCTCAGTAACTTACCGAAATCTTGACTCTAGTCTCAACTTTAAATTATGGAAAGTAAAGATGTTTTTAGTGATTGCAATCATACGGAAGTAACTGGAATTTCTATTTCCCAAAGACAGATGAAATTATGTTCTCTCGACAACTAAGATAAATGCTACGATTCCTTTTTATCTGCTCGTATCTCTCTGGAAGATTGAGCTGCGACACAAAGAGTGGTAATTATCGTAATGAGTATGCAGCTGTCGAGTTCTCGAAACGCTGACACACGTAGGAGATCACTGTAAGCTTTCATAATAAATACCTCCGGATGCAAGACAACCAAGGAAAACAGCTGTTGCTCTAGCTCAATTTTGTGTCAAGATTTTCAAAACTCAGTACCATCGCTGTTGGACGAAGCTCTACGCTTCATAGCTTAATTTGCCTACTGTAACATTCGAAATGTGTTATTAGGATTCTGACTTTAAGAATGACTGTCAGAATATTTTAAAATATTGTTATCTGCATGAAGTACACCAGATTGTTCGTTGTCTTTCGCATCAATACTGCTCTCCCAATTTGCAAACTCTCTGTCACTGGTGATTTCCTAATAATCTAAATAACATTGCTGAAACCATGACAGAAACCTAATGATAAGACATGATGAATAATTCTGTCAGCTACGGATTATTTTCATCATAGCACAGAATGTATTAAATGCTAGTTACATTATCCATGTTGGTGTTTTAGATACGAATGGGCGGGTGGCTGAAAATTTATATGAAATAAGCATTTCAAATAAGTAATGAATAAGGATAGGGTAATACTTCTTCTTCCCTTTCTTCACTCTAAAAGCAAAGAAATATTTCTGAGTAAAGGAACTACCTTGATTAACCGAAGAACTTTCCTTCATTTCATTTTCCGGTACTGGCTTTTCCTCTTTTATTATTAACAGATGTTTATAAAACAGTAATTAATCAATCTATTTGAATATTTTATTCTTTTTAAATCCAATTTCGTAAATGATTACGCTGTTTAGATTTTTAACCACACATTTCGCATGCAAGTCGATCGAATCAAATGCCTACTGTCTTTTTGAAAATACTTAGCCTAACATTAAAGATACATTTCCCTTAAGGCAAAATTGCAGGATTATTCGTGACTCTTTTTCGATATAAGATTGCATTGCGGTTATCATTGAAATTGTTCTCTCATTGAACATTATTCTGAAATGAAATGCAAGCTACCTAATAAACTGTAATGCCCATTGGGATACAATGGATTTAGTACCAATACCGAGCTTTAAAATGTGCAGGTCTAACTTGATCTTGAGCTCAAAGTATCTATGCAAGGAAACTCGCTTACGTTTTGTGTGAATGGGTAAAGAAAAGAAATAATATGATGCTCAACAGTGACAGCTTGCATGTCCTCTTGATTTTGATGAAGAACTAATGAAAGCGAAATAAATTGAGCACTGTATACAGATAAATAAATAAATAAATAGTATTGATGATAAGGAGTTGTGTGTGACAAAAAGTTTTGCTATTTCTTCAGTGTGAATGAGCACACATCCATGTCTAATTCACTTGTCTTTATCCCTTTAACGAGCTGGAACGAATTAACTCAGGGTTTGCAAAATGAGCTGAAATGAGCTCGAACGAATATATTCGTTGTTTAAGAATTGTGACGAACGCGGTTGGAGTGAACCTGTGCATCAAAAAGCGACGTTTCCCCCTTAGCTGTGTAATTCAAGTGCCCACTTAGCGGGATGACTGACACTAATCCTTTCGGACTGTTTATCAGTTACAAGGGCAATAACAATGGCGACGAACCTAAAATGGAGAAAGAAGATGTTTGACTCATGTTTTCTACCCAGGGACATGATGTCCGTGTCAGGAGTCCTAGCCTTTCCCCGTCTTGCCTTAGGTCATGGAACAGATAATAAAGAACTAGAAATGCGCTTATCAGCAGTGACAGATTTATAGTCCATATTGCTCAAATGAGAGGAGGAAATTAACTGTTTTGCTATTGCTTTCGTAAAATCCGGCAGCTATATAAACATTTCTGTTTGGAAGACCCAAGAAATTTTGGCCACCATTTAGTTCAGGTACACTGGCCACTTAAAAGGCCAGTGCGTCGCTTAAAGGGCCAGTTCTTTTGAATTTGTGAGTCGATTAGCGGTGTGTCCACTTTATACAAAGCAATAAAGTGTGTCCTCCAAACAAAAGAAAAATAGCCTTTAACAGAAACATTTTTGAAATAAAACTTTTCAGAAGGAAAATATAATTCGTTTCAAAAATGTATCACTTTACTCAAATCTGCGTGAGATAAAAACCGAAATGTTAACTTAAGATATTAATCTGTGGAATAAGGTGCACTGAAATCTTAAAAACAAGATACCGGCGGAAACGTCCTACTCATATTATGGAAGTCGTTAATGGTAAAATGGTTGAAAATTGTTAAAAATAAACTACAGTTCAGTTAAGAAACACTTAAAATGCTCAAAAGCGTGGATAACTTGCAAAAGATAACACAAACAGGGTCAACAGAATAACTAGCATATCACCAAAAGACTTCAAGAATCCGTAAGAACCGTTGCTGTTATTGAAACATATATGATATGAAGATGTGAGTTATGATGTTATACAGAATGCATGGATAAAGATGAACAGAAACAGCTGACTGATAATGACATAATGGAGCTTGTGAATCATGATGGTAGTGACGATATGAAAGACGATAACATCGGAGTAAAGAAAACGGATTCAATTAGTCATAGCAAGGAGCTGAAAGCTCTAGAGGTTGCCCATACTTGTTTACTGTGAACAGCAAAGGAAAACAACCTCTGTGGATCCAATGATCTTCAAGCTATGATGTGAGCCTTACCGTAAAAGAAAAAAGAAAACGCATTAACAAATTTCAGTCATTTAAGAGATGTTCTGATACATATGAAAATTATGATAGATACCTCTTTTATTTGGAATAGTTCAGTGATAATATTGCACTTTCACTCAAATTAGTAATAAAATGATTTCATAGATAATTTCTCATTAGTACGCCGACATTTACATCCTGCAATCAGTTTTCAGTTCCTTTAGGATAATGCTCAGAATCGTACAGTGCTTTCCCTTTTCTGGCTTTACCCTTATGGTTTCTCTCTCTCCTCTCTCTCTCTCTCTCTCTCTCAAGCGAGGAAGTTTTATTTCTTAGACACTCGCCTAAATATTTTCTGAACAATAAATGTCAATTATATTTGATATGTAAAAGTTTAATCTTATCATTTCATGATGTCTCGTGAGGAACCACCACTACGCAAACTTTGTACAAAGACTGATTTTCGCTAAGTTCTTGTACGTTATTTGGAATAATGTAACACAAAGCAATTTCTTACATCTTATTTCTTGAAGTCTATTATTTCAAATTACTATTCCTAAAATTTCACGTAATTGGTCGGAAAGAAAGAAAAGTCCGTTGTTTGTGCAATTTTAAATGTATATTAATGGGTCTCTGATTAAAAGGAACCATTTGTCATTTCATTTCTTAGTTGTTAAATTAAGGTCTGAAAAATGTTTCGCTTTTAAATTATAATAGATAATCCATGCAGAATTTCGAAAGGAGAAACACCTGGAAGCTGAGAAAGTTTTCTGGAATTCATGAGGCTTTTCTGAAGCGCATAATCTACTCATTTCGATCTTCTTGAGAGAAATATTGTAAGAAAATAAAATATTCAGAAGGCAATTAACTAAATCACACAAGCGATAAACATGGTTAAAGGGCAAGCCATTGAAGCTACGTAAACTTGTCATGAATCTTTTCGCGATTCTGACCGAGTGAGAATCACAAGACATGCATCAATGTTTTAATTCGTGGATTTAGGAAAGAATATACATGTATGTCGAAGTTCTTGAAGGAGAAGTTAAGACTGCTTCACCTACATTGTCCACTCGTGGACTCTTTTCCCATTTTGTTACTTATCCTCTAAACTTTCCCCCAAAATATTTGCTTCCACTGCTTATCAGAGAGTTCAAAAACTAAGTTTTTTTCAATGTGCATCATAATGTCGAAAAATATTGTTTTCTTTTAAGAGAACCGTAAAACTAAAGACAGTTCTACTCGCATAGTTCTACTCCATGGTAACCAATTCTCCATAAAGCAGCATTCAGTAAAACAGCACCATTTTCCAGTAAAACGCGTAGAAATGATTCTTTACGTGAAATATCGTGTCAGTAAACCTAACGTCAAAATAGATTTCAACGCCAAAATGGGTTTTTAGTATTCACCATATCTTCTTGTAAACTCCGTGTTATGAAACAACTATATAGATGAGAAAAACGATAAAAAATAGCGCAGACAGTTTTATAATGCCCCATAAACATAAAAATTGAGCCATAACGCTATTCCGAAAAAGTGGCTGTACAAGATGCTAAAATGAAAGACGTCCCAAGTGAGTTGTAAAAACGATAACTAAATAAAGCAGATCTATCTGTTCCGGCGAAATCATTTCTGGCAAACCCAACACTCGGAAATGAACAATAAAAAACGCTTGTATAAGACGAAAACGAAAACGTCGTTCTTGTTGTGGAAATATTATTTGTTTGACAACCTGAGAGCTGTTAAGATTATCAGTGGGGGCAGAATTTCTTGCACTGCTCCCTGGGTTTTACATTTATTTCCACGGGAGGCTACAAATTTCTTTCTCTAGACGTAACAGAGGAGTATTAAAAATATATGTGTTTTCCGCACCAGAGATCTGATCTGCCCAGACTTTACTGATTTGCACGAGATTGCTTTATATAATAATTTGCGTATCAGAAGTGAACATACAGTTAGGTGTAAATAACATGCGGCAGCCCTGGTGGCCGAGCGGTTTGAGCCGCTGGTTTTGGACCATTCTTCTGAAATGGACACGGGCTTTAGTCCCGGACGACACATGCTTGGTGTGTTTGTCTGATGGAGCTGCGTCTGCCTCCTCCCTGGAACCAGTAGCTCTAAATTAAGGTGGCCGACTGCTTATAGCCCTTAGAGTTTATTATGGTGTTCGATACACCCTGAAACAATAACAAAATTCCAAGTACCACTTCGGTTGACGGGTGGTCAGAGGTATCAGTTCTGGCTAGTCGTCCCAGCTGCTCCAGAGTCGGAACCCCGATGAGGCATGGGTGGTGCACTTGCTTTACGGTTCTGTTTCTCTCCTTTCTTTCGAATAAGTGGCCACAAATGACGGAGGAGCGCTTCCTTCACTGGATGTTGAACGACCATTATGAGGAACTCGATGGGCTATAAACGGTTGCCGTACCTAATTTAGGGCCACAGGTTCCAGGGAAGGGACAGAGCCAGTGCCATAAGACAAACAGGATATCCATGTCTCACTGGGATTCTTTTTTTATTATTGGAGGTTTAACGACCACCGAGAGCAACTTAGTGGGCTATAAGCAGTCGCCCGTCCCTGATTTAGGGCCACTAGTTCCAGGGAAGAGAGAGAGCCAGCGCCGTAAGACACAAACATCATCCATACCTTACTGGGATTCGAACTCGGACCCTTCTCAGACGAATGATCAGAATCCATCGCTTAGAGCACTGTGCCACAGGGCCGGCTCACTGGGATTCGAACCTGGACCTATCTCCAACAATTGGTCAAAAATTAGCGCTCAGAACCCTGCGCTACAGCTGCGGCGGATGAACGCTTGTTAAAAGCCTTGATAGTAACTCATGGTCATCGTGTAGCCTCCTGCATACAGCACCCACACAAAAATCGCATATCACCGGTGTGTAGACCAACAGTTTTCTTGTGCTTACCTAGCAACCCATTTCTTACACAACTCAACTTTTAACTTTCGGCAGTTTTATTATGTACAATCTTTCAGACAATTTACATCAACTTTTTTTCTAAAATGAGCACTACTGACGTGACAGATTTGCAAAAAAGTCTGCCTCAGTTCATATGCACAAATAAATATAAACCACGTCAAATCTTCATTTGTCACGAATCTGTTTTTCCTTCCTTTATGTACCCACGGACAATGAACTTTGCGCACCAAAAATGAAGCATCGGATTGAACTAAAATTTTATGGACATAATGATACAGATGAATGTACACATGATGGCAAAAACAGAGCTGCAGGACAATTACAGGGGATCTGTGGCACGCAGTCCGGTCAACTTCAATATCGCGTCGCACCGCCTCGAGCGGCGATGCATGCTGCAATACGGTCCGGCATGGAGGCGAACAGACGCCTGATGTTGTTTAGCGGCAGAATGGCCCACACGTGTTGGACGGTGTGCTCCAAATCCCGGGTAGTGGGGCACGGACACAGAGTGCGTTTCAACTGGTTCCGCACATGCTCGATAAGGGACATGTCCGGGGAGCTGGCAGGCCATTGAAGAATCTGCACATGACGTAGGCAGTCCTAGGCAACTGGAGCAGCGTGCGGGCGAGCATTATCTACTGGTATAGCGTACCTCAAATTCCGGTCAGGAATGGGAGCACATGGGGCCGTAGGATCTCATCCACATACCTCTGGCCCGTCAATGATGCACGTACCACTACTACAACTGATCGGCTATCGTAGGTAAAGGATACCCAGACCATAATGCCTGCAGTGGGGAGCTGTGGCGCTAGACAGTGAGCTTGGGATTGTGCCGTTGACCTGGAGACCTCCACACCCGGACACGGTGATTATGTGTCCCTAAAACGAAGCGGCACTCATCCCTAAACACCACACGTCGCCCTGGCCTGGCACCACTGCAAACGGATTCCAGTGTTATGGCAGCACTCGCAAGGGCCACTGGGATCGCAGATGCACTTCCGAGAGGCGTCGGGAAATGGTTCGTTGGCACACAGGAGCCGCTACATCTGCCTGTATAGTGGACCGGATCCCCGTGAGATTCGTTCGTGCCTGGCGCACGATCCATCGATCCTCTCTACTATTGGACCTCCTGGTCCGTCCGGATCCGCTCCGCCGTGTGGCAGTACCGGCACATGCCAAAACAGTCGGACGGTATGGTCAGAAAGATTCACGTGGCGCGCTATACGGCGCGCTGACCACCTTGTGGGTTTCAGCTCGATGATCAGGCCTCTCTCAAAGTCCGCAAGTTGCGCAAATCGACGTCTCTGGTGTTTGCTCGGCATTGTTGTCACTCGGTACACTTTCTTGCGCCAGCCGGTGCTTTTCGCTTTCGTGGGGCTTCGACTACACGCTGGTTTATCAGGCAGCCGGTTTGTGCTTGCAGCGCCACCACAGGGTGTGCTCTCGTGCGCACTCGCACCAAACGTGGATCATTTGCATACCAGCATGCACTCTTGCTATTTGCAAAGTTTCGCGGTTGTAGCATGTTTTCTTCTAGCTGCGCTAATTTCATTGTCCGTGAGTGTAATTTGTGCAGATGATGTGTTAAATAATAATATTCACTATACTAGCTCGGCTCAGCAACGAAGTGGTCTGAGCGCTGGATTCTTACAGTTCCTCCGAGTAGGTCTGGGTTCGAGTTCATGGGTGGTGTGTTTCTCTTACAGCTTTGGCTCTTTACTATCCACGGATCCAGTGAGTTAAATTTTGACAGGCAACTGCTTATAGCTCTTAGAGTTGTAAACGGTAGTCGTTAAACCCCCAACAAAAAAAAAGGTGTTGATGTCTTCTATTTGTTTTCATGCCACAATGGAATCTCAGAAGAAGATAAGCGCAGCATCGGTGGCTTAGCAGTGTTGGGCACTAGTTTTGCAACAGTAGTAAGATGCATTAAGGCCCAAATCCAGCGCGAGACATGGATGGTGTGTTTGTTTCCCACGGCATTAGTTCTATCCCCTTTCCTGAAGTCAGTGCAGCCAAATTAGGGACGCTTCACGATCTTTGGCCCATTGAATTGTTCTCTGCGTACGTTAAGACCCCTTCCCCCTTCACAGACACTCAAAAATCGAGAGAATACCCTGGTACTCTTTGTAGATAGCATATGCTATGAATCTTTCTCAAACCAAGATCTTTGTGCATGTGAAATAAAACGAGTGATTTGAGAGTAAACTTTTTGTAATGGTGGTTTAATGACTACCATAAGCAACTCAGTGTGCTACAAGCAGTCGCACGTCTCTAAATTAAGTCCCCTAGTTCCAGGGGAAGGGAGAGAACCAGCACAGTAGAGAAACACAATATCCATGCCTCACCGGAATTCGAACCCGGATCCGTCTCGTAAGAATGGTAAGAAACCAGTTTTTAGACCATTGCGTCACTGGGGTGGGGGCGGCATTCATTTATTTACGTACAGTGCACTGCATTTATTCGCGTCATTCAGCATCGCACTGAGCCACGGTCAGGTACATACTAAGTGATAAAAATCGTAACAACAAACAATAGGGTTTGCTAATTCATGACACTGCGCGGTAATTAGATATGGCCGCCCCGGTGGCGCAATGGTCTAAGCGATGACTCCTGATCATTCGCCAGAGATGGATCCTGGTTCGAATCCCGATTTGGCATGGATGTTGTGTCTGTCTCACGGTGCTGGCTCTCTCCCTTCCATGGAACCTGTGGCCCTAAATCAGGGAGGGGCGACTGCTTATAGCATATTGAGTTGTTGCCCACGATGGTCATTAAACCCTCAATCAAACAAAAAATAGGTAGGTGGATTAATGAATTTCTAATTAATTAATGCTCTTGTTGGATTCATAAATGTTGTTGTAAAAATAATGAAAGAAGTAATGTGAGTCATAAAAGTAAATGCTTACTAAACTACGGCGTTGGCAATAGTAAGTATTGAAACTACTTAGTTTTTCAAAATCAATATTTATTTGTATTATTAGTGTATATTATTCAGATTTAGACGAACGTAAGAAAACGACCCTCACCCCAACGATATGTGATGAAGGTACGAAAGTCCATCTGCGCATGCGCGAGCTAAAATCTGTTCTCAAGATTGAAAGAAAAGCTGAATCGCAAATGTGTTAGTGAAGCGGACTGGCAACTTTGGGTCTAGGATATCTACAGTTTACAACCCATCATGTTAGTTATCAATTTAAGGCTCTCGTCAATATCAGGCACTCTCTCCTGGGGGAAGGTGGAGTTCGCGAGGAAGACACATTCCTTTACGACACATACTTTACTAATATCGGGATAGATGCATGTCATCAAAATGCATTTTTGTAGTGGCTTTTATCAGATTTAGCATCAGGTTCTCGTGATTTACGCAGATTGCAGAGATATTGCTACATTTATGTAAAACTGTGATGAAATGTTCTGCGGTAGTTTTTTAAAACATATTGCTGAGTAACAATGATATCAACTATTGTTGTGTATCTTCACATTTTACTTCGTTTAGCCATAAAGTGTAAATAAAACAGAATCAGAATCTGAACAAAAAGTTTTTGACCCATTTGTTTTAACAGAGAACCCATAACGCGTTTCTATATGTGATGCGCACAACGGTTTGAAAGTTGTTCTCCTTTTTTCCTCTTTTTTTTAGTTACTAAGTGTAGTACAATATTCGTCAGGTGACATATATATTTTGCCCCTTTATACGCAATATTATCGGCGTAAAGGAGATTAATATCATATTAATGACATGCCTGATCCTTGGACTTAACGGATTTTTTTGTATGAATTATCTTTTAAATTTAGTTTCGTCATTGAAATGTGTGGTTATCAATTTTTTTCAAGGATTATTATTTTCGCACATAAAAGATCCTCCAGCGACCTCCAAACCTTTCTACACATGTTGAAAGGTTCAAGGATGGTCATTAGGTGGAAAAGATATCGACTACTGCTCGCAGGAATGCCCTCGGCAAAAATTTTGGTAGAGGTTTTGTAGCACCTTGAAAGCTGTAAAAGCTCTATTTCACAAGAACAATCCCAATAACGGTCTCCGAAGAAGTTCCGAAGAAACAAGGAAGTTACGGAAGAGTGTTCTGGCTTGTGGCTTGTTATAAAAAATAATGCTGAAAACAGCACAGTGATCATATTTTGTTACGGAACATTTTTAAACCTCAAAAGCTTCATTGATCTCTCCATACTGTATTTCGTTTGTATGATTTTTATTGCAGCAAAAGTACACAGATATTCATTTGCTTCTCTTTTTTTTTTTGCCATTTCATACGTTCGTCGTTTAACAATTGAAAAAATATAAAGAAATGAAAGAAAAAAAAATTTACAAATAAAGGTAATTCTTGCATACAAATTTCTGAAGCATGGCACAACTCGTTTTGAAAAATTTAATCGCCAACTGTGACGTATATTCTAAATTAACTTTCCTTTTAGTTTCTTTCCCTATGTAAATCGTGAGTTTATTCTGTTATTCTTCACTCTTAACGTGATATCCTTCTCTCAAACGAATACGTTTGGCAACACAATTGAGGTTGAATGAACGTGACGTATGCCTGAGTTTTGATAAGAACAAGAGATAAAAAAACGACGACTAATCTATTGCTTGAGAGCGTTGTATTGTAAACTGATTATTGAAAGGGGCGTTGTGAAAAGAGCGTTGTGTGGTGTGTGGAGAGATTAGTGCGATATGCTATGCTACGATGTGTTTGCTACATCCTGTGTTTTCCGTAAGTGCGACTTCTCTTGTTTACATGTTTCGTCTGGCCGTTAAGGTTTCTTTCATTTAGGAACTATTTCTTAGGATGTTGCTGTTTTAAATTAGCGTAGAAGTAAGACAAGACTTCTACGCCGTACAACTTATCTCTCAAGATACGTGAGTCTTTATCTCCTCCGATTTTTGCTGGGCCAGAAGAAGAAATTTCATTTGACGTATAGCTTGTGTGTATTTGAATAATTCGTGCGTTAACAACTTTCCCATGTATTCGTTCCTGCTGCATCGAAATTTCAGGTTTTTGTTCCTAGCAAAGATTCTCCGGAACATCATTGAGCGAAGCGAGGCTGAAGGCCGAGTGGAGACTCGAGACAATTCGTTGTTCGGGCATAGGTACGAGACGACACATCCGATCACCGTTATTTTTAGCATGCCATTGGACATCGCACTTGGTCAGGTTTTGGCGGTTTCCGATTCCCGAAATTCTGTTTTATTGGGGAATAATTTTCCCAAAACTTGCATTTTCAGGGGTTTTTTTTCTGCGTTTTGAGAAGAGGTTGTTTGTTACCTATCTCCTCCAAAGATCTTCAACCGATCGCCATGACACTTGCCACAGAGAAAGGAATGGACATGGTGAATGAAATAAGGGTCGCATAATGGTGATTGGTCTTGTCTTATAAAAATAAGGACCATTAAAATACCGACCAATTTTAACGATGATTGAAAAAATCCGCTCTCTATACGACACTAAGGACAATTAGTTGTTCGGGCTCAGCTACGGCATGACACATTCGATCACCGTGATTTTTGGCATACGATTCGACAGCGCGCGTGGTCAGGTTTTGACGCGTTCCGATTCCCAAATTCCGTGTCATTGAGGAATTTCAATTAAAATTATTAAAATTTGTCCGTCTTTTAATGGTTATTATTCCTATAAGAGAGTGGAAGAAATCATGATCAGAGTAAAATTCCTGAAATGCCAATGGGCTGGACATATTGCCAGAAGGACAGACCATCGATGGACAGCCGAAATTTTAGACTGGATTCCAAGTGACAGGAAAAGACCTAGAAGAAGACCACATGGAAGATGAAAGGACGAAATTCGAAAGTATGCGGGAGTAACATGGAGGAGACTGGCACAAAACAGACAGTTGTGGAAGAATCTTGGGGAGACCTTCGTCCAGCAGTGGATTGATGATGGTTGACAATGATGATGATGATGATGGTGATTCCTATAGGACACAACGAATCACCATGATACCAACTCTATGCCACTAATCATTGATTTTTTCTATTAAAACACGCGCGAACATTCCATTGTATTAGTTTACGTTCCATAGTCCCAATTTTTCACGACTCAATTTACTCGAGTTTTTTAGTTCTTTTGCCGTCAATTTGAAATTATTTTCGTTCAAACTGATAAAAAAGGAAGCGGATCACATTGTGGACACAAGAAAAACGTTAGAATTGGCACCAGTAAGCTGTTTTCTTTTTGTTTTTGTTTGCTTCTGTATCTTTTCTAACTGTGACTTCTGAAGTCGCTGTCGAGGCCACCAATATGGCATCAACGACGTCACTTGTCGGTTCGGTGAGTCTTGATAAAAAACGTGGTTCCCGATCTGAGTGTGTCTTTCCGCTTTGTTTAATGCAAATTGATCACAACCAACGTGAAGGCGTGGAGGAAAGTAGTTCATGATAAATTTTAGGCATTTCATATTAAGAATGTTTCGTACTTTTGTTCCGGAAGTCCATAAATTTTTACGCGTTCATTTTTTAGAATTTGTTATAATACACTCCTTCATGAGCTTAGATTTTGCAATAGCTTCGCTCAAAATTTGCCAACTGTTCCCGAGTTATTGGTTAGTGTTGGCGTCTTGTTCTAGTTACTAAGATATTTTTAAGTTAAGAGTACCTATACGAAGTTTCTCCTTTGAAAATAGAAATTAAAATTATTGTTGTCCTAAGAACCGGAGATTTTTTTTTATTTTCGCAACCATATTTTCTTAAAATATTCAAAATACTGAAATTCGAAAAATTTCGAGTAACGCGATGAATTTTCAAAATGTATTTATCGCGTAACTTGGAATTTTCTGTTTTCCCCCGTGGAGAGGAATACATGAGCATTTGCACTCTGCGTCATAGAGTTTATTATCTTCTCATTCAGGAAAATAATTACTGTTTAAATTAGGCAGATATGCATAATAATTATCTTTCACGATTAAACTTTTAACATCTACCGTATTTTTAATCATATATAATCCGTGGATTATCTGTTTAAATAGTTGTAAATTTAGGTTCTGGGGATTATACGTGCTGACGATAGCTTTTTAAGAAAATAAATGTTTGCTTCGATTTTCACATTTTCCGTGTCGTAACGGTCAGGCGAAGTCGTGTATTTGAAAAATCACCAAAAACGGGTTAATAACGGGGAAACGTACGAATATCGAGGCTCGCAAACGGTTTCAAAAATAAAAAATTATTTTATTTCATTTTTTGTTTATATATATTTTATTATAGTTGTTGTTGTTTCCTTTTATTTACGAGCATTTTGAGAGAAAATACGGTGCAACGAAGGCGATATTATTTGCTGTCTCGGAAGATCACAGCTGTGGGATACAGCGTCACACAAGTACGTGTGTAGCGCTGGTCTACCTACGGAGCTGCATACTACGGACTCTAACTAAGGAATACGAAATATAACCGCGGGATCTATCTACATAATCCAAGTATGAAACTGCATACTACGGAATCTAACTATGAAACTGAACACTAAGGAATCTAACTACGGAACTGAATACTGTACTATGTAATCTAACTACGGAACTGAATACTGTACTATGTAATCTAACTACGGAACAGCATACTTCGTTATCTAACTGCGAAACTGCTTACTAGGGAACTGCATACTACTGAATCTAATGACGGAACTGCATACTAAGGAATCTAACTACGGAACTGCGTACTACGAAATCTAACTACGAAACTGCATACTATGTAATCGAACTATGAAACTGCATACTATAGAATATAACTACGGAACTGCATAGTAAAGAATGTAACTACGAAACTGCATACT
This sequence comes from Macrothele yani, assembly GCA_039090855.1. NCBI lineage: Eukaryota > Metazoa > Arthropoda > Arachnida > Araneae > Macrothelidae > Macrothele > Macrothele yani. The sequence goes on along the minus strand of CM076989.1, from coordinate 61,390,599 downwards.
ATGTAATCGAACTATGAAACTGCATACTATAGAATATAACTACGGAACTGCATAGTAAAGAATGTAACTACGGAACTGCATAGTAAAGAATGTAACTACGGAACTGCATATTATGCAATCTAACTACAGAACTGCATAGTATGCGATCTAATTACGGAACTGAATACTACGTAACCTAACTATGGAACTTAATAATATGCAATTATTATTAAGTTCCATAGTTATTATAATTCTACAGAACTGCGTACTACGTATTCTCACTACGAACTGCACACTTGGGAATCTAACTAGGAAAGTGGTTACTACGGAATTATCTACGGAACTGCATACAACAGAATCTAACTACGGAACTGCATGCTACGAAATCTAATTACGGAACTGCATACTACGTAATATAACTATTGAATTGCATACCATCTAATCTAACTATGGAACTTCATACTACGGAATTGCATATTAGGCAATCTAACGACGGAACTGCATAACATGAAATCTAACTACGGAACTGCATATCATGAAATCTAACTACGGAACTGCATACTACGAAATCTAACTATGTAGCTGCATACTATAGAATCGAACTAACGAAATGCATTTATGGAATCTAACTAATGAAATGCATTCTACAGAATCTAACTTCGGAACTGTATACTGCGGAATTTAACTACGATATTGCATACTGCGGAATTTAACTACGATATTGCATACTATGGAATTTAACTACGGAGCTGCATACTAAGTACGGAACTGCATACTATGGAATCTAACTACGGAGCTGCATACTAAGTACGGAACTGCATACTATGGAATCTAACTACGGAACTAAGATAGTGCAGAAAAAACTTATAATTTCTGCTGTTTATTCATTTGAAAGTAACGGAAAAGCATTTAAAATGATTGTTACTTTTTTAAATAATATTTTTTTTCTTTTTCTTTAGACTTCTGGGTCATTCCGTATATCAGAACTTTTCTGTACGAAATAAATGGGTCAGGCTCAACATCGCATGTACGGAATATGCCTGCAATCCTTTTCCCTGAATTTCACGGCATGCGGATTATATGAAGGAAAATACTGTACTATACTTTGGACTTTGGGCTTTGAAAACTTTACTAAGTTTATTCACATCATTTTCATATAAATTTAAACATGGCTTGTATTTGTGGTTCTAAACAAATTTATACTAGCCTGAGGAAATACAAATATACATTTCAGTCATACAATACGGAAACTGTCCTTTGAAATGTAAATTTACATTTTCTTTGGGTTGCTTAAACTTATATCTCCGGTTATACAATTTACGGTTTTTTAGTTTGTGTGGTTTTCCTAAAAAAAAAAAAAGGTTTACTTTACTGTGCCGTGAAAGTGATGTAAATTTGTATTGGCGAAAAAGATAAGGCAATCTTTTTGGTCTGATATTCGATACAAAAGATTACAACGTTAAAACGTAACAGGACGGCAGTTAAATATAAAATCCTTTGGCAGACTTCACCAAATTCCACAGACTTCATTCAGTGCAATTCTTTCGTAGAAATGTCGCACTCAACGGAACATAGTGAATTTCAAATGTTTTTCTAACAGTCTTAGTGTTTTGAATCCTGCATACTTTGCTTGCGCATTTCCATCTTCATGTCGTCAGAAAGTATTAGAAAGCATTAAAATGCCAAAAGCACACATTCGAACAAAAGTGAAAAAAAAAGAAAAAGGAACGCACCGAAAGGATACTAGTATTACTTTTATTAAATTTTTGGGCTGAAGAACTTCCAGTAAAGGAAGGTTCCCCCGCGGTATGGTTACTTAAATTGAAGTGAACATACAATTCATGTCCATACAAAGTAAATTTTGTTCACACCACTTTGTAAAAATAGCGCGTAAATCGAAAACCCTTTTTCTGCATACTATTGTTTTCTATTGATCACAAACATCATTCTTCTTACTTCGTAAACCACTGATCCTCAAAACGTCCTTGAGTGGTGCACTAAGTTGATATATATTTTCATTTTTTTTTTCATTCCTGCGAATAAATCTCATTTCTTACAGAATCCAAATGCGAAAAGGTTGTAAGTAAGTAAACCTAAATCTGTGTGTGTGGGGGAGAGGTTTCTCCTTCATATCCCTGAGATTTCTTCTTATTTTCCGCGCTTTTCGCAGATGTGTTTCTTTGTGTTGCATGGGAAATGGATAACCCGATAATCTTCTACATTCGTCCAATTGGATCGGAGAAGGGGCAATACGGAGGCCACGGTTGAAGACAACGAAAGAGATATAAAAACGTAGCCTATTTCTCCACACTCAGATTTTCTGTGTCTGCTTTTTATATACACAATTTTCCATAACGGAACAGTATGAAAATGGGATTGCTCTCAACAGATTGAAAAAAAAAAGAACAAAAGTGTTGCATAAAAAGAAATTTTTTTTGTAGTGAAAACCAGCAAAGGGGAATAAGTGTCTGTGCGTGGGTGATTTGAAGAATAAAAAGACAAAGGATTTGACTTTATAGCACTGAATGTGCGAAAAGAAGAGATATTTAACACGAAAAAATACAAATTTCGCATATGACATGTGAAACGCTATACCGTATTCAGAATCACAAGATACTTGTGATTCCCTTATCTGTGGCAAATTTTTGTTTCAATATTAACTTACTCAAATTAGATATGACTTCGTATGTTTTTCACCACGACCTTTTAAGTACTTGACATTTAGGTTCAAAGCTGGTACAGTGTCTAATGAATACGCATTTCTTCCGTAAGACGTATTCATTTGAACAGGTATTACATGCGGATGATTTTCTGCTGAAAGTGACATAGAAAACCCAAATAGTGATATTTAAGAATACTCAAATTAGATATGACTTCTTATGTTTTTCACCACGACAGTTTAAGTACTTGGCATTCAGGTTCAAAGCTGGTACGGTGTCAAATGAATACGCATTTCTTCCGTAAAGACGTATTCATTTGAACAGGTATTACATGTGAATGATTTTCTGCTAAAAATGATCCCCAGGCAAGCATGCATTTTTGAAAGTACACCACATATTAGATACCCTATATTCGGGTTATAAGTCGATATGGAGATACATATCGACTTATGTATCTCCATATCGACTTATAACCCGAATATAGGGTATCTAATATGTGGTGTACTTTCAAAAATGCATGCTTGCCTGGGGATCATTTTTAGCAGAAAATCATTACCCTATATTCGGGTTATAATCGAATGGATTAAATTTCTCAATTTTCTTACCTTCATTCATATCTTCATTTATAGATTCATTCCTATCATTCCTATCATTCATTCATTCCTATCTTCATTCATAAATTCATTCATTCCTATCTTCATTCATAGATTCATTCATTCCTATCTTCATTCATATCTTCATTTATAGATAAGTCGATCCTGAGTATAAGACGATGCTAAAACAAATACAGTTAGTGTTCCGACATTCTGTAACTATACTTTTAATGTTTTAGCACTAAGTAGAAGAGAAAGTGAGGGAATGTCCTCATTTTTCGTTTCAGTAAACAATTGAATTTCGTAATGTTTTTTGTTGGGAACTGACGCTACCGCATTCTTTTCCTACGACGGACTAGTCGCAGAAGCCGCGGTGTAAAGGCTAAAAAAATGGACAAAGTCACAAAAGCGTGCCAAAACAGCTTTGATTGCGATCCGAAGCATGAAAAAAATTAAGATAAGCATAATAACTGGAAGCAATAGTTTTTTTAACTCAGTTGAGAAATACAGTTGAGGGATTGGCAAAGCGAAAAAAGACTGCCTTCGCCAGCAGCTGGTCATTGTTATTCTTAAAGCCCAGTTTTGTGAAAATAGGGACCACACAATTAATCCCTAACAGAGCAATTGGTTCATCTCTTTAGTTAGTTTCGCGCAAATGACCAAAGGCCACTTAATTTCTGTATCTTGCACAATGCTGAGGGACAAAAATGTCACCTAATCTTATAGTATCGTTAAGTATCGTATTAATGCAGTCAGTTGCCATCTGAAATACGCCAAAAATGGGAAAACACTAAACACAAGACATAGACAAAGAGGAATTCCACTGGATGATTATGATATATCTGCTTTAATGACATGAATAGTGCGGAAATACTGTACTTTAGACGTAAGATTCAGCGTTTTTTCCAGGTTTTGCATATCGCAATTGCAAAATGGAAACTTGACCGCATTCAGCAAGTCATAACAGACAGTTCAAATCGTTTGATGAAAATTAAAATAATGATGATTTTAAATTTTATGAAATCATTTTTATGTAGTCTAAAAAGTAGTCATTGGACTAAAGCCGTTATATAGAACATTATATCAGGCTTATAAATACTTTCAATAATAAAACTGCGTTTAAAAAGGGAGCCATGAAACAGTGTAAGTCCAAATATTTAATGATTAATTTTTTGTAGTTTTCAAAATATTGATAGTGACCAGTGATAAGTCATTGCTTACTAACTGTAAAATGTTACTGTTAATAAGTATTCAATCAACCATTCTTTGTTTCTAATAACAAGAGATGTTTATTTGGGCAATGAACGAGCAAATATTAGCACACGGAGAAAAAATATGCATGACATTTTTCCTACGGTTAATTCGTGTTTATTCTCTGAATGCCTTCTGAGCATGACATTGGTCAAGAAAGTTCCGATTGGGTCAAGTCAACAGGTGGCAATGGCAATTTCATGCCCGTTCAAAAGAGAATTTTGATAGATCTTAAACTGCCGTACTACTGAACACAGTGATACAAAGTAGTGACGATGGATCCAGGCTGACTGAGAGCGACTGTTAAGTTGCATATTCCATATTTCACAGGTCGATGGTGGAGGAAAGAACTCTACATCTCTCGCAAAGTCACTTGACTTTCATTTCTGCCTGCACAAAAATGTTGGAAACTAGTGATATTTAATACTTCTGAATTTATAGCAGGTGCTCAATGTCTTTCCAACCTAAAAGGTTTTTGATAGAATAATACTTTTCTTCAGTTTTTTTTCTGTATTGTATTCGTCAAGGAAATAACTATAAGTCGTAAACACTAAAGAATAATTTATTTTAATAAGAAGCGTTTAGGGAAAGCATCAATTATTTAGTGTCATGATTTTTTTCATTCTCTTCATCATAAAAATTACACTAACCGATAGAAGATCGTTAAAAATTAATACCACCAGCTCATATCGTCTTTATAGTGACTACCGTTGTATCATGCAATATATCCAATAATGGTGTTTGGAAGCGGAACTTATACCATAGGCTGAAGTGCTATTAGTCTCATAACATTAAACTGGGTGCCGAAATGAAACCCATATTTCCAAATGATGTAAATTACTACGTGACATGAAGTAGGTAAAGTACTACAGAACATGGCGTAGGCGACTTACAACTGAGGAATCGAATGAGGCAAAGCGACCATGAAGCAGTGGTAAGTCTGCAAGTGTAGTTCGTTTGAGGGAATAGCCCCTCCGGAGCAAGATGATGTGGATTCCAATACCACTACACTCCGTATTTCGTGAGTGGTAAAGCCAAGTGGCTACATTCAACGCTAAAGCAAAGTGAAAAAATGGAGGCTCTGAATTTTAATATTTCTTTATTAGATTTTGTATTTTAGTGTTACCAGGCAGTCCTAAAAGATTTTTAGAGGAATTACTGTTGTTCCCAGTCAAATGCAACTACCAAATTTAGGGTTTCGTCTCAAAGCACGGAAAAAAGTACTTGGATCAAGTCATAGCTATTGTTAGAAGTACGAATGTAGTATTGCAAAATGCCACTAAAATGGGTGCAAAACTCGAGTGAAAATAAACATGAATGATTCAATCAATGCGCAGTGAGAATAAGCAGTGAGTATAAATTAAAATACACTGCTAGCTACCCAAAATGCAACACTAACGAGAGAGCAAAGATAGATTTACTGGACACATAACAACAGATACAAAGATGAAACGATTGAGCTTACAGATCCGTGCGAATCGCGGAACATATAGACATCAATAGTTCATGTGGCCTCCATGGCTGGCAATAACGGCCGCTACACGCCGCGGCATCGAACGAAAGAGGCTTTGGATGTGGGCTTGGGGTATGTCGGTCCAGGCTGCTCCCACACGTTGCCACAGTTCATCAGGGGTAGCCGCGGGTGGTGCTTGCCGGGACACTCGGTTGCTGATCAGCGACCAGACGTGTTCGATGGACGAAATATCGGGAGAACAGGCGGGCCACGGAAGCAGTGACAACTGGGGGGCCGTGACGAATTGTTGCACGATGCGTGCCTCGTGCGGGCGCGCATTGTCCAGTTGAAACGTGGCCGCTGGCCGATAAGGGAGGACTACAGGCTCCAAAACGTCGGAGATGTAGCAGTGGCTGTTGAGTGTACCACGGATGCGTACCAGAGGGGTGCGGGTGTCATATCCAATTGCGCCCCAAACCATAACGCCAGGCGATGGACCGGTATGGCGATGAATAATGCAGGCGTCATACAGTCTCTCGCCGCGGTGCCGTCACACGCGGATCCGAACATCGAGGTGCTGCAAGCAGAAGCGGGATTCGTCGGAGAAGACAATGTCGTGCCATTCCGTAGTCCAGGTGCGGCGTTCAACGGCCCACTGCCGCCGCCCTCGCCGGTGGTGTAACGTCAATGGTAATCGGAGCAATGGGCGCAGTGCAATGAGTCCCCGTTCCTGCAGACGACGTCGAACGGTACGTGCTGACACATGTTGTTGCACAACTCACCCAAATTCCTGCGCTAACGTTCGTGATGTGGCGGTGCGAGACGTCAATGCCCGCCGCATAACGTTGCGGTCCTCTCATTCGGTGGTGTGCAGCGGCTGCGGCAATCGCTCACGTCGGTCCGTCCGTCCCTCCTGCATCCACCGAATCCATACTCGCCTCACTGTGGCTAGATGTCGTCCCACACTGGCGCCGTTGTCTCGGTGCAATAAACCGCTGTCGCGATAAGTCCCTATTCGTCCTCTGTCGAACTCCAAAACGTGCTGGAATGACTGCCATATTCTGCGACGAGGCATCAGGAAGCTTCCCACGCACAGGTCCGACAGCACAACACACTTCCATTACTTGCACCCGGCCTTCTGTGCACTCTTCTTATAGTGCTTCTCGGTGGCGTGCCGGGAGCACATGATTTGCATACGCCCTGCAATGCTAATCGTTCGCATGTCCACTCGCGAGCGACGCATGCTGCGAATTTCAGGCCAATCGGATGCTTCCTTTTTGGTGTTGCATTTTGGGTGGCCAGCAATGTAGATAAGCAGAATCATAGGAAAGGTGTACAAAAAAGTTAAAATAGGAATCCAGGCAGGTTATAAGGAACCAGTAATGGAAAAAATTTGAAGATCGTTAAAAGTGTTGACAGCTCGGTGCTTAAGAGAATCGGAAACAGTCGTGAAAGAGGATAGAAAATGAGGAAGGAAAAAATGAAGAAGAAGAACAAATATGGGTTTTCATTTCTATCTCAGAGTAGTATGAGTAAATGTGGAAAAGATCATGCACTTTTTTCATTCATTTTCAGGTTCGTGTTTTTAAAATTTGGACACTCAAACTTCTTGCAATTTCGACGTGTGAGGAAAAGCTGCATTTGCTACATAATCTGGCATCTACGATGACGTCAAGCATATAGTGATAAGAGCGACCAAATATTTTTTTATGAAAAGCGTATCATCAGTGACAAAATATGGCACTCAATTTTTTTTCTAGATTTTGCTCTGATGCAAGTATAATTTGAGTTTACTCCATTCTTGAACTTCAGGCGTAAGAAAAGGATCCCAAAACTTACTGTTTCGCGCAACTAGTGCAAAGAAGATAAGTTGCGCATAAGATGGTTGCAACATATCTCCAACTGCTAAGCATTCCATTGAGTCTACTGGGAACAATCCTTTTCAAAATATTTTTAAAAATTTAATACACGGAAGAAATACGTTTTTGCAATGATTTTAAAATCCAATTCGTGTTCTTAGTGTTCGACAAAAACGTCACAAAAGTATAAAAAAACTCCTCGCAATTCAAGTTATTTAAGTGATGCTATTAGGAACTTTTCGGGAATGGGTTTTATCAAATTCTGAACACTGACATAATCTCAAAGGTATTTAAGTTTTACATAACTCCTCGTCCTGTCATCCCATTTGTTTCCAGCTGAAACAAAGTAACCAAATTTATTGACGTTTTCCCAAACACGGCGAGGCTCACCGAAAGGGAAAGTAGGTCTACTGTGTTTATCAGTCTGATGACAGCCGTTTCCCGAAAGAATATTTGCTTTCCACGAAGAGAAAACTGATGGCCTTCTTTTCCTTTTTTCCCGTTCCTGGGACTTATATCTTTGGAAGTCAAAAGGATGGGTTTCGCATTTTCACCTTGGAACTTCGTTGTTGATGAGAAATAGATCCCACTAGATCCACATACGGATGGTGATTTTTTGAATCTCCCTCGTAAAACATCATCGAAATCTCCAAATCTGTTCACTTCTCTTCGACGGTAGTCGCGAAGTGGCGTTTTTATACATAGGGATCGTTCGTGATGCTGTTCTCCCATTTCCCCTTCTGATCCCTTCTTGATGCGATAAAATTTCAACTTTGTCTTTCAACAGATTCCTGCTGAAGAAGAAAAAAAGTAGTACAGACAAAGAGAAAATGTATTTTGTCTGATACTGAACATATTCGGAGAGATCGCTTGGGGAAAAAAAGAGAGAAATAAAAAGGAAAACGGGAAGCAGATGCCAAATTTTTGGCATGTCATGGAGAGGATCCGGCTGTATCACATTCATATCACGAACCCTAACTCTGTTCTGCGATCTTAACTCTGTAGATTTGTTCTCTCTTTTTCCGGTTCTTCCACCGTTCGCTTCTTCAATCTGCTCTTGCGGAAGACCCAGTTAACGTATCAAGTGTAGAAACTGACGTAGCAAACAACAACTCGGACAGTCCCTCAACCGATGGAGTGTCAACCGTCCAACTGTATGCATCCCTAGTGCAGTGATAGAAAGGTCGTGGGAAGCGAGGGGAGAAGGAGAGGGAAAGCGAGTGGAAAAGATGGAAAAGAACGACACCTAGGATTCCGTTGAATACGTGAATGGCATTGCACTGCCCTAGAAATAGCCATGGAGAGCGTCCGACGATTCTGCTTCCGCATCAATAATACAACACATGTTCTTGAGAAACTTAAAAGAGCCGAATAAGTTCCTTTTCTATCTCTGGATACCAAATCCTTTTATTTATTTTTTACTTTAGTTTTCTCAGTCGCTTTGGGGTTTGTTTTGTTGCTTCAGTATTAGGTAAAATTTTAATATTCATTTTTCTAATAAAACGTGAAACACAAATAAGCAGAAGTTTAATTTGCAGGGTATCTGGTATAACGAAAACTTATGATGAATCATTATAAACCTTCAACGAAGATGTTTTCTCCTTAAAAACTGCATCCACGATCCTTATGTTTCTAATATGCTAATTGTAATTGCTCACACTAAATTATTGGTTTTCCAGGTCGTCTAATTTATGGCAATTACACGCAATTCTGACCAACTCATATATGAATTAGAGCAACACATAAGATCATAGTAGGCAAATCCGATGGAAAGGAAATTGTATTAGTTATGCCACAGGAGCTTGAATTTTATCTGTGTAGTATATTATGAACCATAAACAAATTTTGCTTTCTCCTCCAAAAGTCTTTTCTTTTTTTATTTATTTCAGTTTCCGGTTTTGATCAAGTGCTGATGTATCTCTGAAGCATACTTGTAAATGTATCTCACGTAGGTACTATTTTATACTTGAATCAAGACTAACATGCGTGATGATAATGATGATTATGATGATATTCATATATATATATATCAACATCATCATCATTGTTAACCATTATCAATTCACTTCTGGATGAAGGTTTCCCTAAGTTTCTTTCCCAACTGTCTGTCTTGAGCCTGTCTCCTTCATGTTATTCCGGCATGTTTCCGAATTTCATCCATCCATCTCCTATGTGGTCTCCTTCTGGGTCTTTTTCTGTCCCTTGAAATCCAGTCTGAAAATTCGGTTGACCATCGCTGTTCTGTTTTTCTGGCAACATGTCCAACCATTGCTTTTTCAGGTATTTTACTCTTATCATGATGTCTTCCACTCTTGTCATTTTCCATATTCACGAGTTCCTCTTCTTATCTCTCCTAGTTACACTCCATGCTTCTTTCAGTTATCTGCAGCCTTTTTCTGTTTTTTTAAATTAAAGTCCACGTCTCTGTTCCATATGTAAGAATTGGAAGGATGCACTGATTATACACTTTTCTTTTAAAACCTAATGGCATATTGCTCTTGAAAATTGTACTGTTTCTTCCAAAAGCTCTCCAGCCAAGCTTTGTACACCGATTAACTTCCTCATCAATGTGACCCTTGCTTTTTATCTGGTGTCCAAGGTAAATGTAGGTGTCCGTTACCTTAAACTTTACCCCATCAATCGCAAACTCAAGCAATAGCTACATCAAAGAAACAATAAACAAGCGTATGAAACTTGGTTGGAGAGCATTTGAAAGAAACAGTACATTTTGCAAGAGCCATTTACCATTATATCTAAAAGTAAAAGTGTTTAAGCAATGCATCCTTCCAGTTCTTACTTATGGATTAGAGGCATGGACTTTAACTAAAAATATATTCAGAAGCTGCAGACATCTCATAGGAGCTTAAAGAGATGCATGTTTGGTATAATGACCAGTAAAAATGGGAAGAGGAACTCATTGATAAGGAAAACGACACGAATAGGTGACATCATGATCAAAGCAAAGACCTTCATATGCCAATGGACTGGAGACATATTGCTAGGTGTTCTTACAACCGTTGAATAATTAGTTACTCCACTGGACACCATGGGACAGAAAAAGACTCTGAAGAAGGCCACTAAGGAGATGGTTGGAAAATATTCGAAAGCATGCCGGAATTACTTTGAAAAGAATTGCACAAGATAGAACGTTGTGCAAAACGACTTAAAGCGACTTTCAACCATGGTGATTATATATTTACATATTTATAAATTCCTAATCCATGTCTAACGGGTATGTAACGATTAGTCGACATAACGATTGCCCGACATACGATTGGCCGACAATAACGATTGGTCGGCATAACGATTGGTCGGCATAACGATTGGTCGACAGAAATTATTGGTCGACATAACTATTGGTCGACAGTAATGATTAGTCGACAGTAACGATTGGTCGACAGGACATTTGATCGACATAACGATTGGTCAACAGTAACGACAGGTCGATATAACGATTAGTCGATATTGGTCGACATAAAACGGTTAACGGAACTTGGAAAAAAAATTTGAATAAGTGCAAACAGTTTGGAGGTAAATTGCCCCACCGGAAAATTTCCCCACCGGAAGATTGCCACACATCTTTCAGCAACCTGGAAAATTGCCACACACAGAAAAATTGCCACACCGGAAAATTGCTATATGATTTTCATTAAGGGGACGAGCACAAATCGCCGTTCGTCCCAGAAACGTTTTGAATGTGTGGCAATTTTCCGGTGCGGCAGTTTTCCGAGTTTCCGAATTATGTGTGGCAGTTTCTTCAAGGTGCCTATACCTAAAGTGCCCCGGGGCCCTTTCGGAAAATAACATCGTTCAGAAGGCCATCTTTATAAATTTCACTTAGAGTACAAAACATGACATGGGGGCCTATTTAGAAATAATATGTTTTAATGATGTACGTTCTGAGGACTACATTCTAAAATATATTATTTCCATAAAGGAACGTTACGTTTTGAGATGTCAGTAAATTCTGAGAGGTACCGCTGCGAATGTAAACCATAATCCTCTGAACCAATGATTATCTCGACCAATCGTTGTGCCGACCAATCGTGCTGTCGACCAGTCGTTGCGGTCGACTGATCGTTATGTCGACCAATCGTGCTGCCGACCAATCGTTGCTGTCGACCAATCGTTATTCGACCAATCGTGCGACACCGTGTATAACTTTATGTTTAAATTGAAATTAATATACATTTAGGTTCGTATGAAAATAAGAAATGGGGATCACGGTTAGAAACATGCTGCGACATATTTCATTTAAGAAATATTTCAGTACCATTCTACATGGCAAACATTTTACCTTCATTGCTTGGCAATTTTCCTGTTTGGCCAAGTTTCATTCCAAACGCTGTTCTCTGTCTTTTTTTCCTCCGAAAAATATTTGGAATTACGCCTAAAACAGAAGTCGTTTTGTGTGTTCGAATTACCATAAGCACGTGTACATTTAAGTAAACATTCAGAGTAGAAAGTTGATAAATTTTGTTACGTGAGGAAATAATATTGACGGAATATCATTATGATTCCCACTATTTAGCAGTATGGGGTGAAATTTTTGCGTTTGTCTCATGATTTAAAAAAAAAAATTCACAAAGTTAAATTAATGCCCCTATCGGTCGGTTGACTATATTTGTTAACCACACTTTCTTACAGTTCCTGTTGTTTTGTAGCACAGACGTCGTATGCGGCACGATTACTATGCTGGGAAATGTTTGAAATAAAGCGGATTAAGGAAAATTTCGTTGCCAATGCGTTGCTTTCTCGTGCCGTTATTACAGGATATAAGCTTTTCAGCGCAGATGTTTTATTATTGCTTTCTCGGGCTGAAAATATCACAGAATATAAGTATTCAACGCAGAAGTTCTGGTTATTGGATTATTCTTTAAATATTCTGCTTACTGGGAAGATAGTTCGGCACATCAGATACTTTATGAACATAATTTCAACGGTTAGTGATAAAGTGGTTCTGTGTTACTAGGTTCAAGAAGTAATTGTAGAAGGTATATAGCAAAATATAGCTTGTTCATTTCGAACTTATGGTAGGACTGCTGTATATTAGTTATTAATTAAATCATTCAACATGTGCTTTCTAGATGAAAACAGCTGCAATCAATCGGCGTCTCTAATTCGACAACTGCGAAATCCTGTGAACGTTTGCTGGAAAAGATGAGGTTGGAGCATCAGCAATTATTGCATGTATTAAGATGATTGTTTGCTCAATTTCTGACAAGCACGTTCATCGTTATTTATGGGCAATAATGAGAAATAATAAAATTTCCATACATAATTTTCCGTTGTAGATCCGTACTCAAACGTTCTGCTTTGTTATGATAAGGTGCGTCGAATAAATATAGAGACAGTCAACTTTGCGCCGTGACCGCAATGCGAATATAGGTAGGAAGCTGAAGTGGGACCTAATTAGACATAACCCTACAACAAACGTTTCGATCCGTCGAGATCACCGGATTATGTGAAAAGAACAACACAAGGTGAAATAGTGTAATTTTAGGTGTCTCATAAATATAAAGACAACTATGTAAAGTAGCCACATGCAAATGAAATGTGCAAATTAACATGTTTACGCACGCGCATGGGCCGTAATTCGGTTAAGCCTACAAAAGACAGCGGACCTGCCGCCAGACATTCATTTGCCGAAATGCCACGCAACAGTCAACTTTCTGGTGAAGAGGTGCAGAAGATTTGGAGATAGAGCAAATGGATTGCCTGCAGCAAAAATTTATAAAGCATGGGGAGGCGTAGGGCAGTCATTTATAAGACTTTATCGAAACGCGGTGCGCTAACTGCCAGAAATCGGGTCTGGGGAGCTTTTGCGTTCAATGGGACAACGGATATGGCTTTTCTGCCAGACAGGCAAAACTCCGAAACGTATCAGGACATACTCAGCAGCCACCTTCTATAGTTTGCCGAAACTCTAGTGGGTGTTGATTATCTTTTCCAGCAAGACATGACTCTATCCATCGGTCTGCATCAACGAAAAGCTGGTTTAACACTCATCATGTGACCGTAATGGATTAGCCAGCAGTCAGTCCAGATCTGAACTCTATCGAGGACTTCTGGGGTTTCCTAGCTCGTGACGTGTATGCGAATAGACGGCAGTTCTCAAGTGTGTTGGCATTGAAAGAGCAGATTGAACGAAGCTGGTACGCACTCCGTCTAGAACACTCACATCACTTGTTGAACAGCATGCCCAATCGGGTTTTCAGTGTTATTCGGACCAACGGCTCCACTATTCGTACCGAAGGGGCTCACAACTAGTAAGTCTTTATATTTTTGAGACAGCGTATTTCTGTTTTTTTTGTCTTGTACTTGGCGTTGGAATTGTTATGTTTCCGTCAAACTATTGTGCAGCTGCGTGTCCTATGCTATTTTTGCTATAAATATGAGGTGTACATTTCAGCTCGTTGTTGTTTCTTTTTTATTCGAGAATTTGTTCTGTCTCTATATTTATGAGACGCACTATAGCAACATAAACCTGTTTCCCAGCTGCTCCTGGGAAGTCACCTCATCCAAAGCATTCTAACATGACATTAGAAATTCATTACCTCGCACAATCAAAGTCGTATCAACAATGCCTTGGAAACAGAAAAACTTTACGCCGCGGATGTTCGTTTTTTTTATTAAGTGTTTAACGCCTACCGTGAGGAACTCAGCAGGCTATAAGCAGTCGTCCGCCCCTAACTCAGGGCCACTGATTCCAGGGAAGGGAGACATCCAGTGCCGTAAAACAAACACAACATCCATGCCTCATCCGGATTCGAACCCGGACCCTACTCGGACGAATCATTAGAAGACGTCTCTTAGCCCAATGCGTCACAGGAACGGCGAATATGCGTTTCATTTGGTCTCCCATAAGCGATCTTTGAGAAAAAAATACATGGATTTATGAATAATTAAAAGGCGTATTTTGTGTTATTTTTTACAGCTGCACAAGGAGCAGAGACGGGATTAATAAATTACTTAAATTAAGGTCCACGCATGCTTTGATAAGGTTGTTTTGAAAGTAAAAGCACTCACTACGGAACTGAATATTTAAACATGATTTGATACAAGGCTAATTTATGTTTCTCTGTAATTATTTATATATTCGTCTATTAATTCATTGAGGATACATTGAGGTAATTGCTTATAAATTTATTTATAATATACTAATATGAAGCTCGCTGACCCATGCTTTTCAGTATTGTGATGCATGTGTGTATTAATTCACTTAATTTAATTATACTAAGATTCACTGAATTTAATTATAGCCGCCTCGGTGGTGCAGTGGTCTGAGCGATGGCTTCAGGCCATTCGTCCGAGATGGGTCCGGGTTCGAATCCCGCTGAGGCATGGATGTTGTATTTGTTTTACGGCACTCTCTCACTTCCCTGGAACCCGTGGCCTTTAATTAGCGACGGGCGATTGCTTATAGTATATCGAGTTGCTCATGGTAACCTTTGAACCTCCAACCACCTAAAAAGAAATTTATTTATAACCACTGATAGCAATAACACGACGCTAAACTGCGACATACAGATTTTACATCACACATTGACACAATTTCATCCGCGAAACAGTGTCCATTCACTGAACACTAGCCTGAAAACACGAAAAGTTAAGGGCGATGCCAAGAATGTTCGCTTTTTATTTTATGTTATTCTTTGGACGTTTAGCGACCACGATAGGCATCGGGAAAGAATATAAGCATATCTAATTTGAGGCACTGATTCCGGAGAAGGCAGAGGGCCAGTGAAGAAATGCAAGCGCACCACCATGTCCCATCTGAGGCTTCGGCCCGGGGCCACCCGGAGGAGAGGTCGGATATCAGTGCTTAGACCACTGAGCCACTAGGTTTGCACAAGTATTTATTTGTTTCTCAGTTGTCTCATGATAGCATGCATGCATACAACACGATGATTGCACATCTACCAAGAATGCCATTTGCCGCCCTGGTGGTGCAGTGGTCTGAGCGCTGGCTTATGACTATTCGCCCGTGAAGGGTCCGGGTTCGAATCCCAGTGAGTCATGCATGTTGTGTTTGTCTTACGGCACTGCCTCTCTCCCTTCCTTGGAACCAGTGACGCTTAATAAGGGACGACTGCAGCTTATAGTCCATTGAGTTGCTTCTTAATAATTGCATAAAAATGCAATTATTAAGGAGCTGTTAAATGTCTTTAATTTCATTTTATTTTATGCAAGTCCTTTTTAACAGGTTGTGGCCAGTACTTTTTTTAAAATTATGTTAGCAAATAAATGAATATGTTACAATAATGGAACTTACATCTTAGTATTATACAACTGGAAGTATTTATTCCGTATTGAAGGGTGTAACCATTTATAAAACATTCAACGACTAAGTGCCGAGCTTTCACACTCCGAACGAGAGGCTTTTTCAAGGCCAGTGAACACAAGAATAATTTCGGGAAAGACGATAATTTGAAATCTTGGGGCGCGTATCTACTACGTGTCTAGGGGATATTGCGTCTCGCGGAAGGTGGTGTCTCGTGACCTATCTTTCAAACACTTTCTCTCATTTCCCCCTTAATATTCTATGTCAGTAGGATCTTCCACGCAGCCGAGAGTTCAAAGGAAGGGCTCACTGCTTTCTCCAGTCAGTGTTCTTTTGTAGTCAGTCTATGGAGCGATCTTCTTCATGTTTTTCTATACCGGTACTGCGTCATATTGGGCTACTTCTTTGCAAAGCTCTGTTTGTGTTTTTCCTGCTTTAATGTCCCTTATGTGTTCTTTTCCCTTAATTGTAAGGGATCTTTTGGTCATTCCGATGTATGATCGAGACAAGCCATCTGGATATTCCAATGGTATCTCATACACCCCAGCTCCAGAATTCACGTAAGGGTCCTTATGTGTATTTGTTGTTGCTGTGGCGATGGACATTTTTGATTTAATTCCAATGCGTAATCCATGGCGCTTCATAAGGTTCTTAAACACAAACGAAAATTTCGGGATGTATGAAATGGATCCAGCAAACTGCAAGTTGTCGACTCCTGGGCATGGTGTCTTGTGGTTCCTGGTTATCATTTTGTGTGATATGGATCGCAGAGTCCGTTCGAAAAATCCAGCAATGACCCCTTTGTTGATGTTATTTGTTACTTCTCTGTCCCTCGTTTCTTTGGTGGAGCAAATCGTGATTGCTCTATTGAAGTGGATACGGAATGCCGCCATTTTATATGATCTAGAGGATACGAACTTAGAAGGGATGAAATTTATCACTGTTGTTGGTTTGCAATATACGGTGGAGCATGAGCGGCTATCTTGGGATCTGCTTATCTCAGCGTCAAGAAACGGAAGCTTCCCGTCTTTTTCCTTTTCATAAGTGAATTTAATGGAGGGATGGATGGTGTTGATTCGCTGTCGAAATTCCTCAAGGTCTCTGTCGTCATGTTGCCAAATTAAGAACACATCGTCCACATATCTAAGCCATAACTTCGGTTTCTTGCCACTTCTTGAGAAGATATTTTCCTCTAGCGGGCATAGGACAGCTTCCGCGAGCACTCCTGATATTGGAGAACCCCATTAGGGCACCTTTTGTCTGCTTGTAGTGTGTACCTTCGAACTAGAAGTAGTTATTATTTACAACCAGGTCCAACAATCTTCGTATGTCTTGCACTGCATCTGGGGTTTATTCACCATCTCTGGTAAGAAAGTTCTCTAGGTTGTCACACGCTTCTTTGAGCGGGATTGACGGGTACAATGATGTCACGTCGAAACTAACCACAATCTCCTTTTTTATCTAAACTTATGTCTTTTATTCTGCTTATAAAGTCCGCAGGCGAGCGTAGGGCGTGTTGGGAGGCAGGTAGATAGGTTTTTAGGAAGCTAGGGTTTAGGAAGCTCTTTCTCTACGTAATACGTTGGCACTTTTATTTTGCTAACAATGGGTGATCACGTATTTATAAAATACTTTTTTTTTCACTCGATCGTAAGATAGATCTCTGCGTCATGTATTTCTGGAATCATTTGAGTAGTTATTGATGAGTCACATAAATTCTTCTCAAAAGAAAACATTGCTTACCAAAACTTATAAACATTTGATTTATAAATGTACTTAATTATTCTCACCCTTGTTTATAGTGACGTAAAACTAATTCAACAGTCCTTCTGAATTTTTGTCTGTTATGTAAATTCCGGTACTTCTCGGTTAAAGATTTGAATGGCACACATACTTACCCAAACAGATTGTACGTTTTGATAATACTGGCAGCGAGTCAAATGTAAATATAAAATCTAAGACGAAAGTGTGGAGGGTGCATAGATTAAAAGTGTGTTGACGATGCATGTGAAGAGATGAATAACATGTGGAGATATGTTGGTGATTATTATATTTATACATGGGCTTGCTATTCAATATTATCTGATGTATTACTACTTCATGACTGTCAAATAAAGCGTGTTGGCGACTGAAACGCCGTGTGTGTTACTATCATACTTCGTGGGCAATAAAACTAGTTCCGTTTACGTAAGTGCTGACTCTTTTTACTGTGACCATTTATTTTAAAATTGTTACTTAGTGCATTATGTGTTCAATACATTAGCTAAGGATACTAATTAAGAAATTAATCAACAAAGTTCAGAAGCTGAAAACGTAACATTCTTAACGATCGCCGTTAGCGTACTATCATCGCTCAAGTGGCGCAATGTCCTAAGCGCTGGTTTGTGATAATTCCTTCAAGATGGGTACGATTTCGACTCCTGGTCTGGCATAGATATTGTATTTGTCTTACGGCACTGGCTCTCTCCGACACCTGGAGCCAGTGGCTCAAAATTAGGGATAAGCGAGTGCTTGTAGCCCATTGAGTTACTAATGGTAGTCGGTAGCTCCCAGATCCTTCCCCTTCCAAAAAAACGCACTGTCTTTTGAGAACTCGTTTCAAAATCCACAGAAATTCTCATCTAGGATATTTATATTTAAGCTGATATCTTGGTTTAGACAAGTTGAAATAGTTTTCGAGCTATTAAAATATCTTATTTAGATATTTTAGATAGCAATGTTTTTAAATTTTTCATATTAGTGATTACATTTTTACCCGTGGATTATCACACTGAAAAGTTTCAATTCGTATATTTTCACAGCCTGTGCTACTGAGCTTCCAATAGTCCTTTTCCTAATTGTTCTTTTCCTCCAGGATTCAGCAAAACATTCGAAACACATAGAAAAGTCGAATGGAGATCTTGAATCAATAATTTTATTTAGCGAGTTCTCCCTCGATTTCTCATTCATATGAGCTGTGACTTTTTCAGATCTCTGAGTAAACTAAGAAATTTGTTCTGTCTGACAACTTAATTAGGGACGAAAAAAGTCGACAGTCATTCATAAGTGACATCCCAAGGTAATCCCTTCTTGCTCTTCTTTAATACTACCGAGCGGACCTTATTCAGCTCTCGGGTGCAAATAACCTGGGGAAAATAAAGCCTTTATTACCTCCCGCACCAAATAACATCCAAGAAGACACACTCCGAGGCATTAAATAACCCAAAAGCGCATCAAAGGAAGAAGTGCAAAAATGCTAACGGGATATTAGATCCGCTTTACTGCCCGAAAAACTAATCGCAAACTAAACAGCCTCAATTCGTTTCAAGTAAGTTAAATCCTTGCTCAAAACCCGGAGCCATCCTTAGGCAGTCATTCTTGTAGAAACTTTAATGAACTGGTCATACTCGGAGCTGAGGTTTCCTTCCCCTGTCTCGTTTCATGCTCAATGAACTGTTCTAATTCCTGCAAAGCGAAAATCTCCAGTTAAAAAATTCAGAAGAATTCAAGAAATGATGTACATATTTAGGATTTACTTCGGGCTCTGCTTTCCCCCTTACTTCTCCATGAATGCGGTCGGAATATCTTTAATATATTCTTTTATGTGGAAGAAACTTCTGAGTACTTTTTTTATCTCTTGCTGAGGTTATGTCGAAAGTTATAACTGCGAAGTTTTTCGACGCCATTATTTACGGAGTCACTAGCGCAGAGCGAAAATTACACAAGATTGAAATCATGCATTTTTAGGTTATTACTCTCGCACGTCGAGTGAATTACAGAAAGTGTTTATCTTCAAATATATTGTGAGTAAACTGTTTTAAGAGTCCTGCAATCGTGGGATTTCAGATGCATTCCCAAAGCATTTTATGATCTCGAAAGTGATGTCGTTTTGCTTTTCTGACGTTGTCGGTTCACTTTGCACCAAGGATTACTCTTTCTAATTGAAAGAAGTCAAAGTAATTGCCCTTATGCATGTCTTTAAAGATGCATCAGTGCAATTACCCTGACTTATTTGGGAAATTATTGTACCTCTCCGCTTCAACACAATTTGACCTCTTCCCGATCCTTGCATTACTGTGATTTCTGCACAAACACTAAATGGCACTAAATTCTTCAAAAGAAGAAACCAGTAAATGTTCTTCTCGTTTTTACACTGTTTCTGTTTTAACAAGAGCAGCTGCATATGGTTGATGGGAAACATGCGAATATAGGCATGACCAAATGTCGTCGCTTAGTTTGCTTTCTATTGATAAATGTGTCTTTTCTGAAAGCAACTTTTATTTTATGGCCCATTAAAAAATAGCATGTGTAAAAAATTCCTCCATTGCGTTTATTTCGCCGTTCACTCATTTTGTATTGCTCTCAAGCAGAATGAAATTTAAACATGAATGAATTAATTGCTGTTCAACGTGCATTCCACTAACGGAATTTCTTTTAAAAATGAATCCAACTTTTCATGGAAACCTTTTAGAAACTTCTTGCTTCGGGCATTACATGTTAAACCACAGACTTGGAAAATGTTGAAAAAATAGTGAAGTGGCATGCAAAATATCAATGGAAAACTTCCAAATTTAGTAGAAGATTAGTTACACTGCTGGCCACCCAAAATGCAACACCAAGAAGGAAGCATCCGATTGGCCTGATATTCGCAACACGCGTCGCCCGCGAGAGGACATGCAAACGATTAGCATTGCAGGGCATATGCAAATCATGTGCGCCCGGCACGCCACCGAGAAGCACTATAAGAAGGGTGCACAGGAGGCGAGGTGCAAGTGGTAGAAATGTGTTGGGCTGCCGAACTTGGGCGTGGGAAGCTTCCTGATGCCTCATAGCAGAATACGGCAGTCATTCCAGCACGTTTCGGAGTTTGACAGAGGACGAATAGTGACTTATCGCGGCAGCGGTTTATCGTACCGAGACATCGGCGTCCGTGTGAGACAACATCCAGCCACAGTGAGGCGAGTATGGATTCGGTGGGTGCAGGAGGTACGGACAGACCGACGTGAGCGATTGCCGCAGCCGCGGCACACCACCGAACGAGACGACCGGAATGTTGTGCGGCGGGCATGGACGTCCCGCACCGCCACATTACGAACGTTAGCGCAGGAATTAGGGTGTGTTGCGCAAAAACCTGTGTCAGAACGTACCGTTCGACGTCGTCTGCAGGAGCCGGCAATTGTCGCACGGCCCCCATTGCTCCGATTACCATTGACGTTACACCACCGGCGAGTGCGGCGGCAGTGGGCCGTTGAACGCCTAACCTGAACTACAGAATGGCACGGCATTGTCTTCTCCGACGAATTCCGCTTCTGCGTGCAACATCACGATGGTCGCATCCGCGTGTGGGTGCACCGCGGCGAGAGACTGTATGACGCCTCCATTATGCATCGCCATACCTGTCCGTCGCCTGGCGTTATGGTTTGGTTTGGGGCGCAATTATGACACCCGCACCCTTTTGGTACGCATCGCCGGTACACTCAACAGCCACTGCTACATCTGCGACGTTTTGGAGCCTGTAGTCCTCCCTTACCTGCAGGACCTGCCAGCGGCCACGTTTCAAAAGGACAATGCGCGCCCGCACGTGGCACGCATCATGCAACAATTCTTCACGGCCCACCAGGTGTCACGGCTGCTGTGGCCTGCCTTTTCTCCCGATATGTCACCCATCGAACACGTCTGGTCGCTGATCGGCAACCGAGTGGCCCGACAAGCACCACCCGCGGCCTACCCCTGATGAACTGTGACAACGTGTGGAAGCAGCCTGGATCGACATACCCCAAGCCCACATCCAAAGCATCTTTCGTTGGATGCTGTGGCGTGTAGCGGCCGTTATTGCCAGCCATGGGGGCCCCACGAACTATTGATGTCTGCTTGTTCCGCAAGTCGCACGGGCCTGTAAGCTCAATCGTTTCATCTTTGTATCTGTTGTTATGTGTCCAGTAAATCTATCTTTGCTGTCTCGTGTCATTCTTGGTAATGCATTTTGGGTAGCCAACAGTGTATAAATAATAGCTTCCGGATTGCCAATCAATTCATCGATATCGAAACTTATTTCCTGAATAGTGATATCAATTTGCGGTGTACCCATTTGGCGCAGATCAGACGGAATTTTAAATATCGATGGATAATTGTCTCCGCACTGGCAATCGGCACATCGATATCTAAATGTATTACCTGAATGTTGTTGTTTGGTTTTTCCTTAATGAGTACACGAACAGCAGCGATGGATCTCTTGTTCCTTGCCCCTTTCTCTCTTCCTACACTATGGAGGTCTTAGAATTATTGGCCACCTTTGAATTTGCGCATCTAACCTGTAACAGTAAAATGTGAACAGTTATGATCCCCATGTACGTACGATGAAGCGGTGTGAATATTTTTTCTTCGTTTCTAACCTGCATCCTTGTGAAAATTTAAAATATTTCACTATCTTTAGTAAAGCCTGCTGTACTTGAACAGTTGACTATAAACCCAATGAATTCGCAGACTTAACTTTAAGCGCCACCATCGAAGAGATAAATGATGATACGCGGCCTTCGTTTTCAACATGTTATGACAATTTTGGACAAACTTTCGAACGCCACTTAACTCGTTGACTGCGAGGATGCGGGTACAAATATACAGATATGTGTCAAGAATATTTTGAAGGCCCTTTGTATTCCCAGCAGTAAGCCGATGTTTACGGTGCCAAATCGATCGGACATCGAAGTTGTGAAAACCATGAAACAGAAGTCAAGCTTTCTAGGTTCTTATAAGTTTGATTATTTCTGTGCGGTAAGCACCTTCTACTCTGTAAATGTAGTGGCGTAAAGGGTAAAATTAACTTCAATACCCCAATGTTCCTTCCGAGAATTGCCAGATTTTGAAGAAATAACTCATTATTACATTCGTAACCTATGCAAGGAATGGTGCTTTGTTATCAGTCAATGACAAAGGAAACAAGAACCCAATAGGTTCTACCATTGAATCATTAATGCTTGGATTACCTTAATGCTAAATATAAGTGTCATTCTAATTTTATTTCGCCTTTATTAATCAACTTCTTGGCTTTCAATGACCGAAATATTTTCCTGCAGAATAACGGGAAGGATTTCATTTACCTTCTAACGATACTTTGAAAACTGTGTATTATTTCACTTCTCTTGTGGCAATACTTTAGAAGGTAGAAATTAAGTTAAGGTTGAAGTATATTTTGGGAATCAATAGAAACTCTGCCTAAAAGACTTAGCAACACAATGGAATGCTTCATTTTGAATCTCAAACAATTGTATACTTCGAACACGAAAATGTCTTAACACGAGGTAACTCAATCTCATCTCTCAGATTTTAAACTCTATTCATTCATTAGTGATACTAAAGGAGGAACACCTAGCTGAGTATAAATTAATTGCAAAGTTGTAAAGATGGAATTCATTTAGCACAAAAGATATTAAATTTATCATAATGTTAGGATTCAATCAGTAAGACGTTTCGGAATAAAAGCATTTCAGTTTTCCGTTTCATTTTTCGATATTTAGAACAACAAAATTTGAACAATTGGCTAGAATACGGAAGTCGTTTCGCTGGAATGTTTGGATGACGGACGTACAGAACTGTACTTGCTGAAATTACTTGGTCGCTGAAAAATATCTTATAAACAATTATTTTGAATTCACAAATTAATCCACCGTGTATTTTAAGAGGATCTTAAAGTAATTTTCCTTCCTTCAGTAACGTGCAGTGGCAAATATTTATGTGATGCATGAGGTCTATGCATAAGTTTCCGGCGCCCCACGGAGCGCTCTGTAAAAGCGAAACGGTTGAGTTTTTGTCAGACTTTCTTGCTGTGGGGGTAAGAAGGCAACACTTCTACAAAAGACACACGTCGGCTGACAGCCAAGGTGTGTATTCATCACTGTCTGTTGTTAATATTTAATCTATGGAACATCGCTTCTGAAGCACGAATGCTGATTTGTTCGGAATACGCCGAGTGTAAGCACTACAGTTTTCTCGGCGGTGGTTTGTGAAGTTCAGAAATGGTGATAGCAGCGAAGAGGACAAGCGGCGTAGCAGACAAGCAGCGTAGCAGATGGCCGACGGAGATGCAGAGGGCGTATTTGCAAACTTGTCTGGAAGACGCAGCCCAGGAGACCATAAAAGTGGCAATGCATTTAGGCGTGAAGGAGTAGACTGTGATTCAACGGTTGCATGCTATGGAAAATATTCAAAATGTGGATGAGTGTGTTCCCCTCAAACTCAACGAGCGCACACCTGATGATGGACTTCCTGAGGAAAACGTTTTCGGGTGATAAAAAGTGGGTTCTGCATGACAATGTTCAACGTAAAAAAGTCATTGATAGGTAGCAGCCAGCAAACGAAATAAACAACAAACCCCAACATCCACGGTAACAAAAGCTGTCTATATACAGCTGCAGTTGGCTCTCTATGTGTAATACTTAGGCAGACGCATTCTGTCACCTCCACATACGCGAATAAATATGCATATGCAGAACAAAATGTGCACTCACGTCCTCCACCACAGACCTGACCGGCGGCGTCGCACTATCCATTTGAATGCTGTTTGCACTGCTTTATTGAGATATGCGATGCCTCTGCATGCTCACTTTTACCATGCTATGTCATCTACGCACAAGCTTTACATCACGCATCGCGGTGCCAGACGACGACTACAGAGGAGCCTTGCTCGCCGTTCGTGGGCAACAGAAATCAGGAAAAGGACCGCGTGGAGGATCGAATCGCGTTGCTCACTCTTTCGTTCGGATGGATGTATTTCTGTATAGCGTTTGCCTGGGAAACTCTCTCAGTCAAACTGCACTGCCTCTGCAGTCAGGTTTGTAAGGGGATCTATAATGGCGAAGCGGTTTTCCTGCTGGGAAGGACTCAGTCTTTGGTTCTAGGGCCCTCGAGCCTAACGGCCGAAAGCTTCGAAGACATACTGGACAGTTTTTCACTACCTACAGTGTGGCACTACTTGTTTCACCCAGAAAGTTTCAAACCAACCGATCGCCTTTAATGCAATGCCTACCCAGGCCTCATTTAAGGAGCAAATCGTCCGAGTGCTGGATGGATGACCCAAAGTTCCAATCTAAATCCAGGGGAACATCTGTGGGACGAGCTCATGGTACTCTAACTTAGACGGTAGATGGTTTTGGGAACCGGTCGGGGCCCGGGATCAAGGGGGCCCCCACACAAAATTTTCGTAAAATCTACAGTTTTCAATTTAGAACCACCAAATTTGGTTTACAACCTCGTGGTACACAAACTTAGACGGTAGATGGTTTTTCGGAACGAGTCGCGGTCAAGAGCCCCCCCCCCCTACAAAATTTTTGTAAAATCTACAGTTTCCAATTTAAATCCAATAAATTTGGTATACTACCTAATGGTACTCTAACTTACGCGGTAGATGGATTTTTGAACAAGTTGTGGTCCGGGGTCAAAGGGCCCCCCATACAAAATTTTCGTAAAATCTACAATTTTCAATTTAGAACCACCACATTTGGTATACCATCTCAGGATGCTCTAACTAAGACGGCAGATGGATTTTGGAACAAGTAGGGGCCCGGGCCTCTACTTGCCCCTACTTGTGGTCTAGGGGCCCCCATACAAAATTTTAGTAAAATCTACAGTTTTCAATTTCGAACCACCAAATTTGGTATACTATTTCATGGTACTCTAATATAGAGGGCAGATTGTTTTTTGAAGAGGTCGGCGCCCGGGGTCGAAGGGCCTTCACACAAAATTTTCCTAAAATATATCGTTTTCAATTTAGTACCACCAAATTTGGTATACTACCTGATGGTACTCTAACTTAGACGGTACAGGTTTTTGGAGAGGGTCGGTGCCCGGGGCCTATGAGCCCCCATACACATTTTCGTAAAATATATAGTTTTCAATTTAGAACGACCAAATTTTGGTATACTACTTCAATGTATTCTAACTTAGAGCGCAGAAGGAAAGGGTCGGGTGCCGGGGTGAAACTGAATCCAAAAATTACATTTCTTACTCTTAAGGACTGCAACCCAATTCAGCACTTCAATACCCCACCTACGGTCTAAGTTAGATTCCGTAGATAACAATTAAGCGCAAAAATATCCGGTTAATGGTGTATTAAAAACACAAATTAATAAACGTTAGCTTTCACCACCAACGGGTACCTTATCAGGCAGAAGAACAATGTAATGTAAATAATGTAAATTCTCTTTTGTTTCGTATAATTAAATTAACTAAATCAAAAAATTTAAATAAGTTTACTGGAAATTTACGGAAATATTTTTTCATTCATTAGCTTTCATCCGCTGAACTTGGTGATTCTACAAATAGTAATATTTACCCGTGAAATACCGGGTACTCCTGCTAGTAGGAACTAAAGGTAATGTTACACTTTTAGTCAGGTACAAAACAATAATTATAAAGCCCTAGTGCTGGGCCTTATTAGCAATTTTCAGTCCGCCCTGCTAATTTTCATAAGGTTTGTATAGAACTCCAACATTTTAGCAATGCGCTTTATTGAGGTTGAAACTATTAATCAAAAAGGCTTAGGGCTTTTTGATAGTTTTCAGTCCTCTGAGCTGATATTTATATAGTTTCAAAGGAAATCAAATTAATTCTGTTGAAATTTTACTGGATCACAAGACATTAATAGATACGCCCGAAGCCTAGGCATATGCATTTTTAGTAATTTTATAATGCCGTGATAATATTAGCTTTTCAAGACAAATCAATTTAAGAGTGGTACGCTTATTAAATTTTTTTAAAAGGCTTAAGTCTAGTGGCCGATAATTAATATTTGGTGCCTAAGTGAAAGCGCAACATTATTAACTTGATTTTTTATGCAAACCTTATAAATATGAGCACAGCGATTAAAAGTTACTAAAGAGTCCTTGTAAGTAATATTTTTGACCGAGTGCAAGTGCAATTTACGAAATGTCGACAGGTCAAAATATCTAAAGTAACAATGAAATTTGGAATATTTCTGTTTTCTTTTTATTTCAGTTTTGACACTTGTATTAAGTTCTGAAAACATATATTTTACCTATTTTTTATCTTCATTGTGCTTTTAACAGAATTTATTACCAATGTTTTGGGCATTTCACTTTGTGTGGTTACTTGTTTTTATGTTTTGGGTATTTTACTTTGTATGGGTATTTTTTGTCATGTTTTGGTTATTTTATTTTCTGTGGTGGTTGTAATTTCCACAGGATGGAAAGGGGAAACTGTTAAACACTCACGATGCCTACTTGCTTACATTTTTTTAAAATACAGCACATGTTTTTGTATTGATTTATACCACTTACTCCTTAAGCAACTCCAGGTTTCTTTAAATATTAACTTTTTCTCAGAGCCTTCTGTTTCCTATACCTAGCTTTTACGGTTCCGCAATTTTATTTCTTGGTTTTAGAATATTTTCCTTATTATTACTCTATTTTCTCGTGCAAATTCTTTATGTAAGATATGTCTATTGTATCGAAGGATTTTGCAATTATATATGAAGCCCTGTTGCTGAAGTTAAACAATATTTCCAACTAAAACAGCGCAGTTCAGACATTTTCCTGCTGTTAACTGAAAAAATGAAAACAAAAACAACAAATATGAGCAATGGTTGAGGCATCAGACAGTACTTACTAGTAACTAGGCAAAGTTTTGAGGAAGAATGAGCTTAGGAATTTCTAACTCCAACAAAAAAAGAATAACCGCACTGTATCCCTCCCCATTCCCTAGTGCCGGCCTTTGGACGTCTTAAAAGAGAAGTCCTGAGGACACATCTGTATCGTAATTGCCTGAGAATCCGTGACAAGCTCCTGCTGTCGTAGTAAAAAAACACACTTCCTACTTCGCGTAAATTGCTTGGTCGGTAATGCCAACGAACAAAGTTCTGCTGTGGCATTGGATTTCTGTTGCTTTTGATGGAATACCTTTCCTCTGGGGTTCACCGCTTTCACTATAGTCTTCAGGACACACAAGAATACTCCCCAAGGTAAAACACCCGTTTCACGGCAATTAACAACAATTAGCGAAAGCGAGGTGCGTTACAGGAAATAAGTCAAGCGAGACGGATCTGAACTTAGAAAGTCGATGAAGGTGTTGTACAAAAAACTGTGTTTGGCTTACAGACCATTCGGCACGTAGGGACGTAGGTCTTTTCAATACGTCACGGGGTAAACAAATTGTCTTTTCAGTATAACAGTTTTTTTCATACGCATGGTGCAGCACAGAAAACAATTTGAATTTATATTTTAGAGTTAGCATGGCGCCTACCGGCCCAAAGTACAGCGGCCCAGTCCGCCCCTGGTACTTAACGCCCGGGTGCTTGGCATCCGTTGATCCCCGCTTGGAGCGTCCCTGCTGTAAAATACATGTACCTCTGCGTTTTGGAAAAACAAAAGATAAGATGCCGATCCCTAAACTTAAACTCTTCTTGTGACCGCAGGTACCAAAATCTTGAACTTCGCCTGAACCCTAACTGGAGGAACAGGCCTCACGCGATGGTCTGTATTCTGAGTGTTTTATTGAATGGTTGATCATCAGTTCGTAGTTGACTGGCGAACAGAGAACTTGCTTGTTGAAACCTTTGTTGTGCGTTGTCAAGTGATAATAGTGGATATGTCATTCTAAATATTTTGGAAAGAGAAAGCATTGTTTTCCGAAGGCATTATGTAGGTGAAGTATGCAACATAGTTAATTCACAACAAGGAAATGATTTACTGAAATGGAAAGGGTATTTATTTTTCCATAACAGAGTGCGGAGTGATTTATGGCATTGGCACTGTATTGAAAGAAATTATGGAAACTGTACTGGCTTTGCTAGTACTGTTTTTAATTGAGATGAACTCAGGAGGCGCAATGAGAAACCACATAATCATGCTCCAAGACCGGAGAAACGTGATGTTGCTGTTGCAAGAGCGCAAGTTGAAGAACAAGCGAGAAATATGGACGAAGCCCCTGCACAAATTATTCAAACCGTGACAACTTTAATAGCTACAGTAAATGCAGGTTACATGCCTAATATTGATGCACTAAGGCAAGTTGTAAAACGAATACGAAGAGAAGACATGCCTGCGGAGCCTACGACTTTAGAAGGGATCGATGCCCCAACAGATTTAAAGGAAAGAGATGGTGCAAAATTTCTTGGCAGAGACAGCGCATTTGGAGACTAAATAAATATTTTATTTTTAACAGAAAATAATTTACGAAAGCTTAAAGAAGCACCCCTCTGGATTTTTGAAACTTGTCCAACCCTATTTAGGCAATTATATACCATTCATGCTATATTTGGAACGAATCCAGAGAGGCAAAGTTTTGTCCCACTAGTTTATGGGTTACCTTCCAACAAGAATGAAGAATATTATATTATACAAGATTTTTGCAGGATTTACATGACTGTGCATCAGATTATGATATTCAGCTTGCACCACAATACGTATAATGATAGATTTTGAAATAGCTATCATTATAATGCTGCCAAAAAGGAATTTTTGAAGGACTCAAAAATGTTAATGGTTTCATCTCGGAAAAAATGTGTGGAGGAATGTCCATCCTCTGGCATAGAATCGGAATATGTGGAAAACAGTGAGTTTGCTCTCAAAGTCAGACATTTGCAAGCACTCGCATTTCTTTCATCTGATGAAATTCCAGCTGCTTTTGAAGAAGTGAAATCAATTTTACTAGAATATGCAGATTCTGTAGTTCAGTGGTTTGAGGAAAATTATGTTCTTGGGAAATTTTGTGGAAGCAGAAGAAACAATCCGAGCAGAAGCCCTCCGCTTTTTCCACCAACAATTCGGTCAGTAAGTGAAAACAATTTACTTGGCTTTTCCAGAACACAAAACGAACTTGAAGGATGAGACAGACGCTGGAATACAATTCTGGGAGAGAAAAAACTGGGACTGTATAAAATAATCACTGAAATTGTGAAACAGCAGAGAACAGCTACGGCTAAAATCGAAAGAGTGATATCACAGATTCCAACTAATCCACCTAGAAGAGAAACGCTGGCAAGATAAAAAGGGATTCGAACTTCTTTGGCGCACAGAGACAATGTTAATGTGCTAGACTTTTTAAGAAAAATTTCTTATACTTCTACCCTTTCCTAAAATGTGCTGGTATTTTTCACTAATTGAATTATACCTTTTACTAACTTGTATTTAAATTTTTCAAGAATGTAATTCTGCCGAAAATGCAAGAATGTAAAACACAACGCAAAATTTAAAAAGACAAAATTTTCAAAATAACATGTCAAAAACATAAAATGTCAAAAAGTAATCCAAAAGGTGAAACAAATAAAAATTTAAAATGCAATCACAAGTCACAAGCATGACAAAAATGTGAAACGTTATGTAACAAGCACAGCACAAAATAAAACAAATGTCAAATCATAAAAAAGAAATGCACACGCTATGTAAAATATACAAAATAAAATAAATGTCATATTCATAAGGATTGCATGACAAGTCAAGTTAATAATGAGCTTTTACTTAGGCTTCAAACAATAATTATTAGCCTCTATCCCTTTTTAAAAATCCTTAATAAACGCAACATTATTAACCTGACTTGTCATCACAGATAATCAATATGACCATGTCATACAATTACTTAAAAGACTTGTGCCTAAGCCTAATGGCTGTTTATAGTTTTGTACTCGAGTAAACGCGCAACACAATAAACTTGACTTTCTATGAAAATTTTATGTATATGAGCACGGTTGATTGAAAACTGATCAAAACGCTGTACCATAACCTTGGCATGTTATCGAAACCTTATGAATACGTCGGACTAAAAATTCCTAAAAAAAGGTTACGCCTAAGGTCTTGTAATTAAGGTTTTGTGACAAAGTAAAACTGCAACATTGATAACTTGACATGTTGTGTTAATGTTGCCAATATGAGCACGGCTGATTAAAGATTTCAAGAAATAGCCTTTGGGATTAATGTGTTGTAACTGAGTAAAAGTGTAACATTATTTTCTATATATACCAAACTACGTGCTGAAATGGCCCATCTATGTGTACGTATACTTCAACCATATACCGAAGCGCTGACAAGGGGAAAACAAAAGTGCAATTTTGTACGGTCCCCTGACATTTTATTGCCAGCCTGCATGGAAGTGGACACGTTGACATCAAAAATGTACTTTTCATACGGCTCCATAACAAATAGCAATGGACACGCCGCAATCTTTTTTTTTTTTTTAGTTGAGGGTTTACCGACCACCGTGATCAATTCAGTGGGTTATAAGCAGTCGGCCGTTCCTAATTTTGTGCCACTGATTCCTGGAAAGGGGGACAGCCAGTGCCAGAAGTCAATCACAAAGTCCATGACTCACAGGGATTCGAACCAGGATCCTTCTCGACGAGTGATCAGAAGCCAGCGCTTAGACCACTGCGCCACCGTAGCGACTCACGTTGAAATGCATTCTTCATACGACCCCAAACGCTCTTAGGGACATATTAGATTGAACTGGAAGCAAAGAAATAATTAATATAATTTGTACTAGCAGGGATACCAGGTATACGCCAGGTACATATTACTATTTGGGGAATCACCAAGTTCAGCGGGTGAAAGTTAATGAATGAAAAAGATATGCCTGTAATTTTCCTGTAAACTTATTTTAAATGTTTTGATTTAGTTAATTTAATTTTACGAAACAAAAAAGAAAAGAAAAGGAATGGAAATACTTACCTTCGAGGAGACATCTATAGAATTGCCATACATTTGGCATGTGCTTCTGAGAATCCCGCCACACAGAAATGCAATGTACCTATGTGATGTCGCATGCATACGACTTTACATTGGCATTGATTATCTTTTTCTTACCGTTTTGAATATTGAATATCTGGAACTCTCTATTTACTTTACATTATGTTTCTGCCTGAAAAGCCTCCCGTTGGTAGTGAAAGCTAAACTATTTTAATTTGTGTTTTTAATACACCATTAACCACATATTTTTGCACATTATTGTTATCTACGGTCTCCAACCTAGACGGTAGGTTGGTTAGTTGGTGGTTTATGGCGTAAGGGCCTCAAAGGACCAAAGAGCGCCTTAGACCGTAGATAAGGGTATTGGAGTGCTGAATTGTGTTGCAGATCTTAACAGTAAAAAATGGAATTTTCACGAAAATTTAGTATGGAGCCCACTTGACCCCGGGCACCGACCCCTTCCAAAAACCGTGTACCGTCTAAGTTAAAGTACCATGAGATAGTATACCAAATTTGGTAGTTCTAAATTGAAAACTGTAGATTTTACGAAACTTTTGTGTGGGGGCCCTTTGGCCCTGGGCCCCGACATCTTCCAAAAACCGCATAAGGTCTAAGTTAGGGTTTCATGAGATAGTATACCAAATTTGGTTGTTATAAATTGGAAACTGTAGATTTTACGAAAACTTTGCATGGATAGGGGTGGGGTGGAGGGCTCTGACCGCCCGGGTACGAACCGCTTCCAAAAACCGTCTACAGTCTAAGTTAGAGTTTCATGAGATAGTATACCAAGTTTCGTGGTTCTAAATTGAAAATTTTAGATTTTACGAAAATTTTGTGTAGGGGTCCCTTGAAACCCGACACCTTCCAAAAATCTTCTACGGATTAAGTGAGAGTACCATGAGATAGTATACCAAATTTGGTGGTTCTAAATTGAAAGCTTAAGATTTTAAGAAAATTTTGTATGGGGTACCTTGACCACGGGCCCCGACCCCTTACAAAAAACACATATGGTCTAAGTTAGAGTTCAGTGAGATAGTATAATAAATTTATTGGTTCCAAATTAAAAACTGTAGATTTTACAAAAAAATTGTGTGGTGGCCTCATGACCCCGGGCCCTGAAACTTTCCAAAAGCCGTCTACTGTCTACGTTAGAGTACCATGAGATAGTATACCAAATTTGGTAGTTCTTAATTCAAAACAGTTGATTTTACGAAAATTTTGTGTGTGTGTGAAGGGAGGGGGCGGGGGAGTGTTCTTAGACCCCAGGCTCCGCCCCGTTCCAAATACCCTCTACAGTCCAAGTTAGAGTTTCATGAGATAGTATACCAAATTTGGTGGTTCTAAATTAAAAAACTGTCGATTTTACGAAAATTTTGTAAGGGGGGAGCTCTGACCCCTTCCAAAAACCGTCAACCGTCTAATTTATCGTACCATGAGATAATACACCAAATTTCGTCGTTCTAAATTGAAAACTCTAGATTTTACGAAAATTTGGTAAGGGGGCCACTTAAACCCGGGCTCCGACCCCTTCCAAAAAGCATCTACTGTAGTACCATGCGAAGTACCATGCGATAGTATATCAAATTCGGTGGTTCGAAATTAAAAACTGTAGATCTTACGTAAACTTTGCATGGGGGCTCCTGTCCCCGGGCGCCTACCCCTTCCAATAGCCATCTACGGAATACGTTAGAGTACCATGAGATAGTATACCAAATTTGGTGGTGCTAAATTCAAAGCTGTACATTTTATGAAAATTTTGTATGGGGGCACCTTGACCCCGGGCCCCGACCCCTTACAAAATCCACATACGGTCTAAGTTAGAGTTCCATGAGATAGTGTACTAAATTTGGTGGTTCTAAATTCAAAACTGTAGATTTTACGAAAACTTTGTGTGGGGGGCAACTTGATCTCGGGCCCCGACCCGTTCCAATAGCCGTCTACTGTCTAACTTAGAGTACAATGGATTAGTATAACAAATTTGGTTGCTCTAAATTGAAAACTGTAGATTTTACAAAAATTTTGTATGGAGGCCACTTGACACCGATCCCCTTCCAAAATCTCTCTACAGTTTAAGTTAGAATTTCATGAGATAGTATACCAAATTTTGTGGTTCTATTGAAAACCGTAGATTTTACGAAAATTGTGTGTGCGGGGTATGGGGCTCTGACTCCTTCCAAAAACCGTCTACGGTCTAAATAGGAGTACCATGAGGACATTTCCTGGACCATGTCGACATTATGACCGTGTCGACATTTTGGCTGTCGACATTATGACCGTGTCGACATTTTGACCCTGTCGACATTGTGACCGTCGACATTATGACCGCCACCGCACAAGCAAATTTAATAGACAGAAATGTTTGCTCTCCCCACGTACCTCGTAGTGGAAGTATCGGTCCCTTACGTAGTGACGTCACTGTAAAGGACGGGTAGACCGTCGATACTTGGTCGATACAACTGAATCACTTGCGGGAGATATGTTGCAAACAATTTTAAATTCAAATTCGTTTTGAATTTGAAAACTTACAGCCAAGGTGGAACGTGAAAAAAACAAAGACAAAAAAAACAGGGTCAACAATGCACGTAGGAAAAATTGACATCCATGTGAATATTTTATTTATTGTAAACCAAGATTTTAAAGAAAATAAGTATAATTTTTTTCAAATCTATTTAATCTAAACAGGATATTTACTGGCTTAAGGAAATGTGCAAGGATAGCAATCATAGCTTTTAAATTTAATTATATGCAACTGTAGCACTGTCTTCTTTAAATAAATTCGAGAGAAAGAAAAAAATACCATAACATTATGTTAGTAGCACCTCATAAAGAAATCCCTTTATGCCGAACAAATCAAAACTTCAGCAACACTAAAGGAACTCGCTTAATTAAAAAGCTGGAAATTAATTCTATTAAATGCTCCGTTGTTATTTGTAATTAATCGCTTAATAGGAAAGTTGAAATTATATATTTTCAAATTCTTTTCCTTTCTTTTCGTCATATTTTAATCGCTAAACTTTGAGAACTTTAAGAATCGGCACCTTATTTAATGCAAAGAAATGCTTCCCTGACTCACTTTGCCATGTTCCTTAAGTAACTAGTTTAACCGGTATTGTCTTCTTGGGTTGGTAAGACATTTTTTCCTGAGGATTTGGAATTTAGTACAATACTAAAGTGGAAAACAAACGTCTCAAGTGGAAAATAAATTCATTTTCCTTTTCGTTGCTATTAGAAGAAAAAAAAACGAGTTTTTCCAGATTTTAACTATGGGTTATTTTGACGTCGGGTTATTTTTGCCCCGGGTTATTTTGCTACCGGGTTATTTACGTTGGGTTATTTTGACGCCGGGTTATTTTGACGCCGAGTTATTTTGACGCCGGGTTATTTTGACGCCGGGTTATTTTGACGCCGGGTTACTTTGACGCCGAGTTATTTTGACGCCGGGTTATTTTGACGCCGGGTTATTTTGACGCCGGGTTATTTTGACGCCGGGTTATTTTGACGCCGGGTTATTTTGACGCCGAGTTATTTTGACGCCGGGTTATTTTGACGCCGGGTTATTTTGACGCCGGGTTATTTTGACGCCGGGTTATTTTGACGCCGGGTTATTTTGGCCGGATTTTGACCGGGAGATTTTGACGCTGGTTATTATTTCCGGGTTAGTTTGACATGTAACCATCAGCTTCTATCGGTTAGAGCTCGAGTATGCTAAGTACTACACCACACAGAACGACTAAGTTTTAGGTGTCCGATTAATTTGAATATAACCATAACAGGATTCGCTAGTTATCACAGGATTTGCTCATCATCACAGGATTCGTTAGACTTACCATTCATGTCATATTTACACCATAAAACGGATTCACATCTTCCAAATTTGTATTGTATGGTGTAATCTGGTATTCCATTCATGATTTATCTGCCCTCCCGGACAATCACGGGATAGAATTTTTAACCTCCAGATTCCCTAAACATGAATGCCGGTTGTGATGGTTATATTAATATTAATCGGAGACTTGAAACTTGGTTGTTTTGGGTGGTGGTGAAATTAGCATACTCAGGAGGTATCCGGGAGACGAGGGATGGATTCCCGCTCCAGGACGACGAATTTTTCAAGTTTTTGGATATGATCTGACTTACCATCCTCGTCATATTTACACCATAAAACGGATTCACATCTTCTAAAGTGTAACAAATTTTGAATCTTTACTTTTTATAAAAATTGTAGCAACGTTTTACATGGAATGTGCGAAATAAATGAATTACGTTGGTAATACCTGCTTCTTCAAATACACTTTCACTTGAAAATATACGTAGTAAAGACCGCCTTTTTTCTGTTATCATCCTCTTTGCATGGTAGAGTTAAATAAGTTCTACACATGCTAGTAGTAGGGTAGCTTACACATCAATACGAGGATCATAAAGGATATTATAAAAACACCTCTTTATGTGTTACAGTTTGAAAAATTTAACCTTTTATGTTCTATTAAGGAAGCTTCTTATCGAAGCATTCGACTTTATGTTGCATAATCGGAACTGGAAGCCATATTTTTTTCTGAAAACGCCTTGGGAAAATACTGCGCACTTTTCCATTTGTAACATGAAAATAAGTGGAAAACCGTTTCTTAGCCTCCATTAATCATCTAGCGCTCATGAAGCTGGTTCTCCTGCTCTGACTTTACTTTTCTCTCACGTTTTCAAAATCTATTTCTAGGTATTAGAAAAATGATATTTAATGCTAAATACTTCCCTAAATACGAATATATTTCAATGTATGAAAAATTACGTCAAATTTGCTTTGTTATACTTAATATATTGTAAGCGTTAAAACATACTGTATAGCAAACAGCTGAAATGTCACAGTAAACTGTGTTGCATTTCATAAGGATATTTAGTTTGAATTAAATTCAGTATAGTTACTGTACAAACGTTTAAGGAATTATACGCCTGGTGTTACGAGGTTTACCATTCTAAAGTTACACATTTTTATTTATCCATGACCATAAAACGCAGTAGCGGACTTACATTTGTGTGCAAAAGTTAAGGACGAGCCAGGTTTTTACCTGTAGCATCACACAGGATAGGCGTGGATTCGTCACATTTCGTCCCTCCCCGAGGGTCCCAATTACTTGACCATGAATAAAATCATCAAAAAGTTCACGACGAGCCATTTTGTCGTCTCTAGCACACAACAAACACAATATAAAGTCTAACGGTGTGTCCGGTGACTTCCGTTCAACTAATGCTATTCGACTGCGTAAGCGCATTTTGTTCTCACGTCACGTTAACCACACGTCATGCTCCATTATTGTGCATGTACTCTTGCTTCTGTTTTCAGACACTTTCCAGAGTTAATTTGTGTTTTGATTCTGCTGCTATTTACGGCGTTATTTTACTTTTTGCACTTCGTCCTGAAGTTCTTACACCAGTGTATGTCTTCAAACACTAAAAGCGAGCATTAAGACCTCAAATCCGTTGTTCAAGTTGTATTGTACATTTTTCAGGGTTTTTGTTCAGAGAATGACACCATATCTGCGAGTCATTTCATAACGAAGACCATGCAGTGATGTATGATAGCCGGACACTCTTGATGGTCCTCCGTACCACGCTCACGGCTCAACGGTACGTCAACGACATTTTCTGATCTATTATGTTGTCATTCTTGTCCCAGCATCACCGAGCCATTTTCCAACAGGGCAACCAGGCTCTCCCAGGCCTGCCATCATAATGTTGACAATCTTCCATGGCCAGCCTGATTGCTCGATCTTTCACCGATCGAACATGTTTGTGACATGATGGAACACCACCTATGCCCATCCAGGAATGCCGGCGAACTGGCACGCGATTTGGACACCATCTAGAGTGCTACACCTGAGGACAGTATTCGTGAACTGTATTACTCTACGCCACGCCGGGTAACCGCTTGTATCAGAGCCAGAGGTGGCTCTACAACGTACTGAGTTGTTCCATTCGTGGGGTTTCTTATCCGAATAAATAGTAAGTGACCCAATTGCTCTGGAATTGCAATCATTTCCTTTCCTGTACACGTACATTCCACAAAACAATTATCATCACAATTGGATGATTCCTTCTGGATGCTTTTTATTATTTTTTTTTATTTTTTGGCAAAGAGTGTGTTTGCCTATAAAAATTTTAGTATATAATCCAGATGTCGAAGCCCTCAGTTTTAATGTTGCACAAGGAAATGCTGGAATTTCAATATTTTTGCATATAGAGAATCTAGTATATTCACCTGATGAGACGAAGTACTAATAGTATTAATGGTGTTCGTGAAAGTACTTGATTCTTATTTATTTGCATACTAGCCTGTTGTACCCGTCGTTGACGGGCTAGATAGTCGTAACGGAATTCCAAAACCGAAACGTCTAAAATTTATGGTGAGCTACTTTTCTGCACGTCTTAACGTTCGGTGTGATCAGGTTGATGTCAACAAAGCGAAAAGACACACTCAGATCGGGTAGAAACGCGTATCATTAAATAAGTAAAAATAAAATTCAAATTTTAAAAAACTCGCTTCGAAGTACACCAGAAAATGTCTACAGGTACCTACATAACAAATTTCGTCGCTCTAGGTCGCCTAATTCTATGTGAAATCCGACCGACAGACGCTTTCTTAACATGCAACCTGATCACACCTAACGCGAAGGCGCGAAGATAAGTAGTTCACGATAAATTTGAGCCATTTCATTTTTAGAATTTCGTTAAAACAACGTTCTATTTTCTAGCTCACAACGTCGTCACAGTATGATGACCTTCTGACGTATGACACTTTTGAATTAATAATGCAGACTGAAAAACAACGTTCTATTTTCTTTTTTTCTTCTCCGCCCTCAAAGTCATAATACAATCGGCAAACAAAGCTTACAAAACAGGGCGTAATAAATGTATTTACGAATGAAAACGGTCGTAACGGAATTCTAAAAAAGAAACGCCTAAAATTTATGATGAACTACTTTTCTGCACGCCTTTTGGTGTCATCGTTCGGTGTGATCAGGTTGATGTCAACAAAGCGGAAAGAGACACTCGGATTGGGTAGAAACGCGTAACATTAAATAAGTAAAAATCAAATTCAAATTTAAAGAAAATCGCTTCGAGGTGCACCAGAAGATGTCTATAGGTACGTTTATAACAAATTTCGTCGCACTAGGTAGGCTAATTCTATGTGAGATCTGACTGACAGACACACACACAGTATGTTTTATATAGAGAGAGATAGAAGAAGAAGAGAGAAGATGGAGAATTTAGTATATTCAGGAGATGATGAAGGAATAAGTATAAATGTTATTCATGGAAGTACAGGTTTTATTTAGTATATTTGCAAATGGAGAAGATTTACCGCCATTTGTCGTTCTCATTAATGTCAACGCATTACTTGTAGAACAGATTATGTGAGCATCTTACTTAAGGTTATGCATACAAAAACAATGAGAATTTCCCTACAGGAAAATTGGAAAGATGCGAGAGGAACATGCTTGTATGCTGGAATTTTCATTTTATGATCATATTTCAAAAGCAACGTGATACACGAAGCCATAAATATCATGTAGAATCTTTCTCATGTCAGAAAAATGTTTTCAATGAAAATTAATATTGCTAAGGAACTTTAGACTTGTTTAATTTAGCCGTGCTTCAAGCAGCATATTAACCCAACTAAAGCAAAATAACTTGTGGGACACCTGCGCTTCTAATCAACTGAAAGCACTTAAATTTTCGAAAGAATTTTGAAATTTTATCTGTCGAACTTTTATAGCGTTTCAAAATTCTTGAATACTGAACGCTGCAGTTTACCATCGAAAATTCAAAGAGACTAAAACTGTATTAAGAGAATACAACGTGGTTTGTCACAAATATTAATTGCTCAAGTCGACCATGGTTTCGCTGGGTATTGACCTAGCTTCATCAGGAAGAATGACACGTATATATTCAAATTGTATGTGATATCATAAACGGTGTTTACAGTCACGGGTTTTGGTTAGTTGTTTCCACGCGCTTGATAAAAACGGGGTGGATGCGATGTCATTAACAAGTTTCGAAGACTTCTGATATACACAAACGGAAAGTGAAAAACGAACGCCAAGAAGGAGACGTCTGATACCAACGAAATTTATACAGCATAATAACGGAATACAGAGGATAACGTGATCAAAACATTATGGCAAAATACAGCTGTATTTGCTGGTAAACTGAAAAATAATATTTCCATGTAACATAGTTAGTATGAGGTTGAACCGCCATGAACTGCGTCACACTGTGCAATTCTGGCATGGAGTCTGTCGTACAGATGTTGGATGTAAGTTTGTTGTATTGAGTTCCAAGCATCCTCAACCTGGACGCGTAAATCGGGGATGGTCCTGGCTGGCCGTGGAGACTGGATAAGTCGTTGTCCCATAAAATCCCACACGTGCTCAATGGGGGGACAAATCCGGTGAACGTGCGGGCCATGTAAGTTTTCTCACACCCTGAAGTGCATGTTGCGTTGCACGTGCCATGTGTGGGCGTGCGTTATCTTGCTGGAAAACACCACGATGGACCGACCTTACAAATGGCACAACAACGGGCTGAGTGATGTTGTTGATGTAAGAGGTGCTGTTTAAAGTACCCGGTACAAACACTAGTTGTGTACGGGAGTGATAGCTGATCGCTCCCTACACCAGGAGACAAGGTGTAGGTCCTGTGTTTCGCTGGCGGATGCAAGAAGGGTGGAGACGCTACCCTGTGCGCCTGCGAACACGCATACGGCCATCGGAGGCTCCCAAGCAGAATCTCCTTTCATCGCTGAACACGACAGATCGCCATTTCGTTCTCCAGTGCAGATGTTGGCGACACCACTGCAGCCGTTCCTGACGGTGGGCTTAAGTCAGAGGCACACGTGCACGCATTCCTGCATCCAGTAGACGGTTGCGGAGTGTTTGCACAGTTACCTCAGGTGCAACGGCAGCTCGGATTTGCCTCGCAGTGGATGTTCTGCTTGACAACGTCGCTTTTCTTATGCGTCGATCGGTCCGCTCATCAGTCCGTCTGCGACTCTCGGTTCCACGTCTCCTCGTGTGGGAATGTTCCTCGGACCATATACGCCACCATCGTACCACCACCGATACTTCCCGTCCAATTCGCTCCGCAATACGACGATACGACCACCCGGCCTCGCGGAGTCCGACTAGACGACCTCGCTCAAAGTCCGATAACTGCAGAAATCGTACACGTCTTCCATGTCCCGGCATTGCAGCTTCTTCAGGGTCTTCGCACGTGTCCGTACGCCAACGACTGATTACATTCACTTCGCCGTACTCCTTAAATACCACCGACGATAATTTGCCTATTATGCCGTGCTGTGGCATAAGCGCTCACCGGTTGGTCCTGAAATTAACATCACACCTACGTAAACTCGACTCCATTAACATCAAGTTTTGTGGTTGAATCTGGCTTGTCAATTAGTTTTGATTCGCCAAAGAGAAATTTATGGTCTTTTTCGTAACAGTGTTTAGCCATCGATGACTTCTTTTGGTCACAGTTCCGAATGTAGGTCTTGTGCTTCTTCAATCGAAAACGCAAGGGGCTACGGGTCTGTCCGGTATAAGAAGCGCTACATTAACATGGAATTTGATAAATTCCCCACAAATCTTTGCCTTCAACATTGTCCTTTGATTCTAAAAAGTTCATTTTGTTCATGAGTTTAAGAATCACTTTAAAATGAAAGGTTTTGAGAATTTTTGAAATTTTGAAAGTAATGTCACGGGAAAATGGAATAATGGCAAAATTCTCTCGCAATGGACGCATCACAGGAGTTAACGTGGAGATAGGATTCGGTTTCCAGAATTTTTTTAGAGGCTTGTCTATAATGGAAGGGTTGTATCCTCGCTGTACTGCAACACGTTTAAGGAAATACAACACGTTTAAGGAAATAAAGTTCTTTTCCAAACTGTCTTTATCTGAACATATATGTATCGCGCGATATACGCAACTGTAAAAGGCGCTGAACCATAAACAAAATGAAATTTTTCGGATCAAAGGACTATGTTGGAGACCAAAAACTTGTAGGGAATTTATTAAATTCCATGTGAATGTGGCGCTTCGCATAGAGGACAGGCCCGTAGAGCCTTGCGTTTTCGATTGAAGGAGCACAGACCTGCATTCGAAACTGTGACCTAAAGAAGTCATCGGTGGCTAAACGCTGTTACAAAAAGGACCATACATTTCTCATTGAAGAAGCAAAATTATTTGACAAGCCAGATTCAACCACCAAACTCGATATTTTGGAAGCTTTCCATATGTATCAGAAGTCTTCGCAATTTGTTAATGACATGGCATGCACCCAATTTCTATCAAGCGCGTGGAAACATCTAACCAAACACGTGATTGAAAACGCCATTTATTATATCATATACAATTTGAATATTTACGTGCCATTCGACTTGATGAAGCTAGGTCAATCAATATCCAGGAAAACCAGGGTCGACTTGAAAACATAAAGATTTGTGACAAACCACGTTGTATTCTCTTAATACGTATAATCGTCACAAGACTGTAGTATTTGAGATGAAAAAATTAAAACTGTGTTTTAACTGATTTATAGAGAACGTCTGTAAAGCATGTTTAAACGTTTTCGAGAATTTTTAAAAAACAGCGGAGAAAAGAAATTTCATACTCTTCGCAATAAATTTCTAAAACAATTTTTATTGCAGAGTATTACACCGAAGAAACAAAATATTTTGACCAGCGCAAGGTCCTCTAACGGACATTAAAAAGTTCTCTAAAGGTCACCAGATCCTCCGAAGGACACTAGAAAACTGGTATAATACAAACGTCGTGACATAAATGTGCAATAATTCACTGAAATCCATAGTTATCAGTACACGATACACTAAACGCTCGGGAATATGTAATCCACAGAGTTAAAAAATTATTATATTAAAATACATACACACTAAAAATACAAGATCTTTCGGTTCAGCAGCTGAGCCAATACATCAGATAAAATACATCAGGAGGTTACAAGCTACCAGGTGTTAAATATAAACCGGATAATGTTCATGAAAGAAGAACAAAGAAGAAGGCGTTAAATATGAAGCGGAAAATGTTCATGTGAAAAGAACATCTGGGAATAATGACCGGCCAGTGAGATGGCTTACGGTATAATGTGAGATGGCTTACGGTATAATGTGAGATGGCTTACGGTATAATGTGAGATGGCTTACGGTATAATGTGAGATGGCTTACGGTATAATGTGAGATGGCTTACCCCATGGGATCCTTTCTGTCAGCGCTACTGGCTGAAGTCATAATGCAGGAACTGGAGAATCGTGCTATGGCTGAATGTTATATGAAGCCAGCCA
Source organism: Macrothele yani (assembly GCA_039090855.1). Taxonomy (NCBI): domain Eukaryota; kingdom Metazoa; phylum Arthropoda; class Arachnida; order Araneae; family Macrothelidae; genus Macrothele; species Macrothele yani. The sequence goes on along the minus strand of CM076989.1, from coordinate 61,347,501 downwards.
GCACTGTACTTGAAGTACATCGATGATATTTTGATTTCTTGAAATCACTCATCTGATACAATTACCCAATTTATGGACGCTATGCCGTCACCTTGTCCCAAGATTAAATTCACCCTACAGGTTGAAAAGTCGTTTACCTTGCCATATCTTGATATTCTTCTTAAACGTGATCCTGTCACTAACCAAGCGAGATACGCTGTATACCGTAAGCCATCTAACTCGCCGATCATTATTCCAAGATGTTCACCCTACGAAATACAAGAGGGACGCATTACGTAGCCTTTTACACCAAACGCAGACCCACCCCTCTGACAGAAATCTTTTAAAGAGGAACTAAAATACATCACTACTATTGCGACCCACCATGGATTCTCCGGAGATTGAATTCGGCTATTGTTAAAATAAATGGAACGTTTGACATACACCACCTTGCATCCTGAGAAAACAAAAGCTAAATATATTGGCTCTATGAATTACCTACCACCAGTGACTAATATATTAAAAAAAGCTTGCAGAAGAAACAGAATTACGATTTCGTCGAATCAACATCCAGCTTATTTGCCAAAATTAAAAAAGACCGTGATCAAGTCATATATAATAATAAGCATGGCATTTACTCCATTCCCCTGATGAGCAATGAAAGTAATACTCCTGATTCTGTCTACATTGGTTCAACACGACGTACATTGGGGGTTAGATTAATGGAGCACAAATATGATGTACGGATGCATTCCAATGCCACAGCTCTTTCCCGACTTGTTAAAACAGGCTCGCATATTCCCAAACGGGATAATGCCTCAATTTTGGGAACGTCCAGAAATAAGGAATCGAATTTGATAATGGAAAGCTTATTCATTTATCAAATGGGAAATCAGTGGTGTAACGACGATGTGCATTTTAACATCCCACGAGCATGGAAATAGCTTGTCAAAAATTAAATTTTAAAGCATTTCATAATCTACCCTCCCCCGACACGCAAGTGCAAACGAGACAATGAACCAGTCAAACTAATGGTGACGGACAATTTTGAGACTGCGGAGTATGATTTCATACGTCATGAACATCGTCCGGTTTATATTTCACACCTGGTAGCTTGTAACCTCCTGATGTACACTGCTGGCCACCCAAAATGCAACACCAAGAAGGACACGAGATAGCAAAGTCAGACTTACTGGACACATAACAACAGATACAAAGATGAAACGATTGAGATTACTTGCCCGTGCGACTTGAGGAACACGCAGACATCAATAGTTCGTGTGGCCCCCATGGCTGGCAATAACGGCCGCTACACGCCGTAGCATCGAACGAAAGAGGCTTTGATTGTAGGATTGGGGTATGTCGGTCCAGGCTGCTTCCGCACGTTGCCACAGTTCATCAGGCGTAGCCGCGGGTGGTGCTTGCCGGGCCACTCGGTTGCCGATCAGCGACCAGACGTGATCGATGGGCGACATATCGGGAGAACAGGTGGGCCACGGCAGCAGTGACACCTGGTGGGCCGTGCAGAATTGTTGCACGATGCATGCCACGTGCGGGAGCGCATTGTCCTGTTGAAACGTGGCCGCTGGCAGGTCCTGCAGGTAAGGGAGGACTACAGGCTCCAAAACGTGGGAAATGTAGCGGTAGCTGTTAAGTGTATCGGCGATGCGCACCAGAGGGGTGCGGGTGTCATATCAAATTCCGCCCCAAACCATAACGCCAGGCGACGTACCGGTATGGCGATGCGTGATACAGGCGGCGTCGTACAGTTTCTCGCCGCGGTGCCGGCACACGCGGATCCGACCATCGTGGTGTTGCAGGCAGAAGCGGGATTCGTCGGAGAAGACAATGTCGTGCCATTCCTTTGTCCAGGTGTGGCGTTCAATGGCCCACTGCCGCCGTACTCGCCGGTGGTGTAACGTCAATGGTAATATGAGCAATGGGCGCCATGGGACAAATACCCCCGCTCCTGTAGAGGACGTCGAACGGTACGAGTTGATACAGGTTGTTTTGCAACACACCCTAATTCCTGCGCTAACGTTCGTCATGTGGCGGTGCGAGCCGTCATGGCCCACCGCACAACATGGCGGTCCTCTCGTTCGGTGGTGCGCCGCGGCTGCGGCAAACACTCACGTCGGTCCGTCTGTTCCTCCTGCATCCACCGAATCCATACTCACCTCACTGTGGCTGGATGTCCTCCCACACGGGCGCCGATGTCTTGGTACAATAAACCGCTGTCGCGATAAGCCACTATTCTTCCTCTGTCGAACTCCAAAACGTGCTGGAATGACTGCCGTACTCTGTGACGAGGCATCAGGAAGCTACACACGCCCAGGTCTGGCAGCACAACACACTTCTACTACTTACACCCCGCCTTCTGTGCACCCTTCTTATAGTGCTTCTCGGGTGGTGTGCCGGGCGCACATGATTTGCATATGCCCTGCAAATGCCAATCGTTTGCATGGCCTGTCACGGGCGACGCATGCTGCGAATTTCAGGCCAATCGGATGCTTCCTTCTTTGTGTTGCATTTTGGGTGGCCAGCCGTGTATTTTACTTGATGATAGTTCAGCTGCTGAACCGAACGTTCTTGTATTTTTAGTGTATATATATTTTAAAATAATAAATCTTTTAACTCTGTGGATTACACATTCGCAATTGTTTAGTGTATCGTGTACCGACAGCTATGGACTTCAGTGAATTATTACTAGAAAATTGTTTTGATGTTTCTTTTTCAAGAAAATGTTGGTAAAAGCATGTATTTCCCTGACTGTGTTCTGTAGTCATGTTTAAACGCAGTGAAGTACTTCGTATCTGAGTTTAAAGTAAAATCCCGTAAGATAAAACTTACCGTCTTCAGTTTAAATTAAAATTTTTGAAATCTACAACAATGTAACTCTAACTGTGTTTCCTTTCTGGAGACTTCCATTGCTTATTTTCATGACGTTCATACAATGTAGAGCAAGATTTTTCATTCCTGGCAGCAATCATCTGATAGTCAGATAAAAATGAGCGTAGTTTGCATTTGTGTGAAGAATCTGAAGATGGCATTGCGAAATATTAAAATATCATTGGAGAATAATCGCCATAGCTTGGAACCGGTGGCGTATATTTGAGGCTAGCTAAGCTAGCTGCGAAGCCCAGAAAATGCACAAATAAAAGTCATTTAAATATTCAGAAGTAAAAGACAATTATCAACTGTATTAAGATATGTCGATGCTTTTCCTGCGAGAAAAACACGTGCGGATTCGCTTCTTTTGTCTAAGAGAATCAGTCTGGCGAGCGAAGACCAACGGGGCTTCCCTAGTGGAGGGATGGGGTCATCGCAACGCAACCAGCTCTACCATAGCCTCCGCTGTTCTGATTTCAAGACTGTCCAAGAGATCGCCTGCTAGAGTTTTCATGACAACACCAATGAGCGACTGAAGGGGAATGGGGCATTGCATGGGGAACGGTTCGCTCAGAAAAAAAAGAAGACTTAGACTACCTAAGTCACTTGCATGTTCCGGCAGAAAAACATCACGTGTTTCGCGACAGTTGTTTCAGTTTGTGTTAAGGGTCAATGAATTAAAATCGGTGATATTATATCTTAAATTCCTGGTTTTGTTGGATTCGAACTGTTTTGATAAATGTTGTGAAAGCTTTCCAGAACATCTACTGTCAGAACGTAAAGAACTCTATCCTTCAAATGTTGATACAACTCTACTAGAAAATGATCTGAAGGTGTTTTATTCCCTTGATGAATACAAAAAGAAATCAGTAAAAGACATTACCTATTGCATAAAGTTAAATAATATGGACATAGTGTTTAGTGAGATGTACAAATCAGCAGACCGAATGTTAAAGTTTCAGTCAAGAACTGACACTTCCGGAAAGAAGTTTTTCTGTGCAGTAAAAAGAATCAAGATATATCTTAGAGCCACACAAGGACATATGCATTCGAGCAACTAGGCTGTTCTGTCAATAGAGAAAAACATCCTTTTTAAATATGAAAAAGTATTCGGAAGAAACTTTGTATAAAAACGTAACACTCAAGTTCACACAAAAGGAGAGGAGAACGGAATCTATTTACAAATAAAGTATCCAGAAGAATAATGGAGTTCATGCATAAATAAGTGTTCAAATCTTAATCCTCACAATTACGTGGTGTCATGTTGGCAATGTATATATATAAAATTTAGAAAAAGGTATTTCTATTGCTCAACAACTAAAAATTAAACTTTGCATTTTTAAAGAAATAGTGAGGTGGAGTGGAGGACACTTAAGATAGCCGAAGTCTCAGACCCAAGATACGTCACTGCTTGGAACCCATAAAGATTTAGGTGGTGAATGTGTAAATAAGGTAATAACTAAAAATACTGTCTGTTCTTGTAGAGCAAAGTTCTTTTTTAGCAATTGAAATTTTGATCTTTTATAGTAATTTTTGCCAGAAAAAGAGCTTTAGTCGCCATTTTATAAAGCTGCCACAGTAACAAATTTGTGGATGATGCTAATAAGAAGTTTGTGTACTTGAAGTGACGGAAAGTTTTTCAATTAGTATGTTGTAAATCCTTCATGTTTCCTAAGAAATGTTACTAGTTACTTTCTTTAAATTTTTAAAAAAAATATTTAATTTTCCGCGCCGGCTTACGTAAGCAGGGTTACTCTCCTCTGGCTGAGTGCTCTCAGGCGTAAGTTTCTGATCTTTCTTCCAAGATGGACACGAGTTCGAGTCCAGGCTGAAATACGTGTGGTGTAATTTCCGGTAGCGCTGATTCTGTCGCTTCCCTCGAACCAGTGGTTCTAAAGTAGGGATGGGAGATTGCTTATGGCTCATTGAGTTGCTCATGATGCCAACCTCCCCACTCCCTCAAAACAATTCGCAGGATTAAAAGTATCAGCTATTCGCTCATTATAAATCGCCTAACATATAAACATCCTACCATGTCATTTTCGAATATTAAGAGAGGAAAGTTAGTAACGTTAAATAGCGTTCTCTGAATTTAAAAAGCTATGAAGCATCTGAAACACTTTTCCGGTAGAGGAATTGCTATAAGAAATGAAGTTATAATAAGAAATAATCTTACACTGCAATGAAAGACCTATTTATTCTAATAATACGAAATCAAATTATACTAATAGGCAAATTATACCTCTTCGTCAGGCACCAGTTCTTGGCGTTATGTGAATATTCATTTTTTGCTGTAAATTTATGCTACTAAAATGGCCAAACTACCTGATAAGAAGAAAAACTAGAACGGATTTTGGGCAGATATCACAAAGCAGGACTAATCTTGGCATGCGTTCAAGCAAGCATGTCAGCAAGTAGTTGTGTGTAAAATATTAGATGTAGAAGCTCAAGCGTACGGCGTGCGAGGTCTGAGGACAGTTTTTGTATTAAGATGAGATCCTTTCCACTACCCTTTTCACAAATGACGAATAGATTTAAAAATGTATTTTACATTTTTAATCAATCCTAAGCTTACGTTTGTAAATTATTACACTGAATTAAGTATATGTTGTTTATTGAACGCTAAATGTTTACAATGCTCGTTTTCCCGAAGTCCACGCAAAACATCCCCCTGGTGTAGTATTCCAGATTCCGTCATCCGGTCTCTCATCCGCAACCTCGCAGATTTCACTTGCTGCAACATATGCAGCCAGGAGTTGGCACAAAGGGACATGAATTTTCATATAAAACGCGTTGCAGCTAGGCTGTGACGACGCATTCTTAAACCACATCGGGTATTTTTCGGATTAATAAACTTTTCACGTAAGTGGCATTGTGAATAACCGTATTTGTTGTGTCTAGAGATCCGGAAACCTATCATAAGAACTTTCGATAACGAGGTGTAGACCGAAGGCTATTATTTCGTTTGCGCTGTGCCATGACAAAATAGTTAGACCAATTTGTTCTTTAATATAAAAGTAAATGGAAATCAACTTTTTTTTTATTGGAGTTTTAACGACCATCGTGAGCAACTCAATGGGCTATAAGCAGTCGCCCTTCTCTAATTTAGAGTCACTAGTTCCAGGGAAGGGAGAGAGCTAGTGCTGTAAGACAAACACAACATCCATGCCTCACTGAGATTCAAACCCGGACCCCTTTCGGACGAATTATCATCGCTTAGACCACTGCGCCACCGGAGCGGCGGAAATCAACTTGGAAGCCTTGGAAAATAATGTATTTCCACAAATAAAGGAGAAACAATCTAATGTAATTATCCAAAAAAACACTGAGCAACATCATTTTGAGGGCAGACTGTCATGGATATCCTTAATAAAAATTTCCAAACCGTTCTCTTGCTCGGAGAAGATTTGTTTATTTTCAACCTCATTCCCCGTCGTGTTTGGATTCCGTTTGCACCAATGTACTAAGGATAATGTTCACAGAATAAAGCTTCTGACAAATTACAACGGCAGATCGAGGATACATTCACAATTATCGCACTATACTATAAAGGGTTTGATGGGAAACTGAATGCACGTTAGATATTAAGATTACCGCGGGAGGTGCTCTCATAGAATTAAGTAAAAAAACCCTTTGTTTCTGCCTTACTTTACGTTGCAAACAGCTAACAGATATCTGTGATGATTTTTCACAATTTTATTTTTAATTCTTCTCATTATTTTCGAGTACCAGGCTTATTCTTAGGTATAATAGCTTTTGACGTAATTCATTGGAATTTATGCTCCTCGATATAGAAAATTCCACACCAAGAAGTATTTGACTGAGCGCAGTGATGATTGGAAGGCTTGCGTTGACGGCTTGGTTGTGTAAATTATATCAGTTTGCAAACCAATCGCGTGACAGATGAGAGAAATAAAAGGACAAAACGTCTCGGTGTAGCTATGATTTTTCGTCCTCACCTATGCGAGTGGACATTGAAGTGATCTCGGTGACGACAGCACGTGCAGAACGTGATAATCCCTGGGAGGCGTCATAGGAAATTATATCATCACACGGACACTTTTATCAGAGACTCCATAATATATTCGGCTGCTTGATCCCTACTTCACTTTCGGAAACACATCGGGATGCAAAAACTGTCGGCCGAATGAGGCGACAGTCGTTACAGAAAGATAATGTGCCTCGCCGAAGAGAGGCTGGTGAACATAGGTGGACATCATAACGCCTCGGTTGCCACATTCGACGGTGTTGCTCTGGCAAGCGGGATCCTCAGACTTCTTCCCAATATAGAACGTGTGAGACCCGATTGGCCAGAACTAAAGACCTCTGAGAAAGCCCTTTGCAATGTAGATGAATTGTGGACACGAGTGAAAGATGTATTGTCAACAATATCTCAGGACACCACCCGAGAATCTTTGCAACGCCGTGTTGATGAATGGAAAGGCTAGCATGGCGGTCATACAATCTAGTGTCTCAGGTCATACAATCTAGTGTCTCAGGTCATACAATCTAGTGTCTCAGGTCACACTGCACTGTATCCTCGCCCATCACATTCGTGTAATCCCTCAAACAATAATTCACTTCTTTTCGACCTACTTGTCTACATGTGTGTTAAGTTTCGTCCTGTTTTCCGCATTCGTTTATGGTGAGGCACTTTCTATGTTGAGCAGTGTATTTCCATGTAAAAACAATATTATTGAGCAGAAAAAGAACACCAGATTTTAAAGAATGCATGCATTTTCACTCCCCCTATTCGAACAATTTTGGTGCCACCCAGGTGGCGCAGCGGTCTAAACTCTGGCTTCTAACCATTCATCTCAGATGGTTCTGGGTTTAAATCCCGAAGAGCCATGGGTATTGTGTTGTTCGTCTCACGGCACTGACTATCTCCCTTCACTGGAACAAGCGACCCTAAATTAGAGTCGGGGGATTACTTACACTCATCGAGTTGCTTACGGTGGTCGTTAAACCTCCAAACAGAAAGAAAGGTAAAGCATTTGGTGCTATCTTCATTTATGCAGAAAATCTATGTGTAAATTTAAATTCATCACCTTTGATTCTGCTGTTCGTGGACAACACAATTGGGAGTTTGAGGTATACTTTCTTGTTATTTAATTTTCTGTGGTCCACAAAAACCTGAGTGACTGAATATCATTTCAATATAAGTGATTCCTGAATTATGGTTTCCTGGAGCACACCGTCTTTTTTTCTGCTTCTGTTCTAATGAAAACGTGACAACCGTGTTTCAAAAATCTTAGAAATGGATTGAATCTACCATTTTTTGTGTTGATAAAACAACACGATCTTTGAAACCTAGATTTGCCGGTGGCGCTTTTGGAACCCAAATCTTTCTGCTCCGGAGACGAATGCTTTCCGAATTAATCTAAGCCGTCAAGGGTTTTTCACTGCTAATTCTGTTTTGACATGTGCCTCACCTCTGAGGTAGGTGCCTCACATATACCCGCACTCTTCAAGAAGGGCTAAGATGATCACAGGTTTCTGTCATTCTCAAACACAGTAGAAGTAACTCTCAGTAGAAGAGAAGGAATTCCCACTAAATCCGGATGACGTGTGGAAGGAACACTCATTTTTCGAAGAACCTAACTGCCAGTAGATCCATTTTTACGTTAGGGCGTCAATTCAAAATCCAAATTTGCCTGTGGCGCTTCAAACTTACATGCTTCTGCTTTTCTAATTAACTACTGCACCGGTCTTCCTCCTTTAACCCCAGATACGAATGCTTTCCCAATCAACAACGCCGGCAAGGGCCTTTTAGTGCTACTTGCCATTTCGACATGTGCGCCGTTTCTGAGGTAGCTACTTTGCAGATTCATTAGACTTTTCAGATCCCATTGAACATACAGTATTAAATAACAGAGCAAATTATAAATGATTAGTCGATTGTTATTCAAAAACCACATAAGTTGATTTCATAGGCATATTTTCTTAAAACTTTACAAAAAGCTTAATTTTTTATCCTCTTCTCTCTTTCTGATGAATAAATGTAAAGATAATGAAATAAGTTTTTCTCATTGTAAGGCTTGTCTGCTTTACATGCTTGTGTCTATGTTCAATATTTATGACCTATGCATTAAATCCTACGTGCGGGGCACACACATACTGTGTTCATCCTTTTGATTGCATTATCTCATTCATCCTTGCGAAAAAAAAAGCGAATAAATACGATTGATTAATATCTTCCATGTCCAAAATCATTATTTATTAGAGATAAAGCTTATCATCGATTAACTTGATATTTCCGCAGCGCTGTCAGTTGATGCGTTCGATACAGATACAAGGATTCAGGGATGGTAGCTCATACATTCAGCCAATCGGGATAACAAAATTAATGTCAGTTTCAGAAATATGGACTACGGCAATAAATGTGATTAGCGGAAACTCGAGCTCCGGGGAATGAAAAGTACTCACGCATCAGCACTTTAATACCAAGTTGTCCAGAAAAATAATATGCTCAGATGTTTTCATATCAGCATGCATTGACATTCAAACACGTACACTAACCTTTGAGGATACAGAGCATTGACAAATTTATTCTGAAATATTCAGGTCCCGCATTTTAGAAGGATTTTTGTTTTAAATCGAGAGCACTCTTTGTAGATAATTTATGCTATGCATCTCTCGCATGCCAAGATCATTGTGGATGTGAAATAAAACGAGTGTTTCGAGAGTATACATATATTTACCTACAACACCGGTACATACTGCCATGTGGAATTAAATCATAACAACAGACAATAAGGTTTACTAATTCCTGACATTGAGCGGTACTTAGATAAGTGATTTAATGAATGTCATTGTCTTAAAACCAATGAGAGAAGATTTGTGAATCATAAAAATAAATATTTGCTGAACTATTACGGCGGCAACAGTGAGCATTTCGACAGTTTAGTTTTTCAAAAACAATATTTATTATTATTTTTATTATTATTGCATGCAGATATAGGCGATCATAAGAAAGACCCCGATGAAATGCGATGTAGCAACGAAAGTACATCTGCGCATGCGCAAGATAAAATCTGACCTCAAGATTGAAAGCAAAGCTGAATCGCGAGTGTGTTAATGAGGGGGATTAGTAACTTTTGGTCTAGGAAATAGCAATTAACCCTCTCTTCGGAGGTCGAGAGGAAGCCAAATGTCGGTACGACGCACCGTTTCCATAGCATCAAAAATTCCTTTTTTTAGCACATCTTTTGTAAAAAAAGATCGTGCTTCTGTTATCGGTTTGTCCGTCCGTCAGTCCGTCCGTCCGTCTGCACCCACGATATCTCTGCAACTATTAATCCGATTTGAAAAATTCGTTTTGCATTGGGAAGATTGAAATATGCAAATGATGATCCTTTATTTCGTTTATTTTTACGATGTACAATTTCGCCAGTAGAGGGCGTAAATGCAGTTGATGTCGAATTCAAAAATACGTTTTATTCCACACATTTGCTTCTAAACATCCAATTGAAAAAAATTATCTTTCGATTCCATTTATGTCGAAGAGTATTTTAGATATAGTTACTTTTTTCAAATTACGCATAGATTTTCCGCTAGGGGGCGTAAAAGTAAATTACATTTGCCCCGATAACTCTTCTTCTAAAACTCCGATTTGAAAAATGTTTTCTTCACCGGATACATCTCCTGATGGAAAATCTTTTGCATATAATTTGAATTTTTTTGTAAATAATACTTTGGACACCATGGGGCGTAAGTGTTAATTTTTGCTTCTGACGTATTTGCCATAAAATCGGAGCTTCTAAAATATCGATTAAAAAATGTTTTCGTGGACTGATGCCACTCACATCGATAAACCTTTTCGGAATATTTTCTTCTTAAAATATTGCACAGTTTCTCCGCCATGGGCCGTAGATGTACATCTTATTTTTGTCAATATCTCTACATCTAGGAGTCCGATTTCAAAAAATCCTTCTTTGTTGGATAGTGTTTTCCGTGTGACATGTTTTTCATATAATTTCAAAATTTTCAAGTAATTCATAGACTTTCAGCTAGGGGGCGTAGCAGTAAATTGGGTTTCCCCCTAAATCTCGGCTTCTAAATCTACGATTTGAAAAAAAAATCTTTCTGCACCGGATACAGTTCCTGATGGGAAATCGTTTGCACATAATTTTTAATTTTTGCAAAAAAATAGTTTGGCCAGCAGGGGGCGTAAATCTTAATTTCCGCTTCTGTTGTATTTGCAGCAAAATAGGAGCTTCTAAATTCTCGATTGAAAAAAACGTCGTTTGTTGACTGATACTACTCTAGTCGACAAACCTTTTAGAAAATTTTTCTTCTTAAAATAGTGCATGGTTTCTACGCCAGGGGGCGTAGATATATATCTTATTTTTGTCAATATCTCTACTTCTAGGAGTCTGATTTGAAAAATTCCTCCTATGTTTGATAGTGTTTCTAGTGTGATATGTGGTTCATATAATTTCAAAACTTTCAAGTGATTCATAGACTTTCAGCTAGGGGGCGTATATGTAAATTGCGTTTCGCCCTATGTCTCTGGATCTAAATCTCCAATTTGAAAAATTCTTTCTGCATCGCGCACACCTCCTGATGGGAAATCGTTTGCACATATTTCCTAATTTCTGTAAGAAATGCTTTGGCCACCAGGTGGCTTTATCCTTAATTTCCGCTTCTGTTGTATTTGTAGCAAAAATATCAGCTTCTAAAATCTCAATTGAAAAAAAAGTCGTTTGTTGACCGATACTACTCATGTCGACAAACCTTTTAGGAAAATTTTCTTCTTGAAAAACTGCATGGTTTCTACTCCAGGGGGCGTAGATGTATATCTTATTTTTGTCAATATCTCTACTTCTAAGGGTACGATTTGAAAAATTCCTTCTTTGTTGGATAGTGTTTCCGATGCGAAATGTTTTTCCTATAAATTCAAAATTTTCAAGTAAATTATAGACTTTCCGCTTGGGGGCACAAAGGTAAATTGCGTTTTCTGCGCTATTTCTGCTCTTAAAGCTCTGATTTGAAAATGTCTTCTTGTATCGCATACAAGACCTGATGGAAAATAGTTTTCACATAATTTCTAATGTTTATTAAAGAATGGTTTAGCCACCAGGGGTCATATCTGTTAATTTCTCCTTCTGAAGTATTTGTTGCAAAATCTGGGCTCCTGAAACCTCGACTAATTTTTTTCTTCGACCGATACCGCTTATATGGGAAACCCCTTTGGGAATACTTTCTTCCTAAATTAATGCATGGTTTTTCTACCAGGGGACGTAAAATCACATCTTATTTTTGTCAATATCTCTGTTTCTAAGAGTTCGAAAGCTCACGATTCCGTTTACAGCAATATCTGAGGGATTAAAAACCCGGTTGAAAATTTTCTTTCGTTTGTCAGATCTATTGTTTTCCATACCGGTTCCATCGACTTTGAATAGCTTTGATAAATTTAATTTGCGTCAGAACGGATTCAAAAGACATGCTTATTACACCCGAAAGTTCAGTGTCATCTTTCTTGTTTTAATAGATTTCATCACATTTAGCGACAGTATCTCGTAATTTGTGCTTACTGCAATTAGATATTGTTACGGTTATGTAAAACGTATCGAAATATTATTCGGCGATAGTTTAGAAAAACATACTTTTGAGTTACAATGAAATGTAACTATTTTTGCGTCACTTCATGAGACATCATTCAAAAAGTCAAATTACAACAATGGTTTTAACTGTACTTCCGCTACCAAATTTCGTGACGTTGAAATTATTTACTTCGGATTTATTTCACTGGTGTCGGGAAAAATGCATAACATGAAAACAGTAGTCTTCTCTCGTTTCTCAGAAAAGTTTATAACTGGTCATAGCAAATTTGTTAAGAGCACTCTGAAACAGCACCACTTTTCATGTGTTGTGGTAAAGCGTTTGACCAGCGCAGGAGCATTATTCTGCTGGTACCAACAAGGCTCGGTTCCATTGTATTGCCATATAGTTGTTAATGCATAATTTGTCTGTTAACAGGTTTGTCCACGATAACCAATGGGCCGGGACCTTAAGACGAAAATACCGCCACACGAGTACACTGCCAGCTCCAAACTTGACCATAGGATCAGTACACTGTGGTAAATAACGTTTCCTCGGCTGCCGCCATACCCACACACGGCGATCAGACTGATAGATCGTGTATCTGGATTCATCAGTCCATAGGACCCGTTTCCATTGATCTACGGTCTATGATACATGTTCTTTACACCATGCTAAACGACGAGTAGCATTCCTAGTGGAGATGAAAGGCTTATGAGCAGCCGCACGACCACAGTAATCCATTAAACGAAGTTCTCTGCGAATGGTACGTGTACATATTGAGGTTCCAGCATTGTTACTGACCTGTACACTGAGGTATTGTGCAGTACTCCGTCGATTAGCTGTAACGACTCTCGTGAGGCTTCGACGTCCTCTATCACTGATGTTTTTGGTCTGCCGGTACGTTTTGCTGCTTCAGGCACGCCATGTGCCTTCCACGTATTCAGTACATCCAGAACAGTTGACATGGGTATGTTTTTGCCTCTCGGTTTCTCTAATGGACAACCCACTAATATAACACAAAACAACCTTTTCTTTCTCAAAGTCAGTTCTCTACCGCCGCGATATTTTCACTTAACCACACAGCGCGATCTGATCGCGGTCAGCTGCATGCTTGTTTTTGTACCGTTTGCAGATCTACCGCGCATCTGAACAACGCAGCGGATACGTTCATTTGCTTTCGAAGGGGCGTCTGGTGACTTTTGTCAATATAGTTTATATGACTTTTGAGTAAAAATTAATATGAAAAGAAATTGTTTCGAAATATTTTTAAACCATCGGATTACATTTAGAGTAAAGACACACATACGTTTCTTTAAAAGATACGTTATAAGATTTTTGGAGAGGCAATTTAGTTAGTTTCTGCAGTCACGGCTCCGAAAAAGTGCGAGATTTCTATTGCAATACGGGAGAATGTTATAGCCCTTAACCTTTCTAGGGGTCGGTACATAACAAAATAGAAAAAAGAGAGTACAGAGAATAAATTGTAATGTGGGCGTCCGTAGAAGCTAATTGCAAGGCAGCGGAGAGACATTGGGAAATAATCGAAAATCACCCCTGTTAGTACTCCAGAATTGGCTACTAATGTCGCTTCATCATCGGGTACCACAATACGAGTAAGTTCTCAAACATTTCGTTATATTCTTCACAATGCGCATATTCGAGGCGGGACCCCCAGAAAAAGAACTTATATCAGTGAAACAAATAGGAAGAAAGGATTTGAGGTTCCCATGACTTACAGTATATCAGCAAATCAGCAGTGTTTCGACAAAATGTGATATTTTCCGACGAAAGCAATTTTAATATTTTCGGTTCTGATGGGAAGAAATATATATATGGTGAAAACTAAACACTCCCCTTGAAACGAGGAATTTAAGACCAACTGTAAAACATCGCGGTGGTCATGTAATGATTTGGGAATGAATGACTGTTTAATGGAGTTGGCAATGTGGTCTTTATTGAAGGTAATATGAATGCTAGACAATATACAGATATATTGCAAGGTAATTTATTGGCCAGTGCATCGAAATTGGGAATTGCAGATTCGTTCTATTCTCAACAGGACAACGATTCTAAACATACAGCCAACGTTACGAAGTCGTGGTTTCTTTATAAAGTGGAAAAACAACTGAAAACACCACCACAATAGTCAGTTTTCAACCTTATTGTGAATATGTGGCATTTGTTCGCTGAGGGAAAGGAAAATTTTCAACAAAACAGTACTTCGGCAAGCACTCAACGAAGGACTGCTTAAATAACAGTGTAACAACTAGAAAATAAGTAGAATCAATGGCCAAGCAATTACAAGCTGTAACTGAAGTAAAATGCATGCTTAGTAAGCGCTAGTAACATTTTTTTATTTTGGAAAGTTTCTTGTTTTTCTATAGCTTTACTATCGTGCAGGTACTTTTTTGGCATGAAAAATAAGATTTTCATTTTTTATACTTATATTTTTTTCTGATTAGTGGAAAAAGAAACTCGTGTGTGTGTGTGTGTGGTGGTGGTGGGGTGGGGGAAGGGGACCTGTAAAAGTAATCCAATGGTTCAAAACATTTTGTCATAATTGTTTTCGACGTTTAGTTATGCAAAGTAATGCATTACGTTTGCAAATACTTTTTTTGGCCCACTACACCTTATTTATGCCAATTTGTTTTGAAACTCGTACTGCTGCGTAACGAAGATGTGTAGTAGGAGCGAAATGTGAAACAAGATGTTGTTAGACAAATACACGGAAGAATTAAAGCTTTTTACCGACTGCCTAATATGATGTTGGTCCTCCACGTACCACCAAAGCAACGCTTACCCGGCGAGGCATAGACACTACAAGATTTCTAAAGGTCTCTTGTCGTATTTTGTACCAATTCGTTACCAGCAGGTCCTTTAACTCCTGTAAGTTACGTGGTTGAGCCGCCGGAGATCGAATGTGCAACATAAACCCCAGATGCTTTATTTGATTGAGGACTGCGGCAGTTTAGAAGGCCGGAAAAAATGTGGAGGTCTTCCTCATGTTCCGTGACCCATTCTCGAACAATCCGGGTAGTGTAGAATGGCGCATTATTCTTCTGAAGGAAAGCACTATTAGATGGGAATAGCGATGCCTCTTTATGAGTGACTGGACCAGGGTTTCCATTCAGAAGATTTCTCAAAGCATTAACCTTCCTCCACTGGCTTGTTTTCGCCCCACGGTACAGTGTGGTGACAACACTTTCCTAAGTAAAGGACCCTCACCTACTTGGACGTCCACATGGAGCAACAGGAAATGAGATTCACCGAACCAGAAGATCTTGGAATCCTTCAAGGTCCAATTTTGATGATCGCTTGCCTACTTCAGGCGCTTCGACTGTGGACCAAGATTAGCATGAGCACCCGGAACGGCCTGCGGATGCGCAGCCACATTTTCAGCAGGCTTCGATGTATATACTCTGCTTTGTAACACATTACTCTCGTCAACAACATCCAAATTACCGTCGAATTTTGCCACAGTATACTTCTTGTTGACTCGTACGATACGAATGGTCTTCTCTCACCTCTCGCATAAATGAGCCATTGTCAGCCCACACCTTACCAGCGGTTTGTGGTTTTTTTCCCATTTCAGACCACCCACTCTTTGAAGCTACCAACCACCGCTGACCGTGAGCAACCACATAACATACCTGGCCTCCCTTCTCGGGCCACTCTTTGATGCTACCAACCACCGCTGACCGTGAGCAACACCACAACAAACCTTGCTCCCCTTCTCGAACCACTCTTTGAAGCTACCAACCACCGCTGACCGTGAGCAACCCCACAACAAACATTGCCTACCTTCTAGGAGCACTCTTTGAAGCTACCAACCACCGCTGACCGCAACCCCATAACATACCTTGCCTCCCCTCTCGGGCCACTCTTTGATGCTACCAACCATCGCTGACCGTGAGCAACCCAACAACAAACCTTGCGTCCCTTCTCGGGCCACTCTTTGATGCTACCAACCACCGCTGACCGTGAGCAACCTAATAACATACCTTGCCTCCCTTCTCCGACCACTCTTTGAAGCTACCAACCACCGCTGACCGTGAGCAATCCCATAACATACCTTGCCTCCCTTCACGGGACACTCTTTGATGCTACCAACCACCGCTGACCGCAACCCCATAACATACCTTGCCTCCCTTCTCGGGCCACTCTTTGATGCTACCAACCACCGCTAACCGTGAGCAATCCCATAACATACCTTGCCTCCCATCTCGGACCACTCTTTGATGCTACCAACCACCGATGAACGTGAGCAACCCCACAACAAACCTTGCCTCCATTCTCGGACCACTCTTTGAAGCTACCAACCACCGCTGACCGCAACCCCATAACATACCTTGCCTCCATTATCGGGCCACTCTTCGATGCTACGAACCACCGCTGACCGTGAGCAACCCCATAACAAACCTTGCCTCCCTTCTCCGACCACTCTTTGAAGCTACCAACCACCGCTGACCGTGAGCAATCCCATAACATACCTTGCCTCCCTTCTCGGGCCACTCTTTGATGCTACCAACCACCTCTGACCGTGAGAAACCTCACAATAAACCTTGCCTTCCTTCTCCGACCACTCTTTGAAGCTACCAACCACCGCTGACCGTGAGCAATCACATAACATAACTTGCCCCCCTTCTCGGGCCACTCTTTGATGCTACCAACCACCGCTGACCGTGAGCAACCCCATAACATACCTTGCCTCCCTTCTCCGACCACTCTTTGAAGCTACCAACCACCGCTGACCGTGAGCAATCCCATAACATACCTTGCCTCCCTTCACGGGACACTCATTGATGCTACCAACCACCGCTGACCGCAACCCCATAACATACCTTGCCTCCCTTCTCGGGCCACTCTTTGATGCTACCAACCACCGCTGATCGTGAGCAACCCCACAACAAACCTTGCCTCCCATCTCGGACCACTCTTTGAAGCTACCAACCACCGCTGACCGTGAGCAATCCCATAACATACCTTGCCTCCCATCTCGGACCACTCTTCGATGCTACGAACCACCGCTGACCGCAACCCCATAACATACCTTGCCTCCCTTCTCGGGCCACTCTTTGATGCTACCAACCACCGCTAACCGTGAGCAATCCCATAACATACCTTGCCTCCCATCTCGGACCACTCTTTGATGCTACCAACCACCGATGAACGTGAGCAACCCCACAACAAACCTTGCCTCCATTCTCGGACCACTCTTTGAAGCTACCAACCACCGCTGACCGCAACCCCATAACATACCTTGCCTCCATTATCGGGCCACTCTTCGATGCTACGAACCACCGCTGACCGTGAGCAACCCCATAACAAACCTTGCCTCCCTTCTCCGACCACTCTTTGAAGCTACCAACCACCGCTGACCATGAGCAATCCCATAACATACCTTGCCTCCCTTCTCGGGCCACTCTTTGATGCTACCAACCACCTCTGACCGTGAGCAACCTCACAATAAACCTTGCCTTCCTTCTCCGACCACTCTTTGAAGCTACCAACCACCGCTGACCGTGAGCAATCACATAACATACCTTGCCCCCTTCTCGGGCCACTCTTTGATGCTACCAACCACCGCTGACCGTGAGCAACCCCATAACATACCTTGCCTCCCTTCTCCGACCACTCTTTGAAGCTACCAACCACCGCTGACCGTGAGCAATCCCATAACATACCTTGCCTCCCTTCACGGGACACTCATTGATGCTACCAACCACCGCTGACCGCAACCCCATAACAAACCTTGCCTCCCTTCTCCGACCACTCTTTGAAGCTACCAACCACCGCTGACCGTGAGCAATCCCATAACATACCTTGCCTCCCTTCTCGGGCCACTCTTTGATGCTACCAACCACCGCTGACCGTGAGCAACCCAACAACAAACCTAGCCTCCTTTCTCGGACCACTCTTTGAAGTTGCCAACCACCGCTGACCGCAACCCCATAACATACCTTGCCTCCATTCTCGGGCCACTCTTTGATGCTACCAACCACCGCTGACCGTGAGCAACCCCACAACAAACCTTGCCTCCCTTCTCCGACCACTCTTTGAAGCTACCAAACACCGCTGACCGTGAGCAATCCCATAACATACCTTGCCTCCCTTCTCGGGCCACTCTTTGATGCTACCAACCACCGCTGACCGTGAGCAACCCCACAACAAACCTTGCCTACTTTCTCGGACCACTCTTTGAAGCTGCCAACCACCGCTGACCGCAACCCCATAACTTACCTTGCCTCTCCTCTCGGGCCACACTTTGATGCTACCAACCATCGATGACCGTAAGCAACCCCACAACAAACCTTGCTTCCCTTCTCTGACCACTCTTTGAAGCTAACAACCACCGCTGACCGCAACCCCACAACATACCTTGCCTCCCTTCTCGGGCCACTCTGTGATGCTACCAACCACCACAGACCGTGAGCAACCCCACAACAAACCTTGCCTCCATTCTCGGAACACTCTTCGAAGCTACCAACCACCGTTGACCGCAACCCCATAACATACCTTGCGTCCCTTCTCGGGCCACTCTTTGATGCTACTAACCACCGCTGACCGTGAGCAACCCCACATCAAACCTTGCTTTCCTTCTCCGACCACTCTTTGAAGCTACCAACCACCGCTGACCGTGAGCAATACCATAACATGCATTGCCAACCTTCTCGGGCCACTCTTTGATGCTAGCAACCACCGCTGACCGTGAGCAACCCCACAACAAACCTTGCTTTCCTTCTCCGACCACTCTTTGAAGCTACCAACCACCGCTGACCGTGAGCAACACCATGACATGCATTGCCTCCCTTCTCGGGCCACTCTTTGATGCTACCAACCACCGCTGACCGTGAGCAACCCCACAACAAACCTTGCCTCCTTTCTCGGACCACTCTTTGAAACTTCCAACCACCGCTGACCGTGAGCAACCCCACAACAAACCTTGCCTCCCTTCTCTGACTACTCTTTGAAGCTACCAACCACTACTGACCGTGAGCAACCCCGTAACATACCTTGCCTTCCTTCTCGTGCCACTATTTGATGCTACCAACCACCGCTGACCGTGAGCAACCCCACACCAAACCGTGCCTTCCTTCTTCGAACACTCTTTGAAGCTACCAACTACCGCTGACCGTGAGCAACCCCGCAACAAGCCATGCCTCCCTTCTCGGACCACTCTTTGAAGCTACCAACCACCGCTGACCGTGAGCAACCCCACAACAAACCTTGCCTCCATTCTCGGACCACTCTTTGAAGCTACCAACCACCGCTGACCGTGAGCAATCCCATAACATACCTTGCCTCCCTTCACGGGACACTCATTGATGCTACCAACCACCGCTGACCGCAACCCCATAACAAACCTTGCCTCCCTTCTCCGACCACTCTTTGAAGCTACCAACCACCGCTGACCGTGAGCAATCCCATAACATACCTTGCCTCCCTTCACGGGACACTCATTGATGCTACCAACCACCGCTGACCGCAACCCCATAACAAACCTTGCCTCCCTTCTCCGACCACTCTTTGAAGCTACCAACCACCGCTGACCGTGAGCAATCCCATAACATACCTTGCCTCCCTTCTCGGGCCACTCTTTGATGCTACCAACCACCGCTGACCGTGAGCAACCCAACAACAAACCTAGCCTCCTTTCTCGGACCACTCTTTGAAGTTGCCAACCACCGCTGACCGCAACCCCATAACATACCTTGCCTCCATTCTCGGGCCACTCTTTGATGCTACCAACCACCGCTGACCGTGAGCAACCCCACAACAAACCTTGCCTCCCTTCTCCGACCACTCTTTGAAGCTACCAAACACCGCTGACCGTGAGCAATCCCATAACATACCTTGCCTCCCTTCTCGGGCCACTCTTTGATGCTACCAACCACCGCTGACCGTGAGCAACCCCACAACAAACCTTGCCTACTTTCTCGGACCACTCTTTGAAGCTGCCAACCACCGCTGACCGCAACCCCATAACTTACCTTGCCTCTCCTCTCGGGCCACACTTTGATGCTACCAACCATCGATGACCGTAAGCAACCCCACAACAAACCTTGCTTCCCTTCTCTGACCACTCTTTGAAGCTAACAACCACCGCTGACCGCAACCCCACAACATACCTTGCCTCCCTTCTCGGGCCACTCTGTGATGCTACCAACCACCACAGACCGTGAGCAACCCCACAACAAACCTTGCCTCCATTCTCGGAACACTCTTCGAAGCTACCAACCACCGTTGACCGCAACCCCATAACATACCTTGCGTCCCTTCTCGGGCCACTCTTTGATGCTACTAACCACCGCTGACCGTGAGCAACCCCACATCAAACCTTGCTTTCCTTCTCCGACCACTCTTTGAAGCTACCAACCACCGCTGACCGTGAGCAATACCATAACATGCATTGCCAACCTTCTCGGGCCACTCTTTGATGCTAGCAACCACCGCTGACCGTGAGCAACCCCACAACAAACCTTGCTTTCCTTCTCCGACCACTCTTTGAAGCTACCAACCACCGCTGACCGTGAGCAACACCATGACATGCATTGCCTCCCTTCTCGGGCCACTCTTTGATGCTACCAACCACCGCTGACCGTGAGCAACCCCACAACAAACCTTGCCTCCTTTCTCGGACCACTCTTTGAAACTTCCAACCACCGCTGACCGTGAGCAACCCCACAACAAACCTTGCCTCCCTTCTCTGACTACTCTTTGAAGCTACCAACCACTACTGACCGTGAGCAACCCCGTAACATACCTTGCCTTCCTTCTCGTGCCACTATTTGATGCTACCAACCACCGCTGACCGTGAGCAACCCCACAACAAACCGTGCCTTCCTTCTTCGAACACTCTTTGAAGCTACCAACTACCGCTGACCGTGAGCAACCCCGCAACAAGCCATGCCTCCCTTCTCGGACCACTCTTTGAAGCTACCAACCACCGCTGACCGTGAGCAACCCCACAACAAACCTTGCCTCCATTCTCGGACCACTCTTTGAAGCTACCAACCACCGCTGATCGCAACCCCATAACATACCTTGCCATCTCGGGAATGGTCTGATCCAATCGGCCGTTACGATTTATTCTTTGTCTAAACTCGCTTAAATCTGATGCCTTTTTCCCACCTGAAAGACAAGAATAACACAGATTAACGGATTTCAGTATAAGGCAATACTTATCTATACCGTTTCATGACCTTCACAGTCGTCGTCGTTTACCTGCAGTTGCTTCGATTTCAATAAAGCCACTCTTATTCTTAATGGCTTGGCTTTTCGGCGTATTTTGAGGTGATTTCGCTATGCTGAAAGATTGTGTGAAGAGACGTTAACTAAGGGAATTTTTATTTCCCAAGTTACAGAAAAGTAACATAGAGAAAGGCTGAGGAAGTCTAGAGGACAAGACTACGTAATGCGTGAAAGAGAAAAATGTAATTGGTATGAAAAAAGGTCTTGTGTGAGATGTGTGATGGAAGTGTATGAAGCTTGAGTTGTATGCCAATATCTTTCTAAGTAGAGATATTTGACAGAGAAAAGTAAGTAAATCCCGACATCATCAATTTTATTTGACAAATATGAAGAGCTATGCATTAGCGTTGGACCATTCGTAAACAATGAATGACTTCACAGTGAATGGTTCGATTTATTGCAAAGAGAAATTTAAACTTACTGTTCAAGATTTAATGGTTAAAATGTTTGTATTTAGGACCACGGGCTTACAAAATTTGGTGAGGCTATTCATCTTGAATTATATCGTCTGCCTGCATCACAATTGTTTTGGTTCAGGCCGTTGTTCTTCAGTTATGTTCTGTTGTTTTAAAATAAATCAAGATTCTTCACTTTTCTCAAAAGTTTTGAGGGATTTGAGGTGAACAAAACACGTTGTTGAGGAACAGAAACAATGTTTTAATATTAATCGAAGTATGCTCCCTCTGAAGCTACAACTTTACCCCATCTTTCGGGCAGTGAATGTATGCCCCGAAGGAAGAATTCCGGTTCCTTGGAAGAGATCCAATTGTTAAGCCAATTTTTGATGTCTTCATAAGAACTAAACCGTTCCCCAGAAAATGTTGACTGCATCGACCGGAACAAACGGTAATCCGATGGCGATATATCGGGCGAATATGGCGTGTGGGGTAAAATTTCCCAGTCGGATCCTTCTAAGTACTTGTTCACAGATCGAGAAACATGTGGTCTTGCGTTGTCATGCCGTAAGACGACCTTCTTGTGTCTCTTCTCTCATTCCGGCCGTTTTTGCGTGAGAGCTCGTTTTAAACGCATTAATTGAGTTCGATACCGGTCACCAGTAATAGTTTCTGACGGTTTCAGCAGTACTTAGTGGATCACACCTTTCTGGTCCCACCAGATGCACAGCATTACCTTTGAGCCATGGATATTGCTTTTTGGCGTTGAAGGACCTGGTTCAACTGTCTTCACCCATGCTTTCTGCCGTTTAGGGTTATCGTACCATATCCATTTCTCGTCGGCAGTAATACACTGCCGGACAATTGCTAAGGACGGATGACAATAGCAACGATAGCAACCATAAAATGGAAGGCAGGAAAATGTGGAAATTAGAATAAGTGCGGGATACAGTAAGACGTGTTGTGCGTATGCAAATTTTGGATTGCCAAACTTGTTCGTGACGTCATAGCGCTGATAAGAGATATAAAGGATTTGACGCGTATTGACCGTTGTTATTCAAACGAAAAGTTGAAAGGGAAAGAATCAATTGACGAACTTGCAATTTTCAGTATGTCTTCCAGACATCACCTAGATGATTTTACGCGTGGCCGTATTATTGGCAAGATTGAAGAAGTGCGTAAAATAACAGATGTTGCCAGGGAGTTCGACGTCACCCACAGTGTTGTTTCAAGGCTTTGGAAATCATTTCAAACAAATGGAGAGTGTAGCAAACGTCACGGGGGACGTCGTGTTCGCAGTACGACACCTGCAGAAGATCGGTACATAGTGCTATCAACAAAAAGACACCGGCGCAGCACAGCTAGTGAGGTAGCAAATCAGTTTATGGCTGCTACTGGCAAGCGGATCTTCCGAAAAACTGTCGCCAGACGTTTGCATGAAGGAGGACTATACGCCCGCCGTCCTGTTGTGTGCATACCATTGTCCAGACGTCACCGTACCGCCCGTTTGCAATGGTGCCATCAACATCGCAATTGGACTGATAACGACTGGTCTGCTGTCCTCTTCTCAGATGAGAGTAGATACAGTCTATCGTCTGATTGTCGACGACAACTGATCTGGCGTGATAGTGGTACTGCATATTGTCCAGCAAACATACAGGAAAGGGACCGATATCCGACATGTAGTGCCATGGTATGGGCTGGCATCATGATCAATGGCCGTACGTCCCTCTATGTGCTTCCAACTGGTGCTATGACTGGCCAACGATACATTAACGATACATTAATGATGTTCTGCTACCTCATGTTCGCATGTTCCGTGGTGCTGTCAGTGATAGATTCGTTTTCATGGACGACAACGCAACATGTCATTGAACAGTCGCTGTCCAGGAGTGTCTTGAGAGCGAGGATATTCAACGCCTCGTATGGCCAGCACGTTCTCCAGATCTGAATCCTATTGAAAATGTGTGGGATGCTTTGGGGAGGAGTCTTGCTGGTCGCCAATGCCCTCCAATAAACAAGGACACCCTCATCCGTGCACTGACAGAGGAATGGGATAAATTACCCCAACAGCTGCTTGATAATGTTGTGCAAAGCATGACACGACGTGTGGAATATTGCATCTCCCTCCATGGTGGCCATATCCCGTACTGACATCTTACGCCGGAACGCCTGCGGACGGTAATTGCATTTTTTTCACGTTTACGTATTCTGCACAAAATGGCCTGTTTGTCCCTTGAACACGTTCCAAAGCCTTCTGGATTTCAGAGCACAATAAATTGTCGTTCTTGTAATGTCCTGGCATTCTGACATTATTTTATTTCACTTGTCATCCAACCACACTTACTATTTTATGCGCTATATAGCCGTTAATGATCCGTCCTTAGCAATTGTCCAGCAGTGTAATATGATGCAAAACCCCCTTTTTTTTTTTTTGCCTTTGAAGCAGCAATTCGCAAATGGTTTTTCGACGTTCAAGGTGTCTTTCCCGTAAAGCATGTGGAACCAAATTCCCTTCTTTTTGCACCAACCCCATGGCAGCTAAATGTTGTGAAATGCATGGTTGACTAACATTTAATGCTGCTGCTAGTTCGTTTTGGGTCTGACACGGATCCTCGCCGAGTAAAGCTTCCAATTCGGCATCAGCAATTTTTTAGGGTGGTCCAGAACGTTATTTATCACTGACATCGAAATCGTTCCTTTTGAATCGTCTAAACCAATACTCGCATGTTTTTATGGATGGGGAATGTTCACCATAGATTTCTGACACTAAGCGATAGCTGTCGGCAGCACTTTTTTTAACAATAAAGTAATGCACTAACACTTCCCGCAAATGCTGTTTCGTCGGGACGAAAGTTTCCATTTTCCATCGAGTAAAACAAATACGTCTCTCGCACCTCAATCGAACGTCTTATACTGACTCTGACAGCTGACGTCTCGTACTGCGATATCGCAGTGTTGCCACCTTAAAATACATGCGAGCAGTAATAAGCACGGCACCGAACGGAAATCCCTCAAAACGTATTTATATACCCAATAAGTACATTTATTTTTTGTTAAGTAACAGTGAGAGAATATGGTAAAACTTAAGAATGGGAATGAAACGTGAATGCAATTTATCTGAATAGTGTGTTTACGACGATTGAAGACTAATTCGTGAATGCGTTTTAAGCTTTTCCTCTTTTGAGAATTTGGTAATTTTTACTCAGGTCTTAAAGCTGACGGTGTGTTCGCGACATCCAAAGATTAATTCGTGAACGATGAATGAGTTACAGCTTAGTTCGCGCTCTTTTGTGTAGTTTGCTAATTGCCTGTGCAGTCGTACAGACGGGATCCGTTCATCAAATAATTACCTAGTGATGGTAGAGGTTGTGACGTGCCTGCCCAGCAGGACGCACAAGACATAAAGGCAGACAGCTGCGACAACGAACGTCCGCGTAGCTTAATTGGTAGAGTGACTTATTCTGGAATGAGGGGACCCGGGTTCGAGCCCCAGCGTGGACTAAAAATGACGGAGAAATTGTGGCTTTCCGCGATAGTGTTTTATTGTACCGAGACATCGGCGCCCGTGTGGGACGACATCCTGCCACAATGAGGGGAATATGGATTCGGTGGGTGCAGGAGGGACGATGGGACCGACGTGAGCGATTGCCACAGCCGCGGCACTCCACCGAGCGAGAGGACCGGCATGTTGTGTGGCGGGCATTGACGGCTCGGACCGCAACATCGCGAACTTTAGCGCAGGAATTAGGGTGTGTTGCGCAACAACCTGCGTCAGCATGCACCGTTTGATGTCGTCTGCAGGAGCGGGGACTTATCGTACAGTGCCCATTGCTCCCATTACCATTGACGTTACACCACCGGCGAGTGCGGCGGCAGTGGCCCGTTGAACGCCGCACCTGGACTACGGAATGGCACGACATTGTCTTCTCTGACGAATCCCGCTTCTTCCTGCAACACCACGATTGTCGGATCCGCATGTGAAGGCTCCTCAGCGAGAGACTGTATGACGCCTGCATTATGGATCGCCATACCGGTCCGTCGCCTGGCGTTATGGTTTGGGGCGGATATGACACCCGCACCCCTCTGGTACACATCGCCGGTACACTCAACAGCCACCGCTACATCTCCGACGTTTTGCAGCCTGTAGTCCTCCCTTACCTGCAATACCTGCCAGCGGCCACGTTTGAACAGGACAGTGCGCGCCCGCACGTGGCACGCATCGTGCAACAATTCTTTACGGTCAACCAGGTGTCACTGCTGCCGTGACCCGCCTGTTCTCCCGATATGACGCCCATCGAACACGTCTGGTCGCTGATCGGCTACCGAGTGGCCCGGCAAGCCTACGCCTGATGAACTGTGGCAACGTTTGGAAGCAGCCTGGACCGACATACCCCAAGCCCACATCCAAAGCCTCTTTCGTTCGATGCCGCGGCGTGAACGGCCGTTATTGCCAGCCATGGGGGCCACACGAACTATTGTTGTCCGCATATTCCGCAAGTCGCACGGGCCTGTAAGCTCAATCGTTTCATCTTTGTATCTGTTGTTATGTGTCCAGTTAATCTGGCTTTGCTATCTCGTGCCTTTCTTGGTGTTGCATTTTGGGTGGCCAGCAGTGTAAATATAGAATTGCACGTCAGAAAGGCTACTGTTTATAATGTGAGCATGAAATTTAGAGATGATAGGATATTTCGGTTGGAAGAGGAGTAGTCATCCAAAGTAATATTTGCACCGAGATGACGATGCTATTCAACGAATTTCCATGAGCTCCCAACTCCTGCAAGTAGATCAAGGAAGTACATTCTAAGGAAACAGAAATTACTCTCCACACTATTTCAAAACGTTTAAGTAAAGAATGTTGATTGAAATCTTACAAGCCTATAAGTAATCCTCGACAGACTCCCGTTAAGAATAAAAGGAGATTAGAATTCGCTAGAAGACTTCAAATATGGACTGCTGAAAACTGGAGACATCTTTTTTTTTCACATGAATCAAATTTTAAGCAATTTCTATCGTACACATGGCACGTCCGACATTCCAAAGGAAAGAGGTTTGATGAGAAGTATACAGTTGCTACTATGAATCATCATCATCCAAGAGAGATGATATGGACACTGTATCAAAATATGGTACTATTGTGCTCTACTTCCTGGTATTCAACCTGAGCGCATTTAGGTAGGTGGAAGCGTTATGGGATATGCTGACACTTCTCTTGAACATTCACGGATGCACCACAGTCATGCACGAGGGTGCTTCCAATAATTATATATTTAAATATGCTCGTGAAAATTGAAAAAATATTAAGTAGTCTTAAACTCTCACAAATGATTGTAAAATTTTATTAAAATTGCTCTGAAATTATTCATCGACCAATAGTATAAATTATTTATTTATGAATAAATTATTCGTCGACAGTTAGCTGCAATAAGAATTTCAGTTGAAATAAAGTCGTTGCAATAAAGTTGTTCACATTATTCTTGCGCTAATTCACAAAATTGCTATCATTATTGAAGCTCAAGGATACAATTTATTATATGGATACAATTATTACATCTGTTTTCAAGGATACAATTTATTACATATATTTTTATATAACTTAAAAAAATGTATGTCAATAACTTTATTGCAACTATTAATGCTTAATCCGATTCACTGTTTCCTGACAATTTCAGAACACAGAATTTCATTTTTTGCGCATTTGTAACAATAGCTTCTGTTTCCCAGTGTTGTGAGGTTAGGACCAAGAAAGCTCATCGAAGGTGCTTTCTTTCTTTTACATTAAATAACTTAATAAGTTTTTCCATTTTTTTCTCTTTCCATTTTGATAGTAGAAGTAGATATTTTTATGCAATCTAGCCGTTTCTCCCATACCTCGTTTTCGCACCACGGCAGTTTGTGTGGAAAAAACGGCTGTCACCTACGTGATGTCACGCATTACGATTCATTAACCAGACCTTCTGATTGGTACCGTAAAAAAATTAAATACTCAAAAGTGATATTAAAATTTTAATAAAAAAATTGAGCATGAGATTTAGAAGCTCATTATAAGGCAAGGTTAATTTTCTATTTTAAGGAAATACTGTAGTGCATAGTCTTTTCACAATTACGCGTTCACTTAATCAGTAATGAAGAAATTCGCCTACAACAAGGAGGTGTGAATTGTGTTTTGCAACTCTAGAAAGTGAAAGGCGAAAAATTCCAAAAAATAATATTCGAAGAGAAGGAAGGCAGCAGGTTTATTTTCCGCACATGAATGACCATGTATTCCAGGTTCCTTTGCAGGAGGAAATAAAACTTAAAGGGCTGCAAATTGTAAGGAGAGAGCACTGAACTTCGAGTTCAATTAAAATTGTTCGGAATATTCAACTCCAGGCTGCGGGCATGGAATTTGGGCTTCTGCCTGATGAGAGATATTTCTGTGTTAACTCTGAATGCGGCGAGCATAGCTCTAAGCTGAAAAGGACCATACTAAAATCATGACATCATGGAAACTGCATTTATATTTCGAAAGTTTGGGAGTAAGATAAAAATATGAGGATGGTTCGACGTTTGAATGCGCAAAATTTAACATATCGTCGTCAAACTTTGAATACCTCGAGCGACGTTTGTCGCAGAAAGTGCACGGTAGAGGTCTTCTGCAGTCGCTGCTTCGGAAATACCACGTAGAATTTTCAAATGAATAAAACATGCTGAAAAACCACCTGCACGAATCGATACCTTTTTCTGACGGTTCGCTACATTCCGAAGCTATTTGCTTTCACAACAATTCGTTTCCTGTATCGATATGAGGTGACTTGGTTTCTATGATAACTCTTCAAATATTAAAGGAAAGCGAGACTGGCACGGATCAATATCCTCTTCAGAAATGCCAATTTTTTGCTGATTTCGTGAAATTCACCTGTTCGATCTGTCTATTTGTACGTGTTGATTACACCTCGCAAAGCCGCTTCAAAGGTAAATAAAATCTGAAAGTAAGTCATTTTTCTTTATTCGATCTCCTGAAGATGGAACAAGTCTCTTTTGTTACAATAAAGAAACCAGCTGTACAGACGTGTTTTCTGCGCCTGTTTTGACAGTTGAAATTATCGGCCAAATTAATTTCAACCATTTTCGTGAAGGGATCAAAATTTTTCTTTTATTTGTTTCTGGAAATCTTCACATCCCTTACAAACAAAAGGTAATCATACGAAAATAAGGAAACTTTTTCCCTCCAAATTATATGCTAATGTATGTATTGTTTTACTATAGAACTGATTGGAACTGTTTTACCTTTACGTATATTTAAAGCAGTTTCTCAAGAAACCTTAGCGCTTCTTAATTTTTGTATTTCTGCATAGTAGGTAAGAAATTCGTCAGGAACTTTAATAATACAAGCATTATCACGCATCTGAAGCATATTCTGATTCACTGCATAGCAGAGAAGTTGTGATAATTTGTTTCGCAGTCTCAGTATTTCGTCCTCATCCATTAGTTCTAATCATAGAATAGATGAGGTCCATTGCACACACGGCTGGCATATATTATTAACCAGGCGCCAAAGATGCTCCTAGGAGATTCAAGAATCTGAAAAATTCCTATGTTAAGTCATTTTAATGATATCTGAAAAATAATTGCAAACGCATTTAAAAACTAAGCAGACACAAATCTTGGTAATTTAGTAACAAATCTTGGTAACCACTTAGGAAAGGTTAAGTCTACCTTTCATCCCGATAAGGACAATCAAACTGCGAGGCATTGAGTCCAATAGCTCACGAAACAGTTCTACGGGTATCTCCAAGTATGCTTGCTGCACTGGTATTTATAATTTCGTCTCATGTTTCGGAGGAAGATTTAAAGCTCGAACGGACCTTTCCATTGCATACCAAATATTTTCCCACTGAGTTCATATCCCTTAAACGGGAAGGCGATTCCAGGGTGCGAACTTTTGTGGTATGATCTTCTTACCGTTCTCTAGTCACCAATGCTCTATGAGGAGGCCCATTGTCTTGCTGAAACATTCGAACGCCCTGTGGATGCATGATGCGTATGAAAGGATGCAGATGGTCTACAAGGACAGACACGTAGCGTGGACCGTTTAGAGAAGCATCTTTTCGTATCCGAAGTCCCGACGAGTGCCTCACCAGTTGATCACACCCCAGACCAGTTGAGCACATTCCAGACCAGTTGAGCACACCCCAGACCACTTGAGCACATTTCAGACCAGTTGAGCACACCCCAGACCAGTTGAGCATACCCCAGACCAGTTGAGCACACCCAGACCATAACCGAGTCCATACCAGCATTAACAAATCCATCCTTGTTGGAGTGCCGGGTCCGTCGCTTCGTGCTATTTCCGACAATTTGTACCCTCCGTTCTGCACTCAATAAACGTAAAGTGGACTCATCGGACAAGGAGACCAATTTCCAATCACCCAAGGTCCAGTGCCGATGTTCTTTTGCCCAATTGAAGTGTATCGTCCGGTGATATTGCGTTAGCAATAGAATTTTGGTCGTTCATCATTTCCCATAATGTATTGTGGATAATGGTAAACCGGTGTCGGACCCCTGGTCTTAAACATCTCTTAGAAATAGGAAGCTAGGAGATTTGGGCTAGAGTGCCTGATAGAAAAGTGACACGGAAGCGAAGTTGAAAGGGGGAGGGAGACGCCCTTACTTATTACCGGGGGCCATTACCCGGGTACCGATGGTCTTGATGGGTACGGCCTCTCTCGTTAACGTGAGCGGCGATTTATGCCACTGTCGTTCTCGAATTGGTGGAAAATATGCGAGACAGACGTCGACGACCATGTTCATCTACCGCCTTTCTCCGCTCACAACGCTGTCCACGATGTAATGTTATTCCGGAAATGAGGCATTCCCGAAACGCTGTTATTACTGTCGAACGGAGATACTTCAATTCTTGCACCGCCTCTACGATAGAGTGACCTAGGCCTCAGGCGTACTCTATAATCCCTTTTTTAAATACAGTTAACTTACCATGTTTACCCATATTGATATCGAGTTGCTGTCTACCTGAAAGCAATTATACCGATGAGCCGTTACATTAGACCACCTGCAGTCTAGAGAAATGAGCGCGCTTGGAGACCCAACTCTGGCACAGGTGAAGTTCACAGAGCCGTATATATACAACCCAAAGACCGGCTTTCAGTTAGTAGTGTTTGGAGTGAGAATGGGAAAAGCTGTCGATTTTTCTGAGTTTGATAAACGACAAATTGTGATAGCACGACGTCTCGGAGCTACGATCTCGGAAACGGCGCACGTCTTGTGCCTTGTTCACGTGCAGCTGTAGTGAGTACGTAACAACAGTGGTTCATGGACGGCCAAACGACGAACCGTCGTCCAGCCGTGAGACGTCCTCAGCTCACTCATGAAAGAGGGGAGCGGTGACTGTCGCGCATTGTTCACAGTAACCACAGGGTCACAGTGCGACATATCACCCGCAGGTACAACAGTGGTGATAAGGGCAATGTGTTACATCACACATTTAATCGCAGCATTCTGTGCATAAGCCGAAGACCCAGCCGGGTCCCCATGCTTACTGTACGTCATCACCAACAACGCATGAAATGGGCCCAAGATCATCGAGATTGAACCGTGTATGAGTGGAAAAAAGTGGTCTGGTGTGACGAATCGAGATTCCTGGTGCATCACATAGACGGGCGAGCGCAGATGCGACGATTACCAACGGAGTCTATGGCTCCTGGATATACTCTTGGGCGGAAACAGAACGGCGGCAGAGGTTTTAGGCTGTGGGCGATGTTTTCTTGGGACGCTTTAGGCCCATTATTCAAATACCACAAATCCTGACAGCTGTCAGTTATCTGAACACCGTTGCGGATCAAGTTCACCCATTAATGGCAACTATGTTCCCTCCTGGTGATACTATTACCAACAGGATAATGCGCCATGCCACACTGCCAGAATCGTCAAGAAGAGGTTCGTGGGACATGTTGGTGGCTGTCTGCTAATGCCCTGGCCTCCAAATTCACCTGACATGAACTCAATGGAATATTTGTGGTTCGACTTGGAAAAGGGGTTCGTGTTATATCACCACCACCACGAAATGTACATTAACTAGAGGATCTGCTGTTGACAATATGGTACCAGATATCCCAAGATACCTATCGCCACCTTATCGAATAGATGCTTCTCCGAGTGGCAGCTGTTTTGCGGGCTAAAGGTCCTACAGCTCATTAGGTAGGTGGTCATAATGTAATGGTTCATCAGTGTATATCCTTCTACTTATATACCTGCTAAGTAGTGGGCTCTTCTACTAGCGAGAGGAGTGAAAGCGTCATCTAGGACCAGTTATCCCATGACTGTTCTCCTCTTAGTGTATATCACTAATATCAAGAAAATAAAGTAGAAAATGTGCACAATCAAAAAACTCTTATAGTGCAATAAAATCCATTTATTTACTAGCGTAACATTTATTTAGATTCGCCAAGCCCTGCTTCTCCACACCGAGGCTATTTTCAAGGCAGTAGGTAGATATAAAATGCAGGGAAGTAAAACACGTAAGAAACAAAGGTGACTTTTTTGAAAAACAATACTGGTGTCATCACGAGTAGTAAGTAATACGTGTTTTTTGTCACGCAATTATTCGGCTTGCTGCGATGTGTTTCCATCAGTTAGTAACGCATACAAAACCATTGGTAGTTCCATAGAGGCCATAGTTTCCCTGATGGCCGACACTTTAAAATTCTTGTATGGCGTAATTCTTCTAATATTGTATTATTCCCCATAGGAGCGGCCGAGCAATGCATGACTTTTCTGGCAAGCGCTGTGTTCTGCATGCTCTGGTTGACACTTCGTATGTGTTCTTTACACCTAGTGTCTAAAGACCTCTTGGTCATTCCGATATATATCTTTCCCGTGTTGTTTTGATACGCTCTAATGGTATAGCGTAAACACTCGATTTTTATTTCTCATACTATCTTTTCTTACAGCTTGATATTATACACTTTATCGAAAAAAGTCACCGGACACCTAGAAGAGAAACACAACATAGCATTTATTGACATACATTACTACGGTGTCGGCCCACCTTTGGCCTTAATGCATACACTGACCCTTCGCAACATGCTTTCGACAAGGTTTCGGAACACAGCGCGATAGGTATGCGTATCCATCCAGTACACAATGCTACCGCTAATTGTTGCTTAGTAGTAGACATTGGTTCAAAACTTCTTATACGGCGCTCTAATTCATCCCATAGGTACTCTATGGGATTGAGATCAGGGCTCTGTGCTGGCTAGTCCACACACGATATGGAATTATCATCAAACTACGCTGTAACAGTCTTTGCTTTATGGCTCAGTGCATTATCCTGCTGGTACCAACAAGGCTCGGCTCCGTAGTATTGCCACAGAGTTGAAAGGGCATAATTGTCCAGAATATCGAGGTAGACGGGCTCGTTAACAGGTTCGTCCACGATAAACAATGGGTAAGGACCATACCACGAAAAACACCGTCACACGAGTACACTGCTAGCTCCAAACTTGACCGTAGGAACAGTATAGTGTGGTAAATAACGTTTCCCCGGCTGCCGACATACTCACACACGACCATCAGACTGATGGATCGTGTATCTGGATTCAACGATCAATGGGACCCGTTTCCATTGATCTACGGTCCACGATAAATGTTCATTTACACCATGCTAAACGACGAGTAGCATTCCGAGTGGAGATGAAAGGTTTAAGAACAGCCGCACGACAACGGAAACCCATGGAATAAAGTTATCTGCGAATGGTACGTGTACATACTGGGGTTCCAGCATTTTTACTCACCTGTACACTGAGGTCTTGTACAACACTCCATCTATTAGCTGTAACGACTCTCCTGAGGTTCCGGAATCCTCTATCACTGATTTTCTTTGGTCTGCCGATACGTTTTGCTGCTTCAGACACGCGATGTGTCTTACACTTATTCAGTGCATCCAAAACAGTTGACTTGGGTGTGATTACACGGCTCTCGGTTTCTGTTATGGATAACCCGCTAATACAACACCCAACAATATTTCCTTTCTCAAAGTTAGTTCCCTCCCGCCGCGACATTTTCAGTCAACCTTAAAGTGCGATATAATCGCTGTCAGCTGTAGGCTTGTTTTTCTACCGTTTGCAGCTGTATCGCACATCTTAACAACTCGGCGGATCCATTCTTTTGCTTTTGAAGGGGTGTCCGGTGACTTTTGTCAATATAGTGTATGTGATAATGGGGTCCGTAATTTCATTGTTACTGTGATGTTTTATTTATGTAATAAATTCGTCAACCAGTATATAAAGCTTCGGACGTGTATGATGGATCCTTCGTATCTCATTGTCGTACTAGTTGATTTTGTTATCGCAGACATCATACCATTTCTTACATTTCTGTCTTCGTCATATTTCTTATATCCAGCCTTCAGACCTTTACTATAAATATTCGCCTCTTCCTTATTATTTAGGTAGTCTAATTTGCATTAGCTATACCCTGTATAGAACCATTCTCTAAACGCAGAGAATTTGTACTCTTTTGGGTAGCATGAATCACTAGGAACAAGGTTTAGTACTGATGTTGGTTTATAATAAACATCAAAATCGGAACTGAAAGTTTCATTTCTTTTGAGCGTGACATCATGATAATTTTGCATCCTATTCACTCTAAACTTCATGGTGAACTTTATCGTATTGTGTAGTTTGTTTATCTTGTGCATAAAATCATTTAATTTGTCTACTCCATGTTCCCATATGGAGAATATATCTTCAGCGTAGTTGGTCCACACGCTCGGGGTTTCTTAATACACTTTAGAAATATGAGGTTTCCTAGTGGTCTCAGTACTGCTTCCCAAGGACTGAAGATAAAAGCCCTTTGTTTGTTTGTAGATGCCTCCATCCAAATTGAAATATTTTTCACATTTTTTCCAACTTGGAAAAATGTGGAAAACCTGCAGTTCCCAAGTTGTTTGTATTTCCCCTTTCAACCGCAGTACACACAATGTTTTTTTTACTATTGTAAATAATAATTTATGGACAGCAAAAGCCACAGTTAAATTCGACAAAATGTTTAAACAAAAGATGACAAAAGTTTAGAGTTTCAACTCTTTCGCTGGAAGACTACGGAGATACTGTAAACTTAATTCCCACAGCCACGGTTTGAAAGTATGTATGACGCTCTAAGAAAGTGGTGAAGGTTACTAAGTGAAATTAGTATTAATACCAATGACTACGCGCTGGGAAGCTGAAGCTTAGAATTATCGACATGTGTTAACGCTGGATAACTTGTATTTCAGAACATAATGAACAGCAGTGCAAGATGTGAATCCCAGTATCTGAATCGACACCTTTTTACGAAAGTAATTATCACTAACATCGAGCGCAGGAGTTTGTCACTTCTCATAAGGATCAACATTGATATTGGTAATCAGAGGTTTGGAGATTGCTGCACGGCCATAAATACCGGCACGATTGTGTTCCCCACCAATGATTATGACTGAAGCGGAACAATTCCGGCTGGTGCTCAAATCTGCTGCTATTTGCGAGGCCGAGGTCGTGTGTTTCTATTGTACAATCCATTCTAACGTTCGCCCATCCCTATCTGACGTCTTCGTATGGCTGCCATAACTTGCACCTTTGAAAGCAACTCCGTGACCTTTTTTTATATGTAGGTAGTATAAATTTTTGATACATTTCCTAGTGTTGCACCTACCATTTCCTCCGATCCAGTTACTGAAGCTCCTGCGAGACGCGTACCAATGACCATTCCTTTCTTTGAGGTCACTCTGATTTGACATAGTCGGTCAGTACTGCAGAGCAGTTGTTTGACCTGTGGCTGTGGCACTGCTACGTGTAACCTGCATGGTACTGCATTCCCTTATACACTGATTAGCAATTGAATTAAATATACCTGTCTAGTAACGTGTAGCACCACCTTTAACCCTGATGACGGCGGCGATTCGTCTCGGCATGGACTCGACAAGACACCGGAAGCGTTGGTAAGACATACGAATCCACGACCCCTGAACAAGCTCCCACAGTTCACGAAGATTTGATGGAGGGGTAAGAGCCTCGAACATCTCTCTCGATGGCACCCCAGATGTGCTCGATGGGATTGAGGTCAGGTGACCTAGCTGGCAAAGGAAGCGAGGTCACGTCGGTGGCGTGTTCATCCAACCATTCGGATACAATTCGGGAGATGGCACGGTGCATTGTCTTGTTGCAGGATGAGGTCCCCAGTGAGATGTAGAAGACGCACAAACGGGAGCAAATGGTCGTCCAGGATATCCCGGTAACGTTGACCTGTGAGGGACCAGGGGTCCCATTTTAGTCTACGTAAACAGTCCCCAGACGAGAATGCCACCCCCACCAGCTTGAAGAGTACCCTGCTGGCAAGAAGGATTCATCGCTTCATGTGGTTTGCTCCGTACTCGTATCCTGCCATCCACATGTACCAACGTGAATCTCAACTCATCAGTTCAGGCAACATTTTTCCACATGTCTAGGGTTCAGTGGCGATCTTTTCGCGCCCATGCTAATCTTTGCACCCTGTGATGTGCGGTCAGCAGCGGTACCCTCGTGGGACGATGGCTTCTGTACCCCATAGCGAGGAGATGCTTTTGGATGGTGAGGCTGCTAACACGTTTTTGTGCACCAGCGTTAAATTGAGGAGTGATTTCTTGCACAGTGTCTCTTCTATCCGCTGTTACAATGCGAGCTAGCCGACGATGAACCCGCTCATCCGCACGCTGTTGTCCACGGCGGTTGACCCTTGCAGGGATGGTTTTATCGGATTCGATGTACTCACGGTGCACCCGTGACACAGTGACTCGTGAAAATCCCAGTGCCTGCACGACTTCCGAGATGGAATGACCTATTCGCCGGGCCCCGACAATTTGTCCACGATGAAATGCGCTTAGATCCTTCGTCTTACCCATACTGTGCCCGGCTCTTACTGATTCCCGTCGCATCACTTCTGATATTGTCGGATCGCTGCATACGTCATGTCGTTTCCGTTTACAGGGCCGCCCACAGCACCACATTTGCATAAGGCCAGCTGTCTCTAATTCAATTGCTCTTCAGTGTATATCTCATATCACGGGGAGCAATCGTCTCCGTGATTTACATATTTTTTATTACGTGTACTTCGGTCGCAGTCAGTGTTTGTATTATTTTGAAAAAACCCTGTATCACGTGATTTTTTCAGAACTGAAATAATGTACATAATCCCATAGCGATACATACTCATCAATTTGCATGGCGCTTCGATAAATAGTTCTCCCTCTAGCATTTTCTATATCGAGCAGCGAATTTTTTTACAGAACCTTCGGTTACTCCCAGTAGGCCGCCCCACTGGCACAATGATCTAAGCGCCAGCTTCTGACCATGTGTCCGAGGTGGGTTTGGGTTCGAATCCCGGAGAGGGGTGGATGTTGTGTTTTACTTACGATACTGGCTTCACCTTCCCTGAAAGAATGGCTCTAAATTTGGGATGGGAGACTGTTTATAGTCCGTCGATTTACTCACGGTAGTCGTTAAACCGCAATCAAAAAAAAAAAAAAAAGAAAGACTCCTAGTAACACTCTCATAAACTGCACTGGGTACGAAGATCAGTTAGTTAGGCATTTTCCTTTGTCGAAAAAAATGCATCATGCATTTGCAACGACTTTTCGCCACGTACAAATTATGCTTGGCGCAACCTCATTTTATATTCCCCTTGTTCTCCAATAAGAACAGCTTTTCTTGTCTTGTTTTTCTTTATTGTTTTGGTTTATCCTTAATGAAATTTCTTATAAAGTGACTTTGCGATTATCAGACATGGCTGATTATATTTTCTTATCCACAATTTTTCCCTCTCATCTGGGAAATCTATTTTTGAACGTAGGAAGTATCAGACAAGTGTTGATTATTAACTCACTAAAAATTCCTCCTTTGTTCTCTGTTATGCAAACAAGAAAAAGATAGAAAAGTTTTCCGAATAACGTTCTTCAGTTTAAATAACAGGGGTAATTTATCCCGGATTTTTAAAGAAAATCCTATGAGATCGGCGTGTCGGAGTTGTAATGTGTACTTGTACTCTTTAGTAAATGCCAAGAAAATCGAGATTTCCCCGTTTTTCCATTTTCTTCTTTTTACGTTTTGTAACTTTCTGTTAAAGAAACTCGACTCCAAAATGCTTTAAAATCTTCCAAAAGAAGCTTCTGACAGTATTTTCTAAACAAAGAAAACGCACTTGTCGATGAATAAATGAATCTTATTTTATTGAATTATAAAAGCTCTGATCGATTTCTGTTCTGCAAAAACTGCCTGAACGAAATCTGTAAAACTTTCGGCTGACAAACGCGAGAGAAGCCGAGAACCAGCAAGGGATGCATAAAAGCAAAAGTTATTCTCTGCAAGACACTTAATCCTTTTCTTCAACCAAAAAGAAGAAGAAAAATATGCGCGTCCACGGAGTGGGCATAATTTTCAATCATTCTGCCTAAGCGTCTTCAGCTCTTTTCTTATTAATTCAGCTTTGGATGCGAAACCCCAAGTGTTGGGATCCTTACATATTTCTTGAAACATGCACTGTTCGCTATTCCTTTAGCTTATCCTAAATTTAACAAAAATAATTTGAGAGAAATAAAGTTAAATAAAATAATACGAAATAAAAATAAGGAAAATAAAGTTAAATAAAATAATGTGAAATGAAAATAAAGGGAATAAAGTTAAATAAACTAATATGAAATAAAAATAAGAAGAATAAAGTTCAATAAAATAATGTTAAATAACAATAAAGAGAAAAAAATAAAATAAAATAATATTAAATAACAATAAGGAGAAAAAAGTTAAATAAAATAATTTCCACCAAATTATTTTGGGAAACACATTTCACTTTTATTCGTACATCAAAAAAATCAATTTCTGGAATTCTTTTTATTTTATTAAGATCAGAATATTAGAGCTCATCATTTAAATCACAGAAAGATGCTTCAAAAATCTAAAATATGGAAATCGGGAGAAACTTCGAATGGTTTTTCATAATGAAAAAAAATGCAGGAGTATTTTGAACTTTGCCAAGGAAGGAGTATGTATACATCTAGGAGTTTTACAATATACACTTTAGTCAGTATTGATTTTGAAAACTACAGAAAAAGAAGTTCCAATAATTATTATAATAAAATGTCTTGTTTGTCTGTGTTGCCATGTCGCCTGCTGGAAAAACATCTCATCGTAAAGTTAAAAGTTTAGAAACCCTAATTTTTAAACTTTGAACTGATGTTTAGGTAATCTCTGTAGGCTTCGTTTTTAAGAGATGAAGACTATTAATATTTCTTTTTCGAAATCTAAAACATAACTAAATGTACACATCGATTCAAATAGTTAAGTCAATTACCACATAAAGCCATTGGTAAGACAAGCATATCATTGGAGTCGAAGTAGCATTTATTTTTTTTAATAATATTTTTGTATGCTGCGAACAGGCTGACACCTGTGTTAAAAAGCCTTCACTTCTGAAATGTCATGCAAATGTGCCGGAAAAAGCCTACCGTTTATATATATTTTTTCACATTGAAAGACATTACAATTAAATGCTGCGGTAAATGTTAATTTTAGGTAGACCATCACAATGTTGGATCTTAGGCCAAATCTTGAATTTTTAGCAACCTCAGTCCTTGCGCTAGTAAGAAATATAATAC
Source organism: Macrothele yani (assembly GCA_039090855.1). Classification (NCBI taxonomy): domain Eukaryota; kingdom Metazoa; phylum Arthropoda; class Arachnida; order Araneae; family Macrothelidae; genus Macrothele; species Macrothele yani. The sequence continues at coordinate 61,307,778 of CM076989.1, read as the reverse complement.
TTTGGTTTATTAGGTAGATTCATACCTTTCCAAAGCTTCACATAGTGGGATCTAAAAGATATACGGTTGAGTTTTTTTTCAGAATTTCGTGCTTTGAGAATAAAGCGGCAACAATGCCTCGAGAGTCACGTGTTGGCGGAGAGTATACACGTGTGGTTAGTTGAGCTACAGTAGGACATGGCGACCGACAAGGTGTAGATATGTCATTGTCCGAGTTCATGTTCAACTCGGGATAACCAATGCAGAAGCAAGAGAATATATGGCAATAAAGCTATGGGTGAAGAACACGTGTCTTGAGTGTTTCTAAAGTTCACAAGTAGTGATCGCAGAGTGGGAAATAAGCAGCGCTGTGAACAGGCGAAGCAGATGCAGGGCACCCCAGCAAAACGTATTGTTGGGCCAGCACTGGTCCTGCACTATGTTGCCGTTACATGAACCGTCAATAAAAAGTCCCGGCGGCCACCAGATAGGACACCACTTCAGGCCATCAGCTGGCAAACAGTAGGCCTCCATCAGTTGTCATATGCCAGAACAGGGCCATCAGTTATCCACCACAAGCTGTGGCTCCCGCAAGCAGCCCTTAGGAGGCCCTGAAAGTACGCGCCATAAATGATGGCTAGCCAAATGTGGTCCGTCAGTGTCCCGGCAGAGGCAGCCGGCAATCACGTGACGTAACTGATGGCTTGCTGAATCTTGTCCGTCAATTTTCCAGTAGTAGTAAGAAAAAAAAAGATAATCATAGTTCACTGGAAGCATCCACAAACAACAGCTCCCCCCCATCCACCCCCACGAAACTCCTACATGATGTCACGGCGCTAAAGAAATTTGCTCAATAAGTCCATCAAATCGCCCGGTGGATCTGACTGCCATCGAGCCAAGACTGCTTCTGTGCGAAGTGAATGTTCTAAGTACTACACTTGTGTGCGAAGCGAATGCTCTAAGTACAACAGTAGTTTGCCACGCATGACCGGTCGCTTGGAGGTGATGTGAGCCTCTGTCCTGCGTTATGTGAAATTAAGGGTTCTCTTTTTAATTTCGCAATATTGCGAGTTCGTTTTCGTAAATGTACGTTTCACACAATTAATAAATTTACTTTTTCAACGTAGCGATTTTTTTTATTAACTTTAAGGAAACTTCACTAACTTTCAACGAGTGTACTACTAGTAACGTAAAGACGTTTTCCAAAGTTTTATCTATGCGTTGAATACGCATAGATGAGTACATTACATTCACATAGCGTTTTTTTGTTTGTTTTTCTTTTCAAATACTAGATAATTTTGTAACGAAAATATCCATTTTGAACTCGTATTATTCTTATTTTTTTCCAACACAAATATTTTTGTATGTCTTTTCGGGACTTCTGTTTGAATCGGTTTAGTATATGAAGATTATACAGAAATTATTTCTTGTCACTCATGGGAATGGAGTGAGTGTGTTTCATGGCTCTTTGTGTTCTCGATTCTTCGCGTGTTAGTGCAGATGTTTTGCTACGGAATGAGTTTCTATAAATATATGAGATTGATTGATTATTTCCTACAGTTCATTAACGATTTATATATTTTTTCTCCGACGGTAATCTTCGTCGACGCAGCATTTTATTAGGAAATTAATCCGTTTCTCTACATATGGCTTTTTGTTTAAATACACTAAAGCAACACGATGGCGAGGGCGACGTCTTCAACTAACTAGTACCACGAAAGACTGTGGTCGCCCCGGTGGCGTAGTGGTCCAAGCGATGGCCTCTGATCATTCATCCGGAAGAAGTTCGAATCCCGGTGAAGCATGGTTGTTGTGTTTGTCTTACAGCACTGGCTCTCTCCCTTCCCTGGAACCAGTGACCCTAAATTAGGGACGGGCGACTGCTTATAGCGCACGGAGTTGCTCACGGTGGTCGTTAAACCTCCATTCGGAAAAAAAAAAAGAAAGACTGTGCATGTGCCAACTGATTGGGCTGCCACCAACGGATCACTGCCGTACCGTGATTGGCAGATTTCAGCCAGCAGTGATCCATCACTGCCAGCTGGTGGCCAGCAGTTTCCCAACACTTGTGTTTTTGCTGGGAAAGGTTTCCAAGCTCTCCTGGGCTGAGATGCCGCCCAGCCCTCCACAGAGCTGACAATAAAATTAAAGGAAGAATTTGTTTAAAGTGGTTCAACGATTGCATGGCATGGGAAAGATTCAAAACAGCGATTCGACCATGAAACGCTGGAATCATATTCACAGAATTAATATTGAAATAAACTAAAGAAAACATGCACTATCAAATGTATGTTCCTTCAAAAAATGCCATTCATTTTTTATGCATCGTAATGTTAATTTTCGGTGGTTTTAATTTTTGATTAAAGAATATCGTGTATCAATTCTCAGAGATATTTCACCTATTTAAATTCTTAGAAAACGTCGGGAATGCTTAGATGCATAACACAACTTGTTTAAGAGTTGATTTTTTCGTACTCTATTTATGAATTTATATACACTATCTGTCTACCCTTTGCTGCGATCACAATTTCCACTTTGCTGGGAAGACTTTAAATAGTTTGTTGAACGCTACCGCTGGAATTACGATCTTCCATTACGCTAGAAGAGCGCTAGTCAGGTCAGTCACCGATGTCTGCCGGTTCGGCCTGCATCGCAGTCGGTTCTCTAATTCATCCCAAAGGTGTTACATGGGGTTGAGATCGGGGTGCTGTGCCGGGCAGACAAGTTTTTCCACACCCATTGCATCAAACCATTCCTTCACGTTCTTCGCTTTGTGTATGGGCCTGTTAGTAATGGAAAAAGGCGTCAACGAACTGTTTTCATAATGTTAGAAGCACAGAAATGTCAAGAATGTCATTATAGGCTGAAGCGTTAAGATTCCCTGGGCGCTAGAACAAGTGGTCCCAGCCAAAGCCATAGGAAACAGCCTCATAGTGCGATGCCTCCTCTACCAAACTTTACAGTCGGGCAAGTAGCAATCAACTGGCATTTTCTATATCCAGACTCGTCTATTATACTGCCAGATGGTGAAGCGTATTTAATCACTACACAGAACTCGTTTCCACTGCTCCAGAGTTTACTGGCGTCGACTCCAAATGATCAGTGATGTTGTTGATGTTAGGCTTGTGTGCGGCTGCTGGGCCACTAAAACCCTCTCCTTTCAGCTCTCGATGAACTGTTATGGCGCTGATGTTGCTTCCAGAAGCGTTTTGGAACTCGGTGACGTGTGTTGCAATCAAGGACTGCGAGATTTTGACGCAACCCCAGCTTCATCACTAGGGGTTTTCGTTTTGTCTTTTTACGTGGCCAACCAGATTGCAATTTCTCTGCTGTCACTTCACAGTAACATCACTTACAATTGATCGGGGCAGCTGCTGTAAGGGCAGATATTTCCGAACTGACATGTTGCTAATATGGTACTCTATGACAGTACCACGTTGAAAGCCACTGACCTCAGCCGTACGACCCATTTTACTGTTTATGCTTGTCTATGGCGTTTGCTAGGTAATGTGCGTCATTTTATGCTTGTGTGGTGCTCTGACGTATATGGGCAAATCCATTACTCAAAAGTAGTGTCTGGAAATTTTAGATCATACAGTGTATTTGCAGGGCAGCAATTCTTGAAACGTTTTTCTAAATAATTCCTCAAAGAAAGTTTTAGAAAACTCTTTGAACGCAAGACACAGTTATTTTGGTTAAAATTTCTGGGAAACGTGAAAGAAAAGTAAGAAAAAATTAACGTCTCATGCGCAGCTTCTTTTTTGCATCGTGAGATTTTTTTCCTATGGTTTAAGTTTCAGAGGAAATATTTCATACATGAAGTCACAGGGAGTTTTGAAAGGGTAAAGAAATATCACTCAGTGGATCAGTATTCTCAGTGAAATGCCTGTTAAAATGGAAATATTACTGAAAACTGACATAAAGAGAACTTAATACAAATTTTTGAAGATGACGATCCGATTTTTGGCGTAAATGTGACAAGGATGGTAAGTCATATAATATCTGAAAATTTGAAAATTTTCATCGTCCTGGAGCAGGACTCGAATCCGTATTTCCCAGATAGCGCCCAGGTATGCTACCCACTACACCACCCAGAACCACCAAGTTACAAGTTTCCGATTAATTTGAATATTTTCAAGTTTTCGGATATTATCTGACTTACCATCCTTGTCACATTTACGCCAAAAATTGGGATTGTCATCTTCAAAAATTTGTATTATATGGCGTTATCCCGTATTTCTTTCATGATTTATCTGCTTCTCCGGGCAATCACGGGATATGATTCTCAAACTCCAGATTCGCTAAACATGAGTTCCGGTTGCTTCGACTAGCGAATCCTGTGATGGTTATATTCTAATTAATCGGAAACTTGCAACTTGGTCGTTTCGGGTGGTGTAGTGGGTAGCATACCTGGGCGCTGTCTGGGAGACGTGTATTCGAGTCCCGCTCCAGGACGATGAAAATTTTCAAGTTTTCGGATATTATCTGACTTACCATCCTTGTCACATTTACGCCAAAAATCGGATTGTCATCTTCAAAAATTTGTATCATATGGCGTAATGCCGTATTTCTTTCATGAGAACTTAATATTCTTAAAATCTACTTAAAGCCATTAATTGATAATGCCGGCTGTTTTGCTGGATTCAAATGTTCTTCAAATAAAAATTTTAGAAAGTATGTAATCCCAAAGCAAATCTTTTTCATAAGAACTGAAAATCCAGGAAATATGCTTCATTACTTTTGTGAATAAAACAATGGAGATGTTTTGATAAGTAATTTAATTTTATGCAATTGGAAAAGGTTATGCATGTACGCTGAAATCCTCCAGATTTTAAAATATAATTATCATAAAGTAATACGTAAGCTGATAGCTTATTTTCTATCGTAGATGCTATGGTACATGAATTATATTTTTTTATGAAAAGTGGAATTTCAAAACGTTATCATAAAAATAGAGAGTAATTCTGCTTTAGATAAATGTATTCCTCCAAAGACCAACTCAAAATTTAGACAATTTTGCACGTTTCGAAAGGAAAGTTTAGAAATAACCCGTCAAATTTCACTCTTTAACAAAATCCGACAATTCTAAGGAAACTTTGTTTCAATTGAGCCAGTCCAAGTCAGTTTCTAGTGCTGCGTTTTTGTGCATTTCAGTTCCGAAACACAGATAGATTTTTTTAGACAAATGGAAAATCTGTGCTAGAAATTTACAGCTTTGTGTAAAATAATTTTCCGCTGTGAGTTGCGGAAAATTATTTATACGAAGACTATATATTAATTATTTTTATAAGATCAAAATATTCGCAAGTACCGTGAAACATTAATGTTTGTTGCAATGTCTCACTGTACGTGCGAATATTTGGATAGGAGCTTTGTCAAGTAACTTCAAATTGTTAGGGTACCAGAGTTCTTGGACTTTAATAATACTTTTTAAAGTATTTTATGATGCCAAACGTTATCATAAAACCATTCCAAAATCAGCAATTTTTGCGTGCATCGCACAATACGTCTGAGATCAAATAATCACATGAAATGTTTTATGTTACTTGTTGTCTTAGTTGCATTGAACTGTTAAATTTAATGTATTTGCAATTTTATATCCTTTTAAAAAATTCCAAACTTTGCTTTCATTTTCATCACACGACAGTCTGCAAAAATGCCATGTGCATGTACCTATATTTTTGGAAATCTTATGTGTTACAAGTTTTTTTTGCAGACCCTAATATATTTCATTTATTTAATTTATTTTAAACCTTTTTTCTATACGGCCGAATTTCGATTGATTACGTATCTTTGTTTTGAAAATGGTTTTATAGAAATTTTTTGCTATAAAAATTTTGCATGTATTTAATAAAAATTGAAAGAAAAATTGAATTTTATTTTCTGCACAGTGAAGATAATATTTAAAAATGAAAAAAAGAAAAATCCCGAATAGGAAAGCATAGCACACTGGATTCTGAGATTTTATTCCTGCTTCTAATGCGAAAAATAACGTCGAGACAGCATTTGTAGCAAATAAGCATTCAATTCAACACAGGTTGCTCTAATTTACGAAACGTCTCACGCCCGTAGGCTGACTGTCATTTCGGTAGTGACGACTTTTGTCATGAGTGATATGCGCTTCCTTCAAGTCTTTTATTCTCTTCTCCACGACCCAAAGTATGATTTGGAAGGGTTTGTTCTTCTGACATGAACCCGTGGTAGAAACAAGTGACTGAAATATGTTCTCTCTCCTTTCTTAGGTTCAGTGCTATTCTTACGTTCACAGCTCTTTTAGCAAGTAATCACGGGGGTTCTTTCGAGGTGGGAGGGGTAGTGACCACCTGGAGCAAGTCCATGGGCAGTCGTCTCTCTCTAATTTGGGACAGAGAGAGGGAAGGGAAAGAGTCAGTGCCGTAAGATACCCACAACACCCACGCCTCACCGGGTCCCATCTCAAACGAATGATCGTAAGCCATCGCTTAGACCACTGCGAAACCAGGACAGCTCAAGTAATCGGTTACTTAGAATTAGTGTCAATTTCCCCTAAATGACAACTTGGAATAGCAAAGCTAAGGGCTTTAATGCGAAAATTCACTCGTTTCAATCGCGTTCGGTTCACTTCTTAGCGAGCACATACGTCTCAGCTGATTGCAGCCTATTTTGCTCACACCGAGTTGATTCGCTCCAGCCGGATAAAAAGTTAATACCGCTCATTTACATAGTCGGCCATTGGTTTCATGTTTTGTGCAAATACATTCAAGACCATTTATTTAAATTTAGGCAAATGGAACGCTCGATGTTACTTTGGTTTTGGCGTTACGTTCACTGTTTAGAAATACGATCGCCCAATCAGCATAGCTTTGAGACAAATGTTTACTTCTTGATTCACTTTACCAATGTTATTTGGGCATCGCACTCTGCTCAAACTGTTTTGAAGCTCACGTGGTTGCCTCAGTGATTTGAATGACTAATTTGAGGGCGAAAAAGCAGTTTGCCGCGCCACTTCCCGATTGGTCTGAGGCTCGATCAACTGGCTGGTAATCCCAGCCGGGCATGCGCAGTGCATCTGCCCAGCGGAGCTTCCTCTTCCTGAAATGAGCTTTCCCAAATGAGAGACTCGCGATATTTTACAAATGTAGAGGATCATGGCGATCGTTAAACCCAGAAACTTAAAATGAAAGATTTTAGCTGCATATATTACAGCTAATGCACCTTTACAAACGATAGTTGTTCCTTAAATTTATTACTAATTTCCTAATATCATATGAGTACCCGAAGGGGAAGTATTTATTGAATTTCCAGATTTTCAAATCTCATAAACAAAACAGGCGTCACAAGATGCTTAATTTGTTCGTCACGTTGTTAAGCAAATGCACGCTCAGAAGAAACAATGCATCCAACGGATTTTGCTTCCTAAACTGTTTATCCTTTTTAAAATAATCGGAAGCAAAATATCTGTCCAGAAACAACAGCAAATAAATTTGTACAATTCATACCAAAAAAATATAAGCAAAGACAAATTAATACAATTATGACGTACTGCAGGTTCCTATTTTCGAACTGCCTCCTAAATTCTCTCATTTAATGGACAAATTGAATGCTGGGAATTTATCGAAGCATTTTTAAACATGTTGTACAGAATCGTAGTTTGTCTCTTGGATAATCTATTATACTAATTTACTTTCATTTAATATTCCAGTTTCGTTAATATCACTCAAATAAGAATATTTCTAAATGAATTAGCCTAGCAATTTAAGCCTTCCGCAATTTTTATAATGAAATAAGTTTGTTTCACAGACTTTTTTCGTGCAATCGGGTTATCAATTATTTTTGTCCGATTATATAAAAAAATGAGGCAGAATATTTGTTTAACTCGGTTTTCGTTCCTTTTAATGTATACGTCTTGTATTGCAACCCGTTCATTTCTACAGGTTTTTAGTTATTTTCCCCATGTCTGGTGGTATAAATAATGGATTTATGTGATAATAATATTAGCATGAACGTCTCAGGTATTTTCTTCTTATTTGTTCACTTTTATTTTTTATTTTTTCATCTCACGTTTCAACTCGGTATCACTACTACTTCTGTCACTATTTATAGCACGTGTCGATAAATTGCAAAAGAAAGAATCTTTTATTTCTGGTTTTTCGTAGCTTTTAGTTACAATGTATCAAAAAGTATCAAGGAATTTACTTTGTTGTTGACTGAAAGCGCTGAAACGTTTTGTTATTGATTCGAAGGTTTTTGCCCTTGGAAAGCAAAGTTTATCAATTGAAAATTAATTTTTAGGGAAAGGTTTTTACAGTTACTCTGGTCAAAATACCAGCACGTAAATTTGAAATACACACACACACACACACACACACACACACACACACACACAAAAAGCGTAATTCTCTTTTCTGATAGAACATGGTTATTGTAGTAGAGTAGTCTGTAGAATTTCGATTTCTGTCCTTTTATGATAAATCATACGTTCCTATAGACTAAAAGCACACAAAAGAAAAACAAACTATGAGAATACTGCTTTAAACCTGTAAATTAAAATCATTTTGAGCCGAGAAAGTTGGTTGAAAATTGCCTGCATAAATATTATTTTCTTAAGAATCTTTAGCTTATGTAGGTCAAAATTAATTTTTAATGGAAGTTCAAAAACTTCTAAAATCTAGGTAACAGTAAATCTTTTGTAACAGTAAATCTCAAACATGTATTTCATAATATTGAAGTAATTTAACGAACAGAAATGTAGCATGGAGAGGTAATCCTTTTTTACGCTTTCCAACCGTAGGTTGAAGAAGCGAATATGCTCCAGCTTTGTCCGTCCGTCCGCACGATAACGGGCGTAAAAATGATTCGATTTCGATCAAATTTTAGTATGTGGTAGGGGACCACTTAGGGACGAACCTATTGAAAATGGGACGAATGGGGTCAAAGGTCACGACGTAGGAGCGGGATCATTCCATTGCCCTTATGCGTCATAACTTGCGTAAATATGATTCATTTTCAATGAAAGTTTACTATGTAGTAGGAGACCACCTGGGGACAAACCCTATTAAAAATGGGTGAAGTGGGGTCAAAGGTCAGGACATAAGATCGGGATGCATTCCATTGACCTTATGCGTCATAACGTGCGTAAAAATGGTTCGATTTCGACGAAATTTCAGTATGTGGTAGGGGACCACCTGGGGACGAATCCTATTGAAAATGGACGAAATGAGGTCAAAGGTCAGGACATAGGATTGCGTTCCATTCCATTGCTCTTATCGCATATTATTAAGGTGGACGTCAAGTAATTTTGCTTCCTATACTTCCAATGGAAAAACTTTTGTACACATTTCCTTCACAATTAATGTGTTCCCAAGGATGAAAATTGGAACATCGATTAAAATAACTTCATATTATAACTTGGAAAACTTAATATTTTCTAAAACATAACCAAATTATATTAAAAATCAATAACTTTTCCTTTGGTGGTGTTGGAACCAGGAAAAAACAAATGTTCAATTGCATAATTATGGTTATGTTTTAGAAAATATTAAGTATTGCAAGTTATAAAATGAAGATATTTTAATCGATGTTCAAATTTTCATCCTTGGGAACGCATTAATTGTGAAGAAAATGTGTACAGCAGTTTTCCCATTGGAAGTATAAGAAGCAAAATTACTTGACGTGCACCTTAAAGTAGCAATTCTTGTATGTATGTATGTACATTTTATTTTGAAAACGGCTCTAAGAATTTTGATGAAAGTCGTTAACCTACCGTTTTCTGGTACTAGAAATTGATTTAGCTTGATCTCGACTTTAGGAGAATTCGTTTAGTTTGTTAAATAACCACACCGAATTATACCGTTTTTAGTGATGGCGTTGTTCCATTAATGTTACCAATGCTTAGAAATCTTATGACGTTTGAGAATGTTGGCACGCGGTCACGTCATCTGTCTAATTACGTCACGCGTTGTGTGTGGATCCTATTAAAGTTTTATGACGTCATACTCTTGCGGCGAGCAGATGGTCGCGATTCCCATCTGCCTCATTACGTCACGCGTTGTGTGCGTATGTCCGTTCGCACGATAACTCGCGTAACAATTGTTCGATTTCGATGAAATTTTAGTATCTGGTAGGGGATCACCTGGGAAGGAACCCTATTTAAACTGAACGAAATGGGGTCAAAGGTCAGTACATAGGAGCGGGATCCATTCCACCGCTGTTGTGCGTCATAACTAACGTAAAAAAGGTTCGATTTCGATGAAATTTTAGTATGTGGTAGGGGACCACCTGGCGACAAACCATATTGAAAATGAGTGAAATGGGTCATAGGTCAGGACATAGAAGCGGAATCACTTCCATCGCCATTATACGTCATAACTTACGTAAAAATGCTTCGATTGCGACAAAACTTTATCATGTTATTTAGGAGGTATACCAAACCGGTTCAGTTGAATATAATCGAAATGGGATCAAAGGTCAGGGTACAGGACCGAGATTTATTCCACAGCCATTATTCCCATAACTTGGGTAATGATTTCTGGTATGTTGGAAAGCGTATTATAATCAATTCATTGCATGATTTTACTAACTTGTTTTTTTATGTTATTGATAACGGGAGAAATTAAGATCTCAATTTCCAATTTTTTTTCAGTCTTACCATAAATCATGTTTGCAGCATTTTTCACTGTTCACATAACTGGTAATGACGTAATATGTTCATTGATTTAATGAAAAACAAATGTATGATGAGTGTATTGTTTTAAATTTATTTGAATGGACCACTTCTATTTGTTTGTTTTTTAATTTCATCAAATATAGGTTCGACACTCATAATTTTGGCCTAGATATATATCACCACAAGCGAAAGCATTTGCAAGTGATTGTCTTTTAAGAGGCTTCAGAATTTTCTTTGAAAGCAAAGGATTATTCGCGATATCATTTGGAATTCTTCAATTGCTGAGAGATTGAAATCAGGTTTCCCTCATTTTTCATTTTAATGGATTTTTTACTACCACCCTAAAAGGATCACTACTGTAAATATTGCTTGAAGGAAATACGGAGAATCAGAGCATTTACGGACGGACACAAGCCCACGCCACATCCGCGATACACAATTCAGAGCTTTAGACTTTTCGATAAGCTGGTTGGTTACCCTGGCACTTTTTCTTTCAGAACGAAAAATTCAGTAGTCAAAAATGTCATCAGCGTCCTTGAGATTCAACATTTTTGTACTTAAATTAATAACAATAACAAGAAACTTTAATAGTGATAAGACAGAAACAAGTACTGTTTTGTCTGGGTGCCCAAGTGGTCTGAGGAATCGGCTCATGACCACTCTGCCGAAATGGGTCAGGTTTCGAGAAACGGATTAGACATAGATAGTATTGTTGTCCACTATCTTGAGCCAGTATCTACAATTAAGGAACCGGCAGCGGCTTATAGCTTTGGTGTCACAGTTGTAGTTAAATCCAGAAGCAAAATTAAAACAGTTCTGTTATTTTTTATCTGTCACAAAGAAGTCAAACTATCAGTTGTTTTTTGCCGGGTGACTAAAGAGTTCGGATCTCACTCTTCATCCGGAGGTGATTTATTTTGAAGTTCAATAAGTTTGATCGAGGAAACTGGTTTTATCCCTGTACGGAGGCAACAAAACTGATTTTGAGATGGGTGACTTCCCTGTTCTCGGTAAATACTTGTAAGGTTTGTAAGTCTGGGAAGTTGAAAAAAATCGAAAAGGAATAGTTCCATTTTATTATTATTTACCAAACTTAAGCAAAATAAAATCTTGCATTTAGGCTTTTTTTCTATTTCAATGACGAATCGCTTTTAATATATTATATCATATCAGTTTTACCTTCTCCATAAACCCGAATCCAGCAATAGGCTTTTATTCAAAATTAATTATAATCTCTTTTCTTTCCCTTACAACCACTGTAAGCTACAGAACCAATCCTCGACGGAAATAGCATACCCAGCGTATTTCGCTTCAAAGCACTCCTCAGTCAACCTAACAAGTTATTGTAATTTAAATTAATGCTTTATCGGTTGTTTACAATATGTCATGTTAAGATCTGTACTCAATTCCCGAAGCTCAACGATTAGATATGAAAATGCAGCAAACTGAGACCACGAAATAATACGCAGATCTGCATGCAAATAAACATCTGCGTATGTGAACTATTCAAAGAAGCTTAAACATAACAATTTCTTGCTTCTATGATTAAAAAAGTTGTGTAGTCTTACAAGCATTATAATTTTTTCATAAAAAACGACAAGAAATTTTCTATGTAAGTTAAGCTGATGACTATCTGCTCCGTCAATATGCCGAATCTGCAGAAATGAAATGAACTCTCTCAAAAAGTAAAATTTGTAAGAGAACCCGGAAATTAAGGATAAATAGCTTTCTGGTTTCGGAATTGTGATGTGGTTACTAAAAATATTAGCTTGTGTTCTACTGCATAATAAATGCAGATGGTATAGTTTTAGTGTGCTACTTAATTTTTTTGCTTTTGTTTCGGTGCTTAGTGAGGTTTTGAGAGACCTTATCTATAAATACTGAGAAATTAAATAGAGTAAAGGCACAAAATGAGACAAAGATCAAAAGGTAAAGGCTTAATTTCCTTTAAAAAATATTTTAAAAGTACTATTTGTGATAATTGCAACACCAAGAAAGAATTGCGCAATTAAAATGAAACTTATATTACAGATTATTTATGTTACAAGAGATAAGTGATTACTTTTGTAGAGCTATGCAAGATGTTTTCGTTTTAAAACTCAGTATGGTCTGAAGCCACTTCGAGCAACAATAACAGCCTCTATAAAGAGCGACATCGGATGAAAGAGGTTTTTGATATCGTTCTGGGAAATAGCCTGCTAGTCAGCCTCTATGCGAGGCTAGAGTTCATTTGTGTTAACTGGCGGAGACGCTTGACTGGCCAGTTGCTTAGCTACCGTGTCCCAGACATGTTCGAACGGGGACATACCCAGCTAACGTGCACATCTGGGGATAAACGGTATCTTCCGTGCATGGAAGAGGTCTTAGATATCCCGGGACACATGTGGTGAACATTGTCTTGCTGGAATGTATCGCCAGGACAACTCTGAAGGAAGGTTATCACCTCTGCCGCTAAAAGGTCCCTAATGTGTCGCTGGCTGTTGAGGGCTTCCTTAATTCGTATCAGGTGAGATCGCGGAATGAATCCAATGGCGCCCCAAACCATGACCTTGGGCGTCCTAAACCATGACCTTAGGCGCCACAAACCATGACCTTGGGCGCCCCAAACAATGACCTTGGGTGCCACAAACCACGACCTTAGGCGCCACAAACCATGACCTTCGGCACCACAAACCATGATCTTGGGCGCCACAAACCATGACCATGGGCGCCACAAACCATGACCATGGGCGCCACAAACCATGACCATGGGCGCCACAAACCACAAACCATGACTTTGGGCGCCACAAACCATGACTTTGGGCGCCACAAACCATGATCTTGGGCGCCACAGACCATAACTTTGGGCGCCACAGACCATAACTTTGGGCGCCACAAACAATGACCTTGGGACGGTTTGACGCTGCAAGGTGCCGTTAACCACGATGTCTTGGAACATGTATGCGACCAGTTCATCAAGCTGAATCGTGACTTGTCAGAAAACACGACCTGTTGCCAATATCTGTGTTCGAGACCTCATTGTATTCTGAGGCGTCTGTGGTTTAGGGTCAAAGGAATGCGCAGAAATGGGCTGCTAGGGACTTGTCCTGTGTTAAGCAGACGACTTCGAACTGTGCTGGATGGCAAATCCTGACCACTGACACTGCTGCGCTAACACCGTGGATGTCGCTGTGCGATTGATCACTGCCATGCAGTAGAAGTGTCTGTCATCCGGTGTAGTCGTGAGATTTTCCAGTCCATTTTTCTGATTTCTGTTGGTCCGAGTCTCATATGTCCACTAACGAGTCTCATATGTCCACTAACGAGTCTCATATGTCCACTAACGCCACGTTCGCATAGCTTTACTGACGCTTTGTCCCATGCGAGTGGCAATTTCTCTGTAGCAAAATCCAGCTTCTCTCATCACAACAATCCATCCTCACTCAAAGTCCGTCGGTTATTCATAATGCGACGTTCTTCGGCGACAGGGCATAGGGAGACACAAGAAACACCCTCTGAACCCAATGTCGGCTCTTTACTTATTGCAGCATTCCGTTTGAGCCAGCTCTTTGTACCCAAGACCGTGCAGTTCAGAGGTCGCTGTACCGAAACCGCCTCCGTATTTTCACTGACATTTAAATCATTTACATGTCCCAACCCGTTGTACATATCCTGTAAGTTTCGAGCTAATACCAGCAGTACTTCATGGACTGCAATTTTCAGAGATTGTAGTGCACTGGGTTTTTGTAAATTTTATACAAGCTTACGTACTAAATTATGAAAGGTAATACACACTACATAGAGAAGATTATTCGGACACTTAGGTCGAAATAAACATGAGCATTGATTAACCGAAATCAGTATATAGTAGGTCCACCTTTGGCCGTTATGAATACAGCGAACTTTCTAGGCATGCTTTTGAGGAGAGACAGGTGGGTCTGTGCCGGAATTTCATTCAATTGCTCCTGCGAGGTTTCTGACAGAGCTGTCATTGAGGCAGGTTGTACCGGCCAAGAACGGTTTCGGCGCTCCAGCTCGCCCGACAGGTGTTCTATTAGATTTAGATCGAACTTTCGGCAGACCAATTCAACATTTGGACGTTTTCCTTCTTGAACCAGGACTGGATAAGTCTTAAGTGCCGCAAGTCGCACGATCTTGTTGAAACAGGCTGGAATCTGTGTAGAAGTACTGCCAGAGCTTGGGTAGTGCGAATTTCTTCAGAATATCTGACCTTCACACTCGCACTTCATAAACTTTACACTCGCCGTCATTTACCTGGAGTTGCTTCAATTTGTATAAAGACCCGCTGGTCATAATACTTTGTCTCTTCGGTGTGTTCTGTGATTTCATATTTTCCTTTTACATGTTTGTAGTGGTTTAACATCTTTTACATTATTACAAGTTTTCGTTGCTCAAAGAAGAAACAAGTGATTCTGTAGAATAGATTTTAAGTCAATTTACTTTTCTTAGTGTACTTTTAAACCCTAAATCAATTACTTTTCGTAGTGTACTTTTAAACCCTAAATCAATTACTTTTCGTAGTGTACTTTTAAACCCTAAATCAATTACTTCTCTTAGTGTACTTTTAAACCCTAAATCAATTACCTTTCGTAGTGTACTTTTAAACCCTAAATCAATTACTTTTATTAGTACACTTTTAAACCCTAAATCCTCATAACAGCCATAGGAAAGATGAAAGTCGCCGGATTTTGCAGTGCATACTGACGTGTACCTTCAAAACTCTGAACACAACTCCTAGAGAAGGGAACATTTCACACAAAACGGTAAGATACAGTCCTAAGGTAAGAGCACCACAATTTAATAAGAGTTCAGCTTAAACAGTGAAGCACAATTGAAGAATTGGGAAAATTTTATTTGACGGTTTGTTCGAAAGCGAAGATATCAAGTGAATGATATGTTCAGCCAGAATTTTCTCGTCTGTACCCAGCTGGCATGCTTAGGATGTTCTAGAGAAAAGAAATCCCAGTTTCCCTCCTACTAGAAAAATCTCTATGTGTTAAAACCATCTTTAAACGTCTCGGTGTCCGGGACGTTAAAAGGTGGTTTTGCCTCTGACCTTGGGCCCCGAGTGGTCTTAGACTCTGACCATGGGCCCAGGTTCGTGAATAAGAATAAGATATGGATGGTGTTTTTTTTTACTCATGGCGATGCCCTACTCCTTTCCTGAAAACACCGTCACCAAATTAGGGACGGGCAAGTGCTTATAGCTCTATGAGTTCTTCATGGTGGCCTTCACCCCCCCTCCTTCCGAAAAAAAGTTGTTATGGAAGAGTGGAATTAATTTTCTTCAGATATTGTGAATAAACCATTAAGGTAGCATGAGTTCTATCGATGAACATGGAGCATTGACGACGTACAAGTTTCGTACATAAACATGAATTTTTTTGAACGATTTCACAAAAACAGATATACATATATATAATTATGGCGTTCCTAGTAAAATCTAAAAAATATTTTTTATTGTCTTCAAAAACTTTTTAAAAGTTTCATATACAAAAGCGACAAATTTTTACAAACTCACACAGATGTACGTACAAACATGCGCCTTTTTTAAGAAATTCTTGAAAATAATTTTTGATGGTCAGTTTTACAAGACGACGACTGTGCACTTTGTTACTGATGTGTTTTTCTACTTTTGAAAGATTTCCAGGTACCATATTTTGTTCCGATAAAACAATTAACGTTTAAGCACCTATTTTTTTGGAGGAAACAATGTTTTTCATACATAATATTTTTTTAATGCACAAGTGCTCGTTGTTTTACAAGTTAGGAAAGTTCTTTAAGTAAATGGAAGGAACATCGTTTAGGATAAGCTGCTTAAAAAGATGCAATAAATATCGTAGGACCGGAAAATATGTGAAACGCTGAGTTGCACAAATTGACAAAAGCTGAAGTTGTAGTGGGATAATGGCCATTAAAAATATCAATAAATAATTTCATAGAAAGCTCTTAGTACGGAGATGGTTCCTAAATCGGCTTTGCTTTTATTAAATGACATATATATCCCCTTTATACTCCCGAAATAACACGGCAGTTTTCACATTAAGAGTGATATCCTTTACAGTAATGAATTATTTTTTCTTTTTATTACGGCACGAATCGTTGCATTTCACGTCATTTAATGAACGCATTGCAACATTGGTGAGACGGCAAATAAAAGAACCCTAAAATCGGTTTATGTAGTTGCAAAACAAAAGCGAATGGTTTCACGAAAATAAAAGCAGTGAGCTGATAAAGTGCATGATTTGTATAAGTGAACAGCAGCAAGGCAAAAATGCATTTTCCTGTTTACTGGAAAACAGATGTTATCTTTTCAATACAAGCTATTACAGAAATATTTTTATTATTGGCGTAAAACAAATGATATTGCCAAGATTTCGCGCACGAAGTGGCTCTATCGAAGGAGATTGATATTAACCCATTCAGAGGAGACTTACAAGAAATGTTAACATTTGAAAAGAAATACTTGTGTTGAGTTAATTTCTAATTGTGTGTAAATTGAAAATTTAATGTGTGAAAACAAAAGAAGCAATCAAAAAGCCTTCAACACTTAATACTCTAGGATATCTACCTAGAGGCGATGCAAGTCACATGGGGATTGGAGGTTTAACGACCACCGTGAGCAACTCAATGGGCTATAAGCAGTTGCCCGCCAGTAATTTAGGGTCACTGGTTCCAGGGAAGGGATAGAGCCAGTGCCGTAAGACAAACACAACATCCATGCCCTACCGGGATTCGAACCCGGACCCAGTTCCGACGAATGATCAGAGGCCATCGCTTAGACCACAGCGCCACCGGGGCGGCTGCAAGTCACATTGCTTGCATATTGTGTTGTGAGTATTGGAACAGAGTAATGTAATACTCACAACACAATACGTCCATGTCCTTGTTCAATTGGCATCGTTCACTCGACGATTTTGTGTTTCTTCTATTCTTCACTTGAGTCTTCTTCTTTGACCTCATTTCTACTCGATTGTATTGAAATGCATTAGTTTTGGGATTTTTTTTTAGGTTAGGGAGTATTTAGTCTTCCATGTGCCTTTTCTTGGATGTGCCTGACATGACGGTACTTATTTTTGTTACATACATTAGCAACGCAGCTGCTACTTGCAGCTCTACGCCATCTTGTGGCATCGGTCACTCGATGTTTTAGTGTTTCTTCTATTCTTCCCTTGAGTCTTCTTCTTTGACCTCATTTCCATTCGATTTCAAAAAGTGAGCGCTAGTTACTTTAGTTGATTTATTTGGTTACAGTCCTAATTTGGGTTGTGTATGGTGATAAACATTAACATCGATGCGCCATTCCAATATGACCACCCCCAGCCTAGAGAAACGAGCGCGCTTGGAGACCGAACGGTGGCGCACGTGAAGTTCACAAAGCAGTATATATACAACCCATAGACCGGGTTTCGGTTAGTATAGTGCTCGGAGTTAGAATGAGAAAAGCTGCCGATTTATCGGAGTTTTGATAAAGGACAAATTGTGATGGCATGGCGCCTTCGAACTACGATCTCGGAAACGGCGCGACTTGTGGGTTGTTCACGTGCCGCTGTAGTGAGTACGTATCTAAAGTGGTGCAAAGATGGACAAGCTACGAATCATCTTCCAGCAATGTGTCGTCCGCAGCTCATTGATGCCAGAGTAGAGCGGAGACTGTCGCGCATTGTTCACAGCGACCGCGGGGCCACAGTGCGACAAATTACTTCCAGCTGCAACAGTGGTGATCAGGGCAATGAGTTACAACACACAGTTCATTGTATCCTTCTCGCATGAGCCTGCATAGCCAAAGACTCAGCCGAGAGCCCATACTCATCGCCAGTAACGAATGAAATAGGCCCAAGATCATCGAGATTGGACCGTGGATGATTGGAAGAAAATGGCCTGGTCTGACGAATCAAGGCTCCTGGTGCATCACGTGGACGGCCGAGCTCGGATATACAGTGTTATGCTGTAGGCGGTGTTTTCTATGGAAACTTTAGGCCCCATTATCCCAAGAGCACAATCCCTGACAGCTATCAGGTATCTGAACATCGTTGCGGACTAAGTTCGCCCATTCATGGCAAGTGTTCCCTGCCGGTGATGGCCGTTACCAACCGGATAATGCGCTATGCTACACTGTCAGAATGTCAAGGAGTAGTTCAAGGATCACGCTGGTGACTTTCTGTTAATGCCTTGGCCTCCAAATTTACCTGGTATGAACCCAATCGAACATTTGTGATTCGACTTAGAATAGCGGGTTAGCGTTATATCACCAGAACCCTGAAATGTACGGGAACTGGAGGACCTGCTGTTGACACTTTATGGTACCAGATACTCCGGGATACCTATCACCACCTCATCGAATCGATGCCTCCCCAAGTGGCAGCTGTTTTTTTATTGGATTTTTAACGACCTCCGTGAGCAACTCAATGGGCTATAAGCAGTCGCCCGTCCCTAATTTAGGGTCACTGGTTCCAGGGAAGGGAGAGAGCCAGTGCCGTAAGACAAACACAACATCCATGCCTCACCGGGATTCGAACCCGGACCCCGTTCCGACGAATGATCTGAGGCCATCGCTTAGACCACTGCGCCACCGAGCCGGCCAAGTGGCCGCTGTTTTGTGGGCTAACTGGGGTCCTACAGCTAATTAGGTAGGTGGTCATAATGTAGCGGCTCATCGATGTACATCATTGCCTATTGAAGTGTCGTATCGTTGAGATGAACTTGCCTTGCAAGGGGTGTGTTGAGGGTTCGAGTTTTAACACGTCTCTAAAATAAGTACGTGCTTATAGTATTAATTTGTACGTTCGTCTGCCTGTCCGTCCGTCCGCTTGTGGACACCATATCTCTGCAGTTATTACTACATTTCAAAAAGAAATTTCCCATTAGAAATTTTGAAAAGCGAGAACGGTGATCCTGGCTTTCAGTTTCGTTGTTGCATTACGTGGTCGCTAGTGGGTGTAAATGCAGCTGCTATCGAATTCACAACACATTTCATTCCACATGTTTGCTTTAATACACAATTGACAATATTTTTTTCAAGAAATATATAGGTCTTTCGCTAGGGGGGATGAATTTCGATTTAACAGATATCTATGTTTTTAAAATTCCTATTTGAGAAATTCTTTCTGCATCGGAAAGAGCTTCTGGTGGGACGTGTTCTTCAAATAATTTATAATTTTTGATAAATATTGTTTTGGCCGCGAAGGGGCGTTAGCGTATTTTTCTATTCGCGATGCATTTTCAGCAAATTATGCGCTCCTGAAAACTCGACTTAGAAGCTTCTCTCCTGGAATCGTGCCCTTAACCATGAAAAAACTTCTGACCGCATCTTCTGCTTAAATTAGAGCATGTCCATATATCTTATTTTTGTCGATATCTCTGAAAAAATCTTTCTTGATCGGAGAACGTTTCTGTTACGAAATGTCTTGTATGCAATTAAGTAAGCTTACGTTTCAGTTTACAGAAATATTTGCGAAACTAAGAACTTCATTGAAAAAATTCCATTTTCGTTCAGACACAAATAACAATGAAAATATTTTTTTGAATTTCTTTCTCAAAATTATACGCAATTTTCCCATAAGGGAGCACAAATATTTAATCTCTTTTTTCTCGATATCTCTACTTCTGTGTAGTTTTACGTAGTTCACAGTTCTGTCGCTAGATGGTGTTTGTGCGCTTTTATTTGCAGCTGTATCTCCGCTTCTAAAAATCCTATTGAAAATTTTCTATTTTTACTCGTTCGCTACAAAAAAGATGGAAAGCATTATCTTCTTTAAATAATGTACAGCTTTTCCGATTGGGGCAGTAAATGTCGAAGCCTTTTTCCTAATATCTTTGCTTTCAGGAGACGCACTTGAAAAATCATTTTTCCTTAGTATAACTTTTGCTATGAAGAATACTTTTCGCATATTTTCAACTTTCTTTTTATGCAAAATTCTTCCGCTGTGGGGCGTAGAGTTATATAATGTTTCCCTCTATATTTCTTTTTCTAACTGTTTGATTTGAAATTCATTTTATCTCTGATATGTTCATTTTGCTATAAAACACTTTTAGAGCACAGTTTGTGAATTTTCGTAATATACTTTTCAGCCTCTCCTGGGGGTAAGTACAATGTAGTTGTTCTATTTCTGGATGTTTTATCGATTTGAGAAATCCGGTTGATTAATTTTTTTTAATCGGCTCTACTGAATACGACCAAAAAATCGATGTCACCTTTCTGATTTGTATTTCCTTTGTGTTCTGCTACCCAGGTGGCAATTGGCCATTCCGTCATTCCTATGTACCATTTGTGCGTTCAATCGAGTATCTCAGGAGGATGGGCACGGGCGGCGGTACCTAATAATTTCAGAAGGGGTCCAACGTTTTCGAGAGCTAAAACAGTAAAAAAGTGACCCAGAGAGAGAGAGAGGAAAAACCCGTAGGATATACTGTATATGTATATAATCCTACAAATCTACTGTACGGTCTCCTCGAACGATTTCTACAATTTTCTGTGCGGAGCGTGCCACTCCAGCATTCTTTTGAATTTCTTCCACACATCTCCAACGTGGTCTTTTTCTGGGTTCTTTCCTGGCTCTTGTTATTCAATCTGAAAAAAAGTTCGCTGCTGCGGTGGTGCAGTGGTCTAAGCAATGGCTTCTGATCATTCGTCCGAGTTCGAATCCTGATGAAACATGAATGTTGTCTTACGGCGCTGGTTCTCTTCCTTCCCTCCAACCAATGGCCCTAAATTAGGGACGGGCGACTGCTAATAGCCCAATGAATTGCTCATGGTGGTCCTCTAATCAAAAAGAAAAAAAAAATATACAGGTACGTTCAGTTCTGATTGAGCGTCAGTTTGAAACGTAGGAATACGACTTGCAGATCGGGGAGTTAAAATGATTTAGTCGAGTATGGTTTCAAAGCGTTTATTTGATTTGTTACAGCCAACACAGGTCTATGATATGAAAAGTAGCTTACATAAATTTTACAAATAATGCTGAATGCATTGCTAACCCATTGCAGATCGATGCGTGAATTACCCAAAGTGGTACTCTCTCTTCTTGAGCTTCTTATATTCCTCATCACTTGCTCATGCCTCTGGTTTTGATTTTCTCCACTTTTGCTGGCGTTCATTCTGCGAATTCCGAGGCATTGTCGAAAATGTTTACCCGTTCACACGAAAACAATTTTTGAGATTTTTAGTTTAAACCACTGCTATATGTTCTTTATATATTTGAAAAGATCACATCGAGAACTTTAAAAAGATACCACGCACAGTCGTTTTGCACTCATGGTTGTCCAGTAAACCGCGATATTGAACACCGGTTCACGAGAAACCAATTTTTAAAATGTTCAGTTAAAACCACGGCGAAATCTTCTTCATATATTTTAATACATCTCGTCGAGAGCTTTACAACGATACCGCACACAGTTGTGTTGCGTTAACGGTTGCAGAGATTTTTTTTTTTTTTTTTTTTTTTGAGGTTTAACGACCACCGTGAGCAACTCAATGGGCTATAAGCAGTCGCCCGTCCCTAATTTAGGGTCACTGGTTCCAGGGAAGGGAGAGAGCCAGTGCCGTAAGACAAACACAACATCCATGCCTCACCGGGAGTCGAACCCGGACCCCTTACGGACGAACAATCAGAGGCCAGCGCCTTAGACCACTGCGCCACCGGGGCGGCGGTTGCAGAGATAGATTGAGTCAAACGCGGCGGCACCCCCAGAAATATTGGATCATCTCCCCCGTGCACAGGGAGTGAGCGGAGAGTTGCTCGTATAATGTATATCGCAGTACGTGATTTGGATTCCATGATGTTTACGAATATGCTAACAAGAGTAGTGTGCGGCAGGTAATTTGAACGCTATAATGATTTCAATTGGAACCTATTTTTTCATATGCGGTCGGCCGTAGGTCGCCCCATACTACCCGCGGAGTTATACGTAGTTTTACGACAAAAAATTGTTCCACAGTGGTCAGTTCTTTTACATATATGTCCAGCGCATTGCTGCTTGAGGGTCTTCAGTTTGATCTTTGATAATGATGTCATCAACTCTTGCCATTTTCCTGATCCACCAGTTTTTCTTCCTTATTTCGACAATACTTGGTCTCGCAACAAAAACATACACACATTCGTCAAAGCTCGTGTATTTTCTATGTGAAAAAACTCCAAGAAAGGCCTGCGCCACAACAAGCCGCAGTATATTTATCGCTTAATTTGTGTTCGAGTTATTTCTTGTTCAGTTATTTATTTGGCAGATGGATTGGGTTTTCTGATCTCGAGTACGACACATTCGGACTTGGAAAGGAAAAGAAAACACAGACAGGGAGGAAGGGAGAAAAAGAACTGTGACGTGCCTGCCCCGCAGGACGCACACGACATAAAGACATATAGCAGCGATAACGAACGACTGCGTGGCTCAGTTGGTATAGCGACTTGTTCCGGAATAAATTGACTCGGGTTCGATCCCCGGCGTGGGCAAAAATGACGGAGAAATTTACTTCGTTATAATGGCGCCCGAACTTCCCGGATGACCCGGCCGTTCAAGATCTCGCAATGGCGTGATGTTCTTTCCACACCGCGAGATAGGAAAAATAAGAGAATCCCCTATTCAGCGCTTCGAAAAATAAATGTGTGTGACGTTGCATTCCACTCACCAGATTGACTGGGAGTTCTCAAGTGCACGTTCTACAGAGGATGGCTGCCTGCAACGATTCATGGTCACGGCTGACCCGTGGGCCACGCCCCGTTCCTCTTTCGGGGGGGGGGGGGTGTTGTGACGTGCCTGCCCCGCAGGACGCACACGACATAAAGGCAGATAGCAGCGATAACGAACGTCTGCGTAGCTCAGTTGGTAGAATGACTTGTTCCGGAATAAGTGGACTCGGGTTCGAACCCCGGCGTGGACCAAAAATGACGGAGAAATTTACTTCGTTATAGAACCTTCCTGGTTATTGGTTTTAAATAATTCTTCAATGATCTTTTTCAAATCCAAAAACGCAACGCTGATTTAATTGTTCAACTCATTTGTGCAAAATCAATTTTTTTAATTGTACTTGAAGCATTTCCCAGGAAACTGTAAAGCGTGGGTGCAGCGTCCAGGAAATATTCCCGAAAAAGCAACAAGTCATATGTGAACAGAAATCTTTCGTAGAAAGACCCCCCAGTCAGAGGACCATGAAATTTCTACGGGGTCGGTCCTGGAACCCAGTGTCCCCTACCTTCCGCCGCACGCGGGGATGGAGTAAACTCCTGTTTTTTGCCCCATGTCAATTTACCTGCTGAGGGAAAAGATAGTCGTAACCGAGCCGGTTGTTGGATGCCAATGCTCAAGCCTGTCTTCTTTAATGCGTTTCTAAGAAAAATGTAAAGCCAGGAATGCATGGCAGGAATCCGACGAAATTTTGAGTAGAGTTTGGCGATCGGAATAGGCAATCCCCAGTCAAATTTAAGCCTGCAAACAGTTCTTGATTGAAAATATTTCCGATTTCTGCATCGTTTGTTTCCTTCTGAGGAAAGCAAAATTTCTTATTTATATATATATATACACTGAGTTAGCTTTACTTTGCATTAGGAACACCTACCTAATAACGCGTTTCGGTAAATTCACGGCTCCCAAACGCGTAGGAATATTCTACAAGGTGTCGAATATACTCCATGAGTAACTTGACCTACGTTCTCTGCATCAGCACAGTCAGTTTATGGCGTATGATTTATTTTAACTTTCATTTTTAGTTGTATTCCTCTATACGAATTTTGAGTTGGTTCTCTTTTGGCTTTTCAACCTTAACGTTATATTTTCTCACTGACTGAATGTTATGTTGGCAAGAGTCTTAAGGTCAGGGTGAATGGCGTATGCTTGGTTGACAAACAAGATTGCTGCATATATGTGTTAAGCTAGCAGCAAAGATTGTGGTGTAGTAGTCGTTGAATCTGTTTTACGCTGAAGCAGTCTGTTCTTGTGTTCGAGTGATGTTATTATAAATTCCATGTTAGAGTTCATAAACGTAATATTGGGTTTAGTAACTCCAGTTAATAACTTTAAGTGACTACTGCTCTGGTTAGAGTAATTATCTATATAAGATCTTCATCAGTGAAGTGCATCCTAAGTTTCAGCTGAATAAAAGTAACTTTTCCTTGAACTTTATTTGAGTGACTCCTGTTTCGCTTAAGGTGAGTGTATAAGAACAAACTTTACCTACTGTTTCCTAAGGTAACAGTAGGTAAAGTTTGTTTTTACCTACTGTTCCTAACGTTTTTACCTACTGTTTCCTAAGGTAACAGTAGGTAAAAACGTGTATATAGGTAACTATATACACGTTTTAAACTTTACAAATTCACGCTCATTCCGCGAAGGAGGATCTGCAGTTCTTACATCCCGTTCTAGCATATTTCACAAATGTTCAGTTGGGTTACAGTCAGGAAAGTTTGGGGGCAAAGGCATTGTGACGAATTCGTTGTCGTGTTCCTCCAACCACTCAGCAGTTGTACGAACCCGATGACATAGGCGTTGAACTGTTCAAAGATGCCACTGTGGTCCGGATAAACCTTCTGCACATATGGATGCATATGGTTGGCTGACAGGTCCCTGCAACGTCCACCATTCAGTGTTTGTGGGATTATAACCAACGAACCTGAGGTGTGCCAGCAAAAAAACTCCCCCAGACCCGAACACCACCTTCAGCGGCTTACTGAACCCGAACTGTGCAACCTGGGCTTAAGGCATCATGATGTTTATGCCATATGAGAACCCGGCCATCAGCATGGGCACCAGGAAACGGGACTCATCACTCCACTCCCGATGACCTTCTTTCACAAGAGAGGGGTACATTGCAAACGTTCCTTGGCCCATGCAAAGCGTTGTTTGCGATAACCGGTCGTAATTCTTGGTATCCTAGTTGATCTTCGGCTGTGGAACCCCATGCGTAGCAAGGTACGGCACATTGTGCATGTGGAGATAGGTCGAACTACAGCGCTTCTGCAGTTCGACCTATTTCCACATGCACATGGTGGATGCGCTAGGTGACTGTTGCACGTCGTTCCTGAGATACTAATCGTGACACCGACGCTCACTTCTAGGATTAACCGAGCGTGGCTGATCAATGTGAGACCCTTTTTTGGATGTCTGGGCTTGGTTTATCCAGTCCTAGTATACACTTGATACAGTAGTACGGGAGCAACCAAGAAGTGCGGCTGTTTCCGAATAGTTGGCACCTGCACTCCGGGCTCCAACTGTTTGGCCGCGGTCAAATTGGCTTACATCGCCACGTTTCCCCGTTAGGGGTAAAAGTTTACTGCTTACGTACAGAGGATAGGCGTTCACAATTTAGAGTAGCCCAACGTGACGCTGATATCATGTGGCACTTCGTTATCGCTTCGAATATGTAAAACAGAGGGTATTCCTAATACAAAGCTAACTACACTGGTTTCCATAAATGAACAACAAATGGAAAATCGTGATGATTCAAAAAAGATTCAACAGATTCGGATGAAATTTGGCGGTAAGCTTTATCAGACCAAATGCAACAAAAATAGTAAAAGCATGTGAAACAAATCTTTTACATTTTGCATGAGTGATGCAAATATGAAAATACAGAAATATAGGTATCAAGATGAAATACAAAAAGGTACTTCAATACGAAGTGTGGTTACCCCGAACAGCAACACAGGCCCGACAGCAATGTTCCATGCTGTTCATTATGGTATCGAGTAGTTCTGTGGTTAGCCGCGTCCATTGCTGGAGCAAAGCAGTTCGGAGCCCCTGTAGGGCTGGAGGCCAGCAATACACCTCCTCAGCATTCCAAACATGCTCAAGGTGTTACAGATCAGGAGAGCGCCCTTACCACTCCATACGGACTATAGCCTCCTGTTTTAGGTACTGGTGCACGAGGCGAGCTATGTCAGGGTTGGTGTTTTCCGTCTCCAGTATAAATGTATCGCCCATTGCGGCTGTATAAGGACGAACGATAGGATCCAGGATGTCATCTCTATTTCTCTGAGCATTGAGGTTTCCATGTGGCAACACATAGATGTCGGTGCGACCGCAAAACGATATGCCTGCCCACACCAGAACACTACCACCACCATATAATGCATCCCTCAATGCACCAGATCAAAAAGAGGGCACCATACAGCAGATTTAGGCATACAACAATATTTTCCAACATGCTCCAATTCCCTGGTGTACTAAGATAGAGGTTTTTATTATCTTGTTTGAGGGTTTAACGACAGGCGTGAGTAACTCAATGGGTTATAAGCTGTCACGAAAGAGACAAGGCCCTAAGACAAACACGACATCAGTGCTTCACCAGGGATTCGAATCTGGATCCATCTTGGACGAATGAACAGAAGCCGGCGCCTCGTACAACTCGTCCGACTGCGCTGTCTCGTTTTCACCAATTGATTTGCTAGTTAATTAGGACAAGGCTTAAATAATCGGTGGAGGATTTAGCGCAAGCCTCAAATATTCAGTGACGATTTAGTACAAGCTTGAAATAATCGGTGGCAGATTTAGCCATCAAACAACTTCAAAAATATAAATATCCATCCGCCGTAGTTAGGATCTGTCCAAATTGGCAACAAAACATTGCAGTTCTTTCAGTTTCTAGCATTCGCTTCAAAATAGCCAAATTTCTAAGGTCAAAGGGATTTTCATTCCATAAAACAAAATATCTTGTTCTGCATTGAAATGTGTGTAAAAATGTGACTTCAATAAATCTATCAACATAGAACATTTAATCACAAATTTCTTTTTGATGACGCAAAGATATTGGAAAACCTCAAATCAGAGTCCGCTCTTGAAGTTTTGGGAGCCTGTATCAATTTAAAATTCCAGCTCCCTAGGGAATGATTCGACCTCCTGGTCATATCTCTGAAGCTTATGGAAAGCAATGATCAAAAGACGTAAACAACAACTTGACGTAAGAAACGAGCAGTGGATATCACAAGAAATCAACACCCCATTTTCCTGATGAAGCTAGACCAGAGTTTAAGCTGTAATCCAGATTCGTCAAGAACATAACGTAACGAATTGTTCTTTTTAAACATAACGAATTGTTCTTTTTAAATATATATTATCAAAGTTGCTGCAGTTCTGTTCACCCACGTCCAGAACTCCATGCAAATGAATATTTTGCCGAAATTACTAGTAATGCTTTGGAGTAACCTGAAAAGGAAAGCGGTTCGAAGGAAAATAAATTTGACGAATTAAATGAAAAAAACAGGTATTATAACAGTAGCTAAAAATATGGCAGCCAATTCTTTTGATATATTTTTAAGTTCAATATTTTAACCTTTCATGATGATAGTTTTCCCCATTGATATGATGACCATATTTGAGAAATTCCTCACAGAAAGCAAGTTTGAATAAACAAAAAATGATTTGGTGATACCTTTTTCTTTCAATTTCTGCACTCTCATTTTCCTTCATTTGTGGTAAAGCTGGAGAAATAATTAGTTGATTAAACTAACCGAACACATGGAAATATTTAGAGGACAAGGTGGAAGTTTTCACTAGTACTGATTACTGATTAATGGGAGTACAATGTGAAGGCAGAGCGTTAGTGACGAGCATATGAGGTTTCAACATGGTCTCACTGCTTTTTATCTCATTCGGAATCGGTTCCAACTCACAAAATGTTCTGTACCTTCCAAAAAACCTACTTTGCTTGATTTCTAGAAACATGTTTTTGCGAATTATTCAAGATATTGAATTTGCGAGAAAGGGTAAACAAGAAAGCCACCTCATAATCGAAGTAGTGGAACCTCTCTACT
Organism: Macrothele yani; assembly: GCA_039090855.1. Lineage (NCBI taxonomy): Eukaryota > Metazoa > Arthropoda > Arachnida > Araneae > Macrothelidae > Macrothele > Macrothele yani. The sequence goes on along the minus strand of CM076989.1, from coordinate 61,279,416 downwards.
GTGAGCTACGAGCTTTTGCAGAGCAAGACACTTATGTGTATTGACTAAAATCTTAAATAATTGTGCACTAGTTAATTTTGTTTTAATTTAAATAAATGCATCGTGGAAAAGCTTTTACTTACTCTCATACATACAGTATGTATACGTAGCTATTTGGTCATAATTGATAACTGTCTTTGTTCGTAAAGTAAACCAAAGTTATCCCTGCAAAAGAGGGATTTCCTTCCAATCACTCATCACCCAGAGAGTATTAATAGATGCATTTAAGTATCAAAACTAATCAATAACCTCACGAATTTACATTTCGCTTTATGTGACTACGATAATTTTTTAAGACATCTGTAATAGCCAAATCGCTTACCCGTCTAAGCGCTTGTCAGTGCCATACAGAACAAAAAAGCAACTGTTTATATAGGTTTTAAGTGTGGTATAAACCCGCAGAAGCACATGCGGGAGTGCGCACCGAGGGCCTTTTCTTGAAATGCAATTTAAAAAAATTTGATTAATTTTTAGCTAATCTCCGTTAGAATACTAAACATCTAATAAGATGCTACAAATAGATGGCAGCACATTTTTTACTTCGAAAACAGGTTTAATTTGTTAACGGAGAAATTCTGTTTTTTTCTTTTTGAGTTTATTTATTTTAGGTTGCAATTAAACGCCTATTCCGATTTTTATATAACAGACTATTACCCCACGGAGTCACCATAAAGTGTCACTCAGGGGTTCTATGTGCACTCTGTGAAAAAAAACTGCTTTTCATATTTTTTTATTAAACGGAAATCAACGAAGAGGTTGTCACCTGCGTGAAAAAATAAACTGACCAATGAAACTACACATAAAACTTCCAGTTAAATTTAATTTTATTTATTTATCTATTTATTTGGTACATTGAAAGACATTGCCACTAAATATTTAGGTCAAAAGATTCCGGATTCTCTGCTAGAAATTTGCTAAAAGACATTTGATGAAAGTCATAGTAGCCAGTATATATTATTCCTCAAAATGAAATTCACAATTGCTTCATCAGGCGTATTGCTTTTGAAATTATAGCATTGATTAAACTTCTTACGAAGGGCATCTATTAAAAATTTTCTTCAAGCTAGTTGACAATGTATCCCTAGGAATCTATTATTAAATTTGTTTTGCCGTTAAGCTCTTCCGCAAGCACCTCTAAAAACTATCAGTAACGTGTCCATAATTTGGTTCCGGTAAAGGGCAGTGCCGTGGGGCAGGGACGCAACACCCGGGGCTGAATGCCTGGATCAATGAGTCAGGCGCCCCCGGGATGGCTAATCTTTATTTAAACAAGGAAGACCACCTATGTATAAACTAACATGATGAACACTGCTATTTGGTGGATTATGTCTTATGTTTAGAAACCAATGCCAACATTTTATTCATTTATTTATTTATTTATTTTGCTGATAAAGGGAGTTATCGTGTGAAGCAGGTGGAAAGAAAGTATAATTTAATTTTGAGTAAAATTTTTTTATTTGGATTATAAGCAGGGTATGTTTCCTGAAAAGCGGCATTTTTAAATTCCGAAGGTAAATTGTTTGTTCCTTTTCGAATGTGTAACTATTTACGGAATGATGTATGTTCTCAAAATGGTTTTGTTCAGAAGCATTTCATGCGGAATTTCGCAAATATATTAAATGTCCTCAGTTTATTGACTGTTTATTTGCAACTGGTCTGCAATTTTCAACGTTTCATCCACCATTTTCAGTAAGAATCCGAACTGAGAACCGTAGTCTTTCAAAAGTTTTTCCTCTAATGTTGGATCAGTTACTTGAAAAAACCTGAAAGACGCCTTAACGTCATAAACCAGCAAGAGCTGATGAGTATGCTGTTACCTTTCACACAGCAGCAAATTTGTCGTCGTAGGCAGAAGAACCATTCGAAAAACTAAATTTTCCATTTTTAAGTGTTTAAAGACCACCATGAGCAGCTCGTTTGGCTATAAGCCGTCGCTTCACCCTAATTTTGAGCCACTGGTTCCACGGAGGGTGAGAGGGGTGCCGTGGCACAGGAGGCTTACCAGCGATGCAACGTCCGGAACTTCAGCCCTGGCCCATCTCGGACGAATGGTCATAAACAATCGCTTAGACCACAGCGCTACTGGGGAGACATTGCAAAAAATTACTCTGTTTTTTGAAGTATAAGCCTAAAAACTACCTGGTCTTTGAAGCCTAAGTCTAAAAGTTTCCTTGCCTTTCGTGTACATATTAGGTCGTTCGGAAAATAATGGGCGATTTTCTGAGGTGCTATATTCACCTCGCCCACAACGCTTGCAGACCAATACGCTCGCATCGTCATTCTTACGAGTTGAAGGGCGGCTCAGACGCCATATACACGCCATAATCGGTTGAGCTGCAGTCGTTGGTACTCGTGTGAGAGTGGTATGTACACAATTTTAGGAAGGAGTAAGTTGCGGGTAATTCTGCTTTATGAGTTCAAATTGGGTCGTAATGCGGCATATACCTACCGTAATGTGGTCGAGGAATGGAGCAAGGGTGAAACATATGAACGTAGTGTTCGTCAGTGGTTTGGAAAGTTTCGTTCCGGTGACACGAGCCTACAAGTTGGGGAGGACCCAGAACGGCATTCGGTCACAGATAACAACGCTCTGAAGGCAAATGTGGAGGAAAATCCTAGCGTGCCACAGTCAGAGAACTCGCCAATAAGTGCAATGTGACAGTGTCAACCATTTCTAGACAACTCCACCAAATTGGTAAAGTCAGGAAGTTCGGAATACGCGGGTCCAACACGAACTGACGGAACATCAGAGACAATGCTCCGTCAGTTCGATGTGCAGTAACGTTCTGCTTCTCAACGAAAAGGAGCTCCTACTTGATCGCATTGTAACTTGTGACGAAAAGTGGGCGCTATGCGATAACCGTAAGCAATCTGGACAGGGGTTGAACCATGGTAAACCACCGAAACAACATTTGAAACCAAGGTTGACGCCAAAGAGGTTCAGTTGGCAGTGTGGTGGACTGTGCACGGTGTCATGCACTACAGGATCTTGAATGCAAGTGAAAGCGTTGCCTCAATAACATACTCTGAAGAAATTGAACGAATGCATCAGAAGTTGTGTTCGATACAGCCATCTTTGGTGAACAAGAAGGGTCCTATCATCCTCTGTGATAAAGCGAGACCACACGTGTCACGAATGACGAAACAGAAACTACAAATAACTCAGGTTTGAATCCCTCCCACATCCAGCCTACTCGCCTGATTTGGAACCTTCCGATTGTCACCTGCTCATGCATTTTAGCAATTACCTCAAAGACAGGACCTTCAGAAACCCAGAGAATACAAAAATTGCATTCCGGGACTTTCTTGCAACCAAGGTGCCAGATTTCTTCTGGACCGGAATGGAAGCACTTGTCGCTCGCTGGCTGAGGAGTGTAGATACTGAAGGCGCCTGTTTCGAATAAAACAAGGTTGTGTGCTATGAGGTATGTCTCTTTCATTTTTCTCCTTTCAAATCGGCCATTATTTTTGGAACCACCTGGTATTAGGATATCATATGATCTCAATATCATGTTTTTCTTTCTAAAAGAACGGGAAGTATTTCTTCTGCATTAATAAATATTTGATTTTTTTAACTTTGTTATTAATCAAGTCGTCAAGCTCTACTCTTTATAATCGTTAACCCCCTTTTGGGGGGAGAGGGTGTTAACATTCACTATGAGCTATAAGCAGTCGCCCATCCCTAACTTAGGGTCATTGGATTCGGGAGAGGGACACAATCAGGGAAGTTCCGTACCCATGCTACATCTGAGACTGCAGTCTATGTCCGTCAGCGACGAACCATGGAAGATCAGCACCCTTGAACACATTGGTCTCCAGTGTGGCATTCTTCGAAAAGTAACTTTTTCAGGAATCGTGCCATCAAAATGCTTTTATTTCATTTTTATTTACTTTTTTTGCATGGAGGTTTAGCAACCACCATGAGCCTGCAGACTTCAACCAGTCGCTTGTAGTTAATTTGGGGACATCGGTTCCAGGGAGACGACAGAGCCAGCGTCATCGGAAAACACATCAAATATGCCTCATCTCCAGGACTCGTGTCAATGTGAAAGGCTGGCTACGGCCCATCTCGGATGAATGGTCCGAATCTAGAACCAGGGAGCACTCCGGAACCACTTCGGCGATACCCTTTAATGATTTTCTTCTGTAGTATAAAAAATTACAGTGCTTATTTTTTGATAGAGCATTTTGTAGCAATGGAAAGAATAAATTGGTATCCTGATTTTGCAAAAATAAAGATAAATAGCATTAAATTCATAAAAACACTCATATTATGTGAATGCAAAAGAAGAAATAATCACTACACAGATGTCTCATTGCATCATTTAATAGTTTGCAAGTAATTTAAATTTTACGAAAGCGAGTTAATTTAACCTATTGTTAGTCTTTAATGGTGGGTTTTCTGTGAAAATTAACATATTGCATATCATTTCATTATACAGCACATGCAGATATCACTTAAACTTGAAAGTGAATAGTAGTGGCGATGCTCTAAATATAATAAAGTAAATAATTTTTGCTTACATTAATCTTCACGGATATATCTTGTGTTATTTTTTTCAAGCTTTCATAGAAAATGTAACGTTTTGTTTTATTGGTTTCACAGTTTTCTGTGCGTTTCTGTTAGTCATATATACGTCTATGGCCGAGCAAAATGTTGTATATATGTTTTATGCGTGAAATGTATCTATTATTAGCTGTTCAGTGATGACGTAGTCACTTCATGAGGTAAGAGTGATGTACTTCTGTACACGTTTTCCTGAACTTTTTAATCAAGCTGTTCCTCTAGGTAATGATAATAAACGACGTATTTCCAGATATTTTTGTTAAACGAATGAAAGTATCACAGTTACATTTTTCTCTGTTTTATCTTTTTAACGGAGAAAAGGAAGTTCGCGCATGTAACTGTCCTTCAGCTCGTAAAAACACGTGACCCCATCTTGGGAATTTAAGGTAGGTTACCTGTAAGTAAGAAATATCTACTGATCCGCTTAAGATAAGGCAATGTTTCCAGCAAAAAGCTATTCCAGGTTGTCCTTCGGTAAAAACAATGAAAACAAAAAAAAACCCAAACGATTTCTTACGAGAACCTCGATTCTGAGTGTGATGTGGGACAAATAAGAGTGTAAACGTCTTGGGTTAGAGCATTTCCGTGTACAAGGATTCTGTATGGTCTTGGTCATGTTCGCACTTGGATCGACCACTCTGGCCATTGCTTAGACGAATGTCGTGGGGGTTTCTCCCAGATTTCCCATTCCCCTTGAGGCTTTGTTTTCGATTATTCCCTTCTTTATTTTTTCTATCTCTGTCGCATCGTTTCTCCTCCGTCTCAAGCTGATGCCCAGCAGGGGGATTTCCTTATCACGCGGATTTTGCAAACGTAAACACATATTCACCGTGAAATAATACTAATAAAGATAATTAACCTTTTTTCTTTTACGGTACTCGTTGAACAAAATGTAATTTTTTTCAGCGACTTCCGAAACCCGCTAATTCCAAAATTCATTGATAATTAGTTATACTCACACTTCTTCATCTTTCTTTTTTCGGTAACTAAATTATAAAATATTGTACTGACGCGATAAGTATACTATTGAAATTCATTCTCGATAACACCAAAATTGAAGGGATTCGTTCATATATCTACTTGGGATGTCAGATATATTTGACTGATAAAATGAAGTGGGAGGTAAATCTAAAAGGTCAGTTAGATTGAGATACTTATGGCAAATTATATAAATTGTTTAAGAGTAATGTCCTCTGTCTGAAAAGAAAATCTTTCGTTCAGTGTATTCCCTATTTTCTCACATAGGGTGTGACCTATAAATTAACCCAGGCGTTAGTACAGTTCCTGATAAGATCTGCAACCGTATCACTGGTTACAGTGTTCCCCCTTGGCATGTAGTATTCCAAAATTACTTCTTGTTCATCCCAAAAGAGAGTCAGCATAACCTTCACTGCAGATGGCTGCATGCGGAACTTCTTCGGTTTTGGTGAAGAATGATAGGGCCATTCCTTGCTTGCTCTCTTGGTTTCTGGCTCATGATAGTGAACACAGGTTTATCTCCAGTAACAGTTCTCTATAGGAAGCCATAACATTTTGCTTCAAAGCGCCACAAAAGTTATTGATACGCATCAGCACGTCGTTGCTTCATTTCTGCAGTTAGCAGGCATGACACCCACCTTGCAGACACTTTGTTGAACTGGAGGACATCATGGATGATGTTGTGAGCTGAACCATGACCGATGTTCAAAAGTGCGGTTACTTCGTCCACCGTTACTGGGCGATTTTCAGCGCAAGGAGGATGCTGACTTTTTTTCGCACACGAACGTTTGATTGGAACAAATCATCTCATCCCTTCGTCTCATTCCAAGAGTCCGGTGAACATCACGTTCTGTCCTGTTCCACAGCAAGTGCCAGATACTGCGCTTCTTCTCCTTGTGAATCATGTTTGCAAAATTGTGGGCAAGGTCCGTCGCCTTTCTGACGCTCCACGCGGAACTCAATTTGACGTGCTACTAGACCTCCCCGCCAGTTGGTCATCTTTCCCACTTGGAACGCTTTTACGGATTGTCCAACAGAAGCTACTGTTAAAATTGGCTCTCGCACGTACAGTTTCAAGGTTATCATAACTCACTGTTGTATTCACTGTCTTACACAGGATCACGCCACTGCCTCCCGTGTACGCATACGCCGTGGTCTTTCTTCCAGCTTGTATCCCAATTCCGATCACATTGGTCTTTCTACCATCCCCTCTTCCAGTGTTTTGCCTGACGCGACTTTTCCTTCCCTCCGTCAGACGCACCTTCCAGTCAAGGCAATGATCAATTTCTTCGTCTTCCGCACCATACGGTAGTGCATCTTCCTTCTGGGTTTGCAGAGATGTCTTCCACTACTGATGTGTCTCACACGGAGTGTTAGGATTCGAATGTGTCGAGTTTTGCTTCAGCACTCCGGCCAACTGGCTCTCCTCCGTGTCTCTCACATATCGAATCTCCAACTTCGACCATGTCTGCTGTTCCCCCGTTGCCGCACCTTCCTGCTGCCTCGGCTGATGTTCCAGTATCAGCCGACGCTGATCCGGTACATACTGCTTCATTTGCGCAACTTGTGTTCTCGTCTCCCGTTTCGGGTGTTCTTAAGATCCGCCAATGGATTCATCCACCTCAACTTCGTCTTCGAAACGGACTGGAACTTCCGAAGGCTCTGTGCAACAAAAAAAGGTAAAACATCTTTCTGTTACGCCTTCTGTGTCCTCATCCAGTGCTCCCGATGTTTCCTGTTCAGATGTTTCTCCGCCTGATGAATCGTCGAACAATATGCATCTCCGTTCTGTCCTGTCCATTCTCTCTCATATGATGAGGTTATACAGGCCATTGATGAGTTTCATCTAGCTCCTGGACCACTGTGCAGAGAGAAACTCTTACGCCTCTTGCAATCTGCTCGTATGGTTGTGTGTACTTAAGAATTCCTTTTCTGACCTGATCTTGATCAGTGTGCAGCGTTGAATCAATTTAAAGCTTATGTGTCATTTTTCAAATCTCTGAGTGTCATAAATCCTAGGCACCAGGTTTTCATGAGACGATACACTCGCCGTCACTAATCCTTGAAAGACCTCACTGAGAAACAATTTTGTGATACCTTACTTCCTCAAGCCGATGAACTTTAGTGTTGCTTCCCAACCCAACACTTTTCGTTCTCTCCGGCGACATTTTCCACCTTGTGGTCGCTTAGTATTTTCTGGTTTCGCGTTTCTTCATCTACTAGTTTTGCGTTTCTTCATCTACTGTTCCGCTAATTGTGTGCTGTTCATTTCATGTTATCACTCTCGCATTGCAATGTTGTTTCCTGATTTTGTTATTGTCCCTTGCATTTTTCTTTTGCTCTCATAGTATGTCCTTGCTGTACTCGTGTTTTCCTCCGTCGCGGTCAATATTAGTGCTACAATTGTTAATTTTGTTTTCATCATGTAGTTGGTGTATTCCTGTACTGTGTCTTGCATTTTGACCGTCCTTATGTTCTACTCGGTTGGTGTTTTATCATACAGTTGTACATATGCTCATAATGTTGTACTTGTGCTACTTCGTATCGAATGATATGCCGTTATGCTACTTCTTATTTGTGTGCATTTACTATATGTGCAAATTTTACTATATGTGCAAATTGATGTATCGCCGGCTTTGCCTCACACTGTCGGCTCCCTGATGTTATGGTCCGAACTCTTGTTTGTTTTTCTTTCACGCTGAGCTGTTCTCTTATATTGGTGTTATCAAAATGATTCCGCCTCGGTTGATAATGATGTCACAGTGTCATGGAAATATGCTCTTCATGTTTGCTCTCCAATTTGTGTTGCCTTGTGGATATACCTGTACTGTATTTTCCTCTTTATATTTTCTGTATTTATATTTTCTCTTGTGGATATACCTGTACTGTATTTTAGCGACATCTCCTATGTTTGTATTCCCATCATCGGTACCGCTTTGGTACCCACAGTTAAGAAAATCAACACCCATTGCCATTTCAGGGATTTTACTCTAATCATGATGTTTTCCACTCTTGTCATTTTTCTTATCCATGAGTTCCTCTTCTTATCTTTCCTTGTTACACCAAGCGAGCATCTTTCAGTTGTCTACACGTCTTTGGATGTCTTTTTTAGCTAAGGTCCATGTCCCATCTCCATATGTAAGTATCTGCATAATGAGTATCATGTAAGCCCCCCTTTCGCCATTCGAAAACCTAGCAGTCTGAAATAAACATGCTTGACAGAAATCTATCAGAAACTATTGCAGTAGTTTTAATCTGTTATTTATTGGTGTAGATACATGCATTCACATAACGCCGAAATTTAGCGCGTCGACAGGGCGGCTTTTTCCAAGCTATAAACTTAAATAACTAATTATATTTTCAATTAGTAACTTAACTTACTCTCTTTTGATGCTTGACGTAGTTTATTATAATTCCCTTAACCTACGATGCGTACAGCTTTCTCTCCAAATATATCACTTATATCTTGTAAAAACGTAGAGAACACAGCAGGGGCGAATCCACAGTGGGTGTCTCACTGTTGGAGCACAATCCGGGAACACTATTTTGCACCCTTCTTCATTCGTAAAACTGACCAAACGCCGAGCAAAGCAACAGAGAATTTACCCAAATATATTGTTACGTGCATAACTAATTCTTTTTTTTATTGCCAAGTACGAAACATCATCTTAAGTACTTTGCTGGTGGTTTAGTGAACAACGGGTGGTTTCGAAACCAGGCGATTGTAGCTGTCGCCAACCACCAGAAGTGTCGTTGTTCTTTTTTTATTTACCGTGTGAAAACTCTTCAAGAAGTGAACTTCAACCTGAGTTCGTCAAGTAATGTCATCGTATTCGGGGAGAAAAGCAATGCTTTGACAGAGGGAGAAGTTGTGTTCTTTTTGACGTAAGAACCTTGTCTTTTTCTATGCTCGCGTTTTACTGACGCTGAGTGTTTTGTGAAGAACAGAAACCTAGTGGATAGTCATTTGCAATAATGAACAAGGTAAGGAGATACTTTATGACAGCGACGTCCGAGAAGTTCGTTGTGTTCAGCAAAGATTTAGAGTTTAAATTATGGCCGGCAAGTACTAGTGAAAACGTGTGTTTGTAAGACTCATTACTAGGGACATTCCGATATATTGTTCTACGTGTGAGGTATTCACTATTCTTTCATGTGACTGTGTGTTATCTATTAATTTCGATTTTGTATTAATTTTCAGTTATTAAATGTTGCTATCCTTTTGTTGATTTAATGTTCTCTGGAGAAAGTTTTTATGTACTCACTCTCTTCTTTACTGTTCTTTGATACAGTGGTCGAACTCTGCCGTTGCGGTTTCATCCTGTGTGTGGTGTTTCAAAACTGATTCGGGTAGAAATCTACCAGCGACGCAGCTATATATTTTGAAAAAAATGATCAGCAAGTATTCATACGTAGTTTAAAATTTGTACTCTTCGAACAGCTTTTTTGTCTTTTCGTTCCTTGAGCGTTGGTGCTTATTGCTGTGGTGTTTTGACGCAGTTGTTTTGCGTAGAAAAGGTAGGAATGAAAAAATAAAGTGTAAGCTGACAAATCAAGCTGCTATTCTACGAAGCAGAAGTGAATGCCTTCCCATTCTCAGCATAACAAGTTGATAAGTTCCTGCAGCATTCAGTTAGGTATGAATACATAGGTTGTCGTTTGTTGGATATTTCAGTTCACACCAGCAGATGAAAAATGAGGTTTGGCATTTTATTGTTTTGCAATCCATATATGTGCGCCGATAAGCCAAAAGTTTATGGCAACTTTGGAAGTTTTGGTTATTTCCCTGAGATGTCCTGCAGAGAGTAGTTACACTGGGAGCACGTGCAGGAACAGCATAAGGTTGGTGTAAATTATTCTCGTACTGCTTTCGTAAAGAAACTATTTCTTTTTTAAGTTCCATGTCTTCTTTTCATTTGCAGTGCATCCTCCTGAACAATAAAATGGGAAACCTCAAATAAATTCACAAAATACTCTTACAAGAAAAGTATTTTACTGTACATGTTATAACGAAGTAAATTTCTCCGTCATTTCTGTATCCGCGCCAGGATTCGAACCCGGGTCCCCTCATTCCGGAATAAGTTGCTCTACCAATTTAGCTACGAGGACGATTTATTCTGATTCCTATCTGCCTTTATGTCGTGTGCGTCCTTCTGGCAGGTACGTCACATCTCCTGGTACGTTACAATGTCCTCCGTGATTTTTGAGATTCAAGTGTATAACCGAGTGAAAAGCAAGGGAGTAAGAAGAAATTTAATGTTTACAGTTAGAAACAAATGCAAAACATTTCAATGTTTTTAAAATGTATTCTTCGGTTTGAGTTTTATTCAGAAATTTTATCTTAATAAAAATGGCACAGGGTGACCTAAAATTAATCCGAGGCATACATATTTTCTATACTGCTCTCAATATTCTTCCGTACTGTGAATTATAATTTCAGTGGATTTTGAAATTTCCAAGCGCCATCTGCTTAAATCAGACTTAACCACATAGAATGAGGTAAACATTTCACTTATATGCGCAGTCGTTATTAAATAATATAACCACCCCCGAAATCACAGCGTACCTGCCCAGTCGCGTCACAAAGTGATCGACTACACGGAGATATAAGCGGCCGGCCAGGACAGATGAGCCGTAGTGCGTAACGTGAGTACAATGGGCAGAGGTAGTAATCTGGCTGACCTTGAAAAAGGAATGATCATCGGCCACCGCGCCAAGGGTGGAAGCATCTCAGAAACAGCAGACTTCTCTGGCTGTTCCCGAGGTGCTGTAGTAAGGGTGTACCAAGAATGGACCGCTGGCATACCGAGTACCTCATGAGGTCATAACTGTGGAGCTCCAAAGGCCATCAACACCAGAGGAGAATGTCACCTCCGTCAACTGGTAAAGAGCAATCGAAGCACAACAGTGCAGTAATTGACCATGCAAATGAACTCTGAGGCACCCAGGTACGTGTCCCCGATCACATTAGAGCGAACCCTTTTACGCATGGGCCCCCGGAGTCGACACTGCGTCAAGGCGCCCACGCTATCCCAGCTCAATCGGCAATGACACCGTCATTTGACAGTGGAAGATTGCAAAAAGATTGCCTTCTCCGACAAATTGAGGTTTCTACTCCACAGAAGTGACGGACGGTGACGAGTGCTGCGTCAGACACACGAGAACCAACACTCGGACAGGCTTGTTGGTCAAGTACAGACCGGCGGTGGCAGTGTGCATGTCAGGCGGATGTTTTTCTGGTATGACCTGAGACCGCTGGTACCACTGGATGGGTCCCTGAACGACAAACCTATTTGTCCATCTTCGTTGACCACATGCGTCCCTCCATGTTGGACGTTTACCCTGGTGGTGATGGTGTCTACCAACAGGACAATGCGCCTTGTCATGTGGCTAGGCGGGTGCTTGACTGGTTCCAAGAACACGACACCGATGTCTTCGTTCACCCTTGGCCGGAGAAATCGCCTGACCTCAATCCCATAGAGCATCAGGTGGACTATTTGGATCGACAGGTTCGACTTGCCGACCCACAACCACGTCATTTCCAGGACCTCCTCGCTCTGCTGCATCTGAATGGGCACGTGTGCCTCGGGCAACCATCCAGAGCCTCATTGCATCCATGTTACACCGTCTCGCCCCTGTCATCCGGGCCAGGGGTGGTTTTTCTCATTATTAGGTAGGTGGTCACATTATTCTGTTACGACCGCCTATATGCAGTGCTGCATATCACAAAAAAACAGTAGAAACAAAACAAAGTATGTTTGCTTTGGTTTCCACTTAACCAGGTTATTTTGCTATAACACTCCACATTAAAAGTTTTGGAACAATTCTTATGTTTATGCACCAATCAAATATTTGGTCGATGTGCGCCAAAGTCTATAACATTTTTTTCTTCTTCATTCCTTAATAAACTGAGAGGATGTTCCAATAAAAAAGTCCACTCTGTTCACTTTACTTACACGAGCGAACCTTGCAGCTGAACTCCACAAACGAAAACCAGTCTCCCACTGGCTGACGATGTGTAAGCGAAATTTCTACTGTTAAACAAAAAAGCGACCAACCCCGAAAAACAGTTTTACGCATGCGCAATTAAGCGCGCATCTGCTCATTCATTACTGTACTCCGAAGCTCCGCTACGGCGACGGGTTGACGGGGGACGACTCTCAAATCCACACGGTAATCAGTGCGTTCTGGACAACGGATACAGATGGCTGTAATGTGTTACCCTCTTATTCAAGTATTGCAGTAGCTCACATTGCATTCGGGAAATCGGGGGATTTGTTACTAACACGGATTTTCTTTTGGAATTTTTCCATTTAAAATAAGAAACATTTTTTTTTCATTTTAATGAGGGTCTTAGCCTCAGATGCCCATAATACTTCTTAATAATAATAATAATAATAATAATAATAATAATAATAATATTAATAATAATAATTATTATTACTTTATAATGGGTTGCAATTGGGTCCCATCAAAAAAGAAACGAAAAGGTCTGATTTTTCTTACACAAGAACAGGCATTGCAAACAAATGGTACGAAGGCTAAAATTCAGAGAGTCGGTGATAATCCAAAGTGTCGACTTTGTCAAGAAAAATATGAAACTGTGACTCACCTTATATCTGAATGTAGAAAAATTGCACAGACAGATTACAAAGCTAGACATGACAGGGTTGAAAAAATGATTCACTGGTCATTATGTAGAAAGCACAATCAACCAAAATCGAACAATTCGTGGGAAAATCAGGCTCAGAAAGTCATGGAAAACGATCAAGTCAAAGTCTTTTGGAATTTTCGAATTCAAACAGATCGACACATAGAACATAATACACCAGACAAAAGTGTCATAGAAAATCAGAAAGTCTGGGTAATTGATATAGCGATCCCTGGAGATGCCAGAGTCGATGAAAAAGAACTGGAAAAAATTACTAAATATAGAAACCTGGCCATAGAAGTTACCCGATTATGGACTAAACACACAACGGTAGTCCCCATTGTCAACGGGGCACTTGGAACAATTTCGAAAAAGTTTTATTAATCATTTTGAAAAATTGCAGATTTCTGATATAGGTTACCACCTACAGAACTGCAGAAGACAGCTTTACTTGGGACATCATATATTTTACGTTGATTCTTGACTGATACCTAGGTCTCCGGTGGAAACTCGTATCCGCTCAACAGCACTAGTCAATGATAATTTTGTTGTTTATTTTGTTTGTCATAGGCTGTGATTCCTATATTTCGAATAAAGAAAATAATAATGTGCAATTGTTTTGGTCTCAGCTTCTATTGCAATCGAGCGCCCCGTCTAACCGACTAGTACCCTGGTTGCGCCCCTAACACCGCCCTAAATAGTTTCACGAAAATTTGTAGAATGACAATACTTGGAACAGATTTACAAAGACACATTTTTTTTCGAACAAGAAGTTGTTCAAGACAACAGGCATGCAATGTGATATCTAAAGAGAAGTCTCATAGATATTTATTTTATAAATTCTGTAGCTGAAGGGCGTACGTTATAACTGAAAGTTTCATTGAGTTAAGGTGCGCTTCTATTTGAATCGTTCACAAAGTGAAACTACTTGTTTGCCTTTGCGATGCAACCCATTTCATTAAACCAACCGCACAACACAGCGTAGTAGGAAGTGATCTAATTCCAGACACAGAAAACTGTCCAACATTTCTCCAAATGCTGCATAATCAAGGTTTGCAATAGAAACTAGAGTAGTATGATAAATCGTATGTCGTCTAGCTATTGGGAGCTATGCCGGCCACCGCCGAAAATATACAGCAGCTGATACAGTTCATATTAATTTATGACTCCACTCAGCTGAGTTTTCTCCCGACGTCATTTGAGTAGTACATCTCGAAAGCTCATTAATAAAAGGATAGCAATAATAAATGCAAAATGCTTGTCCTAAAATGTAAGCTCACCGTTCAGTACACTGCTCAAACAAACCCAGCGTCGTGCTCTCCGAAATCCTGATCCTGCCTCGAGAGAAAGGGAGAAGACCAGAGGGACACTCTCACGCTCCAGGTCTTATGATTTTGCGCCGCGATTCGCACCGAACACTGGGTCTAAAATTTAATTGCACTACACGTTATCTGAAATGCACCGGCAGTTAATGATGGATAGACTGTTTCTGAGTGATACTGCAATTAAATTACTGAGGGAACCGTTCCACTTGGGCCACGTGTTCTCGCGTGAGGAGGGCTGAGTTCATGTGTAACTTCTACGTATTGGCGTTTACCATTTCAACTGACTGCTAAGAAAAATATTATTTCTTCAGTAGCATTTTAAATAAACAATTATGACACATTTTTTTTCCTGATAAAAGAAATAATGCTTCAAGCTGGATTTGAAAATAGGAAATGTACTACACTTCACTGACAAAAGTCACCGGACACCCAGAAGAGAAACACAACATAGCATTTATTAACATACATAGTACGGTGTCGGTCCGCCTTTGGCCTTAAAGCATGCACTGACCCTTCGAGACATCCTTTCGACAAGGTTTTGGAACACAGCTATATGTATGCGCTTCCATTCAGTACATAATGCTGCCGCTAACTGTTGCTTAGTAGTAGGCTTTGGTTCCAAACTTCTTATGCGGTGCTCCAATTCATCCCATAAGTGCTCTGTGGGATTAAGATCAGGGCTATGTGCTGTCCAGTCTGCACACGATACAGAATTATCGTCAAACCACGCCGTAACAGTCATTGCATTATGGCTTGGTGCATTATGCTGCTGGTACCAACAAGGATCGGTTCCATAGTATTGCCACAGAGTTCGTAGGGAATAATTGTCTAGAATATCGAGGTAGACGTGATGGTTAACAGGTTTGTCCACGATAACCAATGGAACGGGGCCATACCAAGTAAAATACCCTCACACGAGTACACTCCCAGCTCCAAACTTGAACGTAAGAGCAGTACACTGTGGTAAATAGCGTTCCCTCTGCTGCCTCCATACTCACATACGGCCATCAGACTGATGGATCGTGTATCTGGATTCATCAATCCGTAGGACCCGTTTCCATTGATCTATGGTCCACGATAAATGTTATTTACAATGTTCTAAACAACGAGTAGCAGTCGGAGGGGAAATGAAAAGCTTATGAGCAGCCGCACGACCACGGAAACCCATGGAATGAAGTTCTCTGCGAATAGTACGTGTACATACCGAGGTTCCAGCATTTTTACTCACCTGTACACTGAGGTCTTGTGCAGTATTCCGTCGATTAGCTATCACGACTCTCCTGAGGCTTCGACGTCCTCTATCACTGATTTTCTTTAGTCTGCCGGTACGTTTTGCTGCTTCAGGCATGCCATGTGTCTTCCACTTATTCAGTACATCCAAAACAGTTGACTTGGGTATGTTTAAACGCCTCTCGGTTTCTGTTATGGACAACCCACTAATATGACACCCAACAATGTTTCCTTTCTCAAAGTCAGTTCTCTCCCACCGCGACGACATTTTTACTCAATCTCTGAGTGCGATATGATCGAAGTCAGCTGCAGACGTCTTTTTATACAGTTTGTAGCTGTACCCCGCATCTTAGCAACACAGCGGATCCGTTCATTTGCTTTTTCAGGGTGTCCGGTAACTTTTGTCAATATAGTGTATCATTCGATCTGACTTCAGCCAAGGTGGAATCAATATACGCTTGTATGTTAATTTCTTCCAATCGGTTAAGGAATGAGATATGATGGTTGGTGATGAAATTCTTGTCTGATGCCACAGCGAATGAGGATACAGAATTGAGAATACACCACCCGTGCTACATTTGATGTTAGAACCCAGCTCAACCCAGACAACTTGCCAGAAACCGACCAATAATGTACAGTGACAGAGGAATTTGTGTACGTATGCAGGGGATTCCTCACATATCAGCTCTCAAATGCGAATACTTTTTCGTAAAGTGGCACATTCCAAATAAATGCCTCCCCACTGTTTTTGTCAGCTAAATGGGCGTCAGCCGTCGTCTTTGCACCTCTTCATTCATGCAATTCAATTGGTGTGCAAAATTAACGCCATAAAAATACAAATTCGACAATATGTATAGAGAAAAAGAGACCACCGATTGTAAAGATTTTTCAGAAACATGTGCTATTTCAAGGTACCCAACGCTAATCTAATTCGATGCACCCAATCAATAGCGTGCTAGGTCCCATGAAATTATGCAAATGACGACCTATATTGTTTAGAGCGGGGTGCGGCAATTGAAGCTTGAGTTGGGCTGTTGATGAAAGTACGGTTCCTCACCACCCATCGCTTAAAACACTCTTTAAGTTGGAAACCGATAGATAGATTAGAAACTGGGCAATCGCAAGATAAGGTAGCAAGATAGCTGAATGTGTCGAGGCAAGTGGTATCCAATCTGTAGAGACAGTTCCAGGAAACCGAAATAATAACCAGCAGGCCTGTACAAGGACACATAAGAGCCACAACAATCCAAGACGACTGGTATTAGCTTTTTAACAGCTCGTGATTCACGGGATGACCCAACAGTCTAAAAAATTCGGAGGGGAAAACGATCTTCTTATTAAAAAAATAACTGTTATTTTTAAATGCTTTTCTGTTACTTTCAAGTGAATAAAGAGCAAAATTATGAGATTTTTCAGTATTATGGCACTTCCGCGCAGTTTGAACTGACACCTCCATTGTTAGATTCCTTACTATGCAGTTACGTAATTAGACCTACGGCACCCACGAACATATGTGACGCTGAGCTTCATACAGCACGTGATTGCCTGCATAAGAAAATAGTATCACCTTCGTTGCATCGTATTTTTTGTCCAAAAGCTTGTAAGAAAATGAAAATAAATCAGCTCTTTGCGGATCTTCATCTTTGCATTGTGTTACATTGTCCAGCAATGAGGCATTTATTGAAGTTTTCCAAATGTACGACCCTCCTAACAATTATAAAGCGGATTTTTTAAGAGTCGAAGTGCCGCAGAAACGTGATTTATTTAAAGCAGCGTATTATCCGCATCGTCGTATAATTCGCAGAACCAAAATTTCTAACTTTTAAAGAGATTATCCGCGGGTTATATGATAAAAAAGTAAGATATGTTTGCGTTTTATCGGTTTACATTTTGCTATAACCTAGATCAAACGTAAAATTTTGGCCATTTCTCAAACTAAGCTCATTGGGAGCCAAACAGTTCAGTAATAATAATGAATTTTGGCTCTCAGTTTCCGGGCAGTCCTGATCGCAGAGCTCTTTTGCTTATTCTTTACGCTCTGAAATCCAACTGATAATAAGGCCTCAGCGCCTACCAGGAAAATCTTTGAGAATGACAAAAAAATCTGGCTGTCTTTGACTTTGTTAGATCGAAAGGACATTGACATCTTTCGAATTATTAGAAGAAAAAACAACCTGGAGTACTTTTTTTGGCCTAGATAAAAATTCCCTGTAGATAAAAAGTGAACAGAGCTATTTTTATGATGACGTACGTAACGCGATAAAAAAAACAGAACCTACATTTAGTCTGACAATTATATCTACTTTGATTTCTATGTCATTACAAAACTACTTTTTTTTACTTCCAATGTTAGGCACGTACGTCACAAAGATAGAGGCTATCTATAATCAAGGATTTCCATTCCACCGGTGTGGACTCCACACCCATGCTAATGACATAAGCGACCTGCTGGGACCCGGCGGGCTTTGACAGTAGGCAGTTGTCTATCAACCACCGTCATTTCCTTACCTTCAATTACCGCATTCATCGTTTCACTTAAAAACTGGCTAAGCCGTCCATCCATTGTCGTCGTCAGCTCTGAAACAGGCATCAACGCACGGAATATTCAATCAGTCGGTAGCGGCCTTCGGAAGCTCCCCGGAAAGCTTCTCTCGGCGAAGAAAATTGTGGAAAAGGATCAATGGTAATTTACTTAAGTAATTAGGAGCAGTGCATGTCACCAAACGTGTCTGTGAAGCGTCTCTAATAACTTGCGTAAACGACTCCGTCAGGGAAGCCGCTCCCCAGTTTTCGAAAATTAGAGAAGAAAAGGGAAAGGCTTCCATACGAATTCCATTTTGTTTGTTTTCCCACCTGCTTCAGTTCGGCTCCTTGCTTTGCCGTGCACTTCACACTAGCGTTCTCTGACTTCTTTGCAAATTTTTGTGGTATTGAACTGTCAAGAAAACTTGAAAAATTGGGAACGGGGTAAGGATTTCTATGTTTTTGTTTCCTAGAGTTTTGACGGCAGGAACAAATCCTTCAAGTTTTTCTGCTTCTCTCCCCTGCATTTCAAGAAAAACGTAATCTATTTAGTTCATTTCTTTGGCATACCTTCATTGAAAAGCTGACAGACTTGAGCATAAAAAGATATACAAAAAATATTTATGTTGCTATTTAAATTGGTAGGGAATTTAATAACATTTTTTAAAAGAAACCTTTTAAATTTTGATTTCGACGATATTCCATTACATTCCTGGACTATCTGCAGCTACAATACACTCCGTGGCCAATTTTTTTAGAAACGTCCCGACATAATTCTTTTTACGAAACACACTTACATCAAGATTTAAAAATAGAGACCGTGCACATTGTTCATCATACGTTCTCCTTATCTCAGTGAAAACGCATATCCTTAATTGCCGTAAAATGCTCTTAGTTATCATTCAACAAAGAAACAGAAATGTACTGTGTATCCTGGGCACCAGGAGAATCCCTGTGGATCCTGGATTATGGGTCAGTACTCCAGATTAGTAGTCCACTATTTTATAATCAAATATCTACAGATATCGGCCATTGAATTAGAAACTTTTATTCAACACCAGGTTGAACATTGTTTAGTCCGAATTCCAGCACCTATGCTTTTTGGCATATACCCTACTAGATGTAGGAGTGCATCTACATCTACAGCATACCAGCTGCTCCCACAGACAGTCCTCTAACCGGTTCAGGTTTGACGGAAGATGACCATGCTCCAGGGTCTGTTTCTCTAACATGTCCTATACACGTACATTCTCAATAGGGTTCAGGTCCAGAATTTGTCATGGCCAGGGAAAACGGTGGAAATCGCTGTCATGCTTGCTGATCCAATGCTGAACACATCTTGAGCGATGGACAGTAGCATTGTCATTTGTGAAATAGCCGTCACCTGCTGGATAAAAAGTCTACATTTCATGATGGACTTAATCGTCTACAATATTCACATAATATTTGGAAGACATCCGACCTACCAGAAGTATTAGAAGACCCGTTCCGTACCAACAGAACGTGCCCCACACCATAACACCACAGCCATAACCTTGAGTTGTATTTACAAGGCAAGCACCATTGCTTCAAGGGGTGCCCGACAAACTTTGCACCTACCGTCGGTACAGAAAAAGATATACCGCCACTCGTCTGGCTACATGACTTTTTCCATTCTTCCAGTGCCCAGTCACGATATTCTTGACACCACCTAAAAGGAAAGTTGCTGTTACTTGCAGAAATTAATGATTTCCGTTGGCATGATACTGCCAATATCGATCATCTTCAATTGACTGCACATAATTCGCTGAGACATGGGTCGGAATCAGCAGCCTTCATTGAATGATTCGGTCAATTGCTGCACGTAGGAAGTCCTGTTCCTCCGTACAAGCCATCTCAGACGACAGCGATCTCGTTCCGGACAGACTGCCTTCGCGCCACAGTTACAAGCAATGTGGGTTATTTTTTCATTGTTTAAAGACCTGGGATATCTCACTTCTTGAAGAACCAGTCAGCTCTGCTATTTGCAAACTCCTCGCTCCAACCAGACAAGCGCCAGCAATAAACCGTTATTGAACTCAGAAATATCTTTTGTTTTTTCTATTTTTATCAACACTACTGATGATTACTGCCTGGGATCAGTCTTCAATAGCTCCATGGATCACGTTGTGATGCCGGTGACCACGTGCTTTGTATATACGCTGTGTATGTAACGTTTACGTACATCTGCAAAAAGGTTTCAAATTATGTGACCGGTTTGTGTATATATTTTCCTTGTACTTTGCCAAGCTTATCGCAGAAAAGCAGGTTGTGCTAAAAATTCAGTTTTCTTGCCATTGAAAAAAACAACAACAAACAACTTACATAGCAAGTCGTCTCTTAAGCCAAACGCCGTTTTTCTTTCAAAGTATTTTCATTACATATTAACTTTACAGTCCAGAAAAAGGAGTAAAACTTTATCGATATACACTGAGTGGCCTCTTTATTATGACAACCTGACAGTTTTAAGCAAATGAGCTATGGCTGCACGCTGTTGCAGCCAGAGGGCGAGGCTAGTGTAACAAGGGAAAGCTTAGTGCTTGCGACAGTAGTAGAAGTGATTTTTGGGTGACGAGATGGGTAAAAAATGCGATTTGACGGACTTTCAACGTGGGGTGATTGTAGGAGCTCGGGGCCATGGAGCGAGTATCACCGAAACCGCTGCATTCGTGAAATGTTCCAGAGCAGCTGTTGTTAAAGTGTTTGAAGACTGGACTGTCAGCCGAAAACTGGGTCTCTACGTGCAACGTGTGGTCGTCATCGACTAGTGGCTGCTCGGGCGGAACGGAGAGTGTCCAGACTGGTAACAGACAACAGAAGGGCAGCAGTGCAGCAAATTACAGACCACCTTAATCAAGGATCCCCTCAAATGATCTCTGCACGCACTGTTCGCCGTACACTGCATTGGATGGGATATGGCAGCCGAAGGCCTGTTCGAACACCTTTGCTGTCTGCAGTTAACAGGAGAAAACGTCTCCAGTTCGCACAGGAGCACGAGGATTGGGCAGTCGATAATTGGAAACAAATTATGTAGTCCGATGAATCACATTTTTAGTTGCACCATGCCGATGGCAGAGTGAGAATTTGGCGGAAACAGCACGAAGGCATGGACTCCAAATGCATTGCTACAGCCCTTCAAGCTGGTGGAGGCATCGTTATGGTTTGGGGAAAGTTTTCCTTGCATGCTTTGGGCCCTTTAATTCATGTTGATCAACGTCTGACTGGCACAACATATCTAAACATCGTTGTGAACCAAGTGCATTCTATCATGCGGATAGTTTATCCGAATGGCGATTGCTACTGTCAACAAGATAATGCGTCCTGCCGTAGTGCTCGTATTGTACAGGATTGGTTTCAAGAACATGCCGGTGAGTTTACTTTGCTTAGATGGCCCTCACAATCTCCAGATCTCAATCCCATTGAGAATTTGTGGGATGAAGTTGAACGAGCCATCAGACAGCTGGATCCACAACCCTGCAATCTCACACTCCTGGAAAATGCTATTCATCAAGCATGGTCTCAGATACCACAAACCACATATCAACATCTCGTGGAGTCCATGCCACGAAGAATCGACGCAGTATTAAAGGCAAAAGGTGGCCAACAAAGTACTGAGGGTGGTTATAATAAAGTGGCCAGTCAGTGTATTATTGTCTCACCTAAAACGTTGAAGTAACTTGTAGACCGTGTTGAAAAAACGTCTTATCAAAACACGATGGTGGTGATATAACAGGAATTTTAGGGGTAGAGTACCTTGACTATTGTTCGCCAATAGTGGGCCACAAAGCATCCGCCTTCAGGGAGGTTTATGGTTTTTCAATCCCCTATTGCAAAGAACACTGCATTTTTATTTTCGTAAAGTACAGAGGGTGAGTCGAAAGTTTTGCACTATTTGTACAAACGCATGTGCTGCGGAGGGTATGTCACGTGTTTAAATTATTTAAAGTAGCGCACTGCAGTCAGTCGAAACAGATATGAAGCGGTAGTCGTTGCTGTGAACAGCTTTGTATATCGTCGTTCTGTCTGTAGTTGGGACGCCTAAAAGATCAACAGCCACAAACGGCAAATTAGGGAAATTTTGCTTTACGAGTTTGAACTCAACCATAATCGCTGCTCAAGCAACCCGAAATATTTGTCATGGAAAAGAGGAAGGTTCCGTGGACCACAGCACCGCAACCAGATGGTTCAAGAAATTTCTCTCAGGTGACCGAAACCTCGACGATCAGCCTAGGTCAGGTAGGTACGAACCGTGGATTCGGAGGCCGTAGAGGAAAATCCGACAACCAGCACACGGAGATTATCAGGCGAGCTGGGCATATCACAGACCACCGTGTTTCGTCAACTTCATGACCTCTGCAAGGTCTACAGGAGCTGTCGCATTGTCCCTCACGAACTGACGCCAGCTGAAGCAAACCGCCGTGTGGAAGTGTGCACGAAACTTCTACAAAAACTCGCGCGACGTACGTTTCATCAAGAGAATTGTTACCTGCGATGAAAAGCGGGCCTATTTCCGTAATCCTAACACAACGGCAAAGTTTGAGCCCGTGCCTGCTTCCTGAACATGTTGTCAAACGTGGGAGCTTCGAGCGCAAGGTAATGCTCTGCGTCCGGTGGAATTTCAATGGGATAATCCATCACGAATTTGTTCCAGACGGTCGGACTATCAACGCCAACCCCTACTCTGAACAGTTGGAGCGGATGTATGTCGTTTTGAAGGAGAATTACCCGGAACTAGTGAACAAAAAGCGCGCTCTCCTACACAGGACAACGCTCGGCCTCATATCGCGCGAACGACCCTGACAAACTCCAGAACCTTGAGGGCATCGAACTGATGCCACACCCAGCATATTGTCCGGACCTTATCCCTTCGGATTATTACCTGTTCCGGTCCATGGCCTACTTCCTTTGCGGGCGGCACTTTAACAACCAGGAGGAGGTGGCAGCTGGGGTGAAAGAGTTCTTCTCCTCGAACTGGTACCGCCGCAGAATCGAAGAAGTGTCAGACAGATGGCTAAAGACGGGGCAACACGATAGACTATACTTCGAATGCTAGTCAGCTTTCGTAGTAAAGGTATTTATATGAAGACATAAAGTGATCCAAATATTGCAAAACTTTCGTCTCACCCTTGTATAACCTTCATTATCCGTTTTTTGGAGATGACCTTAGAAACATGTAAATAAAAAACGTGTTCAAGTGATTTTTAAAATGTTAAATGCTATTGTAAAACTTATGCTTTAGAAGGCGTACACTCTACCCCTTAAAATTTTTTGATTTAGAGTTGAATTGGCGCCAAAAATCGTTACAGATCACAGCACATTTGAAATATCATAAAGTTTATGAAAATCAAATTTCTCTCTCGTTAAAAAAAACTGTGAAAATTCTGATTCTAGATTAAGTGAAATCCTCAGATCTAAAATTCTGAGACCAGTGCTTCAGAATGCAACAAATGAATCAGTAGCATTTTTTTTGTTAATCTTCGGTTCACCCATTTGAAACCGAAATGTTGGATATTGATAATAGATCTAAGATTCCAACCAACTACGTCACGAAATAGTGCAGTCAAAAATTACATTCCAAAGATTTATCAATTTTTAAACAGCGAAATATGCTTGCGATTCGTGAATTGCGAAACCAGTTTCTCATCCAACCCGAAAGTAAACAACATATTTTTCTCTGATGGGATCAAAGTTCGACTTTGACTACACCAAGAAAGAACACAGCAACGCTGTCTCGATTCTCTCAAAGTTATATCATTCAGGGTACCTATAAAACGATCATAGAACCGTGCACGTTTGATAATATGAAATTTTAACATATAAGCAAAAAGGGAATAAAGGAATTGCGTATATAACCGAAATGAAAACGGTATTGGCACTGCAATAAGATATCCGGATTAAAGCGACATTCCGTATAAAAGCAAAAAACGTATAACCGAAGTTTCACTGTATCTGAAAAGAATTGCTACCGGCTACTCAGTGGAACAAGAAAGATTATACTGAATTCTTGCACAGATTGAGCATGTCATTTTAACTGTTCCAATCAGACAAGCATTGTTCAATCGAAGGTTTAGAAAAATGAAACACCAATGGAAAAAAATGTTATTTAAACCTCTAGGAGAATAAGTGATCATTGTTTAAAGCACACATTGTGGTCAGTTTTCTTCATCGTAAATGAAAATAATTTTTTAATCGGATTTCCAGAATCGGTAAAACATGCACAAATAGCAGTTTACACCCACAGCGGCTTAAATATGCATTACAAGAATCACAAAGCTTATGCAGAACGTTCCACATAAGGGATGATATCTGAAGCAAAAGAAACTTTTCAAGTCTAACAAATAGATCAATACAGAGGAAAACATGATATAACTTCCCTCCCTTGTAATGGAGAAGCTGTCCGTAATCTGAAGAAGATGGGTGCAAAAAAATATTCTTCGTCGCGAAAGGTTTACCACGGAAAAGGAATTTCTTTTCTAAGCGATTTTTTAAATCGGATACACTCTCTCAAATAGAAATATACACTGCTGCCTTCAGGCTACTGAAGTGAGAATTATAAAAAGTAGAAATCATGCGCAAAATGTCCGTTATACGAAACGCTATCCAATGGGGAAGAAAATCAAATACGAACTCCAAAATTAGAGATCCCAAGTTTTTACATACACATCCCTTAGAAGGGAAACTGGATCACGTTTAGAATGATAATGTTCGCAATAAACACATTAGAGAATGGCATTTACTGTGGAGAGGAGCATTCATGGTGAAATATATTTTACATATGAATCATGACTCTCAACATTTATTACAAATCTCGTCTAAGCAATCAGTAACACTAGCACAACAGCGCTACATTCTCTTAGTTGTTAAGAGCATTTTGCTGAGATTTTCTAGCGTTGCGCAACACTTGTTTGACATGCCTGCAGTTTACCTCTATATCCCATTCTCTCTCTCTCGCCCTCTCTCTCTGTCCCTTTTGTTTCTCTGCCCCCTCTCTCTCTCTCTGCCCCCCCCTCTCTGTGGCATCTCTCTCAAATTACTTTCTACTTCTAAATCATTTTTTCTTTCGTTTACTTAAGTAGAATGCATATCGATCTGATACACAGTGCGGCAATTAAGCAACGATACTGTTTTTTTTCTAAAAATCTCGGTAAATCACATAGTTCGAGAAGGCATAGAATTTGATAAGTCATTTATCAGAAATGCGGTGACAACAACATTTGGGTGAGAACTGCGCAGATGAGAGCAGAGAAAAAATTCTGGTTCTCTTTGAAAATCGGTAAAACTGCATCTGAGACAGTTAAATTATTGCGTGCTGTATATGGGCCTAATTGCCTAACTCGTGCACAAATATTCTGACGGTATGCACGCTCTTAGGATGGGCAGGAAGATTGGGAAAATAACGAAAGGCCCGGGCGCCCTATTTTAGTGCGCACGTCTGAACTCATTGAGAAATTTCCCGAAAGGATTAAAAGTTATCTTTGTGTGACCTTGAGGGTACTGGAATATGAGCTCTGTGTTAACAAGGAGATGATTCGTAAAATTTCAGTGCCAGATTTGCGGAGGGGGGGATTTATGCTGGTTTTGTTTAGCAGGCTTTGTCAGATGACCAGAAACATGCACGAGTGGAGTACGCAAAAGACATCCTGGATACTGCAGAAACAATGCCAAAATTTTCTCCAAACCTCGTGGCAGATGACGTGACATGGTGTTTTCGTTATTACTCTGAAACGTCCGACTGCTCAATGGAAGTCGCTACAGTCGTACAAACGAAAGGAGATCTGGGTACACTAGTCCAAAATCAAGATACTGCTTGTAAACTTTGCGACAGGAAGAGAATTCTGTGTCGCGAGTTCATTCTTGAAGATACAACTGTCACTGGAAAAACTTACACATCCATTTTGGAACGATTGTGGAAGATGATTGTCCGTGTCAGTCCTGAGTATAAAAATGGGCAATGGTTCGTTCTTCACGATAACGCGCCCTCACACAAAGCAGTCAGTGTACAGCAATTTCCGGCATGAAAACAAGTGTGTGTGCTCAACCATCCCTCCTATTCTTGAGATTTGTCGCCGTGCGACTACTTTTTATTTCCTAAATCAGTAGTTCTCAATCTGTGGTCCGCGTTGGTGGTCCGTGGCTAGGTCCTAAGTGGTCGGCAAAATTTTCTGTGGAAAATCTGTATTTGTAACACTCAAGTAATGCAACGTTAAGATAAACGGCGTGTGCAGTGGTCTATCGCACTAAGATGGGAGTGTACCTACTCCACCGCTATGCATTTGTATATCAAGGTCACTGTCAACGTCTCTATCATACCGTAATGTTGTAATCCCAGCAGCTGCAGAACGAAATTACGGTGACGCAAACAAGGATTTTCCGCGGAAATCACTGTCACAGTTCCGTGACCCGTCTCCAAAGGGCAGGAACTGCGGAGCTGGAGGTTTTCGAGCTGAGGGATGAGATCGAGATCTTCCACTGATGAGATCGAGATCTTCCACTGATGAGATCGAGATCTTCCACTGATGAAATAAGTAAATCTCAGCTCAGCGATATTTTCAGCATTCTCAACAGCTTAAATCTGTTACTTCAGCGGTGCGGTGTAACCATTTTTAATGAACAAGATAAAATAAAAGTATTTGTACAGAAATGTGAACTTTGGAGTAAACGGCTTGGTCGTGGATAGTACGATTCCTTTTCTGCCCTTGATGACTTTTTGCAGTCTTCAGGAAAACTAATCAATGATGAATTAGTGGAATTATTTTAGAACCATATAACAATTCTGCAAGATAGCACAAAAATATTTTCCAGAACTTGATGAAAGTAAGGAATGTATTAGGAATCCTTTCAGTGCTACATCTGTTATTGAGTTCTTCGGCCTTTTAGCTAGTATGTGTGATCAGCTTATTGAATTGGCATCTGATAGAGCACTGAAAATCACAATTAGTGAGAAATCTCTCTCAAACCTCGGGTATCCATGTGAAATCAGAGTACCCTGAACTCGCCAACAGTGCCATAAAGCACCTGCTCCCGTTTCCCACAATGTAAAATTGTGAAATAGGATTTTTGCCCTGGTGGGACTAAAAAGTGTGAAAACGAACAGACATCAGGTTGAGCCAAATTTAAGACCGAAACTATCATCCATTGACCCTGCAGTAACCAAACTGCTCAAAGATTTCAAGCAGCACCATTCTTCACATTGAAATGGAGAACAAAAAATTTATTCGTTTATTTACTTTCTTGAAATGTGCTAATACCATTTTAATTCTAAAAACAATTATGCTGTTGCTGTTTTTATCGCTTGGTCTTAAACAGTTCCATGAGGTTATATTTTTAAATCACTTATTAATTTTTGTTCAGCATCTTGAATTCCTTTCTCATTGACGCCTATATATTGAAAGATGTGGTTTGGTGTTGATTATTTTGCATTACATTTTGTTCAGTCTTTTGTGTTATTAAGTATTTTCACTGATTTGAAATGCTTAGTTCTAAATCTTGATAATACGGTTTGTTCTTTTCTGTTTAATGTTGTTTTCTGTGATTAGCCACGTTCTTTTGGGTTTTAAAATATAATAAAAAAAAAACAGCACTTTTTTAATAATTTATTTTGAACTTTTCTACAATGAAATAACTTGAATATCAAGTTTTTATGATGCTAATTCATTTCAATGAGTTGTTAGATCATTATTCCTACATTTTAGTACTTGAATGGAAAAGGTGCCGTGGTAGGTGGACCGTGGTAGGTTGACAGTCTACACTAGCGGTCCGCGGTATAGGAAAGTTTGAGAACCACTGCGTTAAATTAAAGTTGCTTTTAAAAGGAAAATATTTTTTCGAGACGTTGAAAACATATAAAGAACTGTGATATCAGTTCTTCGCTCCATACAAAAAGATAATCTTTGCAAGTCCTTCCTTTCGTTGGCTGAACGTGGTACTCTGGTATTAACCCAGGAGAAATACACTTCAAATAAAATATATCCACGTAAGTTTCTCTGCTTTTCAATTAAAAAAATCAGTCGCGTTACTTGATTTCCGCACTGTACACTACAAAACTTAATATAAATAGAGATTCAAATCATCTGTCCATTACCGGTCTTTGAACAACTTAAAACTTTGAGTACCCTATTTCTTCTACGTGTAACTCGCAACCATGATAGCGTACTGTGTCTGCAAAGAACCAATTCCATCATATGCATTCTATGGCTTTTCAACGTAGTCTTTATTTGGAAAACAGGCATTGCTGCTTGGCGCAGTTCAAAACTGTAATATCCCTCATCGACTTTACCCTGCAAAATTTCGAAACATGCTTATCTCCTTAGCGCTAAATGTCATTGTTCCAGCAAGCATCTGCTTTAATGCTGCCGTCAGCGTCGGTGAAAATATAAATCTTAAATATCATCATTATTTTCTCATCAGCTCTTTAGGTCATAACATCCAAGTCATACAATAAAGTAAAGTCATTTCATGTAAGTCATACCATGAAGTTTGCGACCGTGATGTAGATTTGCATCCCTCCTTTCTGTTCTATCATACTTGAATGGCTGCGTACTTACGTGTGCTTGGGTCTGTTTTTATCCGAAAATAAGAAGTTCGAGTCGGTTTACCAAAAAATAAGTGAAACTAAGCATGACTTCCACAAGCAAAAACTGATATCATGAAAATATTCTTTGAAATATTAAGGCAGCTGGTGAATGATAAATGTTACCCGAGGACTAAATATTCAGAACGTTTTATTTACATAGTACAGTGACTCTCAGGGTCCAGATGTTGCTTTTTTAGAACAAGTTAGTAAAATCATGCAATGCATTGATTATGATACGCTTTCCAACATACCAGAAATCATAGGGAAATACCTTAGTTTTAAGGGGATTAAACTATGGTATAACGTTTGAAGTTCACATATATCAAAATTAAATAGCTTTGTGCCCGTGTTATCTATTTCTATTATCTGGAGCTACCACACATAAGCCGTTTTTATAATTAAAAACCCCATCTAAATCGGGCAATTTTTACGGAAGTTATCATGCGAAAATAATAAGTAACGAATCTCACACATGTGCACTGCACGCAATTGTTGACAAAAATGTTTTTAGTGGAACTCGTTCGTCGCAATCGAAGCATTCTTAGTCACGTTATGAGGATAATGACTGTGGAATAAATCTCGCCCCTATGCCTTGACCTTGTGACCTCATTTCTTTGATATTCAAAAGAACCGGTTCAGTATACCTCCGGAACAACATGATAAAGTTTTGTTCCAATCGAAGCATTTTTACGTAAGTGTTGACGCATAAGGGCGATGGAATGGATCCCGCTCCCATGTCCTGACCTTTAACCTCATTTCGCCTATTTTCAATAGGGCTCATCCCTAGGTTGTTCACTACCACATATTAACATTTCATCGAAATCGAACCATTTTTACACGAGTTATCGTGCGGACAGTCTGATAGACGAACAAAGCTGGAGCATATATGCTTCTTCAACCTACGGTTGGAAAGCGTAAAAAAGCATTGCAAGCTGTCAAGAATATCCCTTTTGTAGCGCAAAAGTGACGAAACTCGGAAGATGCTTTATAGGCACCTCATTGAAAGGCACTAAACTCTTCTAGCACTAAAAGTCTCATCTAGCCTCATCTAGCACAAAGCTCTTGAAGCTCATTCATTTGATGAACATTCATACCAGTGTTTCACCATGCATAGGAAAACTAGAAAATTGGCTTTTATGGAAAAAAAAATGAGTGAAATATAAAAAATTCAAAAGTAAAGAAAATTAAAACGGCAAAATTTGCACATGCAACTCTAGAATCAGAACTTTTTCATTAGCATATAATGATTTCAGAAGCAAATTTCTTTGAACCTTTTAGTCGGTTGTTGAAAAAATACAAAAGGGAAGTACAAGGAAAATAAAGTCAAACACTTCACAAATATTTTCTCACTTTTCAAAAAGATAAAATACAATTTTGGTTGAAATGATAAGAAACTTGTCCATTATTTATAATGCCTTTCGATCAGAAGAAAAAAATACCTCTGAATTGCAGCCTGTCGTCTTGATAACATCAACAATAAATTTTCGAATCTTTCAAGAGATGAAAAGAAACTTTGATAGAAGCCAATAAGCATAAGCCTCAGCAAAACATATTATGTTTTATTAAGAATGTTTTGTATACAATGCTTTTCTTATTTTTTTTCCTAGAAGAAAAGTCTTATAAAAATAATTATTCCTATATTCTTGTTTCCCAAAGTAGAAAAACTACATCCATTGATTCAGTAACATTAAACAAACGAATAATTGTTACTGATGAAACTACGTACATGTACCTGTACTATTTTTTTATTACATTCCTACATTTTTTCTATTGACGCATTTCCTTACTTTTCGCAGACTTCAACGCTTCAACAGAAAACGTCTTGTAGCACTAAGAACGGCATTACTCTTATACAGTATTTGACGCGACTATAAAAAAAGACTTCATTTCTGCTGATCCAATACTTTTACTGAGCAAAAATTTCGACCTCAAAGGAAATCCCTGAGTTACTTTCCTGTTTTATCTTTTCTTTTCCTTTTTTTTCAAATATCCTAAGGAATTGCTGTTTTGGATATAAGATACCCTAGTCTAATGAGATTAGTCCACGTACGAAGAATCTTAATGAAGACATCAAACATCTTCCATTTCATACGATCCTTCCCCAAAAGTGAAAACAGTTCGAAACTTCTTTCTCTTTTTCATTTTTTCACTTAAAAAGGGAGAAATGCCCGAGTCATATCTTTTTGTTCTTTGCTTTCGGTCCGCGAAAATTAAGATATCAAAATGTACGGAAATTATCCGTTTGTTGAGTAATTCTACACCCTTAAAATATTTAAATGACTGGAAACTAAAGCAATAGCGACTTGATGGTGCATATACATTATCTTAATTAAAAATAAGCTCTAGTTTTTGAGGCATATATTTCTGCAGGGCATTTCATTTGCAGAATATTCCAAAGATTGATCTGTTCGACCGACGTTGCTATTAATGGACATGAAATTCATTACGATATGCACTTTCTGTTTCTCGCTTATATTTCACAGCAAATCCTTTCGTGTTGTTTTTTTCAGATCTTTAGTTTTCCATAACTTGACCTTTACAATCCTGCAGTTGAAGATTATTAGATATATTCGAATGCTTTCGAAAACAGAATAAGATGATGAAATCAAGAAAAGTAAAATGTTATTCTTTACACTTGCTAAAAGTAAATTTATTGTCTTAAATGAGCTTAATATTATTTTAAATGGATATCTCAGAGTACGTTTTTGAAAGTCCGTTTGCACAATTAACTTCAACTTTAACGGTTGTCAACTTTAAAAGCGTTTTATTTATATACTACTATTTTTTTAAGATTCCACGCACGTACTGGTTTCTTCGACATCTGAATGTTACACATGAAAAATCAGTCCTTTCGCTCATCATAAATTTTATGAAGCGGAATAAGGTTGGTTTTCAAATCAAGTAAGTCCAGCTCTTTAAAACATCTAAAAACAATTAAACTCTTACAAAACTTTGGCATGTGGTTTTCACACAAACAGGCATGCTTGAAAATTCCAATGTGCAACTTAAAGTGATCAGACAAAGTCATAGCCGTTTTCACCTTTTCTTTAATTAACACGCAGCAACCGAAAAATTGTTATCCGAACACCGCTGGGTTCGTACCCCAGATCTCTCCTCATCTAGCCGAGTGCATTCGCCTTACGGTACGGTACGGTGACCAACAATCCACGACGCTATGTGTGTTTTCCTGGCAGCATCTGACTTCACAAGCCCGTAGAAATGGGCTCAGCAACTGATACGTCTCCATCTGGTGGGGCTTAACGGCACAAGATATTAAATTATAGCTAATAAATCCAAAGAGCGAGAGTGATAGTGAAAATGTTCCAAATACGTGGAGACCACGTATTTGGAAGATTTTCACTTAAAGTGATCAGGGCTATCAGATGCACGTATTCAGTAAAGATGTTTAAGAACCGGGAGTCACGTTGTTTCCGAGTTATGAACAGTTTCCCATATACTCATTGGTTTGTGATGTCGAAAGCTTTGTGGTATTATTAGTATATAATCATACAAAGCATATGAACACATTTTCTTGTACATACATCATGTACTAAATATAAACGCAATTTATTTAGCAGAAAAATAGCTTTGGATTCTTGAATTATCTCGGTACAAGATAAAACTTGCTTTTTCATAGAAAGTGATTCCCTAAATCTGCGTTTCCACTCGTAAAACACATTGCTGTTATACTTGTGTGAGCTAATTACTTTTATCGTGTGCTTATACCTCGTGGTATCAAATTTTAACATTTCGAGTTTTCATCGAATGATAAGTACTTGGGACAAAATCGTTCTGTAAGCAAGAAAAATGAAAGAAAATGTGCAATGCCATCGCCTGGAATAAAAATTCATTTAATACGGAAGATGCTGTAATAAAATTATGTGTAAAAATACTGAACACAACAATTTATGGTTATAGGTAATTACTCATGAATCATATTTGGTCCTTCTAAGAAAGCTCATATGCAACCGTTTGCTAAAATGTTTTTGAAGTTCGGAAGTCTATCTTCACTTTTCTGTATCAGGTTTTACAAATAAAAGCCTAATATCATTTGCTCCATACAACTACAGCCAGAAATATTGAATGTGTTGACCAGGAGAAAATTCATCCCTAAATGCATTGCTACCAAAGAACGTAGTTTTCAAGATTATGACGCACACCGAGTACCAAATTGTTAGGAATGCCTACGTAATAACCTCTTGGGCCGCCCTTGGCTATCAAAGCAGCCTCGATTCTGCGTGGCATGGATTCAATGAAGTTCGGATATCATGCCTGTTCAGCATAGTAGCATCCATCAATTTCCAAATGTTCGCTGCGGGAGTATCTCTACTGCTATGAATAGTGTGAAAACACAAGTTTGTCAGCGACGGACATCTAATCCGTGTCCGCGACGGATATCTAATCCGTGTCCCCGACGGACATCTAAACCGTGTCCCCTCACTCCGGAGTAAGTCGCTCTCCCAACTGAGCTACGCGGACAGAATGCCTAGCTGCAGATTTGTCGTCTTGACTCATGTTTTCACCTCTGTAGTACGTCACAATAGCTTTCTCAACCTCATACCGCTGATGATCAGTTGGTTAAGTTTTGGGCAATGTGAAGGCCATTTTATCACACTAAGTCGCCGTCGTTCTCCTAGAACCACTCTGTGACGACCCGAACCCTGTGGCATGGCATATTATCCTGTTGGAAGTTGATATCTCCAACAGGAAATACTATGCATATGTAAAGGTGTTCTTGATTCGCACTAATATTAAGGTACCTCGTTGCGTTCAAATGTTCTTCCAGCGTATTAACTCTTTAAGCAGTCGGTGTATCTCATCCAAATTGTCCTCAAAATTTTGTGCGCTTCTCAAACAGAAAGGTTCACATAGCTGCCGGTTTTTACAAAAGCTACTATAAAACAATTCCTTTCTCCCTCTCATCTCAGCAGTACTGGCAGAAACCTGTCACTGGTGATAAAATCTAGCTATACGAATATAGGTAGGAAGCTGAAGTGGTACCTAATTGGACATAACCCTACAACAAATGTTTCGAACCATCGAGATGACCGGATTGTGTGAAAAGAACCCCACAAAGTGAAATAGTGTAATTTTAGGTGTCTCATACATATAAAGACAACTATATAAAGTAGCCACATGCAAATGAGATGTACAAATTAGCATGTTGTACGCACGCGCATGGGCCGTAATTTGGTCCAGCCTACAAAAGACAGCGGACCTGTAGTCAGACATTCATTTGTCGAAATGCCACGCAACAGTCAACTTTCTGGTGAGGAGGTGCAGAAGATTCGGAGACTGAGAGCAAATGGATTTCCTATAGCGAAAATTTGTAAAGCCATGGGGAGGAGTAGGGTGGTCATTTATAAGACTTTATCGAAACGCGGTGCATTAATGCCAGAAAACGGTCTGGAAATCCTCGAATAACAACCAAACGAGATGATCGTGCCATCATGCGTTTAGTTTCATCCCAAAATCAAGTTTAACTACGTCAAGTTTCTCGGGCTGTTGGTGTCACTGTCTCAAAGGACACAGTTCATCGACGAAGCAAGGACAGTTGCAGCATTATTGTGCTCCGTAAAATGCGCCGTCTGCCACACCTCACGCGGCGCCACAAGGAAGCTAGATTGTTATGGGCAAGCAGCCACATGCACTGGACGGAAGAGTGGATCACAACTATTTTCTCCGATAAGAAAAAGTTCTACCTGGACTCCCCTGACGGATGGAACTGCTATTGGCATGATTTACGACGCGAGCAACACACCTTCTTCAGGAGACAGAAAGGTGGGGATCTGTGATGGTCTGGGGAGCTTTTGCGTTCAATGGGACAACGGATATCACTTTTCTGCAAGGCAGGCAAAACTCCGAAACGTATCAAGACATACTCAGCAACCACCTTCTACTGTTTGCCGAAACTCTAGCGGGTGTTGATTATCAGTTCCAGCAAAGACAATTCATCGGTCTGTATTAACGAAAAGCTGGTTTAAATGTCATCATGTGACCGAAATCGATTGGCCAGCACTGAGTCCAGATCTGCACCCTATTGAGGACCGCTGGGGTATCCTAGCTCGTGATGTGTATGCGAATGGACGGCAGTTCTCAAGTGGGGTGGCATTGGCAGAGCAAATTGAGCGAAGCTGGTACGCACTCCGTCCAGAACACTTACATCACTTGGTGGACAGCATGCCCAATCGGGTTTTCAGGTGTTATTCGGAACAACGGCTCCACTATTCGTACCAGAGGTGCTCATAACTAATAAGTCTTTATATTTTTGAGACAGCGTATTTCTGTTTTTTTTTTGTTTTTTTTTTGCACTTGGCTTTGGAATTGTTATGTTTCCGTCAAACTATTGTGCAGCTGCTTGTCCTGTGCTATTTTGTCTATAAATATAAGGTGTACATTTCAACTCGTTGTTGTTTCTTTTTTATTCGAGAATTTGTTCTCTTTCTGTATTTATGCGACGCACTACAGTCCTTTATTCTCTGCTTCATGGCCGAAGGCATGATGAGAAAGGGCTACTGCCTATAACATGGACACCATACCACTGGGTAGAGACAAATGACCCAAACATATTCTCTTTCCTTTTTTTGGTCCGTCGACATCGTTATAGCATTGTCATCAGCTAATCGGCTAGGAAGGATTAATGCCAATCATCTCCAGAAATCACGACTTTCAAGAACAATGCTAAAGGCGGAGATGCTTTCTAATGCGCACATTCAGTCATTCCATCTGCGTTAGGCGCACTTCTTAGATAGAGAACGTATTCGTTCGAGTTGATTTCAACTCCTTTTGCTAACCAGGAGTTCATTCGTTGCAGCCGGTTAGAGGGCCAAACAGGAACACAATGTTCGCCATGAAAACAGACCCCAAACCATCATATCGGCTCTCTCAGCTTGAATAGTTAGCTTTACCTGGGATTCAACCATTTCTCTTGTTCTCGACATATTCTAGCCCATCCATCGTCGTGTATGCACTTGAAGAGTTTTGTGATCCAAAACCTACGAACTGGAGGAAGGAATCAGTTTTCTCACAGTTAGGACTTCCTAATGCAAAAATAACTCTTCAAATCAAACTAATAGGTGCAAAAGTACGGTGTTCACAGAAGAAATTACATAAGTACGTCCTCTTTAAAATCGACCTAGTAATAGTAGAATAAACAGAGGTCCTCAAATCGCTGTCGCATAATATTTGCTTGCTGTTCACCCTATTTATCTGAGAGACAAAAGAAACCACTCAGTTATGTTGGTAAAATCTTTAAGAGGTGTAATGGAAAATATATCCTATATCCTTTTACAGGGGATGATATCTCTAACCTCTAACATGGCTTGAGCTTTTTTTGCTTTACTGAAGCGAAAAGAAACGCTTTCTTTTTCTAAAGAAACAATATTTTGCATAACACCCGATTGAGCTACAAGTTCTGCTGCAACATTGACTATTATACGAAATAAAAAGATTCACTGTGAAATCATGTTTTGATGTAACGTGAAGTCATATTTTGTTAAAATTGTGGCTATTAAAATTGATGTTTAATATGTTTTAGAGTATAACAGCGTTATTAATTACAGAGATTTCATGTTCACGACAAAACACAGAATAATATTACTCTATATATCTTACGTAGCTATCCATCTCCTTCTTTGGGGAGTACAAATGTAAGGCCATAACCATATAAATTCATAAGGGGTTTACGAATCTTTATGATTTAGAGGGGCCCAGCTACCACACGGGGTCTGAACCAGATGGCTGACGTTTGACTCATGTGGGGTTTGAACACTTGCTCAACTTCGACGGTTAACCGGTAGCTCACGAACTAACCAGTCGCCTACAGGGTCGGCATCACACCTTTTGAGAGCAAAGACATTTAGAAAAAACTTGTATTCTAATCGAAGCACCGAAACACTTGAGAAAAGATATTGAAAATTCCTGCATTGTGTTACGCTTGATATGTGAACTGCTGGTGAGAAAGATAGTTACCTAAACTACTTCTTACAGAATGTGCTCTTTATAGAATGCTGTTGGAAACAAAATTAACGCAAGCAAAGGGTTACGGAATGAGTTTCCTCTGAGAAAAAAGAAAAGAATATAAGTACATTCAGTCGAATGACCAACACTGCTCCAATATCAAGTGGAATAAGAGCAAGGGATTTAAAATCTGTCTCGATGAGGAGTACAATGTTATTTTTTTGAGCTGCTGTGTACTTTACGCTACCTTGTTAGCAAAATACATTTTAGGAAAAATGTTACTTTTTAGCTACAGTGTACACAAATGCCACTTAGTCGAAAACGACCCAGTGAAAAAGAACCAAAAGCATTGATCGTTGCCATGTTTATCTGATCTGACCATACCACACTTATGCCGAAATAAAACAATAATATCATATATATATATAACATAAATCACAGTAGTCGTCGTGGTTTTCTTATAGTAATGAGAAAAATCACCACAAAAGTACTATTTCTTATGTCGTAAAAATAATCCACATCACGCTAAAAATCAAGAACGCAACGTACTAAAATCACAAAGGTGAATCTATCTAAGAAAATGCTTCCTGTTGGTCCTTTAATGTTATTGTCTAAAAGTTATCATAAAGAAAATATGGGAAAATATGTGCAGACGAACCAACATACGAGCCATATAACGAGCTCGCGTAATACGAAGCTTCGCATAATCCGAAGATTTTACAGATCCCTTGAAATTCTCCCTTGTTATTCTAACCGCACATTTCGAACAATAATTTTTGGAGAAACCGCATAATCGAAGTTCAGTACGGTTATCAGCGAATAAAATAATTGGCATTCACTCAGTGGTTTTATTGGGAAACAAGGACAACAATTGACAACACCCGTGATTCCTCTTACAGATATGCCAGCTCGTATGAACACAAGAATGTTTCGATTGCTTTTTTACTACTTCCCCTCTGCCACGCTTGCTAAACATACATTTTCTGTGGAAATTCTGTTTTCCCCCTTCACATCGTCACCATTCAACCACTGAATCTCTGTTTAGAAAGTCTTAGAGTTTATATTGCCTTTAGAAACATCTTAATCACCGTGTCAGAGGAAGTTGAAAAAAGCAATCAATCATGATAAGCACAAAACAAATAAGAATTATCTCATATATCCGACGTAACATATAACAGGTGAAATTTCAGAATTTGGGCAGTTACCTTAATTGTTAATTTGTTAAACCTTTTGATTATTGCAGATCTCATTCAGCCAGCACAGTGCTGGCTTCTGACCATTCGTCCGCGTTGGGTCCGGGTACGGATTGCGGTAATGAATGGATGTTGTTTTTGTCTTATTTCACTGGCTCTCTTCCTTCCCTGGAACCTATAACCTTAAATGAGAGACGGACGACTGCCCATCGAGTTGTTCACGGCCGTCGTTAAACTCCCAACAGAACAAACAAAGCC
Source organism: Macrothele yani (assembly GCA_039090855.1). Taxonomy (NCBI): domain Eukaryota; kingdom Metazoa; phylum Arthropoda; class Arachnida; order Araneae; family Macrothelidae; genus Macrothele; species Macrothele yani. The sequence goes on along the minus strand of CM076989.1, from coordinate 61,241,102 downwards.
AATTACACTCATATTATTTTACTAGCATATAGTTTTCAATTAACAAGTTTTACTTACCTTCGATAAATGAATAAATGGTTTATTATTGACTAGCTGTAACCCGTCATAATGTAACATGACAAAAATTACCCCTTTTTATCTGTCTAGTTAAAATGAAGTTCGCATGCGAGTATACATGCATATCGAACGTTTTTGACTCTCCCTCCTACTTCGTTACATACAGGTGTTACTGTACTTAGACTGAACAATAAGTAACAGGAGATGACGTTTGGTGTCGGATTAAGGATATGTTAATCGGTCTCTTCCAACGCCATTACACTATCAAGAAAAACGGGAGTTGTTTTGGAGCAGGAGTTTGAATTTGCGGCAAATTTCAGGATAACAAATTAAAGTTAAAATGACCAGCCATTTGGAAACACGGTCTCACTTGACGTACGCGTCGTGATTAGGCTTCTTCAGGCTCGGATAACTCCCAAAGCGGAGATCCATAATCATCTGCAAGAAGTTTGTGGTCCGAGCTCTTGGAGCTTGTCAGAATAGTGTTCAAAATTTAAACAAGGTATCAATGCACTGATGAATCAGAAACGCAAAAGAAGGCTTCTAATCAATACCAGCAACAGACAGCAACGTAGCGTATGTGAAAGCTGTGATGAAAGAAGACAGACGGGAGACTGTGCATCAGACTGCTGAAAATTCAAAAGTTCCTTCCGGGACCTTAAGTCCGAGATGATTGTCCACAAAACTAAAGGCAGAACAGAAAGCACAACAAATGGGACTGGACCTATTACCCCTGCAACATACGCAGAAGAAGACCATGCATTCTTGAGCCGCATTGTCATGTTTGATGTAACATTGGGTGCATCACTTCACGAGGACATCAAAGGCAGCGACAATGGAGTGGAAGAAGACAACATAACCCGTAAAAAAAGTTCCAAGACTGCGATTTGCTGAGGAAATAATATTGACGTTATTTAGAGATTGCCTGTTGGATTTCTTAGACAACCAGACAACAATCACCGAGCCAGTGTTGTGCACTCTGCAGCGTTTGGAGGAGATAATCCGCCCTGGCATTCTCAGAAGAGGGGTCGCTTTTGCTTGACGAAGATCTCCTCCATGTCGCAAATGTGACAACTCACCGTGTGGAGATGTACTGCTGCTCTTGCCTCCCAGTTTTCCTTAGAGCTCAGGCCTTGCACCTACAGGCTTCCACCTGTTTAGGCTTCACAAAATGCACCTTAGAAGGAAAGCATTTCAGCAATGATTCCGAAATGTTAACTGAAGTGAAATGTTCGACAAAAGCACTGTACAACGAATTCTTCCAGCAAGATTATTAATAGTTGGTGTACCAGGGGTATAAATGTCTTAACGTTCCGAGGGGTCGCTTTGGGGTCGCTTTTGCTTGACGAAGATCTCCTCCATGTCGCAAATGTGACAACTCACCGTGTGGAGATGTACTGCTGCTCTTGCCTCCCAGTTTTCCTTAGAGCTCAGGCCTTGCACCTACAGGCTTCCACCTGTTTAGGCTTCACAAAATGCACCTTAGAAGGAAAGCATTTCAGCAATGATTCCGAAATGTTAACTGAAGTGAAATGTTCGACAAAAGCACTGTACAACGAATTCTTCCCGCAAGATTATTAATAGTTGGTGTACCAGGGGTATAAATGTCTTAACGTTCCGAAGATTATGTGAAATTTTTAAATTTGCGTTTCATACTCATTGTGCTCTAATCATTTGTATGTGGTGTAAAGTATACCTCTAATTTAATCTTCCTTTTGAGTTTCTGTGTTCTCGTGTAGATTTGGTTTATTATCTCTCTACGAGCTTTTCAAAGTTGACATTTTGATAATACACTGCCGGACAATTGCTAAGGACGGATGAAACTAGCAACGATAGCAACCATAAAATGGAAGGCAGGAAAATGTGGAAATTAGCATAAGTGCGGGATACAGTAAGACGTGTTGTGCGTATGCAAATTTTGGATTGCCGAACTTGTTCGTGACGTCATAGCGCTGATAAGAGATATAAAGGATTTGACGCGTATTGACCGTTGTTGTTCAAACGCAAAGTTGAAAGGGAAAGATTCAATTGACGAACTTGCAATTTTCAGTATGTCTTCCCGACATCACCTAGATGATTTTACGCGTGGCCGTATTATTGGCAAGATTGAAGAAAGGCGAAAAATAACAGATGTTGCCATGGAGTTCGACGTCAGCCACAGTGTTGTTTCAAGGCTTTGGAAATCATTTCAAACAAATGGAGAGTGTAGCAAACGTCACGGGGAGGCCGTGTTCGCAGTACGACACCTGCAGAAGATCGGTACATAGTGCTATCAACAAAAAGACACCGGCGCAGCACAGCTAGTGAGGTAGCAAATCAGTTTATGGCTGCTACTGGCAAGCGGATCTCCCGAAAAACTGTCGCCAGACGTTTGCATGAAGGAGGACTATACGCCCGCCGTCCTGTTGTGTGCATCCCATTGTCCAGACGTCACCGTACCGCCCGTTTGCAATGGTGCCATCAACATCGCAATTGGACTGATAACGACTGGTCTGCTGTCCTCTTCTCAGATGAGAGTAGATACAGTCTATCGTCTGATTGTCGACGACAACTGATCTGGCGTGATAGTGGTACTGCATATTGTCCAACAAACATACAGGAAAGGGACCGATATCCGACATGTGGTGTCATGGTATGGGCTGGCATCATGATCAATGGCCGTACGTTCCTCTATGTGCTTCCAACTGGGACTATGACTGGCCAACGATACATTAATGATGTTCTGCTACCTCATGTTCACATGTTCCGTGGTGCTGTCGGTGATAGATTCATTTTCATGGACGACAACGCAACATGTCATCGAACAGTCGCTGTCCAGGAGTGTCTTGAGAGCGAGGATATTCAACGCCTCGTAAGGCCAGCACGTTCTCCAGATCTGAATCCCATTGAAAATGTGTGGGATGCTTTGGGGAGGAGTCTTGCTGGTCGCCAATGCCCTCCAATAAACAAGGACACCCTCATCCGTGCACTCTCAGAGGAATGGGATAAATTACCACAACAGCTGCTTGATAATGTTGTGCAAAGCATGACACGACGTGTGGAATCTTGCATCGCCCTCCATGGTGGCCATATCCCGTATTGACATCTTACGCCGGAACGCCTGCGGACGGTAATTGCATTTTTTTCACGTTTACGTATTCTGCACAAAATGGCCTGTTTGTCCCTTGAACACGTTCCAAAGCCTTCTGGATTTCAGAGCACACTAAATTGTCTTTCTTGTAATGTCCTGGCATTCTGACATTATTTTATTTCACTTGGCATCCAACCACACTTACTTTTTTATGCGCTATATAGCCGTTTATGATCGGTCCTTAGCAATTGTCCAGCAGTGTATTAGGTGTGCAATTTAATTCTCCGCCCCTAGTCACAAGCGATCATAGAACATCGGCAAATGCAAATAGCTGTGTGCGATAATGTCTGATTGCAGCGCCATCCAACAGCTCCCCAGGCAACCGTAACGGCTCACAGCTGTAGTGACAGAAGGGACGAAAGTTGCCGGTGAAAGCAATGTCGTTCGAGAAGCAACATTTGAGGCAATGCCTCTTTTTCGCATTTCAGCTGAAAGAAAGTGCCAGCAAATGACCTGTGCTGCTATGGGTGAGGCTGCTGTGACCTACAGTACGTGTAAGAAGTGGTTTCAGCGGTTTAAATATTTCGATCTCCGTGATGCAGAACGTCCGGGGATAGCCACAGAAAGATGACGATGAGTAACTGGAACAACTGTTGGACACGGATCCCTGTCGCACACAGTCAGAGCTCGCCCAGGAACTCGAAGTAACACGGTAAGCCATTGCAAATCGCCTGCACAAGCTTGGACGGATTCACAAGGAGGGCCGTTGGGTGCCCCACCAACTCACAGCTGCGAACAAGTCTAGGCGCTACGATGTTGCTGTGTCCTTGCTGTCCAGATTCAAGAAAGATTTCCTCCACTAGATTTTGACCTGTGATGAGAAGTGGATCCTCTACGACAATCCTAAGCTGCGCAAATCGTGGGTTTATCCAGATCAGCCTACCACCAGTACCGCCAAACTGAATATCCATGCCAGGAAGTTGTTGCTGTGCATATGGTGGGATAGCGCGGTGTCGTAAACTGCGAGTTGCCTGGTGAAACTGCCAATGCTGCGCGTTATTATCAGCAACTCATTCGTGTGAGTGATGCAATGGAGGCGAAGAGGCCATACACTGGCAAGGGCAGAAGGTCTGTTCCGTTACTTCAGGATAACGCGCGTCCTCACACCTCGAAAACGATTTTAAACACGATCACTGAATTGGGATGGGAGATTTTGTCCCACCCGGCGTATTCTCCAGACTTCGTCCCGTCGGATTATCAGCTCTTTCGCTCCCTGTAGCATCATCTGAGTGATACGCACTTCACTTCTGTCAAGGAGGTCAACACAAGTATTGATGACTTTATCAACTCGAAGTAGCCCTCAATTTTCCACAGTGGCATTCGGCAGCTCCCTGACCAATGGCTCAAATGTATCCAACGCCACGGGGATTATTTCCCTGATTAGGTACGTATTCGATTTGCTATAATTTGCTGTCAACATGTCGTGCCTGTTGCCGAAAATTAAGTTACACACCTAATATATCAATGTGCAATCAACAATAAATAAAAAGATATGCAGATTAGTAACGTAGAGAGATCTATGTGCGGAGTACGATAATTTAAATGCTGTGAGTGTATTATTATATGCTATGTGTTAGACGATAAGCCATAAGGATTGTAATATTTTATCTCTGTGTACTACGTTTGATGATGGCGAGCTATGCTTGCCAAACGTGTTTTGTTAAGAAATAGTAGTTGATGTATTGTATTTCCATCTTGCTGTGTTGCATAAGCGAAGTAATACCAATTTTGAGCATAACAAAACACGTTTAAGATTTAATAAAAGTCTTTGAACTCGTAAAAAAATATCTGACTATTGAAATCTGGACATTGTTGACTTTAAGGTAGTTTTGATATTTTTATTTTTTAAATTTAATTAATTATTTATGTAATTAATTTTTGACATTGTTTAATTAATTTATCAGGTTTAACTTCTACAGCAGCAATACGAATTAGGAGCTAAAGGCGCGCATGCAATAGCCTTAAACAATATTTCTTAAAGTCATTAAAACCTTATTATCCTATAGTCACTATAATATAGTTTATGTAAATTGTCATCGAAAGTTGCTTGTTGATCGTCCCTCGTAAGACTCCTGATGCAGGTTTCCTGCCATTAAATACAAAATGATGTTTTCAATTCTTCCCTTTGAAATAGGCGCATTAAAATTACGAATGCATACAAAAATTTGATCAAGTTCACATTTATTCACTTCAAAAAGTATACTTTTAATCTGCTTTCTCAAAACAAAGAATCACATCAAAGTAAAATGAAATATAAGTTTATGCCACTGTGACGTACTACAGAGGTAAAACACGTGTCAAGACCACAAACATGCAGCAATACATTCCGTCTGTGTAGTTTAGTCGGTTAGAACATATTGCTCCGGAGCGAGGAGGCACGATTTTGATAGCCGTCGCCAACAACTTTGTGAATTTCACAACACATAGCTGGAACGTTAAAAATCATGAAAAACGTCTAAACAATTGTTATGTTGTTGACATCTATGCTAATGTTTTCAGGGAAATTCAAATTTCAGAATAAACACGAATATTTTTCTTCGACTTTACGAAAAGAATGAATACATCCCTATAGATTATTCCGGAAGCTGCATCAGATATAAATGTTTATTTGAAGAAAGCGCCTTGTTCAGTCCTTTAAATTAGCCAACATATTTTTGCCCACCACATGTTCTGTGTATGACGAGGGCTATCCTGTAAATTTTTATTTTCGTATAATTTTAATGGAGAAATTGGAGCCGTAGTGCACATTATTTAGAGAAAGGAAAATTTTTGTTTTAAGACTGCTCTCGTCTGCAGAACTGGTCTTCATAATCGTGCTCTGGTAGTTTAGATTTACGAAGGAATTTATGGCAAAACAGGAGAACCAAACTTCATAAAAGCGAACCGCTTTCGTATTCTTGCATTTATTTGTATTTGAGAAATTATAGGTATTTATTTCACATATCACCGTAAATTTCTGGATGCCTCTGTTATGGCTATTACCACTGCGTAGATGCCGTTATTTTTAATTATTACACTTTTTTTATTGGAAGTATGGTTTTTGACTTCCGTATGAGCAATAAAAATGATTCCCAAAATGGAAGAACTCCTTAACACTAAGCGTGATAAAGTATCTAACTAGGAGACTTTGTGATTTTCATGACTTACCCATTATCAGAGAAGAATTATGTCGTGAATAAATAAAGTTACTTACAACGTGATGATTTTTAAAAGAACTGCAACTAAGAAAAAAAAAGCAAGAATGAGCTCATTTCTTTGTCTTCCGCTGCAGAATGATTTCATCACAAGAAAATTTATTAATCGTTTATTACAAAAAAGGATTACTTCCATTTTCTTATTACTGCAGTGATTTTTTTACGTAGTGAAGACAATTTGCAATTTAATTCTGAAAGAATTAATAAGTGGCAACGAAATTAAAAAACAATTTCTCAGACACTCAGAACGAAAATGCTCATTGTTGAATAAAGAAGTGCGATTATTTTTATTGTAAAAAAGCTCCACCATTAAAAACTAAACGTAATATTTTGATATTTTTAATCTTTCTAGGCATTCATAATTTTTTCGGTTTCCTAGAATTTTGAAATGAAGTATAACCTTTGCAGCATGTAGAAAAAATCGTCAGTTTATGTGAGATACGCAAATAATTGTGGACGGTCTTCCAATGTATCACACACACAGCAGATTTTGATACACGTTTCCGAAATACCATATAGCACTTGTCACGCTTTCCTTATTCGACAGCAGTAGCAACACCAGTCGTTCAGAACTAGTGGGGCTATTAGGGCTAAGTATCGTGCGGATAGGGGCACAAATTTCGAAGTGCTAAGAAGAAATTTTGCACAAAAAAATCCGTTGACGTAGAGTTACCCTGACGCTGATGATATTATTCCCAGTAAAAAAAAGAAAAACTTTTAAGGTACACACGGTATGTGTTGTACCTGGAACCATGGATTTCTTGTAATAAGTTGCTATTTATTACATTTATTGCTCCGAACATATAAATTATGGCCAGTTTTAAACAAACCTTTACAAACGCCTTCCTTTCATTCGTGATTTAGCGACATCGCAGCTGCTGATGCTTAAAAGAGTTATTCCACATGTCTTCAGGACCCGATTTGAAATACAATCATAGGAGAAGGGGGAGAACCATCAGAAAGATGGGAATGAAACAAAATCATAAAGAAGGTTCTAGATGTGCGAATGTGTCCGGAAGTGTCATATTAAGGCTATGGTGACCGTTCGAAGATAGAAGAACATGCACTAAACGGACATCCCAAGGTTGCCTATAGTCAGCAAGAGCTGGGAATGACAAGTATGTGTCCGGAAGTGTCATATTAAGGCTATGGGGACCGTTCGAAGATAGAGGATCATGCACTAAACAGACATCCCAAGGTTGCCTATGGTCAGCAAGAGCTGGAAATGACAAGTATGTGTCCGGAAGTGTCATATTAAGGCTATGGGGACCGTTCGAAGATAGAGGAACATGCACTAATCGGACATCCCAAGGTTGCCTTTGGTCAGCAAGAGCTAGGAATGACAAGTATGTGTCCGGAAGTGTCATATTAAGGCTATGGGGACCGTTCGAAGATAAAGGAACATGCACTAAACGGACATCCCAAGGGTGCCTATGGTCAGCAAGAGCTGGGAATGACAAGTATGTGTCCGGAAGTGTAATATATTAAGGCTATGGGGACCGTTCGAAGATAGAGGAACATGCACTAATCGGACATCCAAAGGTTGCCTTTGGTCAGCAAGAGCTAGGGAATGACAAGTATGTGTCCGGAAGTGTAATATATTAAGGCTATGGGGACCGTTCGAAGATAAAGGAACATGCACTAAACGGACATCCCAAGGGTGCCTATGGTCAGCAAGAGCTGGGAATGACAAGTATGTGTCCGGAAGTGTAATATATTAAGGCTATGGGGACCGTTCGAAGATAGAGGAACATGCTCTAAATGGACATCCAAAGGTTGCCTTTGGTCAGCAAGAGCTAGGGAATGACAAGTATGTGTCCGGAAGTGTAATATATTAAAGCTATGGGGACCGTTCGAAGATAGAGGAACATGCACTAAACGGACATCCCAAGGGTGCCTATGGTCAGCAAGAGCTGGGAATGACAAGTATGTGTCCGGAAGTGTAATATATTAAGGCTATGGGGACCGTTCGAAGATAGAGGAACATGCTCTAAATGGACATCCAAAGGTTGCCTTTGGTCAGCAAGAGCTAGGAATGACAAGTATGTGTCCGGAAGTGTCATATATTAAGGCTATGGGGACCGTTCGAAGATAAAGGAACATGCACTAAACGGACATCCCAAGGGTGCCTATGGTCAGCAAGAGCTGGGAATGACAAGTATGTGTCCGGAAGTGTAATATATTAAGGCTATGGGGACCGTTCGAAGATAGAGGAACATGCTCTAAATGGACATCCAAAGGTTGCCTTTGGTCAGCAAGAGCTAGGAATGACAAGTATGTGTCCGGAGGTGTCATATTAAGGCTATGGGGACCGTTCGAAGATAGAGGAACATGCACTAAACGGACATCCCAAGGGTGCCTATGGTCAGCAAGAGCTGGGAATGACAAGTATGTGTCCGGAAGTGTAATATATTAAGGCTATGGGGACCGTTCGAAGATAGAGAAACATGCACTAAATGGACATCCTAAGGTTGCCTATGGTCAGCAAGAGCTGGGAATGACAGGTATGTGTCCGGAAGTGTAATATATTAAGGCTATGAGGACCGTTCGAAGATAGAGGAACATGCACTAAACGGACATCCCAAGGGTGCCTATGGTCAGCAAGAGCTGGGAATGACAGGTATGTGTTCCTAATTGCAAAGCACAATAGATGCATGACAGCCATCAAATCTCCTTGGAGTTTCCTTAATCAACATGAAGATCAGTTTCAAGGCGAGCTGCCTCCAGAAAACTGCGCGCAAGAGGATTTTATGCCAGAAAACCCTATGTTTGTATTTCCATTTCCCACAAACACAAATGAACTCGATTACCATGGAGTAGGCCGAATCTTAATTGGACACCTGAGCTGTAGTAGCATGCATCTTCACTGATAAGTCAATATTTTCTGTAATAAGGGATTCTCAACGCCAAGTCATTTGAAGAGGATTGGAAACACAAAATAACCCCAACAATACAATGAAAACGGGCAGCTCTGAACATATAGGGTTAATGGCGCACACAGGTACCAAAAATGGTGGCCTGACTTTTCTATATACTGTATGTATGATAGAGGAACTTCTTCCGGAAGCATCGAGAAGTTCTTTTACCTCATGCGTGAATATTGTTAGACCGAAATTTGTTTTCATGGATGATAGTTCTTGTTCCCATAAGGAGGCACTTGTGAATGAATACCTGGATAGTGTGGATATGCAAAGCATGGAAAACCCGCCCAGGTCACTGATCCCAGTCCTTTCGAGCAGGCTTCAGATGCTTTAAGAAGGCAAGCTGTAAGTCGTTAACCTCAGAAGAACAACCTGTGAGCTTACAACTGCTCTGATAAATGCAAAATTGGACGTCGTTGTACTGAGCTCAAAAATTACCTTGTTGGAAACATAACAGATCGTTGTGGGGCCTTTAAACTAATTAGACCTTACCACGCACCTTATTGACCCTAAGCTGATAGCAAAATACAATTGCATACAATTGGACACTTACATGCTTGTAACATTTATAATGATCAAAATGCGAAGAGTTTTTAAATTTACAGAATTGTAATGATTTATGTCAAAATGTATGTCTACATGAACTTTATTAAATTTTATGTACTTTTTTCGGAAATATTTAAATTTGTGTCTTACTTGCTTGATTTTTGCAGGCACCAGTGTATGTGCAAGCGTTGCTAAGGTTCGGCACAAGAGGTTTTATTTCCACGGAAACAGAACAAAAATCTAAAACTACTTCCTGGTAAACAAAATCAAAATCAAATGACAAAATCAAATGACTGATCTGATAATGGAAAATGTTAATAAAGTATTGGTGACAGTAGTTGCACGCTTTTCTGAGACAACATTATCTAATTTCGTATTCTATGAAATCAGCTTAAGGTTTCAAAGGGATTTCACTAGAAAATACAGCAGTTATATAGTGGTAATAAAGAATTCTTGTTTTAGATGCCGAAGTATTTAAATTTTCAAGAGAGTGTTTTATTTAATTCGTGTGAAATGGGAAACGAATAAAACTCATGTACCTTGTGATCTATCCAACAAGTTCTTTTTAAGTTGTTTCTAAATCGCCGAAAAATATTTCCTCAGTAGTTAGATTGCGGGCGGGTTTAGTGCTTTTTTAGTGCATTTTCATGTCTCTTCCGGGACTATTTTGCGAAAAGAGTTGGCGACTCTTGGAAGACTCAGAGTGGGTTGGGACTTCCCAGTACGTCCTAACCGCACACGGTAAATCTCAGATAACAACTGGATCTCCATGTAACGAATCGCAAAAAACCTTGAACAACAGGATTCATGACTACAGTTCAAGTGCATCTGGCAGTTGAGTGGGCGAAATAATTTTCGAAGACCTTAACATGATTCACATTTCAAGACAGAATAATATTTCAGCATAAGCAGGAAGTTTTAAAACGATGAATACATTTGCAAAAAAACTATTTTTATGGGTGATGCCTTCTGTTTGTTCCGCCTTTTTGTTCACATGGGCATCTCGTGGAGATGTATATATGATCGGGAGATTATTGCAGCGTCTCCTTTTAAGTGTACAGATGTATATTTATTGTTCTTTTTGGTTTTTCAATAATACATTGAATCAGAAACGACTGAAATTTTTTAAAACATAATTTCTACTGCCTTTACTTTTATTCTAGTTGGAAACACGTTAGCCACTGGTATTAAAATTAAAATTAAAAATTTACAAATTTAATACTTTCAGCATTCAATAGTGGAGAGACGTAATGTCATGATGATTCCGCAACGTGTTTAACAATCTAAATAACGCTTTATTAATAAGATGGGCTTTACCGTTATCAAACAAAGACTAAAACAACAGGAAATATAAAAAAATAAAGAAATATTATAAGGAACGTGAACCCTATCGCTTGAACTCCTCTCTCCAATACGGGCTAGATTCATTGGCAGAGGTAACAACTGGGGCATGATTCCTAGAACTGATTTGATTTGGTCTTCAGGTTGATAGAGTGAAATCCTTCATCTCTCAGTAACACACGATTGTCCTCTCACGGAAATATACTATTGTTTATTTGATAACAGAGGTAAATATTGGGGTTAAATTTGGTTCTGCTCATATTCGGAGCTGAAAAGCTTGTTGGTTGTGATAGTTTGAAAGCAACAGGTTGCTATGAGGGGAACGTTGAAAACTGGATTCATTTGGGTGATGAAGACCATCGTTTCTTCCTAGTTGAGATGGATGGAATGAAATACCGTTCAGAAACTTTAAAATGATCACCACAAAATAGGTGGAATGGATCTTTGAACTGAATTATCTGTAACAGGACGTGAGCTTAGGTTCTTGTGTCAGAGGTGATTTCTGAACTAATGGGATACTGCAGGGTGTTACCTTGACGGGCATCCCAGTTTGTCAACAAAATTGGGAAACATGACAATGAGCATTGAAAATATGTAAAAAATATTCTACACTTTAAATAGTTTCGTGAAATTCACAAGCCTCTTCCGTGATTCCTTTAGTGAATTCACAATGAATATTGTTAATTTAAATTTTTCCTTGAAATGACGGCGAAACCTGAATTTCACGAATTTTTCACACGTGAATTGACAGAAATACTTCCGTTAATCTTTCTCCGGTTAATAACGGAGTATTTCCGTTCATAAGAGGTGTTATCCGATATTCATGAATTTCCAGGGAACCTTCCAGTGTTTCTGTTTCTATCATCATCATCATTGTCAACCATTATCAATCCACTGCTGGACGAAGGTCTCTCCAAGCTTCTTCCACAACGGTCTGTCTTGTGCCAGTCTCCTCCATGTTACTCCGGCGTACTTTCGAATTTCATGCGCCCATCTCCCATGTCGTCTTCTTCTGGGTCTTTTTCTGTCCCTTGGAATCCAATCTAAAATTTTGGCTGTCCATCGATGGTCTGTCCTTCTGGCAGTATGTCCCGCCCATTGCCTTTTCAGGGATTTTACTCTGATCATGATGTCTTCCACTTTTGTCTTTTTTCGGATCCACGAATTCCTCTTCTTATCTCTTCTGGTTACACCAAGCATGCACCTCTCCTAGCCTCTTTGAGTTGTCTGCAGCCTTTGTATGTTTCTTATAGCTAAGGCCCACGTATCTGCACCATACGTAAGCACTGGAAGGATGCATTGATTAAACACTTTTCTTTGAGAAATAATAGCATATTGCTCTTGAAATTATGCTGTTTCTTCCAAAAGCTCTTCAGGAAAGTTTTATACGCCGATTAATTTCTTCATCAACGTGACCCTCACTTGATAACTGCTGTCCAAGATAAACGTACGTGTCTGTTATCTCCAGCTTTTCTCCATCAATCGATAAATATTCATTTCTTGTAAAAGCATTGTACATCACTTTTGTCTTCTGAAAGTTCATTTTTAATCCCACTTCTTTACTCTTGTCAGCAAGTTCCTGGATCATACTCTGTAGCTCTGATGGGGTAGTTGCAAAAATGACTATGTCATCAGCAAAACGAAGGTGGGTTAGATAATCTCCATTAATCTTTATCACTTTGTTTTCCCAGTTCAGTGATTGAAAGACATTTTCCAATGTGGCATTAAAGAGCTTGGGAGATATGGTGTCACCTTGTCTCACTCCATCTCCAATTTTTAAGTGTGCTGTATACTCAAACAGCCGAATCTTTGCACTTGCATTTTCATAGATGTTATTAATAATATTAATGTATGCATCTTCAATACCGCAGGATTTCAAAGCCATTTTAACTACTGATGGTTTCACTGAATCAAAGGACTTTTCATAATCGATAAGAGCCATGCGCAATGTAAGTTCATATTGCCTCGCTCTTTCAATTAGTTTTCTCAGTACGTTGATATGATCTATAGTGCTGTGGCCACTCCTGAATCTAGGTTGTTCTCTCGGTTGAGCCATGTCCAGTGTTACCTTCAAGCGGTGTGAAAGAACTTTAGTGACGATTTTATAAACTACTGATAGGAGGCTGGTAGGTCTGTAGTTCCTGAGATCCTCAAAATCCCCTTTTTCATGTAGCAGGATCATTGTAGCGTTGTTCCAATCCTCAGGATTCTTCCCTTCATTAAGGCATCGAGTGAAAACATGGGCGAGTACTGCTTCAATTTCTCCACTTGCTTCTTGTATGATGTCTACAGTAATTCCATCTTCTCCTGGAGCTTTTTCCCACTTCATGTTCTTGATTGCGTGTGCAACTTCTGCTGGGAGGACTGGAAGAACTCTGGTACCTTTCATGATGTCTGGAGTACATGTATCATCCCTTTCATATTATTTGGAGTAGAAATATTTCACCCTTGTCAAACATTTGCCTCAATTTCTTGTTACCCAAACATCTTCTTTTCTCAGTCCTACAATCTGTTTTCTTCCTTTGCTCTCTTTAGGCTTTGGTTGTTTTCAATTGCTTTCCTCACTAGTTCACAGCTGAATTAATTTCCTTGCGTCTTTAGTGATACTTTTTCGTACTGTCTTGCATAGCTCTAAATATTCCACTTTAGAACTCGCATCTTCTGTAGTTGTCCTCATCTCTTTTCTTTTTTGCATCAACATTTGGTTTTTCTTGATTATTTGTTCACATGCAACTTGTTCTTAGACCCAGCTATTTTTGTTGCTGTTTCCATAAGAGATTTGGTTACTTTTGTGCTAACTTCAGAGATGTGCACTTCTTCTGAAATTAGACCTTGTAGAATAGAGAATCTGTTCCTCAGTTCTAACTTGAAGGTATTATGATGCTTTTTAAGGTTGGTCACGTCAATGCACTTTGTTTGTTTTATGAGCTTGTCACGCTCGAATTTAGCATTGAGGTGCAACTTACATCTTATCATTCTATGGCCGATTCCTGTGTTGAAATTGTTCAGCACACTGCAGTCTTCTATGATAAATTTCTTGTTACACATAATAAAAATAATAAAATCAGTTTCACTTGTCAATCCATTGGAATGCCTCCATGTCCATTTCCTTATCGGTTTTTTCTTGAAAAAGGAACTTGAAAAAGGATGATGAAAAACCTTTCCGCCTCTGCATACTCTACGAGAGTATTTCAACCCTGGTTTCTGTTGCCGTGGCCGGATTTACCTACTGAAATTTCATTCTGTTGCAGTTGCCCTATTTTTGCATTGAAATCTCCCATAATTATCTTCAAGTGCTTCTTGCCGTTATTATTTAGATGACGAATTTTCTCATAAATTCTTCAATTTCTTCTTCAGGATGCCTTGTGGTGGGTGCATAAATTTAAATAACCTGTGCCTGGTATTTTCTCGAAAGTTGGATAACGAGTCGTGCAGCTCTGTCAGAGGAACTTTCAACTTCTACAACTTTATCCTGTAGTTTCTTGTTTATTATAAATCCAACACAACTACACTTGTTCTGCCAGTATCTGTCCCACGATAGTAGAAGAGATATCCACTTTTCAGTTCAATGAGATCTTCTCCTTTTCTCCTTACCTCACTTAGCCCGACGATGTCCCACTTGATCCTTTGTAGTTCTTCTTCTAATTCAAGAAGCCTTGAATCAGAAGATATGGAGCGTCCATTGTAAGTAGCCAAGTTCAGCATCAGATGGCAGCCTAGTCCGGTCCTCCGGTATTTCTTAGCACCCTCTGCCTTTATAGCGCACTGGCCGCTGCTTTGGCCAGGTACATTCCAGCTGCCGGAGACTGAGGGCAAAGATTTAAGTTGTGGAGCATTTCGGAGGGGTTTGGCCATAACTCACCACGCTGGCCAAGTGGGTTGGTGAGTGTGGGATAGCATTTCCTCTAATCCCGATGGTATAGTTATCCCGCTATTAGCGGTCGTCAGAGCAGAGCCCCTTTATTTGGAACAGGATTCATCACGAGAAGGCGGGTATATTGCCTGGAAAATTCCATTCTCACGTTTTTCGTCCATACATCAAAAAATGTTCGCTGTAATATTTGAGGTTTCATTCAATAGCCTATTGACGGATCTGATTTTGAAGTTCTGTGGAGAGACAGGAGATTGTGGGCAGCTTATCGCATGCTACAGTGGAACCTCAGTTATATGTTTTTCACTTTTGTATGTAATTCTTCGGTTAGTCCGGATATTTGTCTGTAGTTTTTACCGCTTCCTTAACACAGCTATACGAAATTCATTTGCACGCTTTTTGAGATCGCAAGTAAAAATTTTAATTTCATATTATGAAAAATACACGGTTCTGTACGTGTACACGGTCGAGTCACATTACTGTGACCACCAGCTGATATCCAGAGTAACCGCCGTGTGCAGCGCGGACAGCAGCTAGACGGGCTCTGAGTGACTCAGTAAGGTGCTGGAAGGTGTTCACAGGTATGTTGAGCCATGCTGACTGCAGTGCATCTAACAGCTGCTGGAGGGTGCGTTGGTGAGGATCCATAGAGCGAAAAACACGATCAAGGTGGTTGCACAGATACTCAATTGAGTTTACGTTTGGGGAATAAGGGGGCCAGGGAAGTTCTTTGAAGTCTCCATCGTGCTCTTTCAACCACTCTCGGACATTTCTAGCAGTGTGACACGTCGCTTTGTCATGCTAGAAGATCCCATCCGCCCCAAGGAAGACAATCAGCATGTATGGGTGTACGTGGTCTGCAAGGATGGATTCATAACAAAGTCGGTCCATGGTGTCTTCCAGATGTGTTAGTGGACCCAGGAAATGCCACAAAAACATTATACAAACCATAACGCTGCCCCCGCCAGCTTGTGTTCTTCCAGCAATGCTTGAAGATTGTCTGTTCTCCGATGTTTCTCGCCTTCTATGCCAACGTCCATCCGTTCGATGGAGCAGAAAACGTGACTCATCGAAGAAGGCAATCCTTTGCCAATTAGCGGATGTCCAATTACAATACTGCCGTACAAATGTAAGCATTTTCTGCCAATGCACCTTTATTAGCATAGGTGCAGTGGCCATCCATCTGCATCGGAGTCCCATACGCAGCAGGGTTCGCTGAACTGCCGTTTTGGACACACTTCCGGTCGCCCCCTGGTTCATTCCGCCAGTGAGCTGCTCCGCTGTAGCGTGTCGTTCAGCCCTCATGCACACTGAAACCCGACGTTCATCTCTCATATCAATGGCACGTGGTGCTCTGCAGTTTCCACGTCGCTTATTCGCAATGGTGCCATTTCTCCAATCACGATACACTTTAAACACAGCAGCAGGCGTACAGTTCTCAAACTGCGCCGTTTCAGAAATACTTCCAGCCTTGGCCTAAAAGCCGATATTCATCCCTTTTTGCATATCTGATAAATTGCTGATTTTATTCATGACAGCAACGATTGATATATTTTCAGAATGTCAACAGTACACCTTATATACCCTCCAAGCCAGCTCACGATACGTACCTTCTTTCATTGGCTACACGCTGTTGATATCAAAAGGTCACAATAATGTGACTCGACTGTGTATGTCTGCCATTGTAATTTAGTGTAACCTAAAATTACTAGTACTCTTCTTCCCTTCTTTTGGTACCACAGCTATTCGATCCTTGTTTTATATATACTGACGGAAAAAAATTCCAACACCACGAAAAAATACTTGTAGAGGAATGAAATGGCGGCAATACATTTGTATAGGTAACATACTTAATCGATTAAGGTTTCAAGATCACAGCTTATTATAAGCGCCAGAAGAGCCATTTTAAATGTGAAATGCTATTACATTAATAACCGCTGTAACCGCCAGAATGTTGAATGCAAGTACGCAAACGTTCATGCATTGTGTCGTACAGGTGCTGGATGTCAGTTTGTGGGATGGAGTTCCATGCCTGTTGCACTTGGTCAGTCAATACAGGGACGGTTAATGCTGGTTTTGGGTGACGCTGGAGTTGTCGCCCAATGATGCCCTATACGTGCTCGATTGGTGAAAGATCTGATGATTTAGCAGGCCACGGCAACATGTCGACACTCTGTAGAGCATGTTGGGTTACAACAGCGGTATGCGGGCCAGCGTTATCCTGTTGGAAAACAACCCCTGGAATGCTGTTCATGAATGTCAGCACAACAGGATGAATCACTAGACCGACGTACAAATGTGCCGTCAGGGAGCGTGGGATAACCACGAGAGTGCTCCTGCTGTTATAGGATATTTCTCCCCAGACCATAACTCCAGGTGTAGGTCCAGTGTGTCTCGGCCGCAGACAGGTTGGTTGCAGGCGCTCACCTGGCCTCCTTCTAACCAACACACGGCCATCACTGGCACCCAGGCAGAACCGGCTTTCATCAGAAAACACAACAGATCTCCACTCCGTCCTCCAATGAGCTCTAGCTTGACACCACTGACGTCGCAAACGGCAGTGGTTTGGAGTAAGTGGAATGCACGCTACAGGGCGTCTGGCTCGAAGCTGTCCTTCAAGTAACCGATTTGTAACAGTTCGTTGTGTCACTGTGGTGGCAACTGCAGCTCGAATTGCTGCCGAAGACGCAGTACGATGCGCCACAACCATACGCCGTACACGGCAGTCTTCCCTCTCAGTAGTGCCACGTGGCCGGCCGGAACCCGGTCTTCTTGAGGCAGCACCTTCCCTTGACCACCGCTGCTAATAATCATGCACAGTGGCTACATTCCTGCCAAGTCGTTCTGCAATATTGCGGAAAGAAAATCCACCTTCTCGTAGCCCTATTACACGACCTCGTTCAAACTCCGTGAGCTGTTGATAATGGCTTCTTCGACTTCTTAAAGGCATTCTTGACTAACATCAACACACTACGTCGAATCTCAACGGTAACTAACGCTCGCGTACTTTACAGCGCGTATTTACAGCAAACCTGCTTTGCATGTTCCGAGGGGCGCTACTAGCGCCACACGTATGCTTGGAGTGCGAAATTTTCATAGACGTCATCTTATAGATGTACTCTCACCGCCTACCAACTGTCGTTAATCTAACACAACCCCTTCTTGGTGTTGGGATTTTTTTCCGTCAGTGTATATAAAAAATATTCATTTTTGCTTAAAAATTTATTCTTTGTATTATAATGCAAAAAAATAAATAAATCTGTAACTAATAATCGCTTGTTTCGAAAATTTTTAAGAATTTACCATAGCTTCTGCTGATTTTATTCAGTCCAAACCCACATGCAATGAATTTGTTTCATCTCTTTAGTCAGAGTCAACAGTCGTGAAATAACCGCGTTCAGGATGTAATCCTGAACGAAACTTTGTCTCAAACGTTTGTCGTCAATTTTGAAAAATTTTAACATTTTCTTCAGATTTTTTTTATTTAAAATTTGATAAGGGTTCCCAGGATCCAATAACTTATTCAGATGCAAAGGAAAGACTCATTCCTTCAAATCATTTTTTCACAGGTAGAAAAGTTTTGAGTACCATATTTTGGAACTCCTTTCAAATTTTTCATATCGCTTTCTGTTTGTCATTCTTTGACGCAAATGTATTTTGCACGGGGAAAAGTACTTTAAAATTAAAAACAAGTCATGAGTAGTAGTAACATCGGTATTACCATGCTAACTTATCTGGTTACGCTTTATTAGTTTTACATTTATACACTGGACCTTCGTCTTCGTGCATAGTGTTATAAGTCCATGCAAAATCCTTTTTAACCAACCTATGTGAATGCAAATGGCAAATTACGCATTAGGTTTATTATTCACTGAATAAATGATCGCATATACGTGATCTTAGGAGAGTGCAACGATCTGAAACAACTCCATCTCAATCGCATGCAGTTTAAATGAGAATTCGGCGAATACGAAACTTTAAATGAAATGAGTATGAGCGAAGATTGAAAAATTTTGCGCAGCACTCTTCCAAACAGTTTATTTCCCAACATACCAAAGACGAAACTCCGAGAAGCTCCAGATAAGCGGATGTTTGCTCAGAAAATCTGAGCTTTTCCTAACGCCATTCAGAACCTCGGGAACGGGAATCTCTACTTTGATGGATATTAGCCAGAAGGGATTTGCTTAGATATCAAATCCCTTAAGCCAAGGGTGGCCGAACTTCGACGTATTCGGGTCCGCTTGCATTTACTGCTACAAATATGTAACTGAAATAGAACATTTACTTTTTTTAAGAGGAGAAGAAAATAATCTTATAAGCTGGAAAGTTTTAATTAACACTTGGATCCTAAACCCTTGCTTTTGAACACATAATATTACTTCTGTGCAAACATAAATATTTTAAATATATGCTTAAATTAAATTCCCTTCTGAAAGAAATAAGAATTTGAATCCCAAAAAGTGCTTTCTGGCGCGTAACTTATTCACTTACTTATATCTAGTGACTTAATTTAAGGTAAAAAAATTGCTATTTGAAGGAAAGCAACATCATTGCTGTACTCGAAATTGAAGTCATGAATAGAGTGCGAAAGTACGTGAAGCCAAACCCTGTGTCGTTAGCCCACCGAGCAATAATGTTGGGCTTCTTCGAATTTCTATCTTATTACTGCTTGCTTAAAAATTGTTCAATTCTTACGCACGTTAAAATGCCCATCACACTACTAGAGTAGTGAACAACCTTGGGCAGATCTCCACTCCAACTCGAAACGGAAACAGAGACAAGCTCCAGCAAATCTTGGGAGATATGCTCAGGTAAATATGAATAAAAGAAATACAGAGATATTTGGAAATGTGATTGAACGTACAGGGATTTATCAAAATAAGAGGAATACTTATTGTTTGTATAGAACTTGCCGGTAATAAGCTGTAGGCCCATCTTGGGCTTTCAAAATAGAAACAATACAAGTCATGCACACACGATAACGGAATTTGGGACCATTCCTCCTGTAAAATATGTCTAACTGTTCCAGTGATGTGAAGTGGAGAGTGTTATCCGAATTTTCACTGAAGATGTTCTCACAAATATTCAATAGTATTGAAATCTGAAGATTGAGGTGATTAGGTTACCTCATCCTCTTGCTCTGTAAACCACAATTCGACACGTTTCGCACAATGTGCGCGCGCATTATCTGCCTGAAATCAGGAAAGATTATTAGGAAACAATGCCTGCAACATTGGGT
Organism: Macrothele yani; assembly: GCA_039090855.1. Classification (NCBI taxonomy): domain Eukaryota; kingdom Metazoa; phylum Arthropoda; class Arachnida; order Araneae; family Macrothelidae; genus Macrothele; species Macrothele yani. Next base: position 61,220,803 of record CM076989.1, on the reverse strand, counting down.
GAAGGTTGTCCCAAGAATGTATTCATAGGTTGCACACGTGATACGACCCAACAGAATAAACCACGGTACTAAGAAAGTCATGATATTGCACCCGACAGCATCAGAAAGCGACCTACACGCTTCACAGACGGAACCAAACAGTCCGGGTTGTACGATTCTGCAGGTTTCAACTAGACATACACTCTACCAATGGTGGAAAACAATGATAAGCGTGATTCATGAAAGCAGATGACACGTTATCAGCATTTGTTTTATAGCATTCCAGTTTTTATGTCTTTTCACCACATTACAAGTTTTGTTGCTTTGATGTTGGTAATAAGAGGTTTGTGGATTGCAGCCAGGCCATAAATATCAGCACGACGGTGTTCCTGACGAACAGTTGGGACGAAAACGGGATCATTCCGACTGGTGTTCAACTCTGCTGCTATTGGTGGTCTCATTGTCTTCCGCTTTCGTCCTATAGTCCGTGCCAAAGTTCACCTCTCCCTATCTGACGTCTTCGTATGGGGTACAAAATTTTCATGCCGTGTCCTTTTGATAGGGAGCCGTAATCTTCGATACAGTTCCTTCTTTCACATCCACTATTTCTGCAGTTTTATTTACCGAAGCACCTGCAAAACGCGCACGAATGATCATGTCTTCCTTGAAGTTACTGACGTATGACAGTAACGACAATTACTCCACAACAGCTGTTTCACCTGCTACCGTGACACTTCTGCGTGATAGTCGACATCCTACTACACCCCATTAAAAACCCCACATACTGGGTGACTTCTTCTCTGTGATTTTCTTAAGACGCACTGCGTGTACTCTAATGCCCGTCGGTGTTTCCATTATTATAACAAACCCTGTACGTCTGCATGTGCTAGCATTTTAATCAAGCATACTGTATTTTCTGCACAGTATTATGAAGGTTTAAAGCTGATATGTCTCCATAATTTGCATATGAGTGAGAGATAACAGTATTTGACGAATTTCTTGCTTATGAACCGTCAAATTATATTAAAAGTCGCTTGTGTACAAGGAGGTTAGAAGTAAGAGGAGGTGGCAACAGCATCTCTCCCTGTGCTCCTGGCGTGACGTCACTTTTTATCAGCTGACTACGCCAATGCGCCCAATCTAAGAATCTCCTGTATATCTCTATGGGGAAATCGCGATTTTGAACGGGTTTTTCGGACCCTTACTTTATCCATACGGGCATGAAAAAAATTGAGGCAGAAATATTCATTCCCATAATAATTTTTTTTAGAAAAAACAGGAAAATATGTGTTGGTATTTCTTTAAAAAATTGAACAAAATAATGATTTTTTGAGCGGAAGTGCACAGTGCGCATGGTTACTTACTGCCCATGTGCAAGTAACCATGTGTAAAATATAACCAAAAGCCTACTATTAAGAAATAAGAAGTCCGAAATATTTGTTCTTTCCATCCTTGGTTTTCATGCGCTAAGCAAAACTGCTTAGGCCACAGGAAGTGACGTCACGTTCCTGAACTATCGCAGCGCAGACTCCCACCACCTCAGAGAGAGGGCAGAAACAGCTGATCTGTTTTGGCTTCACTCACGACGAGTCCCTTCACCTCCTCTTCTTCTAACCTCCTTGCTTGTGTACTGTCATAGATGTGCGCCAAATTAACTGAGAGTAACAATACAGAGTAGCAAAACTCAAAACGTTGCTCATTGCAGAGTAACAAAACTTTGTAGCTGGAAACTTTATATGAGTAAATATATTTATTGCACCCCTACAGAACTGTGAAGATGACTGGGAAAACGTCTAGAAAAAAATAGCCTATGGAACTGTTTTGCAACAACTTCTTTATTAGAAGAACTGTCAGTTAAAATAGCACTGCTGAAGGTTTCAAACAGTTTCCTCTGCAATACATAGTATTGCAGAGGAAACTGTTAGAAACCTTCTGCCTCTGCAATACTATACGGAAAATTCGTAATTGAATGAATTGGTAATGCATTACAGTGTAATGGTAATGGAAACAATAACTTAGCGTTACCATTTCATGGCAATGATGAACTGGTCATTAGAATTACATGGTAATTGCAGTGGCATGTAGCACTTACCCATTATAATCGCAATAGTTAATGTTTAACTATATGTTGCTAATTAACCAGTAACTTATGGGTAACGATACAACGTGAATAAACCAGCAAACAGTACACCCTCACACGTTCTGTAGGTTATTTAACAATTGTTTAACCCCTCGGACCTCAAATGTGTGTATGTGGGTATTGGAGATTATACGTTCATGACATGAGTAGTTGCCCCGTCTTCGCCGCAAGTAAAGTGATTTGAACGAAATAATACATATGAAGTAAGTACGAATGGGATGTTTATTTCGGTTGAGAATAGTACAAACATGGAAGAAAGATCAATGCCGTTGCATGTGATCTTAGTCTTTAACAAAGAACAATTCCCTGAAGCACACAAAAAGAAGTCCGGAAATAACAAATTGTGCATTAAACGCAAATGGAAACCACTTTGAGACACCACATCACTTGTAATGGAAGGAATGAAAGGTCTGATTGCTACAACATATGGCAACCACAAAGTGAACTTCGAGTACAACAGAAAGAATGAGCAACTAGATCATCACAAAGTAAAGAAATGACAAATCCTCATTGTAAGATAGAAGTAGAATATCTAGGTGGCTTGCCGCAAAACAAGGTAGGATTTTCCTATTCCTTAATCCCTAGTTTGTTTGTGGTCTTTTTCTTCATACTTTTAAAACATCCCTCTTTTCAAACATTTCATCCGAAAGTCTATTAGCTTTGCAGTAATTGGTAATAGTAGCGTATGAGAACAACGCACTGGCGGACGCAACCGAGTACGCGCATAGGTGACGTTGCTGTGTATTTTGCATAAGCTCTTCTGTACCAATTTTTCTGGCACATCAGTGTATACCTTAAAGTAAAATATGAATCTTTGGGTTAATTATTGTGCTTGTTTTCGAATGTTTTCCTAAAGCTGCAACTGGCAGCTGCAGTTCACAACTTCGTTACCTGCGCCGCTCGCAGCTGCGGGGGCGCGGGGTGATAATGACTCCACTGACAGGATGGTGTATTTATAATGACGTTACCGTTGTGTAAGATTCACTATGTTTTTTATAAATAGAACGAAAATTCGCGTTCTATTTATTAAAAAAAATATAGATTTTTTTTATTTAAAAAACTTATATACAGTAATAATATAATATGTAACTAATGAGTTTTCGAGAAAAAAAATATTGTAACGACACTTAGAGCAATGTAAAAGTATCGATCCTAAAAATTATCATTACTGTACAAGACAGAGCATTTCGTTTAACGGACAACGCAGTGTTTTTCAAATACTTTGCCACTGGGGGAAGGGGATGGTAGCTCTGTGTGTCATTCACCGATACAGTAGCGTAAGTAGTTTAGTTGTGTTTTTTTTTAATTTCTTTGAAAAAGAAGTGTTTTGTTAGTACTGCATCTTTCGCTGTTACAATTTCGAGGTGCCATCCCGGAGGCGCAGTTGTCTAAACGCTTGCTTTTGATGGTTCATCCGACTGGATCCACGCTCACGTCCAGGATGAGGGATAACTGTAAATCTTGTCTTCAATGACCCAAATTAGGGATGGGAGACTGCTTATAGCTCGTAGAGCTGCTCATTATGGCCCCTAAACCTCGAAACAAAAAAAATACCGAAGTTTAGTCACAACCCCTTTCTAATCTCGTTTTCTGAGGACCGTCATGGCAGCTCTGTGTTTTTTATACAATTAGAGTCACAGAGGTCGTTCACTTTTCCTTTCAATTTCTTTACCACAGAAACGCGTGGGAACTCTAAGTATCGTTCGCGAGTACAATCACTGCATTTCATTACTGCCTAAAGAGGTATTAATAAAATTCCGTGATTACACAATGTACATGACATGCCTCTGACTTTTACTGGTAAATATTATTATACAATGTACATGAAAGCTTTCTGACTTTTGCTGGTAAATAGCACAACTGTTTTCCATGGCTTCGCTCGAATCCCTTAACTACGGAAGTGTTATGGAAAGTCTCTGTACTTTCGCCAGTATGATAGCAACGGTTCCCTATGGCTTCTTTTCAATACTTTTACTGCATAATGGTTGTGGGAACTTTGGCTAGCATTTCCTGTCGCAATGGTAGCTGCATTGCGACAGAAATGCAGGATTTCTTTTCCACAGAAGGGTTGCAAGAATTCAGTGCATCTTTTACCGATGCAAGTATGAAGGTCATACTCACCAGTTGCACCACCTCCTGCCGTTTTCTCTTGTGGTGCAAGAAGGCGTTGCCCTATTATTTACCAACTCATTTATTCCTGCTACATCGGTACTTTAAAATTACAGATTTTATAACTTTCATCTATTTTACTAAGCTTAAAGAAACATCTACTTGAAGTTTCAAATTTTAAAATAGAAAAAAGGAATAAATACAAGAAGATGATGGATGGACGGTTTACCCACCAATATGTACGAGACGAATTTCAAGAGTAAGATGAGACAGAACAAAATGACGGAAGTAGAAAGGTATGTCGCAGTGTTGTCTTCTATTTGTAGGGTAGATATTATTAAAAGAGATGAAAGGAAAGTAGTTCTGCTTGGGCGATGTGGTTCTTTAAAAAGCGGACAAATAACTCATTTCTAAAGAATTGTTTATCGAGCTAGTATTGTTGGCTAATTAATGAGACTCGTCTCTGATACGTGATGCACGGATTTCAGGTAATATATTTCTGCATGAAGACATACTCACTCTCTGTTTAAAGTTGTTTTCGCTGTGCTTTCATGACGCGTTTTCTCTGTGTACGTTGAGTGCTTTAGGGTTTGGTTTTGTGTGAGTTGCTTTGGGGTTGACTTCAAATAAATTACTTGAATACAACAATAGCGTTTTGTTCTGTAAAATGTTTGTGTGACACAAAAGATAGAAACACGAATATTGAATTTAGATCGCATGAATGTACCTACATTTCTAAAAGCTGGTTGAGAAATGAGAAGAAAAAAACAACGTGAAAGGTGACAGAAACAGTGAAGTTTCAACTGAGAATAGAAATTTCGTTTCTGTAATCCGATTTTCAACAATAAAGCTCTGGTTTCTAACTCACTGAAAGGCACTTTTCAATGCAATTGGATAAGAATCTCACGTAAAATTTGCTGTAATAGGTTTTCCCACCGATGTAACTTTCAGACACTATTTCCATGGAAAAACGTCACTGAGTAAAAATTATATAAAAAGTATATCTTCAAGAAACTTACAAATTCAGTGTAGTTTCAGTTTTGACTATTGAGGAAGCTGGTTCACGTCTTTAAGGCGTAAGAATTTTATCTAGTTTGCTTTTGCGTTAAAGATAGGATTCATCTTTTTCTGTTGTAGTGGTCTTTCAAAATATGGCAATACTGATTAACTAATAGTAGTCAACACTAGCTATTATTATGAAATATATAAGATTGCGTAGAAAATAAACAAAAATCAGCTAAACAGGTACGGCACCTCAACTAGCACACCAGGCCTACAGTTTTTATCCCTTTAAGAGACAGATGTACCTGAACCAAACGGTGCCCAAAATGTTCTGGGCTACCCAAACAGAAATGTTTGCATAGCGGCAAAGTTTTACGGAATATACTGCAAAATAATTATCTTCACTCCTCATCAGAGCAGAACTGACCACAAATCTGTAGCTGGTGTTAAGCGTTCTTTATTCTGGACTGATGGCGAAGAATCATGCCACTGGGTAGAAACAACTGAATCAAACATCTTCCTTCTTTCTTAGGTTCGTCGCTATTGTTACAGCTCTTATAGCACGTAGTCAGTCAGAAACGATTAATGTCAACCATCACCCTAAATGACCACTTGAAATACCAAAGCTAAGGGGAAAGCAGCGCATTTTGATGCGCAAGTTCACTGGTTCCAATCGCGTTTGCCCTCTTCTTATTCAACGAATATATTCGTTCAAGCTGATTTCAGGACACTTTGCTAACCCCGAAATAATTAATTCCAGCCGCTAAATGATTAATTTTTAGTTTAGCATAGAAAGCAAATTATATAAGATTTGCCGGATATATAATAATAAAGTTTAAGAAGTATTCAGTACTGTGTTTAAAGAAGATGATATCAATGTTTTATTATTCAGCTGACCATCGTTATACTTTTAAAGAATTTTAGTGCCGCCGGTTGTTTTAAAAAATCAGCTTATAATGTTCCGATAGTTTAAACAAAAGCAACATCATAAACACTATTAAAGTATACTGATTATACACCCTTGACATGTGTGAAAGTAGATTGAACAGTAGTTCAACAAATAATGGTTCATAATTTATAGATGAATGACGAATGAACTTATACTTTCCGGAGCATATGAAACTAACATGAGTCATCTGAAAAAATAACAAATTCTAGAACCAAACATTACAGAGACCGTCTCCAACAGAAAGATGTTTCTTTCATATTTGTAACAAGACATAAATAGTCGGTGTACACGCATGTAATAGAATTGAGGCAATGATAATGACAACAGAATTCCATTTTTAAGCAAAAATAGTCGCTGTAATAGATAACATACAGCGTGCGTCACAGAAGTGCGGAGCAGCTGTCAATTACAACCCTTTCCATAGCAGTTACTTTGCGCGTTTTTTAGTTCGACACTGACTGAAACGTCTTGGTTCCTTAACCTTTTCTGCATCTTCTCATAGGCACGAAAAAGGGATTCTTCATTGCTTTTGGAACAGCGCATTTGTATCTGAAATCTGAGAAGCATTTGCAGAAAAACATTGACAAAATAGGTTTTATATATTAAAGAAGTGTATCCGTTCAACTTCGTCTACGATTTGTTCCTTACAGTAATTGACTTTATTCTCCGCTGATCAAAGTTTCTGTGTTTAAGGCCAGCAATTAAGTCACTAATACCAAAACGGCTTCCTTTCTAAACGGATGACTTCTAGGAAGACAGCGAGAAAGTTTTCTGATAGTTTTTCTCATCTTAGTGAAATTGAGCCGATGCTTCCAATATGCAAAGGCATAAGCGTCTTGGGGCAACCAAGTTGCAATTGAGAAGCCAGGAGAAGCAACCGCAGGATCGAAATTATCGAGAAATCTGTTCGATTTTCGATTCTCTCGATACCCTAAGAGTCTATGAGTATTGAGGAATCGAATTTCCGATCTCCATTATCTATCTAATTATCTAATCTCAGTGTCCGTGTATATGTGGGAGGGAGTGTCTCTCCTGTGCTCTGTGGTGGTAGATATATAAATCTAGTTTCATCCAGTTTTTCAATTGATGCATGTATGTATGTGGCATTGTTCTCTCAAGGTAAGTTACTTGAAATGTCAGCCTATAAAAATTTGGGTGATCTTATATTAAGGCCTTTTGCTGTAGTTAAAAGTAAGAGCATAGATTTATACATGTCAGGCACCTAAAATATCTAATCCATTTTTCTACTGCTTATTTACCTTACATTTTGATCTTATCTTGTACTACAGCCACACACACTCCATATTACTTGAGTTTCCTGTCTAACACATATGCAAGTGCATGCAAACTCACATGTTTCTGAGTTACCTTTCACAATAGCCATAATACAAAGACACACACACACACTCTCTCTCTCTGGCTTTTACTCATTTAGGAGTTACTAATCCAGAACATCGGACATATGCATTTTTCAGTTACCTTAAAAAAAGCAGTGTCTATTATATACATACATAAACATAGTTCTTTCGTTCCTCGGTATTTTCTCACAAAACTGTTCCATGTCATTTGTATTTGGTTATCCCTATCTCTCTAATGCACATACCATTTGATTTTTTCTTCGGCTTTGTACTTATCCCTCTCATTACTTAAAGTAATATAATCGATCGTCGTTTTATTCTCGCGCGCGTGCTTTCTATCATAGATGCATGAGGACAACTTCGCCATCCTGCCTTTTGTTTTCTCTCACATACACGCGTAATTCCCTTCTCCCTTCAATCCCTTTGTTGTCTTTAATACGCATCATTCTCACTTCTGGATATGTAGCTGTCTGTTTTACACTCTTACAGCCGCTATTATCTTTCCTCTGGCATTCACCCACATTCATATACGCGTATACAGAATGTTTTCAAATGATGTAGTCTAACTTTAGCAACGTGCCCTCTTGCTCACAGAGATGAAAAAGCTCCTGTGAGCATTAGACCTGCGCACTTTCGTTCCGAGTTGTAGCACTTTTCGGGAGTGAAAGTGAGATCGCAGGTCAAAACGTACGATATATGCATCATTAGTAGTACGTGTGCATTTTTGTGCATGTCTGACGTCATAGTGTTTACAAAGCTTGCACAATACACTCATCACTTCTGGGTGACATAATGCTGATAAAGTGATTCGGCATTTGTTTTTCTAATCCGTTGTTCAAACGTTACGTGTAAGTGACTGAGTAGCCTTGTTGTCAATAACGATGTCCAGCATAGGATGCACTTGCAGTCATACATTGGAACCTCCAAAAGATAGGATTGCCACCCAGGTGGAGCAGTGGTGTAAGCGCTGGCTTCTGACATTCGTCTCATAAAAGGCCAAGAGTATCCTAGGCTGACACCGGGTGCGAATGCAGATTCGCCAAAAATACAGGCACAAAACACTATAGCCGCCTCAGAGGCGGAGCTATTGACAAGTCTGGCCTATGACCATTTTCCCAAAATGGGTCCTAATTCAAATCCGAGGTGAGGCAAATGTGGTGTGTTTTTTTAATAGCGGTAGCTCTTTTCTCTGCCTGGAAGCAGTAACCCCAAAGTAGGGACGGTATGGCTGCTTATTTTCCTTGGAACTGGTCAATAAATGTGTCTGTTGTTTGTGGGCGCAATTCTACATTAAAGCACTATGTGCTCAAATGTGTGTCTAACAAAACTTTGTGCAAATGAATAACGACCCAGGCAGCAAATACAAAGGTATACAATTAATATTTGTTAGGTAAAATTCGAAATCCATCACTCTCACTTACACATTTTTCAAAGGTATGCATTATAACTCAAGAAATCTTTCTGACACGCTCATGAATTCGCGGACACTGTTTCACAAAGCATGCAGAATGGATGCACACAATAGAATTTGGCGTACAAACTCGGAATTTTCTCGATAGAATATTCCTTAAGTATGTCTGGTATGCAAGTAGATTCTAGGATCTATTTTAAGTGACTGCACGGTTCGATTATAATGAGACGGAATTTCAGAGAATAAGAATGCAGATATTTCTACATTTTCAGCTGAATGAACTCATACTAAATATATTTAGTTTCTTTGTGTACCGACTGGATCCAAATAAAATATTCATAGCCTGCGATATTTGAAAACGCAAATACTAAAACTAACAGCATTCCATAAATTCAGTGTAGAAGATTCCTTCTCAAAGGAGTTAACAAAATTTGAGATCTTTTGTAATACAGTTAGTTAATTCGTTTGGGGATGAAAAAAATATATTATTATTACCGGTATACTTTAAAAATATCTGTATTTTTATTATTCTATTGCCTTCTTCATTACTTACTTTTAACTCATGTCATCACGCATTACAATTTTGCAGTGATTTTCTTCAACAGTTCCTTATTATATTTTATCTTTTAATTAAGAGGAGACCAAAGTACTGAGTCGTATTTGTACAGGACACTGAATTAAAAACTTTTATTCAATATTGGGGTGAACATCTTTTAGCTCGTAAATAAATATTATATGGTTTGCCGACCATGAATATTAATTTATATATTACAAATAAATTTCTCAGGCGATTATTGATGTGAATGTCTGATAATTTCCTTCATCCTAATATTTCCTTTTACCTTTATATCTTGCACATGCATCATCCTATTTTTTCTTATTGCAGATAGTGAAGGTTAACCCCATTTTTAACTTCAGCAGCCTTTTGTAGATGTTAATTTGATATTTCTCGATCCTTGGCTGTTTTGTCTTTATTTTTCAGCTTTGCAAAATGAAATGTCACTTTGTGAACATTGGTGTTAGTATGTTCTCCTATCGTCATCAGTCGCGTCTTTAGCAGCTGGATACAGCAAGAACATTTTTATTCGTTGTTGATTTAGATGTCTAACATTGTTACCCTCTAGGCAGAACGCTTCGTTGGCTCACTCTTTTGAGTCATTTCTCATGAAAGTCAGTTTTTTAAGGTAACCAAGAAGGAATCTAAATAAAGGTGGTATCCTCTGGGTCTGAATGACTTGAGGTTGTAACTATTCATTTCGCAAATCGTAACCAATTAGCGATCTAACATCTCCTAGCATTCCACGTAAACTTATTACGCTTATGTCATTTTTGAGAATGTATCAGTTAGCTTTAGTCTGTTATAGGAAGCAAGAGGTCTTAACTATTTGCCATTGTTATTCGAGCAGCCTCGCCAAAAATGCTCACAATGTTTGAAATGGTCTTATTACAACATACTCTTGCATGATGAACACCAAATACGAATATGTAGCCATTTGTATCAGATCGATCAATAGTTCTCTGAAAATCGTCATAAAATTTTCACTCTCTCCTTAACGTCCGTCTTCCAGTGCACAAATACCTAGAATTACTAAATGCTCTCAGTAAGTTTTCAGCCTGTCCAAAGCCACGCGCTCATTCACACAAGTGAAAGTTTCTAGTTTATTTTTCCACTTCTTGTCAAGAAGTATAGCTACTCCTCAAGCTGTTGTCCTATCGATTACAACTCCGCTATAAATCAATACTTAATCTTTGATGTTCCATTTGATTCTTAACTTCATTTTTAATTCTGCAGTAACGACTGCAGTTTCAGCATTTTTATTAGCTAGGAGCACACAGAATTACGACCGTTGCCTTGGTGTCTAGTACTTTTGCATTCTAGGTTGACAGGTGTAATTTATCCTCAACTCAAAACCTCGTGCTAAGTTTCTTTTCCATTTTCGAGGGTAAAGCTTATATGTATTACAGACCAGATTATTTCTCTTGGTTTAGCATCTATCCGTTGACCCAGCGGACTTGTGTAACCCTACTGGTAGCATAGGTCCTAACAAGCATGACTGATTTTTTCCAGACTTTGAATAACAAGGCAGCAGCTGGTATAAAATGTCTCTCTCTCTCTATATATATATATAAACTGACGGGAAAAAATCCCAACACCAAGTAGGGGCTGTGTTAGATAAACGACAGTTGGTAGGCGGTGAGAGTACATCTGCAAGATGACGTCTATGCAAATTTCGCGCTCGGCGCATACGTGTGGCGCTAGTAGCACCCCTTGGAACATGCAAAGCAGGTTTGCTGTAAATACGCGCTGTAACGTTCGTGAGCGTTAGTTATCGTTGAGATTCGACGTAGTGTGTTGATGTTAGTCAAGAATGCCTTTAAGAAGACGAAGAAGCCATTATCAACAGCTCACGGAGTTTGAACGAGGTCGTGTAATAGGGCTACGAGAAAGTGGACTTTCTTTCCGCAATATTGCAGAACGACTTGGCAGGAATGTAGCCACTATGCATGATTGTTGGCTGCGGTGGTCAAGAGAAGGTACTGCCTCAAGAAGACCGGGTTCCGCCCGGCCACGTGGCACTACTGAGAGGGAAAACTGCCGTATTGGGCGTATGTCCGTGGCGCATCGTACTGCGTCTGCGGCAGCAATTCGAGCTGCAGTTGCCACCACAGTGACACAACGAACTGTTACAAATCGTTTACTTGAAGGACAGCTCCGAGCCAGACGCCCTGTAGCGTGCATTCCACTTACTCCAAACCACTGCCGTTTGCGACGTCAGTGGTGTCAAGCTACAGCTCATTGGAGGACGGAATGGAGATCTGTTTTCTTTTTCTGATGAAAGCCGGTTCTCCCTGGGTGCCAGTGATGGCCGTGTGTTGGTTAGAAGGAGGCCAGGTGAGCGCCTGCAACCAACCTGTCTGCGGCCGGGACACACTGGACCTACACCTGGAGTTATGGTCTGGGGAGCAATTTCCTATGATAGCAGGAGCACTCTCGTGGTTATCCCACGCACCCTGTCGGCACAGTTGTACGTCGGTCTGGTGATTCAACCTGTTTTGCTGCCATTCATGAACACCAATCTAAGGGGTGATTCCCAACAGGATAACGCTCGCCCGCATACCGCTGTTGTAACCCAACATGCTCTACAGAGTGTCGACATGTTGCCGTGGCCAGCTAGATCACCAGATCTTTCACCAATCGAAGACATATGGGACATCATTGGACAACAACTCCAGCTTCACCCCTAACCAGCATTAACCGTCCCTGTATTGACCGACCAAGTGCAACAGGCATGGAACTCCATCCCACAAACTGACATCCAGCACCTGTACGACACGATGCAAGAACGTTTGCATGCTTGCATTCAACATTCTGGCGGTTATACCGGTTATTAATGTACCAGCATTTCGCATTTAAAATGGCTCTTCTCGCGCTTACATTAAGCTGTGATCTTGAAACCTTAATCGATTAAATATGTTACCTATACAAATGTATTGCCGCCTTTTTATTCCCCTATAACTATTTTTTCGTGGTGTTGGAATTTTTTTCCGCCAGTGTTATTGGAATGTAAGGTCAGGTAATGCGTAACATCACAGCCTCTCCTTGAAAAATGTCAACCCCGCCTTCTCGTGGTGCATCCTGTTCCCACTAAAGGGGCTCTGACGACCGCCAATAGCGGTATAACTATACCATTGGGATTAGAGGAAATGCTATATCACACTCACCAACTCGCTTGGCCAGCGTAGTGAGTTATGGCCTAACCCCTCCAAAATGACTCCACAACTTAAATCTTGGCCCTCAGTCTCCGGCAGCTGGAGTGTACCTGGCCAAGGCAGCGGCCAGTGCGACATGAAGGCAGAGGGTGCTAAGAATCCCCGGAGGAACGGACTAGGCTGCCATCTGATGCTGACCTTGGCTACGTATAATGGACGCTCCATATCTTCTGATTCAAGGCTTCTTGTATTGGAAAAGGAACTATAAAGGATCAAGTGGGACATCGTCGGGCTAAGTGAGGTAAGGGGAAAAGGAGAAGATCTTATTGAACTGAAAAGCGGATATCTCTTCTACTATCGTGGGACAGATACTGGCAGAACTAGTGGTGAAGGATACAGTTGTAGAAGTTGAAAGTTCCTCTGACAGAGCTGCACGACTCGTTATCCAACTGTCGAAAAGATACCAGGCTCAGATTATTCAAACTTATGCACACACCACAAGTCATCCTGAAGAAGAAATTGAAGAAGTTTATGAGGAAATTCGTCATCTAAATAATAAAGGTAAGCAGCACTTGAAGATAATTATGGGAGATTTCAATGCAAAAACAGGGCAACGGCAACAGAATGAAACTTCAGTAGGTAATTTCGGTCACGGCAACAGAAACCATCGTGGAAATACTCTCGTTGAGTTTGCAGAGGCAGAATGGTTTTTCATCTTGAACTCCTTTTTCAAGAAAAAGCTACACAGGAAATGGGCATGGAGACATCCAAATGGGACGACAAGTGAAATTGATGAGTGGAAGACATCATGATCAGAGTTAAATCCTTGAAATGGTAATGGGCTGGACATACTGCCAGAAGGACAGATCATCGATGGACAGCCGAAATTTTAGATTGGATTCCAAGGGACAGGAAAAGACCCAGAAGAAGACCACATGGGAGATGGGTGGATGAAATTCGAAAGTATGCAGGAGTGACGTAGAGGAGACTGGCACAAGACAGACTGTTGTGGAGGAAACTTGGGGAGACCTTCGTCCAGTAGTGGATTGATAATGTTTGACGATAATGATGATGATGATGATGATATATATATATATACACTGCCGGACACCCAAATTGCAACACCAAGCAGGAAGCATCCGATTTCCCTGAAATTCGCAGCCTGCGTTGCCCGCTAGAGGACATGCGAACGATTGGCATTGCAGTGCATATGCAAATCATGTGCGCCCGGCACGCCACCGAGAAGCACTATAAGAACAGTGCACAGAAGCCTGGGTGTAAGTAGTGGAAGGGTGTTTTGCTGCCAGACCTGTGCGTGGGAAGATTCCTGATGCCTCGTCGCATAATACGGCAGTCATTCCAGCACGTTTCGGAGTTCGACAGAGGAAGAATAGTGGCTTATCGCGACAGCGGTTTATCGTACCGAGACATCGGCGCCCGTGGGGGACGACATCCAGCCACAGTGAGGCGAGTATTAATTGCGTGGGTGCAGGAGTGGCGGGCAGACCGACGTGAGCGATTGCCGCGGCCACGGCACAACACTTACCGATAATCCCGGCATGTTGTGCGGCGGGCATTGATGGCTCGCACCGCCCCATCACGAACGTTAGCGCAGGAATTAGGGTGTGTTGCGTAACAACCTGTGTCAGCACGTACCGTTCCACGCTGACTGCAGGAGCGGGGACTTGTCGCACGGCGCCCATTGCTACGATTGCCATTGACGTTACACCACCTGCGAGTGCGGTGGTAGTGGGCCGTTGAACGCCGCACCTGGACTACGGAATGGCACGACATTGTCTTCTCCGGCGAATCCCGCTTCTTGTTGCAACACCACGATGATCGGATCCGTGTGTGGCGGCACCGCAGCGAGAGACTGTTTGACGCCTGCATTATGCTTTGTCATACCGGTCCTTCGCCTGGGGTTATGATTTGGGGCGCAATTGGATATGACACCCGCACTCCTCTGGTACGCATCACCGGTACACTCAACAGCCACAGCTACATCTCCAACGTTTTGGAGTTACCGTGGTCATGCTGCTGCTCATACGCTTTTAACTATGGACTGATGAAAACAGATACACGATACATCAGTTTGATCACCATGTGTGGGTATGGCGTCAGCCAGGAGAACGCTATTTACCACCGTGTACTATTCCTACGGTCAAGTTTGGAGCTGGCAGTGCAGTCGTGTGGGAGTGTTTTTCGTAATATGATCCCGGCCCGCTGGTTATCGTGGACAAACCTGTCACCCAGCACGTCTACCTCGATATTCTGGACAATTATGCCCTACCAACTTTGCGGCAATACTATGGAACCGAGCCTTGTTGGTACCAGCAGGGTAATGTACCGGGCCATTAAGCAAGAACTGTTGCGGCGTGGTTTGACTATTATTCCATATCAGGGCTCTTGAATGGGCAGCACAGAGCCCTGATCTTAATCTCATAGAGCACCGGTATGATAAATTAGAGTGCCGCATAAAAACTTTGAAATTAAGGCCTACTACTATGCAACAGTTAGCGGCAGCATTATGTACTGAATGGAAGCGCATACCTATCACTGTGTTCCAAAACCTTGTCGAAAGCATTTCTTGAAGGGTCAGTACAAGCATTAAGGCCAATGATGGACCGACACCGTACTAATGCATGTCAATAAAAGCTATGTTGTGTTTCTCTTCTAGGAGTCCGGTGACTTTTTTCAATATAGTGTATAATACGTAAACAACGATAAACGGCTTGCGATGTAAAGAAACAGAAAGGTGGTGGAAAAGCGTGAATTCAGACCTATACTTTGATTTCTTCTGATTTATTAATCTTAAAAAAAACGCTCGATTTGAAGAAACAGAAATATGCCTGTACTCTAAATGTCGTTGACCTATTTCTGGTACATAAAGCTTTCAGTGATACTAACATCAAAGTGAGATACCTAAATAATCAGAACGTATATTTTTCTCATGAAATAATTCATTCACAAATTTAGGAGAAAAAACTTTTTTGTCTAAAAATGCCAGAGTTTCGTCTGGTAAGCCAACCAACTTCTCAGAACGCATCTAAAGATAATCCGATCACAGCAAAATCTGATCAAAGAGAAGCAAAATCTGATCAAAGAGAAGCAAAATCTGATCAAAGAGAGCAAATCTCAGCTCTTCGTTACACTGCAATATTACGGGAAATCAAAGAGTGAAACTCTGTTCACGCAGATTGTAATAAATTCACTTCAAATCTGATAGTCTTTCCGCAGAAACGTAAGATCTAGTTCCTTTTTTTAACTGTACTTTACTGTGGACACATGAGTCGTCAACCTTAAAAAATATCAAGATTCAGAACTATGTTTTGTATAAAGCAATTTTTCAGTTATAGTCTACCGTAGAAGTGTTTTTATTACTATGTGTACCGTACAGAAAATAAAGTGCATTGGACTGCGAAAATTTCTGCAGCAAGGCAGATATTCAGGAGAATATGACTTGTTCCTGAAAGTAAGCTTATCGGTAAAATCTCAAATCGCGCAGTGAAGCTTCATTTCAAGGAAAGCGAAATACTAGCAGTTGACATACTGTACACTGATCGAAACATTTTGTGTGGATAGTCCTAATTCTAACAAACTGCACTCCGTGCAGCGGCAACAATCGTGCACGCTTCTGTTTAGCACTTCATTTCACGCTGTGTGCCGCATTTTTGTTCATCGAATAAATTTCATTTGGTACCCTCTCCTACAGCATAATGAGCATCAATATTTTATCTTATCTTGTTAATTTATATGTAAATGAAATTTCTTAATTTAGATTTTTCATACCTAGCAGATATAAAAAATGCGTTTAGGTAGAAAGTGTTTTAAAATCTGTACCTCATAGAATTTGAGCCTCATTAATACCTTCAACACAGACTTTTATACTGTTCTTCAGCTTTTTTTAACGATGTAGCTGACTTCGTGCTTTAGAAATAAAGCAGTGGTTAGTAATTCATACTGTAAACATCGTTTATTCTCATTCATCTTCTTCAACATTCCTTTTCGGAGAAACTCGTGTCCGTGTGTTTTAGCTTATTTTCTGTATGTTCAAGTGGAATGAATTTTGGGTTTCGTGTGTGATACGTTGGTCTCTCACGAATAAAACATTAGCAAATTATGATGAAGCCGCATTTGAAACTCTTTGACAAAGTGAGTAGGTAGCTATACTACATATGCGTAAAATGCAGTAATACTTACACCAGCATTTAGACTAATCGCTTGAGCTGCTGGCTTTTTCAGGAAATTTTAAAAGAACACAGTGGAGTAAAACAAGATATAGCATTAAACTATGTAAAAATAATTTTAAAAGTTTTTTCTTTCAACATTGCCTTCTTAATCATACACATCACAGATTATCTGAGAAATATATGGTTTCCTCGTGCTCATCTCTGATCTGACATAGCAATGGGAAATACTTTCAGTTGTGGAATATGTTACCTGCGTCAATCGCGGAAAGTATTATATGAAATAATTATCTGTATCTTTATGTTTATGGAAAAAGCAAAATCGTAACTTTTACTATTTTACTATATCTTCTCTTAACTAGAACTAAATATTTAGGTTTTATAATAAGTTAAGCTCATCGTTTATTTGAATACAGGGTTCATCATAAGAATATAAAGAGACAAGCCGCATACACAAAACGCGCGTTACTGTGGACCCTTATAAAATGGATTTCGGTTACAGTGGACAAAATAGCTATGTGGCAAACTAAAGCTTTTGTACGTATCGCGGATAAAGGACTGAATCAATTGTTACACGGATTGACTGCTAGGTAGTTGGCTCCTTGACTGTCTCCTCAGTATTTGTTTTGTGTTCGCTGTGCTTGAATCCTGTTCTCAAAACCATTACTCATCTTTTGCCTTGTATTTTACATCAGTGATTACCCTTAGATTCGAAAGAGAATTGTAGTGTTAAAAGGAAGAATAGCATCCGAACTGTTAGCAGAAATTGGAAACAATCAGGAAAATAGGAGGTGGTGCTCTGGTGGCTCGCGTTTATGAAGAGAAAGCTA
The DNA here is from genome assembly GCA_039090855.1 of Macrothele yani. Lineage (NCBI taxonomy): Eukaryota > Metazoa > Arthropoda > Arachnida > Araneae > Macrothelidae > Macrothele > Macrothele yani. The sequence goes on along the minus strand of CM076989.1, from coordinate 61,203,127 downwards.
ATTTTACCAGACATACGAAAAGAAAAGAACAGGTTTACTGAATTTTCATCGAAGATCAGTATTTAGTTGTACTTGAAACTTCCTATTTTGGTGGATGGAAACGTATAAGATCTGCGCACGACAAAATATTTTGAGGACGCTGTTTACAAGTGGTTTATTCCAAAACGTTTCTGTGGAGTCAACGTCCATGGAATAGAAATTCAAAACGCTGCAATCGCACTTGCCAGGCATATGGGAATGTAGAACGTTAGCGCTAGTGATGGGTGGTTATGGCGATTTTAAAATCGTGATGCTCTTTGTAATAAGATTGTTCATAGTGAAGCCAGCAGTGCAACTACAGAAGAAGTAAAACCTCTCGGGAAAGGGTTGAATGAAGCAATAAAGAATAAAGGTCCATTACTTTGGCATGCGTAAAAAGCGACGAATGAAACTGGACGTATGTGGCTGTCACCACCCCAAGATACCCAAGCACTGAAACACGAAGGTGCCACATCTGGTCGTAAAATAAGCAAAGAGAGATTTTTGGTATTGTTCTGTACTATGAAAGTGTTATGCATCGTCAAATGTTAGATATCATGGAAATATCAGGACGCTCACTGGTCGTGAAAGAAGATTATGCCCCAGTTTCCTGTGCATTACTACTTCCCCAAGAAAATTTTGTTTAATTTGCACATTTTTTGTTATTGGGTTTTCACACATTTTATTCCTGTTGTATGTAAGTATCAGAAATATGTCTTTAAACTTCCTGCCGCTAAACTGAAGGCTTTGCTAATTTTGAATAACGCATCTTCTCACCTTGATGTTGAAAAGCTATCAGCAAAGACGGAGTGATACGAGGTGCATGCTGTTGCCACCTAACATTACATAGTTGATTTAACCAGTGCATCTGGATGTAATTCTGGCACGCAAAAGACTGTACCAATGGGAATGTTTAGTGGGAGCTCTCGTGGCGACAAAAGAGGGAGAAGATTTTCTTGAAGGCACCCCAGGAAAAAAACAATCAATAACATCAAGAATTGCAATCTCAAGTCAGTAGTATTCAACATAGCACCATCAAGGAAGGAAATGAAAATAACGACACTAGCTATTGCACAGAAAAAGAACAGTTTAATGGGGTTGCGTAATATAACATCAAAAGGTTGAAGCATGATATTTCCATCGTGTCCTTCGCAGGGCAGGAGAAACTGATGTTAGAACTTGGCTAGATGAAATAGAGGGTGATCCTCGGTACTAAGTCTTCACAGAAGAAAAAGAGTAGATGAAGTTCCCGCTGGTGAGAGTAGAGATGACAGTAATGATGGTGACGGTCATGAGGCAACGGTGGTGAACACACCAAAACTCTCTGATGTACGGGCTCCACTTGATCCGATTATCTCTAGACTTATAACGTGATGTCCTGCAGCCTTATTATAAGCATTTTAGAGCATTCAGGGAAGTCATTATAAGGAGGCAGCATCAGCAGCGAAAAAAGAAATGAAACTCGACTCGGACCAGTTGTTCCTGACCACCCTTCTGCTGTTGAGCCTACTACTGTTGATTATCCTTCAACTGCTGAACCTCGTTTATCACGGCTTTCTACAAGTGGGGTGCTACTGTCATTGAAGCATCATAGCTCTGCTGGCTGAGAATAAACAATTACCGTGTGTTTTATCACCACGCAACAAGCTCATCTGTCGTCTGCAAAATGAAAATGAAATTTCATTTTGTTAACTTTTCTTATGTAGTATATACAATGCTTTCAGTATTTTTACTGCTTTTCTGTTTATGAGGTGTCTTGTTTAGTGAACGCTTATTGGCTGTTTTTTTCCAATAGTATGCAAGTATACCCTCTAAGATGCACCACCACGTGAAAATCAGATAAAATATATCTTACGGCTTCGTATATAGTCATAATATGCAGTGGTGTTCTGTTTAATTAAAAGGAAAATCATAAATCTTCGTATATAGTCATAATATGCAGCGGTGATTTGTTTAATTAAAAGTATGTAGTTTTAGGTATTTTTATTTACGTACGGTAAAAATCACCAGCAGAGGATTATGAAATGTAAATATATAAATTTAGTGTTTTGTAATTAATCGTTCAGAGCCAAATGATGTTTGCAAATTTGATTTGCTAATGATAACTTAACTTTGTTCAAAATTTAAATGTTCATTTCTCTTTTATAGCAATTAGTACTTCCACTCTGCAGCGAATTGCTGCTACGCAGTATTGTACTGGCTTTTACTTCAACAATCAGTATTGTAGAAGCGTCTTATTGTTATAACGGTGAAACAGTGAAAGTTTTCCTCAGCATTTGTTTCTCATACATTTACCTAAAGTGGAAAGCTTTATGCATTTCTTATAAATAAATTCTTAATAAAAACTATTTACAGCCTCATTGTTTCCAAAGTTTCGCGCAACTGCCTTCTATATTTTACGATCATAATAGATTTAACGCATATTTTTCTTTAATACTTTTCACTCTGTGAGTCATTTGTTAAGCATTTAATAAATATTATTTTAAGTAAAAGGTGTAAGTGATTAAAAATTTCATTTATTATGAGAAACATTTTAATAAATGGCAATTTTTTGTATACATATAGCATTTAAAGAATGACAACTTACGTATATTTTAGCAATGTATGTTCTTTCTGTGCCTGACACAGGCACTATATTCAATTTTTATATTTTGTTATGACTTATGATTTGTAATTTTCCACGTGCTGTTAGCTATTAAAAAAAACGAAAGCAAGAGGACGATAATAAATTTCTTTGCTGAGTTCCAGATGTTTCTAGTAAAAAAGGGAAGGCTACGAAATGACTAAGAAAGTTAATATGTGAAGCTAAATAGTTTGGAAAATAGTTATTTGTCATATTTCCATCGTATGTCCTTGGCATTAGTTCGTTACGAAAATTAACTGCTTCGCCAGTTGTTTTCGGGCTGTAGTTTCACTTATAATAGCACCTATCTGTTCCTTCTGCTCGGATTCGCAAGTGCAATCTTTAGCTGCACTTGGCTCTTGAAGTATGAAACACGAACACCCACGCAGAATTGCAAGACCAAAGCATATTAATGATTCTGCTATACTGATAACATTACGCACTGCCACTCACGCTAAATCACATTTAACAGTGAGATTCTTAAAGCATGATTCACCTAAACACAACCACTTCTATTGGATTACACCTCTGTAAGAGTTGTCTGGTTTTGATGTTAAGGAAATCACTGGTACTCAGGATGTATTGTACTAGACGAACCCATATCTAAATGATAATATACTGCATAATTAAAATAAAACATAGATTGTCATTCAGAATATATTCTTTACTAAACAAATTATCTTTCAATTACGTAGAGCACTTTGAGTATTCTTCAAAAACTAGAAAATACTTATTGTGCTTGTGCAATATTTCAACTCCTAAATTCGAAGACTTATAACACAGGTATGCGAAATAATACTTTTTTCTGCACCGTTTTAGGTTTTTCTAATGTTTTTCGATACGCTGAGTTCAGAAATGCTGAGCTTTTCGCTCTATCACGTAAGGTTTTCCCACAAAGTGAGGATGAAGATGCAGGTAAATCACACAGTAGATCTAGCAGAGTCAAAAAACTTTATTTACAAAAACGTTCTATTGTTTATTCCTCTTGTCTTGCTTAACCATGAACCAGTCTGAAGAAGGCACCCATTAGTGTTGAAAGCTTACGCATTATTAATAATATTTATACGTCAATAACCTGATATTTTATTTCCTTCTCATACTGATTCTTTGACGTAATCTACCCGAACTTTAGTTTTATGTGAATAAGCTTTATTTTACATTTTAATACTTTGTTATGTTTGTTATAGCTACCACAAAGTCAAAAATCTTTATAATGGCTCTTCTTTTTCCCCTCGAAGCTCCGATTATAACTTTTTCTTTTGTGCACTGCTTGCGGCTCCTCCCTATTGAGCATCCAGCAGTACTCTGCTATCATGGTTACATTCCACCTGCCCTGATACCTCCGTTACATTTCCTTTATGTCCTGGTGGAATCTCTATCCATGTTCTTCACTCACAGCGCCTAGATGTTCTGGGAAATAGCCTAGATGGCAGTTCAAAAGTGGAACTTCAAGCTCATTGAGCAGTACAAGGCTTTGAAGTTCTTCAGCATATTTCCTACGATGTTCTTGAAGTCAGTGTCTTTCTGGTTGCCAAGAAACTTCTTTACAACTTCAGCTTCGCTTCTGACAGCAGTGGAAACTTACTTGCAAAGTAATCGAAAGTATTACCATCATTTGGCAGGGCTTGCACAAACTGCTTCATGATGCCAAGTTTGGTGTGAAGTGGAGACAGGAGTACTTCTTTTGGGTCCACCAAAAATTCGAAGTGCACGTTCTTTCCCCCTACCTTTAGCGCCCTATTTGGCCGCACCTTCCAAGTCCAGAGCTTGGCTTTTGCACCACTGTCCCATTCGCAAAGGAAACAGAGGTACTCTGTGTAGCCACCCTGTTGACCAAGGATCATAGATAGCACTTTCAGATTGCCACAGATGTTCCATTCGTATTCCTTGTAGTTAAGCTTGGTCAGGATTAAAGCTAAATTTTCATATATCTCTTTCAAATGAACGGAATGTCCAACCGGTATAGAGGCGTATTTGTTGCTGTTGTGAAGAAGTGCAACTTTCAGACTTCTTTATGATGAGTCAATGAAGAGTTTTCAATCTTCCACCTCATGCTGATATTTGAACATTTGCATCAAACCGGGGTCATCGGAGCAGTAAACAAGTTCACTGTCTTGAGAAAAGTAAGGCACGTAGCTTTTCTCTCGGTTTCGAAACCAATAGAAAGAAGTTCCAGGGGTTAACAAGCTCTTCTACTGGAGTCTAGATCCTAGCAACTTAACAGAATCTTTTGGAAGGGCCAGATCTCGGATATAGTCGTTCAATTCTGATTGGGAAAACAGCTGGGGCTCACAGCAGTTGTCTACTTGAAAATAGTCATCAGCATTGTCATCTGACTCGCTCCCTGAGGGTGCAGGCACATCGTCTAGCCTTTCTGGAGGCAAAGGTATGGGAATGTCCGGTCCGTGAGGCACAGGGGCGCCGTGCAGATTCAAGGTTCAGGTAGAAGGTTTATTTTTTGTTTTTAAGCTGTACTGTTGCACAAACAAAAGTACCAGTCATCGCTCTGGTTTCGAGGCTCCCTCAGTATCATAATCACTCCTAAACGAAAAGATTTTACCTTACCCTTAGACTACATGCGGAGTTCTTCCACGCAACTTTAACACACTTGTCTTGGTCTCCAACCCTTACACCGAAGTAAGCAAAATACACTTTTCCAACAAAGTCCGTGATCTTCCGCTGTTGCTTTTTCACTACAAGTTTGCCACAGATATAGCAAAAACTGTCAGGAGAATTGACACAACCTCTTGAAGCCATGACAGTCGTAAATGCACACACCGTATCCCTTTCAGGCCCACGTTGGCCTTCAACACCATGTTTAAATATATATAAGAAAATATTGTAGAAATATTCTGGTGACAAAAATTCCAAACAGTAATTCCCGATTTCTGTCGAAACTGTACGTGATAGAATGTTTTGAGTATTTTTCCCGAAATCTGCTTCAAAATTTAAATAGGAAATACCATTCACTTTGAAGAAAAAAAAATTCATGGCTGACCTGTGTAATCTGTAGTTAATTTAGACAAAAGAAAATATTTCATCAGATGTGTTTGAAGAAGGTGAGAGAAAATTATGAGTCTTATAAAACCACCTTTTGAAATTACTGGTGTTAATATTAAAATACTTAAAAAACAGAATTTTTTTTATTTAACTGTAGACTGCGATCCCTCAAAGTTAGATTACTGTCTGACTGATCGGCAACAAATTACCCACTAAAATTTGTTCCTGTCAAGTGCAATATTTTAAACACAGAATATAACGTTAATGGCTTGTTTTGCAACATCCGGCATGATAAAAAGCACGTAAAATCACCGTATGTAATCTATATACAAAACTTAGTAATTATTTGATTTTCTATTTATATGGAGATTACAGAAACACTCTCGTTTTTACACTTTTCTCAAGTATTTCTATAACTTATGTTAGCAACATTAGTTTCAGTCTTTGAAAATCAGCTATATTGGAAGTCGCAATAGTTACGTAAACTAACAGACGTTGCAAAACGGTGGGTACACATGCTTCAAAGGCAAGAAGTCGTAATTACTTAAAGGAATCTCTTCGTGAAATGTAATAATGGAAAGCAATTTCGTGAGAAATAAAATTATTCTAAAACTTACGTATAAATGAAAAAATTAAGTATTGGATTTACGATGTATTTTGTGTTCAGCTCCAACAAGGGATTCAAAACCAGTCAGCCTACCGTTTAGATGCAGCTAATAGCAAATGCTTGGAATGCCATGTCTAAATAAGGTCCTCTTGAATATTTGAGTGTTAAGGTGTTTTAATATAGCCTACTCTCTCCGATAGCTAAGAAGTTATTGATTTTACCATCTACTGGAACTCGGCTACTTCTGCGATAATAGTTTTCAGTTAATTTTTTTGTTGAGAAATTCCGGAGATTGACGAAATTCACCATAATGAAAATTTACTTTATTTTTGACAGTACTGAATCTAATACTTGATCAGAAGAATGGTAGGATTTACAGATTTCATTACTAAGTGGAATGTCTTTCCTTTTCTACTTATATTGGTACCGAAGCCATATTTACAATAAGATTTTCTTGGTTTCACATCCTTTCATTTATCTTTATCGATGGGCAACACCAAACAGACTCCACTCCTGGCATAGTAAAAAACTCGACGATCTTGACTGCTTTCAATTTCTTACTGTGTCATTACATTCACATACTATTATCTTTGCTGTATACCTGTTTAATACTTCATTCGTCACACCGAATGCCCCATTTTCACTCTTATGACCACTGTACAGTATTGCGTTGAAGATTTGTTTAATGGGATGGTCTCAGCATCCCATTAAACAATCCTTTTGTCTTACATTGTCTACACACGCAAAGTGTTACTGATGGTCAGAAAAGGCTTCTTCACTCTGTCTTAGATCACATATAAAGGAGGTGAGAAAATCAGTTATTTGAAAACTGCTTCTAGACGTGCTGATTTGAAGAGCTTCCTTACGACGCACATTTATACGTTTTAGAAATTCATCTTCAGCAAGGCAAGTTCCTATGAAATGACCAATATATACAAATGGATGTTCAGAGCAGTTCATAATCCGAGTAAATAGTTATTGCTTTTATCTTCATTTGCAGAGCGTTTTCCACTAAATGTTACTTTTCTTTCGATTTTTGATTTGATTCTCAAAGCAATCATACAATAATTAAGAAAGGAATATTTTAGCTACCAATTTAGCGGAGAACAACACTATCTTGCAATACCTTATAAGGTCTTTTCCCACTTCCACGTAATTAAACCAGTTGTGTCAGACCATTATTTTAAAAATCATTTAGAATTGTAAGACCCTTAAAATTGAAATAATGAATTCTACGTTTGGAATATTTTCTATTGTTCTTAACCCTTTAAGCGGCCGATGTAACTGAACCAAATTGTGCCCAAAATTTTCTGCTGTTCCTTTACAGAAATATTGACATAGCGGCCGGGTTTTATGGAAGCTAAGGTAAAACAATTTTCTCCCTTCCATCTCAGGAGTGCTTATCATAACCCTGGCTAATGTGATTAATGCTTTCTTCTCGTCCTTCACTTACTCCTTGATCCAAGGCATGATGGAACAGTGCTAGTCCTCCTGACTTGGATATCATGCCACTGGGTAGAAACAAGTTAATCAGATATCTTCTCTCCCTTTTCTTAATTTCGTTGCAATAGCTCTTTTAGCGGTAAAATGACAAAAAGGATTAACGTCAATATGGAAGGATAAGCGTCAGATAGCCCTTTTAGCAGGTAATGTCAGAAAGAATTAGCGTCAGTCTTCCTCTAAGTAGTCACTTTGAATAAGAAAAATAGTAATGATTTCTGAAGCGAAGTTCACTCGTCCGAGCCGCGTTCTTCTGACTCAGACAACGAATATATTCGTTCGAGCTGATTTAGTCCATTTTGCTAACCCCGAGTTAATTCGCTCCAGACGGTTAAAGGTTATAGATATTTTTTTATCAATTTCTATTCTTATGCATTTGGAATAACGTATAATTTATATCGTGAAACTAAATCTTAGTTTGTGAGTAGCAAAATGAATTAAAAGTCGTCCTCCGTAACTATATTAATGAACGCCTGAAGGTAAAATGCCTGCCTGCGTTTAGATAGAATATTTCAACCATCGTTCACCATCTCATTCATTTTACTCCCGTTCTGCAAAAGCATATATTTTAATAATGTATTGTTTTTAATAAGAAAAATATATTTTTACAGAATCCAATATGACATGTATATATCTGGATCTTGCCGACTAGACTGTTCTCACATTTCAAATCCACATCACAACTTTTATACTGTATGAATTGACGAGGATTATTTTAAATTTACAGCCATTGCGAAACCCTTCTTAACCGTCTTCCTTATCTGATTAGTAGAACATATTCTCGAAATTCCCAGACTATTATTACGAGTACAATAGAAATTACTAATGTGAACTACTGGAAGATGTGTTTCCGATGTAGTTTTCATTTCCAGTACGTTGAATTTAATGTATGCTTTTCAGGCTTAGTTATGCACAAGCAAAATATTCTTGCCTCGGAATCAGGACGTAATGGTTCGAGTCGCCTTTCAGGGCAATATAATTTTTCAAGGTTCTAGAAAAAGAAAGAGAAGAAATTCAGAGATTCCTCAAAAGGGAAGAGATGCCGCAAGCATCGCCATTCTTATGAAATTATCTGTCTTGTAACTACAACATGTATACTCGTTGTGAATCATGCAATCTGTTAAGTTCAAGAACAAACAGATTTAAATAACAGGATGCATTCAAACTTTTGAAGGGCCTGCAATTATTTTGTCAGTTATGTTCTGCATACTTAAGCTCTCTATATATAGAAGAATATTACAAGGAGCTCACATGTAAATTTAGAATACTAAATTTATTTATTCAGTTCTAAAGGAGAAGACAATTTATTCGTTTCTTTCCATGTTACATTATTTTGTATCTACACTCCCACAGGTTGTTTACATTTTGCACAGGTATCAGAGTTACTGCGCGAGAGGCGAGGTTTTTTTTCTTTTCTTCTTTTTTCGTAATCATTCTCTAAGAGCTAGACTCACGAATCTGACAACGACAGGTACAACAACCATTGACAAGTACTTTTTAATTCTAAAAAAGAACTATGCTAAAGAATATTTTGGAAGATGTACTATTTAAAAATTGCCACAAATTCTTATATTATCGACAATCATTTCATTATTTTATAAGAACCATTAATGAATAATAATAAATTCCAGTGAATCAATCAAGCGCTGGACATGTGGTGATAGGTCCACGACTCAGTAATTATCAGGAGCATTTAAGAGTTCTTACATGAAGCCATTTCTGTTGAACACTGAATTTTGTTTCCTCGAAATATTTCAATTGCTGATGAAGCAATGTGAATTTATTTTTGGAAGAGATAATTATATAAAAATAAGATCCTGTCATGTTGTTTAAATTTTTTTCTAATAGATTATGATTTTCTTAAAAAAATTTAAAATAGCGTAACGGAACAAGTGTTATACTAACTTTGTTTTATATTTTACATATTTCGGAGAAGTGTTTAACCTCTAAGAAAAAGTATGCTTCTAAATTAAATCGAAGTAAGTTGAGCGATGAGTATAGCAAGATATTTGTTGTTAAAAATAGTCATAGCATGTTGTATTAAAAAATTAATTTATTTTTATTTGTTTTCCTATTAACCTTTTATGAACAACGTGGTTTTCGATTTCATAGCAAATGTAGGTTCAGATGAATTTCGAAAATTGCTGCACCGTGTTAAAAAATAATTTTAAGAAAAACGTTGTTAATGTGGTGTTTCTGAAAGTGCTTCTCATTGTATTTTTCTTTCACGTGTTATTAAAATATCGTTTAAATTCTTTAAGAATACGTATACTGAGATGGAACCTTAAGTTGATCAGCATTAGTTTAACTAAATTTCTTATTAAGGAAAACAAAAACTTGTATTTTTAAACTTCTCCTTCATCGTGTTTTCTTCATATCTTTAAAAACATGAGCTTTTCCAATTTAAAAGGAATTGAACATCATACTGAAAAATTATATAATTTTAATTTTTGTGTTTATTAATCTTCCATTTTTAAAGTTGTTCTTCAAATAATTGTTTCGGATTCACCATTATCTTTTAAAGAAAATATAATTAAAGGAAAGTTTTAGCTCTCCTGAGATAATTAAAACTATATATATAGTTAAAGATAATTGTAAGAAAAATATGTCTGTGTAATACATGTATGTACGGCTATTTTTCTTTTAGGATGCGTTTGATATAAATTCCTGGGGCGTGTTAAGTTATCCATTTGTGAAGGAAACGACATGAATGTAGCAAATTCTTGGAAAGGTTTTTATCATGTTGAATATTTTGTAACATTCGAAACTTTTTTAGATTACTTAAGTGATTGTATTCCTCAAAAAAGTCTTACATTAATTTTTAATTGCTTTTTAAATGCTTCCTAAATCTCCAGATATTTTTAGTTTTTCATAAAAACACCTGCGCTAGATACCTTTAAAATGAACACGATTATTTAGGTAGACATGAACGTTATCGATTACGATTGTTAAGCCTAAATATAATGATTGTGGATTTTAACATGACATTGCAATTCAAGACGGCTGGCTGAGAAAATAAAGTAAGAAGTGTTGTAACTGGACGCATATCTGAATTATTGCGAATGTGAGTCATTTTCAGTGACCTTAGCGTTCACGTTTCAAAGGAGGACCGCATGGTGGTGAAACACGTGGTTTCTGGGCCTGCTGTGTTTTGTTTCGGCGAGTGGTATCTCTTAATCGCAGCCAGCATGGACCTTACTGTAAAGATAAAACAATGAGGAATTTTGTTCTTCTGTCACAGATCATCACGCCGCCGTTTAACAAATGACTGAAAGGGAATTCGTGAATGGAAGGTGCTTACCCACAAAAGCATAGGATTTGACCACGCAGACGACAGGGCAGCCGTAGAGAACTGCATTTCGTTGTTAAGCATTCAAATTCCGACGTGCACAACACTCGTAACAAGAGCGCAATCCAGGAGGAAGCACCACGTTCCAGTAAACCCAAACTAAATCAACAACCGACGAAGCCACCACTAAGAATGAACACGGCACAGCACTGCCCAACGGCACGGCGTCGCCGGAAAGAGCAAAGAAGGATACGGGAATACCCTGACTCGGCGCAGATGATGCGAATGCCTACGGCGACCCACGAAAACACACACGCACACCCCACACTCTCTCTCTCTCTTTCTCTCTTTCTCTCCCTCTCTCTTTCTCTCTCTCTGGCTCGCTCGCTCTTTTCTCTCCCTCCCTGTCTCTCTCTTTCTCTCTCTTTCGCTCTTTGGCAGCACCACACCTGGCACATGGATGCTGCTGCTGTACGACTGCCCGTCGGGGGACTTCGTCTTCTTCCGTGCGATAGTAGAGATGACGACATCTCCGCACCATTAAGTCACGATATCCACATACATACACACACACATACAAGGATGAGGATGATTTTTGGCGCCGAGAGCTTCACAATTGGCTCTTAAAACCGAATGGAGCTAGATGACAGACTGTTCTCTTAAGAATGACGATGTACGAGAAGCAGGAGGAAATGTTAACGTTCAACTGCGAAGCTAATCAAAATGTTGTTGGCATTCAATGACCTTATCCTCAAAAGTATAAATTTCTTCAGACACATTTGAAATTACTGCTGCGAAGCATGCAAAATGGCAGGGACATTTTTCTCTAATGAAATGAATCAAGAATTCTTTCCAAATCTTCCTTGAATTCTTTAAAATCAGTATTAAATAGTATTATTCAACACAAAATTGGCCTATATACCGAGAATGTTGGGCGAATTATATGGTAGAAGAAATAAATGGTTTTCTTGGAAGGTTAAATCGAATGTACTCAGTGAAAAGTTCGCAGTTCAGGATTTTTTTGTGTGTTGGAATGGTGCCCGACATCGATTGAGTTTCCTTGGTTAGGTTTCCGTAACACCCTGTCTTATCATTAATGTAGATTTTTAAACAGTAGTTATGCATCGTGCTTTATTTGATTAGCCTAAATTATTAAAACTGGTATGTGAAGTGCTGAAAAAATCCGTCTCAATGTGAAGTGTGTTTTACAATATGTTCAGCACGCATGCACTATAAAATACGATTATTCTTTTTATGTAAACTAGATTATGAATACACGCCCTGAACCAAATACAAAATATTCGAAATTTCCTGAATGTTTTGAAGAGCAGAATAAAATTTCATGAGACGTAGAAGCTATACAGTATATATGTATAGCATATGCGTTAGATTTAGTTATACAGCATATATATAAGATCAATTCGGATGAAATGCAACACGTTGTCAATATTATTAATGCATTTTGTGTACGTTCTCAGCATGAATACGTTTCCAACATGAGCCATACATTATGAATTCCTTTCCTACGAGGGACTATGCATACCGTAATTTTCCAGCATGAGTTATGCGTTATAAATTCGTTCCTATACATTTTAGTTACTTTCGCAAAATGACCCATACATGTAATACCTGCGTAATATGATTAAATCACTACTAAAACTTTTCCAACATGAACACTGTATTATAAACCCGTCGTTATATTAATAAATAACTTTGTAATTTTCTAATATGAGCTATATATTGGATATTCGAATCATCTCTCATCATCTTGAGCTACTGAACTAACATATGTTGTTTAGTTCTAGTATATTTTAATTCGGGAACTAAATGTAGCAAGCACATTTAAGAAGTGTCCATTCTCACGACATAAAGGAAACCTTCGGAATGTGTAACGTTGAGTAACAAGTTCTAAAATCTTTCAGGTTCTTCATATTTCGCTACTTATTGAATTTGTTTCCACATGCAGTTACTGATTTATATTTGCTTCATATCCAGTTAATGGTTAATATTTGCCTCATATCCAGTTAATGATTTGTATTTGCTTCATATTCGGTGACTCACTGCAGTATTCATCACATACTTTTAAAAAACTTAAGCAAAGCTTCTGGTAAAACATCGCTCGGTGGAAAATGTAAAACGCGAATTCTTTGGAGAGGTAAGGGCAATTTAGGACTGCAGGTGTGTTTTCTAATGATAAGAAATGCCCTCGAAATACCACTGAACAACAATACAAATAGTTACTGAAGCTTTATACTAGTTCGGCTCACTATAAAAACCTGATTTTTCATTGGAACTACCCTCTTTATATCAAGCATTAGAACTACTGTAAGAAAACTTCACCTATTCACTGCACAAGGTAGTTATAAAGAGCGTAATGGGGAACCTTTTGCCTTCAAAACAGCGTCAGTCTGATGTGGCATGGATTCAACGAAGTTCTGGTGTATTTCTACAGTTATTTTAAGTTAAGAAAACCTGACGGTGTCCTTTAATTACAGAACGTTCACCGGAGGAAGATCCCTGTTACAAATCTCTCTCTCTCCATCTCATCACGCATGTGTTCAATGGGGTTAACATCTGGAGATTTTGGGGCCATTTTAGCACTCTTAAAGTCACTGTTGTGCTCCTGGGGCCACTGTGTGACGATCAGATTTTGTTGCATTCCACAGAAAAGTATAATTTGAATTATAGTATTATATTGTGACTGCTCTTTTCAATGTATGCAAATTAATCATTTGATACGATTTGTGTCTTCTTTCTCTTTTAATTGATTGATGGGTGCTTTCGAAAAGTAGGTTCATTGGCTTTAATCTGCAATACAGCAGAGAGTAATGAATCACATTCCACAATACAGAGTAATGATGTAAAACATATTCCTTTCTCAATATAATAGATGTTGTGTAAGCCAAACAAATTAGAACAACTGGTATCCAAAGTGTCAAAAGGTGTAGTAAAACTTTTGAAACGCACTCTGCTGCCCATAGTGATAAAAAATTTCCCGTGAGCTTGGGATTATACGGCCTTTTTTGTGAGTGAAAATAAAAAACTCTTTCAAAAGCTACACTGCTTGGAAAACTGCAATATGTGTCGGCATACACGGAAAATGTTGGACAAAATCCCACTAATACAGAGTAAGCTAATGCTACAGACAGTGATCCGGCAGTTGTTTTGTTGATCAGCTGTTCGGAAGTTACGTGTAAGTAAATCTGTACTCTTGCTGTTGTCCGATCAAAAAGTTCCGAGACTAGGCCGATAACAACAAAGTACTTACATTACTTATGTCTGGCTATGATCTTCTTCAAAGTAGCCTCCTTGGGCAGCAATACACCGCTGCCAGCGTTTTCGCTACTGTTGGAACGCTCCCTGGAAGTCCTGTTCGCGAATCGTATCAAAGACCGTCTGCGATTCGCACTGGATCTCTTCCACGGTCTCAAAACGGCGACCCTTCAGCTTCAGTTTCATCTTCGAGAACAGAAAGAAGTCGTAGGGGGCCACATCCGGCGCGTAAGGTGGGTGAGGAAGAGTAGTCATTCAGGAGAGACTATAACAGAGTTCGACACTTAGCGCTTTCTGTTCGGGGTTCCGAATTTTTGGCACAAACTTTGCAGCAATGCGGTGCATGTTCAAAACCGACGTCATAATTTCTTGCACTGTTCCGTACGACACATTGACGATGGTAGCAATGTCTTGAACGGTTCTCCGATGATCCTCATGCACCACTTCCCTAATTTTATACACTTTTTCGGGGTTTTACTCGTGGACAGTCGCCCTGACCTCTCGTCGCCTTACAGTTCCGTTCTGCCGCTCTTGAAGCACGAGTGACACTCAAAACACCTCGCACGACTCATTGCTTCATTGCCATAAGCCTGCCGCAACATTTCATGCGTCTCCGTTCCCAATTTGCCGAGTTTGACGCAGAATTTGATGTTCGTTAGCTGCTCTAGTTTGCAGTCCATGCCGAAATCGCAGCTGTGTTCTGCATGTGGTCACCAAATATTGTATAGCACAGCTCCAGATGCTCACAGAACGACGCCACTCGGCACAATGACTCATGGAGGTAACATCCCTCGGCAGCTGCTCGCGCACCTGAGCACTGCCATCTGTTGGCGCGCTACGTACCTAGTCTCGGAACTTTTTGATCGCATTACGTATTATCTATCCACGTGTTATTTGTGACCTTGACCATGAGTGAACAATTTTCTAACACGGAAACGGCAGAAATTCATTTTATTTATGGACAAGCGAATGGAAACATTAGTGAAACTCAGAGGCCGTACAGAATAGCTTTTCGACGCTGACGATATTCAGCCAAGAATACTTTTGCAGCCATCCATCGGCGTCTTCGTATGACAGGATCGTTTCCACTCGGAAAAGAGCGAGAAGTATCCAAACATCTGCTTTAAAAAAACAGGCGCTGCTCGCGATCTCGGAACTACCACCAAAAAACAGTTGCAAAGAACGTAGATGTATGTTCCAGATTTAACCATATGAAGAAATGTTCGTCAGCAGCAACTCTATTCATACCCTTTGAACTCAATCCAAGCCCCTTCTGATTTCATAAGATGTGTTTTTATACTGGTTTCTGTAGTAGTACATTGCCTCTGTTTCTCTCCACCCTGTGCTTTTAACAAATGAATAGCAATTCACAAGAGATAACATTGTGATTTTTTTATAATCTTTACCAATGGGCACAAAATAAAATTCATGTACGAGTTTAGCCCGATTTGAGACTAGGATGTAGCACAGATAATGTGCCAGCCTGATGGCGCAGGCTCTATCCCTTCTTTGGAAGCAGTGACTCCGAATTAGGGACTAAAGGCTACTTATAGTCTTCGGAGTTGCACATGGTTGTTGACAAATTATGCGAAAAAAATATGTATTGCTATCATGGGGGCCATTTCAATTATTTGCTTACCTAAAGTAGTGTAATAAATGAAAAAAAAATAACTTCATAGACTTGCTTATATGCACTCTCAAACTGAGATAAAGGACTTCCAACATGGTGTTCATAGAAATATTTTTATCATTATGTGCAGCATGTACGTATAGTGCATGTATGTGTGTATTCGCACACAGAAATGCATATGGATATTTCTTAGCAGATAGACGTGAACTAAATTTCGCTGTTTCTATTCCAGATTTGAGGATTTAATGTGTTAAGTATGTAAATTAATAGGGCAGTATCAGTAGAGCAAAAGCTTTTCAGCGAGCATGTTTCCGTAAACTCTTAATAGGGGAGAGGTAACCATTCTTTTCACCTCATATCGCGGATGCTCTTTAAAGTTTCTTATATAAGTGCTGTAAATCATTTCACTCGTCTAGAGCTTCCCTAAAAGATACCTCAGATTGCACAAGTTTATTGTTCTCGATGGTCAACCGCTACATCACCACATTTAGAGAAAATGAAACAGCTATGGTGTGCAAATTATTTGTAAACGTATATTAAATTCCCTAAAAAGTGTCACTATACATTTTCGTGTGAATAAATCGCATGGTGCAAATGTATCTGACTTGATCAGTCGACTAACGTCTTTATCTGGTGGTGAACTATAAAAAAACCTGTTTTACCTAGAACTGAATCTAATGGTAAGTAGAGTGCATAAAGTTATCAGAGCAACTATCTAATACAGTAAAAATACAGTGGGAGCAAGATCACTTATCCATGTACATACCCAGTGTGGCAAAGAATTTTTAAGACTGGGTCTGTAAAATGAAATAGAAACAAGAAATTATAATTTGTTTTGGTTTGTTACTCAAAATAAGTCCCTCCGGCTTCAATACACTTGTTACAGCGATTTAATAATGATTCGAATGCCTGTTCCAGTTCACTTTGCGGAATTGCCTCCAAAGCACGCGTCGAAGCTGTTTGTATGGTCGAAATATCATCAAAATAACACCCTTTTAATGTCATTTTAAGTTTTGGGAATAAAGAAACGTCGCAAAGTGCTGCTAAACCAGGCGAATATGGTGGATGATTCAACACACAGACGTTATTTTTCGTCGAAAATCTACGAACAAGAAGTGAGGTGTGACTGGATGCATTATCGTTCAACAAACGCCAACTGTTTTCATCCCGATATTCTGGACGAATGAGACGTATTCTGCCCATCAAACGCCTCAAAACATTTAAATAAAACTCACCAGTAATTGTTTGTCCACTTGGAACAAATTCTTTGTGGATAATACCCTTACTATCGAATAATGTAATGAGCATTATTTTGATTTTCGATGGAACTTTTCTTGTTTTTTTTTTTTTTGGCTTATGGTAAGTTTTTTGACTTCCATTCCGCACTTTGTCGCTTTGTTTTAGGATCATATTGAAAACACCATGTTTCATCACCTGTAACAATCGATTTTAAGAAGTCTGGATCATTTTCAGCGGCTGAAATGATGTCTCTGCAATGTGCACTTCTCCTTGATTTTCGTTCATTGGTTAACATGTGTGGAACAAATTTAGCACAGACTCTTATTTTGCCCAAATCTTCATGCAGGATGGTTCGAATCGTTTCTTTGTTGATGTTTAAAGACTCTTCCATCATTCTTAGTGACGCACATCGATTGTTTGCCACGAAATCACGCACTTTTTCAATAATCTCAGGTGTCCTAGATGAACTTGGTCTTCCGGTATGCTTATCATCTTCTAGCGTATCTATTCCGTCCAAAAAACGTTTGTGCCACTTAAACAAAACTCACCGTAAAGTTGTTTCATCATTTGGTACGATTCCGAGGCACTTTTACCAAGTTTTGCGTTAAATTTAATAACAGCCCTTTGTTCTATCTTAATAATTCAACATGAAAAACATTTTACTTCTCTAATGAACGGCCGTTTCGTTTGAGTTACTTTAACAACTGCGCAGTACTTTTGGCAGAAAGCATGTAGATGGTCACGGTTTATAACGCATTTGCGAGTACACTGGTGGCGCCACCATAGGCTGAAATCTAGCGCCAGTCTTAAAAATTCTTTGACGCACAGTGTACGTAACATTTTTTGTAGATATGGTAGTTTGCCATTTTATGTTCGCAGCGTGTGCTTTTAAAACTATTTCTTAATCCTAGAACTTTGAGTATCGTTTCACAGGTAAAATTAGACGAAGTTCTTGTGCCTTTGGGTGGAGAAAGTACGAAATTCATGCAGAGTTCATGATAATATTCCACCCAATTTATTTGATCTCTTTTGGTAGTTTTTCGATGTTTAATGATCACTATGAGCAAGTCAGAGCTACTGGTTCTTCCAGGCAAGGGGAGCGCCATCCGACCAGAACACTAGCTATACCTCATACGGAACTAACCAGAAACCATCTTGTTCAGAAACTAGGGTCTCAAATCGTTTAGCGATCCGGACGGCTTATTCAATTCTATTTGCCACAGTTTGTATGTAAACTTATTCAATCAAATATCAGAAGTCATTTCTAAGTTTCATTAGAAGAAAAAGTCAGATTTAGTTTAAGAATTAGAACTGCGTCCTCTTTTTGCATGATAAAACGTAATCCCACTTATATTGAAGGAAATACTCATAGCTACGTTTTAGGCAATACACACACATACATACGCGCGCGCAAGCACGCGCTTGCGCACGCACTATTTCATTTAACATCAGAATCGTTCCATATAACAAAAAAAAGTCATGATGCTTATTCGGCAAGTTTATCAGATACATTGGTGCCCAAAATTAAAAAAAAAATGGAAAAACAGGAGGGCATTTGCAGGGATAAAAGGAAAACACATAACAACAGGTAGAAGCGTTTGGCATGTAGAAAGGCGCAATCATAAGCGCAACAAACATTTTATAATAACGGACAAATATGTACGCATTTTGCGTATACAAGGTCACACCCGCAAATCTGACAATGTGAGATGTAAGAATGTAACCTAAAATGTCTTAATAAGGAATATCATCACCCTGTACGAACGGAAACCTCTCACAATGACGATATGTACTCATCGCCAAGTTGTTGATGAACTCCGGAGCCAAATAATTATGTTCAACGAAGAGGGCATTGCTTATTTAGCTCCGGAAGGGCTCTGGTGAAAGGATGAGTTATTACATATCATCCCAGGCATGTTCTATATGGTTCAGGTCCGGAGACCTGGCTAGCAAGTGTATAAGCCGAATAGCCTCTCTCTGCAGGAAATCATCGACCAGCTGAGACCTGTATGGTCTAGCGTTATCACCCATTAAAAGGAGCTGAGGTCCAACAGCCTCCCGAAAGATTCTGATATATAGCTCTAGGATCCCGTTCATATGGCGCTCAGAATTCACACTGCCTCCTGCAAATACGTGGAGTGGTATGCGGCCATTGATCACAATGCCACTCCACTTGCGCACAGGACTCCTTTCGAAGGATTTTCGTTCGCCAACGTATGCAAGATCGTTAGGGGTTCCCTGTTCCCTCCAGATGAAATGTCGACGAAAATTCCGCCTGTGAACTGAATCTCGACTTTCAAGGAAGAACACCTGCCTCTCGACTGGGTTCCAGGAACGATTTTGTCTGCACCAGTTCAAAGGATCTCTCTTGTGAGTTTCTGATAGTGTGGGTCACAAGCCATGGGTCTTCTGGCACAAAGGCCAATTGCATTAAGCCTTCGATATATCGTTTGCCTTGATATCCTAGTAACAATGGAAGCGGAGAGTTTAGAATACAGTTTCCGGGCTGTACATGACATATGACGCCATGGGGCTAAAGCGACATAAAGGTCCTCACGAGATGTAGCACGAAAGCCTAGCCAAGGGCCTTTAGACGACCTTGGTTAGGCTTTCGTGGTACACCACCGTAGTTGTTGAATTGCTGCGTAACTGTGAAACCTCTGTGACGTGGATACTCAATTCCCTTGTGACCTGAGGCTGAGAATGACCTGTCTCTAGTCGACCTATCGCTCGCCACCGTACAATATCTGATACACGTGTAGGAGATATAAAGAAAGCAATTACAGCCATCGGAAAGCTTCTTACATCCGCTATTAACGAGAAATACAACTGCTGTTCCCCGTTGGCTATTGTAGTAACCCAACTAAGTACGAGTATGTAACTCAATTTACACATTGGACAGCATTCTGCTCATTGATTTGCAAATTTCAGTGCGGTCGTTTGTTTCTCGTGTCCGTTTTCCAGCGTAGTAAAATATGGCTATTTGTGTATTACGCTGCATTGTGATTTATTTTGAATCCTGATAACCAGCCAATGGTACGGATGTTAAGGTGCTCTTTCGTTCGCAAAGGAACTGGACTAAAGTCCTGAGTGAAGCGTTTAAATAATTTGCTTTCATTGCCCCCCCCCCCTCCATAGGTTATGTAAGTCTAAAGGGGGAATTTCTAAGCTCAGTACTGAAAGAAGAATTAAACTTACCTCAGACGTAATCTGATTTGCTTCGTTAAATGCGCATTCTGAACAATTTATTCAATCTCACGAAGGAGATACTTTGGTAAAGACGCTGGTCTCATGTTTAGGGCTCGGATTACACTCGGAAATGGAGCAACGGCAATGTGCTTATTTCACAGCTCTGGTTCGCTCACTTAGATCGGTTTAAAAAAGGATTTAACTGGATTTTAATACCCACGGTGGGGAAAGAGGGATCGAAATAGAGTAAAAGTCAAAAAAATAAAAATTAGTGAAATACTGTACGGATTTAACAGAAATATCAGAACAATTTCGAAATGATCCCGTAGTGTCTCCTTAATTATGTTATGTGGTCTTAAGAAGTTATCTCTGGAACTGCAAAGAAGAAGCTCTGTTAGGCACTGGAACCTTTGCATGGCATTATGTAATTTTCTCTAAGTTTTCTTAGCGTATAAAGTTTCGAAACTTAAAGAATATACATGGATTTATCTTAACGTTGGCACAAATGCGTTATCAATAGTTTGAAAAAAATTCCAAAAACCAACTAAAAGTATTTTTGAACATAACATTTGTTGCATGCAGTGATCTCTCATCTAATGAAATACATCTTCATCGTATGAAATGCATCGTATGAAATTTATCTTCGTCTAATGAAACTGATTTTCATCTAATGAAATCTGAACACAAGAAATGTAGGTTTAGCATAACGTTTACGGAATATTGCCCGTAACTATGCAAAACAGCAACACAATTCCGGTAGTTTATGGTCAGAGGCACAGGTTTCTGCTTAATGATCGGATCTGAGCGAGAGTTCAGTTTCTGAATAAGGCATGGGTGGTTGCTCTATCTCTTCTCTGGACTCAGTGAAGCTGAATCAAAGATGGTTTGCTCCTCTTAGCCTTAGATGGGTCGGTACAATCGGAAAAACACAGAAGCAGGTATTGTCTTCCTTTGGTAAGGAAATTATTTTCTGAAATCGATAGAGATCTGTCGACTTTCATAAAATTCATTGTTTTCTTTTTGTCCAAGTGCTCTATACAAAGGCCGACACGCTTTTCCTAGCTTCAGACATTCATTCCTCTCTACTTCTCTACTAGTGGCACGTCTATTTCTGGTTTCGTTTTGATTATTTTTCAGTTTTTGATCTCTTTCTTTGACCAACTTCTCTGTCCTACTAGTTTTGTTCTTTTCGTCATTACCTGTTTTATACAGACGCCTTTTTACTTTGAAGATTTAAAAAATCTTTCCCAGGCGTTAGTTACCTAAACCTTTAACCAGATTCTAAGTAAGCTGTGTTCCATCGTTCTCTGCATTTATTGAATTTTCTTGGATGTTTATAATGTCACATCTGTGCTTCTCCAGCATGCATATGTTGCTAGTAGAAAAGACTAATCCATTAAATTCTCTCCTCTTGCAATTGTTATAAAGTTTCTGAACGGAACGCTCATTTTTCCGAAATTAACCAATGGATATGGTATTCTCCAGTATGCAAAGTTATCAAGATAACCACTACTTCATGGTTCTATATCACCATCATCAACAATTCTCAATCCACTGCTGGATGAAGGTATCATTAAGACTGTTCTACAACCCTCTTGTTTTGAGCAACTCTCCTCTATGTCACCTCCGAATTCACGCACACATTGCTCAAGTAGTATTATTCTGTGGGTTTTTTTGTCCCCTGGTATCCAATCTAACGTTTCAGTTGTCCAACGGTCGCTGGTTTATCTTACAAACGTCCAGCCAATTGCCACCTGAGAGTCTTTCCTTCGATCATGATGACACCAACTCTTGTTATTTTCCAAAACCACGCGTTCCTGGTGCTACCTTTTTTAGTTACTCCAAGCAATCATTTTTCCATGCTTGTTTGAGATATTCGCAACAATATTTTAAGACATAGTGGCAAATTGCTCTTTAAAACAGAACACTTTCTTTAACACGCCTTCCAGCGAAGTTTCATAATGCTGTTAATTTCTTCTTCGATGTAACCTTTATTTAATATATGTTGCTCAAGTTAGATGAAGGAATCAGTTACTTCTAAATTTAATCTTTAAAACTCCAGCTTTTTTAAAAACATTGTGCAACACCTGTGTTTCCTGTAAGTTGAGCTTTGATCCAACTTTTTCACTCTGGTCAGCAAGTTACTGGATCATACTCTGAGTTCTGGGTGTAAAAGTTTAATATTTTTCCCCATAGATAGATATCTGTTGGATAACGTTTTTTCTAAGAATGATGAAAACTGACTGAAAGTTGAACGTCGGCTGAACAAACGTCGGGTTATCTCCGCCTCGGTAGCCGAGTTGTCTGAAGCATTGACTTCTAATAAAACAACAGGCCCTTTGCTATTGACAACATCACAGGGGTGATGTTGTCAATAGCGATTCAGACCAATCCTTCTGTGCGATGCGGCGAGTGGGCTACACATCATTGGCTTGCTCGCAGACAAATGTCTCTCTGGTGCTGTCTTCTGTGAACTGTTTGCCTCGATATCGCGGTTCCCGTAGCAGAGGAGAGCTCTAGCGAGAGTTGTCTGTCTGTCGAATCCCTATGGAGGCGAGCTATTAGACAAATACCGGTCCTCATGACTTGTTTTGGCTCATGGGCGTCTTTGTCTCGCCCTTCTAGTTATTGTTCCGGTTTCTTCGAATTGTCTACACGGATTGGAAACCACTTGTGCTGACTCATTCAGCCATCTTACTACCTCAAATTCCGACTGCCTTGCTTCCAGTGTACAGATCGCTCTCCGCCATAAAGAATCTTCTAAGCGATTATCAAAGACATTCTTCCACTAACAGTCCAACTCATGCTTCAACTGCCGCAGCCGGATTAGAACAATGTTTATCAAGGTCGCGTGCCAGCCAATTCGATGACGTATGCCGTCATTTGTATATTTCCATAGAACTTTGCGCAATGTTGCTTGGGTATATCAGCTTAACGTTTCCCTTCGTACATGTCTCAGAAAAAAAATCTTTACAATCGGTAGTCTTGTTTTGAACATATTCTCGAATTCGTATTTGTCACGGTAATTTTGGACACCGGTTTATATATGGGCTTTCCTACAACTTAGAATAAAGCTACCCGTTGTACGGTCAAGTTTGTAAAGGCATTTCCTGTGGAATTTGCTTTTTTCTTCTTTCAAGGTTTCTTTAGTTTTTATCTATTTTTATATATTTCTAGAGTAATAAGATCAACTAGATTATCCCACCAAGCATAGAAAAAACCAAATTTGTCCTAAAGTACTGAAATTAGCTCTGTTTTGGACTCCTGAAAAAATAGTTTGCATCAGAATAATTCCCTATGAAAAAGATTTTTTATTTATAATAGTGAAATGCGAACGAAAATAAAAATTTCAACAACGGGACTATTGTTAAACAGTTTAATCCTTTTGATATGCAATTAGATGCAGTATTTTCCAGAAGAAAATGAATTATATTGGAATAGGTAATAAAGAAAATTCTGTCTTTCGTATTTGCACCAATAACCAGGAAAAAAAGTAACCGATAAAAGATGAAGTAACAGCTGACCAAATCTTTCTTGGCCCTCCCTTTTCGGTCTCTTCCGTGGAAGCAGTGGCCCTAGATTTGCGGAAAATTCAACAATGCTGACTTTAGATACCAGAAATGATTTTGTAGCATTGAAAATCCCTTTCGATAATGTCTTACATGAACCACACGAAAGATTCGATTGATGTTGTATGGACACCAGAAAGAAATTTTTATCGCGCGGATACGGCAGGAAAGAAAAGTGCATCCTGCTATGTATCACTCTAATGAAAATTTGTTTGAATTCTGCTAAAACATTGCTTAAGAAAGTGTTGAAAGTGAAATTAAAATAGCGTAGAGTTGGTGATACGCATTAATTTAGAGAATGCCAATTTATGACAACACAACCACGACTTTCTCAAAAACTAGCTTATCTGATATTTTGTCACTGAATGTGTTGTATTACTTTGTCTCTCTAAAGTGAACATTGCGCGTTATTTTTTTCTTTGCAAAGAGCCATAGATTTTGCACTGATCTTTATTTTATTTATGAAACTCTAATGCTGATATTGCCAAATAGGAACCTATTAAAAATTGCTACACAGGGGATAATAATTAAAAAAACAATCGATTATGTTCAAAACGAATGTTATATATTTATTGCGTAACTTTATATATATTTATATATACATATACATAAGATATGCACATTATAATAGTACACATATGAAAAAAATGGTGATAACCATTATTTGATTGAAAAAAATATTAAAATATGACCAAGATAATCAGATATGTATACATGTTGCCTAACTCGCAGCATGCCTAATGAATCAGCAAAATAGCAAGAAGTACTGATAAGAAAAAATCGAAAAACACGCAATGAAAATGCGAGGTATTGCTCAAGAAATTCTAAAAATACACAAACATGTTTGTAAGAAAAAAAGCCAGCTAGGAAATTGGAAACTAGGTTGCCTTCGTCAGAAATGCATAAACCTGGGGAGTAGCTTTTCTGGTGTCAGTAAACAATAGAAAATGACCAATATCGACTGAGAAATGCTCCCGAAACTACTACAAGGAAAAAATCAATTCAGAGTTAAAAACAAAATGTGCTGAAAAATATGAAGTTTACAGACAAGTTTAAATGAGAAACTTATAGTAAACAAAAGACTTACCAGACAGTAGCTGGAATATACCGAAAGAACAAAATCGTCGAGACTGATAACTATAAAAAACTAAACTCTGTTCGAATAAGATCTATTAAATAGAAGAAAGAAATATATAACAGGGGGAAATGTGCGGTTAAATGGAATAATTAAGTTAACTAACAAGAACAGAAAGGTGTGCGCAATACCAGATGCAAAAGTGTGTATGTAAATGCCTTTAGCTACTTGTGACCTACCCAGTAGCACTTGGTGTTACCTCGAGATTTTTAAAATTGTAAGGTCCTTTGTAAGTAAGTCTACAGTGTTGATTTCGGAATTTACATTTCCAGTCTTAGTCTTCAATCACACTCAAGACAAATGTGGGTTCATCCGTGAAGAAAACAGAGCTCCATTGATATATATATATATATATCATCGTCATCATTATTGTCAACAATTATCAATCCACTGCTAGATGAAGGTGTCCCCAAGTTTCTTCTTGAGCCACTCTCCTCCATATTACTCCGGCATGTTTTCGAATTTTATCCATCCATCACCCGTGTGGTCTTCTTCTGGGTCTTTTTCTGTCCCTTATAATCCAATCTAAAATTTCTGTTGTCCACCTGCGGTCCGTTCTTTTGGCAACATGTCCCGTCCGTTGCCATTTCAGGGATTTTACTCTGATAATGATGTCTTCCAGTCTTGTCATTTTCCTTATCCACGGGTTCTTCTTCTTATCTTTTCTGGTTACACCAAGTATGTATCTCTCCATGCTTTTTTCAGTTATTTGCAGCCTTTGTATATCTTTTTTAGTTAAAGTCCATGTCTCTGCTACATACGTAAGAACTGGAAGGATGCATTGATTATACACTTTTCTTTTAAGACATAATGGCATATTGCTCTTGAAAATTGTAGGGTTTGTTCCAAAAGCTCTCCAGCCAAGTTTTATACGCCGATTAATTTCCTCATCAATGTGACCCCCGCTTGATATCTGCTGTCCAAGGTAAGTGTAGGTACCAGTTATACCCAGCTCTCCCATGTATTGATACATTTTCATTTCTTGTAAAAGCATTATACATCACTTTTGTCTTCTAAAAGTTCATTTATAATCCCACTTCTTTACTCTTGTCAGCAGGTTCCTGGATCATACTCTGCAGCTCTGAAGTGGTAGTTGCAAAAATGACTACGTCATCCTATATGTATATATATAACGTTTCAAATAGTGTCGCAGTCGTATCAGCTGGACTCATGATCACTGAAGCTCTCTTATCTTCACGGAAGAGCCCACATTTGTCTTCAATGTGACGACTGCAAACCAAGATTTAGCTGGAGAGAACCATCTTTGGGGGCCAAACATATTTTGACGTGCTACAGACAAGCTGTATGAATACACAGGTTTGGATGCATGAGATCATAGAACGCTTTGTTACGCCTTATCCATCAGCAATTGGTGAAAACTGTATCCTACAGGACGATAATTCAGATCCTCTCAGCCAGAGTTGTTGATCAATATCTTGAGGAGAACATCATCTACCATATGGAGGGACCAGCTCGTTCTCCTGACCTGAAACCTGCTAGGGATTCTTGAGATGCAGTCGTTGTTCAGCTGTTGTTACAGACGTTGTTCATCTGTTGTTACAGAAATGGCCGCTATTTTCAGGACAATTTCTGTATACCCTCATTGTGAGCATGAAACGTCGCTGGGAGGCATGTGTAGCTATGAGGGGTGAACAGGTTCCATATCGGCTCATTTTGGCTGTCTCCTTTAAAGCATGCCTTGTTACCAGGAATTTTTATTTGTTATTCCTTCTTTAATTAATAAGTAGTTTTCCTATTTTTAACATATAATATACCTATACAATAAATTTATTATTAGCAATTCCCCCTATATGGAGCCATGGCATTCTAATCGAATTGCTGTTACCCTCCTCAAACACTTCATCTTGCTAATAATATCACTCTTAGCTACCGATGCCCCCCTTCCCCGATTGTCGGGGGAGGAGGAGCTATCGGTAAGAGTGATATTGATGAAAACAGATTCCGATACTTGCATGTAAAATTACTAAGTTTCCTTAAATGTCATATTAAAACTCCTTATAGTTTTGGAGAGATTACCAAATTTTATTTTGTTCCTAAATATATCGAAAACAGGGTAGATAAGAGGTACTGTTTGAATTTCTGCTCTTAAAATAATAAGCCCTTTGCATTTTTTATTCGGCGTTTAATGACCACCATGAGAAACCCAATGGGACATAAGCAGTCTCTCGTCCTCAATTTAGCGTAACTGGTTCCAGAGAAGGGAGAGATCCAGTGCCGTAAGACAAACACAACATTCATGCCTCATCGGGATCCGAAGTCTGACCGATCTCGGACGAATGGTCAGAAGCCAGTGTTTAGACCACTGCGCTACCTGGGCCGCCTTTTTGTGTATTGTGAATGAGTTAAAAATACTTGTAATGAAATATATTTTACAAAAGCACCGAAGTAGTTTCAGAAGTCAGACCTCGGCTGTTAAGGCGATCAGTGTTAGACATACAAAGTCTCACTTTACTGAAATGTATTTTAGATCCTAAACCAAAAGAGCTTAAAGAATGTACTTTTTATAAGCCTAAAAAGTTTAAGGTATTTAGAAACTGTTTTCCTTGGTTCTTCAGTTCGAGAGAGGGCTCCCTTTTCTCTTTTGAAGGTATCGTTCCTGATTCAGTAATCGCTTATTACATATGTGTTAGCTACATGGAATATCTATGTTTCAAATATTAGCAAGTTTTATTTTACTGTGATTTCTGTTCTCTGAATTTTTTCCCAAAGATTAAATTCACTGTTTTTATGACAAACCTGAAAAGCATTACTGAGTTTGGAAGGATGCCCGTCCGCAGAGAGTGAGATATTAAGATGTTCGCTTTAATCAGACCAATCGAACGAAACGTTCTGAAATTTATTTACAAG
This sequence comes from Macrothele yani, assembly GCA_039090855.1. Taxonomy (NCBI): domain Eukaryota; kingdom Metazoa; phylum Arthropoda; class Arachnida; order Araneae; family Macrothelidae; genus Macrothele; species Macrothele yani. The sequence continues at coordinate 61,175,187 of CM076989.1, read as the reverse complement.
TCCAAAATAAAGTTAATATGTTTTTCAACACTTAATTAATTAACAATTAATGGATGCAGATTTCCTTGCACTGTTACATTTTAATCAAACTGAAACAATACTGTGTTCAGAATTTCCGAAGTAAAATTCCCGATTTCAGGGCTCTCAACATTTAGAACATGCATCGGAATTACCTGCTTCGTTATAAAGACTGGAACGTAAGATGTTTATCACAGGAAGAATCGAAAGTGCATGTGCATCTTGAATATGGTGAAAGCATTAAACATTTTGTTCATTACACATTTTGACTTTAGGAAAGAGCTGTATGTAATATCTCTTAAAAGGATATCAACTTTTTGTCTGACTATTTTTAAGAATGCACTTCCTGTGTTTGATGTTTAGAGCCTTTATAATATTATATTCGCTTATATTTTGTACAGATACTGAATACCAAATATGATTGAAACACACATGGCATCTGTGACCTGAAGCAAAATGCTTTCACTTTCTTTCTTAAAATAAATATATTCTCTTGCTACGGCTCATCCTTATTGAAAGGTTTCCTCTGAGTAGTAGTTTATGTAAATATAAAACTTTCAGAACTTAAATTACAAGCAATATCGCGTGAGAAAATTATATTTTAAAGTACTTGGTATTGAGCATTTTTGTAAGAGCCGGATATTTTTTCTTGTTATTTGGAAGAAAGTTATGGAGGTGTTAAAAGTTAAGGATTTGGTCATTTTCGCCTTGTAGCTAACCAAATGCTTTTCTCCAAATGAGACAAACAGCATTTCCCTCATAACTTCATGAGGAAAGATTTCCAGGAATGCTTTTCTCAGCCGGTGTTATTGCGTCTGCTCTGGTAATAATAAGCGAGCTACTAGCGTAAAATGCATTGCTCCAACCACAATAAATTTGAAAATATTCGCTTTCGGTTTTAAAAGCAATAAAGAAGGAGGAAAACAATATCTCTGAGAACCTTATAGATGCCGAACGACGTTTTCTGCCATATATCTTTTTTCATACTCCGCTACATAAATGGCGCTAACAGCATTACTTCAGATCCGGAAGATTTATTTGGAATCGCCTTCCAGAATCGCAATAATCCTCTCGTATTTCATAGTGGTAAGTCACATTTCCATAGCGGTAATATCTGAAAAGCGCTCTTTTAAAACGGGTTCAGTTTTTCAATGATTAAAGACGACTGCGAGAGATGTTCCTAGGACTGCCGAGAAAAGAGAAGGATAGAGGCTTATCATTTCTCCCAAATTATGCTCCTCTTCGAACAAGTTTATCACCGTAGTCCACGAATAGGCGATCCCGGAGCAGATCCTTTCTATTCCTCCTTCTCTCCCTCTCTCTCTCTCTCTCTCTTTCTCTCCTCCATCGATCAGGACGAAAAATGCGCATTCATCTGCCATCTATCGTCAGAGACTGGGAATTCATAAAGAATATAGTAATATCTTTGCCTTTTTCTGCAACGTGGGCTTTTAACTTTCAAGCGTATATCTGTCATCCGCACATTATTCTGAGCAATAACGTATTTCCTATTTGCTGTCAGGAGGATTATGAATGCTAGCAAGGAGAATATTTGTTAAAAATAATACCCTTGGAGAGTTGGCAAATTTAATAACGTGGGGTGGGGGATATCAGCACCTATTGATATTCGAATAGGTGTCGAAAAAAATAAAAGGATCTTTTGGTAAATCTTGTTTTTTGATGTCATTAACATCTGTAGCTAAGATTATTAAACAGAATTAAAATAATATTGATACTCTCAAAGGTTTGGAAAATTCGATTGAAGGGGAACACATGACAACTCGTGTAGCAGAACGCCATAAAATTTTAGAAGTACTCTTGGACATCTAATAAATTTAACGATTTCATAGGATGTTTGTAGCGAATACCAGTGATCACGGGAAAGCAATGAAATTATTTTTTCTCACTCGTAAAGTTTAAGTGATATACAGGATACTAGCAGTAAAGCTAGTGACTCATGTGACAATCAAGAAAATATCATTGTTAGGAAGTTAGTAAATTCAGAAGTTTAATAAAATGAAAGAAAACGATGCCACGATGCTAATGAGATAACTAGTATTTGTCTATTGAGACATTAACGCAGAAAGAAATGTCTATAGTTTATAGCTTACTGACTATTTTTATTATTCGGTAAATGTGCGAAGAACGATGACCAATTCAGAAAGCTAAGTAATTATTTTATTTATTTATTGGAAAACTTATCCTGAAAATCAAGATTTTAGCGTTGGAATTATGACAAGTTCTTACACCAAAGCAGTACTATTTTAGGACGAAGTAAATCCAATAGTACTATTTGAGAACAAAATAAATGCAATAAGATCATATGGGAAGGAAGCAAATTCAATAGTTGTATTTGAGAAGAAAGTAAATTCAATAGTACTATTTGAGTAAGAAGTAACTTCAATAGTACTGTTTGAGAATGAAAAAATTCCTTCAAAACGAAATGACATAAAATGAAAAGCAGGCCTTAACAATTTAATAGTAATATTTGAGAACAAAGTAAATTCAACAGCACTATTTGAGAAGAAAGTACTATTTTAAAAATGATATAGTAAAATTAAATACTATTATTTAATTTAATTTAATAATAAAGTAAATAGTACTATTTGAGAACGAAGAAAATTCCTTCAGAACGAAACGGCCATGCAATGAAAAGCAGCCTTAGCAATTTAATTGTAATATTTGAGAACGATATGAATTCAATCGTACTATTTGAGAAGAAAGAAAATTCACTATAAATATTTGAGAACAAAGTAAATTCAACAGCATTTGAGAACAAAGTAAATTCAATAGTACTGTTTGAGAACGAAGTAAATTTAATAGTGCTATTTCAGAACGAAGTAATTTCAGCAGTACTATCTGAGAACGAAGAAAATTCATTCAGAACGAAATGGCCATTAAATGAAAAGCAGGCCTTAAAATTTGCTTAATAATGTTAAATATTGTTTTCATGAAGAATTGATCATAATTGGCAAAGCCTATTGTGTACAAAACAAAGATTACTTTTCCAGAATGCGGAACCGTTTTTTAGCACTTAAAATTTTTTAATAGGAAAACGGTCATGAGATACAAATCTGCGCTGCAAAGAATAGTAACTGATATTTCTAAAGCGTGGAACGGTTTTAAGGTCAATTCGATTTTTGTTATATTTACTGAAGTCATTGATCCTTTACGTAAAACCTAAGAACACTGGGCAAAAGGTTGGTACAGAATATTTTCGTAGTGAGGGGTCTATGATCGAAACAGAATTTTTGTAATTAGGTTTTCATATGCCCAGACATTTCTACAAATATGTTGCAAAAAGACATATGCACTTGTGTTCTCAATTTGGGAAACGGTGCTTTAAAAAGGATTAGGAATTATGTGCAAATTATTCCCACGAAGAGGATTTTACTAAAAAAAATGAGAAAAAGAGGATGTACATTAACACTCTCTGATGGAAAATCTGTGCCTTTTTACAAGCACTAAATAGGTGCAAAACGTTTTCCGCCGTAGGCGGTATGTGACTGCAAAATAATTTTTTCGACTGAATTTTTAGCAGCGCAAGTAATAACACTGTTAAAAGTTTTATGATAAGTTGCACCAAAAAGTAGTGCTGCACCACTTTTGGATCAAAGTAAACCATTGTGTGATGCAGGAAACATACATTAACATGATGTAATGGGTGCAACTTCGCATTATTCAGATTTTATACCATACGGTGGTGCATAATTAGAATCGCATCACGTTTTTGTCCATTTCATGCGTCATTCAATGGTTTACCTTTGCCCCAAAGCTAGTGCAGTTGGTGTTGCACCACGTTTTGGTGCAACCTACTACAAAATTTTTAGAAGTTCAGTGGGAATGTATTGGGAACAGAAATAAGCGCTTACGTTCCTAGTGGCTAGATTGTTTGTTGCAAAATATTAACAATTATAAACAGAACATTACTCTTCTCGTACTCAATCCGACGTGAAACCAAATTTTTCAAAATGTTCATTTAGAAGTAAAGATATTTAGGGAAAGTTAATATAAATTACTGTTTGTGAAACTTTGAACACCGTGCGCATGTCTGGACCCGGCAGCGCCCTCTGAACAGTCGATTAAGGGGTATAAAGAGAGGGTTGTCTAGGATACACACCAGTAGTGCACCACGGGCAGCGATTTGTCAAAGGGTCTCCAGGACTCAATAATGCCTCGGTGACGACCAAAGGCGCAATATCACCATACGATGGAGTTTGAATAGGGATGAATGATTGCTCTGCGTGAAAGGGCATTTTCGTACGGCGACACTGCGGCTTGGACGGAACATAACGCTACTACAGTGATGCGCGTGGGGCGGTACTGGACCTAAGAGACTCAGGTGCATCGACAATCCGGAATTGGACCGAGAAGTGTGACGACACCACCGCGGGATGACCAACACCTCATTCGCATGGTAGTGACGAACCGTTCCGCATATTCGCAAGTGCTCGCACAACAGTGGAGTGCTGCAACAGGTATAGCATTGTCTGCCTCCGCAGTTCGACCCCGTCTGCTGCACATAGGACTGGTTGCATGCATCCCTTTGCGGCGGATTCCTATGACCCTGAACCATCGAAGCCTCAGGCTGGAATGGGGTTTTCAATACAGATAATGGCGTGCTGATTAGACACATGCCGTGTTTTCGGACGAGTTTCGGTTCAACCTGGACGCCCATGATGACCGCATACGCATTAGACGGTATTGTGCTGAACTCCTTCTTCCAGCATGCATTGTCGAGCGTCATACGGGCCGAACGCCAAGTGTAATGGTGTTGGGTGCCATTAGGTACCATGCGCGATCTCGGCTGCTACGATTTGAGGGAAACCTCAGCAGCGACCGCTATATCAGGGAGGTTGTAAAGGCAGAAATCATACCCTTCTTTCAGAACACTCCTGGTGCTATACTCCAGCGCGACAATGCCGTACCTCATGTTGCCAGGAATCTTCAAACCCTCTTCTCAGTACAGCAGATACCGCTTCTTCTCTGACCTGGTGTTCGCCAGACATGTCGCCTATTGGACATGTCTGGGATTTGGTCACTGAGCTATTGGCTCATTAAAGTTCTCCAGCGGTCAGTACCAATGATCTGTGGATTTGCATGCATACATGCCGTGTAGCAAGCAATTACCTAGGACACCAACCAACGCTTTTTCGATTCGATGGCAGGCCGTCAACAAGCTCTTATTGCAGCTCGCGAAGGCTTCACAAGATACTGATGTTTGCAGATAAAAAGTGCTGTATTGTTCTGAAAATTAAATAATCTATGTACAGTCATATCAGTAATGTGTGGTATAAATTTCATTTGAATCGCATGGATTTTTCTTGGTGTTGCAATCACAAACAGTAGTGTACATTTATTTGCTCCTTCTAATGGAAAGGCGCAAAATTATATGAAGAAGAAATAGTGCGCAAAATAATCTTCGTTGTAAAAGGAATAGAATGGAAAAAAGTGTTGTTTCAATCTAGTTTTCAGAAGGACTGGTATTGATAAAATATATTTGGAATTCGATGGTATGTTCATTTATAACCCTAGCGGCGAAGTTATGCGTCTGAAAATGTCGATTCGGCTAACATCATCATTCTCTTATTTCAGGCTTCTCAATACAGAAAGAAGTTCCCAATTCAAACAAACTAATAAGCCCATTGACATGATGCTCCCAGGTAGACGTACGAATCGACATAGTGATAAAAAAAGCAAGTTTTCGTTTTTCCGAAAGACGTGTTTAAAATAGGGAAATCATGACATTGAACCGGTTTTCGTGGTTCATCTTCTAAAACGATGAAGTCGAACTTTTGAGGTAATGTTAGTGTGCATTTCTATTTAACTCTCATCACCAATCACAATGCCTAGGAGAAAATCGCTTCCATTTTTCCTTATAGCAAGCAAACAACCTTTGGAATGTTTCAAGTCTTGATTTCTTCATTTCAGTCGTTAAGTGACGCGCTACCGAATGAGCACACGCTTTGTTGTATCCTTAAACATGAACGATGTCATGGGCACTATCTGAACTAATGCTAATGTTCAGCTTACCTGCTATGGTTCTCTGGGTACTATCTGAACTAATGCTAATGTTCAGCTTACCTGCTATAGTTATCTGGGTACTATCTGAACTAATGCTAATGTTCAATATACCTGCTATGGTTCTCTGGGTACTATCTGAACTAATGCTAATGTACAGCTTACCTGCTATGGTTCTCTGGGTACTATCTGAACTAATGCTAATGTACAGCTTACCTGCTATGGTTCTCTGGGTACTATTTGAACTAATGCTAATGTTCCGCTTACCTGCTATGGTTATCTGGGTACTATTTGAACTAATGCTAATGTTCAGCTTACCTGCTATGGTTCTCTGGGTACTATCTGAACTAATGCTAATGTTTTTTTTTTTTTTTTGATTGGAGGTTTAACGACCACCGTGAGCAACTCAATGGGCTATAAGCAGTCGCCCGTCCCTAATTTAGGGTCACTGGTTCCAGGGAAGGGAAAGAGCCAGTGCCGTAAGACAAACACAACATCCATGCCTGACCGGGATTCGAACCCGGACCCCTTACGGACGAATGATCAGAGGCCAGCGCCTTAGACCACTGCGCCACCGGGGCGGCATGCTAATGTTCAGCTTACCTGCTATGGTTCTCTGGGTACTATTTGGAATAATGCTAATGTTCAGCTTAACTGCCATGGTTCTCTGGGTACTTTCTGAACTAATGCTTATGTTCAGATTACCAGCTATGGGTCTCTGGATTTTTCTTCAATTTCTCTGATGAGCACATGGACTTTTTCTTGTTCAAATCGGAAGTTGCGACTACGGGTCTCCCACTCGGCGGCTGATCCTTTGATTTTCTTACAACAACAATGAGCAGTGCTTACAAGTCCAAAGTTTCAGAACCATGCACTGCCCCTAATTTAGCGTGGATTTCTTTTTGAAGGTTACATGATAAAATTGCACAGGAAAAAATTACACGGAATGAAATTACACAGCAAAAATTACACAAGGAAGCAATTACACGAAGAAAAAATTACACAAGTCGGAAGTTACACATAGAAACAAATTACACATAGAAAAAACTACACAAGCCGGAAATTACACATAGAATTAATTTTACAACAGATTATACAAAATTTGTAGCCATGATTATACAAAATCGGAAACTCTAACTTAGACTTTAGACGGTTTTTGGAAGGGGTCGGATTCCGGGGAATCAGAGCCCCCCCCCACACACACACACAAAAGTTTCGTAAAATCAATAGTTTTTAGACTAGGGTCAGAGCCCCCACACACAATATTTTCGTAAAATCTACAGTTTTCAATTTAGAACCACCAAATATGGTAACAGTTTAACAAATTTTGTGGTTCTAAATTGAAAACTGTAGATTTTACGAAAGTTTTGTATGTGGGGGGGGCTCTAACCCCGGGCTACGCGCCCTTTGAAAAACCGTCTACCGTCTAAGTTAGAGTACCATGAGATAGTACACCAAATTTAGTTGTTATAAATTGAAAACTGCAGATTTTATGAAAATTTTGTGTGTGGCGGGCCCTGACCATCTGGGATCCGACCCCTTCCAAAAATCGTCTACAGTCTAAGTTAGAGTTTAATGAGGTAGTATACCAAATTTGGTGGTTCTAAATTAAAAACTGTAGGCTTTACGAAAGTTTTGTATGGGGGGCTCTGACCCCCGTCCTGTCCCGTTCCGTTCCAAAAGCCGTCTACCGTCTAAGTTAGAGTACCATGAGATAGTATAACAAATTTGGTGGTTCTAAATTAAAAACTGTAGATTTTACGAAAATTTTCTGGGTAGGCTCTGACCCCCCGGACTCCGACCCCTTCCCAAAACCGTCTACAGTCCAAGTTAGAGTTTAATGTGATAGTATACCAAATTTGGTGGTTCTGAATTGAAAACTCCAGATTTTACGAAAGTTTGGTATGAGAGGCTTTGACCCCAGTCCCGTACCGTTCCAAAAACCGTACTGTCTAAGTTAAAGTACCATGAGATAGCATACAAAATTTGGTAGTTCCAAATTGAAAACTGTAGATTTTACTAAAATTTTGTATGGGGAATGTCATCCCCGCGCTCCGCCCCCTTCGAAAAATCGTCTAAGTTAGAGTACCATGAGATAGTATACCAAACTTAGTTGTTTTAAATTGAAAACTGTAGATTTTATGAAAATTTTGTGTGGGGGCCCTGACCCCCTGGGTTCCAACCCCTTCCCAAAACCGTATACAGTCTAGGTTAGAGTTTCGTGAGGTAGTATACCCGATTTGGTGGTTCTAAATTGAAAACCGTAGATTTTAATGAACATTTTTAGGGGGGGGGGGGGGCTCTGACGCCCCGTACCGTTCCGTTACAAAAGTCGTCTACCGTCTAAGTTCGAGTACCATGAGATATAATACCAAATTTGGTGGTTCTAAATTGGAAACTGTAGATTTCACGAACATTTTGTATGGGGAGCCCTGACCTCCCGGGCTCCGACCCCTTCCAAAAACTGTCTACAGTCTAAGTTAGAGTTTCATGATTTTGTATAATCATGGCTACAGATTTTGTATAATCTGTTGTAAAATGCATTCTATGTGTAATTTCAGACTTGTGTAATTTTTTCTTCTTGTAATTTGTAATTTCTTCCTTTTGTAATTTTTGCTGTGTAATTTCATTCCGTGTAATTTTTTCCTGTGTAATTCAGTCCTGATACCCTTTTTGAGGTACATTTTGATGAGTTAAAAACTCTATAACTGATTGTTGTTTGACCCCCATCTATACAGTTGAAAACGAATCATCCATTTTAAACATAATTAAATACGAACAAATAGATGTACGGATGTTCTATTACTCAGTAAAATGAAGCTAAATTGTACAAAAAGAATCGTTTGCCGTGTGACTGGTTACTAGTCAACAAGTCATGCCCGAGACATTTGTGCAGAGAGGCATTACTTAGTGAATGCGCCTCATATTTGAATCTATTTTTACATTGCATAACTTTTGTTTCGAACACTCTGCACATATTTTATGCTTTTCCATTGTTCACATTTCTTTCACTATGGGATGTCAGCGTATATTTGATTTGAAAGAGTATCTCTCAACCTACAAAGGCTTTGGAATAATAATTTCTGAGTTTATACTTTTCATTATGAAGAGTACTTTGTTTTGCACCGATTGTCATCTTTAAGTAAAGCTTTGTCGTTAGGGGACGTAAATATAGAATACATGTTCCTCTCCACCTCTCCTACTGATTATTCGAATTAAAAAATCCTTTTCCGCGGATATTTCTCTCCATGAAACACATTTTGTTCTCAGTGTGTAGTTTTTCGTGACACACATTCGAGCAGCTAGGGGAGTGAGTAGCTATTTTTGTTTGTGTGTGATTTACCGATTGTAGAAATCCGGTTAAATGTTTTTCTGTAAGAGGTTGACAAAGGAGAACACTGCACACAAATTACGCGCAGTTTTTCAGTTGAAACATAAATGTATCTTCATTTTCTTTCATTTGTTTTTCTAAAAATCTTCTTTGATATACACTGCCTGACAGAGAAAATGCCACAACATGAGTGAATGCTCGAAAATAGACCAAACTGCCCAAAAAGATAGCGAAGTAGGTCCAGAACAAATGATTTAATTGTCACATACAGACAGGCCGAATATGCAGGATGATCAATAAGGAGTGTGGTCCCCATTTTGGACGATACAGCGTTGAATCCGACGTGGCATCGAAGCAATGATAGTCCGAACCGAGTCCTATGGTATCATGGACTGTATGGTGTTGATCCAAATCCTGAGGTATCATGGACCGTATGGTGTTGATCTGAGTCCACAGTTCATCTTCGTTTTGCGGGGGTGGGGGTTGGGATGATACTCACCCGACGTCCAACGTGTTCCACAGGTGCTCGATAGGCGAGAGGTAGGGGAATAGTGCTGGCCACTGAAGCATCCACACACTGTGTAAAGCATTCAGGCTGATCAGAGCGGTATGAGGCCGGGCGTTATCCCGTTGAAAAACGGTGTTTGGGATGCCCTGCAGATACGGTAATGCCACGGGCTGCAATATTTCTTCAACACAGCGGCGTGCTGTCAATGTGCCAGTAATGCGTAACAGCAGTGAGTAACTGTTGGCGCTGATAGCAACCTTACACCATGATTCCACGTTGCCAGGCCGTGTGGTGCTCCACAATGGCGGAGGAATCCGCCCGTTGGCCACGTCGCCTCCAGACTCTCACACAGCGATCATCCGTGGGGAAATAGAACCGCGATCCTTGCTGAACACCACGCCAAGCGGTGACGACGATGGCTGCCTTTTAACGGTAGCCTTCGCAACTGGCGGCTGGACAGCAAATCAGACGCGGCCAATCGGCGCGACACTGTCCGCGTCGATATTGGAGCATCCAAGCCTCCGCAAAATGTCGATATCGGAGCATTCAAGCCTCCCCGTACACTCCGCAAAATGTCGATATCGGAGCATCCAAGCCTCCCCGTACACTCCGCAAAATGTCGCCCGTTGTGACCTGTGAGTCCGCTACAGAATATCGTCGGACGTCCGTCTCCGTGCTCCGGTCCCCCTAAAACGTTGTACAGATCCTTTATGGGACCACTGTCTGCAAGTGCGACCAACGGTTGGGGCATCACGTTGCATTTCTTCCGCAATACAACGCAAGGACCATCCGGCGGTACGAAGGCCTACGATGACACCTCTCTTGAACTCATCCGTGTTTTCGAAATCGCATATGACGGCGTCTTAACGGCATTGGCACCACCCCTTATTCGTTCTCCAGACACGGTTACAGCAGATCCACTCACTTCTCGCAGCCGTGACGACGTCTCGTCTGATGGCCTCATGGGCTGGTTGTCTACTTATATCCCGCGCACCGTTCGTGCAAATGGCCTGCAAATGCAATCATTTGCATAACTTGTACGTCTGCACCCACTCTGCAATTTGCATGGCGCTGCATTCACGCTTTCGTGGTGTAGCATTTTCTGTCAGGCAATGTATATGTCTGGTGTCTGAAGTTATTCAAAAGGTTTGCTCATTTCACCTGAGAACTCCTTGTCTTCTTTCTTGTATCTTTGTTGCTATCAGTGAGACACTGAAGTTTTCTCAACTTGCGTATACCAGGAACAATATGAACGTCTGAAGAAGCGAGGAGCTTGCTTAGGCAGCATATGTGCGCTGAATCATTTTTTTCAGATATATTTAAGACCCACTACATGGTGTTTCAGAAATTTTGGTGGAATAAAACTTCAGAAAAGTTATTCAAAAGAGTAGGAGCTGCTTTTTTCTTACTTCAAAAAAGAAGAAACTTCCTAAATGCTTTCTTTCTTTATATTTTTGCATTTTTATTAACATTAATTTAATACTAAACAAATTTCTTTTAGGAATCGCAAATAAATGCGTGCCAGATACTTTGACATGAGAAATGGTACGGTAAATTGGAAAAATTGCAATGGAGATAGCGTACTAAGTAATTTTGGAAGGTTAACAATATTATTTTGGATAAAAATTCCTTGCTGCACCACGCAGAAGTAAACACGATTGCAAAAGTACTTTCTTGCGTACTTTATGTATCACTCACGTACAGCCAACTTGCGACACCACCAGCAGAAAATTCGAGGGTACCTATTGCAGAAAATCCTGGTGGGGTTAACATCTCATTTGGTCACGAACTCTTAAGTCAGACAATTTTTTTCTCCATAATTTCAATAGAAACCATCAGTTTTAATATCTACATCTGAATGAAAAAACCGAAAGATGGTACTTTCTTTTATCAAAGTACCAGATTTACAACCCTCATAAGTCATACAATGTTTTCTCCATAATTTCAATAGAAACCATCAGTTTTAATATCTACATCTGAATGAGAAAACCGAAAGATGGTACTTTCTTTTATCAAAGTACCAGATTTACAACCCTCATAAGTCAGACAATTTTTTCTCCGTAATTTTAATAGAAACCATCAGTTTTAATATCTACATCTGAATGAGAAAACCGAAAGATGGTACTTTCTTTTATCAAAGTACCAGATTTACAACCCTCATAAGTCAGACAATTTTTTCTCCGTAATTTCAATAGAAACCATCAGTTTTAATATCTACATCTGAATGAGAAAACCGAAAGATGGTACTTTCTTTTATCAAAGTACCAGATTTACAACCCTCATAAGTCTACATCTGAATGTAAAAACGGAAAGATGGCACTTTCTTTTATCAAAGTACCAGATTTACAACAATCTTAAGTCAGACAATTTCCTTCTCAATACAAAATTATTCAGCTAGGTGTCGCCAGGTAAATTATATTTTTCTGTATATCTTTGCTTCTATGGGCAGATCTGTAAAATTAACCTAACATCTATTACCATTCACTTTGGATCATTTGTATGTGCTCTTGAATGTTTTCGTAATACACAGTTCTAACTCGAGGGAGCATTAATGAGTATTTATGCTTTTAATTGTAAAAATTCCAATTGAAAAAAATTCTTTTTGCGCTGTATGCCATTCGCCACACAAGATTATGAACATTATTCTTAGCGTTCAGTTTTCCCTCGCTAAAGAACGTACATATAAAACCACTTTTCTTGCTATCACTGCATTTATAAGTCTTAAAAACTATATTTCCATCACATAACAGTAGCAATAAATAATATTTTGTATATTTCCTACTTTTTCATAATTCACAATTCCTCATTCAGAGTGTCTGAGCACCTGAGATTCACAATTCTTCATTCAGAGTGTCTGAGCATCTGAGATTCACAATTCTTCATTCAGAGTGTCTGAGCATCTGATATTCACAATTCTTCATTCAGAATGGCTGAGCAGCCCTCGATTTACCACCACCCTTGCAGATTACTTGATATAACGCCCTATAGTCTGAACAGACTGGATCTACATAAAACATCTCCCGATTACTTGATATAACACCACACCCTTGACATCTGCCAACTTCCACTTTATATTATTGTGTCAATCTGTCTTTCCCCAAATAAAATATATTTGATACACTACCACTTGTAAGCTGTATGAGAATTTCCTTACCTTTTCTATGGTCTATGTTTCAACTGTGGGAAACCTTAATGTTAAAGATGCTGATTCAATCAAAGATGCCAATCTGTCCTTTAAGAAGATTCATTCTTTGAAGAAAACTCAGAGGATGGCAATTTTTCTAAATCCCTTGTAAAATAAGATTGTGCTCTGAAAATAAATGTGTTTAATTCTAAAACTCAAATAAAAACAGATGAAGTTTCTAAAAGAAACAAAAGGATGTAAAATGAACTTTATGAAGTGAAAATTAGTAGTGTTAATTTTCACTTCATAAAGTTTAACATGATTTCGAGATGGAAATGGATGCTTCCAACTGTAGTGTGAAGTAAGTACGCAACATATAGCCGCATTTCCTTTGTAATAAAAAAAAAGTTTCTATCTTAAAGCTAATTATGATTTTAAATAATTAACAAACTTTGCGTTACTGATAATTAACAAGATTTGGTTTACTGATAATTAACAAAATTTGGGTAATTATAATTAACGAAATTTGGAAAACTTAAAAATAATTGGAAAATTCGATTTAACGCTACACTTGATGTAACGCCAAAATATAATGTAGCAAACGGTGTCGGTACATCAAAAGTGTATTTATATTTAAAAGTGTGTCTCAGATTCCAAAAATCCTATATCAAAATACTTTCTCGGTGGAATATCCTTCACCATGAAGAATATTGTGCTCCCATCTGCATCTTCAAATGGCGCACAGTTTTGAAGCTAAGGGGCGAACAGTTATATTGCATTTTCTTACACTTTTATTCTCCTATTCGTTTAATTTGAAAACATATTCAGCCTCGCATAAATTCCGCTATGAGCAACATGCTCTGCACGATCTCTGATTTTTCGTCAACCCATTTCCGCCATTAGTGGCAGTGAGTATTTATTTATATTTGTGGATGTTTTACTGATTTTAGAAATCCGGTTGATTTATGTGTGTGTGTGTGTGTGTGTGTGTGTGTGTGTGTGTGTGTGTGTGTGTGTAACTGGTTCACTTCACTATCAAGAACATTGTTTACATTGCGTATTTCAAATAATGCAGACGTCTTCCACTAGGAGATGCAAAAGCATCTTGTTCATTCTCTTGTTATTCCTCTTTCTTTAAAAATCTGCTTCGGAAACGTTCATTTTCACTCAAAAAGAATTCCGAAAAAGTTATCATTATATCCGCGAATTCAGTGTCATCTTTCTTGGTGTTATAAGTTTATCTGCTCGATCAGTGACTACCGCCCACCTATCTCTCTCTCGCTCTCTTTCTCTCTCTCTCTCTCTCTCCTGATTCTGCTTGAACATCAATATTTCTCTGTTTGATATTTTTGCTATTCGTCTCTTCAAAATAAAACGTTTACTATTATAAAATCCTGTCCTCCTTTGGTAAGTAGTAAAAGAAGGTTTCGAAATGCAGGAAATTTTCCCGGTAACTTAATTACTAATTGTGTTGTTGTTCTTTCTGACTCACCATAGAATAGACACTATGACAATGTTATTGTTAAAAGAAATTCTGAACTCAATCGTCCAATCAAATGTTGTGTTCGAAACCCTGAAATAGGTAGGACACTTATGATTAGATGGCAGATAGATTTTTTGGGGAGGGAAATAGAAAAGAAAGGTTTAAACTCGCGCTGATAGTCCGGCTCTCGAATTTGTGTCAGCTGTGGCGTCGGAAAAGATCCCCATTAAAAGGTTACATATGTCATTATTTAACGAATCACAGTTCGATAAATCAGGAACTTTTTCCCAAAGCCCAAGAACTGTTCTTACAAATGAGAGGAATGAGCTGATGTCACATTGCTGTAGCCTTATTATTGGCATTTTCCGTATGGGTGGCCTAAGTGAGTTTAGAATCGAGTTAAACTTCCTGATCTGTAGCGATTTCCTGCCATAGAATATTTTGAGCGAACAAAAATAGATATTGACAGAAGTTTCTTCTTCGCTAATCTTTTATTTCCCCTTATTTTTCTTTCCTTTCTGATAAAACGATTACTGACCTTCTTTCATGGTATACATTTTTATGTCATGCGATAAAAGGGATTGAGCGACATTAATGACGATTTGTAATTTATTTCAGATGGGGCTCAGGAACGCAAGTCTGATAAAAATGGCAGCTAGCAGTGTGAGGAAACCTTCCGTTATTTTTGGGACAGAGACCATTAATGAGAATTAAGCGAAAAAAATCAGCGAAGAAATAACCTTTTACGCATGCATTCATGTTTTATAGACTTCCTAAAGTATTTTGAAAAGAGTGGTGTCTTTGTAACGTTTTGCATATACTTTTTCTACAAAAAAATAATTGTCAATTTCGTCGATTCTTCGTATTTCAAATCTGTTGGAGGGAAAATATTTGAATTCCAGTACTATTGGGCCCTGTTTCGCACATCTTAATTGCAGAAAGATAAATTCAGCATTGAACTAAAGTAGACATTAAATGTTTTTGACAATGATGTTTGCTTTCTTGGTGTTACAGCTTTTCGAAAGGAAGAAACGCGTTGATCTGTAAATATGTGAATTATTTTTATCTTTTAACACTCTTTGAGAAATGTGAAAGCATTGGTTTATCACGTTTACGATTTTACTATAAAATAAACCAGGAATAGCTAAACACGTGACTTTTTATTTTATATATGGAAAATATATTCCAGAATTAATTTTTTTCTGCATGGCCTACTGTTTGAAAGCTCTTGGATTTTGTCGCTTAGGACAGAAAATTGAACTAATTTTTATTTCAGCTTGGTAATATTACACTCTCCACAACACTGTAACTGCAATCGACTGCTACCTGTCATACAAGAATTTGAACAGATAAAAACAGGAGTAGCTGAGTCTGATATAATATTTGGGTGCTATTGGTTCATGGATTTCTACAATGTTTATAACTGAGAATTGTTATCTGACTTGGATCCGTGCTTCAGAACAGATGCTTCTCTTATGAGGAGGAAGGCCTTCGGCTACACAGTCTGAGTTTCTTCAGATTTCTCCGTAATGGGATACATTTGTTTGAAACTGAAGTTCACTGGATGATGTAATGGTGACATGATCGGTCAAATACAGGGACATGGACGTTCCATTTTAGTAACATTCAAGTTTTCTAAAGAGCTGGCCACATAGATGGAACCTAAGCTATGTTCCACAAAATAAAAATTCACATTTTGTTGAAGATTGCAGTAGGTATGTCACAATATCTTTTATTTTCTCCACGCTATATTTTGCTTGGGAAAGACACGCTATATTCCAAATGCAGTACTATCTATGTTGGAAGAATTCTTACTATAATATTGCAAGGCATTTGAAAACATGTCAGATTAGGCTTATCCAGTTCCTTGAACTTGTGTTGACATTCCTCCTTGACAACATTGCGTGTTATATAATAATTTGAACGATCGCAGATGGGAATATGAGAAGAATAAAATGAATTTTTCAAAGTTCAGGTTTAAATCGGAAATCAAAATATTAATACAACAAATTGTTCAAAAATTCGGGTTTAAAAACGAAAATCAAAATGCTTTAGAATAATGCAGAGATGAAATTGCTGGTAACCGAATAACGCATTAAAATCATTTTGGAAAAATGAAAACAAATAAATCTTCAATTAAACTGCCTCGTACAGATAAGGCCATTTCCACCTTTACTCCTGATGCATTTAGCTCGGCACTTTTTTTTTTTTTTTTTTTTTTTGATTGGAGGTTTACACCACCGTGAGCAACTCAATGAGCTATAAGCAGTCGCCCGTCCCTAATTTAGGGTCACTGGTTCCAAGGAAGGGGAGAGCCAGTGCCGTAAGACAAACACAACACCCATGCCTGACCGGGATTCGAACCCGGACCCCTTACGGACGAATGATCAGAGGCCAGCGCCTTAGACCACTGCGCCACCGGGGCAGCGCTCGGCACTTCGCTGCCATTTTCAGAGACTTTTGGCAGGCTAATTTTTAATGCTTGCAAGGGAGTAGATTAGGGTTCTTGATTGTAGCGTCGTTTGTCGTCATTGAATCGGTAGCGCCATCTATGCTTATTTGTTTTCCATGCGTTATATTGTATCTTTTGTTTTATTATCTTTTCCTTTCATTTTTTATTTCGTAATTTTTTTATTCTTCAATGATCTGCTTCCATGCATAGGATAGATCAACAGGCGTATCAATACTACGATTGAAATTATTTGCTTTTTTCAACACAGACAGCTTCGGCCGTTCATATTTCGTTCCATTTATTATGTTGCGCAATTATAGCTATATTTTCCTAATCACATACAGCATTATTATTGATGCTGTAAGGTATCAGTGAAGTTTTATTTTGATTTGTGTTCCAATTCTTATGGTGTCCTGCTAATCGCATCTCATGATTTCTTTTGGTACCTCCTTTGTACTATCTTTCTATACAATTACCCTTTTCCTTGATTGGTACTTTGTGAACCCCTGCGTATTTTGTATGCTTGTATTTTCGGAGTTTGCTCCGGGTGTTCTTTTTATGTCTTTCACGCTAATTGCAACTTTTAGGTTGGCTTTCTAGCAGATGCTTTATATCACAGCAAAAACACAAGTACTGGGAAACTGCTGGCCACCAGCTGGCAGTGATGGGTCACTGCTAGCTGAAATCGGCCACCAACGGCACGGCAGCGGTCCGTTGGTGGCAGCGCTATCAGTTGACGAGTCATTGATGGCCTTGCAGCATCGCTGTGAATTGTGGACATCCAAGAAAATGCCACTAGTGGCCCGTTGCTGGCAACCGATGCAACTAAAACAGCAGGTGGAAGCAACAGGACTGCGCATGCGGAGAAGCAACAGTGCTGTGTCTCTCATAGTACCACTTTGTTGAAGACGACACTATCGCTATCGTGTTATCTTAGTGTATGTTAAGATAAAAATCCATATGTGGAGAGGCGAATTAATTTCCCAATGAAATTCCACGTCTACGAAGATATCAGATTAAGCCATGAAATACTAGATTACAGCCATGAAATACACCCTCTCCATTCCCATGAATAGCAGTTCATGGAATGGAGTGGGTGAATAACAAGGAAAAATTAAAAAAAACAAATGTCCTGGAAAACCTTTAAACAACGTTTGTTGGAAAAAAAAAGAATTATACGCGTAAAAAATTTATTAATTATTTGAATGAAAAAAAAAGCAACACTATGTGGATTTAATGTACTCATCCATGGGTTGAATACACAAGACTAGGAGCAATTCGCTTCAAAAATAACGAGAAGTAAAATAAAATATCCTTCCTCTTTAAAACAAATGTAGCTTCGGACAACGGAAAGGAAAGATACAACGTTAAAAATGTAACAGAATGTGAGATGAACCCGGGTAAATATATATTAATTCAACAATCTCCTTTCATTACGACAAGGACAGTACAAAACTTTGGAAAGCTACTCTAAGTATGTACACGCCTTGAAAATGAGTGAAGTTCCCTTAAGGTAAAAAAAAAAAAAAAAAAAAAACTATTGTTACGTTGAAAAAATTAATTTCTGAATTATATGAAACTGACTTTTATGAAAAATACCTCGCAATATTGTAAAATGAAAGAATTAACCATTCGATTACACATTCTGCCCCAAACAGACAGCTTCAAGCACACCCTCGTTCGTGGCAAATTAGTCCGGTCGGTAGAAAGCTCAGCTCTCCCGCCAACGGTCCTGGTTCTAATCTACCCTGATCCAAACGGGCGTTTTTCCGGTCTGTTGTGAAAATTTCCTCATCGCAGCGCTGTAATTAACAAGTTTCGTAAGGGTAGAAAAAAAAAGTTGTAGCTTTATGGAAATGCGGTTATCCTTGATTTTTTTTTATGGCTACTACTGGGAACTGGCGGAGAAGATTCGGCAAGCCACCGGTTACGTCACGTGGTTGCCGGGTGCCACTACCGGCAAACTAGCGGACCACATTAGGCTAGCCATCATTTCTGGCACGTGCTTGTAGAAACCCTGAAGGGCCACTTGTGGCAGCTACTGTCTGTGATGGACAACTGATGGCCCTGTTGTGGCATATGACAACTGATGGGGTGCCAACTGTTGGCCTGAACTTCTGGCCCTTCTGTTGGCTACCCGGACATTTTATTGACGGTTCGGCAGCGGGAACATTGTGCTGGGCCACTGCTGGCTGTGCTGGCCCAGCAAAACTGCTTTTTGCTGGGATATTGCACATTAGTCCACCACAAGTCGTTGAAAATGACAGAAAGTGCTAAGCGAAACGCATACACAGTGAAGGTGGAAAAGACGTTATCTGTACAAGGCAGTTTATCTGAAGATTTATTTGTTTTCATCTTTTCAAAATGATATAAATATTTTATTCGATTACTATGAATTTTATCTCTGCAATGTTCTAAAGCATTCTGATCTTCGTTTTTAAACAAAACTTTCTAACAATTCGTTGTATTTTTATTTTCGTTTTAAAGCCGAACTTTGAAAAATTTGCTTTATTTATCTGATACGTCTATCTGCGATCGCTCGAAGTATTATATAATGCCCATGATATCAAGAATAAATATAAATGCAAATTCAAGAAACTGTGTAAGTCTATCCTAACAAGTTTTCTTGACTGTTTTGCAGTATTATATTTAGACTTCTTCTGCATTCGGAAGGAATGTGACGTATATTTCCCAAGCAAAATATAACTTTGAGAACAGAATCGGATAATATGAAATCCATACGACAACTTTCAATGAAATATATCGCGTATTTTAACTTTGTGAACAGCCTTAGGCAAAGATATCAAACATACTTAATAAAGAATTCTGTTGCTTTCCATACGAATTTGAGATTATTGTTTCACGGATTACTTCCTTCTTAAAGTTTCTTTTCCCTGAGACATCAACTCGGAGAAATACTTGTGTCTAGAGCATAAATCCTTATGAAATGTCTGACTATACATTTTGCTTGTTCTATTTCGGTCGGGATATTGCCTCGGCCATTTCTGAAATATATATTTGACGATTTTCAACAAAATGAGTAACATTAATTACAAAACACCTTTCAATTCAAATTTCCAAATTATGCAGCATTTTTTCGGGAAGTTTCTGTTTCGAAGGGTTTCCATACATCATACGCAATAATATTTCAATTCAAAGTTCTCTCAAGTAAATCGACTAATATTTCCCCTGAGCCGATGTGAAGATTTAGCGCTAATCTCGGTATTACTAACTGTGTTCACAGAGCAAAAGACCAGCATGAATCATTATCGCATTTGCATATGCCATCGTGACACAAATCCTGGCACAGAGCAAAAGACAAGCATGAATCATTATCACATTTGTTATGTATATGTCATCGCGTTAGAATAAGTCCAACACAATACAAAGACCAATCGGTGAGTTAGACGCCCTGGTGGCTAAGAAGTCTGTTTCTTTCCTTTCCCTGGAACCAGAGACTCCAAACTAGGTACGAACGACTGTTTTTAACCCTGAGAGTTGCTCACGCTGTATGCCGGAGCCTAGAAAAAGAATCTGTGAGTTAACAAAGAGTCCTTCGTTGGCTGTGTTGAATCAACTGACTTTTTGTTCACACAACCGCGAATGAGATACAAAATCTGAGGCAACGATCACGTTGTTTGCTTGGCCTAACTCCTTCTGTTTGTTTCTGCGTTTAACGACCACCGTGAGCAACTAACCAATCGGGACCAGTGTTTTCAGGAATTGGACAGAGCCAGTGCTATTGAACCAGCGCATCACCCATGTCTTATATGGAACCCGGTACTAGGGTTCACTGAGACGATTAGTCAGAGTCCCGCGTTTCTTGTCATTGGGCCACTAGCTGGTCTTCGACTGTATACTTTGCCGTACAGTGCTGCTCAGATAACATGTTTGTTTGGATATTTAACGATCACCTTGAGCACTTGGACGGACAATAAGCAGTCGTCCGTCCCTAATTTAGGGCCTCTGGTTCCACCGAAGAGTGAGAGCTAGTGCCGTAAGGCAAACACAAAATTCATGCCACACCGGTATTTGAACCCAGACCCATTTTGAACGATCAGATAACATGTCAGTATGCCTGTGATGTTAAGAAAGACGTGTGAAATTAAATAACACAGGTGAACTACTCACCTGGAGGCAATATTAAGGAACTCGTATTAAAAATACGTAGAACTAAACAACAGAGTTTCGGTGTGATGACTCAGCAGCACAATTCTTTGGCGTGACAGATTACTGAATGCATGGGCAAAGACATTCCTATCAGTTTACAGGGCGTTCAGGGACGCTGAATTCATCTTTCAAACGTAAATCCTTTTTTGTTTCTTACCAGAGCATGGTGGTGCAATAGTGTTCTATACGGAAGTACGTACAGGCCACTTTTGAAATCAACATAAAAGGAACTGCAGTTGCTGCAAGACATCATTTCAAGATTTGAGAAAAGTGTGTTACTTTAGATGACATATCGCCTTCCCATCACCGTTTCTCAGGTATTTATACAATATTGCACTTAAAATCAATTTTAATTCAGTCTGTGTCCTTGCATTTTGTCCTAGGACCAACATTTTGCGTTTGAGCTTTTTCCTGGAATACTATTCACATAATCACTGTTCATACTACGTACTGGAGACATATGCGGATCTAAATTTGGGAAGCACGGCCTGAACCATGACATATGGATTTTTCTCGTCCTAATGGAAAGACTGCGCATTACGAGAAATTAAAGTTATATGCAAACATTCTATGCCATGACCTCTATCATAAGCAAAAGTTATTTTTCAAATTGGGTTTTTAGAAGCGGAAATATCGGGCAAAATGCGAAATATATTTACTCCTGGCGGGAAAACTGTTCATTATTTGAAGAAATAATCGCATGGAAAACGATTTTTGTTGTAAAAGGTATCGAATGAAGAAAAAAATGTTTTCAGTCGAATATTCAGGAGCAGTGATTTGGAATAAAATATATTTTGTATATGACAGCAGCAAAATTGTGCATCGGAAAACAGCCAAAATGGCTACGTTCATGGCTCTCGTGGTTCACGCTTCCGATGCAAGGCGAATTCTTTAAATCGGAATGATAGAAGTGCAATACATTGTCCACATGTGGCATAAGCCAATAATTTTTCCTCCGAAAGACGTTAATGACTCTCACAGTTCACGCTTCCAATGGAAGACGAATTCTTTAAATCGGAATGATAGGGGGAGCAATATATTGTCCATTGGCGGCATAAGCCAATCATTGTTTTCCGAAAGACGTACTGAAAAAATGAAGAGCGAATTTAAATTTCGCGCCAATTTTATTTACTGCAATGAAAGCTAGCTTCATTTTTATTAAACCCCATTAATATTTTCATTCCTACTGTGCAACTAAATTTTCAGATTTGGCGTTTTGCATTAGTCGATACTTTAACTAAGGCCCTTTTCTTCGGGGTAGGTGTGAGGTGGCAACGATTTTTCTATCTGTCGTGAATAAGAAAATGGTCAATGACTGAAATTTAAAAACAAACTATGTATTTTCAAAATTTGAAAAACAGAAAATTAAATAAAATTGGAATGGTAACCACTGCGCCCAAATATGTCAGGATTTGCCAAAAAATGGTTAACGTGGTTTCACGAAAGAATTTAAACTTTTAGTTATCATGTTTATAACTGTTGAATAGTGTCGATCATGTTTGGCTTTGTAATGCTAATTCGTATCGCAAATTTCCACGATTCCATCTTTTCATCACGGGTGGAAAATTTCAATGCATAGTCACTGCAACAATAAATTGCACTTGTTCATGTAAACAAATAAATTCTAAAGGACTCGAAGACTGCGGTCTCTAAGGGCCCAGCCTGTACTGAAAGGCTTGATTAAAGGAAAGCGTTTCTATTGTAAAACGAAGACTTGTTGGTTAAATAATCAGATGGTGGAGATCACTGAGTAAAACGAGAGGCACTGAAGTACATCCGCGGCCGGATGCGTTGATTAATTGTAGCCGAAAATCGAACAGCTGGGCCATAAGACGAGAGATTGAAATGGGCCAGTTTATTTCTTTTAAAGGTTGAAATCGAATTCGATTTTCATTTACTTGCCTTTAAAGACTAAAACGCGTGGCGTGTTTTTAGCACGTCTTTTGTAAAAAAAGATCATGCTTATGTTACCGGTTTGTCCATCCGTCTGTACCCACGATATTTCTGCAACTATTAGTACGATCTGAAAAATTCGTTTTGCATTGGGAAGCTTGAAATATGCGAATGATAATCCTTTATTTTGTTTTGTTTTTTACGATGTACAATTTTGCAGCTAGAGGGCGTAAATGCAGACAATGTCGAATCCAAGAATACGATTTATTCTACATATTTGTTTCTAAAAATATCGATTGAAAAAATTATTTTGTGGACTGATGCCACTCAAATCAATAAACATTTTCGGAATATGTTCTTCTTAAATTATTCCACATTTTCTCCGCCAGGGGCGTAGATATATATCTTATTTTTGTCAATATCTCTACTTCTAGGAGTCCGATTTGGAAAAGTCCTTCTTTGTTGGATAATGTTTTCAGGGTCATATGTTTTTCATATAATTTCAAAAATGTCAAGTAATTTATAGACTTTCCGCTAGGGGACGTAGAGGTAAATTGCGTTTCCCCTATATCTCTGCTTCTAAATCTCCGATTTCAAAAATTCTTTCTGCACCGGATACAGCTCCTGATGGGAAATCCTTTTTAGATAATTTCTAATTTTTGTGAAATAATGGTTTGGCCACCAGGTGGCGTAAATCTCAATTTCCGCTTCTGATGTATTTGCAGCAAAATATGAGCTTCTAAAATCTCGATTGCAAAAAAGTCGTTTGTTGACCGATACTACTCCTGTCGACAAACATTTTAGAAACATTTTCTTTTTAAAATAATGCATGGTTTCTACGCCAGGGGGCGTCAATGTATATCTTATTTTTGTCAATATCTCTACTTCTAGGAGTCCGATTTGAAAAATTCCTTTTTTGTTGGACAGTGTTTCCAGTGTGACATGTTTTTTCATATAATTTCAAAATTTTCAAGTAATTCATAGACTTTCCGCTAGGGGGCGTAAAGGTAAATTACTTTTTCCCTATATCTCTGCTTCTAAATCTCCGATTTGAAAAATTATTTCTGCACCGGACACAGCTCCTGGTGGGAAATCCTTTGCACATAATTTATAATTTTTGTAAAAACTGGTTTGGCCACCAGTTGGCGTAAGTCTTAATTTCCGCCTCTGATGTATTTGCAGCAAAATATGAGCTTCTAAAATCTCGATTGCAAAAAAAGTCGTTTGTTGACCGATACTACTAATGTCGACAAACCTTTTAGGAACTTAGGAACATTTTCTTCTTGAAATAATGCATGGTTTCTACGCCAGGGGGCGTCGATGTATATCTTATTGTTGTCAATATCTCTACTTCTAGGAGTCCGATTTGAAAAATTTCTTCTTTGTTGAATAGTGTTTCCGATGCGAAATGTTTTTCCTATAAATTCAAAATTTTCAGGTAAATCATAGACTTTCCGCTAGGGGCACGAATGTAAATTGCGTTTTCTGCGTTATTTCTGCTTCTAAAGCTCCGATTTGAAAAAATCTTCCTCTAGCGCATGCAAAACCTGATGGAAAATATTTTTCACATAATTTCTAATGTTTGATAAAGAACGGTTTGGCCACAAGGGGTCATATGTGTTAATTTCGGCTTCTGATGTATTTGTAGCAAAACCTGGGCTCCTGAAAACTCGACTAAACCGTTCATATGGAAAATCCTTTTGAGAATACTTTCTTCCTAAGATAATGCATGGTTTTCCCACCAGAAGACGTAAAGTCACATTTTATTTTTGTCGATATCTCTATTTCTAAGAGTCCGGTTTGAAAAATTATTTCGGTGTTGGAGAGCGTTTGCGGTGCGAAATGTTTTTCATATAAATTCATGTTTTTCTTAACGCCTAAGTCTGCAACCAGAGGGCGTAAGCTCACGATTCCGTTTACAGCCATATCTGAAGGAATAAAAATCCGATTGAAAAACTTCTTTCTTCCGTCAGATACTATTGTTTTCCATACCGGTTCCATTGACTTTGAATAGCTTTGATGAATTCAATTTGCATCACAACGGATTCAAAAGACGTGCTTATTACACCCGAAAATTCGGTGTCATCTTTCTTGTTTTTTTCTTTTCCGAAAAATGTTTGCATAAACAGACTTTTCAACTTCGAAAAACCAGCCGAACTTCTAGCGCGATTCCTTTGCTACAACTGAGGAGAATCGAAGTATTTGTTTACATATTTGGGGATCAAGGCTACCTTGTTCATACTTAAGTCTTAAAAAGGAAATTCATTTGCCTTTTTAACAAGACGTATATTGTCAAGCCTAAACTACAACTGTGGGAAAAATTCCTGCTAGAAATGATACGTCCCTCGGTGTAACATTCCGTTTACTACTGATGTAGTTCGGCTCAGTAGGAACACATTTGTTTCTCCAGAGGAAACCTTGCGGTCTTTGCAATAAGTGTCGGTAAACGCGGGAAAAAATCTGAAATGAGTGGGGCCGAGCATTCCAAATTAAGATCAGTGTAGATCTAGTAGTGCGCAAATGTTTGACGTTTTGGTTTGCATTTGTTCGATTTTAAAGTAAAACATAGGTCAGGAAATAAATAAGGCGGTAGTGAACATTATTTTATTGACTTGAAAGAAAATGCTGACATTTTTTTCAGCTCTGACAACAGTGAATATGAAGATATTAAGCATCAATGTAGTCTTTCGCAAAGGAGATGGATGAAATGCAGTGTATGAAAGAAGCATCCACCTCCAAATTGGAATGCGTGTAAGAACAAGTCTCCCAGTAGTTCGGAAATGCATAGACGAATTGGACATGTCATTACTTTAATTTTAAAATTATCGTCGTCAATTATAAAAATGCTTTATTTATACATTTAGAACAATATCAGCATCAACATCTGCAGCTACCTGGCCTGATTGCCTTAGGAAAATTAGCTTCTACTTAAAAACAGTATGCATGTTCCTTTTCTGTCACATAAATTGGGCCCCGAATGTTTTCTTGAAATGAAGGGGAGTTAATATTTTGTTTTTGTTAAATACGAAAGAAAATATACACAAACAGTGAAAGAGTTCCTGTTTAGGACGGCGTGTGTTAAATTGAAAGATTAAGAAGACGCTTAGCAAGAGCAAATTTAATAAGCAACGCGCAAGTAAATGTGCTGCCTTTTCAATGACAATTGAATTCATGCTGTGGGGTACGGAGATTGAGCCGCACTGTTTCCATTAAATATATACACGAGTGCTTGCTCGAAACGAAGAATGACAAAATGGAAATATTTGACTGCGTGATGGAAAAGAATATTTTAAATTTGTTTTGATGCCAAGTGTACGCAATGGAATAACGAGGAATCGGATTTATTCGGAGATCCCTTTTGCTGACGACTTCGTTAATACAGGCTTCAGGGAATCTATTCAGAATGAGTTTCATTTCTTTCCTTTTTTAACGGTATGATGCGTGGTAACAGTTTTGTCATCTGTATCCAAAAGCTAAAGAAAATGGAAATTAGCTGTACAAATTTTGGAGTACACACAGCAAACGTTTGTATATGCACACACACACACACACACACAAATCATCTAGTGAATTAAATGTGTTTATGCAGATGTACGTAAAAGTCACTTAGGGAGATTATATGCAAGTACGTGGTCTTGTGAGTTACCACGTAATCTAAGCAACTATTTAAGAATTCCTACTGCTCATCAATAATCGTCAGTAGTGTTGGGCACGATTTGAAAACAAAGAATATTTCGAAGTTCAATAAAGGACTTATTGTGCATGCCGTTAAGCTGGAACGACGATTTTAAAAACAGCAGAACTGACTGGTTTTTCAGAAGGTGAGATATCCCGAGTCTTTAATCAGTGATAACATAATCCGTATTGTTTATCTAAGAGACGCAACTGTGGTACGACGACAGTCTTTTAGGAGCGAGATCCCCGTTGTCTGTGTGAAGGCCTGTACAGATAAACAAGGCTTTCTGTGCGCAAAAATTGATAGATTGTGCCCGAACCATATATCAGCGAACCATGCGCAGGGAATTGAAGAAGATCGGAAATGGCAGTCGCATGCCTATGTTGAAAACATTGATTTCAGCGAAGGACCGAAAAGTTCGTCTACAATGGTTTCAGGAAGAGGGTCACTGGAAACTGCAAGACTGGAAAAACATCATGTGGTCCTACGAGCCGTGGTACACCTTGTTCTCTACCGACGGTAGGCAGAGAGTTTGGGAGCAGCCCCATGAAGCAATGGGCTCAGATTTCATTGTAAACACAACTGAAGATTCTGAAGGTGGTGGCATGGTATTTGGCAGGTTCTGTTGGTACAAAACGGGTATTTGGCAGGTTATGTTGGTACAAAACGGGTATTTGTTGGTCCAAAAAACGGGTTCTGTTGGTACAAAACGGGTATTTGGCATGTTCTGTTGGTACAAAACGGGTATTTGGCATGTTCTGTTGGTACAAAACGGGTATTTGGCAGGTTCTGTTGGTACAAAACGGGTATTTGGCAGGTTCTGTTGGTACAAAACGGGTATTTGGCATGTTCTGTTGGTACAAAACGGGTATTTGACAGGTTCTGTTGGTACAAAACGGGTATTTGACAGGTTCTGTTGGTACAAAACGGGTATTTGACAGGTTCTGTTAGTACAAAACGGGTATTTGGCAGGTTCTGTTGGTACAAAACGGGTATTTGGCATGTTCTGTTGGTACAAAACGGGTATTTGACAGGTTCTGTTGGTACAAAACGGGTATTTGACAGGTTCTGTTGGTACAAAACGGGTATTTGACAGGTTCTGTTGGTACAAAACGGGTATTTGACAGGTTCTGTTAGTACAAAACGGGTATTTGGCAGGTTCTGTTGGTACAAAACGGGTATTTGTCAGGTTCTGTTGGTACAAAACGGGTATTTGTCAGGTTCTGTTGGTACAAAACGGGTATTTAGCATGTTCTGTTGGTACAAAACGGGTATTTGGCAGATTCTGTTGGTACAAAACGGGTCCCCTGATATTGTAAAAAGATTAAGTACCACCCAAGGATTATCTGAGCATTGTTATCAATCAAATTCATCCTGTAGTGTTGACTTTTTTATTCCGAAGGTGACGGCTGTTTCTTCGACGCTACTGTCTATCACCCAAGATATGTTCAGCAGTGGTTGAGCCAGCACAACAGCGGCTTTCCCCATCCTCCTTGGCCACCTCATAACCTAGATCTGAATGCCACTGAGAACGTATGGCGCATGTCATAAAAACAGATTCGGAAGGAAAGTCCTCTTCCGCCAAATCTGAGCCAGTTAAAGGACTGTCCTGTAAACGCCTGGTATGCTGTAGACGTAGATGCACTCCAATGATAGATGGCATAGAAATCACACGTAGATGCACGACGTGTGATATCTGTGCCAAACCACATACATGCTGTAATTCGGATAAAAGAGTTTGAACCCGGTAATGAATAAACGTTTCTAAATCAGTGACCGGCATGTGTTCTTCTCTCTCTCACACTTTGCTTCTTTCCTTATCCTATTTCACTGCTTTCCTATTTCCGAGTTCATTTATCTCCTTTACACACACGTGCACACGCGCACGCACTTGGACGTCAGTTTTTTAGGTACCTCTGTCCTCATCATATTAATGGTTTACTCCAACACGTAAGATTATGGATGAGCGTACTGTGCGGTATAAATGAGGAACACAGTTTGTCAAGCATCAGCTAGAAAAGCATTCAATTGAAAGTCGGAATAGGTAGAAAAATGATCAGAGCAGCCTTGGGCGTGACATGATAGTCTGGTTCGCAATTGTGAACATAATATTCGGCGTGAATATTATGTTCACAATATTCGGTTTCGTTCAAATTATATTTATCCTTTTTAACAGTCTAGGTAAAAAAACATATTTCTAGTTAGCAGCAGTCATAAGAACAATACTTTGGGACAACTTAGTGGTGAACCCGTACAAAATGACTCGAACAGGGGAAACAATTTTCGGATTGATTCTCTAAATTTCACATTCCTCTCAGAATCGCTGTATGGTTCTTTTCAGATAATTTACCATAAATAATGCTGTTATCTGGTCAACTGTGACAAATGCAAAATTTTGATTTTTGTTTTGTCATTAGTATTTAACCATCTGTGAGAATATACAAATATATATTGAAATATATTTTCGGAATTCCCTTAGGTAATTGATTGAAAAAAACACACGATGACGCTTTAGGACAAATGTGTCTTATGCTTAGAGTTTATAGATCCCATTTCAAATTCTTTCGAAAGAGATTTGTACAATGACTTCAAGAGGGGCAACTACGCGTGTTGTACTGTATTCATACATAGTAGTGCTCTTAACAGTTCAGTTTTCTGTCAATTAAATATCTGAAAATTGCTGGGTTGAAAATTATATAAAATATACTATTGTTGAGCCTCTTTCAGATTTCAGAGTTGATGGTATCGAAAAGAACTTAGCGGGTTTTCAGCTAATAAAAAAATGCAAATATGCAGTCATTTCATTTCATTTAACTTTCATTTATTCATTTTTCAGTTGCCACATATTACAGTTCAAAATACAAACAATATAATGAATTACAAAGAACGTAGCAACTAGGAGGAAGAGGGAAAAGGCCGTAAGGCCTGACATAGCCCTCCCACCCCTAGTACTAAAAAGAAATAAAAGACAGATAACAAAGAACAATACAAAAGACAAGTCAAAGGCATATTCAATATAACTGCAGCCCTTCAGAAAGAAAAGGAACTACCCTTCGTTAGTTCCTGTATATTGCCTAAGACATCGTTTAGAGTTGACTTTGAAAGATTATATGCTAACTAATCTTTCCATGTGTTACTAAAATTAACAGAATATATACATCTTTACTGCGAAAAGATTGCAAAAGAAATTCGAGATTTCCTGAGATTTATGTAATAATTAACGATGTTTCTGATCAATCAACCAGCCTCGGCGAGCCACGGTATTACATGGATTTCACATATGCAGCAAACCCGTGAAACACTAATTTCAAACTATTATTTTATAATGCATCAGTTATAGAAAATTTCGTTGCAGATGCTTTAATGAAAAGGAAAAAGGCTAATGTTAAAGGTATTTTAAAAAGTAAGTGCGCGATGTTGGTCTGTTGGTTCTTGCTGCTTCATACTATTTTATGTCCTTTGGCAAAATTATATCTGTCTCTTTAGTCAGATGTCGTGGATGTCCTTTGTGATTTGAATGACACAGAAATATATTATCATTGAAATAATAAAGAATAGAAAATTTTCTCTTATACCTTTGCCAAAATTTCGCAAGATGTAGCAGCAACTCTACAATTTCACAGCATTCAGTTTCAATTTGGTGAGTCAGTGTATGTATTTTATAAAAATTGTGAAATCGTTTTATATCACCTGTATGAATATGTTTATCGCAGACTTGAAGGACTTCCATCAAAAACCTGTTTTCTTTCTGGCAAATTATTTAAAGCGAAAATGTGCCCTACGTACTAAGTCGGTTTTGGAAGTTTTTATTATGACAGGATCACAGTTTTAACTGAACATTTTGGAAAGTCGTTGGCAGTTAATAGAAGTGGAAAAAGAAAATATTCCAAGATGATTGGAATGGCTTTAAGACATTTGCGTAAATAATTCTTCAACAGCTACCAAGGCAACCGCTGTACAGATGTTTGAAGAAAAGTACTCAATTGAATTTCCAAAGTTTAAATCCATAATACTGATACCTTTTCTCAAATTTCAACGTTGAAAGGGTTTTTTCAGCTATGAATAGAGTAAAAACTGGATTCACAAACAGAATAACTTCTGAAGCACTAACACATCTTTGAATAACTTTTGGATCATTTGCTTTCTCTGGTTGACTCCCAAACAGAAAAAGCGCATGATGAATTCCTAAAAACTCCATGGCATACGAATGTAAAGCCTGACAGTAGTAGTGGTACAGCCTGATAGAGAAAATCTCAATCTTAACAAAATGGACATAAGAAATAATCTTGTTCAAAAGCGATTCAATCATCAAGTAGCGAGGAGTAGAACAGGTGTGAAAACTTGCTCATTCCTTTTCCATCTCAAAATAACAATGCATTCCGATTCAGATGTAAATTATAGTAGCAACTCGAAAATGATAGGTTATAGTTATTGACTGCACATTTATAATAATGGAATACAAGCATAAATATGCGAAGGATAAAAGTTGTAAATCTGTACACGTAGTCATTTACGTAACTTCTCCTCTATTTGAAGATGGAAGAGCAGCTTTCCTCCTCAAATTGAAGTAGTCATTTTTCCTTGATCTGTATAAGTAAGAAACGTATGTATACACTATATGGACAAAAGTAACCGGACAACACCTTCAAAAGCAAATGAACGGATCCTCTGCGTTGTTAAGATGCGCGGTACAGCTGTAAACGGTACAAAAACAAGCCTGGAGCTGACCGCGATCATATCGCACTGTGAAGTTGAGTGAAAATGTCGAGGCGGGATAGAACTGACTTTGAGAAACGAAAGATTATTGGGTGTTATATTAGTGGGTTGTCCATAAGAGAAACCGGGAGGCGTTTAAACATATCCAAGTCAACTGTTTTGGATGTACTGAATAAGTGGAAGACACATGGCGTGCCTGAAGTAGCAAAATGTACCGGTATACCAAAGAAAATCAGTGACAGCGGACTTCGAAACCTCAGAAGGTCGTTACAGCTAATCGACGAAGTAATGCACAAAATATCGGTGTACAGGTGAGTAAAAATGCTAGAACATTGGTATGTACACGTACCATTCTCAGAGAACTTCATTCCATGGGTTACCGTGGTCGTGGGGCTGCTCATAAACCTTTCATCTCCATTCAGCATGTTACTCGTCGTTTAGCATGGTGTAAAGATATTTATCGTGGGTCGTAGATCAATGGCAACGGGACTTATGGACTGATGAATCCAAATACACGATCCATCAGTCTGATGGTCGTGCGTGGGTATGGCGACAGCCTAGTGAACGCCATTTACCACAGTGTACTGTTCCTGCGGTCAAGTTTGGAGCTGGCAGTGTAGCCGTGTGGGGGCGTTTTTCGTGGTATGATCCCTGCCCATTGGTTATCGTGGACAAATCTGTTAACCAGCTCGTCAACTTCGATATTCTGGACAATTATGCCCTACGAACTCTGTGGCAATAGTATGGAACCGAGCCTTGTTGGTACCAGCAGGATAATGCACCGAAAAATAGAGCAAGGACTGTTACGGCGTGGTTTGGCTTTAATTCCGTATCGTGTGTTGACTGGCCAGCACAGTGCCATGATCTTAATCCCATAGAGCACCTATGAGATGGATAATTAGAGCGTTGGGAACCAAGGCCTACTGCTAAGCAACAGTTAGCTGCAGCGCTATGTACTGAATGGAAGCGCATACCTATCGCTGTGTTCCAAAACCTTGTCGAAAGCATGTCCCGTAGGGTCAGTGCATGTATTAAGGCCAAAGGTTGAGTGACACCATACTAATGTATATCAATAAATGCTATGTTGTGTTTCTCTTCTAGGTGTGCGATGAATTTTGTCAATGTAGTGTATAAGCAACTAAAACTCTCTGTTTCCCTTCAAAAAATTTTCTTCAGATCAACAATAAGGGCACAGCCAGTTTTTTTAGCAAACGGTATCATTCGGATATTCTTCTCAAAGAAAATGGACTGCAAGCAGGACTTTTAAGGAAAATTGAGTGGAAGCTGTTATTTTATTCGCGAGTTGTAAAAAATTACCCATCCCTAATTTACGGTCACTTGAATCAAGCAGGGAAAAGAGCAAGTGCCGTAGGTCAAGCAGACCACAATTGTCTCATCCAGGATTTGAGCACAGTCAGACGATTGTTCAGAAACCAGGGCGTAGACCGTTGTGCCATATGTGTGGGGTGTGCAAGCTATATTTCAGTTCTTCCGGATGACCTTGAGAAAAAAACATGAGCATAATAACTTCAAAGTTAGTATTATGAGACACTCAGAGTTTTTAGCAAAGAGATTTTGATTTTTTGAGTGTAGAACGTTTGTTCAGAGGATGTGAAAATAGTTTCAAATTAGATAACGGAATGTAAACGCAGAGAATGTCCACAGATTTTTGGAACGACTTTCCAGCAATATAATTAATCTTTAAAATAAAATTATTTTTTTCTTAAATGTTCTATGCGACAATCCTTTCTCTGAACTATTGAACCTACATTTAGATATCCAAGATAACAGGGCATTTCTTAAAACTGGGATTGGTATTTTCCTCCACTCCTCTTTCACCGCTTTCCATAGTCCAATCATTATTTTAAATCTGCGTTTAGAAATCGCTCTTTTTATCAGTCCGAAAGCAACAGTCAACTTGTGACACATCAGAGGACTTTGAAAGAATATGAGCAAAAAGTATACACTTGAAAAGCGGCTGTTGTTTCATTTCTTCAAGAAAAAGTATGGTAGATTTATATGTTTGACTCCTAGTCTTATCCTGAGGGAGTTCTACTCTTTGAAGGCTCTGTGGATAAAGGAATGGTATTTCCTCTTTAAAAATAGGAGTTAAACCATTATTTTATTTTAGTAATATGTAGAATTGAATTTAACTTTGTTTTCAACTTTTCTTAACTTTAACTTCCCGCTGTACGAGAAACCAGTACTGATCATGAATCCTTTACTAAAACTTTCTTTAGATTCTTGGAAACAAATTTGTGAGCCTTTTATGCTCCTTTTTCGTTTAGGTAGATCGATGCTTCATCAATAGTGACAATAAATTTTCATCTGTCTCCGTCTAAGTGATTTTTATAAAGAAGAGTACACCGTGTTCTGCGCTCAGCCACGTGCGTAGGTGAACATTATGATTTTTTTTCAGATTTAAATCTTTGCTTATTAACTTGTTTAGAGTTGATACTGAGATTTTTAACGACTTAGAGATAGCTCTTTGTGTGGGCGGATTTTCTTTGATGACCAGAGACCTTACTTTTGAAATAGTCATAAAAAGTACGTACCTTCTTTGAATATTTGGATATTGGTTTCGTGTTCTTTTTCCTATTAAAAGCAATGCTTGACGATTTTTTCCTCTATTATTAATGATATTGCTTATTTTACAATTAGAAATGCTAATGCCATGATTTTTACAGCGTTTTTTTATAACAGAATATTCGTGAAGAGCAAAACCATAACCCTCTATCCACAGCTTGTTTATGTGCGCCATTTTCTTAGCAGACGATATT
This sequence comes from Macrothele yani, assembly GCA_039090855.1. Lineage (NCBI taxonomy): Eukaryota > Metazoa > Arthropoda > Arachnida > Araneae > Macrothelidae > Macrothele > Macrothele yani. Next base: position 61,141,015 of record CM076989.1, on the reverse strand, counting down.
TAAATGCCGCTAATGGTTTTTTCGTGTTCATCTAGCACCCTGTTGCCAGTTTCAATTCTTTGAACTTCTTCTATTTTCTGTAATTTCTCATCAGAAACGTTCTAAAAATGTGTGAACATCCCCTATGTACTCCATGATCGACAAGCATTAAAGTTTCGGCAAATTATATCTCGTTCCGGTTTCTATCTCATTCATTTTATATTTTTTATTTTAGCAGTTAAATTGCCATTTTGTGAATCTACAGCTAAGCACATGAAATTAACAATCATTTCAATACCCATTTCAAATTAATAGCTGCTGAATAATGGTCCCTGCTCTTAGTTTGAAATGGGTGATTTCCCCAAGATTTACGTGCGCATTATTTTCGTGCAAGTTATCGAACTTGGAAATAAATAAAACTCAAGAAAATGCATAATACGCAAGTTTGATATCTAACTTTCAAAATGAGATCTCTACTTCAAAATCTTACTTCGTATTATCTTACTTCGTACCACTGGAACATATGACAATCACGTTATTCCTAGGTTGCTCCTAACGCCTGAGTTACAAAGCATCGAATAAGAAAATGGAGTTAAGCCTTAAATACTGCTGATCTGCTTTTTCGCATATTCCAGTCATTTAAAAGCAAAATGTTCATATTTAACTCATCATGAATGCTTTTTTGGGTAGTTGCTATTTATACTATTAAAGTAAATATCACTCAAGTAGCAGAATTTCATTTTGTCAAACTTTTAGAGGAGATATCAGCACTTTTTAAAGAAAATAGTGCAAATTTTATTTTACTAATTTTCAGGTCAGATAGAGACAGGGGAGTAAGAAAATGCCGTATGTTCTTGAAGAAATCGATAATAATCATAAGCAAAGTCCAATCACAAATATACGAAACTTTCTTTGCTCTCAAAGATTAATCTTTAAGGGTGACCACTTCTCAAAAGACCCATAAAAGGTCAATTTAGCCAATTCCATCGAGAACTCCATGAAATCTTTAGCAGTTTGGGATCGATAGGAACCCATTTTGTCAAGATGCTCTCAGTTCTGACATTCCCTTCCAGGGAGAGGAAAAGAAAGCAGAAATACAGGAACAAGAGGAACTCCAGTGATAATATTTCTCAGCTCATTGATCCCATGTTTCCCCTTTTGAAATATTTATATACAATTTGGAGCAAAACAATGCCACATTTTTGGCTGATTGTAACCTCGAAATTCCAAGTCGATTCACTGCTTCAGAGCTTCGTTAATAATACGCACACACACACATACAAGGGCTCGCGTGCACACCGGCACGCACAGGAACAGACAAGCAGAAAGAGGAAAGCGACGAAATACCTTTAAGTTTTGCCCATAGAAAAGTGGCTTTAATATTTTATGGGTGGATTGGCTTTTAGAGAAAAGGAAAATATGCACGTATCTTGGGCTTAAGATTTTACTTTGGGCAGTTTCTTGATTTTGTTTAATGAAAATTAATTTAAATGCAATGAGATGCTTTGAAGGCGTTTTCACTGAAGAATTATTTCACAGTGAGTTAGTTCTAAAGTCACACCATATACAAGTATTTTGTAGTTAGGTGCGTAAAATAGTTATGATGGCCAGAATTAATAATCATTTCGTAAGTAGTGAATATGGCTTCTATTTATTCCGCGAATAGTACCAGTGTGAGTCAAAATTTGTTTGTCCTGTTTTGAGTTACACATAATGTTCGGACTCCATTCCAGTACGAAACGCGCCAGCATCGGCTGGATACCACGATGACGTGGAACATACGAGGCTGATGATGTTAATTCAGCATGGATCCACACTGCGTTATCACATGAGCACAGAATGGAAGTCGATAAATGTACTATAAAGGTTCTCCTACGCCATTATTGGAAACAAAAAGAGTTAAGCGCCGAAGCAGTGAAAAAAATGTGTGCAGTTGAAGGTGAGAAAAAACTGTGCACAGCAGCAATGCACGAAAATGGCTCCGGCATTTCAATGCAGGGAACACCAGCCTCAAAGACAAGCCGAGGTCAGTACATCCGACGTCCACCAACCTGACACCAAGGTCAAAGCTGTGAGAGCGAAATCTGTACCAGTGTACGACAATCCGACAATCAGAAGCTGAGTTAGGGCTTTTCCTATACACCACCGTCACATGATCATCACACCTGGTTTCTTCTCCAGGCGTCATCGAATGGTACCCAATGAATTGATACCCCAGCAGGCCAAACAACGCGTCGATTCCTGTTGAGGATTGCTATCAGGTCAACGAGGCAATAGTTTTGGGCCTCGTACTACAGCAGGTGATGAAATCGGATATTCCTACCTTCCCCACCACTGAAAAACTGTGGCTAAGGCCGCACTAGGAAGCACAGACTGTGATGCGGTTCTAGATGGAAGGCATGCTGTCACTTGGTGGAATAAAGGTGAGATTCCTGTGCGCTGGAAACGCTTGCAAGAATGTCAGGCCATCAGGAATATATAACAGAACAACTGCAGATGGTCCATGATGTTCTGCGGCAATGCTACTCAGCTCTCAGAAATGCGTTCTTTGCCGGCAAACAAGCACCCAGAAGGAGTCATCCAATCGAGATGAAAATTGGTATGTGCAATACAAATGTATAACAAACAAAATAAATGCAATTCCAGAGCAGTTGGGCCATTTATTCGGATAAAACAACTTCAGGAGTGGAACAAGTTAGTACGTCGTAGTGCTACCTCTGGCTCGGATACAAGCAGTTACCCGGAATGACATACACGCATATAGTTCACGAACTGAGGTATAGCATGCCAGACGGTGACCAAATTTCGGGCCAGTCAGCCAACATTCAGCGATGGGCGTAGTTGGCGTCCCATCATGTCCCTAACATGTTTAATCGGTGAGAGATCGGGCGACCGGGCTGACCAGGGAGGAGTGTTCATATTACGGAGGCAGGCCTGGGAGAGCCGTGCTATGTGTGTCCGGACATTATCATGTTGAAAAATTCCTGGGTGACGATACGACATATATGGTAACATAAAAAGTCGTAGAATGTAGTCGATATACGGTACAGCCGCGAGGGTGGTACGGAGAACTATTAAGAGTATCCTGTTCCGTAGGAAATGGTTCCCAAGATATCCACTACTAATGTGAAAGCCGTCTGCCGTCCTTGGTAAAAGCATGATCAGTGCGCTGGCCGTCTCGTCTTCAGATACGCTCGTATTGTGCACAGATCCGACGTCGAGGCGCTAGTCATCGGAGCCAAGTGCAAACCGTGACTCGTCCCTGAAGACAATACGACGCCACTGGACTGTATCCCACGTTTATCGCGCCAGACACTAGAGCAACAGGTAACGGCGATACTCGCTGGTCAGTGGTACGCGGCGGAGCGGCCTCCTTGAATGTAGTGCCCGTGCCACAAGTCGTCCGGCAACAGGGCGGATGGCCACTTCTGTAGCTGTAGATAACTCAACATGGCCACAGATCGTTGAGATCGACGAATTCGGTTCTGTTCGTGCGGCTCTCACAATTACTTGACCCTCGGGTTCTATTGTCGCCCTCAGAGGCCCACCCAATATCGCCTGACTGCCGCATCGCTCCGATCCAAATGCCTGGTGATACGGCGATTTGACCAACCGGAATGTCTCACCCTAATTATATGTCCTCCCTCAAAATCGCTGAACTGCTAGTATTGAGCACAGATCCGACGTCGAGGCATCCTCACAGTCCGTGGACGTTAATGCAACCGCTATCCGCTGTCACAATTGTCACTGCGTGTGAGCTTTGCTCTTGATATTCTCTCTTCGAAGCGCGGTTACCGTGCGCTGTGGCGGGCCACTCTTTCGTAATTGGTCGTTATTTTTTTATCATTTGCCTATTCTGCCCTAAGGTGCTTGCAGGCGGAGTTTTATCAGGATAGAACGACTTTCCTGGGGCGCTTCGTTTTTTTTTGCCAGTGTGTAGAAAACGAGTGTTTCTACGAGAGGATAGTATCCACAAATAACATCTCCAGAGTTATCCACCAAAACCTACAGTTAATAGAAGAAGGTGAGTTCCTACTTCATCTTCCTTGCACTACGGATCTTGTTTCATCTGACCGCCACTTATTTCGCTTCATATCCCACTTTCTACCTGTAAGTCCTTTACTTAGCTGCAGTTGTGGATATGTAATCTGGCATGAGAGAGCTTTCTGTCCTCCAAACCTGCTGAGTGGATCCACCGTGGGATCGAAGCTCTGGGGGAACTTTGGTAAAAGACTATAGAAACCAACGGCCTAAACTTCGTAGAATGAGGTGAGCGTATATGACTTTCTTCCATCATCAAACTTTTTAGTTACAAATGGGAGGAACGTCTCTTCCTGATATTGTATCCCTTAAAGTATTTTACATTTGACTCATCCTCTGTCATTCGAAAGTCCGATTCCGGAAATAAGCTTCCAGAAGATGTGTCTACCGTCCAGGTGGCCGAGATGCCTGAAGCGTTGGCTTCGGCACATTCGTGCATGTTGGACGCCTATGCGAGTCACGGATGTGATACTCTGTTGTGTTTGTCTTGTGGCCCTACTTCTCTCTCTTTTCCCTAAAACCTGTGGCCCTAAATTAGGGAAGAATGACTGCGTATTGCCCAAAGTATTTCTCACGCTGGTCATTACACCCTTAAACAAAAAAACACCTACATTATAGCTCAGGTAAGAACTTACAATAAACATGGAAATGCTCCTACATTACACAACGCCCATAAATCTTACGCAGGAACTTCTGTTTTGTCATACTGTGACGGTCTTGACAGAGGTTGTGTGTTCTACATGTCTTTAGGTATTTTTCTGACATTTATGCTAATTTATCCAACCAACATTAGAATTTCATTTCGTACTGTAGTAGAGGAAATAGTTTTACGGCATTTAGGGATTTTATTTAATAAGCTTCAATGAGGTGGGTAATGTCAGTTATGGGTACTTTTCAATGGCGTTTTCATGGGCTCTGTTAAAAAATAATCAACTTACGTGCAATTTCTCGTCATACTACAAATCATTCAGTCTTCCAAAACTAATTTTGTGCCCAGCTAATTAAATCCCGAACAATTAGCATTGATATTATCTTTATCGTCTACAACATTGGGACATTTTAATTGCTTATGCTTCGTACTTTCTATAAAAATTGCAACTTTCAAGTATTTAATTTTTTTAACAAACTGCATTTCATTAATTCCATGATTCAATAAAATGGGGAGAAGGGAGCCAGTGTTTCTAACATTGTGTCATATAAATTTATCTTTTATAACGAATTCTCCAAAAAAAAATTAATATTTGAAGCGGATTGAGCTGTCACAGGTAATTCACGGAAAAAGAATTTTCATGTTCATTCATTCATTTCACATGACTATCTAGAAACTAGAAGTACTTACACAAATGCGTTATTGAGATCTGTTAGTCACGTTCCGAGGAGGTTTTAAGATTAAGGGGCACCAGTGCCGAAGTTCCTCCAGTCCTCCTGATAGAAGTTGCCCATGTGATTAACAACATAAAACAGGGAGGCGCTCCAGGGGAAGATGGAATTACCGTGGACAAATACCCATTGGAGAAATAGAAACTAAATTCGCCGAAGTTTTCACTAGATATTTCAAGGAAAAGAAGATCCTGATTGTTGAAAAAATGCTACAATGATCCTGCTACATAAAAAAGGTGACACTGAAGATTTCAGAAACTTCAGGCCCATCAGCCTCCTATCAGTGGTTTATAAACTAAAAACTGGACACTGCTCAACCAATGGAACAAGCTGGATTTTGAAGTAGCTACAGCACTATAGATTATATCCATGTACTGAAAGAACTAATTGAAAGAACAAGGGAGTATGAATTCCCATTGTCTATGACTTTTATTGATTTTAAAGCCTTTGATTCTGTGAAAGCATCAGCTGTTATGATGGCTTTGCAATCTTGCAATACTGAAGATGCATACATTACCATTATTAATAACATCTATAAATTGCTAGTGCAGAAGTTCGGATATTTGAAGATACAGCACCTGTATAAATTGGAAAGAGAGAGAGACAGGGTAACACCATATCGCTCAAACTCTTCATTTGGACATTGCAAAATTCCTTTCAGTCATTGAACTGAGAAAACAAGGGGATAAAGATTAATGGAAATTACCTGACTTACGTTCATTTTGCTTTGGCATATTTATTTTTGCAACTACCCGTTACCACTCTTCAGAGATGCAGAGTGTGATCCAGGAACTTGCTGATAAGAGTAAAGGAGTGGGATTGAAAATGAATTTTCAGGAAACAAATGTATGTACAATGAAGCATTTATGTACTTTTACAAGATCAAAATATTTTTGTATTGATAGGGAAGATCTGGAGATAACCAATACCTACATTTACCTTGGGGGACAGATATTAAGCAAGGATCACACTGTTAAAGAAATTATGCTGCTTATAAAACTTGGTTGCAGAGCTTTTGGAAAAAGCAGTGCAGTTTTCAAGAGAAATTTGCCATTACGCCTTAAAAGAAAGGTTTTTAATAAATGCATCATCCCAGTTCTTATGTACGGAGCAGAGACTTGAATTTTAACTAAAAAAAACATATACAGGCTGCACACATCTGAAGGCTGCCTGGAGAAATGCATGCTATATACGTATATACATATATATTAAGAGGGATAGATAGTCTCTATCTTTATATATGAGAAATTTCAGCGAAAATCGGTAACCGAAACTGAAGAAAATGGATACTTCGCTAGGTAAGTTCGGTGACGGCAACAGGGACACCCGTGAAAATTCCCTAGTACAGTTTATAGAGTCGCCAAGACTTTACATCATGAACTCCGTTTTGGAAGATTAATCCGCGTAGGAAATGGAAGGACCATAACACACTGAAGTGCTAAGAAAACTAGGTTACCTCTCTAATACCACGTTGGAACTCCTCGCGTTGGAAAACGGCAGCAGCGCGACTAGGCATGGATTCCACGAGCTCTCTGTAATACTGTGGAGACATTGCACATCATTCTTCCTGATGAACGTGCCACAATTTCTGAATATTCGCCGGTGGAGAGTACCTGGCGTTGCTAGCCCGCTGAACAGCATCCCAAATGTGTTCAATGGCGTTTACGTCCGACGGATTAGGTGGTCTAGTCAGGATACTGAACTTCGCGAAATGTTCTCCAGCCATGATCGAGCGAGTGTAACGTGTGTGTTGGTGTATTGTCGTGTGAAACGAGCTTGCACTCGTTGGAGTCGTTTCATGACATGAACGGGTGAATATGATTCTCAAGGATGGTTAAGTGGCCTCCACCGCTCAGAGCGGTCTGCTGACGTATGAGGGGTGGTCTTATGCATTCCAGCTGACAACCGGCCTGCAGTTTCCCTTGAAGGTATGAGGATCCATTGCTTCGATGGGCTGTCTCCACACCCAGAATTGTTCATCTGCCTAAAACAGTTGGTACCGCGATTCCTTGGACCAGGCTACACGTTTCCAGTCATCTTGCATACAATGATGGTGTACCCAAGCCAGGAAAAAACGCACAGCCTTGTGCAGTCGGGTCAGCAATGGCATCCGTGTGGGCCGTCGGCTCTGAAACCCCATAGAACACAGGGAACGCTGCACTGTTCGAACGCTGATGCTCCTGCTGATTCCAGCATTGAATTGCGCTGGGATTTACGGCACTGTGACACGCCTGGCGGATGCTACGATGCGTTCCAGATACAGCTGTACACGAATATCCAGGTCTTTTCCACTGCTACACCGGTCTCACACTCTGAATGGTTTCCCTGAGTTTGTGTAATCCAGGTACATCCTTGGAATTGCTGACCGTGTAAATCAAAATTTCGTGGTGATTTCTGAGATGCAGCGACACTTCTCCCGGACACAGCCTCTCATACCCCGTTCGAAATCGCTTAAATGCTGATGAAAATCGCTTTAATCCTGATAAAAAATCGCTTTAATCTTGATGAAATCGCTTAAATCCTGATAAGCTGACAACTAAACTGCGAATGCTATTACTTAAGCTTGCAAAATATCTTTCTCTATATATACGCCGTTAGAGGACGACACCATTTACCGCATGGGTGTGGGGACATGTAATGGAAATGGTAGCGCCGTTCCCAGTTGTTTGGCATCTCAGTGTATGTGTGAGACGTGAGACGCTTTACTGGGATGTCAAATAATATTAATTGTAGAATGTGTACCAAGAAATTTATGATGGAAATCTACATGTGCCTAACAGGTTCAGCAAAGGAAGTGATCACAGAAATGGGAGATGCACCTAAACACAAAATCTGAGCGTCGCAAGCTCATAAAATAAAGGAAAAGTACTGACATGACACACCTTAAAAAATGACGAAGCTTTCAGATTACAAGTGAGAAACTATTCGCTCGTAACTGGGAAGTCTAACAACAGAGAAAGTTAACATCGCCGTAGTTTATAGAAAAATATCTAAAGCCCTTATGGAAAAAGCGACAAAAATAGATGTTACTAAGAACAAAACCCACACGGGGACAGTATCATAAATAAAACAAACCTGCTAACGCTTAACAAGATCTTATGGATCAGAAAATTGACAAGAGTTGACGCAAGCATGGTCAAAGTAACAGCAATGGGCTGTACATACTGCAATAAAAATTGACCACCTTTGAACAAATGAAATATTAATTCGAGAGCATGTTGGATTGGCAAGAAGGAAATGTAGAGCAAAGAAGAAAGTTGAGGAAGAGCCTTCGATTATTTTCTTCATCCAGCTGGGAATTTATAATGTTTGTTAAATGTGATGGTATTCTAAAGAAAAACGAATTGTTCCGATACAGCTCTTGAAGCGAAGATGTTAAATTTATGGGCCGCATGAAGAATGTTATAAGTACATCATGTCGGATGTGTAACTATTGGGAATAACCTAATAAAGGGCTAAGAAGCTTATTTAAGATTTTCAAACAGGTTAGTCTTTTGTGACCAAAGGAAAAACCTCAATACTGAAACGCATTGTATATGAAAACGTGATTTTATATGAAGTCCACTGTACAATTTCAACGCAAAATTCAAGAGTTTTTGATCATTCTGCTCTTCTCTTTGTACAGTGTCGCCCGAAAGACTGTCAAATTTGGAACATAAAACATGGATGCCTTGCTTTTGTAGCTTATAGATGGTTTGTGGAAAAATGTTCAATAGTGAATAAGGTAAGAAAATGAAACGAGATATATTTTTATCCAAAATATGTAAAAGTTATCTAGCAAATTTTACATTAAGATTTTTTTTTATTGGAGGTCTAACGACCACCTTGAGCAACTCAATGGGCTATAAGCAGTTGCCCGTTCCTAATTTAGGGCCACTGGTTCGAGGGAAGGGAGAGAGCCAGGGCCGTAAGACAAACACAAAACCCATGCCTCATCGGTATTCGAACACGGACCCCTTTCGAACAAATGATCAGAAGCCATTGCTTAGACCACTGCGCCACCGGTACGGCTAAAGATGTTAACAAAGTAGGCAGCTAAACTTCTGCTGTTTTGATCTGATCAAACAATGCTTCCCACACAAACAACAGACTTTCTGTGCCGGTGCCTAACTTTTCATCTACCAAATAATTAAAAATTCCTTGCGTAGCCATGACTTTGAGAAACCCGAGAATATTTCAAAATCAACTTTGAAAAACTAAGACAGTGAGGCGGAAGAACGCAAACGGTTTACTGCATTTACTCTTAGTTTTAAGAAACCTTTCTGTTAATTAAAAACATATCTCCGCAGTTTTATGGCGCAGTGAGCTCCTTAACATAAAGTTGACTTAAAGTAGATGATATGAAGTGTTCACAAAATTAATAAAACATATATATAAATATATATATATATATTGGCAGACAGCTGTGGAGTCCGATATAACAAAAAGAACGAAATCGATTGGTGTCGGAGGTTGACCGCTGGAGAAGGATTCAGCTCGTAAGAGATAGAAGGAATGAAAGAGAACGAGAAAGGGCAAGCAAGAGTAGGATAGAGAGTATCAACTAACGTCTCATTATGGCATGGGAGACTTGGACCATCCCGTAGTAATTGCATCACCCTGAGTGGGGAGATGTGTTGTGGAATGCAATCGCCTCTTCGGTAGCTAGATGCTGCTGCTGCTGCTGCTCGCTCACTTGCGGGGAATTCCGACAGGGCTTTGAGCTCTCGCTATCGTCAGTAACCTTCATCTGTGCAAAAGGGGAAAATAAATAAAAAGCAATAGGATCCTAACAGTGAGAGTTTAGGAATTTAATCTCAAAAGAAGCCGACTTTCCTCCTCCCCGAAACCTTCAACCACTTCAGATTCCATCCGTGGCAACCTTTTATCATCTCTGTCTCGCATTTCATTGTTTCTCCTCATTTTCTTTGTTTTCATTGTGGTCGTTTTGCAATTCTCAAGCTCCTCGAAAATAAGGAATAGCGTTTAAAATGGATTCTGTGGAGGAAGAGACGTTTGCCTTGAACTTCCTTCCGCGTCATCTGCGACCAAGCCGGATAATTTGCTCTCCTAGGGGAGAATCCCCTTTGAATAAAGAATAAATTCGGGAACAAGATGATACCTCCATTCCTTAGGATGCCAGTCCTCAAACGTTAAGTTTTGAACAACCAAATTTAAATCTAGCTTAATAGTTTATTTAAAACCGCAGATTAAGGTAATAACAGAAACCCTGTACGAAGTTTAAATAAGAAAATGTTTGCTCATCTACTAGGTTTTCACTTTGGAATATTTGATTAAAGCTGGCTTCAGCGTTTGCATATCTAAGTCTTCGCGGGAAATCTTCTTATCTTTGATGATCAAATACATTTCTACTGACTTCTTCAAATAGCTAATCTATTTCACTTGTTTAAAACTTTCCAACCGAAAACAATTGAAATTATTGAATCACAATTTCTTCTCTTTATCTGGCCATTAAAAGTTTGATGTTCCCCAATAATCAGTATTTTCTTGCATATGGTCCTAAAAACAAGTATTTACAATTGAATCATTGCATTCAAGTTAACCATACCTGCAATTCAAATGCCCTATATAAGAACAGCATTATAAACACCAAGATTGATTTCTCCACTCAATAAGTCTCAATACTTATTTTTAACCCTTGCCATACGCTTGTGTCTTTTTAATGTTCATTTAAGCTTAGTAGAAAGAACTTCAAAATAATGACAAGAAAGTTTATTTAGATTGTTCCCGTTCGTAAATAGACAAATTTTAAAATATCAGACATCCAAAAGCAATTGCTGAAATTTGTAACAAGCCATTTCCCCCCATTTAATCGCGTTATTTACCATTCCAGCGTAAAGCCCTGATGCCGAGAAATTACAATACTAAATTATAGGCGTAGAGAATGACTATCAAATAAGATGTACGAAGAGAAAAAAATATCGTCGGATTCGGTAAAATGTGGTGATGCTCTGGAAACAGAAGTTCTTCACTGCTTCCGGACATCGTGAGCTGAGTTTCGTAAACTCAGAGACGGGCAAAAGTAATAGCACAATATTTCGTACTTTTGATTCGGAGACCAATAAAAATATGGAAATGAAACCTATAAAATATATTTCCATGGGTGTGTAAGCAGATTGAAAACAAGCTGAAAGTAAGGCCGTTTTCAATAATCTACCTTTCCAGTTGCACTGCGTAACTACTACCTAAGCCGGTAACAGTTCCTTTAATGTATAAATTTGCACACTTACCATACAAAAGAGTTATCTTTTTCAAAGATAAATCTTATTATAGCCATAATGTAGTTCGTTTAATTTGATACCCGTGTTATTCGCAAACAGCACATTTAACCAAAAAGGCTGTGACGTACTGCAGAGGTGAAAACGTGTCGAGACGACAAATCTGCAGCGGGACATTCTGTCCGCGTAGCTCAGTTGGGAGAGCGACTTACTCCGGAGTGAAAGGACACTGATTCGATGTCGTCGCGGATGAACCTGTGTTTTCGCAAAACTCTATCTTCCGTATGGAAACCACAGATATTAAAACACGAATTGCAGAGAAATTAAAATGCGAAGTATTCTGATCATTCATAAAGAGTGGAACATCATAGATGTCAATTGGAAACGAATCTCATTAAAGAAAAAAATATTCACAAATATATGGATGACATATACAAATATCACTATCTGCACAAAGGCGCCGTATTTTCACTGTTTTCCCAGCGACCATCACCTCAGATAGCTGGAAAATCGCATCACCCTGGAACAACAATTGACCCCGCATTTCCCGATTTCCGTTTGAGTATCCTATCGTTACATCAAACAGGTGAACGAAGTTCGCGCTGTAGGGCGATTCTATATTCAAGTTTTTGTTGCTATGCATCTTACCTAACAGTAGTAAAGTGAATCCCAAATAAAAAATTTCGATGTAACGAAAATAGTCAACACCATTGTCGAAATCTGATTTTTTTATGCTGTCCCATGATTTGATGCAACAACAAATAATTTCATTGTTACTCAACAATATACACTGCTGGCCACCCACAATGTAATACCAAGAAGGACACGAGATAGCACAGCCAGATTTACTGGACACATAACAACAGATACAAAGATGAAACGATTGGGCTTACAGGCCCGTGCGACTTGCGGAACACGTAGACATCAATAGTTCACGTGGCCTCCATGGCTGGCAATAACGGCCGCTACATTCCGTGGCATCGAACGAAAGAGGCTTTGGATGTGGGCTTGGGGTATGTCGGTCCAGGCTGCTTCCACACGTTGCCACAGTTCATTAAGCGTAGCGGCGGGTGGTACTTGCCGGGCCACTCGGTTATCGATCAGCGACCAGACGTGTTCGATGAGCAACATATCAGGAGAACAGGAGGGCCACGGCAGCAGTGACACCTGGTGGGCCGTGTAGAATTGTTGCACAATGCGTGCCACGTGCGGGCGCGCATTGTCCTGTTGAAACGTGACAGCAGGCAGGTCATGCAGGTATGGGAGGACTACAGGCTTCAAAACGTCGGAGATGTAGCGGTGGCTGTTGAATGTACCGGCGATGTGCACCAGAGGGGTGGGGGTGTCATATCCAATTGCGCCCCAAACCATTACGCCAGGCTACGGACGGTATGGCGATGCATAATGCAGGCGTCATACAGTCTCTCGCCGCGGTAACGCCACACGTGGATCCGACCATCGTGGTGTTGCAGGCAGAAGCGGGATTCGTCGGAGAAGACAATGTCGTGCCATTCCGTAGTCCGGGTGCGGCGTTCAACGGCCCGCTGTGGCCGCACTCGCCGGTCGTGTAGCGTCAATGGTAGTCGGAGCAATAGGCGCCGTGCAGACGACGTCGAACGGTACGTGCTAACACAGGTTGTTGCGCAATACACCCTAATTCCTGCACTAACGTTCGTGATGTAGCGGTGCGAGCCGTCAATGCCCGCCACACAACATGCCGGTTTTCTCGTTCACTTGTGTGCCGCGGCTGCAGCAATCACTCACGTCGGTCCGTCCGTCCCACCTGCACCCACCGAATCCATACTCGCCTCACTGTGGCTGAATGTAGTCCCACACGGGCGCCGATGTCTCGGTACGATAAGCCGCTGTTGCGATAAGCCACTATTCGTCTTCTGTCGAACTCCGGAGCGTGATAGAATAACTGCCATATTCTGAGACGAGGCATGAGGAAGCTTCCCACGCACAGGTCCGGCAGCACAACACACTTCCACTACCCCGCCTTCTGTGCACCCTTCTTATAGTGCTTCTCGGTGGCGTGCCGGGCGCACATGATTTGCATATGCCGTGCAATGCTTATCGTTTGCATGTCCTCTCACGGGCGAAGCATGGTGCAAATTTCAGGCCTATCGGATGCTTCCTTCTTGGTGTTGCATTTTGGGTGGCCTGCAGCGTATTTTACTAAACTACAGCTGAACATTGTTTCATCACGTTTTACATAAATATCAACCCTATCTCATTGCAGTCCGTGTAAATTACGAGAACGTCATTCTAAATGAAGTAAGAGGTAATGCAAAAATGCAATTTTTGAAGCTTTGAAAACGGTGCATTGTAGCGAAATTTTGTCTCTCCCTCGACCCCCTCCCCCAACCTTCCCGCCACCCTGGCTGGGGGAAGGTTCCCTGCTATTGGCGAGAGCTTTAAAATTATATATAACACGATGGGGTGTAATCTGTAGATATACCAGACAAAAAGTTACCAATTCACTCACTAACACGCTTGCGATTCAGCTTTTCTATCTTGAAGTCCAGGTTTAGCTTGCGCATGCGCAAACTAACTTTCGTTGTTACATTATTTTTCCCTGGTGTCAGCGTCGTTTCTTATGTTCGTGTAAATAGGAATATAATACTGTATAATAAATATAAATATTGTTTTTGAAAAATTAACTGTCGAAATACTATTGTCGCTGCCATAGTTTAGTAAATATTAACTTTTATGACTTACATATCGTGTTTCATTGGTTTTACGAGAATAACATTCATTAATCCACCTACGTAAGTACCGCTCAATATCAGGAATGAGTGAACCTTATTGTTTATCGTTATGATTTAATTTTACTTAGTATGTACCGGACTGAGGCTCGGTGTGGACGTGAGTGACGCGAATAAATTCAATATCTTGTACGTAAGTAAAAATATACTCTCAAATCGCTCGTTTTATTTCACATCCACAAAGATCTTGGCATGGGAGAGATGCATAGCATAAATTATTTACAGAGAGTACCGGAATATTTCATGTTTTCTTTACGGAGTGTAAAGATTTTTCCGAGCGCATGCCCTTACGTTTCTCATTATTTGCGATATATCTTACTGTGTTAATATTAACAATTTTCTCAAATGATTCTGAAAAATGGTTCGCAATAAATTGCTGGCTTGAAGCACGATTTCTTTCCAGGATACTCAAAAAAGGAGACATTTTTCATTGACGTTTAACACAGATTTTCCCACTGCTCTACTATTCAATCGAAAAGAAGTCTGAGATAAGTAGGAGTCACACTTGTAACAGGTCCTTACCTACGTGATAAACGTCATCGAAAAGAAGCAAATCAGAAAAGCTATTGTCAACTTAAAAAACCAATGGAGTGTGAGTGGTTTTGTCTATTTTACACAGGGGAGAGGTTTTTAGGAAAGCGTTGCTGTACTTTCTCATTCTGAAGGTACTAAAGAGCGCTCATGAACGTCCAGACACCTCATTTAGGTTAATACCCATACAACTGTAAATAATCCGTGTGATTTTAATACAGTGCCCCACTCTTCTAAAGTGATAAACAAAACAGAGGCGTGACTGTGGGATGGATGACAAATCACTTGCAACCGGATTTCGTCAAAAATTTCCGTGAACTAGAAATTGTAAGAATGAGAATTCAACTCTTTAAATGGCCAACGAAAGGTTCATGTGATAAGCTGTTTTAATTCTTTTCTGAGCAGAGCATGTTTAACACGTTTTGAAAGTATTTGGTGCTCTTAGCGTGTAGCCACTTTGCAAACAGCGAGGTGACGGTTCGAAGAAGAAATTTTCAGTGTCCAGATATTCAAGAAAATCCGATCCAGGGTTACGGAAAATCCGTTCCAGGTGTCGATTTACAGAGGTGCGTCTGCATCTTGGCACCAAATTCCTCAGCATTAGTCAAAGACGACGCGTAGAACCGTAAGTAACCTTAAGGACCATTAAATGAAGTCCGAAACTGATATCTATGAACAAATTAAACTCAGTAGTGGTAATGTGGTATTTTTAAGCTAAGGCAGCGGTAATTTTAATCTTGTCAGAATAAAACGTCCGCGTAGCTCAATTGGTAGAGCAACTTATTCCGGAATGAGGGGATCCGGGTTCGAATCCTGGCGTGGACAGAAATGACGGAGAAATTCACTTCGTTATAATGGCGCCCGAACTATCCGGATGACCCGACCGTTCAAAATCTCGCATTGGTGTGATGTTCTTTCCACACCGCGAGATAGGAAGAATAAGAGAATCCCTTCTCCAGCACTTCCTACAAAAAAAAAAAAAAGTTCTCGAAAGTCATTGTAACGTACCAGGAGATGTGACGTACCTGCCAGAAGGACGCACACGACATAAAGGCAGATAGGAATCTGAATAAAACGTCCGCGTAGCTCAATTGGTAGAGCAACTTATTCCGGAATGAGGGGATCCGGGTTCGAATCCTGGCGTGGACAGAAATGACGGAGAAATTCACTTCGTTATATCATATCGATTGATTTACTTCAAGTCTCGATTTCATATTTATTCCTTTTCCTTTGGTTAAAATGTCTGTAGAAACTGATATGAAGGTGTTGCATTAAATCATCGTATAATTCGGCAATTAGATTGGTACTAACTCAGGTGATTTTGTCTGTGAGGTTGTAAGATTGCTAGCAACTTAAGTAATTTCTTCTGTGGGGTGTTAGAATGTTCTAGCGTTAGATATTAGCAATCTTCTACGTTAGACATACTTGTTATTTACTACTTAGTTGATTGCTGTCTGTTCGATTTTACATTGTCGTTATCTTCACGTTTGTTGTTACTTATCGTAAATCCTCGTTAATATTTGTTCGTTCAACGATTAACCAAAGTGTTCAGTTTTGCATACGTGTGTGTTCGTCAGGTCAGCGTTAAATCACTATCGGTGTGATTCACTCTCGCAGCGTCATCAAAAGTCTATCCTCAATGTGATTTCAAAATGAAAGTGGATTTCGAAACTCTGAGTCTGTGATCTGCTCATCCCTTAGGTTTAATTCAGGGCTTTTCAGATACTGGATTTTAATGAACCAGTTATGTATCATAATCTGAAGCTTCCGAAATAAAACAGACAAAACTATTGCATAAAACATCTGAAAGATTTGTTTAAATATATTTTAAATAGCTCAACCTTGTGTTACGGCGATGTGTATTTACTTTGGAACAGCAGTTGTAATTTTGCACCATAAATGATGAAAACGGTAGTTGGAACACGTAAGGTGGAAACTCCAACAACCATTTTATTTTCAATTTATATTACTCTTCCATTCTAACGTCAGTCACGAAACAAGAAAACGGACATAGTTCTAAAAGTATTTCAGTAATTTAGGCCAAAATTAAAAATGTTGCATTATAGTGAACACGTTATAACCTACACGGAAAAGCAATTGAATTAAAGACAGCTGGCGTTATGCAAGTGTGGCGCTGTGGGCGGCTCTGTTAACGGAAACGACATGACGTATGCAGCGATCCGACAATATAAGGAGCGATGCGACGGGAATCAGTAAGAGTCGGACGCAGTTTGGGTAAGACGAAGGATCTAAGCGCATTTGATCGTGGGCAAATCGTCGGAGCCCGACGAAATCGTCACTCCATCTCTGAAGTCGTGCAGGCACTGGGATTTTCACGAGCCACTGTGTCACGGGTTCACCGTGAGTACATCGAATCCGGTAAAGCCATCCCTGCAAGGGCCAACTGCCGTGGACAACAGCGCGTGGATGAGCTGGTTCATCGTCGGCTAGCTCGCATTGTAACAGCGGATAGACGGGCCACTGTGTCACGGGTGCATCGTGAGTACATCGAATTCTGTAAAGCCATCCCTGCAAGGGCCAACTGCAGTGGACAACAGCGTGAGGATGAGCGGGATCATCGTCGGCTGGCTCGCATTGTAACAGCGGATAGACGGGCCACAGTGCAAGAAATCACTCGGCAATTTAACGCTGGTGCACAAAAACGTGTAAACAGCCACAGCATTTAAACCATCTCCTCGCTATGGGGTACAGAAGCTATCGTCCCACGAGGGCATTGCTGCTGACCGCACATCACAGGATGCAAAGATTAGCATGGGCGGGAGAACATCGCCACTGGACCGTAGACATGTGGGAAAATGTTGCCTGGACTGATGAGTCGAGATTCACGTTGGTACATGCGGATGGCCGGATATGAGTACGGCGCAAACCACATAAAGCAATTAATCCTTCTTGCTAGCAGGGTACTCTTCAAGTTAGTTAGTTAGTTAGTTGATTGATTTTTGTGGCGCAAGGGCCAGGCTTGGCCAAAGAGCGCCAGACACAGACCTATCAGCTAAAGATTTTTAAAAGAAAGGAAAGGGCTGGGGCATAATCACAACCTCAGCAACAAACAACTGAGGCAGGTGCTGTCAAGGTGGTGGCAACACAAAGTTGTAATGGGAAGAATCAAACATAACATGTCTGCTGGGGCCGTGGGGTCGCTACTCCCCATCAGCTGGATGAACAGCTGTCCCTGCGGTAGTATTCTTCAAGAGGGTGGAGGTGGCATTCTCGTCTGGGGAGTGTTTACGTGGACTGAAATGGGAACACTGGTACGTGTGACATCGTCACCGGGATATCCTGGACGATCATTTGCTCCCGTTTGTGCGTCTTAAACATCCCACTGGGGACTTCCTCCTGCAACAAGATAATACACCGTGCCATCGCTCAGGAATTGTATCCGAATGTTTGGAACACTCCACCGATGTAACCTCGCTTCCTTGGTCAGATGGGTCACCTGACCTCAATCCCATCGAGCACATCTGGGATGCCACCGATAGAGATGTTCGAGGCTCTGAGCCCCTCCATCAAATCTTCGTGAACTGTGGGAGCTTGTTTAGGGATCGTGGATCAGTATGGCTTCCCAACGAGTCCATGCCGAGACGAATCGCCGGCGTCATCAGGGCGAAAGGTGGTGCTATACGTTACTAGACAGGTATCTCTAATTCAGTTGCTGTTCAGCTCCTGGCCAGCGGAGCCGGTCGAGTACTTCATGAAACGAAACGCACAGGATGTTGAATATATCGTGAAGGAATTTCGTACAATGTGGAAATGAAAGAGTCGTGCAATTGCTGCAAATTGGACGGTGGCACAGTCTCACAGAGAACAGCCCGTTCAACCTCATTCCAGAGTCTTTCTGTGGGATATAATTCCGGCAACTGTGCAGCCCACTGAAACAAGAAAAACTCGTCAGCATGCTCCTGGCACAATTCGATGACCAAGTAGACCTTCTGAATCGATACGTTATCCTGCTGGACGTGTCCACATACTTGAGAATGAAATGTAGCAATTAAGGGATAAATTTCGTCGAAAACGATTTTCATATGCTCTGTGGCGTTAAGATGTTTTTCGTTGGGTATCACGGAACCTAATACGTACCAGAAAACTTTCCCCACATTTCAACGCACCCTCTTCACCGGCATGTACTGTTGACACCTGACAGGATAGCTTCGCATCTTCATGTTGTTTGCCCCAAAGTCAGATTTAGCCATCTGCATGTTGTAGACGGAATCTTAATTTCTCCGTCTAGAAAACTATTTTGCAGGCCGCAACGGTCCAGTGCTCATTGGAGGCTTACTTTTTTATTCCATGTTGACAGCATTGACATTCGACATCATGTCGAATGTTCTAACGCAATTGTGACTTGGCACTCTTGGAGATGACCATCAAAACACTAGTTTTCAAATCTGCAGTGATTTTTCATGTTGTGGCCCATCTGTTAACTTCCAGTGTTCCTTTTCTTTTTCTCCAATCACCTTTGGTACAATTTTCTCCAATCACTTTTGACTCATCTGATGCACTAGCATACTTAGTCCACTGGATAGCAGATTCCTGGGATTTTTTTGCATGTTGCACCATACATGGCTCTGTATGAAAAGCACTCTGAAGTTTGGAAGATGGTCAAACCGGCACCGTAGGCGCCACCTATAGTGCCACGCCCGAAACTGCTCATATTAGTCTTTTTCCCTATTCAAACCCTCAGTCGAACGATAGCTTAGGATCCACGAACTGGTCTGCTTGATTTATCCACAGCGCATACTGCGCTTGCTTGACGCATTACGAGATGGAGTGACCCATTTACGTGACGAGGTCAGACGTACCTGATGAACCGGCATCTCAGTGTGAGACTTACAAGTGGAGCAGACATACAGGAACAAAAAAAGAGAGCCGAAGATATAATCTCAAAATACAGTGGGCGGTTGACACCCAAAGAGTATACACACTGTATTGACGAAAGTAATCGGATAGCCCTTCAAAAGCAAATGAAAGGATCCGCTACGTTGTTAAGATGCGCGGTACAGCTGCAAACGGTATAAATACAAGCCGGGTGCAGACCGCGATCATATCGCGCTGTGAGGTTGAGTGAAAATGCCGAGAAGGGAGAGAACTGACTTTTAGAAAGGAAATATTGTTGGGTGTTATATTAGTAGGTTGTCCATAAGAGAAACCGAGAGGCGTTTAAACATATCCAAGTCAACTGTTTTGGAGGTACTAAATACGTGGAACACACATGGCGTGCCTGAAGTATCAATACATACCGGCGGACCAAAGAAAATCGGTGATAGAGGACGTCGAAGCCTCAGGAGAGTCGTTACAGCTAATCGACGGAGTACTGCACAAGACCTAAGTGTACAGGTGAGTACAAATGCTGAAATCTCGGTATGTACATGTACCAGAACTTCATTCCATGGTTACCGTGGTCGTGCGGCTGCTCATAAGCCTTTTATCTCCACTCGGAATGCTACTCGTTGTTTAGCATGGTATAAAGAACATTTATCGTGGACCGTGGATCAATGGAAACAGGTCCTATGGACTGATGCATCCAGATACACGATCCATCAGTCTGATGGCCGTGTGTTGGTATGGCGACAGGTGGGGGACGCTATTTACCACAGTCAAGTTTGGAGCTGGCAGTGTACTCATGTGGCGGTGTTTTTCGTGGTACGGTCCCGGCCCATTGGTAATCGTGGACAAACCGGTTAAACTGCACGTCGATATTCTGGACAATTATGTCCTACCAACTCTGTGGCAATACTGTAGGACCGAGCCCTTTTGATACCAGTAGGATAATACAACGAGCCATAAAGCAAAGGACTGTTACTGCGTGGTTTGACGATAATTCCGTATGGTGTGTGTACTGGCCAGCACAGAGCCCTGATCGTAATCCCACAGTGCACCTATGAGATGAATTAGAGCGCCGCATGAGAAGATTTGGAACCAAGGTCTACTACTAAGCAACAGTTAGCGGCAGCATTATGTACTGAATGGAAGCGTATTTCTATCTCTGTATTCCAAAACTTTGTCGAAAGCCTGTCTCGAAGGGTCAGTGCATGCATTAAGGCCAAAGGTGGACCGACAACGTACTAATGTATGTCAATAAATGCTATGTTGTGTTTCTTTTCAAGGTGTCCAGTGACTTTTGTCAATATAGTGTATATTCAGCCCCTTTGATAAGAAGACTACTTGGTGCCAACGCATGGTTTGCGCCGAGAAATCATTCTCTCAGTGAAATGACCAGACAGTTGAAAGTCAATTATTGTCACTTGAAAACTGTAGACGCGTTGTGATAATCGGTGTGATTGAGGTCCGGAAATCAGTTAACCATAGACGTCGTGACAATAATCGGAAATCAATTAATTCTGTTTGTCGAGGCATCTTGCATTCACAGTCGTGCTAATGTCTCACCATATGTGATCTGGTGTTTTCATAAGCGCTAATTTCCTATCATTGTGGCAGTGAATATATGGGGATTTACTCTGCTTTCACATTAAACAATAACTACCTTCTGGCTTCCGTTTTGGTAACGGAAAACGTGCTCAAATTGACCTCCTCAAGTAGAGCTGCGTTTGAAGCGAAGTAGAACCATCACGAAAACAGTGCAATAAATCTACATTTCTTGTATAAAAAAATTCAGGTTTTGAAGATTCTATTCTTTATCACATACTTGATGTTTTGACTGACTTCTTACACCTTGTATGTAGGTGACTACAGAAGCGTAGTACTGAGTTTATTTCAGAAGATCATAAAAGTGTCCCGGTGATGGGGAAATTCTCTACCTCCTTTTTCCTTTCTATCGATCCAGCTCATGGAAGTTCGCTCCAGGATAGAAAACAATCCTTCTGTCACTGCGCGTATAGTGCCCGAGGTAAGTCTACAAACATTTTTATAACAGAGTTTCGAATTGCTCTTTTTAAAAAAGTCCACTGAAGTACCCCCATACCTTTATTTTTCTCATCGCTAAACAACTGAAGACATCAGCTTTCTTTTGCCTGCTATGGAAAACTTCTCAATTTGCATGAATTATAAGTCTTTTCGCAGAGAAGCATTCGCCGTGTAAGTGGAAAGTTCTTTGTATTTCTTACACAGCTTAGATCAACTCAGCACTTATAATGAATAAGGCTTTTAACTAAGCTAAGTATAATGCTTGTTCTAATGGTTGTTGTTTGTTAATTAAATCATGAATAAACTTTCCTGCTAGTAGTGTAGTAATAATAACGAACAAGCTTATAACTGGTAGTAATGTTGTAGTAGTAATTAAGATGAATAAAGTCTTATGCTGGTTGTTACTAATAACACTAAATGAAATAAACCTAACAGCCAGACAGAGATCTGACAAAACTATGAACTGAGAAAGACGTACTTACGAAAGCAATCTTTTATTTGGTCAACTTTTCGCTCTCACATAAACGAAGATCTCGTTACACATAAACCACAGTTCACTTCGTACAACAACAAACGCTGTCTTTCACATAAACCAACGCTCTCTGACACATAAACAACAGCTCACCCTACGCACATCAACAAAAAGCTCTGCCTTGGTATCGTTTAACGCGCCTATTTATACTGGCTACCACCACGTCATGACTTACGCTCATTGCCAGATCTCATTCAGCGGGTGAAATAACATCTCGTTCAGTAAGAAGATAATTTACATAGGAAAATAAAATAACCAGAGATAGTAAAATCAAAAGGAAAGTGAATATGGAGTATACGTTACACACTCCATCGTCTGATTGGCGACAAAAGTTACATGTCTTATAGGCGAATAAACCTTATGTGTCGAGTTTAATGTTCAAACTCCTCTTGGATTCATTTAAACACAATGAACAACAAAGAAAGGTAATAAATAATGTATATCACGGTGGGTCAAAAGTTCGTTCATTTTTCAGCTAAACACTTTAATAAGCAAGAAAGCCATACACGCTCACCTCATTCTTATAAATACAAGCAATTGTCTCGTGTGGTTCCTTACCAACGTTTCCACCAAACAGAGGTGTCATTCCGCAGGTTCAGAGGAGAGAAACTCTCTGTTGCCAGATTCTATCTCGACCGCTGAAGCGAAGTGTCGTCTTTGTAGTAAATGCGCCATGGAGCGAAACAAGTGGTAGTCGGATGGGACAAGCTCCGGAATATATGGAGAACGGGTGGATCTCAACCCTTCAAATTTCTGTAGTTTTAGCTGCCCATTCAGAAGGTGTTACTTGGAACCATTATTCACTTGCAGTAACACCCGTTTTCTATTGATAAGCGCTGGGTTACGTTGGTGCTGAGTATCATGGACCCGCTGGTGTTGTTCGGAATACAGGTTCGGGCTCACACAGCTTCAGAATCTGATCCAAGTTTGCAGTGCTCAGGGCTTTCACAATTCCACCAATTGAGCAGCATGACGTTCTTCTCGAACAGTCCTGTTTGCACCACTGATTTGCAATCTGGATTGTCACCAGGTACTAGTTCCCACGTAGTAATATACACTTTTAATCACTTGTGTCGATACACCACCAAAACCTATGGTTCTATGGATTTGACAGCAATCTGAGACAGACTGACACGTTTCGGCTTGCTGGAGTGTCAATGTATGGGGAACCATTTTCAGTTGCACCTGGAGGAGATACGAAGCTGATGCAGGTGTGAAACGATGGTGAATTGAGGAGATGCCACTTCAGCTTCCAAGTGCAGTGTACTAGTACTGGTTTTGCTGTCACAGCTTCTACCAGGGGGTCAGTGTTGGTGTTCGTTGGACGTCCAGACCTCGACATGTCTTCGAGACTGTCATTCCCATCATTGAAATGTCTTCGAGACTGTCATTCCCATCATTGAAATGTCGGAACCATTTTTCTGAAGTGCCGCCCACTGTTACCTTGAACAGCAAACATTTACTCACTGCTGCTGCCGCTTCTAACTCTTTTTTTAATAATGGCGTAGGAGCAGCCGCACACCACACGTGTATCGACTTTCATCCACTATTCACCTAACAACGCAATGTAGCTGCTTCGTGCCATCAGCCTCGTGTGTTTTACGTCATCGCGATAGCTGTCTGACGCTGGGGCGCGTTTCGCACAAGAATGGAAATCCAGCATTACGTGTAGCTCAAATTGGACAAACTTTAGACTGGTACATTTTGCGAAGTTTTCATTGGTCATCGCAAAATTACGTAAAAAGCTTATAAGATATCCGAATGTTTAACTGTGAAATCTGCTCTTTTCTAGGACATAGTAATGCGTTGCTGAAAACATTTCGTAAGTTTAAAATCTGTTTTGTTTTCAAGTCTGATACGCTACGCAAATGCTCATTTATATTCCCGTGAACTTGGAAATATTAACAATTTAAGATAGAGGCTCTTTATCAACCCCGAATGATAAATTTTGCAGGAAACTTAACTTTTTAGGTGACGGTGACTTCCTTACAAGCTAAGAGGCCAGGAGCTAAGTTTAAAATGGCATCTATCACAGACATGGCATCTTTTATATCATCTGAAACATTAGTTAGAATTGTCAAAGTTCGTTATTTGTAACGAAATCTGAATTTCTGAGTCTTCAAATTACTCCAACTTGCTAGGAGAACGTCGTGACACAAAAGCGTTAAATACCTCTTAGAAATCGATGCTTCGTAGATTTTAAACAAATTTTGTGAAACAAAACGTGCGATTAGTTATCGTAGGGCTGTCTTTATAATTTAAAGCTAGCTGTCAAAAGAGTGTGAGGAAACTGTATGGAAAAGACACCACATATATAAATTTATGCACATGTCATTCAAGGCAGATGCCAATGGTCGTTTCCCTATTTCGTGGGAAAAATAGTGCCGTTAGGCATTGGATGATATGAATGAGCGATTCTCTCTACGCATATCACACGAATATTCGGTGAGGTCATGTTTAGTTAAACGGTCGGAAGTGCATGTCTACGAAGCGCTTTCCGCTAAGTATTAAATATAGGCCGTCCACATTTCCGAAATAATGATTGACTTTTGTTTGAAAATTTAACGAAGAAGCAACTGAGCTATTTATGATTCGTAACAGTTAGATATTTGCACCTCATGTTGTACCATTTTTCACCGTAGGATGATGGTCCTTTCCGAGATAACAGCTCCTCCAAGAATATAACATAAACTGTCAGTGCAAGGATCCTGTTGCAGTGATTGTTGTTTGTTAGCCAGTTGGTAACCACTGTGAGCAGCTCAATGGGGTATAGGCAGTCGGCAGTCACTTGTCCCTAATTTGGTGTGACTGGTTCCAGGAAGGTGGAAGAGCCAGTGCGTTGGGCAAGCACACATCCGTTCCTCACCCGGAGCCACCCCGGACATATGATTGGATACCAGCGCTGAGTACCACACGAGCACCGGGCGCCTTTGCAAATATATTGCTAAGAATTTCTCATACCCTTCCGTCATCGCTTAATTTTCTTTAGCTTCACTGCAGGAAGCTTTGTGAAAAACTTCCATATACGTGGAGACAATGTAAATGGACAAAGTCGCCGCTCTTTCCATGTTTTTCTTTAATTAACACACAGCAACAGAAAAAAAAATTGGATTTGTGAAGTCAGATGCTGACAAATAAGCACACATAGCGCCGTGGATTGTTGGAACCGTAGCTTAAGGCGAACGCACTCGGCTAGTTATCGAGAGGTCTGGGATTCCATCCCAGCGGTGTCGAAATACAATTTTTTGGTTTCTGTGTGTTTATTAAAGAAAAACTTGGAAAGAGCGATAACTTCGTCTATTTACACTGTCTCCACGTATTTGGAAGGTTTTCACCATTTCTCTCGCCCTTTGGATTTATTAGCTTAATTAAATAGCTTGTGCCGTTAAGCCTTACCAGATGGAGACGTCTCAGTTGCTGATTCCATCCCTACGGATGTGTGAAGTCAGATGTTGACAGATAAACACACATAGCGCCGTGGACTGTTGGCACCGTAACGTAAGGCGAACGTACTCGGTTAGTTATCAAGAGATCTGGAGTTCCATCCCAGCGGTGTCAAAAAACTTTTTCCATTGCTCTGTGTTAATTAAGAAAACGTGGAAAGATCGATGACTGTCTATTTACAGATCGATGAATTTGTCTATTTACAAATCGATGACTTTGTCTATTTACAGATTGATGACTTTGTCTATTTACAGATTGATGACTTTGTCTATTTGCAGGTAGGGATTTTTGCTTTCTCCCATGAAAGTGACATTGACACCGATCTGCGTCTGGTGTTGGAATCCTTTGAGAACTCACCATAACGTTCCACAATCTGGTAGGCTATACAACACGTTGTACACACGCTGCGGTAAATGCATGGCTTTCTAAATATTATTTCTAAGTGTTTTACTATTTTCAGTTATAACCCTTCTTTCGTCGCCAAAGGGATTCGAACCTGCATCTTCCTGAGGCTTTTCCCCAGTTGAACTGCACCGGCAAGCTTATCACTGCTTCCTTATCCATTTGACTTATACATCACATCATCAGGCCCTTCAGGATGGCGAGGCCAGGAAATCGCTTAGCTGGTTTAGGGTCAACAAACAGAAACACTCGGTGACCATTTCATTGCAGAAGTATTTGTTTATTTATTATTTATGTATGTTGTGCGGAAGAACCATCAAGAATTTTTTTCTTTCATTCCTTACGGTCAGGAAATCCTTTTTTGTCTCGCAAGCTCTTTTTTGCGGACACTGGATTCAAACACAAGTCTTCCCACTCCAATGCGTCTGTGCTTACAATTGATTTACGAAGGCAGGCGTAGTTCAGTCGCTGCTTAATTTCTGTTAACTCATACGTCACATAGTGTTAAATTTATTTACATTTTTTATTTGTTTTTTAATATATTTTCTTAAAATATTTAGGAAGCATATGATATAAATTTTGCTGTTGTATGGGGAATTAATTCGTAGGATACTCTTGCGCTTTGAAAAATAGTGAACTCATTTTTCTGTTTTGTTATTTAGGTCAGGTGTGCGACTTAAAATTTCGTTGATTAGGAAAATATTTTCGAAGCTAGAATGAACTATTCCTTTTTCTTTGTCAGGAGTAACATATATTCACAGAAGTTTATTTTGTAACAAAGTGCACCTGTATCATCTAATTACGTGGTCAGCACGTATATACTTAAGTACTCTCACAGTCACGACGGAATGATTACCAAGTAATATAATTTCCCACCTGGCGGCGGTGGTAACTAAGCTTTTGGAACTCGTGACGCATTCAAGATGAGGTTTCCAAACCATCCTGTTTCTCAGGAATATGGCTACAGTGCTCCTGAAAATCCTACTTGAGTAATGGGAGTTCAGGTTGCTCTTAGAAGTTCAAATCAGAGTGATATGGACTGTGAACAACCATTACATGCTTGCTCGCCAGAACTCCTACGAGGCCAGTCCAGTGTGCACTCGTGCATTGTCCCCATCATCAGCGCAGATGAGGCAAAGGGATGGCCTGCGAGTATTCACTCCTCAAGGGTATTGTTCGAGTGACAGCAGCAAACAGCGATGCAATTCTCATTAATGCCTGTTGAATCTTCACGCCTTCGCTGCGAAGACTGCCAAAGCATATTTCGTGCAGCATACAGTACATCACGGATCATCGGAAAGATGTTGTATAGAATAGATCCTCTATGCAGAGCAGACGTGGTGAAGCACACGTATTCCATTTCGTGGCACCTGTAGATATGGCAAAAGATGTTCATGAAAAATGAAGTATTGTTTATATTCTGAGCAACATTTTTGGTGCAATCTCCGTTATTAAGTATAAATTTTCCTACAGGAAACCACATTCCGCTAACCGAAGTAGTGGTTTTTTTCTCTCTGTCTCTCGTTGTAGGGACATAAGCTGCACAATATAAAATAGTCTCAATATCTGTAAGCTTACTTTAAATCTTTGAATTTCACCTAACAATAATTTCCCATAGCGTACGGCTGCTAGTGCTCCAAAAGCAAATATGTATGTGTTGTAGTGATATTAGATTTCAAAGTACCCTTTACGGCAGACATAAATGTTTAAACTTGTGCATACTACTATATCTCAGTAAAAGTGATGATATTTTCCCCAATAAATTTTAAAAATGATATACACATCTCGACATATGAAATGCACCAACAGAAAGTATTTGTGGAAAAGACACGCAGATTGGTGGATATGTGTCGACAGTTTCGTTATGTAAATGATTGCCGTGCGAAGCAATCACGTGATAGGTGATCGGAATAAAAGAACAAAACTTCTTTTATGTAGCTAAGTTTTGTCGTCCTCATGTGGGCGTGTGAACCACTGAATTAGAGTGATCTGTGCGACGAAAGCATCTGTAAAGGGTGAGAATTCCTGGGAGATATAATTGGGAATCCCATTACCACAGCGATAGTTTTATCAGAGGCTCCATCGTAGAGTTACGTAAGGCTCACTGGTCTCTGCGTTACATCGCCGATGAAACTCTTCGGGATACAACAAATGTGGGCTGAATGAAGCGACAGTATTTGGACAAAGGTCCCGCGTGTCTACATAGTGAGACTGGTGCGCTAAGGCGGTTGTTCGAACGCCAGAATCGCCCCATTCGATGGGAAACCGTAGCAGCTCCACAGTCCACAGTGAAGACATTCGACAAGGTGAACAGGCAGATATGAACATCCCTGTATGGAAGCGGACTGCGAATAGCAGTATGGCTGAAGCAGGTGTGCCGCAGCACATCGTAGGACAGTGGTGCCGTGCCAGATATGCTTGGCGGCGCGAATGGATCCATGTCACTTGCTCCTGTCTCAGATCGCCAATTAAGAATCTATAGACGACCTTGCTGCCATTCACGAGCGTCACAAGGCTTCTCATGTTTATGCCGCTATCACTTTAAACAGCCGTTTACCACTCGCATGCATAGTTTGCATAATGGCTGTTCGACGAATTGCCAATGAGGTGCTGCAACTCGCTTTTTTATTTTTACTGTATATCCATGGTATCCCTGATGCCCAGTTTTAAAAAAATAGCGCCCGCTGGCACACTCCCAACATCAGCAGACAGTGAATATAAAGAGTCCAGCTGTTGCCTTACCCAGCGCGATCTCCAGACTTCTTCCTAACAGAGAAAGTATGGAACTTTATTGGCAAACGACTTAACGCCTATGCACGACTTTCGCGAAATGTCGATAAACAATGGACACTGTTCAACAAAGCAGGTCAGTAATATTTCAGAACTCAGTCGTGGAACTTTTCCACTGGATGCAACGCCATGTTGCTGGACGTACGTATAATCCAGCATTGCGGTCATCCGACCTGCTGACTCAGACCACATCATGCTGTCTCTTCACCTATCACTTTCATAAAATCCCTCAGAAATTTATCACTTCTTTCCCCACCTACTTGTCTACATGTGTAGTAAATTTCATCTAATTTGGTTCATTCCTATTGATTTGTCCTTTTCTATGTAGAGCAGTGTATTACTTATCTGGTCCTCTCTCTCTCTCTCTCGCTCTCTTTCTCTGTCCGTCTCCTTTGATACAAAGTATCTCTGCATCTGTAAGCTGGATTCTAAAATCGGATTTTTTGTGTCAGACAGTGGTAGCTATGTGATAGGTATTCACACAGTCTCGAATTTCGTGATAACAGAATTTTTGCCATTTCGTGTAAACGAGCTTTATGTAAACGCAAGCTTTCAAAGATCGAATCTGAAATATTTTTTTCTTTTTCACATACCATTAATGTAGCCTCTGCTAGAATTATACACGCTCGACCCTAGCCTTGGCACAATTTAAAAAGTTTTCTGGCCAGGTGGAGCTCATGCAGAATTTTATTTCTGAGTCGAACATAATTAAGTTTTGTTACAAACAGGTGACTAGAGGTTTCAGACAAAACTCTAAATATAGTATATCTGCTGTATTAGGTCCTGGATTTCGTCAAACGGCTGTTCATTTTACCAGAGGATTTAGCGGCATGCTTCATGTTCTGATCCTCTATCGCGCACTGAAAGTGATTTGTAAATGATTCTACCTAAACGGGAAGCAGTGTGTGAAAAATATAGGAAAACATTAGGTTAACAAGATTATCATTGCAATTTTCTGATACAAAAAACCCTAATCCAGATAATAATGTCCCAACCAACATAGAAATACCCCTTTTCCCCGAAAACAGGAAAATCGGGAAGAATGATAGTAATATTCGATATGTTCATAGCCACCCATTCTAATACAGAATGCTTTTTCAGTCCGACTGTAACACGATAAGCAATAAAACTGATTATTTTCACCACGTACATGGAAAACTTTGCATCACAAAAAGGCTTTTCGAAAACAAACGATCGTCCGAAAATACAACTGTCGTAAACAACCAATCGCGATTTTCATGCTATTAAATCTAATCTGACACCTGCAATAGGAGATATCATTTCAAATTATTTTTTTTTCGTTTCACACCGTCAATGGCCATACTTAACTTCATAAAAAGTTGGAAAAGTTTCAGTGACCTTTCCAAAGTTATGAGTTATCCGTTGCAAAAGAGTTTTTCTGATCCAGGTTTTAGATATAAGGATATCGTACCAAACTGAATTGCTAACTATAAAGCAATCTCTTACTTTCTATAGTCATATGCTGCCACGTAGTTTCAAGAGTACACCGATTAGCCAAAATATTAAAACCACTTCTGCGTTATGAAAAGAAGCGCGCGTGCAGTCAATCAGCGTCACGTGCCAAGGTCGCAAATGATATAAATTATAACCTGGGTCTAAGTTCTCTCTCAGTCAGTATTTCGTTTCGTCTCAACATGGGAAATGAAAAGGATTTATCAGATTTCGACGAAGCCCAGATCGTTATGGCAAGACGCCATCGTAACACCATGTCCGAAACAGCGACGCTGGTAGGCTGCTCACGCTATGTAGCAGTCAATACCTACAAAAGGTGGTCCAAAAAAGGTGACACTTTGAGCCGTCGACAAGGCGTGGGCAGACCACGAGTCACTAATACCAGAGGTCAGCGCAGGCTATCTCGTCTTGTCCGAAGCAACAGGAGGCCTATTGTATTTGACACTACCCACACTTTCAATTGTGGTGAAGGGGCCCAATGTGGCGAACACACAGTTCATTGTACGCTTTTGGATACGGGTTTCTACAGCCGCAAACCCATTCTTGTGCTCACAGCCGTTCACCGTCGTCAACGCTTGCAGTGGGCACGCAATCATCGATATTGGACCTTAGAAATAATCGATATTGGACCATAGAAATAATCTATATTGGACCATAGAAGACTGGCAGAGGATCTCTTGGTCAAACAAATCCAGTTTTCTGTTACATCATGTCGACAGAGGAGCACGTGGCTGACGTTTTCCCATGGAAGCCTTCTCACCTGGATGGACTGTGGAACGGATCCAGGCTGCTGGAGGGAGTGTCATGGTCTTGGCAATATTTTCTTGAGGAACACTTGGACCCATTATCTCTGTAGAACAAACTCTGACAGCTGTCACGTACCTGAACATCGTAGCTGGCCAAGCAGACACCTTTATGGCGACTGAGTATTCTGTCGGAGATGACGTCTTTCAAGAAGGCAATGGTCCATGCCACACTGCAAGAAAGGTTCACGAATAGTTTCAAGAACATAAAGACTAATTCTACTTATTGCTATGGCCACCAAATTAGCCTGAAACGAATTCTTTCGAGCATTTGTGGTTTGAGTTCGAGAAACGAGTACGAGGAGCATTACGTCAACCACGTAATTTACGGGAACTGCGAGATCTTTTGCAGTCATGGTACCAAATGTCAAGAGACACCAAAAAACATCTCGTTGAATCTATGCCTCATCGTGTAAAAGCTCGTTTGGCAGCAAGAGGTGGACCTGTATCAAAGTAGGTAGGTGGTGTTGATGTATTGGTTGATCGGTGTATATCACAATATATATGGTAGTATATGTACTACACTGGTGTGCAAAAATTAAGGACAAAGAGGAGAAATCAGCATAAGAGCGGAACGAGCAGGCAGAACGGACCGAAAGACCACTCAGGAGATAGAGTAGGGTCCGGTACGTAGGGTATGCGCATATATGCAGCATGGCGTAGGGAAGTGCGGGTGTCAGTAAGGATACACGGGCGGTGTACGCTCAGCAATTCGGTGAAAGCAATTGCACGGTGTACATCGGTTTGAACGAAGTCGAGTTGCTGCCACCGTGTGATATGGCCAACAGACATTCCAGTAGACGACATCTGGATAACTTTACCCGAGGTCGCGTCATTGAGAAGTTGGAAGAAGGTCGAAGTGTGACTAGTGTGACCGAGGAGTTCGGGATCGCTCACAGCATCGTTTCACGAGCTTGGAGAGCATTTCAAACGACAGGAAGCTGTCCGAGAGTTTAGCAATGGTCGTCCACGAGAAACCATGGCCGCGGACGACTGATATATTGTCCTACAGGCGAGAAGAGACAGACGGCAGACAGCGGGAGAAATCGCAAGGCACATGCAACAGACAACTGGACGTTCGTTATCGCGTTTTACCGTGGCCAGGAGGCTGCACAAAGGTGGTCTATTTGCAAGACGACCAGTACGGTAAGTGCCATTAACGCCTGTTTATCGGAGACGGCGGTTTCTGTGGTGCCAGGAACACAAGAACTGGACACATCAGCAATGGGGTCGAGTTCTCTTTACGGATGAGAGCCGATTTAGTCTGACGAGCGATTCTGGACGTATACACATCTGGAGATAGCAAGGAACACGCAATCACACCTCCAACATCATCGAAAGGAACCGGGTTGGAGATGGCGGAGTTCTCGTTTGGGGCGGTATCATGCTTGCTAGCCGTACTCACCTCCACATCTTCCAAGGAGGTTCAGTCACTGGTGTCCGCTATTGTACCGAGGTTATCCTGCCTCACGTGCGTCTTCTTAGAGGTGCTGTGGGTCCAGAGTTCCTCTTCATGGACGACAACGCTACACCTCATCGTACAGTGGCTGTCGCAGAGCTGTTGGAGAGTGAAGATATTCAACGCATGGATTGGCCAGCAAGGTTCGCGGACTCAAATCCAAACGAACAAGTGTGGGACCTTCTCGGGAGACGCTTAGCTGCACGTCACCAGCCGCCAGCACCGATTCCGCAGCTGCGATTGGCGCCACAAGAGGAATGGGCCGCGATGCCTCAATAGCTCCTTGACAACCTCGTCCTCAGCATGGACAGACGTTGTAAATCCTGCAACGCAGTCAGGGGTGATCATATCCCTTACTAAAGACTGGATTTTTCTGAGCAGCCGCCTGTCACATGGACGTTTCTGTCTTCTGTCCAGTTGTGCTCGAAGCTACTTTTTCAATAAAGTGCCTTTGTACCCTTTGAATTCCTTGTTTGGACGGTTTTGCTCACTTGTCCCATATTCTTACATCTCGGGGATCTTATGGTATGATTTGAGACGATGTGGAGCACTTCTGCACGACGTTACATTCAAAAAACCTTCTCGTCCTTAATTTTTGCACGCCAGTGTATATATATCGTCACCAGAAACATGATCAACCATTATAAATCCATTGCTAAATGAAGTTCCCTCGAAGTCTCTTCTACAAACTTTTGTCTTCAGCCATTATCTTCCACGTAACTCCAGCATACTTTCAAATTTCTTCCGTTGATTCCCCACATGGGCATCTGCTGGACATTTCCTGTCCCTTAGTATACAGACAAATCTTCAGTTGTCCAACGCTGTGGTAACTTATTCTAGCAATATGTCCAGCCTATTTCCACTTGAGGATTTTTACTTTGATCCTGTTGACATGCACTCTTGTCATTTACCTGATCCATGAGAACTGCTTGGCTATACTAAGTATGCATCGGTCGATGTTTCTTTGAGTTGCCAGCAGCATTGGTGTATCTGTTTTGGTAAAGACCCATGTTTCTCTACACATGTACGATTTAGAAGGAAGCATTTATTAAAAAAAGCTCCTTTAAAATATAACAGAAAATCACAATTGAAAATTTCCCTCTTTCTTCCAGATTCACTATAACCAAGTTTTATACGCCTCTTAATCTCTTCTTTGATGTGATACTTTTTTGATATTTGTTGTCAAAGGTAGGCATTGGCATCATTTACTTCTAAATGTGTCCCATCAACCTCTAAATACTCAGTTCTTATACATCAGTTTTGTTTTTTGTAAGTTCGTCACTAATCCCGTACTTTAACCCTTGTCAGCAAGTTCCTATTGCTCTATGGGGTTACTTGTAAAAATGACTAAGTTTTCAGTGAAACGAAATTCGAACAGTTGAACCTTTGCCCTTGCACTTTCATAGATGATGTCCCCAAGAAATTAATATCCCTTTGCCAAAACGTTTGGACGTTTGTTCCAATTTGGTGGCGCAGTGGAAAAAGTGCTTGCCTGTTTTAAATGTCGAATACCTGCCTCAACCAATATACGTTTTTTCATTGTCGTAATGTTCAAGAAATAAACGTTCACATTTGGACATCAGAAACAAAACGAATACCTGGTTGTTAAAAAATTACTCTACATATCTTAATTTCCCTGTCATTATTGACGGGCTTTGACCGAGTTAATAATAATAGCTTATGCAACTTCAAAACCGTAGGATTTTAAAAACATTTTACTGTATTATAACGCTGATTGTTTCAGGCGGAGGTGGTGATCAATAAAAAAATTTTGATTTAGTGAAACCATGAGCAGTTATAATTAGTGCAATAATGTGCCCATCGTTTCAACTACTCAACACAGAAAAAAATCGAAGTCATCCATTTTGAAGTGTATAATATTTACGAATTGCAATTATGCATCTTCTTCACATTGGAGAAAAACTGCAGAAGAAAAAAGCAATGGATGGTGATTTAAGTCATCCATCGCAAAAAGATCTTTTGAATCCGACTTTGTGAAGTTGATATGTCGTACGAAAAACACAGGACGTAAAGTTCTCATCACAAGAATGGAAAATACCCGGACCAATACTCCCACGCTACTAGTTAGCAAATAGAAAGTGACCTCTGGGATTCAGCTTATTGTTTCAAAGATAAAGTGTTCAGCAAGGTTTCGAAATATGGTGTAATAAAACCAATTTCTATGACGTATGTTCTTACGCCGAACAAAGCGTGAAAATGAAGTACACTGCTACCCACCCAAAATGCAAAACCAAGAAGGAAGCATCCGATTGGCCTGAAATTCGCAGCATGCGTCGCCCACGAGAAGACATGCAAACGATTAGCATCGCCCGGCACGCCACCGATAAGCACTATAAGAAGGGTGTACAGAAGGCGGGGTAGTGTAAGTGTGTTGTGCTGCCGGACCTGTGCGTGGGAAGCTTCCTGATGCCTCATCGCAGAATACGGCAGTCATTCCAGCACCTTTCGGAGTTCGACAGAGGACAAATAGTGGCTTACCGCGACAGCGGTTTATCGTACCGAGATATCGGCGCCCGTGTGGGACGACATCCAGCCACATTGAGGCGAGAATGGATTCTGTGGGTGCAGGAGGGACGGACGGACCGACGTGAGAGATTGCCGCAGCCGTGGCACACCACCGAACGAGAGGACCGGCATGTTGCGCGGCGGGCATTGACGGCTCGCACCGCCACATCACAAACGTTAGCGCAGGAATTAGGGTGTGTTTCGCGACAACCTGTGTCAGCTCGTACCGTTCGACGTCGTCAGCAAGAGCGGGGATTTGTCGCACGGCGCCCATTGCTCAGATTACCATTGACGTTACGCCACCAGCGAGTGCGGCGGCAGTGGGCCGTTAAACGCCGCACCTGGACTACGGAATAACACGACATTGTCTTCTCCGACAACTCCAGCTTCTGCCTGCAACACCACGATGGTAGGACACGAGTGTAACGCCAGCGCGGCGAGAGACTGTATGACGCCTGCACTGTGCATCGCCATACCGGTCCGACGCCCGGCGTTATGATTTGGGGCGCAATTGGATATGACACTCGTACCTCTCTGGTACGCATCGCCTGTACACTTAACAGCCACCGCTACATCTTCGACGATTTGGAGCTTGTAGTCCTCCTTTACCTGCAGTACCAGCCAGCGGCCACGTTTCAACAGGACAAAGCGCGCCCGCACGTGGCACCACGCATCGTGCAACAATTCTTCACGGCCCACCAGGAGTCACTGCTGCCGTGGCCAGCCTGT
Organism: Macrothele yani; assembly: GCA_039090855.1. Taxonomy (NCBI): domain Eukaryota; kingdom Metazoa; phylum Arthropoda; class Arachnida; order Araneae; family Macrothelidae; genus Macrothele; species Macrothele yani. The sequence continues at coordinate 61,105,058 of CM076989.1, read as the reverse complement.
TCTCCCGATATATCGCCCATCGAACACGTCTGGTCGCTCATCGGCAACCGAGTGGCTCGGAAAGAACCACCCGCGGCTAGGCTTGATGAACTGTGGCAAAGTGTGGAAGCAGCCTGGACCGGCATACCCCAAGCCCACATCCAAAGCCTCTTTCGTTCGATGCCGCGGTGTGTAGCGGCCGTTATTGCCAGCCATGAGGGCCACAAGAACTGTTGGTGTCTGCGTGTTCCTCAAGTCGCACGGGCCTGTAAGCTCAATCGTTTCATCTTTGTATCTGTTGATATGTACCAGTAAATTTGGTTTTGCTATCTCGTGTCCTTCTTGGTGTTGCATTTTTGATGGCCAGCAGTGTACTAATACCATCCGAAGGGGCACTCCAGCAAAATAGCCTAGACCAAAATAGCCCCATCATCACAGCCAATACACAAAATAACCCTCGTCAAAACCGCCTTCCGTCAAAAACGCGTACCGCAGACCCATGTGGCTACGCCACTCTCTGCTTCTTGATTAATAACATAATTCGTAAAGTAAATGGATTACAACTTAATTGTATTTCATCGCATCCGTGTTGTGTTTCAGAAGAAATATTCGAAATTACAGATAGAAGATTTTTTCTAGACGCAATACGGATGACATGAAATACAATTAAGTTAAAATCCATTTCTTCTATAAATTATGTTAAAATGTTCATATAGGGCGTTTACAGTAGAGGTCTGAATAATCGTCATCTAATTAATTACTCAGTTAAAGGATAGCATCTCTCTTTCCAACAGACCATAGATTCTTATTACCCGTCAGTGTACAAACTTATTCATCAATTTCTAAAAGAACATAATCTAGTTGAAATTGATTTACTTCCTTTTCAAGCAGGGTTTGGGCAACCAGAAGCATCAAAGCAAAAGTACGTGTAATTAATTAGGCGAAATAAAACAGTTGTGCAAATTTTGAAGATGACAATCCGATTTTTAGCGTAAATGTGACAAGGATGGTAAGTCAGATAATATCCGAAAACTTGAAAATTTTCATCGTCCGGGAGCGGGACTCGAACCCGCGTCTCCCAGAAAACGCCTAGGTATGCTAACCACTACACCACCCAGAACGACCAAGTTTCAAGTTTCCGATCAATTTGAATTTAACCATCACAGGATTCGCTAGTCGTCAAAATTTGTATTACATGGCGTAATCCCGTATTTCTTTCATGAGTTGAGCAAAATTATCACGACACCAATGTGTTGGACTATCTGAGTGAAATATCTAACTTGATAATACACTGCTGGACAATTGCTAAGGACGGATCACAAACGGCTATATAGCGCATAAAAAAGTAAGTGCGGTTGGATGCCAAGTGAAATAAAATAATGTCAAAATGCCAGGACATTACAAGAAAGACAATTTATTGTGCTCTGAAATCCAGAAGGCTTTGAAACGTGTTCAAGAGACAAACAGGCCATTTTGTGCAGAATACGTAAACGTGAAAAAAATGCAATTACCGTCCTCAGGCGTTCCGGCGGAAGATGTCAATACGGGATATGGCCACCATGGAGGGCGATGCAAGATTCCACACGCCGTGTCATGCTTTGCACAACATTATCAAGCAGCTGTTGGGGTAATTTATCCCATTCCTCTGTCAGTGCACGGATGAGGGTGTCCTTGTTTATTGGAGGGCATTGGCGACCAGCAAGACTCCTCCCCAAAGCATCCCACACATTTTCAATGGGATTCAGATCTGGAGAACGTGCTGGCCATATGAGGCGTTGAATATCCTCGCTCTCAAGACACTCCTGGACAGCGACTGCTTGATGACATGTTGCGTTGTCGTCCATGAAAATGAATCTATCACCGACAGCACCACGGAACATGCGAACATGAGGTAGCAGAACATCATTAATGCATCGTTGGCCAGTCATAGTACCAGTTGGAAGCACATAGAGGGACGTACGGCCATTGAACATGATGCCAGCCCATACCATGACACTACATGTCGGATACCGGTCCCTTTCCTGTATGTTTCCTGGACAATATGCAGTACCACTATCACGCCAGATCAGTTGTCGTCGACAATCAGACGATAGACTGTATCTACTCTCATCTGAGAAGAGGACAGCAGACCAGTCGTTATCAGTCCAATTGCGATGTTGATGGCACCATTGCAAACGGGCTGTACGGTGACGTCTGGACAATGGGATGCACACAACAGGACGGCGGGCGTATAGTCCTCCTTCATGCAAACGCCTGGCGACAGTTTTTCGGGAGATCCGCTTGCCAGTAGCAGCCATAAACTGATTTGCTACCTCACTAGCTGTGCTGCGCCGTTGTCTTTTTGTTGATAGCACTATGTACCGATCTTCTGCAGGTGTCGTACTGCGAACACGACCTCCCCCGTGACGTTTGCTACACTCTCCATTTGTTTGAAATGATTTCCAAAGCCTTGAAACAACACTGTGGCTGACGTCGAACACCCTGGCAGCATCTGTTATTTTTCGCCCTTCTTCAATCTTGCCAATAATACGGCCACGCGTAAAATCATCTAGGTGATGTCGGGAAGACATACTGAAAATTGCAAGTTCGTCAATTGATTCTTTCCCTTTCAACTTTGCGTTTGAACAACAACGGTCAATACGCGTAAAATCCTTAATATCTCTTATTAGCGCTATGACGTCACGAACAAGTTCGGCAATCCAAAATTTGCATACGCACAACACGTCTTACTGCATCCCGCACTTATGCTAATTTCCACATTTTGCTGCCTCCCATTTTATGGCTGGTATCGTTGCTAATGTCATCCGTCTTTAGCAATTGTCCGGCAGTGTATACCTTCACAAGTTTAAAATCATTACCTTTTACTGACCTTTGTTTAAAACTGTTCACAATTATCATACTATCAATACTTTGGTTTGTCTGCGTGGAATTTCTCACAACGTGAGAATTTAACTTGATAAACTATGCATTTCGGAATTTCCGCCAAAAGTACATTTTTTTAAAAGATGGCAAACAATATTTGTTTTTATTTGTTACATCTCTTCCAGAAATTAGATCGTACTTTTTTTCTTTAGTAAACTAAAACGATGAAAACATTTACAGACAGTTGAAATGCTAATGTACTGCAAATGAATGAAATTCATATGGAGGGGATACAAAATGGCGGAAACACCAGTCACGTGAACTGCACGTGGTGCACAGTTTGTATTCTGCAAGAAATGCACGCAGAAAAGTACTGAAGATTGTCCAAAGAGACAGACCATTCTTCACGAAAGAAAGTTTCAACCTGTGTTTGTGAGAGAGGTAGGATAAATTTATTCCTCAGCCTATTTTCATGACCCTATGACACGTTCAAGACTCTAAGACAGTTAAATCGGATCCCTGCGCAGATTTTTGACCCATATCTTCATGTTCCTCCAACCAACACTTGACAGCTGCGGTTATGAATAGGAACATTATTATCTCCAAATAGGGTACTCTGTTCGGGCAAAACGTACATTGGTACCCAAAATTAAAGTGAGAAACACATAAATTACGTAAAATACACACGACAGAATTTAATGAGAGGTGGTACGGACATACAGGGGTTGTCCAAAATAATGAAAACACCTCGCTGAAAACAGTGACTTTGGTATGTGCTGTTTTTTGAGTAAAACTAACATATAGCTACCATTTTTTTTTTTTTGTAAAAAAGTGTTGCCTATAGTCTAAAGGGTCTGTGTGATTGCATTGTAAATCGGATCGGTGTTTTCATAATTTCATTCCAGGTGAAGGCACAATGAGTGACCTGTCGGAGTTCCAACGAGGGCAGATTGTAGAAGCCCAACGGGTTCGTGCGTCAGTAACCAAAGTGGCACAGGTATTGGGGTATCGAGAGGTACCGTGTCGAAGGTCATGACAGCATACAATGTTTACAACACAACATCATCTGCGAGACACAACTGTAGAAGGAAAACCAAACTAAGTGTGAGAGACAGGACGAGATTAAAGGAGATTGTGTCCGCAAGGAGGAAGACCACGGCGACGAAAGTGACTGCTGAATTTAATGCACATCTCCAAAACCCATTGTCGACCCAAAGCGTGCGAAGGGAATTGCATAAGCACAATATTTACGACAGAGTTCCGATTGCAAAACCCCTGGTGTCACAGGTGAATATGAAACGGAGACTACAGTGGTGCCAGGAACATAAAACGTGGACTGCGGATCACTGGAAAAATGTCCTGTTTTCCGATGAATCAAGTTTCTCACTATTCCCCACTACAGGAATGGTTCACGCGTGGAGAACCCCCACAGAAGCCTACAATCCAGACTGCCTCCTTCCTACAGTGAAGCATAGGGGCTATTCCGTAATGGTTTGGGCCATGATCTCGTGGTTTGTAGAAGGTCACATTATCACATTACACGGACGGCTCACTAGAGGTGACTATGTCACACTTTTGGCCGACCATGTGCAATCAATGACGCCGACATTGTTTCCATCAGGGGATTGCACCTTTCAAAATGATAACGCCCCGATTCACAGAAATCTAACTGTTTAATCATGGTTTGAGGAACATGAGGATGAAGTTTCACACCTTCCCTTGCCTGCACAATCACCGGAAACATCATTGAGCCCCTGTGGTATGCGTTGGAAAACAAAGTGCGATCCCCTTATCCTCCTTCGGCGACTCTCAAGGATTTTTTTTTATTGGAGGTTTAACGACCACCGTGAGCAACTCAATGGGCTATAAGTAGTCGCCCGTCCCTAATTTAGGGTCACTGGTTCTAGGGAAGGGAGAGAGACAGTGCCGTTAGGCAAACACAACATGTATACCTCACCGGGATTCGAACCCCGACCCCTTATGGACGAATGATCAGAGACCATCGCTTAGACCACTGCGCCACCGGGGCGGCTTCTCAAGGAATTCGAGCAGCTTCTGAAGGAAGAATAGTACAACATATTCTTTACCACAATCCAGGACTTGTATGCGTCCATTCCTAGGAGAATTCAAGTAGTTTTAAATGCCAAGGGTGCTCCCATACGATATTAGGTGCGTAACACCTATTGTTTCAAGGTGTTTCCATTATTTTGGACAATCCCTGTACATATATCGATAAACAAGCAGTACACAACAGAAAAGGAATGTCACCACCGTAGAGGAAGACGCATGCGCATAACAACATGGAAGTCCAAAAGTGATGCAGCAAGTAGTACGGATTTCGTAGGGAAATAGCGATTATGATTACCCCAAACAGCGATACAGCTCGCTCAACGAGCCCTCGTGCTATTTATAAGGCTGTGAAAGATAGTCTGGGACAATACGTGTCACTACTCCATCAACGTACGTCGGAGTCCCAGGAGTGTTCTGGGAGGGGTCTGCCGACATCTGAGATGCTCCTCCCAGGGCATCTCAGATGTGCTCTATCGGGTTCAGTTCCGGAGATCTCGCCGGCCATTCACCACATCCTGTGAATGTCCTCACTCTCCAGGTATTCGTTAAGCCCTATGTGGGGATGGGCGTTATCGTCCATAAAAAAGGAACTGGGGGACCAACAGCTCCCCTTTAGAAGTCATACATAAGTATCTATGATGCCATTCCTGTAGGTGGAGCAGTCAGGGTGTCTCCTGAAAACAGATGGAGCGGCGTGCGGCCATCCAACATGATGCCAGCTCAAACCAAGAGTCCTGCACTACCGTATTGATCAACTTCCTTAATGTTGGAGGGAAGATATCAGCTTGAAGGTAAGACTTAGGCTTCCTGCCTATCTACAAATGTACATACGTCGAGAATTTGTGTTCAGGCTGTACTGAAACTCGTCACGGAACAGAACACAGGCCCATTCATCAGGGTCCAGGGGTGACGTTGTCGGTCCTAATTCAGACGGACCCTTCCGTACCATAAGACCAGTGAAATACAGACCATTGGAATTATTGCATACAGTCCTCTCTCGTGGAGTCCTCGGCAAATTGTTTTCCGCGATATCACGCTCCCGTTGCAGAGGAGAGCTCCCGAGAGAGTTGCCTGACTGTCGACTCCCTTAGGTGGCGAGGTGTTAGAGACTCATACCAGTCGTTTTATCTTGCTGTGCTTCGTGGGTGTCCTTCTTTCGGCCTACTTGTTATTTTTCCGGTTTCCTGAAACTGTCTCTACAGATTGGAGACCACTTGCCTTGACTCATTCTGCCATCTTGGTATCTCAGCTTGCGGTTACCCTGCTCCAAATATACCGATCTCCCTCTACCGTAAACTGACTTCTAAGTGACGGTGTGAAACCATTCTTTCATTAACAGTACAACTCAAGTTTCAATTGTCGTATTGCGCTTAGAACAACATTAATCAAGGTCGCGTATCTGACAGATGGATGACGTAAGGTCATCATTTGTATGTTTCTATCGAAGCTAGCACCATGTTACTTGGGTACGTCAACTTAGCGTTTCTGAAGAATTTTTTAAATCTGTCATCTCGTTTTGAACATATTCTCGAATTTGTATTTGTCACGCTAATTTTGGACACCAGTTTATATAACGTGGTATGTGTAATTCCTTTTAGCAATTTTTGAGTGCCATGGAACGCCCTGGGGTAAGTAAGTTAATTTTCTTCTGAATAAGAGACGTTCGAAATTATTCTTCGCTTTTTGGGATCACAAAATATATACCCAATTAGACATTCTAAAAAATACAGCAGGTTTTTCAGCCGTCTAGGTGGAGCAGTGGTATAAGAAATGGTTTCTGATCATTCGTCCGAGATGGGTCCGGGTTCGAATCCCGGTGAGGAAAGGATGTTGTGTTTGTCTTATGGCGCTGTCTCTCCCTCTTCCCTGGAGCCAGTGGCCCTAAATTAGGGACGAGCGACTGCTCATAGCTCATTGATTTCCTCACGGTGGTCCTTAAACCTCCAATCAAAAAATAAAAATTAGTTTGATCAACGAAGTCGAGGTTATAAACGAAGTTAGTAGTCGGCCTTCCAATTCATCTTAAAAGTGTTCCATGGGGTTGAGATCGGGGCTCTGTGCATGCCAATCAAATTCTTCCACACCCATCTTATTAAAACATCCATGCACGAACCGCGCTTTGTGGGGGAGGCTTCATGCTCTGGCAGTTTTTCATGGTTTGTACTGTTGGTAAAGAAATGGACCATTACCGAACTATTACCTTAATGATGGCAACATAGAATTGTCCAGAATCTCATTATAGGCCTCGTCGTTAAGGTTTTCAGGCTTTATAAGTAGGGGCACACCCTAAACTATGAAAAAGAGCCACAGAGAATATGCCACTTCCACCTAATTTCCGATTTGGCAAGAGAATGTCGGACCGGTAGCGTTCACCTGGTATCCCCCACCCACCCAGATTCGTCTTCGGACTGCCAGATGGTGAAGATGGATTCATCACTCCAGAAAATGCGTTTACACTGCTCAAAAGTCCACTGCCGTCGAGTTTTACGCCGCTACAACTGACGCTTGACATTTATTTTGCTGATGTTATGCTTGTGTGAGGCTGCTAGGCCACAGAACCCCATTCCCTTCAGCCCTCGAAGAGCCTTTATAGCGCTAGTGTTTCTTACAATGGAATTTTGGAACTCGGTGGTGAGTGTTGCGAAGGAGGACAGGTAATTTGGTGGCATTCCTTCCTTCAGACCTCTGCGCCCCTGTTTTGTCATTTACGTAGCCTACCAGGTCGTAATTGCGCTATTGTTGCTCCTAGGCATTTGCACTTCACAATAACATTCTTCACAGTTGTTCGGGAAAGTTGCAGCAGGGCAAAGTTTTCCCGATCTGATTTACTGCTAAAATTACATCCCATGATGGCACCACGTTGGAAGTCACTTAACTCTACCGTGCGGCTCATTCTATTATTCGTGGTTGCCTATGATGTTTGCCATGCCGAGTGCGTCTTTTTATACCTGTATGGGCCATCTCTGTGAGGTATGTGGGCAAATCGACTGCTCAAAAGAGGTGTCTGAATACTTTTAACCATGTAGTGCAAGTGAGAATTCAGTACTGTAATTATTGCAGATAAAGAGTTTTGGGGGGATGGGGTTTGACTTCAATAGTTTCTTGCGCACTTCTGTTTCCTTTGGTGAGCGTTTATGGCCAGTGTTCTGTGCTCTCCGCCATGCACTCTGAATACCTCAAATCAATCAATCCACTCTGAATGATCCCGAATAATTGTAACTCCTCTTGAGACATTAAACATCTTACACACAAACATTTGGTAAATATGATTCATTATACTGAAAATGCATCCATCATGGATCATTATGTTCAACCGGGACTCGTGAGTATACCCTATGCGCTGCCATTCTTCACCTCAGCGTCTGCGTTCTTGGCTCCATTGCAGCCGCCGCAGGCTGTGGTATGAGATCAAGCGAAGTCGAAGCAACGGCGGATGATGATCGACGAGGACTCTCTGAAGCAAACGGCGTCGGACAGAGCTTGCAGACAACCCTTGATGCGATACAGACCTTCACATTTGTGTTAACCTTCCTTACGTGGCTATCCGGTCCGCCAACGCCATAGAATGCAGATGACAGTCTTCCCGTCCGTTCGTCCGTCTCTGAGCTCTAGAACTCTCACGTTGGTGCGCCAGATCTTCCTCGTCCCCCTGACACCATATTCGCATCACTGTGCTCCGTTTCGTCTAACAGGAGCGGTGATGTCGCGGAAGGACACACCCGAACATTTGGTACCGGCCTCGCTCAAAGCCCATGAGTTGTACGTACAGTGTAATTTTCTGCAATGGGGGCTACTCAGTTACTCCCCTACCTTATTACCACAATTCTCGCAAATTGACTATGGCAACTTGCACTGGTGTGTCCTGCGGACGGCTATGACTGCGTGGTTGGCGCAATTGATTTGCATGTGTACCAGGTTGTGAGCATGTTTACCTCCTTAGGTGGCATACGTATCCTGTGAGTTTCAGTTCAATCGCACACGTTTTTCCTGGTGCTGCATTCTGAACAAGCAGCTGTGTACTGCGACGTAGCTATAAGATAGTTTCAAAAATTGCAATCGATATGTTTACTAACGCAGAAGCGAAAAGATCCGCATTTGTTAAACCAAAATGATTTTTAATTGATATATTTTTATTAACATGCTATTAATATAATTATTGGAATACTCCTAACACACGACAAATTTCCGTATTTCTCTCTAGTTTTCCCTGAAGTCCAGGACATATGCATGAGCAAGTGTTGGATTGCCTGCCACATATGAGAACATAGGGTCTATGTCACACAAAGTTTTACAATATAATTTGATTTGAAACTGAACGCGAAATAATGGTAATTGAGAAGATGAGAGATCATACGTGTTTAATTATGATTGTTTTTCAGTAAATGTCTACAACTTCAATAAAGTAATTCAAAATAGGTAAATTTCCTTCTGAAATTCTGCATTGCATGCATATAATCGGATAGCAAAATCGTGGTGGCTCTCATTTTTCCAGATTGCAATACCAGCGCAAAGAAAATATGTTACTCGTTCTTCAATTTCATCGGTCAGAATTCAAACCAACGCCAGACCATGTACCGAAGGAGAGTGTGTTTTCTCTAGGGATTCCAATAGCTAGATGGAACTTTCCCTTTTTTACGCTTTCCAACCGTAGGTTGAAGAAGCGTACATGCAACAGCTTTTTCCGTCCGTCCATCTGTCCGTCTGTCTGTCGGCACGATAACTCAAGTAAAAATGGTTCGATTTCGATGAAATTTTCGTATGTGGTAGGGGACCACCAACCCTATTGAAAATGGGTGAAGTGGGGTCAAAGGTCAAGCCATAAGAGTGGGATCCATTTAATTGCCCTTATACGTCATAACTTGCGTAAATATGGTTCGATTTCAATGAAAGTTTAGTATGTGGTAGGGGACCACCTGGGGCCGAATCCTATTGAAAATGGGTGAAGTGGAGTCAAAGATCAGAACATAGGAGCGGAATGCATTCCATTGCCCTTATGCATCATAAGGTGCGTAAAAATTGTTCGATTTAGATAAAATTTTAATATGTTTTAGGGGACTACCTGGAGAGAAACCCTATTGAAAATGGGACAAATGGATTCAAAGGTCAGGACATAGGATCGGGATCCACTCCATCGCCCTATTCCGACACTATTAAGGTGAACGTCAAGTAATTTTGCTTCCTATATTTCCAGTGGAAAACCTTTTGTACATATTTCCTTCACAATTAGTGTGTTCCCAATTATGAAAATTTGAACATCGATTAAAATAACTTCATACTATAAATTGGAATACTTAACATTTTCTAAAACATAACCATAATTATATTAAAAAACAATAACGTTTCCTTTGGTGGTGTTGGAACCAAAAAAAGGTGGCGCGACCTGTACTTTGATGACGTCAGTGGACAAATAAATGTTGGATTGCATAATTACGGTTATGGTTTAGAAAATAATATTACGGTTATGGTTTAGAAAATATTAGGTATTCCAAATTATGAAATGAAGTTATTTTAATCGATGTTCAAATTTTCATTCTTGGGAACGCATTAATTGTGAAGAAAATGTGTACAAAAGTTTTTCCATTGGAAGTATAGGAAGCAAAATTACTTGACGTTCACCTTAAAGTAGCAATTCTTGTATGTATGTATGTACATTTTATTTTGAAAGCGGCTCTAAGAATTTTGATGAAAGTCGTTAACCTACCGTTTTCTGTTACTAGAAATCGATTTAGCTTGATCTCGACTTTAGGAGAATTCGTTTAGTGAGTTAAATAACCACCCCGAATTATAACGTTCTTAGTGTCATGGCGTCGTTCCATTAATGTTTCCAATGCTTTGAAATCTTATGACGTCACAATCTCGCGTTTGAAAATGTTGGCGCGCGGTCACGCCATCTGTCTCATTACGTCACGCGTTGTGTGTGGATACTATTAAAGTTTTATGACGTCATACTCTTGCCAGCAGATGGTCGCGATTCCCATCTGCTTCATTACGTCACTCGTTGTGTGCTTATGTCCCTCCGTACGATAACTCGCGTAACATTCGTTCGATTTCGATGAAATTTTAGCATCTGGTAGGGTATCACCTGGGAAGGAACCTCATTTAAAGTGAACGAAATGGGGTGAAAAGTCAGTAAATAAAAGCGGGATCCATTCCACTGCTCTTATGCGTCAAAACTAACGTAAAAAAGGTTCGATTTCGATGAAATTTTAGTATGGGGTAGGGGACAACCTGGTCACAAACCCTATTGAAAATGGGCTAAATGGGGACAAAGGTCAGGACATAGGAGCGGAATCACTTCCATCGCCATTATGCATCATAACTTACGTACAAATGCTTCGATTTGGATGAAATGTTAGTATGTTGTAGGGGGCCTGCCTGGGGACGAATTCTATTGAAAATGGGCGAAATGGGGTGAAAGGTTAGAACACAGGAGCGGGATCTTTTCCATAGCCCTTATGCATCATAACTTACGTAAAAATGCTTCGATTGCGACAAAACTTTATCATGTTATTTCGGAGGTATGCCGAACTAGTTCTGTTGAATATCATCGAATGGGATCAAGGGTCAGGGCACAGGACCGAGATTTATTCCACAGCCATTATTCTCATAACTTGAGTGATAACTTGAGAAAGGATTTCTGGTATGTTGGAAAGCGTATTATAATCAATGCATTGCATGATTTTACTAACTTGTAATCAAGCTTCAGTTTCCTCGGATGAGTTTTGTGGAGGTCTGGAACGAAGCTAAAGGTCTCTCACATAGAAACTTTTAGATTGCACTTGGTATCGTGCTGGGTATCTCCAAATGGCAAAACAACGAAGGCTGTACACAACAAAGCTTTAGCTGCTCCTTTGAAATAATAGCCTTCAGCTGCCTCTGTAGAATTTATTTCTGTTTAAGGTTTAACAGAGTCTTTATCTAATTTAAAGCTTAACTTAGTTTGGCGACTTAAATGTCACCTTCCAGTACTATTCCATTTCGTTCGTAATTGCTGAAATCTTAATTAAGCATGGAACTCTAAGTACGCACTGTCAAAGTTATGAGACGGTTCATGCAATAGCAAAACTTACGTTTATTAAAAACGTAGGTTTTTAGTATAAGTAAACGGTCAAAATTATGAGACGGTTCATACAATAGCAAAACCTACGTATATTTAATACGTCAGATAGTCGAAAGTAGTCGCACAGTTTTAAACAGTAAGACTACTAGACTTCACATATTTTATAAGTTCGCTATCAACACTTAATACAATCTGCTCAACGAATATATATGTAGTTCTCCTCATACAAAAATTGCTCGACTCTCTCCACATTGAATATCGCTCTAACATCTGCCCTTACACTTTACTCAGCTCAGAATATTTAATACATTTTATTTACGCATGATTTCACTTTGACCCACTGTCAGATTGCTACATTTACAAGCTCGTCGTTTGAAACTTTGTGGAGATAAGTCAGAAAATATTCAACGAGGAGAACACAGAAACTCAAAAGAAAGGTTAAATTAGAAACATGAGTCACACTCCGTAGTTTTAAGTTGGCGTTTTATTTCATTAATTAAGTATATTCCCCAAATTCCTCAATAAAACTAGAATAATTGTATTTTATCGTATGAGTAGTAACGAAAATTGCAATCATTGAATGAGAAAATTACAATCTTTACGAGGTATGTTATATTTTAATAGCATGAAGTTAAAAATAAGTTTTTAACTGTTCTTTTCTGCATATCAGATTTCGATTTCCATAGCATCACATAAAGAATATGAGTCTTAAGCGATGCAGAATCTTATTGAAATACAAATTCGGTATACAGATGAATTTCATGCATCAAAGGATAGTTCTTAATTCAAACTATTGTTCTTTTCAAACATTTCTTCGTGTCTTTATGAAGCACTTCTTTTTTGAGCTAGCAGACTAGTTCAACCAGTGTGATAATGTACTAATACTGAAGTTTGTTAATGATGTTCTTAAGACCTTCGAGTCAATGAGCAGAGGCGTGTGTTTTGAGAAACTTTTTTATACTTCTAAAAATCAATAACTTGAGCTTCCTGTAAAGGAAATTAATATACAACTTTGCTCCACGCAGGACAGTTAAATAGCCTTGACATAATTAGTAGGGCATGTAGATGTTTTAAAGTAATTTACATTCCGTTCTCTTTATGTATTTTTCCCGTGCACAAACAGGAAAATTACGGACCTCTCAGCTTTAGTAAGTTTTAAATATTAGGCATTTTAAGACTGTTTATGAACTTGATTTCTTCTTTTTGAAACTTATGAGAACCAAGTACCTTCATATATGACATCGTGGCTGCATTCCATAGGGATGGCTGCAATATCTAAGGTTTCGTGTTTCTCTCGGTATTGATATCCTATGTGAAAGAAGCAATATCGCAGCGAGAGCGACCCCTCACGCCTGTGTACGAGGGAATGTGAAGTCGATCTAAAAGAGACTTATCTCTCTCTTCTCCTTTTTCTTTATCATCTTCATTTGCCTGCCATGTTCCGATTCACCGACGCAGAGCAGCATCGTATAAAAACTGACTTGTTATCGAGTATAGATTGAACTAAGAGTAATAGTGGAGAAGTGAGGACGAAATTGAAAAATAAAGAAAGAAAAAAAAAGGGAATGGAAAAAAGAAAAAGAGATAATGCCAGTTGACGTCATCTTTCTTTTTCGTTTCCATCGTCGTTCTTGAGTAACTCATTGACATATCGATGATCAATGGCTCGTGGGAGGTTGGGATGGGTCAAACAAAATGGAAAAAACGAACCCGGAGAAAAATGATGAAAAGACGGCTAACAGCACTATGAAAAGATCTATTAGTTTAATTTTTTTATGTCTTTGCTAATATGACATTTCTTTTTCTTTATGTTTTTTTTAATCTGAATTTTCAAATCGACTTCCTTCAAAATATATGAAGTCAGCACGAAGAACTGCCGCTTCGACAGGATATTGTGAAAACGAGTTATCCTTTTTCCATACCAGTTTTACGGCTTTCAAAGGACTTGGAAAACAAAAAACAAACTCGCTTGACAAGCATAAGGTGTGAAAATAAAGATTATATTTTTTCTGCATCGATAAATTTTAGCTAGCTACTAGTAGAAACGTATTAGGAATCTCCAAAAGTACTATTACGTTAGATTTTTCTTTCTTGAACAGAAATATCACACCAAGCAAGGCAAAGGATATTAACTTATCTTTAAATGCCCTGTTATTCCATATGGTTCCAAATATTTCACTAGTGATTCTTCTGTAGTAAAAGATTTTCGGCCTTTCATTAGGATTAAATTTAAAAAAAGACGGTTAGTTGCTTTGATTGAATTAGTGCCTGAATGCAAACTGACTGTGTTGATTTAACGTTCACTGAAATGGGTTTGTCCACTAACTGAGATTTTTTTCATTTTTATCTTCTTTTATTTAACTTTAATAGTTTATTATTCAGGAGCACCAGCAAACGCATTGTTAGAATACCACGTTATGGATAGTTCCGGATGAGATATGGACTATGTGTTTTATTTGCGGCACTAACTTTCTCCTTTCACTGAAGCCAGTGCCCCCAAATCAGAGACAGCCCGACTACTTATATCTATCTATCTATATATATATATATATATATACACTGCGGGCCACCGAAAATGCAACACCAAGAAGGACACCAGATAGCAAAGCCAGATTTATTGGACACATAACAGCAGATACAAAGATGAAACGATTGAGCTTACAGGCCCGTGCAACTTGCGGAACACTCAGCCATCAATAGTTCGTATGGCCCCCATGGCTGGCAATGACGACCGCTGCACGCCGCGGCATCGAACGAAAGAGGCTTTGCATGTGGGCTTGGGTTATTTCGGTCCAGGATGCTTCCACACGTTGCCACAATTCATCAGGTGTAGCCGCGGGTGGTGCTTGCTGTGCCACTCGGTTGCCGATCAGCGACCAGACGTGTTCGATGGGCGACATATCGGGAAAACAGGCGGGCCACTGCAGCAGTGACACCTGGTGGGCCGTGAAGAATTGTTGCACGATGAGTGCCACGTGCGGGACGCATTGTCTGTTGAAACGTGGCCGCAGGCAGGTCCTGCAGGTATGGGAGGACTACAGGCTCCAAAACGTCGGAGATGTAGCGGTTGCTGTTGAATGTACCGGCGAAGCGTACCAGAGGGTGGGGGTGTCATATCCAATTGCGCCCCAAACCATAACGCCAGGCGACGGACCGGTATGGCGATGCATAATGCAGGCCTCATACAGTCTTTCGCCACGGTGCCACCACACGCGGATCCGACCATTGTGGTGTTGCAGACAGAAGCGGGATTCGTCCGAGAAGACAATGTCGTGTCATTCCGTAGTCCAGGTGCGGCGCTCAACAGCGCACTGCCGCCACACTCACCGGTGGTATAACGTCAATTGTAATCGGAGCAATGGGTGCCGTGCGACAAGTCCCCGCTCCTGCAGACGACGTCGAACGGTATGTCCTGACACAGGTTGTTGCGCAACACACCCTAATTCCTGCGCTAACGTTTGTGATGTGGCGGTGCGAGCCGTCAATGCCCGCCGCACAACATGCCGGTTCTCTCGTTCGGTGGTGTTCCGCGGCTGCCGCAATCTCTCACGTCGGTCAGTCCGTCCCTCCTGCACCCACCGAATCCATACTCGCCTCACTGTGGCTGGGTGTTGTCCCACACGGGCGCCGATATCTCGGTACGATAAATCGCTATCGCGATAAGCCACTATTCGTCCTCTGTCGAACTCCTAAACGTGCTGGAATGACTGCCGTACTCTGCGACGAGACATCAGGAAGCTTCCCACGCACAGGTCTAGAAGCACAACACACTAACACTACTTAACACCCCGCCTTCTGTGTAGTCTTCTTATAGTGCTTCTCTGTGGCGTGCCGGGCGCACATGATTTGCATATGCCCTGCAATGCTAATCGTTTGCATGTCCTCTCGCGGGCGACCCATGCTGCGAATTCCAGACCAATCGGATGCTTCCTTCTTGGTGTTGCATTTTGGGTGACCAGCAGTATATATATATATATATATTATTTTTTCTTTTTTTATTTTTTTGGGGGGAGGGGTTAACGACCGCCGTGAGGAACTCGATGGGCTATAAGCAGTCGCCCGTCTCTAAGTCAGGGCCACTGGTTCGAGGGAGTGGACAGAGCCAGTTCCGCAGGACAAACACAACATCCATGGCACACCGGGATTCGACCCCGTCTCCTCTTGGACGGATGGTCAGAAGCCAACCCGCAACCACTGCGCTATAGGGGCTGTTCGACTGCTTATGTTGCCCATTGAGTTGCTCACTGTAGTCTTGTGTGGTCATCAGACCTGAAAACGAAAAAAACTATGCATATGTTTAGTTCCAGTTTAATGTATAAAAATTAAAAACAAGGTAAAAGGCTAATAGGGAATAAGCGCAAAACGCTTAAAATTTAATTTGGGATCTTTTTTTTTAATTATTCAACGATTCATTTATCACTCTTTTTGTTTGCGTTACAAGGCCACGATGCACTGACGTAATAAACACTCGCCAGGGAAACCGTGCTTTAATAACATCACTTTTTCCAGTAGTTCTCCTGCTATGAAACGTACGTATGACTTCTTTCCTAAAGTCAGAACAAACTGATACATTGTCCTATTTTTGGGGGACACTTCTTAGAAGCTGATGATGTAATTATTCACTTACGACTGAAGACTATAAATACCTGGAAAACACTCTTGCAGCATTAAACCAATATTATTTTACCGAAATTCTAATGGCCTGAGTAATTTGTCAGCTTGCATTGTACATTCAGTTTAGCAGTGCTTGACATTCTATCTTTGAAACACTTTTAAACTTTTTTCTATCATCATGTCATCTTCACAAAGCTTATGTACACCAAACTATGCAAAGCAATCGGAATGTTCCCGCACGCTGAATTTAAAAAAAAATACTGCGTATGCTGTAAGCAGAAGTTTAACCAATTGATGCGGAAAACAGAGTAAGCAACTCGTCGAGGTCAAATATTGCGCATGTCGAATACCAGAAGAAAAGTGGTAGAGCGCCAGAAATGAATAATTGGTTCTCTGAGTGCTACGAAGTTTGCTGGCAATAACGTCGCCATTTCCGCAGTGTTTGACGAAGGAGCAAAGGAGCAGAGCTTATTTTCGAACTCAGTCTTACAAACAGTGTACAAGAGTCCGGGAGAAAAGTTCTGCAGCACACTGTGGTAACCTTGCAAAAACAGTCTTGCTAAGCCAGCACTGAATCCAGCGCTGGCAGTAAGCATTGGTAGCAGCGACATAGCGCCCAAAAGTCAATAAAATGTCCCGGCGGCCAACACATGGGCCAGCAGTTAGGGACAGCAGCGGATCAGCAGCGGGCCAACAACTGATAACTCCATCAGTTGTCATATCCATAACAGGGATATCAGTTATCCATCACAGGTTGTTGCTTCTACAAGCTGCCATTAGCAGTCCTACAAGTACGTGTCGTATATGGTGGTTAGCCTAATGTGGTCAGCCAATGGCAGCCAACAATCACGTGACGTAACTGATGGCTTGCCAAATCTGGTTGGCCAATTGCTCAGTAGTGGCCAAAACATAAAAAATATAAACTTTCCCAACTCCTCAACGTTTGCCAGCCAGAGCCATTTTTGGTCGATATTGCACAACATCCCAATTCTTTCGGCGGGGTTTTACCCCACAGGAAATTTACCTGCACGACGTCACGGTGCTGGGAAAATTTTCCCAACAGGTCTCGAAAAACAACCGGTGGATCAGTGCAACATCGAGTTTACGACAGTTTGGTTGCAAAACGGATATTTTAAAAACACTAAGTGCGGAGTTTGTTTGGTGATCCTCTTTCCTGAACGATATGAAACGAAGGGTTCTCCTTTTAATTTTACAATATTGCAAGCTATTTTTCATAAATGTCCCTTTAATATTTCATAAATTTAATTTTTCGAAGCAACGGGATTTTGTTTTATATTAAGGAAACGTCACTCATTTTCGACGAACCAACTTAAAAACGTTTTCCAAAGTTTTGTGCTGTACTTCTGGTCTTGAAAGGCGATTGTTTAGTCAATACACTTACGTGTTTTTGTCCCATTCTGTTGTATTTTCAATGTTGTATCTTTTTCTCACGATCTTTCTCCAAT
Source organism: Macrothele yani (assembly GCA_039090855.1). Taxonomy (NCBI): domain Eukaryota; kingdom Metazoa; phylum Arthropoda; class Arachnida; order Araneae; family Macrothelidae; genus Macrothele; species Macrothele yani. Next base: position 61,087,007 of record CM076989.1, on the reverse strand, counting down.
CTTGTGAATTCACCCCATGGATGAGTGCATTATATTCATATAGTGTTGCTTAATCTTTTTTCTCAGATACTTGACCATTTTTTAATGAATTTATACTTTTTTTTTCAGAATTGCCAATTTTGTATAATTATTTTTTTCAACTTAGCGCTTTTTCAAATGTATTTGGGTGACCTTTTTTGAAACGTTTTAGTGTATGTTGACGAAGGATTATTCGATACATTTACTAAGTTTTCAGATATTATTTCTTATGGCTTATGGGAATGGAGTGATTGTATTTCATGGCGGTTTGTATTCTCGATTCTTCGTGTGTTGGTGAAGGAATTTTGCTGTGAAATGAATTTCTATAAATACAAAGAGTAACCTGACTGTTTTTTTACAGTTCGTTAATTATTTATGTGCCTTTCCTCCGACGTAAATCTTCGTCAACTCACACTTCTTAAAGAAATTTATTCGTCTCTTTCTATATGTGGACTTTTTCTTAACATCCACTAAAATAACACGATGGCGATGGCGTCGACTTCAACTAACTGGTACCACGAGAGACTGTGAACGTGTTGCTTCTGTGCATGCGCTTTATGTTGAGGTTTCTTTGGTTTCCAGCTCAGGGCCACTCATGACGTTTGCTTGGAAGCCCGTAATTCATGGCAAGGTGGCAGGGTTATCAACGGCTCTCAGCTGATGGTGCTGTCACCAACGGATCAATACCATACCGCGAGCGGCAGATTTCAGCCAACAGTAACCCATTACTGCCAGCTAGTGGCCAGCAGTTTCCCAACACTTGTGTTTTTGATGGAAAGTAAATCAACGGTACACAGTTTACTCGTACGATTTCGGGAAACTGGAAGTGTTGATGGTATGTCTAGAAGAGGCGGGCCAAGTGCGTTAACGCCGGAAGTGATTCATGATCTTGAAAAACGTTTGCAACGGTCAAATACAAAATCGTTTCGTCCCTTATCTCAGCAAGTGAAACTTTCTTACGGCTCAATACAGAAATCGACTAAACAATTGTAGCTTCATGCACGCAAAGTGAAAATTGTACAAGAACGGAAGGCATCCGATACGCATAAGCGTCTGCTGTATTGCCGTTGGTTTGGTAAGTTTTCTTTTCGGATGAAGCCTGGTTTAATTCGAACAGGTTATTAATTCGTCAAATACGCGATATTGGTCGACTGAGAATCCACATATCTTTCATCCAGTGCCTTTGCATTACGAAAAATCAGTCGTGCGCCACATCTCGACGCACACTAGTGGTACCACTGTTTTTTGACACTAATGTAAAGGCGGATATTTATCAAGACTTGATTTTTCAATTTGTGTCCCTATTGCAAAAAAACGAACGTTTCGCATGGCATCAACAGGATGGAGCAAAAAAACAAACGTTTCGTACGGCATCAACAGGATTACACAGCTACTGCGACAACGGAACTTTTGCAAAGTTTCTTTGGTGACCGCATTACTTCTAAAGGACTTTGTCCTCCATGCTCACTGGATCTCTCAATTCCTTATTTTTTCCTGTAGGGATATAAGGGACCGTGTTTGTGCAAACAATCCACATGACTTGCATTCCTGAAAACAAACATTATGCGGGCTGTAGCGGAAAATACGCCATCTATGTTGAAATGCGTTTCGAAAAACATGTACCGTCGCGTGCATATTTGCGTCCAGCAACACGGAGGTCATTTCCAGCATTTGTTTTCGTTCACCATCAGTTGCTCAAAAGTCGATGAAAGACCTATCACAGTTCCATGTAAACTTTATGTATCTGCACAACGCGAATAAAAATTATTCAAATTAGATTTCAGGAACTTCTCGATCACCCTATACAATATACATAATAATAGTGAAGCCATCTATACAAACTACCTTTGATTTCTTTCCATAGCTTCTGCTTTGGCTAAAGAGATAAGGGGAATGATATTGGAGTCTCATGACCTTACACAAGTAGATTGCAGCAGATGATGATCCAGGACTTTCCTTTCTATTCTCTGGGCAGGCTGTAATCGATAATAGGAATAGTCTGCCTTCTAATGATTTTACGCAGACCATGCTACCAACATTACTACTACTACTAATCCTCTAATATCAAGAACTGTTGGTTTCTTTTCTTCCGCAGCAAACGCCTTTTAAAAGAACGGCACCTTCAAAATAAAACTTCCGCTTGGCATTCAATTCTGGATAAATATAAATTAACTTGGGTGACATTTTGTCCTTCTTACATGACAGATGCACCTAAAATAGCAACAAATACGTATCCGTACCGTCAGCCTTTCCAAAAACGCATTGCGTTGCGTATAAATACAAATGACCTCATCATGTTTAGTACTGCCATGCGTTGCATGCGACAGGAATACTAATATTCATAATTACATAATATCCATTACAAATGTTTCATTTAATGCCAAACAAGGTTGATATCAAAGTTTCACTTCTTTAAATGTGATATTGGTAGTAAAGAGTTTTTAATACTTGAAAAAAAGTGAAAGAAAAAATTTAATCTATGTGAGGGTTGGTGAAAAATAAAGTTTTAAGACGAATCATTCTACGTGCACACCTGTAAGAAGTGCAACAACAACTGCGAGTACATATAGCACCCGAATGGGCAGCATGAAATTGCATTTGTACATCACAGCTGCGTTATTGCCCTTTCTTTTTTTTTTTGATTGGAGGTTTAACGACCACAGTGAGCAACTCAATGGGCTATAAGCAGTCGTCCATACCTAATTTAGGGTCACTGGTTCCAGGGAAGGGAGAGAGCCAGTTCCTTAAGTCAAACACAACGTCCATGCCTCACCGGGATTCGAACCCAGACCCCTTTTGGACGAATGATCAGAGGCCATCGCTTAGACCAATGCGCCACCTGGGCGGAACCCTTCAGACTGGTAATTAGGCTAGAACGTTTGTTTTGCATGGAATTCCTTAACGTCTTTAAACTTTTACGGACAAAGAAAGTTTCAGTGGCTGACTTACACTGAAGTTGCAAATTATTAGGAACATGTACGTACATGTACCTAATAGCATGTTGGGGCCCCTTGGGTTTCAAAACGGCCTCAATCGATGTGTCATGGATTCATCAAGGAACTGATATCGTTCTACATGTATAATCAATTAAGTGGATATGATGGCTTCCGACTATTGCCGATTGTTCGCTGGAGGGGGTTCCCTGTTAAGAATGGCTCTGTGAATCTCATTACACAGGTGTTCAATTGTGTTAAATACTGGATTTTGTGGAGTCAATTTTTCCACTTTGAGGTAATTGTCGTGTTGCCGGGACCAATATGTGACCATTCGAGCCTTGTAGCACGCGCATTATGCTGCTGGATGTAGCTATGCTGCTTGTCCGTCATTATGCTGCTTGTCCGTCAAGAAACAGGATGCACATATACAGGTGGAAGGTGTTAGCAGTGATGCAAAGATACCTCGTTCAATCCAAATTCTATTTCAGAGGTATTAAGGAATCCAGTGCCTGCCACGAAAACAGATCAGGTGTCTTGTTCAGTTAACTCTAGGCAGATGGGATCCATCGATTCGGACGGTCGACGCCATATTTTTGGCCCCTCCATCGGTGTGTATTACCTGAAAACGAGATTCATCAGACCAGTTAACCTTTTTCTAATACTCGAAGGTCCAGTTTGGTGCTCCCGTGACCACTGTAAGTGAATTCGTACGTTTTTAACAGAGACCAGAGTGGTACACGAAGGATACGTTTGCTGTTACAGTCCATTTACGCCAACGTGCGACTGGTTGTGTAAGGTGAAATTCTCTTCTCCATACTGCTCTTGAACTTTGCGGTTACTTGACAAAATGGACCTAATCTGTTGTCTGGTACAATTCTCTCCAGCCGCTTTGGCTTCTTACATCGACCAGTCGTTTCCGTCCACAGGAAGACCACTGATTGCTTGCTATGATCTCCGTGCAGTACTCATAGCAGACCCTCGGTACAATCGTTCTTGTTTAGCTGGAAAGGTATGTCATTTCTGAGAAGCTTCCTTCTGTCAGCCCAACACCCGTTATCATGACTCGCTCAACGTTGCTCGGACCACGAGTCTTTCTCATACTGTGGCAATGTATCCTTCGTACACATCTGAATCCTTTAGAGTGAGTTGCTTATAAAGCCAAATTAATGTCGTAGTTGTGCACGTAAAAGAGTGTGCAATTGTTACTTCAGTGTATAGCAACAGCTAATTGCAAGGTAGGAGTCCGTGTGACATCGCTTCAATATTGTGAATCCTGTCAAACGTTTACGTCGGGAAGGGATTCTGTAAACGAAGGCAATCGTAGCAGTTGTCTAGGTAACTCCTCAACGTAAATCATCCCAGCATGAACTGAAAAAGTAGCTTAGAAAAAGCAGGCGTGAAATTATGCTACCTATTACTTTCGAAGTACGTCGCTTCACTGCGGACGAAGAAGTGAAGTTTTCTTTCAAAGAAGGGCTCTAGTAAATAGAACAAGGACTTTTATGCTAAGGCAATAAACAAGCTCATAACACGTATTATGATGAAGTCAATTTCTCCATCATTTTTCTGCCAGGGGTGGGATTCGAACTCACAACCCTCGGCTCTGGAGCTCCGAGTGACATCCACTATACTACACTGGCATGTGCTTTCACTGCCTTTATCTCACGTGCGTCCGGCGGGGCCGGCAGGTCACAGTGGCAACAAATACCTGAATATTTTTTTGACATTTCGATATATAAGCGGTGTCCCCAACAAATTTCTTAAAAGAAATCAAATCAATATTTGGAATGTACTTCTGTCCTGTTTCCATATATTAATAATATTTAGTTGGATATTAAAAAGTACACTTAACATGCTGTTTGCAGATATTTTTAGAAAAGCTGAAAACCATACTTACGGGCTCCCGGATATGACAGAAAAATTAATGTAATGATCGACATCGGATTTTTTTTTAATTTCATATTAAGAATTATCTTAGTATAACACAGTTACGTCCTATACATTTTTCATCTAGTCTCATGAATATAAATCATTTTGAAGTTTTTATATATTTTAGCCTGCTGTTCACTCATACATTAAATTTCCTATTATAGGTTTTGACTGAAACTTAGTATTATGAATATTTTTGGTTTGTTTGGAGATTTAACGAACACCGCGAGTAAATCAATGGGTTTCAAGCAGTCGTACGTTCCTGATTTGGGGTCATTGGTTTCAGGGAGCAGAGATAGCTAGCGCTGCCGCGATTCTATACGTACTATAAAAAACACACAATCCATCATCATCATCATCATCATTGCCAACCATTGTCAATCCACTGCTGGACGAAGGTCTCCCCAAGTTTCCTTCACAATGGTCTGTCTTGTGCCAGTCTCCTCCATGTCACTACCGCATCCTTTCGAATTCCATCCACCCATCTCCCATGTGGTCTTCTTCTGGGTCTTTTCCTGTCCCTTTGAATCCAATCTAAAATTTCGGCTGTCCATCGATGGTCTGTCCTTCTGGCAGTATGTCCAGCCCATTGCCATTTCAGGGATTTACCTCTAATCATGATGTCTTCCACTCTTGTCATTTTTCGGATCCACGAGTTCCTCTTCTTATCTCTCCTGGTTACACCAAGCATGCACCTCTCCATGCTACTTTGAGTTGTCTGCAGCCTTTGTATGTCTCTTTTAGTTAAGGTCCACGTCTCTGCACCATACGTAAGCACTGGAAGGATGCATTGATTAAACACTTTTTCTTTAAGACATAATGGCATATTGCTCTTGAAAATTATGCTGTTTATTCCAAAAGCTCTCCAGGCAAGTTTTGTACGCCGATTAATTTCTTCATCAATGTGACCCTCACTTGATATCTGCTGTCCAAGATAAACGTACGTGTCTGTTATCTCCAGCTTTTCTCCATCAATCGATAAATCTTCATTTCTTTTAAAAGCATTGAACATCACTTTTGTCTTCTGAAAGTTCATTTTTAATCCAACTTCTTTACTCTACTCAGCAAGTTACTGGATCATACTCTGCCGCTCTGATGGGGTAGTTGCAAAAATGACTGTGTCATTTTTGCAAAACGAAGGTGGGTTAGATAATCTCCATTAATCTTTATCCCTTTGTTTTCTCAGTTTAATGATTGAAAGACATTTTCCAATGTGGCATTAAAGAGCTTCGGAGATATGGTGTCACCTTGTCTCACTCCCTTTCCAATTTTTATGTGTGTTGTATTTTCAAACAGCCGAATCTTTGCACTTGCATTTTCATAGATGTTATTAATAATATTAATGTATGCATCTTCAATACCGCAGGATTTCAGGGCCATTGTAACTGCTGATGGTTTCACCGAATCAAAGGCCTTTTCATAATCGATAAAAGCCATGCACATTGGAAGTTCATATTCCCTCGCTCTTTCAATTAGTTCTCTCAGTACGTGGATATGATCTATTGTGCTGTAGCCACTCCTGAATCCAGCTTGTTCTCTCGGTTGAGCCATGTCCAGTGTCACCTTCAAGCGGTGTGAAAGAACTTTAGTGAAGATTTTATAAACCACTGATAGAAGGCTGATAGGTCTGTAGTTCCTGAGATCCTCAATGTCACCTTTTTTATGTATCAAGATCATTGTATCGTTGTTAAAATCCTCAGGAATCTTCCCTTTATTAAGGCATCGAGTGAAAATTTGGGCGAGTACTGTTTCGATTTCTCCACTTGCTTCTTGTATGAAGTCTACAGTAGTTCCGTCTTCTCCTGGAGCTTTTCCCCCTCTTAATATTCTTAATTACATGTGCAACTTCTGCTGAGAGGACTGGAAGAACTCTGGTACTGGTACCTTTCATGATGTCTGGAGTACATGTATCATCCCTTTCATATAATTTGGAGTACAAATCTTCCACTGTTGTCAAAATTTCACCTCTATTTCTTGTTACAGAACCATCTTCTTTTCTCAGTGCCATAATTTGTTTTCTTCCCTTACTGAGATCTCCCTTTGCTATCTTTAGGCTTTGGTTGTTTTCAATTGCTTTCCTCACTAGTTCACAGTTGAATTTCCTTACATCTTCAGTGATACGTTTTCGAACTGTCTTGCATAGCTCTATATATTCCACTTTGGAAGTCCCATCTTCTTTAGTTGTCCTCATCTCACTTCTCTTTTGCATCAACATTTTGGTTTTTCCTTATAATTTGTTCACATGCAATTTGTTCTTAGACACAGCTGATTCTGTTGCTGTTTCCATACGAGCCTTGGTTACTTTTTCTGTTAACTTCAGAAATATCCATTTCTTCCGATGTTAGGCTTTCTAAAGCAGAGAATCTGTTCTTCAGTTCCAATTTGAAGGTATTACGGTGTTTTTTAAGGTTGGTTATGTCAATACATTTTGTTTGTGTTATGAGCTTGCAACGTTCGAGTTTAGTGTTGAGGTGCATCTTACATCTCACCAATCTATGGTCACTACCTGTGTTGAACTTGTTTAGCACACTGCAGTCTTCTATGACGAATTTTTTGTTACACATAATAAAATCAATTTCACTTGTCGTCCAATTTGCATGCCTCCATGCCCATTTCCTGTGTGGCTTTTTCTTGAAAAATGAGTTCAAAATGAAAAACCCTTCTGCCTCTGCAAACTCTACGAGAGTATTTCCACGCTGGTATCTGTTGCCGTGACCGAATTTACCTACTGAAGTTTCATTCTGTTACCGTTGCCCTATTTTTGCATTGAAATCTCCCATAATTATCTTCAAGTGCTCCTTACCTTTATTATTTAGATGATGAATTTCCTCATAAAATTCTTCAATTTCTTCTTCAGGATGACTTGTGGTGGGTGCATAAGTTTGTATAATCTCAGCCTGGTATCTTCTCGAGAGTTGGATAACGAGTAGTGCAGCTCTTTCAGAGAAACTTTCAACTTCTACAACTTTATCCTTCAGTTTCTTCTTTATTATAAATCCAAGACCACTAGTTCTGCCAGTATCAGTCCCACGATAGTAGAAGAGATGTCCACTTTTCAGTTCAATGAGATCTTCTCCATTTCTCCTTACCTCACTTAGCTCGACGATGTCCCACTTGATCCTTTGTAGTTCCTCTTCCAATTCAAGAAGCCTTGAATCATAAGATAGGGAGCGCCCATTATACGTAGCCAAGATCAGCATCAGATGGCAGCCTAGTCCAGTCCTCCGGGGATTCTTAGCACCCTCTGCCTTCATGTCGCACTGGCCGCTGCTTTGGCCAGGTACATTCCAGCTGCCGGAGACTGAGGGCCAAGATTTAAGTTGTGGAGTGATTTTGGAGGGTTTGGTCATAACTCACCACGCTGGCCAAGCGGGTTGGTGAGTGTGGGATAGCATTTCCTCTAATCCCGATGGTGTAGTTATACCGCTATTGGCGGTCGTCAGAGCCCCTTTAGTGGGAACAGGATGCACCACGAGAAGGCGGGGTTGACATTTGTCAAGGAGAGGCTGTGATGTTACGCATCAGCTGACCTTACATCCCACACAATCCATACCTCACCTAATATCCAAGCTGGGACTCCTCTCGGACAAACAATTAGAAGCCTATGCTTCGTACCACTTAACACTTCATTATTAATATCTACAAAACCGAAAAAGAAAAACCGCCACAGTTTTCTCTCATACACTTTTTCCTCGTAACTTGACTTAAGTCAGTTTTTAATTTCAAAAAGGAATGTTGTGCCTACAAAGTCAACGGTTTTAACTCTTTTACGTTCTTAAAACTTACAGCCGGAAGTAGAGTACATCCGATGTCGTGATCGGATGTAAGGTTTGGAAACAAACACTGACCGGTTTGAAAACTAGAACATGAATGGGCATCTTTATTTTGTACGTACTATGCAATGCATGTACGAAATACACTATATTGACAATAGTCACCGGACACCTGGAAGAGAAAGAAAACACAACACAGCATTTATTAGAAAACACAACACAGCATTTATTAAAAAACACAACACAGCATTTATTAGAAAACACAACACAGCATTTATTAGAAAACGCAACACAGCATTTATTGGCATACATTAGTACGGTGTCTGTTCATCTTTGGCCTTAATGCATGCACTGACCCTTCGAGTTATGCTTTTGATAAGGTTTTCGGACACAGCGGTAGGTATGCGCTTCCGTTCAGTACATAATGCTACCGCTAACTGTTTCTTAGTAGTAGGCCTAGGTTCCAAATTTCTTATGCGGCGATTTAATTCATCCCATATGTTACGGTCCACGATAAATGGGATTAATCTCAAGGCTCTGTGCTGGCCTGTCCACACGCGATATGGAATTATCTTCAAACCACGCCGTAACAGTCATTGCTTTATGGCTCGGTGCATTATCCTGCTGGTACCAACAAGGCTCGGTTCCATAGTATTGCCACAGAGTCAGTAGTGCATAATTGTCCAGAATATCGAGGTAGATGTGCTGGTTAACAGGTTTGTCCACGGTAACCAATTGGCCGAGACCATACCACGAAAAACACCCCCACACGAGTACACTGCCAGCTCCAAACTTCAGCGTCGGGACAGTACACTGTGGTAAATAGCATTACCCCGGCTGCCGCCATACCCACACACGGCCATCAGACTGATGGGTCGTGTATCTGGATTCATCAGTCCGTAGGAACCGTTTCCGTTAATCTACGGTCCATGATAAATGTTCTTTACAATGTTCTAAACCACGCACGAGTAGCAGTCCGAGGGGAGATGAAAAGCCTATGAGCAGCCGCAGGACCACGGAAACACATGGAAAGAAGTTTTCTGCGAACGGTACGTGTAAATACCGAGATTCCAGCATTTTTACTCACCAGTACACTGAGGTCTTGTGCAGTACTCCGTCGATTAGCTGTAACGACTCTCCTAAGGCTTCGACGTCCTCTATCACTGATTTTCTTTAGTCTGCCGGTACGTTTTGCAGCTTCAGGCATGCCATGTGCGTCTTTCACTTATTCAGTACATCCAAAACAGTTGACTTGGGTATGTTTAAACGCCTCTCAGTTTCTGTTATGGACAACCCACTAATATGACACCCAACAATCTTTCCCTTCTCAAAGTCAGTTCTTTCCCGCCGCGACATATTCACTCAACCTCACAGTGCGATATGATCGCGGTTAGCTGCAGGCTTGTTTTTATACCGTTTGCAGCTCTACCGCACATCTTAACAACGCAGATGATCCATTCATTTGCTTTTGAAGGGGTGTCCGGTGAATTTTGTCAATATAGTGTATGTATTCTTAATTTTTGCGGCTGCAGAGACCCTCTAACCGACTGGTCCCAGGTTCGAATACTGAATGAGGCTTGGGTGGTGTGGTTCTCTCCCTTCTCTGCAACCACTGACCCTGAATTAGGGATAGGAGGATTTTTATAGCCCTTACAGTTTCTCGCCGCTGCATTTGAACCTCCAAACAAAAAATGACGTTATGTTTTTTATCAACCCATGGATTATCAGGTTTTTCGTTTCTATTAACTCCTACTGGACCACACGTGTTAGGCAAACAGAGTAGACAGAAGTTAATCTGCTCCATCTCCGCCATTTTCCAGCTTAACATCTTTCCTCTAGATCAGTGGTTCCCAGCTCTTTTCCACTTGTGTACCTCTTTTAGAAATATTTCTATAAATTGTTCCTCTTGTTTTTAAAATACTCGTAGCTGTGGACACTTGTAGAGAAGCACATGTACTTGGCTACATGTTATAATCCACATCAAGTTTTGGTGTTTTAACCGTTCCTGTTTTCAACCACTGATCCATAACTGACACGCATAAAAATCACTGACAATAATAATTGAAACTACGTTAAACATTAATTAAAAAAACTACTTAAAAAGAACCACAATTAAAGACAACGTACTTTCTTATACAGTATATGCTCAGTCAATAACTGAACTGATCAAACAGTCTGGCTAAGGATGTATTAGTAACACGCGATTGTTCATGAAAGGAGGATGGGTGACAAAAGTGACGCATGAACTGTGCGTAATGATTGGTAGAAAAGTGGTTTGGGAGAGGGGTTCATATCCACGCTCTCACCAATCATCATTCGCTAATATGAGCTGGTTTTGAAGTGTCTCCATTAGTGGTGATTCAAACTTAACATTTATTGTTCCATAACTAACTTTTGCGTTTTTTTACTTTACTTGTTTTTCTGCCATTACTGACTATTTTTCGTGTACCCCTGAACGGTCCAGCACGTACCCCTAGGGATACACGTACCACCGGATGGGAACCGATGCTCTAGATGATGCTCTTACTGATATTCGTTCTGACCGAGCACAAAATTCGTCTTTGTAGATGACTATGAATAATTCATTCGCTCTATTTCTCTTTCTGATAGTACAGGAAGTCTGATTTCGAAAGATCTTTCGACAATAACATGATTTAATTCGCTACATCAAGCGAGACATCTTTTCCTGGAGTTTTGATTTTGTCATATCTGGCAGGATAGCATGCAGAGAAAGGTGATAGAAGAAGTAGAGCATTCATATTTTGTAATATTTCTTTAAACTATTTCAGGCTAAAAAAGTGTCCTTTTTGCATAGCACTTTCGACGGTTAAATGCTAAGTTACTTTGTTGGGATATAGCAAACGGATTGAAATTGATAGTTGATTCAAGATGAAACATTTTTACAAAATTTTTACCAATTGATGACACAGTTGTCGCATGATGCAGTGTACTTTGGTATTTTACACCAGAAATGCTCCAAAGAAAAATATATATTTCCAACTCTAGTGTTATTTTCTTAGGTTGAGGAATAAGATTATTTTATCAGATGAACTTTTCCTCATATTTTTCCTATGATCAAGTCATTCCGGAAAATCAGACGAAAGGTATCTCTAATTTACTTTCAGTTCTGACAACTTCCAAGAGGGCAATTAGTGATCACCGATCTTTCTCTCCACCCATGTCGTGTCGAAATTGCAAGTGGAAAAATCATTGGCAATTTTCCTCTCCACTTGTTTCCTTATATGCTTTTCACTTGTCTAATCTTCATAATTATGTAGCTAAAATTTTTCACTTTCATTAGAAATTGATGTTGCTTCACTAGTGTAAAACATTATCGTCATTATTTGGAAAGAAAGTCATTACAGGGCAAAATAAACTGAATCAAAACAGCTGTAACGGTAGTAAATAAAGGTGAACAAAAAGCCAGTTTCTATCATATGCTCGCCAAGTCTGTTGTCTATCGTTCAACGTAACATCAGCTTCTTTACTTCAATGACATACAATACATGCGCACCTTCCTTCCTCCTTTTTTCTTAATGCCAAAAGCCATTCGCTTTCTAAATTCCTAGTTGAAATAAATGTAAGTTATGGAATTTCTGTGCAGTGTCCCATAATCTATGTTTTGCTTAATCAAATGCATCCCAGTGGAACGAAGAAATGATCGAAAATCAACTGTATTCTCTTTGTTTCTCTTTTTTTCCCTTTCTGTTATCTATTTTTTTTTGCAGTGTGTTTGAAGTATGTGTGGAATGTGTGAAAACACGAGGTCTTATTGAAAGTCATTCCCCAAAATCATCGGAGTAGGGATGCAATTCCATCTGCTGAATAGCATGCCGAATAGTTTCAAAAACTGCTCCTTATACCAGACAATATCATAAAGATGTGTTCTAATGGCTAAAACAACAGGATCATTGGTTTCTAGTCAAAAAGACTTCAACAATTTCAAGTGCAGTGATAACCATATAACTCGAACACGAATCTGCTGGTGATTCAGTTACTCAGATGTAGTAAACATCCTGAGAAAGGACAAAACTTAAGTTTGCTTCTTAAAATGAAAAGACGTATGTATTCGAAACTAAATTTCTATAGAAATATTACACAATGCGGTTGCTGAGATCCAGAGCACAAACAAATACACGAAATAATTTTCAAGCGCATGCTTTGCAAATCTATTGAATAATGCAGGGAATTCTTTACATAGAGCAAAGAAGGACCATCGATGAAGACATTAAATGAAACTTAAAGGCTGCGAATTCATTTTCGAGGATCAAGCCAAAAATTCACACAAGAGGTGAAATAGGAGCAGTGAAACTGTCCAAGTATAAAAATCACATAAGCCATGAAACGCTTTTTTTCCATTTTTATAGGGCTACAAAGATTTTTTTGTGGAAATATATGTTCCTAGTAGGTGACGCTATGGTGTACTTTTGTGAAGAGTTTGTGGGGTCGGATATGGTTTTTCTGCGTGTGTACAGTAACTCCCTCCTAGATGATGCTGTGCTCAGAGATGTGCGATGAAATCGGAGTTTTTGTTTTTATTAATTTTAAAAGAGAAAACATTTCCATCAAATATTGCTTTTAGATTCGTATGGATGGCGAGGTGGTGTTATGCGCTGTCTTATGACCATTCGTTCGAGGTGGACCCCGGTGGCGGTTCCGAATGAGGCTTAGATGGTATGTTGTACACTTGCGTTGGCTCTATCTCTTACCTGGAACTAATGACCTTAAATTTGGGACAAGCGACTGCTTATGGCCTACTGATTAAGTCGTCGTGTGACCCCAAAACACCAACGTACAAATTTAGTACGAGTAAAATAAATTCACAAGCACTTGACACTTTTTGAACAACCTTTGTACAAATCGTTTTACGAAAATTCGAAGCCCATAGGTGGATTTTATGACTTAAATAGAATCGATTTCTGCAGAAGGCGGAGGACCTTCTGGACGATTAGCAGTTCAAATTCACTTTAGTGTCCGGAAGCTGTCACTTTATTGGTCGAGACCTTTTAATAGCGCGCCGTGCTATGGAAATCGTTTTATTGCAACAGTCACCGGTACGGCTAAGAACCGCAGGGATTATTACAGTGGCGCCAAATTTTGAGCCGCGAGCGATATTTTGGCTACTCGACGAAATTCGCAGGAGAAATATGGTTATTGTTGCAAACCAGAATAAACCAGAATTGTTTAAACCAGAATAAACCAGAATTGTTTAAACCAGAAAAAAATTGTTTAAACCAGAATTGTTATTTCTGGCCATTACCATTAATGGAAACATCTCTGGGCTCGGTGTATCGACAGTAAAAATTAAGACTCAAATGTACAGTAGATTTCGGTTTACTGGGACACGTCGGTGCTTTAACACTTTGGCTTAATTAAGCGGCTGCCCCAATTATGAGAAATTTTATCCCAAGAAGCTGATTTGGGATGTTCTCCAAGAATTGTCATAAATAAACGGCTGCCCCATTTAACCGGTAGCCCAAGTAACCGGAATCAACTTTATTCTTATATTTTTCTGAGTTTAGTACATTATCATTGGTTTTAAATAACATCTAGCACAGACACAGGAAATAAAACAGTTCTCTGAGTGCTGCTGATATGCATAAGCAGTGAAGAATAGACATAGAAACCGACAGCAAAAAGGAAGAGACCGAGCAAGAAATCACATTTTACTTTCAAATTCCAGAGATTCTGAGCAGGACAATTTTCAATATTTTATAAAAAGAATAACACACACACTATTGTTAAATGATTCTCATAGCAACTGTGTAGAAGCAATTAAAAGAAGGCGTTCTGCATTGATGAATTTTGCAGAACCAAAACTTTTCAGCTCTCCCTTATGTAGAAAAAAGAAAAGCGGCTACGGGTAAGAGGTATATACGAATGAAATTCTTACTTCAGTAACCAGTTCTGTGATTTTATTTACTTAAGACCTGAACGTGCTGTTTTTCTATCTTTAAGTTGGCTCTTATTTAGAGTAAAATAGCTAAACTAAAATCGTGTTCTAAAATATAGCAATGAATTGTAATAGTTTTTTCACTTGTAGTTCTTAAATAAGCTGCTGGTAAGTAGTCTGAATTGAATTAACTTTTAGTATGCAGATTATTGGAATTCACGTCGTTCGGCACCCTTTCCTCACAGCCCTGAATTTATGAGATATCATTAATGCTGATTTTATTCGGCTCCTTACAGATCCATCCACTTTTCATCGATAGATTTGGAAACAACCGTTCTATATGAGAATGGCGATTTTCACAGAGCTACAAAACTTTAATTTGCAAAATTCATATGCACTGCTGGTAATATGATGCATACGTAATTAGAGCTCATGGCTCACTTCACTTTAATGCTAAACTCAAGTCTAGGAGCTAATGGTTGATCCTGTCGATTGCACTGCGACAGAAATTATTTTCCTCCAGTCAGATGACTTATGGGGGGCAATTAACTTAGGATTTCTTGATGACAGGGATTTTAAAATCATTTTGATTCTCGAACAGAAAGCAAATTGAATTAGATTCTGTTCTAAGAGCATAAGCTTCATTTCCTGTGACAAAAGAAATTTCGTTAAAATAGTATAGGATTTTCAGGCAGTTGTTGCCTATCAATCTTTTCAAGATACCAGCGTTAACCAAATACATACTACCACCTCCTACATTTATTTCACTTCCTAAATTGTTATGAGCCCTTAGAATATTCAAATGACAGGGTTAGCTTTGATATATTCTGAATAATTTATTTCCATTGGATAACAGCACTATACCTAATGTCACACCGAGAATCTAGTCTTGTCTGTTATCGATTCAATCCAGAGAAACCGATTTAATGTACCTGGTTTCTGCAGATTTCCTGTTCAGCGTGCCAAGCAGACATGAAGGAGAAACATTTTCTACACTACTGAACATTGGCTAAGTTACAAATATAAAAGTGGATCTATCAGCATAACGACTGATTAAATTTCAATGAAATTTGGTTGGAAGGTGTATCGTCCCCCATGGAAAACTGAAGCGTATACAGCTCCTGATTGGAAATCGTTTGCATATAATTCCTAATTTTAGGCAGAAATGGCTTGGCAACCAGGGGGCGTAAATGTTAATTTCTGTTTCTGATGCATTTGCAGCAAAATCTCAGCTTCTAAAATTTCCACTGAAAATATTCTTTCGTGGACCCATACCCCTCACGTCGATGAACCTTTTCGGAATATTTCCTTCTTAAAAGAATGCACGGTTTCTCCGCCAGGGGCATAAATGTATATCGTATTTTTGTCACTATCTCTGCTTCTAAGAGTCTGATTTGAAAAATTCTTTCTTTGTTGGATAGAGTTTTCCGGTGGGAAATGTTTTTCACATATTTTCAAAATTTTCAAGTAATTCATAGACTTTCCGCTAGGGGCGTAAAGGTAAACTTCGTTTTCCCCGATATCTCTGCTTCTAAAACTCCGATTTGGAACAAACTTCCTGTATCGCATAAAGCTCCTAATGGGAAATGTTTTGCATATAATTTCGAATATTTTGAAAGCAGTGGTTTGGCCACTATGGGGCGTAAGAGTTTATTTTGGCCTGTGATGTATTTGCAGCAAAATCTGATTTCCTAAAAACTCGATTGAAAACATTATTTCGTAGCCCGTCACAGCTCACATCAAAAAATCTTTCGAGAATGTTTCTTCTTAAAATAATGCATGGTTTTCCCGCCAGGGGGCGTAGATGCAAAGCTTATTTTCATCAATAGTTCTGCTTCTATGAGTCCGATTTGAAAAATTGCTTCGTTGTTGGAGAACGTTTCAGCTGAAAAATGTTTCTTATATAATTTCAAATTTTTCTTAACGCACAAATCTGCCACCAGAGAGCGCAAGTTCACATTTCCCTGTACAGTTATATCTGCAGGACTAAAAACCCGATTGAAAAACTTTTTCTTCGGTCACGTTCCACTAACTCAGCAAACTCTGTGTACGTATTTTCTTTCCGAATCAATGCATACTTTCGTCGGTAGGGGGCGCAAAATCTTAATCTGTTTTTCTCAATATGTTTGCTTCTGCATGTCCTATTTTAAAAATTCTTTCACCAGATGCCATTTATTTTGTAGAACACCCTAGGCTAGTATACGAGGAATTTTCTAGTTCACAGTTCTGTCGGTAGGTGGCGTTTTTGTACTTCGGTTTGCAGCTGCATCGCCGCTTCTGAAAACACTGCTGAGAAATTTCTTTTTTAATGTATGCCATTCTCTACAACTGAGATATGGAGCATTATCCTCTGTAAATACTTCCTGGTAGTTGCTTGTGAAGCATTACCCTCGTTAAGACTTCCTGATAGTTGCTTAAATATCGAAACTTATTTTTCGCTATCTGTGCTTCCGGGAAACGTATTCGAAACGTTCTTTTACCATAGCATAGCTTTTTCGATGAAGAATAGTTTTCACCTATTTTCAATTTTTCCGTTATGCAACATTTTTCCGCTAGCAGACGTAAACATACAGGGTGTGTCTAAAGTCTTTCCCTAATTACAATAAATCGCGTGAAATGAACCACGCTTGTTAGACATACACGGTTCTCCAATATAGCTTACCTGAAATCCAGAGTTTTTTCGGGGTCATCATATATTTCAACGTGGGCTCCTTTTCTTACACGGAGAACATCCAGTCGGTACTCTATCTCTTTCCATGTCTGCTGCAACATGTCATCTGTGATGGTCGTAAACGCTTCAGTTATTCTCCCATTCAAAGTGTTAATATCTGCAACTGGTGTTGCATAAACTTGATCCTTAATGTAGCCCCATAAAAGGAAGTCAAGGGGCTCAATGTCTGGGGATCTTGGTAGTCAGGGTAGGGGACAATCTCTGCCTATCCATCTGTTGGGGAATTTATCATAAAAGAAATGATGGACAGGTCGTCCTTCCGTCTGTGGACACCATATCTCTGCAACTATTAGTCCGATTTCAAAAATTATTTTTGCACTGACAAGCTCGAAACATGCGAATGATGATACATCGTTTCGTTTTTTTACCCATGGTTGTAGCTCTTTCAATTGAGGTGCAACATACAGCTGCATCATGTCGAGGTAAATACCCGATGTAATGGTGGGCTCAATAAAAAAGAACGGTCCAATTACTTTGCTGGGCATTAGTCCGCACTAAACATTGATTTTACGGCTACAGCTCTGTCTCTTCAAAACTACATGTGAGTTATCTGAACCCCAGATACGGGCATTATTCGTGTTCACTTTACCTGAGGTATGAAAAGTTAATTCATCTGAAAAACAAATCCGCTTCAGGTAATCATTATCTTCGTCTATTCGTTCAAGAATATCCGTATCGAATGTCACACGTATGGGTCGATCATTAGGTTCCAAGGCTTGAACAATTTGCAATTTTTACGTAAAAAAAAAAAAAAAAAAACGAAGCCGCTTTCTTAAAATGCGATGCACTCTCTTCATAGGTAGTCCCAGTTCACTATAGTCATGACGAATTGATTTCCTCGGGCTTGGTACGAATGCGTCACGGCGTCGACAGTCTCCTCACTGATGGAAAGTCTTCCACTTCTTGCACGGTCACCGACACTGCACGTCTGTTTAAGCTTTTGATACCAGTTCCTAATGCTATTCAGATCAGGCGGAGCTCTATTATACTCACGCCTAAACTTCCGCTGCACTGAAATTGCAGATTTGGTTTCATGAAACCAGAGAACACAATTAGCCTCCTTCTGCATAGACGCCATTTCGACGATTGACGCTTTCAACAACAAACTACGCTGCAGGTGTGGAGCGCCACCTATTGTTCTAAAGTGCAACGAACAAGCCACTTGAGAATATGTCCCAATCAATGCAACAAACTGCGTACGTCTAACTAGCTCAGTTCATTTTATAAGATTTATCGTAATCAGGGAAAGACTTTAGACACACCCTGTATACCATGCTTCCTTTTCTATATTTCCTCTTTTAACAGTTCGATTTGAAAATCTCTTTGTCTCTGATACCTTCCTAGTGTTATGAGAAACTTTTTGTGCGCCATTTGTTAAGTTTTGTAACACGCTTTTTAGCCGCTGGTGGAACTAGGTAGATGTGTCTATTTGTAGATTTTCTATCGTTTGAAGAAACCAGTTGATCGTTTTCCTAACCGGTTCTTTTGTTTTGAATAGCTCTGATAAATTGTATTCGTGTCAGAACGGATTCCAAAAACGTGCTCATTACAACCGAAAATTCGGTGTCATATTTTCCTGTTTGCCATGTTTTTATGTACCCCTCACTTGAATTTCATTTAAAGTTTATGATTTCGTTACGTTGCCATGTCAACTTTGGGGTAGTATCCCGTCCTTAACTTGGGTCTGCCGGTTCCGGGAGGGCAGGGTCTGCTCTAGAGAAGCAAGTGCACGATCCGTGCTTCATTTGGGACTCAGCCCGACTTGGCTCGGAACAACGGAAGAACGGTAGCGCTTATAACTGCGCCACCGTGGGGGCCTCATTGCTATTTCAGAACAAAGAAATTCGCGCATTTCATTTCATAAAATCTGTTGAATCAGCTTAACCGTTGTTCACTGTTGTGTTATTGAAAGGTAACATTTCCCTCAAAGTAATTCAATTTTATGCGTCATTAGAGGAAGTTCATGAATCCCAATTTTATTGAATTATGTAGATTTTATAAAATGAATGACGCAAGGTGTTTTTCTAGTTTTTCTGAATTCCTAACTATCTTACTTGGAAGACAAACATCGGTGCCAGTTTTAAAATTAGCGTCTGGTAGAACCACCTCGGGTAGGAAGTACTATAAAAGCCCTAGTCTGCATGCAGGCTTGGTGTTACGAACGGGATGGGGTGGTCTTCAGCTTACCCGACTTTTTTTTTAAGATCACCCTTTTGACCGCCCTTCCTAAAATATATTTAATCAGGTATAACACATGGAGAGTGCAACCATGTAAGATTTTAGGAAATTTCTGTAAACGCATGTGGATTTTTCGAATTTACAATTTACAAAGTAATGTTTTATAAAATGAACTCTTTTCTTTTAGCCTTTTGTAAAACAGATTGTGCTTATGTCATCGGTTTCTCCGTCTGTCTGTGGACACCATATGTCTGCAACTATTAGTCCGATTTGAAAAATTATTTTTGCATTGGGAAACTTGAAATGTGCAAATGATGATCCTTTATTTTGATTTTCTTTGTGATGCTCAATTTGGCCGCTAGAGGGCGTTAAATGCAGATATCGAATTCAAAATACATTTTATTCCATATATTTGCTTCTAAACTTCCGATTGAAAAAATCCTTTTATCTTTTGATTCCATTCATGGCGAAGCCTATTTTAGGTATATTAATTTTTTCAAGTTACAGATACATTTTCCGTTTACATTTAAAATTAAATTGCATTTCCCCCGATTTCTCTGCTTCTAAAACTCTGATTTGAAAAATACTTTCTGCAGCGGATACAGCTCCTGATGCGAACTCTTTTGCAAATAATTTCTAATTTTTGGTAAAAAACAGTTTGGCCCACCAGTGGGCGTGTTAATTTCTGCTTCGGATGTATGTATTTGCAGCAAAATCTGAGCTTCTAAAATCTCCATTGAAAAAATTCATCCTTAGGCCGATACCACTCACGTCGATAAACCTTGTAATTTCTCCTTAAAATAGTGTATGGTATCTCCGCCAGGGAGCGTAGATGTATATCTTATTTTTGTCGATATCTCTGCTTCTAACAGTCCCATTTGGAAATTCATTCTTTGTTTGGATAGAGTTTCCGGTGCGAAATGTTTTTCATAGAATTTCAAATTTTTCAAGTTCTGCATAGACTTTCCGCTACGGCACGTAAAAGTAAAATGCGTTTTGCCCGAATCTCTGCTTCCAAATCTCCGATTTGAAAAATTCTTCCAGCATCAGATACAGCTCCTGATGGGAAAAGTTTTACTTATAATTTCTTATTTTTGGTAAAGAAGGGTTTGGCCACCAGGGAGCGTAAGTGTTTATTTCTGCTTCTGATGTATTAGCAGCAAAATCTGAACTTCTTAAAACTCAATTGAAAAAAATCATTTCATACACCGACACCGCTCAACTCGGAAAACCTTTTGAAAATACTTTCCATCAGGGTGTGTAGATGCATATCTTATTTTTCTCGATATCTCTGCTTCTAAGAGACCGATTTGTAAAATTATCTTTTTGTTGAAGAGCGTTTCCACTGCGAAGTGTTTCTCATAAGATTCCAAATTTTTCTTAACGTATAAGTCTACCACCAGATGGCGTAAGCTCAAATTTCCGTTTGTGGCAATATCTACGGGACTAAAAACGCGATTCAAAATCTTCTTTTCGGTCAGATACTGCTAACTATACAAACTCTGCGTGTGAATTTTCCTCCCAAAATAATGGCCAATTTTACCACTAGGTGGCACAAATGTTTAATCTGTTTTCCTCAATATATCTGCTTCTGCATGTGCGATTTAAAAACTTCTTTCAGCACCTGCTGCCATTTGACTTGTTGAATACTTTAGGTTAGTATATGAGTAGATTTCTGGTTCACAGTTCTGTAGCTAAGTGGTGTTTGTGTACTTCAGTTTGCAGCTGTATCTCCGCTTCTAAAAACCTTATTTAGAAATTTGTTTTTCACAGTATGCCATCAGCTACACATAGAGATGTGGAGCA
The DNA here is from genome assembly GCA_039090855.1 of Macrothele yani. NCBI lineage: Eukaryota > Metazoa > Arthropoda > Arachnida > Araneae > Macrothelidae > Macrothele > Macrothele yani. The sequence goes on along the minus strand of CM076989.1, from coordinate 61,065,743 downwards.
TTATCTTCTTTAAATAATACATAGATTTCCTTTTGGAGGAAGTAAAAATTGAAACCTTTTTCTCGCTATCTCTGCTTCCGGGAGACTTATTTGAAGTTATTTTCCATGAAGAATATTTTCCGCTTATTTTAAACTTTTCCATTATGCAACATTCTACCGCTAGAAGGCGTAGAACTATATCGTGTTTCCTTCTACATGTCATCATCATCATCATCATCATTGTCAACCATTATCGATCCACTGCTGGACGAAGGTCTCCCCAAGTTTCCTCCACAACGGTCTGTCTTGTGCCAGTCTCCTCCATGTCACTCCCGCATATTTACGAATTTCATCCACCCGTCTCCCATGTGGTCTTTTTCTGGGTCTTTTCCTGTCCCTTGGAATCCAATCTAAAATTTCGGCTGTCCATCTATGGTCTGTCCTTCTGGCAGTATGTCCAGCCCATTGCCATTTCAGGGATTTAACTCTGATCATGATGTCTTCCACTCTCGTCATTTTTCGGATCCACGAGTTCCTCTTCTTATCTCTCCTGGTTATACCAAGCATGCACCTCTCCATGCTTCTTTGAGTTGTCTGCAGCCTTTGTATGTCTCTTTTAGTTAAGGTCCACGTCTCTGCACCATACGTAAGCACTGGAAGGATGCATTGATCAAACACTTTTCTTTTAAGACATAATGGCATATTGCTCTTGAAAATTATGCTGTTTCTTCCAAAAGCTCTCCAGGCAAGTTTTGTACGCCGATTAATTTCTTCATCAATGTGACCCTCACTTGATATCTGCTGTCCAAGATAAACATACGTATCTGTTATCTCCAGTTTTTCTCCATCAATCGATAAATCTTCATTTCTTGTAAAAGCATTGAACATCACTTTTGTCTTCTGAAAGTTCATTTTTAATCCCACTTCTTTACTCTTGTCAGCAGGTTCCTGGATCATACTCTGCAGCTCTGATGGGGTAGTTGCAAAAATGACTACGTCATCAGCAAAACGAAGGTGGGTTAGATAATCTCCATTAATCTTTATCCCTTTGTTTTCCCAGTTCAGTGATTGAAAGACATTTTCCAATGTGGCATTAAAGAGCTTCGGAGATATGGTGTCACCTTGTCTCACTCCCTTTCCAATTTTTATGTGTGTTGTATTTTCAAACAGCCGAATCTTTGCACTTGCATTTTCATAGATGTTATTAATAATATTAATGTATGCATCTTCAATACCGCAGGATTTCAGAGCCGTGGTAACTGCTGATGGTTTCACCGAATCAAAGGCTTTTTCATAATCGATAAAAGCCATGCACAATGGAAGTTCATATTCCCTCGCTCTTTCAATTAGTTCTCTCAGTACGTGGATATGATCTATTGTGCTGTAGCCACTCCTGAATCCAGCTTGTTCTCTCGGTTGAGCCATGTCCAGTGTTACCTTCAAGCGGTGTGAAAGAACTTTAGTGAAGATTTTATAAACCACTGATAGGAGGATGATAGGTCTGTAGTTCCTGAGATCCTCAATGTCACCTTTTTTATGTAGCAGGATCATTGTAGCATTGTTCCAATCCTCAGGAATCTTCCCTTCATTAAGGCATCGAGTGAAAATTTGGGCGAGTACTGTTTCAATTTCTCCACTTGCTTCTTGTATGATGTCTATAGTAATTCCATCTTCTCCTGGAGCTTTCCCCCGCTTCATGTTCTTGATAGCATGTGCAACTTCTGCTGGGAGGACTGGAAGAACTCTGGTACCTTTCATGATGTCTGGAGTACATGTATCATCCCTTTCATATAATTTGGAGTAGAAATCTTTCACTCTTGTCAAAATTTCGCCTCTATTTCTTGTTATAGAACCATCTTCTTTTCTCAGAGCCATAATCTGTTTTCTTCCCTTACTGAGATGTCCCTTTGCTATCTTTAGGCTTTGGTTGTTTTCAATTGCTTTCCTCACTAGCTCACAGTTGAATTTCCTTACGTCTTCAGTGATACTTTTTCGTGCTGTCTTGCATAGCTCTATATATTCCACTTTGGAAGTCACATCTTCTTTAGTTGTCCTCATCTCTCTTCTTTTTTGCATCAACATTTTGGTTTTTCCTGATAATTTGTTTACATGCAACTTGTTCTTAGACCCAGCTAATTTTGTTGCTGTTTCCATAAGAGCTTTGGTTACTTTTCTGTTAACTTCCGAAATATCCACTTCTTCCTATGTTAGGCCTTCTAAAGCAGAGAATCTGTTCTTCAGTTCCAACTTGAAAGTATTATGGTGTTTTTTAAGGTTGGTTATGTCAATACATTTTGTTTGTCTTATGAGCTTGCCACGTTCCAGTTTAGTGTTGAGGTGCATCTTACATCTCACCAATCTATGGTCACTACCTGTGTTGAACTTGTTCAGCACACTGCAGTCTTCGATGACGAATTTTTTGTTACACATAATAAAATCAATTTCACTTGTCGTCCCAATTGGATGTCTCCATGTCCATTTCCTGTGTGGCTTTTTCTTGAAAAAGGAATTCAAGATGAAAAATCCTTCTGCCTCTGCAAACTCAACGAGAGTATTTCCACGCTGGTTTCTGTTGCCATGATCGAATTTACCTACTGAAGTTTCATTCTGTTGCCGGTGCCCTATTTTTGCATTGAAATCTCCCATAATTATCTTCAAGTGCTGCTTACCTTTATTATTTAGATGACGAATTTCCTCATAAAATTCTTCAATTTCTTCTTCAGGATGACTTGTGGTGGGTGCATAAGTTTGAATAATCTGAGCCTGGTATCTTCTCGATAGTTGGATAACGAGTCGTGCAGCTCTGTCAGAGGAACTTTCAAGTTCTACCACTTTATCCTTCAGTTTCTTGTTTATTATAAATCCAACACCACTAGTTCTGCCAGTATCTGTCCCACGATAATAGAAGAGATGTCCACTTTTCAGTTCAATGAGATCTTCTCCTTTTCTCCTTACCTCACTTAGCCCGACGATGTCCCACTTGATCCTTTGTAGTTCCTCTTCCAATTCAAGAAGCCTTGAATCAGAAGATAGGGAGCGTCCGTTGTAGGTAGCCAAGGTCAGCATGTATACTCTTTTAACTGTTCGATTTGAAAATCTTTTGTCTCTGACGCCTTCCTTGTGCTATGAGAAACTTTTTGTGCCCCATTTGTTAATCTTCGTAACATACTTTTTAGTCGCTGATGGGATTAAGTAGCCGTTTCTATTTCTGGATGTTTTATCGGTTGTAGAAACCCGGTCGATAATTTTCCTAACCGGTTCGATTAAATTTGAATAAATTTGATAAATTTAGTTCGAGTCAGAAAGGATTTAAAAGACGAGCTCATTATAACCGAAGAATCGGTGTCATTTTTCTTGTTTACATTTAGTGTGGCGATGTTGTTCTGAAAAAAGGTGGGAGTACTCTGAGTGGGTGTATCAAAGAATAGTAGAAAACCCCATTTCGTAATTACAGTTTAAAATGACGAGGGAGACAAAGATTACTTGTCAGGTTAAAATCTAGAATTCATGTAGAGGAGCATGACAGCGAACATCAAAAAAGTATTAAAAATATTTCATTGCGATAAAATTGCAAAGAAATAGCAACTTGTTAAAGGCCACGGACGTTCGCATGTATCGGCTCCCAGTGCTACATACCCTACGTACCATATGTACTTGCAAATGTTTAAAAGTTTTGTTTTTTTTCTTTTAGGGGGATAACATCATCAGCATCGGGTCAAATCTACATGAATAGAATTTTCTGACAAAATCTCTACCAAGTACTTCAAAATTTGCGACCGCTTGTTCGATTCTTAAACCCCTAATAGCCCCCTTCCCCTCCTGAGATCTGAACTGCTAGTGTCGCTATTGTCCGCAAGTTTAAATGTAAATTTTGTGATGCTTTTTAAAGTTTTGTTTATACTGTATTAGCGAAGATAATTCAAAATTAGTTAGAACGCAACAGCTCCGTCCAGCACGTTGTGAGTTATGAAGGGAACACTTATTTTTCTAATGGCTTTGGAACATTAACAAAGAGGCAGCTTTACAGATACACTTGAATTACTAAGAATAAAAGTAAATTTCGACAAACGCAGTAACACCGTAACATGTGGTGTATTGTTGTTATAACACTAGATTCCGTTCCTGATGGGCTTCGGGATGAAATGGAATAATCATTTTACTTTTTTCTTATTTTGTAGATTAACAATAACCATGCCAACCCTGAGAGATATAAGAAATCGCTCGTCACTAATCTGGGGCCACTGGTGCCACGGAAATGGCAGCACCATCAGAAAAACCCACCACCTACGCCTCTCTCATTCAGGCTTGCACCTCGGACCCATACGAGACGAAGTGTCACAAGCAACAACCTCAGACAGCAATATAGAACTGCTATTAAAAGCAGCGACAATACTGTTCGTCACGTATATTTTGTTGAAGTATGCAGGGTGGAGTAGTTAGGTGCATATAATGATAAGAAAATACAAAACGAACATTAATGGTAAGCAACTTTTACTTACTCATAATAATTTTGGCATTTTTAGTCACTGTGGCAAAGCTTCTGCTCGATAGAACGGACATTTGCTTATTTAGATCAGATCCAAGTTCTGCTTGAACGGAAGATTCGCGGATTAAAAAACACTATTTCGAGTTAAAATGCTATACCCTTGTATAGGTGTTTGCAAGGAATGAAGATTAAAACGTGAAAGTTGAAAACCTAAATGAATAACTACTCCGCCCTGCATACTTAAACAAAATATACGTGACGAACAGTATTGTTGCTGCTTTTAATAGCAGTTCTACATTGAAGTCTTTGGCCACGTAATATCGCGCCATATGCCTTTTTTGCGTATGGGAATATAAGAACCTCAGACAGCTCTGCCCCCTGTCGCATGTTTTGGATGCGCGGAATTTGTGGCTAATCTTATAAAAATTGAAATTTTACCCTACCGTATTAAAATTTATTTTGCAGAAAATGACATTCCTAAGCAATTCCCCGATATTTTTCATTTTAATTTTAGAATGAAACTTTTTTTTCTCGTTAACCAAACTCTGAAATAATATTTAAAATGCACATTCTTAGAGTAATTGGCGATCTTATGTGACCGAACTTTTCTTTAAGAGCTTGAGTATAAGCGAATACTGCCCAGAAAATTTAAGATTTCTAGAATTCGTTTTCGCTTCTTTGGAAAATTCTTTTTCTCATTAAATTTCCATGACATAATAAGGAGTAGCGTCAAAGTAACACGTAAGGGCATCATCATTCATCTTCCCCAGATAAAGGATCTCGCTTCTCTTCCAACCGTCGAATTCATGAAGATTAATGTAATGCTGCATCATACAACACCGATTTCCTTTTAATCCATTCGAAGGGTTTCTGTAGTGGTTATTAAAATGGATTTTCGGCTTCATGGGGCGCGTGGAACAGACCTCTGCACACGGTGGCGATGAATACGAATAGCCACACGAGTAGCCTTTGCTTTGTCAGAGCAACAAGTCCCACTGGGCTTGGCACTGCGGAAAGAGCGCGTTTTGCACACACTTCTCCCAGCGGGCATTGAGCGGTTCGCTTGTAATGTGTGATACCCTAAGAATGCATCTGGCTATTTGAATATTCATCAGCTCTTTCTTCCAACGCTGAGCTAAGGTTCAGGTGAGGTAGAAAGTGACTCTAAATGATATCTAATTAATGGATGAGAAGGCTTTGTGTTATAAATTTCGTTGTTCAGGGTAAAAATTTCCGTTGTAGCATCCTATTTTTCCTCTCGTCTCATGATGCAGATGACTCTCATTTCTCCTCATTGCTTCTCTGTAGAATATATATATATATATGCGTACATCTCTCCTTTCTGTTGAGAAACACGATGCTTTGCAGAGCGTGACTGTTTTACTCCTGGGGAAAGTTTTAGAGAATTATTTCCGGCAGTTCATGGTAATGAGTCATGTTATAATATGAATGGAAGATAAGAACCTAATTTTGAACATCGTAACGGATGCGGCCTTGATGAATGTAACATGACATGAAAGAAGATGCAGTTGCATGAACGTTGTTGAACCCGTGCACCATGAAATTCATGAGATGTCTAAGCGTTTAGTTGCGTTTCAAGACAGAAAAGAAGCTCGTGAATGTTCTCTCGTGCGGACGACTATTTGAATTTTCAATGTTGTTTGTTTTATTGAAATTTGCAGCTCAGTTTGGAGAGACGTTTTTAAAAGCGTTCAAGTGTTTGACTTTGAAAAAATGTTTCTGGATTCTCACACATAAGCAACATCAAATAGAGAAGTACAGCGATTGCAAAAGTGAGTCAGGCTGCCAGGAGTATTTTTAAAAATATCGTTGAAAGTCAGACAAAGATATAAAAGAGGGCAAATATTAGAACCGGAGAGCTCTTAAAATTCTAACCCAATTATTATTCAAATAAGTGGTTTTTACGTATATAATACTGAAATGAAAGATTTTTTGAAGTATTTTGACTGATTTTAGCATGATATTTAGGTAGTCCTATCTTAACTCATTATATCAAGTATTTGCAGTACACCGAAATGGTGTCATGCAATAAGCTTACGTATTCCAATTTCAGGCTTCGTAATCTTGGACTTAAAATCAGATTTCTGTCACATGCAGAACTTTTCTGCATAGCATTGCAAACCAGAATAAGTTATCTCTTTAAGCGGCCGGTTATCTGAACCAAATAGTTCCCAAATTATTCTGCACTCTTCAAACAGAAACGAGCATACTGAGGCCGAGTGTTACGAAAAATACGGCAAAACTGTAACACCCTCTCATTAGAGCAACATCGACCATAAACGTATCACTGCTGACAAAAGCTTTCTTCTAGACCTTTATACTTTACCCCGTGACCCAAGGCATGAATGGAAGTCCTATTAACCTTGACACATACATCATGCTTTTGGGTAGAAACCAGCGAATCAAACATCTCTCTCGTTTCTTAGGTTCGTCACCATTGTTACAGCTCTTTCAGCAGGCGATCAGTTAGAAAGGATTAGTGTCAATTTATCGCCGTGAATGATCACTTTGAATAACAGAGATATGGAGAAAGTAACGCTTTCTGATGTCTTAGTTTACTGATCCCAGCCGCATTCTGTCAACTTCTTAGACAGCAAATACACCAAAAAGCACAAGCATTATGACAACTTGACTAATATGATGTTGATCATCCACGTGCATCCAAAACAGCTCTTCCCCGGCGAGTCGTTATCGTTACAAGATTTCTAAGATTTCTTGTGGTATCTGGTATCAACGCGTTACCAGCATATTCTTTAACTCTTGTAAGTTAAGAGATTGAGCCGCCACAGATCGGATTCGCTGTTCTAAGACAAACCAAAGATGCTCTATTTGATTAACGTCTAAGGAAGTTGGAAGCAAAGACAATACCTGGAAGTCTTCTTCGGGTTCCGGGAACCATTTTCGAACAATCTGGGCAGTATGACACAGCGGATCATGCTAAAAGACGTCACTACTAAGGAAATACCGCTGCTATGAAATGATGTACCTGGTCTGATATTATGTTTAGGTAGGGATAGACTTTATAATTTCCTGCACATCAATAACTGGACCCAGGGTTTCCCAGAAGATCATTGTCCATTACATTTCCTCCACCGTGCTTCCTGGTTCCAACACTTCCCTCGGTAAACGACGCTCATGTACCCTTCCATTCACACGATGCAACAGAAAACGATTCATCTGAGACGACCTTCTTCCAATAATTCAAAATCCAGTTTTGATGCTCGCGTGCACATTGCAGACGTTTTCGACGGTGGCCCGAGGTTAGCATTGGCCCTCGCACATGCCAGCGGCTGCGGAGCTCCATTTTCAGCAAGGCTCAATGTACTGTGTGTTGGAACACATTACTCCCGTCACTGGTATTTAAATTACTGACGGATTGGGCCACAGTACCATTTCTGTTGGTTTGTACCATACCGCATAGCACTTTCTCACCTCTAGTATCGATGAGCCGTGGTCGGGTCACATCTTGCCGGAGGTTCATAGTTTTTCACTCCTCGGACCACTTTTGAAGGTACGGATCACGAGCACCACATACGCCTTGCTGTCTCGGAAATGCTCTATCCCGGTTGTCTGGCCATTACAATCTGGCCTTTATCAAACTCGGTTAAGTCCGCTGCCTTTCCCATCTGAAGAACAACACTGATTAACAGAGCTCAGTATCAGGTGTTATTTATACCGTTTCATGATCTTCACACGCGCCTTCGTTTACCTGGAGTTGTTTCAATTTGTATAAAGACTCCCTGGACGTAATATTTTGGCTCTCCGGTGTATATTCGTTCGGGCTCATTTCAGCGGAATTTGCTAATCCTGAGTTAATTCGTTGTAGCCCGTTAAAGACTTCAAAATATATCTCGAAAGACGGCAGAGCAAAAATTTTGTTAAATGTTTTCGTGTGTCAACAAAAGTTATTGTCTAAAATTACAGTATTCCAGAGAAATCTCACGCTACAGTTCCTTTTAATTACACACCGTTGTACCTTTTCTTACTCATCTAGATATTAAAATGAATTCATGTTCTCATGTGTTTGGGTTCCGAAATTACTGTTTTGGTATAATCGAAAGCGTCTTTTAATCATCTATAATTTGCAAAGTACTCAGCCGCATGTTTATCAGAATCGACTTATTTCATGTTTCTTAAAATTCCAGCAAAGTTTCCTCTAAAAATGTGTTGAATTCTCACAAGATGAGCACAGCGCAACGTTCGAGAAAAATTGGACCACAAACAACTATTTTTCTTCTTTTATTTGAGACATAGTGTGGCCCATTTATAAGGAAGTCCAAGAGGCCCGATGAAAGCTTCGCTATGAAATTACTATTGATAAAATGTAGTTGCACTACGTAATATATTTATAACAACAGCACATACATTTTTATGTAGTTCATAAAGACAGAAAACAGTCACTTTAGACTCTTACTCTTTAATAGTCACGAATCTAAATAACTTTGCATCTTCTGTGCAGAACAGGACATTATTAATGCTCTATTGAATTTTTTTCTGCTGTATTAGAAGTATGCATTTTGTGTGAGATCAAAATCTGGCTACGGTGTTCAATTAAGATATTGAAGATGCGGTCGATAATGCCGGTTCTGTAGTTGCATGCCTTCCTCAGTGTCAGATCCCGAAATATCAGTCCTCTTCCGCAGGATCTGATGCACGATCTCAAGGACTTACAATAACGTCATCGTCGGCAGTGCATAAGTCGATTTTCCTAGATTTAAAAAAGTACAGGTAGGCTCAGTTCTGATTAAGCCGTTAGTTTGGAACGTAGGACTACGACTTGCAGATCGGAGAGCTGAAATGAGCTGGCCAAGTCTGGTTTCAATCCGTTTATTTAATTTGTTACAGCCAACGCAGGTCTATGATATGAAAAATAGCTTACATATTTTTTACAAATAATGCTGGATACATTGCGAACACGAAGCAGATTGATGCACGAACTAGCCACCGTGGTGCTCTGTCTTCTTGGGCTTCTTAAATTCCTCATCACTTGCTCTTGCCTCTCGTTTTGATTTTCTTCACTTTTGCTTGCGTTCATTATGTGAATTCCGCAGCATTGTCGAAAATATTAACCCGTTCACACGAAAACGATTTTCAAACATTTCAGTTTAAACAACTGCGATATGTATTTGAATATCTTTATTCTAGAGCTGTAAAACGACATCACGCACAGTCGTTTTGCACACACGGTTGTCCAGATAAACCTCGTTATTGTCAGAAGTATTCACGGGTTCACGAGAAAACAATTTTTTAAATGTTCAGTTTAAACCGCTGTGAAATGTTCTTCGCATATTTGAATAGACCTTGTCGAGAGCTTTAAAACGATACCACGTGTTGCTCTCACGGTTGCCGAGATAAACTGAGTCAAACACGGCGGCAGCACCCCCAAAACTCTTGCACCATCTCTCCTCCCACCCTCCTTCGCGCACAGGAAGCGAAGGTAACGTCGCACACACGATGTATTGCGCAGTACCCGAATTGGATTCCATGTTGTTTGCGAATAGGCTAACACGATTAGTGTGCGACACGTATTTTTAATGCTATAATGATTTCAATTGGGAGCTATTTTTGTCACAGGCTGTCGGCCGTAAGTCGTCCCATACTATCCATGGAGGTAATAGAAGTAGTCCTATGTAAAAAAAAATAATTAAATGTCGGAACGAACAAAACGTTGCTCCGGCGTTTAGGATAATTTTTGTTACTTCAACAACCATCTGTACATGATCAGAGCTGTGAGTTCCTTCCGCTGTAGCAGCCATCCCTTGATTTCTTCATTCCTCGCAATGAAAACATCTTTTGTGGAAAACACTTACTAATGTTTGAAGTCTATTTTTCCTTTCTTTATTTTTCAGACGTTTCTCAGTCCGTCTTTTTACCGGCAACACAGGAAAGTATAATGAATTCAGCTTCTTCTAATAAATTATAATGAATTCCGCTTTCTTCTACTAATGCTTCTTCTAATGCTTGTTGTGTTAATTATATCATGAATAAACTTTCCTGCTAGTAGTGTAGTAATAATAATAATGAACAAGCTTTTAACTGCTAGTAATGTTGTAGTAGTAATTAAGATGAATAAAGTCTTATGCTGGTTGTTAATAATAACAACTAATGAAATAAACCTAACAGCCAGCTAACAGCCAGACAGAGATCTGACAGAACTATGAACTGAGAAAAACGTACTTACAACACAAGCTTTATTCAGAGAAAGTCCTGGTATCCCCCAACATACACGAAGTTCTACTCACATAAACGAAGATCTCTTTACACATAAAAGCTCTCTCACGTAACACAAACAAAAGCTCTCCTCCACATAAACAAACGCTCTCTGGCACATAAACAACAGCTCTCCCTACGCACATCAACAAAAAGCTCTCTCGCACATAAACAACCGCTCTCCTAGGTATCGTTGAACGCGCCTAATTATACTGGCTACCACCACGTCATGACTTACACTCATTGCCAGATCTCATTCAGCGGAGGAAATAACATCTCGTTCAGTAAGAAGATAATTTACATAGGAAAATAAAATAACCAGAGATAGTAAAAATCAAAAGGAAAGTGAATCTAGAGTATACGTTACAAAAGGATTTTCAACACTTCGATATTTCCGTAACCGGGAATTTTTATTTCAATAAAAATTAATAAATAGTCTATCATGCAGTTTCCCACCTAAATCAAGGGAAATGGGAGTTACTTTGATACATCAGTAAATTCGCTATGAACGACTTCGTTTCCATTAGGCGCGACTGTGTTATATACTCTAGTAGGTCGTCACTGAAAATTTTTCTTATTGATGAACTAATTGCACGAGTATTCTCTTATGCTATGTAATCATCTTCCGCTGCGTGCTCTACTAATGTAAGTAAGTAGCTGCACTTATCTCACCTTAAATGAGAAAAAGTACTGCTTTCGTCTGCAACTCTGAAACATTAAAAAGTACAAGAAATAACATTATAATGGAAATGTTTCACAAAATATGTAACCTACAAAGTACAAAAAACCAAGCAGATTAAATTAAAACATTTAAAAAGTCATGGGTGTAAAAGGATTTATTGGTGTTGAAGCTTTCGTTGCAGTTTTAGCCGTCTTTTTAAGAAGTGCGTGCTTACAAAGGTTCTGCAAACTGTCCATTTTTGAGAAAAGCATGAAGTAATAGAGAAAACTTACCTTATTGCCGTTCACTATACTCCCCTCTGCTGCTAAATACACCTTGCCAGCGGTGAGATAGGGTCTGGATGCCCCGTAGTACGCCATCTTTGTTCAGCTGTCGTATTACTCGGGTCACGTCCAATGGCAGTTCGTCCAGCAATTCGTAGCAGATGCCAGGGAGCCGACTTTTTAACTTTGGGAAAAAATCAAATTCGGGTGGACTGAGATCAGGGCTGTATGGTGGGCTGGATAAAATTTCCAAGCCATATTTCAACAAAAGTGTCCCCGTCCTGACGCTGCGCCATGGCGCCATACGTTGTCATGCAGCAAGATCGCTCGCGCTTCCAAGAAGTTGAGGCGATTTTGACGAATTTTCGGTCTCTTTGTCCTCAGAAAGTCACGATAATATTGTGCATTGACATTTTGCTCTACCTACACTCGATCAAAGACCACAATATCCTGGGAATCGTACCCAAAAATTATCATTTGCTTCACTTTGGATTGTTGCCGGCGACAGTTTCAAGGGCGTGGGGAAATTGGATACCTCCATTCCGCTGATTGTGATTTCAGTTCCGACTCCAAATCACGGGTCCAAGTCTCAGCAATTGCGACAATTCTGTTCAAGAAGGTGTCGCGCTCCCTTTTCGAACCTGTTGAGGTGATCCTGTGTGACGCTCACTCTGGCTGCCTTCTGCTCGGAGGTGATTTGATGGGGCACCTAGGGCGCGGCGATTTTTCTTTTCCCCAGAGAGTCGGTCAAAACCCGGTGAACAGTCATGGTGGAAAAATTTGCTGATGAGCAATCTCCTCGACTGTCAAACGGCAATTCTATTCGAGAAGCGTTGCAACAATGGTGACAGAGGCTTATTCTGTTGCCGTTAGAGGTCGGCGAGAACTGGGATCATTTCCGATGCTACTTCTGCCCTCCCGAAAGTGCGATGCCCACCGAGAAATTGTGTTTCGATCAAGAATTCCTTCCCCACAAATTTCTTGCAAGGCAGTGTGGATCTATATCGTAGTTTTTCCACGCGGAGTCTCTATTTTCACGTACGAGCGAAAGTCTGAACTGCGAGAACCGCCGTCCATACGTTTTAGACTTTTTACAATGTACACTGGCAAGCAAAAATTAAGAACGAGACAGTTTTTCAAATGCAACGTCGTACAGAAGTGCTCCACATCGACTCAAATCATACCATAAGATCCCCAACATATAAAAATATGGTACAAGTGAGCAAAACCGTTTAAACAAGGAATCCAAAGGATACAAAGGCACTTTATTGAAAAGGTAGCTTCGAGCACAAATGGACAGAAGACAGAAACGTCCATGTGACAGGCGGCTGCCAAGAAAAATCCAGTCTTCAGTAGGGAATACGATCACCCCAGACTGCCTTGCAGGATTTACAACGTCTGTCCATGCTGTGGACGAGGCTGTCAAGGAGCTGTTGAGGCATCGCGACCCATTCCTCTTGTAGCGCCAATCGCAGCTGCGGAATCGTTGCTGGCGGCTGGTGACGTGCTGCCAAGCGTCTCCCGAGAAGGTCCCACACGGGTTCGATTGGATTTAGGTCCGAGGACCTTGCGGGACAATTCATGCATTGAATATCTTCACTCTCCAACAGCTCTGCGACAGCCACTGTACGATGAGGTGTAGCGTTGTCGTCCATGAAGAGGAACTCAGGACCCACAGCACCTCTAAACAGACGCACGTGAGGCAGGAGAACCACGGTACAATAGCGGAAACCAGTGACTGAACCTCCTTGGAAGATGTGGAGGTCAGTACGGCTACCAAGCATGATTTCGCCCCAAGAGAGCTGTTGGAGGCGTGATTGCGTGTTCCCTGCTCCATCCAGATGTGTATACGTCCAGAATCGCTCGTCAGACTAAATCGGCTCTCATCCGTAAAGAGAACTCGACCCCAGTGCTGATGTGTCCAGTTCTTGTGTTCCTGGCACCACAGAAACCGCCGTCTGCGATGAGCAGGCGTTAATGGCACACACCATACTGGTCGTCGTGCAAATAGACCACCTTTGTGCAGCCTCCTGGCCACGGCAAAACGCGATGACGGACGTCCAGTTGTCTGTTGCATGTGCCTTGCGATTTCTCCCGTTGTCTGCCGTCTGTCTATTCTCGCCTGTAGGACAATATACTGGTCGTCCGCCACCGTGGTTGCTCGTGGACGACCACTCTTAAGTTGTCAGGCAGCTGTTCCTGTCATTTGAAATGCTCTCCAAGCTCATGAAACGATGCTGTGAGCGATCCCGAACTCCTCGGCCACACTAGTCACACTTCGACCTTCTTCCAATTCCCCAATGACGCGACCTTGGGTGAAGTCATCCAGATGCCGTCTACTGGATTGCCTGTTGGCCATATCACACGGTGGTAGTAACTCGACGTCGTTCAAACCGATGTACACCGTGCAATAGCTTTCACCGAATTGCTGAGCGTACACCGCCAGTGTGGTTTATACCCTTCCGACACCCCCTCTACGTCATGCTACAAATGTACGCATGCTCTACCGTGCCGGACCCTAGTATGTCTCCTGAGTGGTATTTCGGTCCGTTCTGCCTGCTCGTTCCGCTGTTATGCTAGTTTCTCCTCTTCGTCCTTAATTTTTGCACACCAGTGTATAATATTGCCGCTTGGGGGCGTTGCTATTAAATTCAAAGTGGATTTTTTCTATTCAATTCTTTCAAAAAGAATATTCAAGAATTTAATTTTATCTTTCGATACCTTTTACTATGAAGTCTATTTTACCAATAGTTTCTATATGAAATAACGCATGATGTAATCGCTCACCAGCGTAAATGTATATTGTAATTTTGCAGAAATCCCTGTGCCACTATGCGCTGTCCACTGACCATTCGTCCGAGATGCGTCCGGGTTCGAATCCCGACGAGGCATGAATGCTGTGTTTGCGTTACGGCACTGGCTCTCTTCTTTCCCTGGAACAAGTGGCACTAAATTATGGACGGACGAATGCTTACAGCCCACTGAGTTGTTCATGGAGGTCGTTAAACGTACAAATATAAAATCTCTTCCTTTAAAAGTCGGATTTTAAACATTATTTTTGCGTTAGATGCAGATCATGACCATGAATATTTCTCATGGCAATATTATGACAAGATAATTTGCCGCAAAGGGACGTCAGGATAAAACTGGATGTCGTAATTATTAATATTTGCAATCATATATTCGCTTCAAAAAATCTTACTGGAAAAGTTCTTTTTTACTCATCCCGGAAAACATTCGTGTGTATGTGTACATTTTCCTGAAAGTAATTTTTAGTTTTTCATATTTTTAGTAAATCTCTGTCATCATGATGATATATCCGCTTCTAAAAGTTCGCTTTAAAAACTTCCTTTTGCTGCAGATAGAGTTTTCTGGCGAAGAATATTTTTCATATATTTTCCCGTTTCTTTTACCCCGTAGTTTTGTCACTAGGATTTTTAAGTGTTCGTTTCTATTTGTACCATACTTAGAACCGTAGCTTCGTTTCTAAGAATCTGATTTAAAAATTCCCTTTGTCTTGGATACCTTCCATTATGAGAAATGTTTTGTGCACAATTTTTGATTCTACGTAACATACATACCAGCTACTAGTGGACTAAAGTAGTTATTTCCATTTGTGGATGTTTCACGGATTGTGGGGTAATCCGGTTGATCTGAGTGATCACTGAATTATGACACCTACCTAATACGAGGGTTCTACCGAAAGTAATGCAAAAGTTGGCATAACTTTGTCGTTAACTGACAGAGATGGTTCAAATTGCACATGTTGGTAGAGTAACTCTTTTTCTATAGTAACCCTTCTTCTTCATTGCAGGTAAATAATGGATTCCAAGTAGATAGAACGTGCCATCATTGATTTCTTGACGAAAGAAGGGTGCAGGCTGTCCGACATCCACAGAAGGCTACAGAATGTTTACGGAGTTAACACTATTGACAAGAGCAATATGCACAGATGGATGAAGAAGTTTAAAGAAGGGAAAACTACAATTGAAGACAAACCACGCAGTGGGAGACCATCATCTGCGACCACTGACACGAATCGTCAGTGAGTGGATAAATTGATTCGCAGGGAGAGAGGAGTCACAATTCGTGAGCTTGTTACACAACTAGGCTTTTGTTACAATGCCATACATTAGATGGTGACAGACCTAGGGTATCAGAAAGTGCTTGCCAAGTGGCAGTTAACACCCGATATGAAGGCGAGAAGAGTGGAAGTCTGCTCTGATCTGCTGGAAGCTTTTTAAACCAATGAGGACACGTTTGTTTTCCATCAGTAACTCGACAATAGTCACTTCGTTCTCAACAAGACGAATAGACTTCACATATCATATAACACCATGTGCTCAGAACATAGCTCTCGCGTATCGCTCTGGACTCTGAGTACAATCTCCCCAAAGAATATGCTCGTAGCTCTGCCCATACAAAAATCACTCCACTCATCTTCACATTGAATATCGTGTTAACATCTGCTCTAACAGTGCATTTAACTTGATCATAACATTCAATATTATTTATCTACGTTTGATTGAACTTTGAGCCAGTGTTAGGTTACCAACTTTTACAAGCTCAACGGAAGAAATTTTGTGGCAAATCAGAAAATATTTAATGAGGAAAAAATCAAATGTACATGAAAGCACAAGAACTGAAAAGAAAGGTTAAGTTGAAAGTATATGTTACGATGTTCTATCTATTTAATGCAGTCATAAGGCATTATAGAAAGGTAAGGGAACTTTTTACGAAGGTACATTTGTGTTAATACTCGTATGGCATAGTACCGTAAAATTATTTCAAGAAACTCTTGAAATTTTTTCATTAACTGACAGAGGTCGTTTAATTTTCCTATATTGGAACAGGAAAAACTAATGTTCCGGAAAGATATCATTTTACCTGAGTATGCATTTTCGCACTTTGTAAAGAAGCATACAAATACGAGTATTTGCCTTTAAATAATCATGTGAGTGATGTGTGTGAAAACTCGTTAGATTACCAACTTAGAAAATACGAACCTGAATGTTGATGTATTTGTGTGCACAGCCATATCTTCAAGTAGTATAATACAACTGATCTTTAATAATCTTCGTTAAAGCTTCCTGTTGGAAAAAGAAATACATTTAGCGTCCAAGTAACTTACTTCTTTCACATCAGTGGGCAAATTACTTGTAATTCCAACAAATGAAAATTCTAGGCTTTGACTCCAATAGTTTAACACCAACGTTTTTCACTTCATTATCGTAGAACCACGTCAGTTATTAAACGTTCTTTACTGACCAGTTCCTACAATAATCAGTTGGACTTAAGTCTGGAAAATATCCAGACCAAGCATGCAATTTGATTCTGTTTCGCTGCATGAATATCTTGAAAATTTTCGAACTGAGGCTTGTCACCATGTTATGCTGTAATGTGCCCTTTCCATCTGCAAATGTGTACTGGAACAAATGTCCACAGGAATGGAACAACTTTACATGTTATAATTTTTATGTATTTTGATGAATTCATTGTGCCGTCAATTGGGAACAGACTCCCAGCCCCACGTGTTGCGAAATATACTCTTTGCCAAAAGAAAAAAACGATGCACTCCGAACAAATCTTTCGATCCTGACGAAACTCCACATGCAAGTACCTGACGACTGAATATGCAAATGATTAAAAAATTAATGCCCAATAGCGAAATAGTGGCACGACACAGCGCATGGTAGCCACTCATGGAGGAGGATATATCAAGGGTAAAGCTCGCACGCAAGGACAATTGTGGCAGAGGATTAGGATTGCATTAACCTCCACGGACGGTGATGACGCCGTGACGTCGGGTCACCGTCCGTGGAGGTAAATGGAGGGTTCTACATGGCAGCTGGCGTTCTGAAACTCGCCTAAATATTAAGTTCATCCAATGATCAGCGAGCATCGCCGGCACCGATTGCAGTGATGTCGATCCCCATCAACAAGGGGTAGCTGAGGTGGGTTGTCTTCAGTGAGAGTCACGGTTTGCACTTGCTGCCAATGACCAGCGCATCCGTATCTGGAGACGAGCCGGCAAGCGCACGGAGCCTGCTTTTACCTTGTACCGGCACACGGCTCACCCACCGGGAGTGATTGTCTGGGGAGCTATTCCTGGGTTACCCAGTAGTCCACCATACCATCCTCGCGGCTGAACGGTACGTCGACGATATTCGACAACCTGTTGTGTTGCTATTCTGTCGCAGTATCACCGAATAATTTTTCAGCAGGATAATGCCTGGCAACACATAGTATGGCTCCTCCAGATCAGCCTCCGTAATGGCGACATTCTTCCATGTCCATCCCTTTCGCCCGATTCTCACCGATCGAGCGTGTTTGAAACATGATGGGACGCCACCTACGTCCATCCCGAAATGTCGATGAACTGGCCCGCCATTCGGATATCATCTGTCATGCTGTACCTTAGGACAGTATCCGTGAACTGCATGCGTCTATGCCACACCGGGTAAACGCTAGTATCCCAGTCAGAGTTGGCGCCACAACGTACTTACTTATTCCACTCGTGTAGCTTTTTTTATGCCAGTAAATGGCCTAACTGTTCTGGAATTGCAATAATTGCTTTTCCTATACATTTACATTGAACATACCAATTCTTATCTCGAATGGATGCTTCTGGGTGCTTCGTTATTTTTCTGCTAACATTGTATAGGCAAAACATCTTTCGGGGAAGGGGTTGTACAGTTTGTTGAAGGTGTTCAATTCTCACAGGCTTCTCCCTTGCTTCATCTGACAAAGTTTGCTTTGTATTCTTGAAACAACAACAAGATTGTCTCATTAAAGGAAACTACATTTTTTCGAGTCTGCAGAACACCAGGATTTATGCATTCGTGCCGATTCCAGACGTTTTTCCTTCATGACAGATGTTACCAATTGCTTGTTTATTGGGTTTCTTGCCTTCAGCCAAGTTTCAAGGAGCTTACGTCACACAGTTAGAAAATATTTAACGAGGAGAAACCAAATTTGGGTAAGAATAAAGCAACGCAAAAGGAATTTTAAATAAGAGATATACGTCACGATTCCAATAAAGAAGAAGTGATTTGATCTCTGTTACGCAGGTTTTGTGTAGGTTTAAGTGAATGTTGAGTTTAATGAGAGTGCGAAAGGAAAAAAATAATTTGTCCTTTCAAATGCAGTTCAACATATATGTATCGTGGAAACATTTATTAAACTGAGTACTATCAAACAGAAAGCATCAGAGCAACTTCAACCTGTCGCTCATAGTGCCAAAAGAGTTTCCAACTTCGAGAGAACAGTAACTCCGGATCTAGAAGTGAACCGGCCGTGAAATCTTAGACACTGTCTTTGTGCTCGTTCATCTTTCCGAAAACAACGGTAAACACATTAAAACAGGAAGTGCTTTCATTTGAAAGACGACGAGGAAGGTAGGTAATTTCTTATCAGTTGGAATTCCCGTTAATTAACATTCCTTTAATCAAAGTTAAGTTCAATCTCGCCCAGACTACCGTGCGTGTAAGAGAGGCAATTTTAAACATCGCGCAGAGGTGAACGGGGGATGCATCGCGAGAAGCTGGCGATATACTCAAGGAAAACAAACTTCTAGAAATAAAAATGATACAGAAGTAATAATTTTGCTTCTCAGGCCACATCAGAAAAGTGTTCGAATTTGGTGTATACCACATGCGTGTTTCAATCACATGTACAAGCATTTTTATTCGATACCGAATCAGCTATACACTTGAAACTATTTTTGATATTGTCAGTGTATGTACTGAAAATCAGGTAGAGTCTGATAACCGGCATCCCCTGCCCTTATAGTTCGAACAAAAATGGTGAGCCGCCCCCGGTGGCGCAGTGGTCTAAGCGATGGCCTCTGATCATTCGTCCGAAAGGGGTCCGGGTTCGAATCCCGGTGAGGCATGGATGTTGTGTTTGTCTTATGGCACTGGCTCTCTCCCTTCGCTGGAACCAGTGACCCAAAATTAGGGACGGGCGACTGCTTATAGCCCATTGAGTTGCTCACGGTGGTCGTTAAACCTGCAATCAAAAAAAAAAAAAAAAAATGGTGAAGCAGCACATGTTGGAGCGAGCAGACAGCAGTATTTCGTAGTATGAAGTCGTTCTACTTTGTTGAAGCAAGTTCACCAGACATCTTTGTTCTTTACCGTTGGCAACATGGGACAGTTCCATAAAACATAGAGTCATTTCAGATTGGATAATTTTTTTCAGTATTTCGTAGTATGAAGTCTCCCTACTTTGTTGAAGCAAGTTCACCAGACAACTTTGTTCATTACCGTTGGCAACATAGCACAGTTCGATAAAGCATGGAGTCATTTCAGACTGGATAACTTTGTTTTCTTTCCCGATCGTCTAAGAGGAGGTAATGCGTATGTAAATGGCCGTTCCGAAGAAAATGTAAAACTAAATTTTCACTAATAATACTGCAATAATTTCCTGGTGGCAGAACAAGTAATGTTACATAATGTTACGTAGCGAGAGCATGACTCTGGAGCTCATATGTTGTTTTAGAGAGGGCATCTCTGGGATTTACGGGAAGCGTTAAGGATAAAGAAGGAATATGACATACGTTCCAACAGACCACCAAAAGAAAATATTTAGCAATTGTTGTTCATCATCCTCAAAAAATCTTATAAGTCAGTGTCATGATGGCGCCTAACAATTCTGGCAATATCTTTGCATATAAACTCTTTGCAAGAAAAAAAAAACGAAAAAAAGAAACGAAGCACCCTGAGAAAGTCATTCAATCCTGATAAAACTCAGCATACAAGAGTACCTCAGGGCCGAATATTCAAATTATTAAAAAATAACGACAAATAACTAAATAGTGGCTCCCAACAGCACATGGAAACCTCGCATCGAAGAGGATATTTCGAGATCAAAGCTCGCACGCAGAGACATTTGTGACAGCGGGTTGCGGTTGCATTAATCTCCACGGACTATGAGGATGCCTTGATGTCGGATCCATGTATACAATACGAGCAGCTGAGCCGAGTTTGAGAGAGGAACTGGGCTGAGATAGGCCAGCTGGTCAAGACGCCGTATCACCACGCATTTGATCGGAGCGACGCGGCAATCGGACTATGTCGGTGTCAGTGTATCGAGGAGGGCACATCCCAGGTGCTTGCCGGCAGTGGACGACCGAGGGCAACAACAGAACACGAGGATCGAGTGATTGTGAGAGCGTCACGAAGAAAACCGAATTCGTCGTACTCAATCTGCATCTGCGGGCATGTTGCGTCGTTAAAAGGTACGAAAGTGTCGATCCGACCGTTGCTAGTTGACTTACGGCAGGGGGACTACATTCACGAAGGCCACTCCACCTTTTACCACAGACTGCTGCCCAGAGAACATCGCATGCACCGTTTCTAGTGGTGTCGGGACTGATCAACGTCGGATAGCATCCAGTGGCGTCGTGTTGTCTTCATTGAGAGTCACGATTTGCAGTTGGCGCTAATGACCAGCGCATACGTGTCCGGAGAGGAGCCGCGCAGCGCTCGGATCCATCCTTTACCTTGGACCGGTACATGGTTCGCACACAGAGAGTGACTATCTGGGGAGCCATTTCCTACGATAGCCGGACACCCTTGCGGCTCAAATACACGTCGACGGCATTTTACGACCTGTTGTGTTGCCATTCCTGTCGCAACATCGCCGAGCAATATCTCAGCAGAACACACACCGGAAACATATGGCTCTCCCAGGCCTGCTTCCGTATTGTATACACTCTTTCATCGCCAGCCCTATCGCCCGACCTCTCCTCTATCGAACAGGAGGCCTCCCATCCGGGAATGTCGGAGAAGTGGTACGCAATTTGGACGCCAACTGGCATGCTATACCTCATGACAGTGTGCGTGAGCTATATGCGTCTATGTCACGCCGGGTAACCGCTTGTATCCAAGCCAGAGGTACCTCTCGTGTAACTGTTTTGTCCGAATAAAACGCCCAAGTTCTCTGGAATTGCAGTCATTTTCTTTCCTATACACGTATATTGCACATGTGAATTTTCATCTCGATTTGGTAATTCCTTCTGGGTGCTTTGTTTTTATAGACAAAAATGTATTTTCTGGGAAAGATGCACAATATGTTGACAAAAGTATTCGGACGTATCCATGTATGGAATTAAAACTGTGTTTGCAGAACCAGACGTGCATGCGTAGTGTGTGTGTGTATGTGTTTTGCATGCATATGCTGTATAAAGGGAAGTATTGGCACACGTACTAGGTCGCAATGGACGCGACTATTCCGTGCGGAGCTCAACTGACAGACTTTAAAATGCGCATGGTGGTTGGGTGCCACAGGAGTATGCTATCAGTGCGTAGCATTGCCGCTCGTTTGAGATTCCCCAAATACACTGTCGCTGATGTTCTTCATCGGTCTAAAGTAGATGGTGCCACTTGGGGAAAGCCACGTTCTGGAAGGCCGCACAAATTGAGTGATCGCGCTAGTCGAACCTTATTGCCGAATATAAAGATATTACTGTCATGTTCTGTGCAACAAATATGACCGGAGACATTACACAAACCACTGAAACAGCTATTTGAACCATAATTATCTGTCAAAAAATGCGTGGCTACGGTTACAATGTTAGATCAGTTGCACACAAGCTGTACGTCACTGCAGACAATGACAGACAACCACTGCAGTGGTGCCTCTCCCACCGTTGTTGAGTAACAAAAGTATGGAAAACAAGTCCTGTGGAGTGACTAACCGCGCTACTCACTATGTCGTTCGGATGAACGCATTTTGGTGTGGAATTTGCACGGGAAACTGTCAGGTGGTCTTTATTGTTCCTACAATCAAGTTTTTCAGGGGATCTGTAACGGTGTGGGTGTTTTTTTAGGAAAGATTCGATCCCTTGCTTGTGGTACCCTCCAGGTTAATGGCTTCCATCGACGGGGCCATTCCAAAAATTCTGCATTATCTGCACTGTGATAGTACTTCGACACTTAATCCTACCTGTTTCAGAAAGATAGGCACCTTACCACACTGCAAGGTCTTTTCCGACCTGGTTTGAGCAGCACAAATTCGAAGTGTTAGATTTGCGAGGTGGAAGCAGGTCAATTACAGTCGGAGGTGTCCAGAGCTCATTGTCATAAACATCCGTGCACCGAAATGAAGGCGTCGGATTGAAATGACATTTTAGTAAAGAGATGGTACATGCCAAGACAGAAGTGATTACAATATCACACCAGCAAGACGATTTCCCTCCGGCATACGGTACACATTCTGGTCAACGTTAGTACCGCGTCGGACCGCCTTGTGCTCGGATAATGCGGTGATATGATCCGGCATGGAGTCAAAGAGGGGCCGTATGTTATCCTGCGACAGACTGGCCCACACTTCTTGCAACTGAGGCTCTAAATCACAAACAGTGGGACATGAAGAAAGCTGGTGTCCCATCTGGTCCCACACGTCCTTGATGGGCGAGAATCAGGAGATCTGGCAGGTCACGGAAGAATCGAAGCAAGGCGTACACAGATTTGGAAAACCCGAGCGGTGTTCGGACGGGCGTTATCTTGTTGGGATACGGTTCTGAGCTTCCCCGCAATTAAAAGCAGCACATGGGACCACAGGATCTCCTGTACATAGCGCTGGGCTGTCAACGTCCCTCGGATCACTGCGAGGGACGCGGTACGCAATTATTGCAATTAGCGACACAATTGCTGCCATTAACTGCGGTCCTCCACACTGTGACCCGGCGGTCGTCCGTTCCCATACAGAAGCAGGATTCGTCGCTGAATACTATATGTCGCCAGTCCATAGCATTCCATGTTGCTCGCTGCTGTCACCACTGCAATCGACGCCGACAATGGTCAGGTGTTAATGGCAGAAAACGTAAAGTCCATCGAGAGTGCAGATTCGCCTCTGCCAGGCGTTTGGAAATGGTTCTGGCAGACACAGAAGTCCTTTGTACAGTCGCCACA
This sequence comes from Macrothele yani, assembly GCA_039090855.1. NCBI lineage: Eukaryota > Metazoa > Arthropoda > Arachnida > Araneae > Macrothelidae > Macrothele > Macrothele yani. The sequence goes on along the minus strand of CM076989.1, from coordinate 61,042,184 downwards.
TCAAATATCTGTGGATATTGGCAATGGACGTCGTTCCATCTGTGCATGCCGCTCTCACGATTCCACGGTCCTCTCTGCTGGCGGTATGTATGCGCCTTCCAAAGCCAGTCCGCCGTATCTGGGTGCCTTCCCGTGTTTACTGTTCTCAACACGATAGCATCGAGCTGTCCAACTGACCTAAATGGCAGCCCATTCCGCGCGCCGGCCACCCTGCTTCTCTTATTCTGACGATACGGCCTTGTTCAAATTTCATAGTTACCCGTACGCCCATCTACGGCGGCTCCTCCGCATTTCTATAGCTCAAGATCTCATATGACTCTTACCGGGCACTTCGGCATGAATGTGGAGTCCCCTGTGCGGTGCCTTGCAAGCCCCATGGATTGCGATTCCAGGGTCTGTCTTAGACGAGCGGGCATGCGATATCGCACGAAATTTTAATCATTTGCATGTCTGCCCTCCCCGTAGCTATTCGCAGAGTTTCACTTTAATCGCATGGTTTTTCCTTGGTGCACGGACTTTCATGACAGTGAGTGTATACCATAAAATGCCATCTCAAAACTATGGAGGCTGTTTCTAAATACGCTCACGTACAATGAAATTTGGGCACCTAGAAGAAAACATGCTAGAACCGCAAAACTTTGCAAATAGAGCGCGTGCTGGCATGCATATGACCCACGTTTGGTGCGAATGCGCATGACCGCACACCCTGTGGTGGCGCTGCAAGTACGAACCGGCAGCCTTATAAACCGGCATGTAGTCGATGCCCCATGAAAGCGAAAAGCACCAGCCAACGTAAGCAAGAGTACAGAATGACAATAATGCCAGGTAGATGCAAAAGACGTCGATTTACGAAACTTTGGACTTTGAAAGAGGCCTGATCATCGGGCGGAAAACCGCAGGGTGGTCGGCGCGCCGTATAGCCTGCCACGTGGATCGTTCTGACTATACCGTCTGACTGTGTTGGGAGCAGGGTACACGTGACGGCACTGCAACACGGCGGAGCGGCTCCAGACGGACCAGGGGGACCACCGGTAGAGAGGATCAACGGATCGTACGGCAGGAACGAACGGATCCCACAGGGAACCTATCCACTATTCAAAAAGAGGTAGCAGCTCCTGTGTACTCACGAACCATTTCCCGACGCGTTACGGAAGTGAATCTGCTATCCAAGCGTCCCTTACCTGTGCTGCCATTAACACCGGAACATCGCCGGCTCCGTGCTCAGTGGTGCCAAGCCAGAGTAAGGTGGAACGCCACAGACTGGCGACGTGTGGTGTTTAGCGATGAGTTCCGCTTCGTTTTAGGGACGGATGGGTGTGTAGTTCCCCTGATCAACGGCACAATCCCAACCTCGCTATCGAGCACCACACCTCCTCACTGCAGGCATTATGGCCTCGGGAGCCATTGCCTACGATATCCAATCAGCTCTAGTACTGGTACGTGGATCATTGACGGGCCAGCAGTGTGTGTATGAGTTCCTACGGCTCCACGTGCTCACATTCTTGGCCGGTATTCCAGGTGCGATATACCAGCAGGATAATGCCCGCCCGCACACGACTCGGGTTGCCCAGTGCTGCCTACGTCATGTCCAGACACTTCCATGGCCTTACCGCTCCCCGGATATGTTCCCCATCGAGCATGTGTGGGACCAGTTGAAACACCGGCTGCCGCCGTGCTGCACTATCCGGGATTTGGAGCACACTGTCTAACACGTGTGGGCCATTCTGCCGTGGGACAACATCAGGCGTCTGTTCGCCTCCATGCCGGACCGCATTGCAGCAAGTATCGCCGCACGAGGCGGTGCCGGGCGCTATTGCAGATGACCGGAGAGCGTGCCTCAGATCCCTCTCTAATTGTCCTGCAGCTCTATTTTTGCCATCATGTGTATCATTCATCTCTATCATTACGTCCATAAAATTTCAGTTCAATCCGATGCTTCCTTTTTAATGCCCAAATTTCATTGTCCGTGAGTGCACATAAGAGGTTCGTCGTCGACAAGAACAAAGCCGTCCCAGGGATACCAATGCTGCACAAGACAGCTATATGACTGTAACAGCTAGAAAACATTAGCAGATAACATGTAGGCAATTCGTTCTGGAGTTCACAGCACCCACTGGCATGAGAATAACTCGATTTTCAGTTTATAGTTGGTTGCGTGAAAGGAGTCTATGAGAGGTGACCTATGATTTGTGTTCCCCTAATTCGGTCCTCCAGATGGGCGCGTTTAAAGAGGTGTTGCCAGCATTGTCTGTTGATTCCAGACAACTGGGCATGTGTGCTTTCCGCAAATGAGTGGGGATACAGTTTAAATACTGATTCTCACCGTACTCTTATCTGGCGAGAACTAGAGACTCATGACCACCCATCAAATATCCGTGAAAGTCCCAGTCTTCATGGCGGTGACTTCTCTTCCTGGCGAGACATGAGTACAAACGGCCGTACTAACCTGCACAGAGTGGGTGTAACCGTCAGAGATACAGAGATGCGATTCTGGACCCCTATGTTAGGCAGTTGAGTGGTGCCGCCGACCCAGATTTATTCTTGCTCGACGATAACGCCTGACCGAAACGATGAGTATCTGGAAACAGAAGATATCTCACAAATGGATATGCGTGCATATTCAACGGACATGAATCCTATTGAGTATGTCTGGAATGCCTTAAGAAGGCGAGTTTCAGAATGGCAAAAACCCACCAATAACTCCGAGTAGCCCTTATACATAGAAGGGTGGCAGTTACTTCCACACGTCTTACTGTAGTTGACAGTCATATTAACAGTATGGGGAGTCGTTGCGAATCGTACATCTTATTGACTGTTCCGGACAGCGATGATGGAGAACTGCTAGTTTGATCTTCCTGTTCCCATATGCACATTTCCTGTTTATGAGTTAATTACGAAGTTCTGCAAAAAATAACTCTTGTAATTTGCCTCAATAAAAGTGCCTGTCAGATTTCATTGCATTTGTTTTTTCGTCCATCGCGAGTAATGCTGGATTTAGTAGATTTTCCTCTAATTTTTGCACACCAGTGTAATCTATGTGTATATCTGTATATAATGATTATATTTTCATTACTTTCAAATGAAACATATGCTACTAAGGGATATATTTGAGATCTGAATGTCTGGGACAACGTGTAGAATTTCAGGAAGAGCTCTGGAAAGAAATGCGTCTTCGAAGAGAAGTGCCCCAAGAGAGGGCCACCATTCAGACAGCGAGAAGGTTACGGTTTGCAGGGTTTGTCTCGGAAGAAACATGAAAATATTCATCTTGGCTGTAACTAGAAGGAAAGTTAGTGGGCGTACAAACAGAGGAGGATTCAAACACCAAGACAGGAAGCCAGATCTCCTGCTTTCCTAACCATGAGAAAAGCTGCTGTTTAATCCCAGCTCCTTTCGAGCGCCGCTGAGAGCTGTCAGATGTGTTCACAGGACACCTTTTACGGCGTCCTGGAGCCAGCTGGGCTGTTGGACGAACACGTGATGTCATATGACACTCTGCTTGTATTTTTGTTGTGTTATTTTTGAGTGAACAGTTGATAAGAAATAAATGTTAATCAGGTATTCAAAATTATCATGGCTACGCGTGAGAATTTTAGAATATTATCACTAGTTTGAGCACACACTATTAGACCGGGTTGCAGCACCTGCTCTAGCTCGATGATTAAATCCCTCTGTACTACTTTTGTATATTTACTCATGTTAGTACGAATGTGCCTCTTTTTCTCAAAAACGGACTCAGATGCCTATAACACAGATTTTAGCTTGGCAATCATGCGTTCATGTGTCATCCAGCTTTTCAGTTTTCGATTGGAAATAATTCTTGTTGTCAATGTTTCTTTCGGTCGTATCATCCACTGACAAATACACTGGTGGAAAGTGAAAAAGAACACCAAGAAGGAGACGTCTGATACCAACGAAATTTATACAGCATAATAACGGAATACAGATGATAACGTGATCAAAACATTATGGCAAAATACAGCTGTATTTGCTGGTAAACTGAAAAATAACATTTCCATGTAACATGGTTAGTACGAGGTTGAACCGCCATGAACTGCGTCACACTGTGCAATTCTGGCATGGAGACTGCCGCACAGATGTTGGATGCAAGTTTGGGGTATTGAGTTCCAAGCATCCTCAACATGGACGCGTAAATCGAGGATGGTCGTGGCTGGCCGTGGAGACCGGATAAGTCGTTGTCCCATAAAATCCCACACGTGCTCAATGGGGGACAAATCCGGTGAACGTGCAGGCCATGGAAGTTGTCTCACACCCAGAAGTGCATGTTGCGTTGCACGTGCCATGTGTGGGCGTGCGTTACCTTGCTGGAAAACACCACGATGGACCGACCTTACAAATGGCACAAAAACGGGCTGAATGATGTTGTTGATGTAGGAGGTGCTGTTTAACGTACCCGGTACAAACACTAGTTGTGTACGGCAGTGATATCTGATCGCTCTCCACACCAGGAGACCAGGTGTAGGCCTTGTGTGTCGCTGGCGGATGCAAGAAGGGTGGAGACGCTCCCCTGTATACGTCTGCGAACACGCATAGGGACATCGGAGGCTCCCAAGCAGAATCTGCTTTCATCGCTGAACACAGTTCTCCAGTGCAGACGTTGGCGACACCACTGCAACCGTTCCTGACGGTGGGCTGGAGTCAGAGGTACACATGCCAGAGGCACACGTGCACGTAGTCCTGCATCCAGTAGACGGTTGCGGATTGTTCGCACAGTCACCTAAGGTGCAACGGCAGCTCCGATTTGTGTCGCAGTGGATGTTCTGCTTGACAACGTCGCTCTTCTTATGCGTCGATCGGTCCGCTCCTCAGTCCGTCTCTGATTCCCGGTTTCACGTCTTCTCGTGAGGGAATGTTCCTCGGACCATCTACGCCACCATCGTACCACCACCGATACTTCCCGTCCAATTCGCTCCGCAATACGACGATACGACCACCCGGCCTCGCAGAGTCCGACTAGACGACCTCGCTTAAAGTCCGATAACTGCTGAAATCGTACACGTCTTCCATGTCCAGGCATTGCAGCTTCTTCAGGGTCTTCGCACGTGTCCGTACGCCGACGACTGATTACATTCACTTCGCCGTACTCCTTAAATACCACCGACAAAAATTTGCATATTATGCCGTGCTGTGGCGTAAGCGCTCACCGGTTGTTCCCGAAATTAACATCACACCTACGTCAACTTGACCCCTTTAACATATGTAAATTTCATGATCGTCAGCCAATTCCTTCTTGGTGTTCTTTTTTTACTTTCCGCTAGTATATTTAACAAATGCAGTCTTGTGGCTCCTGCTCATACAAAAACATGGCTATTGTTCTTAACTCCTTATTACTGACTTACCTGTTCGTACATTTCGCTTTTATCGTTGGCTATCACGTAGATTAGCTGACATATTCTAAAATTACTAAGATACCGAAATTTCATTTGCAATAACCACGTTACTTAAAAACAGGTTTTATGTTTTTCGTAAGTCAATGAAATGACATAACACTTGTCTTGTATACACTGAAAGTACAAGTTATTACGTAGACCCAGGTGCAAATACACAAAGTAGAAGAACAGCAACAAATCGTGGTGTGCAGGAAAATCGGTTGAGACAATAAATAGCATGGGTCGGTACGCGCAAGGATACATTCCATGAAGTGCCAGCATGTATCGAGGGCAAAACGTACGTGCGTTTGATGGAACTCAAGTCGTGGGAACCAGGAAGGCCGGATGTTCAATCAGCGCAACGACGAAACTGTTAGGAATTCCGCGACAAACCCTAGCAAGTGTGTACCAGGAGTACATGAAATTCTGCAAACCTCTAACAGTCGGATGAAATGAGGCCGTAAAAGTGCATTGGATGATCGAGGGCACTGGCGATTGTCCCGCATCGTACAAACGAATCAGAGGGCTTGTTTGCAGCAAATACCGTCACAATTTAATGAAGGAGCATCCACAAGCCTATGCTTAAAGACAATCCATTGACACATGGAACAACTCGGCTTTGGCAGTAGACGATAGGAACGTGTCCCGATGTTAACGGCACAGCATCGCATGATTCGGCTGCAGTTTGCGAAGGGCCATCTAAACTGGAGCATGGATGATTGGAAACGCGTCATATGGTCTAACGAATCCCGTTTCAAACTGTATCGCGCCGATGGCAGGCAGCTTGTGTGGAGTAAACCACACGAAACTATGGACCTCCTATGCCAATCTGGGGTCATACAGGCCGATGGAGGCGGTGTAACTGTTGGGCAGCTTTCACGGGGTCCGGCCTGGGTCCCTTTGTACTTCTTGAGTCTTCCGTCACTGGTTCTAGCTATATGCAGCTCCTGGTCGACCACCTCCACCCTTTCATTACACGCCTCTGTCCGAACCAAGTTCCGGTCTTTCAAGAAGACAACACTCCATCCTATCGGTCCCAGCTACCGACTAGCTGGTTCCAGGAGCATAGCAGTGAGTTTACCACACTCTCATGACCTCCTCGCTCACCGGACATCAAACCTACAGAGAATTTATGGGAAATATTGAAACGAGCTGTTCGTGATCGACCATCCCCACCTACATCTCTGCCTTCTCTACGTCAAACACTCTTAGATTGTTGGTCAGCGTTACCTGAGTCTGTGTTTCGGAACCTCATTGCGTCCGTACCACGCAGCTTGGATGCTGTCCTGCGTGCAAAAGGTGGTTCCACACTCTATTAGGTGAGTGTACATAAGAATTTGTCCTTTCAGTGTATATCTTTCTTCATAATTTTCTGCAAATCGTTAAGGAAACATTTTTTTCCTTCGGGTGTTGCTGAGCCAAAGTGGAAGTCTGAGTTGAGTGAAAAGCCAACCCAAAGAACTTGACAATGAAAGGCAAATGTGTAAGTAAGAAAGATCGTAAGAAACATAACATATAATTTCGGCTGAAAGACAAAAGATGAATTAGTTGGAATGCAATAAATATAACGGCATTTTTGGAAATATATATAAATACAAAATAGCAGTTTTAAAAATATATAAAAAAACAGTTGACGAACATCACAAAGGATGTGTCGATTACTTGAAAGTTATATACTTATATCATCGCCACATTCTTTTTATTAAGGAAATTTGCACTTAATAATTTTCCAGAAACAAAGGTACTAGAAAATTTTACGGGCTCTGATGGTATTCGAAATTAAAACAGTAAAAAGACACAAATACCTTTCTAGCACATTTTAAAAGCACGTTAATAAAAATTTAAATTAATTTTTTGCTGGCTGTAGTCCATTGGCACAAAGAAAAAACAAATAAAATTCTATCAACAAATAGAGAATAATAACATATGCAGCAGAAAAACCTGTTTATTTTTCAAGACTACAGTTACAGACATGAGTTTCTCTTTCAGAAAACATTTATTTGTGCAGTTGTTGCAAATTAGATTGGGCGTAGGCTCGCAGCCAACAGCCCTTTCTGCTCATTCAACAGATGCTTCATAGGGTTTTAATCCAGGGACTGTGCAGAAAGAAAAAAATTCCGATGTGTTTTAGAAACCGTTATTCTGCAGAACGAGTCCATCGGCTTGATGATATAAACCGTAGCAATGAAGGGTTAAATTTGGTGTGTAATGGTGTTCAGATACGCCGTGGCGTCCAGAGATTCCTTTTATGTGTATCATAAGCCCTAATGCGTTACAGGACATAATTTTCCAAACAAGCACACCGCCACTCCCGTTCCCTTCTGTTTACACCTGTCAGGATGGCTCCATGGCGTCATGTTACTTGGGCCATTTTGGAATCTGGGGGTCAGCATGATACAGAAAGAACCTATCTCTGTCCTTTCAGGCGATCTTCTTCCAGTACCCAGCGGTACACTTTCGATCCACCTACTAGAGGCAAGCTTTCGTGTTCTGCGCTGATAACTTCTATACACGACAGGGTGGTCGGCCGTTGTACCCCTTTCACAACACGGTGTGACGTATGTTGCGTTTGGAGATTCTCCTTAGCTCATCAGCTCTGAATTTTGCAGTCATTTTCGGGTTTGTAGACCGCCTGTTCGCTTGAACGACTCTCGCTAGTCTCCTCTCAACCTTTTGTCCCACCAGCTGTTTTCGTCCACAGGATTGCCCATTGATGGAAATTTTTAGCGCACCATTCACGATAAACCCTTGGTACTGTTGGGCGTCAATAGTCTATTAGTACGGCGGCTTGGGGCATTCGGGAACCAACAAGCCTGTATACAACAATCATTCGACATTCAGAGTTGTTCAAATTACTCGTTTCGCCCATTCCTACCTTCACTCGAACGCTAACGAATGCTCGACGAGATCGTCACCCGAATTTTATTTCAAACACAGGACACACCGTTTTAGATGTCGAAGCATGTCGTTTATGTTGCTAGAGCAGGTGTATTTAACAAACTGGTATCATAGTGCAGATACGCGGTAGAGAAAACATTAGAAATAACTGTGATGGGTAGTTGGCATGGGTGTCACTCGCGCTGATTGGAACAGACCCAAACCGAAAGTACACGAAAATAGATAAACATCAGAGCTATCCAACACCTTATAGCAATCGACGAACATCGGTAAACGTTGTCATCTGGGCGACATTAAACGTGGGCGCATTGTCGGCGCAAAACATATGGGTCATTCTATAACCCAAGTGGTAAGAATCCTATGGTTCCCGAGGGGCAACCAAATCAAGGGTGTACAGTGAGTATACCATTGACAAACGTACCAGCGCCAAGAGAGCAAGCTGTGGCTGAGACATTGATGACTGGGGTAGAAGTAAATTATCTAGGCTCGCACAGACCGAAATCCAGGCGACGGTGGCACAAATCAAATCCAGGTTAAATTTCAGCGTCTCAAGCAGCGTCAGCGATCGAACAATGCATACCATGGGATACGGAAGCAGACGCCCTATTCGTGTGCAACTGTCGACTGCACGTCATCGGACATTACTCCTCGCCTGGTGCCCAGAACATCGAAACTGGACTTCTGCAGAGTGGCGCCGCGTCGTGTGTTCAGATGAATCCCATTTCCAGCTGAACCGAGCTGACAGGATGGTGCGGATGTGGCGTCGACAGCATGAGACTATGACTCCGTCGTGCCAGGTTGGCTCTGTCCAAGGCGAAGGTGGCTCTGTGCTGGTTTGGGGAGCCTTCTCATGGAACGCATTAGGTCCTTTAGCTTGTTTGGAGAGGTCCTTAACCGCTGCGCGCTACTAGCATGTGCTGGCTGATCACCTACACGCTTTCATGGCCTTCGCGCATCTTGCGGCCGATGGTGTTTCAGCAGGAAAATGCACAGCCCTCCTGGGGCGAAACCACCTAGGCATGGCCCAAAAAACATTCATATCAGTTTGGAACCATCCAGTGGCATCCAGTGTTCCTGGTTTAAACCCTGTGAAAGCTCTCTGGGATGCCGTGAGACGGAACACTACATTCATGGATCATAGATCGACGTCTCGATCGGAATTACCGACAACGGTGGAAAAGGTGTAGATGATATTATTTTCGGAAATCCTCCGGCTTCTGGTGGGGTCGATGCCTCGATGTGTACAGGCTGTTGTTCGCGCAGGAGAAGGAACAACACGCTATTAAGTAGGTATATCTAATGTTTTGTCCATTGAGTGTACATACATGCATAAATTCCTTCTATCACATCATGGAATCAACCTTTCCCTTTCTTAAGAGCATTCATTGCATACTTAAAAATTCTGCTAAAATCTGTTTCCTTTTTCTCAGGGGTGTGAAACCTGTTATTTTCTCCAAGAAATATAAAGCTAACAATAAATCAAAATGAAAGTTTTTATGATTCTTTATGATGAAAATGAAGCATGTAATAAACACTTACTAAAATACAGTATTCATATGCGCAAAAAATTACCTCATATACGAGGTACAATGTAATCAGAGTAATCTCCTTATTTCTGTATAAATTTTAACAAACTATGGTTTTTATAGAAAATTAAATTGATGTAGGGCTCGAAATCAGAGAATTCGTCATTTTTTGTTCCTTGATTAAAGAGAAAAAAATGGATCTCTGAAACACAAAACTAAGAGTAATGCGAAAATAATGCTTTCAATTCATCTTCCGCACTTTTTCTCTCGTGCTTTCTTTTATTTTTCTATTCAGGTCCTCGTTTCCTATCCTCTCCTCGAAAATAGCTACTTAGTTGCATCAAATCGATACCTAGAAATCCTAGGAAAGCGACGATGTTGACATATCTGGGGAGAATAGAATTCGGAGTCTTCCTCTCCGCAAACTTAAATAGCCTAACTTATTCCACTCTTAATCCTTTCGCTATGAACAACTTTCCTTTTTTCCCTTCCTTGTCATGATTATTTAACGTCTTTCAGCTGTTGAAGATCTTTCATTTCGAGAAGAAAATCTTTCAGTTCCGAAGTTTTGCGTAATATAAATTAATTATAGAAATGTTATCTGATGGATAAATTACTTATGCAGAACTAATATTTATTTTACGGAACCACGAACAAACAGGGATAAAACTCGAAGTTATTTCTCATTATGTTTATACTGTGACATTATGAATTAAAAGCTCAAGAATAGATTTCCCTATTTTAAATGAATTAAAAATTAACGACTTCGCCTTAAGCTCAGCGCTTCTAAGGTTGTAAGGGAATGTTGATGCACCCTTAGCGACATTCTTAACTATGTTTTAATCTTGATAAAGTTGGGTATCTTTTAAAAGGGCATGAATTAGTTTCGTATATCATTCCAGGCAACTGTTAAGCACAGTTGTGTTTACCTTTCACTGAATGGCTGTTAAAAACATTTGTTTAACGCACTGTGTCAGTATTTCCAGCACTCAGACCAATAGAAGGAAATTATTGTTTTCCATGTAGACTGTTACTAGCCCAAATAATACGAAATGTTTGCTCAATGCTTTTAAGAATATTCTTTTATATAGTATATGAAAATAAAAATCCGTATGTTTCTTAATACACGCAATGGACAAAACATTAGAGATACGTACCTAATAGCTTGTTGGTCCTCCTTTAGCACGAATAACAGCCTGTTCACCGAGACATTGACTTTAACACCAGGTGCCGGCGGGTTTTCGGAGGTAATGACAGCCATTCCTGTTGAAGCATTGTCCATAACTACGCCCGCGACTTCGGTCCAGGATCCGTGTATCTGGTGTTCCGCTCTAGGGAATCCAAGATAGCTTCGACAGGGTTGAAATCCTGGGGCCTCGGGAGACGCTAGATGGTTCGAAACTCAGATGAGTGTTCCTTTAACCACTACTGGGTGGTTTCGTCCCGGTGGGGCTACGCATTGTCTTGCAGAAACAGACAACCGGCAGCAGGATGCGCGGATGCAATGAAAGCGTGTAGATGATTAGCTAGCACATGCTAGGGGTGGGCAGCGTTTAAGGAGCTCTCCAGACAAATTAAGGGAGCTAATGTGTTCCATGAGAGGGCTACCCAAACCATCGCAGAGCCATCACCGCCTTGAACATAACCGACCTGGCAGGATGGAGCCATCTCCTCATGCTATCCACGCTACAGCCGGACCCTCCCGTCAGTTTGGTGCAGTTGAAAACGGGATTCCTCTGACCACATGACGCGGCGTCATTCTGCAGAGGTCCAGGTTTGGATGTTAGTGGCACCAGGCGAGGCGTAATTTCTGATGAGGAGAAGTCTTCAGTGGAACACGAGTAGGGCGTCGGCTTTTGTATCCTATGGTATGCAGCGTGTCCTGTACCGTCCGCTCGTTGACCCTACTTGGGCTTCTGATATTTAACCTGGATGTGATTTGCGCCATCGTCGCCTACCGGTCGGTCTGTACGTGCTTAGAAAGTGTACGTCGAACACGGTCTTCGATTACGGTCGGTCGGTCAGCGCTTGCTGTCTGGGCGTTGGTACGTTCGTCGATGGTACACTCGCGTTATGCCTTTGATACGCTTGCCCTCGGGAAGCCTACTGTTCTTATTTATCACTTAGGTGATAGGATAACCCATATGTTTTGCGCCGACAATGCGTCCACGATCAAAGTCGTTCACATCACCACCTTTAACACGTTTCGTCGATTGTGATACACTGTCGGGAAGCCCAGCTGTCCTCCGATTTATCACCTGGGTTCGGAATGGGTCTATTTCAGTCTGCGCAGGCGATGCTCATTTCAACTTCCCATTACCCCTATTTCAAATGTTTTGTCTATTGAGTGTATAATTCGTTGCCGTGAATAATCCGCAGACCATGAAATTCCGGAAAAGAAAAACAATTTCTAAGTATTATTCGCGGTGACACATAATCTGCAGGACAATAAAATCAGGAGGAAAATCGCAGTATAATCTGTACCTGCAATGTTGATTCCGAGCAGTAATTTTTTTCTTATTTAAAAAAATAAATGTCCTTCCGATGCTTTTCTGTTGCATTCAAGTAAATTAAATATTTCGTTAATAAAAAATTTCGCAAAAAGTTTATTTAACAAATTTTTTTTTAGTATTTTCACTATTACCATAATTCCGTGGTTAGACATAATAGTCGCGTTGTTAAATTCCGGCACCCATGAAGGTGCGTTACGTTGAGATTCCGAGCTTCACACAACACGTGATCATTGTTTGCGAGAGCAAATAATATCGCCTTCATAGTGTTTAGTCAATGCATTCTTCCAGTGCTAAGTACGGAGCAGAGACGTAGACCTTAACTAAAAAAACAGACATACAAAATTTCAGACAACTGAAAGAGGCATGAAAAGATGCATGCTTTGTGCAACTAGGAAAGATAAGAAGAGGAACTTCTGCAAACGGAAAGTGACAAAAGTGGAAGATATCATGATGAGAATAAAGTTCCTGAAAAAGCAATGGGTGTACATATTTTCAGAAGGACGGGCCGCTGATGGACATCCGAAATTTTAGACTGAATTCCAAGGGACCGGAGAATACCTAGGGGAAGATTACATGGAAGATGAGTGGATGAAATTCGAAAGCACGCAATAGTGACATGGAGGATACAGCCGTAAGATAGACCGTTGTGGATGAAACTTGAGGAGACCTTCATCCAGAAGTGGAGTGATAATGATTGACAGTTAGTATACATACATATACATATATGCCCGAATGAATAAATATTTATTCCAGATTCTAAAATCAAATTTAAATTTGTATAAAAGAAATTTACAAATTTAAAAGACGAATTCTTAAGGCCGAGAACTCAGAAATTAAAAAACATAAAAATTACCAATTGGAACGCTATTTATTCCGAACAAAAAAACCTCACAGACTCTTCAGGAGGGCAATATGGCGAATTACTCTGAATGTCTAGTGTCAACATTACGCTGCTTTCCTGAAATGCAGTTGATAAAAACACCTCTGGGAATTTTTTAAAAAGAGTCCTACATTTTAGTATTAATTTCTTTCAAATTTTAAATAATTTTACTTGCATAATCACTCTTGTAAGTATGCTCCTTTAAACTATATTTGCCGAGGATCGCAATTCGGTCCCAGAACCAGTGGGTCTGAAAGTCATTGGTGGTGGGGGTGGGGGTCTTTGTTTAACTACATACTCTACTTTCCTGTAATAACAGATGCAAATTTTGCTTTGTATTTTCGTTGCTTTTGTTAATTTGTTTCACATGAGTATGAATTGTCAATGCCTAAAAATAGAAACAACAATATAAAATACAAGATATGAACAATAGAGAGAAATAAAAACTAAATTACCTTATAATATAAAAATTAAATAATGTTTTCTTAATTTATTTGACGGTAGTTAAGTTGTGGTTTCCTTATCGCTGAAGACCAAATAACTTCCAACAAAAATAGAAAAAAAAGTTTTTAAGTTTAATATTCTGATCACTTTCTGTAGATCTATGAAATGCTATCGTTGAATGATTATTTATATTATATTTCTACTCCTCTTCTTCGGTTTTACTTTCTTCTGCAGCTTTAACTGAGCATTCCGCTTCGTGGTCCTCGGAAGTAGGACCACGAAGCCTCGGAAGTAGGACCTTCTTTCTATTGTCAATATCCAGCCCCCTTTCCCCTTCCCTCTAAAAAACCAAGAGTTCTGATTCTCGAAATCATACCCCTTTTCTCTCACACGAAGTATCATAAAACCACTTGTACTGGAAACACAGCAATGAAAGCATTGACACTGTTTCTCTTGCACAAAGATTTCACACTAGCACTATTTTCCAACACTATTTTCCAACGCTAATGAGCTACAACGTTCTCATGATAACCCTTCTTAGTAAGTAATTAACTGCCCAAAATTTTTTCACAGTAGCTTAGGATGGTATAGTCCTTGTCAGATGACGGACAGTGTTTTAGTCTTCAGCGCAACTACGCCTCAACCTCCGCTTTTTTTTTTTCGTATTGTTCTCCCAAATTTCACGTTTCTTATCGGCGCAGCATATTTCTGTTAATACAAATCATTGAGTCATTTGTTCTGAGTTATTCATCGTTCGTGCTGTATTTTCGTTTTTTAATGCAGTACTGGAGTAAATAAAATAAGGTATTTGTGTTTATAAAGAAATGCAAAAGTTATTTTCATAAACCACCAAAAATAAAAGTTTTGAGAATTTGTATCAACGTCATTTTTCCACTGGGAGAACTTGCTTAACCTTCAGAGTTGGGGAGTGGGGAGTGGACCCGTTCTATCTCAGTCCTGTACTTGCCCCCTAACCAACATCTGATGATTTGCTTTCTCCTGTTAGCTAACCGCAAAACGAAAGGAATCAAAATTTGGAGGTAAGTACTTCAAATTAACCACAAAGTCTCATTATAGTCTCAAAAATAACTAATGAGTCTAATCAGAGAACGAGTTAAGTAAGCAAACCAAACAAACATTTACTTAATTGAAGTAAGGGGGAAAAAATTAATGCTCTTCGTTTTAACCGTCTACATCTACAAAGAAGGGTGCCAATCACCTTCGCTACGTCATTGTCCACAGTTGGGTGCGGACAGTGGCGTAGGGAAGGTGACTCTACAGAAGATATCTGCAAGGCACAGTGGATTTGGAGAACAATCACACACACACAATTATGAGCGCAGCTGTGTTTAAAGCATTTTTACCAAAATTACCGACCGTAAAGTTTTGTATAATAGGTAAACATTTTGTTCAGTACAGATGATGCAAATGTATTTATTTATAACCTAAGAGTGCTTAAGGTGGTTCCACCTAAAATGTCTACCGTTTCCATTGGTAAAACTTATTTACATATTTTCTTCGCAATTCATGTATTCCCAAGGATGAATATTTGCACATCGATAAAACTAACTTTAAGTTATAGCAAAGGATACTTAATATTTGCTAAAACATAACCATAATTAAGCAATCCAACATTTGTTTGTCTACTGATGTCATCAATGCACAGGTCGCGCTATCTATTAACAGGTCAGAACATTACTCAAAGAAAAAAATTGATTGTCAATATAATTATGGTTATGTTTTAGCAAGTATTAAGTATCCCATGCTATAACTAAATGTTAGTTTTATCGAAGTGCAAATTTTCATCCTTGGGATACATTGATTACAAAGAAAATATGTAAAGAAGTTTTACCTTTGGAAACATAAGGCAGAGATTTTAGGTGGAACCACCTTAACCTGCCTGAGAAAAAATCGAGAGAACGTATTGGTACTCTTTGTAAATATTTTCATTTATGTTATGCATCTTTCTCATGCAAAGAACTTTGTTGTTCTGAAATAAAACGAGTAGTCCTAGAGTTTTCATTACATACAACACATAGCCTTTATTCGCGTCAGTCATGATTACACCAAGGCACAGTCCAGTACATACTAACTGGAATTAAATCAAAACTATAAACACAAATGATGATGTTCAACGATAAGGTTTACTAATTCTTAACATTAAGGGGTATTTAGATAGGTGGATCATTGAATGTTATTTTCATAAAACTAATGAAAGAAGATATATGGGTCATAAAGTAAATATTTCCTAAGCTACGACGGATGCAATAGTAAGTACTTCGACTGTTTAGTTTTTTTTCAAAAACAATATTTATTATTATTATATATTATTCAGATTTGTCCTGATGTAAGAAACGACCCTGACACCGAAGTTCCATCTGCGCAGAGCAACTTAAATTCTGACCTCAAGATACAAACAAAAGTTGAACCGCACGTTCGTTATTGAGAAAAATTGGTAACATTTGGTCCAGGATATGTACACGTTAAACATCATCAAGTTAAACCCCATCATGTTATACATCATTTTAAAGCTCTCATCAATACCAGGTAATCATGACTTGGAGGATCGGTCGACGGGAAGCTTAATTTCGCTACGACGCATCGTTTTTGTGGTTGAGGAAACCGACAACTTCCGTTACCCATTTTCTTTACATCGAAATTTTTTACTAGGGATTTACTTTACTAACCAGAAAAACCATGTTGCTGGGCAAACACTCAAGCCAGCAGTGCTAGCAGTCGCCCGGCACTATGTTGTCGCTGACCAACCGTCAATAAAATGTCCCGGCGGCCACCACATGGGTCAGCAGTTCATGCCATCAAATAGCCAACAGTTGGCACCCCATCAGATGTCATATGCCAGAACAGGGCCATCAGTTATCCATCACAGGCAGTGGCTGCCACAAACGGCCTGTAAGTGGCCCCTAAGCGGCCCTGAAAGCACGTGCCATAAATGATGGCTAGCCTAATCTGGTCCGCCAGTTTCCTGGCAGTGGCATCCGACAATCGTGTGATGTAACTGATGGCTTGCCGAATCTTGTCCACCAATTTTCCAGTAGTAGTCATAAAAGAAATGTAACCGCAGTTTCCCAAAGGCACGACTACTCTAACATCCACTAAACTAATACGATGGTGATAGCGTTGTCTTCAGCTAACTGATACCACGAGAAACACAGCAAGTGTTGCTTCTGCGCATGCGCATCCATTTGCTTCCACCTCGTGTTGTTGTTGCTTCTGTTGTTAGCTACGGGCCACTAGTGGCAATTGCTCGGAGGCTCGCAATTCACGGCGATGCTGAAGAGCATTCAATAGCTGCCAACTGATGGCGCTGCCACCAACGGACCGCTACCGTACCGTGAGCAGCAGATTTCAGTCAGCAGTTATCCATTACTGCCAGCTGATGGTCAGCAGTTTTCCAAAACTTGTGTTTTTGCTGGGTACTGTCGGAAAAATGCATAACATCAAAAAGTTAGTTAAACTGATGTGGAGCTCGATACTATTTACAAGTCCGAAGTTTTACTCTAAAGACCTCTTCGTTTCAAAGGTGTCGAAATGCAGAAATGGAATTTTAACGCAGCAAAAACACAAGTGTTGGGAAATTGCTGGCCACCAGCTGGCAGTGATGGGTCATTGCTGGCTGAAATCTGCTGCTCACGGCCCGGTAGCTGTCCGTTGGTGGCAGCGCCATTAGTTGGCAGCCATTGATGGCCCTGCAGCATCGCCATGATTTGTGGGCC